>JAPDVU010000005.1:79588047-80828547 GCA_026230045.1 Corynorhinus townsendii
GGACCAATCAGATTCCCTCCCTTTGGACTTTAAACTGCTGCTTAAAAGAGAAAGGTGGTTAGTTGGTAATGTGCGCACAGAAGAGAGGAGCTTGGAGCGGGGAGGAAGAAACCTTGTCATCCTGGGTGAGGTTCATCACTGCTGTTGCTTTGGATTCAGAGCAAGGCCTGAGCTCCTGACTGGGAAGCCCAGTTACCCCAGGATCCTGGCACTGCTGCAGTTCTTGGCCTAGGATATGAACAAGCATAAGGCTATGATTCCAAACAAGCAACCAAACTAAACCAAACCAAATCAAATGAAAAAACCCTTTCTTTAGGAATTGGGACTCTCTGTTGCTTGTAAGCAGATGTGTCTGGCCTGGTTCTCCACTCTAGAACTACATCCTTAGGGCAGCCGCAGCACATACACTTCCTAAAAGGAGACTAGAGTATGGCAAGCAAAATCTCCATGTCCCAGCCCATCAATAACCTTTTGTCACAGGAACATTTTCCCAGGGAAGAAAGGCCAGTCAGCCCATGCTTGGGCTTCATTCTTGCAGGACAGAGGATGCAGCTGAGGTAGGTGGAGGAGAGGGTAAGAGACAGTGTCTAGCCAGCAGAATTCTCAACAAAGCGTCTAGTAACATACTTACTCCTTTTCTTTCAATCACCCAATGCTGATACCAAGGTGAGCAAGATTTACTCTTGCTCTCAAGAAGTTCACTGTCTATTGGGGAAACAAATGTAAAAGCAAGTAAATGCAGTATGATGTGATGGGTGCTGTTATAATGGCAATGCAGGTGATCTGAGGGCACATTCAAGAGAAATGAGATGAAAGGGCCATTTCCTACAGAGAAAAGCATGTGTGAGGGCTTAGAGGCCAGAAGCATGGCAAATTTGGGGAGTAGCACCCAAGGCACTATGAAAAGGCCTAAGATGAAGGCTCAGGGGAATGTTAGAGGTGGATGGAGTGGAGCGAGGTCACAACAGGCCACACAGAGATTCGAAGCTTTCTCAGTTTCTCAGCTGTTCTCTTAGCATTCAATTATTTTTTCATGGTGACCTCAAGCCAAAAGAAATACCCAACAGCTCTATATATTAAGCAGTTGTATCCAAACAGCTTAACAGGTGTTTATATCTTAATAATTACTGGCATTTAAAGCATACACATAAATAGAAAGAAAAGCCCTTATCATTTCGTTATTAAAAGGTCACAGTTTATGAATAGGATCACAAATCTCCAACCTTGGACTCACATTGGACACTGCCGTTGCGTTTTCTGCTGCACACTGAATATTGGGTGACATTTTCTTTTTATCATCGTGACCACCAACCACCCAGCTTTGTAAAGATACAATTTTATAAAAAAGAATATAGTGGCTCAGCTGTTAGAGCCTCAGCCCACACACCAAAGGGTTGCAGTTTTGATTCCTGGTCAAAGGCACATACCTGAGCTGCAGGTTTGATCCAAGACCCCAGTCAGAGTGTGTGAGGGAAGCAACCAATCCATGTCTCTCTCTCTCTCTCTCTCTCTCCTCCTCCCCCTCCCCCTTCCACTCTCTCTACAAATCAATGGAAAAAATATTCTCAGGTGAGGATTAACAACAACAAAAAGAATATGGTTGGGCCTAATGCTGAACTGTGAACTCTCTTGGCCTAGTGTCCCTCAATGTCACCTGTTGCTGCATTTCCCTCAAAAAAACAAAAAGCAAAAAAACCTGGTTCCCATGAGAGCTCCCTATGGTGCTCTGAGGACCCCAGAACCCAATATGGTGGTTTCAAAACCAGGTACATCAATGAAACCATAAAACTCAAAACTTGGAGTTAGTAACTGAGGTGTTAATCCAGTTTATACTCTTCGTGAAAGAGGGAAAATTCTTGAACATATCCAAAGCAGATGGAGAATGAAACACTGGAAGGTGAAGCAAAAGAGACTGTGTGTGCTTGAGAGATTAGTATTAATCCTTTACAAATGGTTTCGGGTTTTTTACCTGGTGATAATCCTCAGCCTGGGTGGGAGGAGGAAGGATGGAGAGTCAAATTGGCCATCCTCCTTGCAGGTTTATCGCAGTGAGGTGGACCTCGGCAAGCCATTACACCGGCTGTTCCCTGTGTTGGTGATGATGTGCTGTGTGTGTGTGTGTGTGTGTGTGTGTGTGTGTGTGTGTGTGTGAAGCATAAAAACACTCTGAAATAATTGCTGTGGACTCTAGGCTTCTTACCCTCCAATCCCCAGCTTTGGGTAAACTGTCAGTGGAATCTCAGGATTTCTAAAGGACTGTATCAGCGATAAATGTCAAAGAAGATAGAAGAAATGGAAAAAAGAGAGAAAAAGCCAGCAGGCAGCAAAGCCATGACTTGCCTGGGATAGAAAGAGCCCCTTGGTGAAGCAGATAAAGGAGACAATGACTGACCTTTATTCATGGGAGGCAGCTCCTAAAGGGAGCTGGTGCCACAAAAGAAAGGGAGGGGGGGCGGGGGAGAGGGGAGACCTGGAGAGAGAAAGAAGCATCCTCCTGTTATGTGGGCAGTGGTGGCATTGAGTCCCTGCCCATGTTGCCTCTGACGGGAACTGTCTCTGGGCTGCCTGAGGAAGGGGCAGGGAACCCCAGGAGGAACAGCAGCCGGCTACATGGCACGGTTAGAGAGTCACATACACTCCCTAGCCCTGGACCAAAAATAACCTCCCTATGGGCCTGCCACCTAGACTGGAATGCTCGCCATTGTCACCGTGCTTTTGAACTGGGGCACTGCAACTCCTCTGTTAAATAAGAAAGGTGTTATTTTGGAAAGATAAAGCATTAACCCATCAGTGTTTGTCCACATTTTTAGCTCAGACTGGCTCATTTTAACCAATATAATCTAGTGAATTATCTAGTGTTTTCTACTGTATCTTAAGTTATTTCTTCTGGTAACAGACTATCTCAACACTTAGTGACTTAAGACAGTAAAATGTATTATTCCTTTATAGTTTCTGTGGTCAGGAGTTGGGGAGCAGCTTGGCTGGGGGTTCTAACTCAGGGTCTCTTGTGAGAATATGGTTAAGACCATATGCTGGGCTGCAGTCATCTGAAAGCTTGAATGCTTCCAAGAGGGCTCACTCTCCTGCTCTGGGTGGGAGGCCCCAGTTCCTTACACCTGTGCCCCTCCACAGGCTGCCCGAGCATCCTCACAATGAGGCTGCTGGCTTCCTCCAAGAGCAGGTGACTTATGATCTAGGCTCAGAAGTTACACTTGCTCACTCTGGCAGGTCCCATTCCCTGGGATAGAGTCACTAAGTCCAGCCCCTACTCCAGGGGAGGGGTGATTACGCCCCATCTCTTGAATGAAAGGGCATCAATTATTTGTAGACATAGCTAAATCTCAGAACAGATAATCACCCAGTTAACCATAGAGATGGTGAATGAGACAGATAAGAATTTTTCTTCTTAATAGCGTTACTGTGGTATATTTGACATACCATACAACTCTCTAATATAAAGTGTACAATTCAGCAGTTTTTGCTACAGCGATCACCACTCTAATTTCAGAACATGTTCATCACCTCAAAAAGATACTTGTACCCATAGTGGTCACTCCCATTCCTCTCCCAAGCCCAGCCCTGGGCAACCACTAACCTACTTTTGGGGCAGGTAAGTTCTGATAGGTGGTTAGTGAGGAAATCAAGATTGGAAATAGATTTCTATCCTGGATGTCCATCTTACTAAGGCTGGTCAGTGGAGGGAGGACAGAGACAGGAATCCAAATGCAATGGCAATGAAGGTAGGGCCAGGCCTACCTCGTAAAGCAGCAGCCAGAGCTACTCAGAACCCACTCCATCAGTAGTCAGACGCAGGCACTGCTCAGGAACCTGCTGGTGGTCTGCAATGGGTCCCTGAGCAGCAGCCCCCAATTAGAGAAGACCAGTGCCTTGTTGGGGAAATGGCCTGGAGGGAGTGCTGCCGGGGAGCTATGCTGGACCTAGGATGAGGCACACCTGTGCTGGTCCCGGCTCTGCCACAGACTAGCTGGTGTCTTTAGTCAAGTCACACAGCTTATTTAAGCCAGACCTTCCTCAGAGGATGGTGCAGATGCTCTTTTGATTTCTCCCTGCCTAGCAGTTCCTAGACCCACCCCAGAAGAATCCACATTGTAGCTCTCTGTAAGAATAAGAGCTATGTGGAATATACTTAGCCTGGGTACTTTGCATATGGTATGTCTCAATAGAGGATGCTAATTAATACTATTATTCACAAGGCTGCCTGGAAATAACTTAGATTTAGGCTGGGAGCCTCTTAGTGACTTCTGAGGCATCTTGGGATAGGATCCAGGGGATTCCCCTTTGAAGTAGCTTCTGTGGCTTAGGACACACCGGGCCCTCACTTGCATCCTTGGGGGCTGATCCAGTCTTGTGTTTGAATGGAGGGTGAATCTGAGAAACCGTTTTGCTCTCATTGCACTTAGAAGTGCCAGAGCTTAGAACTACTGCTCTATAAATCTACACATTTATATAAAAGTTGTTTTTCCCCCCTGTTTTAAATGCACACCATCACACAAACACATACATGTACTCAAACGCTTTGTAGTGTTAGCAGAAAAGTCTACAATCCACACAAACAAACAAACAAGGAGCTTGGCCAGCTGTAGAGGCGGTGCAGAGGGAGAGCTCATGGCTGGCCAGGTCGCCCCCTGGCCTCCGGCGCCAGATCTGCACACGATGAGAGCAGCGTTACAGGGGCCACAGCCTCGGCCTTGCTTGACGCCATCAGTGCAGATCGGCTCATGGCAGAGAGAGCACCAAGGAGGGGACCTTCAGTTTGAAAAAGGAGAACACAACCTGTCTCTCTGCCCAGCTTTCCCTGGCACTGGTGGGCATGGAAAAGGTGTACACATGGGGGGTTCAGCTGTGGGGAGCCCTTAGCAGGTCACTTTTCTGACCTCCCGTGTCACTTGGGCACCCAGCCAGCCAGCCACTATCCTGTCGCCATGCTTTACTTCCATTGCAGCACTGCATCACAAAACCTTTGTTTGCTTATCTGTGTGCTCATTCTCCACAGACCATGGGAACGTAAGCTCCACGGTGTGAGGGAGTCTGTCCTCTTTCCGCCCAGTGTCCCAGTTCCTGGAGCTCCGGGCAGTGCACAGAGGGCATCTGGCAATGCTGCTGAGAGTGCACGCAGCCACCAGCACTGAGTTCCCAGAGTCTCTTTCACATGTTATTTCACTTTATTCTCCAAAAACCTGTGAGATAACCATTTCTCTTGGCTTTATTTTATAGATGAGGAAACTGAGGGTCCTGAGCCATGAATAACGCGTCTAAGGCTGCAGTTTGCAGAGAGGGAGCCAGAGTCTGAACCAGCTTCCGACTCCAGATCCTTTGTTCTTTCTACCAAATCCTGTGACACCCTGTGTGCCTAGAATGGTGTCCCTGCCTCCAGAAAGTAACCCCCCTCAACTGTGTCAGGCTGAGGATCTACTTACACCATTTTTTTTTCCTCAACAGGAATTTTCATCTTCCATAATGAGGTCTCATAAGAGGGCTTAGATGCATAATCCTCTCCATACATTTTTTAAAACTGCCATTAGAATTCATTGGAACTGATATGGGGGGATCTCCAAAATATACATGAAAAAAGCAAGATGCAGAACATTGTATATGGAATGCTACTGTTTGGGTAAAAAGGGAGGGGGACCATTCAATCCAGCAATGATGCTCCTTGGTATTTATTCAAATAAGCTGAATAAGGCACATGAATGTTTACTGCAGCTTTATTCACAATTGCCAAAACTTAGAAGCAACCAAGGTGCCCTTCAGTAGGTGAATTGGTAGAGAAACTGGTCCATCAAGATGATGGAATATTATTCAGCAGTAGAAACAAAAGAGCTATTGAGACGACATAGAGGAAACTTAAATGCATATTACGAAGTGAAAGAAACTATTCTGAAAGGTCACATGCTGTATGACTTGGGGATCATACATTGTGGAAAATGCAAAATTGTGGAGGCAGTGAAAAGATCAGCGGTTGCCAGGGGGTCAGTGGGAAGGGAGTGATAAGTAGGGGGATCCCAGAGGATGTTTAGGGCCTTGAAACTACTCTGTATGAGACTATAAAGATGGATAAATGTCATTATACATTCATCAAAATGCATAGAGCATACAATACTGAGAGTGAACCCTAATATAAACTGAATAATCATCATGAGTCAATTAATTAAAAGAAAAGCTCTTTCGACATTTTTTTCCACTAGGTAATTTGTTGATATGCTAGTTGTTTGTACTATGATGCAAAAAATATTGCCAAGAGCATGCGATACCAGACAAAGTTGGCAAAGGGAGCTGCTGCTCTTTTTTCACCTCTTCATTCTCCCTTCAACTACTAGTATGATCAAGTGCACGTCTGTAATGTTCACAGTGCCTTCCTTGTCCCTGCCCTAAGGTTAGAATGCTCCCATTCCTCTGCTTGGCTCCCACCACCAGCATTTTTCTCTTTGAGGACAGCATGGTGAGGATTACCAACCCTCAACTAAGATTCCCTTTCCTTCTTCTAGTCTCTCTCCTGTTTTAAGAGACTAGCCACCTTCCCACCTTGTTCTGGATTATCCAACCAAGCAGCTTACACAAGACTTTGAGAATTGATTCCCTGTTTACTGCAACTCCTTCTTCCCAAGAGATAAGTGCATGTTAGTGGCCTCACTGACACTCAAGGGCTCCAAACATTCCCAGAGATTCCTTAACCAGCCAACACTATATCCACTTCAGTGGCCACGGATGCAGTGCCCTCCCTCAGGCACTGGTGGGACAGGGGAGTAAAAATCAAACTGAAAACATGTACCATTGTCTGAGAAAGTCTTGATTCAAACACTAAGGTACACCTTATCCTTTAAAAATCCAAACATAATAACATAGTGCAATGGCAGCAGAAGCACAAGTGTGCAAGTAATTACAGACAGGGAGGTAGATGGCCTTGTTGTCCTAGAATACAGGAGGCAAACCTCTGAAGAATAAATGACAGCTCTGACAGGCAGTGACAGCTGGAAGAAAGGCAGGCTTATCTTCCCTCTCATCTGTCCTCCCCATGCTTTCAAGGCCAGGGAAGTTCTCTGTCATTAGCATGTCATTAGAGCAACAGCTATAAACAAAGGGAAAGGTCCCCACTCTTTGGCAACTTCAAACACAGAGGATAAAAGAAGTTGCGTGGAGGACATGAAATGCTGCTTTTTGCTCTTTCCTCTGCCCTTTCTACTTGGAAGCATTCTACCCAGTAGCAGCCTCCGCTGTGTCTGTCCTACTAAACAAGCCTGGGAACGTTTATCTTGAACATCTTCGTGTTGATTAGTGTGGTTGGCAGGATCATGGTCCCTCAAACATGTCCCTATCCTAGCCCCAGGAACCTGTGACTATGGCGTTACCTGGCAAGGAGGAATTAGGGGAGCAGATGGAATGAAGGTTGGGAATCAGTAATATGAAGAAAAAGTGATAGTCCTGGGTTATACAGGCAGCTCAGTGAAACCACAGGGTCCTTAAATATGGAAGCGGGAGGCAGAACAGGGTCAGGTTGATGCGGAGTGAGAAAGACTCGACCAGCCACGGCTGGCTTTAAAGACAGAGGAAGGGGCACCAGCCAAGGACTGCAGGCAGCCTCTAGAAGCTGGAAAAGGCAAGGAGAAGGATTCTCCCCTCAAGTCTCCAGCAAAGAATGCAGCCCTGCTGACATCTTTTTTTTTTTTTTTAATAAATCTTTATTCAGATTATTACAATTGTTTCTCCTTTTTCCCCTCATAGCTCCCCTCCACCCGGTTCCCACCACACCTTCTGCCCTTACCTCCCTTGCACTGTCCTCATCCATAGGTGTACCATTTTTGTCCAGTCCCTTGCTGCACCCCCCATACCCTTCCCCCCATGAGAATTATCAGTCCACTCCCTTTCTTTGCCCCTGATTCTATTATATTCACCAGATTATTCTGTTCCTCAGGTTTTTAATTCACTTGATTTTTAGGTTCACTTGTTGATAGATATGTATTTGTTGTTCATATTTTTATCTTTACTTTTTTCTTCTTCCTCTTCTTAAAGAATACCTTTCAGCATTTCATATAATACTAGTTTGGTAGTGATGAACTCCGTTAGCTTTTTCTTATCTGTGAAGCTCTTTATCTGATCTTCAATTCTGAATGATAGCTTTGTTGGGTAGAGTAATCTTGGTTGTAGGTTCTTTCTATTCATCACTTTGTAGATTTCTTGCCACTCCCGTCTGGCCTGCATAGTTTCTGTTGAGAAATCAGCTGACAATCGTATGGGTGCTCCCTTGTAGGTAACTAACTGTTTTTCTCTTGCTGCTTTTAATATTCTCTCTTTGTCTTTTGCTCTTGGCATTTTAATTATGATGTGTCTTGGTGTGGTCCTCTTTGGATTCCTTTTGTTTGGGGTTCTGTGTGCTTCCTGGACTTGTAAGTCTATTTCTTTCACCAGGTGGAGGAAGTTTTCAGTCATTATTTCTTCAAATAGGTTTTCAGTATCTTGCTCTCTCTCTCTTCTTCTGGCACTCCCATAATTCTGATGTTGTTATGCTTGAAGTTGTCCCAGAGGCTTCTTACACTATCTTTAACTTTTAGGATTCTTTTTTCTTTTCTGGTTGAGTGTTTTTTGCTTCTTTGTATTTCAAATCTTTGACTTGATTCTTACATTCCTCTAGTCTGTTGTTGGGTCTCTGTATAATATTTTTTATTTCAGTCAGTGTATGTTTAATTTCTAGTTGGTCCTTTTTCATATCTTCGAGGGTCTCGTTGTATTTATCAGCCTTTCTAGGATATTCTTGAAAAGCCTTATAACCGTGGTTTTGAATTCTATATACAGTCATTTGTTTTCCTCCATTTCTTTCGTTTGTAATCTGTTTCTTCATTGCCGCATTTTCACTGCTTCCCTGAGTTAGTAGGGTAGCTTTGTGTGCTAGGTTTCCTATATGGCCCAGTGAGTCGGCCTCCCCAGTTAACCTGAGGTGAACACTCTTGGTGCACCCCTTTGTGGGCTGTGTGTACAGCCTTGTTGTAGGTAAGTCTTGATTATTGTTGGTATCACTGGGAGGAATTGACCTCCAGGCCAGTTGGCTGTGAGGATCAGCTGTGTCTACGCTGGAAGAAATTTGGTGCTGGAGACAGCCTTATAGGATTAGACTTGCCAAATTGCAAAAGCCTCTGTGCTCAGCTTGGATAGGTTGGAGTCTCAGGGCGGAGCAGACAGTCTTGGCTTCCCGTCAGCCCTGCCCTTGTGTGCATGGGCGTGCACCTCCAAACCTCTGCCTTCCCCGCCTCCCGAGCCTCTGCCCGAGAGTCCAGATTACCCCCGCAAGAGCGTGGGTCCCCAGGGTCTCGCCTGGAACTGGGGTTCAGTGCAGTCAGAACTGGGGTTCAGTGCAGTCAGGAGCTTCCGACTCCCTTCTGCTAGGGAAAGCCTGTGGCAACCTCCACAGTCTTTGTGCACACTTGCACGCCGCCTCCAGACCCCTGCCCACCAGGGCTTCCCCGGGTCTCCGAGTCTCCGAGTGTCTTTCTCTCTACCTGACAGTCCAGACTCCTCCTGTATGAGCCTGGGTCCATGGGGTTTTGCTCGGTACTGGGGTTCAGTGCAGTCAGAACTGGGGTTCAGTGGAGTCAGGGGCTTCCTTCACCCTCCAGCCAGAGAAAGTCAGCCAGGCTCTCAGCCGCCCTTCCTCTCTGCGTGCACACAGACCCTTTGCTGTACCTCAACCCTTTGCTGTTCCTCCAATTCTCCGTGAGCTTTTCTCTTTCCTTCTAGTTGTAGAATTTCCACTCAGCCAGCTTTCCTGTGGTTCTGGATGGTGTCCGTTCCATGTTTTAGTTGTAGTTTTGAAATTGTTGTGCAAGGCAGCAGTTTAGGTGCTTACCTATGCCGCCATCTTGGTTTCTCTCTCCCTGCTGACATCTTGCCGCTACAGTGAGATCCATGTAAACCATCTCCCCAGAACTGTAAAATAATCCATTTGGGTTGTTTTCAACCACCAATTTCGTGGTAAGTTATTGTAGCCGCAACAGGAAATGAATAGAATTTGAAAATCTGATCCTGCTTGACCAGGATCAAGACAGAGCCTCCCTCCAAAGCCTTCCTAGAGGTGTCAGCTCCATCATTATCCACAAAAGAGGGTGAATCCCATCCCCTGGCTCTGGGCCGAGGCAGCAGAAATGTCTGACAAGGCATCTCTGAAACGTTGGCTCCCAATGGCTTGGGAGGGATAAAATAAACTGGTGCCCAATAGTCCTAAGAGGGGATAACAGGAGCATTTGCTGAGTGGTCCAGGCATCAAGTATTGCAGTCAGTCCTGGGAAGAAAGAACTGCATGATCACAGGTGGCAGAAGCAGAGTGGGCTTCGGCTTGAAACTTGGGTGGAGGTGGAGAGGTGGGATCTGGGGGGACAATGCTGCAAGAGGGGTTCCCAGAGCTTGTATAGAGTGCTAGAACAACCTTAGCCTGAGGGATTCACCAGCACACAATACAAACTCTTTCCTGAAACGCTGAATCTCTAACAAATTACAAAACTAAACCTTTGGATTCATCAGAAAGGCATAATGACCACTGAATGGTGTGGCAAGTACAGCTTTTAAAAATTCAGCAGAAACTCATTACTAATTCATGCCTAGAGTCAGCTTTTAAAAATCCCTATCTTTAATGCTCATGAAGTACAGAACTGGGCTTCATAAGTTGCTTATTTTCTCTTCCACAAAGGAAAGGCAGTATAAAATGAGTCCAAGATTCCTTTATTTCTCAAACCTCCCCAGTTGATTTCATCTTCTTTCCTTAGGAAAACAGTGAGCAGCGGGAGGAGGAGAGGATAAGCATTTGAGGAAACCAGAAAGCACTTCTTGCCCATTCTGCTCAGTGGAGGTAATCCCTGCTTACAGATCCAGGAAGTATGACCCCCAGTGGGTGTGGTCTGAGATGGAATGGGTTGGGGGATGAGGGAATAGGGCACATGTGACATTCACAACAACTCCAGGTTTGCAACCTCTAGAAGCAGAGCTCCTGTCTTTTCACACTTCTCACTCCAGCCCAACTTGGCATCTCAAGTGCCAAGTAGAACGCTGAACAGGGAAGGACATTTTGTGAAACCTTTGTTGCATTGCATGGGGCTGAAGGTGCAGCCAAGGTCCTCCCTCCCTGCTTGCAACTGTGACTGAAGATCTCTCCCAGCTGATTCCAGACCTCTCTCTGTACCAAGTCACAGGAGTTTAGATGAGACCATGTGGCATTAATGCAAATTTGAAAAGATGTCATTAAACGAAGGCTGTCAATCTGAACACTCACTATTGGATGGCTAATGGACTTTGGGATATAATCTAACTTCTTAGTTAGGCAAACTTATGACAACTGCACTTGTCCCCTGTCCCAACCACACTTCTCCAGTTTTTCTCCCTCTTCCCTGAATATCCACTACAGGCCTCTGAGCACATCAGATTCTTTCAGGCTATTCCTCTGTCTGGAATGCCCCTTCCCTGTACTTACTTCCTCACCTATCTGGCAAATCCCCATTTGTTTTCTAAGACTCTATTTATGTATCATCTTTACCATAAGACTTTTCTTGATACTCAGGCTGGGTGAGGTGTCCCTTCCCATGCACCCCTAGTGGCTGTTACTTGTTTCAAGCATAGTTAATACTCATCCCCTCCAGGAACTGTGTCATTTATCTTTGTATTACCATGGCCTGTGTAGTAAATCCTCAATAAACACCTACTGAATGGATGATCCAATGTGAACAATTTATTGAGTGCATTTTACTATGAGCATTACATGATGCTAAGCTTTATACTGCTTCCTGCCCCTCACTGGCCTCCACAGGCTCCTGGAACCCTTGAAAACCCACCAGCATGTCTCAGGCTGAGTCTGACAAAGCTGCTGAGGATGTTAGGCACCTGGAGACCAAGGGGGTGGATAATGAGATGCTGATCATTTACAGATGCTACAAACAAGTGACTGTGGGTGACATAAATACAGACAAACTGAGATGCTGAACCTCAAGGGCAAGGCCAAGCAGGATGCCTGGAACAAGCTGAAAGGAGGATGCCATGAAAGCTTACATTTTACAGGTGTAGGAACTGGGTCTGGAGCAGTTGAATACTCTCCTTAAGTTTACCCAGCCAGTCAGTGGAAAAGCCAACGTTCAAATCCAGAAGGTTTATCAGATTCTCTGGTTGGTCTTCCAAGGCTTTTAAAATTGGTTATGGCCACTGATTTAGTTTAAAGTAGATTAGGGTGATAGGCCATATTTTCCCCACTTGTCCTCCAATCCACACCCTTTGTCACATGTTTGCAGTTCCTACCATATGAGGTGGAGTGCCTTTTTTGGCTCCATTGATGTTGGGTTTGGCCCTGTGATTAGCTTCGGCAAAAGGAATGTTAGCGGATGGGAAGTGTGCAGAGACATTAAATCCATCCGTGGGGTTGGGCTTGTATTTTCTGCTGACTTTTCCCATGGGAACTCCATGCGCAGGAAACCACTGATCTGAGGAGGAGAGTCAGATGGAGTACCCCTAGTCCCTACCCAGGGCTTGATGTCGACGTAGGTGAGGTCAACCTAGATTAGTCAAATCTCTAACAACCCGCAGGAAATAAATACTTTTATGCCACTGAGTTTTGGAGTTGTTTGCGATTGGTATTTTTAGGCAGCGTATTTTTGGCAATAGCTGATGAATACAGTTTAAAAATTAACTTCAGCAACATAAAATGTAATAATGTAAGCCTCCCAGTGAAGACTAAAACAGGGCCTCTATCTTTTAGATACAGAAGAGAAAGAATTTGTTGATGATAACTGTGTTGCCCTAGACTGCTTAATTGGAGAACACTGAACATTTTTTTTTTCTAGGATAGCTTAATGAAGAGTCATTTTTCTGGAATAATTTCTTGTAGACTCAGATGTGGGAAAAGAATAAGCTAGAAGTTGTTTTAAAATCCCTTAAAACCCTGCAGGTTTTGCTGGCCTGTGAGAAAAGTATTTAAAAATTTTTTGAAGTCATAAAGACATCTTTAACAACAATTTAACTGGCAACGTTTTGATTACATGGCAAAATTGTACTATTTATTTCCTGGCCAGGTTGCTCTTGGGGATAACTGTACCACTCCATGTTAAGGTAGCAGTACAAGTTAAGAGACCAAAGAAAAGAAAGGCTTTAAATTCAGGAAAAATATGCACACAGAGATTATGAAAAAGAATTCTAGCCCTTCCAGCAAGTGTCTGCTGACTCCTCAGTGTGGAAGCCCTTTTCTGGGCTTTCAGGGCGGGCATGGTGAGCTGGGAGTGGTGAGATTCATTCCACTTCCCCTTCCCGGAGTTCAGTCTTGGCCTCTTGCTGGAGCTGTGTCAGCCTCCCTCTTAGACTTCAGGAGGGAGACTGAATGCTTGTGGTCACACACGGTCACTACTGAAGCATCCATTGTATAATAATTGCCTCACCACCAGTAATTTTTTGACAATCATTTCATGTTGATGAACTCACCAGGGGTGGAGATGGGGATCTTCAGCACTTCAGAGTCTTTCTCTTCCTACTGCAATTTTTCCTTTTATTAATTGAATGAGTTCCCTTCCTCCAAGTCCCCAAGTACAGCCAATGAAAGAATTAAAGAGAATTGTTAAGATTTATAGCAACACAGTCTGACCTACTTTGGAACAAACACATCCTAGGAAGGAAAGCAGCCCAGATTTCAACAATCTCTTTTCTTTGTGTCTAAATCCTTCACTCTTTTAGTTAAGATAAGCCAAAGACAAACATTGTTTCACTGAGATTTAGATAATTTAATTTTCTACAGAGTGTAGTTAAAGAATAAGCTTGGTTCTCATGTAGGTGAAGGCCATTGCATAAAACAACAGGCTTTGTAGTTGGATCAAGACCTCAGTTTTAAAAATGAATTCCGATTCATTAAATCTTAAAGCTCAGACCAAAAATCTTAGCACTTGGGAAAGCAGACCAAATTGGGAGGATACATGTTTAATTTTTTCAGAGTGCCTTAAAAACAGAAAGAGAGGCCCAACCGGGGTGGCTCAGGAGGTTGAATGTCATCCTGTGCACAGAAAGGCTGCTGGTTCGATTCCTGGTTGGAACACATACAGAAACATATGGGCACGTGTAGAGGGCTGCCTGGGAAGGCACATGGGCATTTCTTTAAATTGTTGTCAGCTTTTTGAGAATCCAAGATGGCGGCATAGGTAAACACCTAAACTGCTGCCTCGCGCAACAATTTCAAAACTACAACTAAAAGATAAAACGTCTATCACCCAGAACCATGGGAAAGCTGGCTGAGTGGAAGTTCTACAACTAGAAGGAAAGAGAAAAGAGCATTGAGACATGTACGAGCGCTGAAAAGCTGAGGTACGGAGGCGTGTGATCTGAGCTGGCAGCAGGTGTTGCTTTTTTCAACCCAAAGGGAGACAAGCCCCCGATTACTCTGAAATACAGTTTCTGGGGAGACGCGGGGGACCCAAACTCCTACGGGGAGAAGCTGGACTGTCTGCCAGTGAGGGTGGCTTGCTTGCAGAGCTGCGCGCAGGAATAATTGTTTACGGGACTCGGGGATGCTGACGGGGACGCAGAGCTGGCTAACTAGCAGCCATTGCTGTTTGCCACGCCCTAGCCTAGTGACACCCTAAGACCCTGCCCTGCACAACCTACAAACCCACCCAAGCTCCAAGCAGCAGCTTTAGCATAAGATAGCCCTGCCCTATCACAGCTTAACCTAGCAAACTTGCAGCCCGGGTCAAAACCTCCAAACCCCAAGCAAAGAGGAGAAAACTGTAGCTCTCACTGTAGCTCTTGCTGGGTGGCCTCAGACAGTAGCTGACCTGAACCCCATTGGAGATCCAGAAGCCAGTGTACCTAGTGGTCAGTGTGAGACACCAGATTTCAACTCCTCACATCCATAAGTGACACATTCAAGAGGCAGACTCAGTGAGCACCAAAGCCCCAGTGAAACAAGTCCTGCCCCATAAGCGTGTCTTCAGTGCAGCAGTTCTTCCATTATAGACACAGCGAGTGCTCACAGCTAATTGGCCTGGAGGTCAATTTCTCCCAGTGTACCAATGGCAATTAAGGCTTAACTACACCAAGACTTTGCACTCAGCCCACAAAGGGGTGTACCAAGAGCATCCACATCAGGTGATTGAGGAGGCTGAGCTACTGCCCCCTATAGATCACCTACCACACAAAGCTACTCCATCAACACAGGGAAGCAGCCAAAATGTGGAGACAAAGAAACATGTCACGAATGAAAGAAACGGAGGAAAGCAAACTACTGGATGACATAGAGTTCAGAACCACATTTATAAGGTTACTCAAGAATCTTCTAAAAACCGCCGAGAAACTTGATGACACTTCTGAGGAGCTTAGTGAGACCTTCAAGGACCTTAATGAGAATGCCAAAAAAATGGAAAAGGATCCGTCAGAAATGAAGCATACACTGTCTGAAATAAAGAATATGCAGAAACTCAACTGTAGATCAGCGTACCCCAAGAATCAAACCAAAGATCTGAAATATGAGGAAACAAAAAACATCCAACCGGAAAAACAAAAAGAAAAAAGAATCCAAAAATATGAAGATAGTGTAAGGAGCCTCTGGGACAACTTAAAGGAACCAACATCCGAATTTTTGGGGTGCCAGAAGAAGGGAGAGAGCAAAATATTGAAAACCTATTAGAAGAAATAATGACAGAAAACTTCCCCTACCTGGTGAAAGAAATAGACTTACAAGTTCCGGAAGCGCACAGAACCCCATACAAGAGGAATCCAAAGAGGACCAGACCAAGACACATCATAATTAAAATGCCAAGGGCAAAAGACAAAGAGAGAATCTTGAAAGCAGCAAGAGAAAAACAGTTAATTACCTACAAGGGAGTACCCATATGACTGTCAGCTGATTTCTCAACAGAAACTATGCAGGCCAGAAGGGAGTGGCAAGAAATATTCAAAGTGATGAACAGCAAGAACCTGCAACCAAGATTACTCTACCCAGCAAAGCTATCATTCAGAGTTGAAGGTCAGATAAAAAGCTTCACAGACAAGAAAAAGCTAAAGGAGTTCATCACCACCAAACCAGGATTACATGAAATGCTGAAGGGTATTCTTTAAGAAGAGGAAGAAGAAGAAAAAGGTAAAGATAAAAATTATGAACAACAAAATGACATCGAATACATACCTACCAACAAGTGAATCTAAAAATCAAGTGAATAAAATATCTGAAGAACAGAATGGACTGGTGAATATAATAGAATCAGGGACATAGAATGGGAGTGGACTGACAATTCTCAGGGGAAGCAGGTGTGAGGGGTGGGGGAAGAGATTGGACAAAAATCTTACTCCTATGGATGAAGACAGTGGCAGGGGGTAAGGGCATGGGGTGGGGTGGGGAATCAGGTGGAGGGGAGCTATAGGGGAAAAAAAAGAGGAACACCTGTAATAATCTGAAAAATAAAGATTTATTTAAAAGAAAAATAAATTGTTGTCAGCTGAGCCCGAGGCGATTGGCAGAGCAGTGTCTGGGTTACACCCTCCCAAAGAAGGTGGGGGGTGTTATCAGTACTGACTTTTTACCTTTGTCCGGGTGTCAGCCTAGCGGGCTTTGATATGTAAATGCAGGCAAGCACCAGGAATGCTAGGGCCTACTCAAGAATGCAAATAAGCTTCTTTGATCCTAAGTTTTGGTGATACTTCCTGGTATTTGGGGGTATAAAATAAACTTGCTGCATGGGCTTGAGGTCCCTGCCTCTCCATCAGAGAGGATGGCGTCCCACCTGGCTCCCAGCTTTGTTTCTATCTTCCTGTCTAGTCTCTTTCTTTCTTTTATTTCTCAATCCCTGGCCGCCTCCACTTAGAACCGGTTCGTTCATCTCTCTTTCCGTGCTGGACGTGGAAAAGGGAGATCCCCGCCGCAGCTGGCCCCCGCAGGCACGTACAGAAAGCAACTGATGGATCTTTCTCTCTCACATCGATGTATCTCTCCCTCTCTATAAGCATGTCCTCCAGTGAGGGTTAAACAGACAAAAACACTAGAAAGAGAGGATAAGACTTCAAATAAATAAATATTAGTTGACATTAGTGCTTGAAGTCTTCTAGAGCATTCTCTTAAAATATAGCCATTTTCAAAAAAACAAAACAAAAAACGTTCTGAGGCAAAGGTGGAAAAGAAAATATTTCAGATCTAGGCAATTAGTCAAATATTTTAGAAGAACTTGACCATTCATGACACTTTAAATTTAATGATTAAAAAAAGAAAAGAAAAAGAAAGAAAGATCAAGAAGGAGACTTAACCCCTTTCCAGTCAGTAAAGACCTGAGCACTGACCTGGAGGCCTGAGTGCTCCTCCAGGGGAGTCTGAGAACTGTCATAGGGTGGCATTGGGGACAGGTTTCTTTTTCCTATACCGCTTTTTATCATGGTTTTCTTACAGGTATTTCACCTGCCAAGTTGTTCTGGGTCCAACCCTTGCTCTCTTTCCTTTCTATCCTCCCCAGGATGGCATGATACACGTGTAGTTACCACAGAACTATGAGAGGCAGTTAGACATGAGCAGAGCAAGGAGGATGGGCCAGGAACAGAAACTCACCAGGGTGGAAAGCCCCAGGAGCCTAATAAAAGACAATGTAGGATGGGACCTCATCCCCAGGGTGATCTTTCCTCCCTAGAGATAATATCTAGGCTTCAGTTGTATTTCAGCTCCAGGCCCAAGAAAGCAACAAAACCAGATAAGCAACTCCAAGGCTGATCTCAGGACCAGCTGCTTTGGATAATGATTCCCTGCCCTGGCGCTGACCAATCAATCAGTGTAGCCCTCTGCACCTCCCTTTTCCCCTCCCCTGAAAGGACACACCTGGAAAGCTGCTGAATATTCTATTGAGACCTTTCTCTCATATCTCCCCTAAATATCGCCACCCTTAAAACCTTAGGATGAGGTGTGCTCTCCCTCCTGGGAGCTTGCCCAAGCTTCTCCTCCCAGGCACATCACCTTTACCTTCTTCACTTCTAAGCTCCAAGAGTCCTTTCTTTGCCTCTAGAACTTGTCTCCTAAGCCCAGTTCTTCTAGAAATTACTTCTTTTACCTTGATGATTTTCTAAATAAATGTTCTCCTATAGTTTGAGTCTTGGCTCTGAATTCATTCCTAGCCAGAACTCAAGTACCAAGGTTGCTGAACCTGGTCAGGACTAACTCCTGGTGCCATTCCCACCGCCCTCAACAAAAGTAACTAGAATGTAACTAGACTCCACAGGTATATGGAAGTAGCTGCTGTCATCGGCCATTTAACTTACTGAGCAAAGCCCTGGAAGGATTAGTCCTGTGCAAGAATGTTCATTGCCTGGCCACTGTCAAGGTGAATATGTCCCAGATGTCCAGAAATCTGAGAATAGCTAAATGTATTAGGAAATATTCATAATACCACAGATGTTAAGACATGAGTAGATTTATAAAGATGTTGAATGAAAGAAAGTTGCTCAAGTGTCCCAAAGAATGACAGCTAATATACAAAGTTTCAAACACTCAGAGCCCTCCTGAATGGGATTCGTGACCTTGTACAAGGCCCGCAGCTGCTGGCTTGGCCCTTGCAGGTGAGGACACAGCGAGACCACAGTGTCCATGAACAAGGAAGCAGGCCCTACCGGATTTCGCATCTGCTGGTGCCTGGGGCTTGGACTTCCAGCTTCCAGAACTGTGAGAAGTTAATGACTGTTGTTTACTGGTATAAGCCACTCAGCCTATGGCATTTGTTATAGCAGCCAGAATGGGTGGAGAGGAAGAGCCAGCACAGGACCAGGCCCAGTTCCCAGTGCTGCCTCTCACCTCTCTCTCACCCTCGGCTGTCTAAGTCTTAGTCTATAGGTATTTCTCTCTTTCCGCGTCTAGCGCGGCTAGAGAGCGGGTCCAGTTCCTGAGTAGGGGTGGCTGAGGATTGAGAAATAAAAGAAAGAGACAAGACACAGAGATAGAAGGAAAAAGCTGGGACCGGGTGGGATCACCGTCCTCTTCTGATGGAGAAACAGGGACCCAGAGCCAATCTAGCAAGTTTATTTTATATCCCAAATACCAGGAAGTTTCACCAAAAAGTCAAGACAAAAGGAGGTTATTTGCATTCTTGAGTAGCCCCTGAGCATTCCTGGTGCTAGGCTGGATTTAGATATCAAAACCACTTCCCCACACCACAGGCTGAAATGAAGGTCAAGCTGACAATACCTTCCCCTTTTGGCAAAGGAATGCCCATGTGCCTTCCCAGGCGCTGTCTACATTAGTCTCCTAATCCAGAGATGGGAAGACCTGGACCCAACACTCTAGGAGGTGAGGCACTGCCTGCAGAAAAGAGCCCAGCATCTATCTGCTTCTGAGGCCCTGTCTGAGCATGTCCCACAGGGTGAGGAAAAGAGTGGAAACTAAAGTGACTAAGTGTGACCCCAAACTGGCTGCCTGATGTTAACATTGCCCTGACCTGCTCCTTCAGCTGCTGGGGAAGCTGCTAAAGGAGCTGGATAGGGAAGAGATTCTACAGTTTCTATTGGTAGCCCACCTGATTATTTGGCAATCACTACCAAGAGGGGTACCGAACATGAGACAATGAAGCTACAATAATTTTTCCTTTCACCCCTTCGTGTTTTGATAGTAATAATTTTTTTGGTAAAAATTACATTACAAAGGTCACTAAAATAACATTTTCTGTTTTGGAGAAAACTTTATGACTTGATGAAACATCCATGACACATAAAATTAGATGATGAAGGAGAATATATAACTATATGTGGTATGATCTCAATTCTGTTAAAAAAATCACACACACTGGAAAGAAATGCATGTAGGTGGTAGAATTATGGGTAATTTAACATTTCTTCTACATGCCTAAATAAATTTTCAATTTTTCTAAATAAGCATACACTGAGTGGCCAGATTATTATGAACTCTGAATACATAATAATCTGGCCACTCAGTGTATATACTATATAATAAAAGGCTAATATGCAAATTGTCCCCTTGACCAGGAGTTTGACCAGCAGGCAGGCAGGCCAACTGCCCATGTCCCCTCCCCCTGGCCAGGCTGACCGGACCCCACCCATGCACGAATTCATGCACCGGGCCTCCAATATATATATATATATATATATATATATATATATATATATATATATATACACACACACACACACACACACACACACACACACACACACACTGAGTGGCCAGATTATTATGATCTCTGAACGCATAATAATCTGGCCACTCAGTGTATATACTATATAATAAAAGGATAATATGCAAATTGTCCCCTTGACCAGGAGTTTGACCAGCAGGCAGGCTGGCCAACTGCCCATGTCCCCTCCCCCTGGCCAGGCTGGCTGGACCCCACCCATGCACGAATTCATGCACCGGGCTTCTAATACACACACACACACACACACACACACACACACACACACACACACTGAGTGGTCAGATTATTATGCATTCAGAGATCATAATAATCTGGTCACTCAGTGTATATTACTATTATAGCCAGATTATGTATGTGTGTGCATTGCTATCATTTAAAATGTGGTTTGTGTTGAACAGGGAGCTGTGTTTCTGCCACCACCTTTGGGCTCTGAGCCCAGCAGCATGCAGACTGAGCCAGCCTGAGTTAGTTAGCAGGGGTAAAGTGCAAACCTCCCTGAGAGCCATTTATACACTAAGCCAGGTTTTCAAAAGCCTGGTCTCTCGGAACCTTTCAAAGCTCCATTTGCCACATTGCAAAGGGAAAAATGCATTGCCAGAGAACATTTGAATGCTTCCAGAGCGTTATAAAGAATGGAATGGAGTTGGTTCTGATTGCCAGCATAAAGTCTCTGTCTAGAGGATAATAAAATGCCCCGATATATTTCCTCAGCCAACGTTAGCAGCCCAAAGCCTCACATGAGACATCCCCTTAAACCACACAAACATCTGTCTTAGTCAGCTGAGGCTGCCATAACACAATACCAGGAACTGTGAGACATAACATTTATCTTCTCACAGTTGTGGAGGCTGGTAAGTCCAAGATCAAGGTACCAGTAGGGTTTGGTTTCTGCTGAGACCTGTCTTCCTGGCTTAGACTGTGGCTTTCTTGCTGTGTGCTCAGATGGCCTTTCCTCAGAGTGGATGTGGAGGGAGCAAGACAGCAAGCTTTCTGATATCTTTTCTTCTAAGGGCACTAATCCTATTAGATCAGAGCTCCACCCTTATGACCTAATCTAACATTAATTAGCCCCTAAAGGCCCTATGTCCAAATATAGTCACATTGCGGGGGGGGGGGGGGGGGGGGAGGGGGGGAAGGAGATTCAACATCAGAATTCGGGCAATATGAAAATATGAATTTAGCAATGTCCTGTAAGTGACCTTCAGAGAGAGCCTAGCCTGCCTTTCCTCTGTGGTGTCAGCCTGACGATGCCCTTGACTTACCTGCTTCTGCCTGAACCAGTTTTTTGAAGGACAATGACAGAAGGGCACAGACAGATGTAGACACAAGTGGAGAGTACACAGCCTTTGTGGGGAGCACAGAGGGTGATATCTGGAGAAGGGGAGCTTCTAAGGAAACCCTACTGGCTTTCTTAATAACCCCCCATCCAGTCCTATAAGGTTGGAAGTGAAGGGAGAAACTCCAAGTGTGCAGGGATGGAAATAGGGACCCAAAGATTTATCCTTCTTTCCAGAAAGCTCCCCCTACTAATGGCAAACACCAAGATGACCTAAGGGATTTCTGTTTCCCCTTAAGAGTCCCATTCCTAAAGTCAAGGTGCCATTGACTTTCTCTTCTCAGTTCCCTGGTAGATACAAGGAACCAGATGGGATCGTTTGTCCAGGGGGAAGTATTTCTTTACATTCTAGTGGGCACCCAGAGCTCACTTTTTCTCAGACTGAGCCACCTAGGAAGTTCCTTCGCTGACAACTCAGGGTGTTTACACCATGTCACCTCTTACAATGCTATCCTCGACAAAGAAAGTAACTCGTTGGCAGAGGCTGGTTTTGTTTTGGAGCAATGAGTAGGAAAGAGCCAGGAGTTGGGATTGGTTCTCACAAATGCCTGTCACTGAGTTAGGTTCATTACCAGTTTATAACTGGACCATGGAGAGAATGTATGGTCCTTGTGTTAGGATGACATGCTCCAAGTGACCTCCCTAATCCAGCACGGAGCAGGTCATGTGTGAGTAAAATGGCCAGTCAGGGCATGTTGGGTCCAAGTTCTGTTAGGGGCAAAAATAGAATATTGGGGATTAGCTATGGTTATGGTAACTATTAATCATGCTTTCTTAACCATGATTGCCTTGTGCTGGTTAAAGAAAGGACATTCTAACCCGGCTGGGAATTGTATGCCCCTGGGAACTGGGAGTCAACCTTGGAATGTGGTCCATTCTTATTCAAGAACTGCCTATTATCATGGAAAGATTAACAACTTTGTTGCCCAAACAATGGAGTCCTACCCCAGCTCACATTGTCTACTTCCCTATGCCTGTAATCCCTGCTTCCCCATGAAATCTTTGTCTTACCCTATATAAGCAGCTGGTGTATGGGGGGCTGCAGGGAAGATTTTTGTGGTTGAGCTGCTGCTCTCCCATACTGCTGCAGTATTGGAATAAATGCTTATATATGATTCAACTCTGTTTTTGCTGAGTTGGCTCAAGTAGTGACAGGCAGTCTGGAACCATTGGTTGTCCGGTTTCAGTTCCTCTGCCAGGGACTTGAGAGCTCTTTGGATGCCGGAAATTGGAAAAGGACAAGAGTAGCTATAGGTAGGTGGGTCATGCTTTATTGCAAACAAAGCAGCCAACAACCTGCTGGTCAGTGGCACCTTGTATACTCACTCAAACAAAGAGGCCTGGCGCTAATTATCGACATCTGTGCTACATTAACATAAGGAGGTCATATAAGGGTGCGCCTGCGCAGTACCTATAGTGCTACTGCTGAGTCATTGCCCTCTCACATGCATATGGCAAATAGGCCTTTAACATAGTAATACTGCTGTGTCATTGCCTTTATGCATGCGTATGGCTAGTGGGCCTTTACCCTCTGGCATACCCTGGTCAGGGCCTCCACAGGGCATCAAACCCAGCAGTGCTTTCATCATCACCACCAACAACTACAATAATAATAGTACTTATTGCAGATTTACTATGTAGCCAGAACTTTTGAAATCTATTTTTAAAGGGAAAGTCATTCATAAATTAAAGACTCACAGAAGTCCTGTGATCCAGTGACATCACCCGTTTGGGTGGCCCAGGGTAACTTGGAGGGCTTGGGCAGGGATAGTCAGGAAGAGGTAGCATCACAGTTACCTGTCTTCTATGTTTTCTATGTTGGTGGTTTCATAAAAGGTATCATTAGAAAGAGGGTCCCACTGCTAAAATTTGAATGACATTTTCTCTCCTTGAGAAAATCAAGTAGCAGAGTTAGGAAGAGGCTTAGCAAATGTCATGCAGTCAGTAAGTGGCAGAGCTGAGACTGGAAGCTGGGTCTGTCGGACAGAGCTCTTTAATCACACTCCATCACTCTCTGCCACAGGAGTACCAGCAAGGTGACAGCTTCATGATATTTGGTTTATGAATTGGGTGACTGTAATAATCAATGCTTTATTGAGTACTCACTCTGTGCTGGGCATTATGCTGAGAACTTTATAGGTATTAATTTTTTTTTGGTTAATCCTCATCTGAGGATATTTTTTTCATAAATTTTTTAGAGAGAGTGGAAGGGAGGGAGGGAGGGAGAGAGAGAAACATTGATGTGAGAGAGACACATTGATTGGTTGCCTCGGACTGGGGCCAGAGAAAAAAAACCTGCAACCTTGGTTTGTGCCCTGGGCCAGGAATCAAACCTGAGACCCTTTCAGTGCACGGGCCGATGCTCTGTCCACTAAGTCACACAGGCCAGGGCTACAGGTATGAATATATTTCATTATCACAAAAACCCAGAGAAGTAAATGTTGTTATTATTGTCACTCAACAGATTCAGAAATTGAGGCCCCAAATGATTAAGCCACCTGCTCAAGGTCTCATAGGAATTGTTTGCTGACGTTGGATGTTGACTTCAAACAATATTGCTTTAGAACTTGTCTCCTGACAGGCATTTCATTCTGTGTCCCAAGACTGAAAAGAATGTACACTGAAGCAAAGCTACACAGTTAGTCCTTAGCCGTTTCCCTTGACTTAACAGCTCTCTTTTTCTAGTCACCTTCTATTCCGACTCTAAGAAATAAAAATGATGGAATCCTCAATGGATTCACTGCAGGGAGGAACTAGCAGTGACAGAATTACTTCTGCTCTGTGGATGAAGTAAGTGCCTTGCAGAGGGTCCTTGATGAGTCACCATTTCACAGTCAGCAGGTAAAGTGGGAAATGGCATTTGTCTGGCTCCCCAAACTCGGTTCACCGACAGTGTAAGCTGAGTGTGGTGGATGAAACAGCGTTGTGCACGTGCGTATGGTGGGGTGGATGCTGAAGATGAGGCTGGGGAGGTAAGTGGGGGTGGGTCCGCAGTGGCCCTAAAACTCCTTACTGTGGTGTGCTGCGCAGAGCCCCCCTGAGGCTTGGGAGATTGAGGGGACCACAGCCAGCTGCCTGCTTGAGAAATACCATTAGGCGTGAAGACTGGATGGAGCGGGCAGTCTCCTTGAAAACTGCACAGGAGCAGGCTTCAGGGAACAGAGTAGGAAGCTGCTGTACCTCCAAGGGAGATGCTGGTGCTCTGTTCAGACAGTGGCAGTGCCTAAGCAACATCTGCAGGCAATGCACACCTGAATGCTCTATATTTCAGTGATGAAAACACTTTTTTCATCCCCTAAGCTTTGGGGAAACCCTCCTGTGTTGATGGAATGTAACATTGATTGAAGGCTCATGGTGCGTGGATGCTTGATTAGAGTTTTCAAACTACCCTGCCCCAAGGGCAGTAGAAGATGAAAATTAACATATATTTATTATAATGTTGATGCTGCACAACTTACAAGTACAGTACATGGCCAACAGCATAACTGAAGGACGTGTACGCTCTCAGGAAAGGTGAGTTGGATGAGAGCCTTGCCCTCCATAATCCTTCTGTCTATAATATGTGCAATAGCTGCCCGGCCAGGTGAGGCGATGTTCAAAAAAGGATGTAGGTGCAGGGACTTCGAGTGACAGATGTCCTCACACTTGGCAGGTGGTAAGATAGACTTAGCTTTTCACTCATTTAGCAAATATTTATTTAGCAGCTACTACGTCAGATATGTGGGGATATGTGATTGAATAACATCCACCAAAAAATTACTCTCCAGGGGGAGTTTATACTCTTGGAAGCATTTTTGGAGGAGGTGGGACTTGAGTTGGATCCTGAAAGGAGAGACTTGATAGGCACAAAGAGGACATCACAAGGGGAGTAGCAAGTGGGCCACCCAGACACAGGAAATGCTCATGGTGGGAAGCAGGGAGAGGAAACTTGGAGAATGGCCAAGGCAAGTTTGTATTTGGGGGTGGGGTCGGCAGGATATCAAATTGCAGGGTGAGCACGGGGCTGGGCCTGCAACCTTGGCAGGAGAGATTGACCTTTGTCCTGTATATATCACAGGCCCAGGGCATCCCAGGCAACCTTTTGCTGAAGGAAGAGGCAGCAAAGATAGCAGAGCAGAAGGTGGAGCTGGAAATCTGTGGCCTTTCAGAAATTAATTCTTTTTCTCTCTCTCGCTCTGCCTTGTCTTTTTCTCCATCCTCTGAGTTTTAAAGATATCTAAAATGTTGTGGTTATGTCTGAATGCACAAGAAGAGTAGCAGTAGGTAGAAACGGCACACTGGCCCATGGAAATTTTCATGTTAATGACTTAGCAGGAACCAGAGAGGGTTCCCAGAGTGAGCACTTAACCATTCTTCTACTGGCTACTTAAGTATATTGTGAGCTTAAGAGTAAGTCCAAGTGGTTGATGTGCTTGGGTGGAGTGGGTCCCTGGGCAGGGTCACCTGGACATAGCTCCTCCATTGGAAGTGCCTCATGGAGAATTTAATTTTAATGGATGACAATAAAGCGGAGAGTGAAGAGTCAATGACAGGGAGGGGAAATGGAGAACGTCTCCACATTTCTATCTTTTCATATCACACGCTCTATGGAATCTTTTATCATTCTGACACTTGCCATTTATATCCCCTGCGCCCAGATTTATTTTACTCATACTGTTGAAGAAAAATGAAGCTGCTTAAGCAATTCTCTAGCTTTCTCTGCAAAATTTAGATACCCTGTGTTGATTTCAAGAGTCCAAAATCTCTTGAATTTTTCAGAGCAAAAATGTGCATTATGGTTACCTTGAAAAGGAATGTGGGAGCCTTCCCTGTCCAATTAGATGTCCCCAAGCTGCAACCACCTGATAATACAAAGGATCATGGGGTGACTGTGGAAACTCAAAGCTGGGGCACAGTCTCCCCCAGAGATTTCTGGGAGCTCCAGGTGCACCTCAGGAACTTGCTCAGGAATGTGTCGACTCATGTCCTTCCTGCCTCCCTGCTGGTGTGAATGAGCTCTCTGTGAGAATCTGCTCTGCTTGGCACATCATTCCTTGGACTTGGGGGTTGCTGTGTCCTCAGGTGACAAGGCTGCAGGGTGGTCTATGGTGAGCTCCAGCTTCATATCATCAAAGCCCTGAGGCATCACTGTCTGTATCTAGTTTCACAAAGTCCTGGGATTTTCAGCCTGAACCCCTTTCTCCACAAGAGCTCAACACGAGACCATCAAAATTATGCATAAGATGTGTGTTTCCGATGTGTGTAAGTATTGGACAACTGGAAATAAACTGACTTCCCATCAAAAGAGGAAACTGGCTGAAAAATTGCGAAATAGCCATACTGTGAAATGATATTGGAAAGAATGAATTAGGACTGTTGCAGATGGTTTGGAGAAATTTGGGCTGTAAATAAAAGAGGTAGAAAGGTATATGAAATTTGACTCTACTTTTGCACAACAATGTAAGCTCCTATAGGTTTTGGCATATGTGTACCTATAAAGGGGTTGTGTAATATGGTCTTATAGGATTCTGTTAGCTTTAAGACATCAAATGGCAGGTCATAAGTTACTTGTTATAAAGATATCAGACACTACTGTACCCCACCTCACACCTTTTCAATCTATCTTTAAAAAATTATTTTAAAATTTTATTTTATTTTTTTGAATTTATTTATTTATTTTAATTTATTTTTTGTTAATATTATTTTATTTATTTATTTTTTATTAAGGTATTGTATGTGTACATATCTTACCACTGCCCCTCCCCCCACCCCACTCCCATACATGCCCTCAGCCCCCAATGTTTTGCATCCGTTGGTTATTCTTATATGCATGCATATAAGTCCTTTGGTTGGTCTCTTATTTCCCCCACCTCTCCCTAACCTTCCCGCTGTAATTTGACAGTCTGTTTGATGCTTTACTGCCTCTGTATCTATCTTTTTGTTCATCAGTTTATAATGTGTTTTTTATTATCCACAAATGAGTGAGATCATGTGGTATTTTTCTTTCATTGACTGGCTTATTTCACTTAGCATAATGTTCTCCAATTCCATCCAGGTTGCTACAAATGGTAAGAATTCCTTCTTTTTTATGGCAGCATAAAAATTTTAAATTGTGGTTAAATATAGATAACATAAAATTTAGCATCCTGCCCATTTTTGATTGTACAGTTAGTGGCATTAAGTATATGCATCTTCTGTGAAACCATCAACACCATTCATCTCTAGAACTCTTTTCATCTTCACAACTGAAACTCCATACCTATCAACAATCACTCCATATCCTTCCTCCCCCAGCGCCTGGCAACCACCATTTCACTGTCTGTCTATAAATATGACTATTCTAGGTACATCACAGACTTAGAATTGTACAGGATTTGGCCTTTGTGACTGGCTATTTCACTTAGCATAACATCTCATCCATAGTGTAGCATGTGACAGAATGTCTTTCGGTTTAAGGGTGAAAATATTCCATTGTGTGTGTATACCGTGTTTTGTTTCATTCACTGATGAACACTTGGGTTGCTACTACCTTTTTGCTATAGAGAACAATGCTGCTCTGAACATGGTGAACAAATATCTCTTTGAGATTCTGCTTTCAATAACACAGACCTGGTGTCACATGGTAATTCTCTTTTTAATTTTTCCAGGAACCTGTTTTCCACAGGGACCACACCATTTTGTTCCCATTCACACTGCACATGTTTCAATTTCTCCACATCCTTGCCAACACATGTTATTTTCTGGAGTTCTTTTCTTTTCTTTTTTTTAAGTTTAGCTATTGTAATGGGTTTGAGATGGTATCTAATTGTGAGTTTGATTTGCATTTCCATAATAATTCCCGATGTTGAGCATCTTTTCATGGGCTTATTGGCTATTTGTGTTAGCTTCCTGGGAAATGTCTATTCTAGTCCTTTGCCCATTATTATATCCAGTGTTTGTTTCTTTGTTGTTGAGTTACAGTTCTATATACTTTCCAGGTATTAACCCCTTATCAGATATATGGTTTGTAAATATTGTCTCTCATTTCAGTCTGTTGATTGTGTCTTTTGATGAATGAAAGCTTTAAATTTTGATGTACTCTCCATTGTCTGTTTTTTCTTTTGTTGCCTGTGCTGCAGTCCACTTT
Organism: Corynorhinus townsendii; assembly: GCA_026230045.1. Classification (NCBI taxonomy): domain Eukaryota; kingdom Metazoa; phylum Chordata; class Mammalia; order Chiroptera; family Vespertilionidae; genus Corynorhinus; species Corynorhinus townsendii. The sequence goes on from JAPDVU010000005.1 coordinate 79,616,627, forward strand.
TTATGCCAAACTTTGCTGCAGCTACAAGCTTCAGTCAAGTGTATGTTGATAGCATCTCCCCTCAGTTCCACCACTTAGTCTCACTTAGCATTTCTGATGCCCCTGTGTGGAATGCCTGCTGGATCCCATTTGGCCTTCCATGCTGACACCTGTGTGATCAGTCACACATCTCTCGGGTGACAAAGGAGAGAATACACAAATATGAGTCAGTTCACCACTGTTAAAATCTCAGGATATTGCTGAAACCGGTTGGGCTCAGTGGATAGAGCGTCAGCCTGCAGACTGAAGGGTCCTGGGTTCGATTCCGGTCAAGGGCATGTACCTGGGTTGCGGGCACATCCCCAGTAGGGGGCGTGCAGGAGGCAGCTGATCGATGTTTCTAACTATCTCTCTCCCTTCCTCTCTGTAAAAAATCAATAAAATATATTTTTAAAAAAATCTCAGGATATTATGCTGTGAATAATTATAATTATTGTTAAAGTTTCACTTTTTACTATACATTTTCTTTCCTTTATGTTAGATTTTCATTTACATTTCATGTCCTTTTTGTTTTTAAAGTGTTTATTTATAGATTAAATAGTACGATAGACATACACTGTATATAGGAAAGGTTAAAATAGGGAACATTTGGAGGTCTGGAATGGATTAATTCAATTTACATTATTTCTAATGGGAAAAAACAATTCGGTTTTCAAACAGCCTTCCGGAAGGAATTAAGTTTGAGGAACAAGGTTCCACTGTATTTACAAAGCATTTGTGATATTTACATATTATAATCAGAAAACACTGTAAGGAGGGGATTATAAAAGGTGGAGAAAAAAAGTAAGCCTTCAGACTGAGGTGGGATTTCTTTCCCCAGACCTCTGTTCATGAAACAATCCTCTTCCTGAAGCAAAAAACCAGATTCTTCTCCACATATCAGCTCACAGTAGATAGATGTTCTAAGGTACAACCAGAGCCTGCCCGCTCCACAGCAGGTGCTGGACTTCAATGTGAACTCAACTGGCTTTTTGGCACTTACACACAGTCTGTCAACTTTGCTGAACGCAGATGAATCAAACCCCAACTGTAGGGGAAGAAAAAGAGAGTTCTGAGTTCACAGGGATTTGGTCTTGTCTCGAAATTCCCACTGATGCTAGAGCGCAAGGAGAGCTAAACAGGCTCAGGTCTTACAAAGGTCAAGTTGGAGCCTCTGAGAAATGATGCTTTCATTATCTTTCTTCTCCATTGGCTAAAGGTCAGCACATGGGACCCTAACCCCATCTGATTCTAAAGGCCTCGATCAAGGCCACAGTTTCAAGTGTCTTATTTAAAATTGTCCTCAACACTGCTCTGCTCAGTTTATCAGCTGAGCAGGCCCTGGGTGAGACAGTGGGAAGGAACAGAGGCTGTGCTTCTGGGATGCACGGGAAGCCTTGAACCCCCTTTCAGAACTGGAAATTGAATTTTGGAAAATACAGTTTCTAATTTGAAGAGAAGGCAGTCATGCCCCTCAGAGAAGAAACATGGGCAGAAGACTTAAATAGGAAGGGTTTTAAATGTGTTTGGAATGAAGAAGGTTGGTGAAGTCAAATCCGAAATCCCGGTTGCCAGCTGGTTCGTGTGTCATGAAATCCTGACTTTAGAGTAGAAGGAATGTCCCATTGGGAAAACGGGATGAAAGCTGATACTTGGCGCCTGATTTAACAATCTAGAAGTAAGGTGGCTCTCTGCAAACATCATCCATTTAAAAGTGACAAGAGCTTCTATTTTTCAGCCTTAAGACCAATGTCTTACCACTCAGTGCTATTAAACAATGTTATAGGCATTATTATTCTTTTTAAAATATTTTTTATCCATTTCAGAGAGGAAGGGAGAGGAAGAGAAATAGAAACATCATTGGTGAGAAAGAATTATTGACAGATTGGCTGCCTCCTGAAAGCCCTTCATGTGATTGAACCCACAATCTGGGCATTTGCCCTGACTGGGAATTGAACCTTGACCTCCTGGTTCATAGGTCGATATTCAATCACTGAGCCACACTGGCTGGGCTAAGCATTATTATTCTTTATTGAAAACCAAATTTACAAGTCAAACCTCTCAGATTGCCTTACTCCATTCCCCAAGTCTGGGCTTTCCTTAAACCTCACATTCATTGGCATCTCATCCAGCTCTCATCCCCTTTCCCTTGCCTTAAAGCTTCTTTGCTTTGCCAAGAAAATGTTTTCTAGGGCATGGTCCTGCTTTGAGAAGGCAGTTGGTGGAAGCCTCTGGAATAGTGTGCCTGGATGTCTCGTGGCTGTCTTTAGGGTATATCTTCCCTCCCATTTCTGTTAGCTACCTCGGCATCTCTCCCAGGCCTGGGAGCAGCTGGCCACCAGGCAGGGGAGGTGGAGCCGTCAATCTGCATAATAGTTAAGGGCTACTGAGATATTTGTGCGCTCTAGAAATCTTCTGGGGCACTTGAAGTGTCCTCTGTCTTGGTCAGAGTGATGGTTACTAAGTATATAATGCATAAAAATTAACTAGTTTTATATATTTGATTGTATACTTCAATAAAAAGTAATTACAAATATGCCCTGGCCACCCTGGTCTGTGTACATGCAGGAGGTAAGTGTTCCATCTCCCTCTCTCTCTCTCTCTCCCATCCCTCCCCCCCTTAAAATCCATGGAAAACATAGCCTCTGTGAGGATTAACAACCACATCAAAAAAGTAGTTAAAAATCTATATGCCTTCAAAATATGAATGAATAAAACCTCAGAACTCCTCCTTGTGACTTTGGACTTGGAGACATGAAATAGAGGTCATCGTGATTTTGCTGGACATTGAACACCACTAAAACATACATTTTGAATAAACAGCATTAGTATTTGCATCTTGTAACTCCGAAAACCTTCAGTTTTCTTGGGAGAAAATTAGAACGTGGAGAAGTGGGCCTTTCACCGCAGGCTGCTGTGATAGGAGGCCACGGCTCCATCCAGTTGATTGGTTCTTTTCTCTCAGTGACATTTCATTTATAGCTGGTGGTGCCATGGGATGCAGTTTAGTTTCAAAATTGAAAATGCTCAATTGCTGAGAGGTATTTGGGTTGTGGACAGCTCCTGCTGTCAGGATCCTCTCCCAGGAGACCAACCGACAGCTGCCTGGCATCCCTGCTTATCTGTCTGGGCTCCTGGCTGGGGCTTGTGGGCATCATTCTATGGCGCAAGGGTCCTGCCTGCATGCGGCTTCTGCTCCTCCAACTCTGGGCTCCTGCAAAAGGACAGGACTCTCTACAGACCACGGGCCAGGTGTTTGTTTATCTCTTGAAATTATCTGCTTTCATGATATTAAACTAGCCCCTCTTTGGACGACCTGTACAAGCTGTTTACCTCTCAGGGCCTCAGCTTCTTCATCTGTAAGTGAGGGAGGTGGGCAGACCAGAGATGAGAGATTTGGAGATAGGTGAGCCTCACTGAGGAGGTGTAGCCCGAGCAGGAGAGCGGGTGCTCTTCAAGGTTTTGGCTTAAAGATGGCCAGAGCCTGGGCGTTTTAGTCATGAAGGACATGTTTTAAAAATACAAGCCTGGTGCAGCAGTCCCCTTCAGCCTCCACCTCTACCTCTCTGAGTGGCATCTAGAATACACTAGCCTTTACTTCAGTATTCTAGCATGTTTTGTAGCCTGTCCATTCCTTCCCCTCCACCCACCTCAAGCCATCTGTTCCTATTAGAATAAATGAAACTATCTTCTGGTTTTTAGTATTTTTAAACTTTTTCTTTTAAAATAATTTTAACTACAAGAAATTGCAAAAATAATACAAAAAGTTTCTGTGTACACTTCACTCAGCTTCCTTCCACCCCCCATAATGACATTTTATGTAACTATCATCACCAACCATAATTTCACAACAAGATAAACCTCCTCCCCACCCCTTAACACCCTACCTCCACATCAGTGATCAGTCTTGGGATCTGAAAGGGCCTAATATCAAAGGCAACATATTTGAAATGCAAAACTAAGGAGCTGAGACTAAAACTAATTTTCTGGTTCCTAATCCAGAGTTTGTTGTATGATCCGGCTTCACAAGGAGGTTAAAAAACTCCCTGAATGAAAACACATGGTTTATTTATTGAAGGTAGAGGCAGTGAATAACTCATGAATTCATGCATTTGCTTATTATTCTCCCTTGCAGTGGAGATGGATGGATGAATCGATTTATCTCTCTGCCTCTATGTCTCTCCTCCAGGCAAGGAAAATGAGAAAAGTTAGGGAAGGCACTGAAGTGTGGTGGAAAGAGGATGTGACCGAGGCTTGGGGAACTAAAGGTTTAGCCCTAGTTCTGCTAACAGAGTGAGCTTGGTAAGTCTTTCTCTAAGCCTTTATTTTCTCATTTGAAAAATGAGGGAGGACCAGCCATTGTTACTCAGTGGTTTAGCGTCAACCTATTAACCAGGAGGTCACAGTTCAATTCCCAGTCAAGGCATATGGCCGGGTTTCAGGCTGGTCCTGAGTGTTGGGCTGCAGGAAGCAGCTGATCAATGATTCTCTCTCACATTGATGTTTCTATATCTCTCTCCCTCTCCCTCTCCCTTCCTCTCTAAAACCAATGAAAATATTTTTTAAATAAAAAAGAAAAATGAGAGGAGTGGTGGATAAGGGTGTAGTCAGAGGTTTAACTTGTATGAGTCTATGGAAATGGGCATAGCTGGTGGGGTTCCTAGGGAGCTGACTCTGAGAAGGGCATTAGCATGCAGGCTGCTTGCTAAGGAAGAGCTCTGGGAGCAATATCTTGAAAGGGAAGGGGCTGAAGTACAATTGGGCAGAGGGAGAAACTGAGGTCCAATGAAAGCCTTGACCAACTGCATGGACAACTGCATGGAGCTAGAATGTCCTTGGGCCTAGTGTCAGCAAGGGTGAGAGAACCAGGCCCTTTTACTCACATCTAACAGTGCACACTGCCCCAGGATGGGCTGGGACCCTGGCAAGGCAGCCTCCTGCAGCCTGAGGCAGTTCTTCCTACTGACACTCCCAACAGCTGAGTCTTCATTAAAGAGTCATCTGAGAGGCTCATCTGTGTCCACCATAATTTTAAAGCATAAGGTTCTGTTAATTAACAAAATACTAGGAATAATAGGATATTACCATTCACAGGGACATTAGAGATCTGGCAGCTCAACCTCTTCATTGAAACTGAGGGGAAAATGAAGGGTTCAATGACCTGCACAAGGTCATAGCAGACCAAATCCTTGTCCTTGCTTTTGTTCTTTCCAAAACAGATTAGCTTACGAGCTGTGTGCCTTGGACTCTCCAGGAGCAAAGAGAGGACCAGGTAGTCCACACGTTGTCCCAAGGGTGCCACAGCTGGCATCAGCCACAGCCAAGGGGGCCTGAATCACGTGGGTACTTCTAATAACTCTACTCCCAGTCCTGGAGCCTTTCAGAGAACTGGCGCATATCCTTCTGGCTTTCTGTGAGCCTGTCCAGGGAATTTTTTTCAAATAGATCTTTTCTCCTTGGCGGCTGGTTAAAAGGGGGGAAGGTTAAAAATGCATTAGGATTAGGCCCGGTGGCGATGGTGCCTGGGTGCCTTCCACATGGGAAATTCATCATCTGAGGCTGAACTGACAAAACGTGGAGCCAAGCCTGAGAGCCTTGGGGACTGGCATTTTCTCCTGGATTTGCACAATTCATCCTCAAGCATTGCTCAGTCCATCTGGGAGGCCCACAAGATTTGGGCTGAGAGCCACCCTCTGTACCTGGCAATACTTGGGGTGGGGGCTGGGTACCAGGGGGAAAGCAAGCCAGAAATGGTTCCATTTTGTAAGAAATGTGTCTTATCTTGTTCCATTCACAGTGGAAAAGAAAACATCAGCTCCGGAGCCAAATCTATTTCTCTGGGTAATCCATCTCTGTACAGCTGCTCCCTGCAAATCTCTCTGGCATTAAGTTTCTGGGCTTCAGACTAATACAGACACTGTATTCTCTGGAAATTTAATAAGAGCCTGACGTGTCTTTTATAATTCGTGTTTCTGTATCTTATCTCTACTTAATGCGTTAATGTAGAAATTAATTTAGTACTCATCAGATAGCGGAGTGAATTGTCAAGGTGTGGGTTTCTTTTAGCCTGTTGAAAGATTCCCCTTTCTCACAGCTGAATACTTAATATTATCCAAATAGGGAGAAATTAACTGCAAATACATAGGGACTACTTTAGAGCAGGGATTCCTTAGCTTCTCAAGCCTGTATTCAACCTGGCCTCCCTGCTCAGTCTCCTTCCCCATCACTCCTACTTGTGTCCCACCTGGGTGCTCTCCAATAGAATGGATCTCAAGAAGTTTCCTAAATGCTCACACTTTTCCAAGTTTCTATTCCTCTCTATATGCTGTTCCCTTTGCCTGAGCCCTCCTCCTTTGCCATCTCTACCAGAAAAACATCTACTTCTCCTTTTAAGATGCCTAAAATGTCACTTCCTCCCAAGGATTGGGTTTGGGTTCCTTCAGTACCTGGAGGGGAGCGGGGACCACACTGGATTCTGCATACAGTGAATGACCAGTAGCCCCAGGCATAAGAGGACCCTGGACCTTCAAGGGAAAGCTCACTAATGGGAGGCAATAGCAGACTGAGTAAGAAGAGGGAGAATAACTCAGGAGGCCTGTGGGACAGCTCTTATCCCCCCACTTCCTGGTCCTGTGACCTTTAGCAGGTCACTATTCCTCTCAGAGCCCCAAGTGAGGGCAAGGTGGATAGTAATAGTAAAGGATCTGCTACAGAGTTCCTGTGGAGACAATTCAGAAAGCCCTCTGTGAGTCAGAAAGCACTAAGTAAATGTTTGAGTTTAATTATTCAGCTCAATGTTTAAGGAGCAGAAATGTGTGCAATAACATTTAAAAATAGTTCTCTCCAATATTATGTGAAGTTTGATATATATATCCTACCTAATAAAGAGGGACTATGCTAATTGACCATCATACCCTTGCAAAGAGGGCAGTGTCCATAGCCAATAAGGAGGGAATATGCTAATTGACTGCCAGCCCCTCAAAGATTGTGGCACGCACAGCCACATGATGGTGGTGCCCAGTCCCATCAGTCTCACTGGGGTGGCAGGCATGTGGCGCAGCTGCCTCCGGAGTCCACCAGTTCCCTCAGCCCCCCAACCACCCAGGGCCGGTCTGATGTACAGGTAACCAGGGCTGGCTGAGGCTTGCACTGCCGTCAGTGGCAGTGGTAACAGCAGGGGTGTAATGGGGGTGTCGCCTTCACCTGACCACCAGGTTGCCTCCTGCACCTGAGGGCTCCCAGACTGTGAGACGGGGCAGGCTGGGCTGAGGGACCCAACCCTCAGTGAATTTTCATGCACTGGGCCTCTAGTCTTACCTAATAATAGACAAACATGTAAATTGACTGTACCTCCACTATGCCACCAGCCAATCAGGAATGATATGCAAATTAACCCAACCAAGATGGTGGGTAAATTTGCATACACAGGTGGGGCAGGCAGCGCCAGGCCCCAACTGCGGGGTCCCAGTCCATTGGGGGCCCAGGGTGGCAGGGTGAGCAGCCCCAGGTCCCGCCCTCAAAGTCCCGTTTCATCAGGGTCCCAGGGAGACAGGGCAGGCAGTACCAGGTCCCAACCACAGGGTCCTGGTCCATCCGGGGCCCGGGGAGGTGGAGAGGGCAGCGCCAGACCCCACCCACAAAATCCTGTTCCATCGGGGGCCTGGGTAGACCCCAGGCCCTGCCCAAAAAACCCCGTTCCATTGGGGGCCCGGGGAGTCCAGGCAGGCAGCTCGAGGCTTTTTAGGCTGCTGTAGGGCATGAGGGAAGGCCCACATTTCCTGCTGTTTCTAGCAACACAATTGTCTATTTATTGTGCCTGGATTTTTCTGCCCCCCTTACAAGTACTCTAAATTCCCTTGGGGGTTGATTTTCAATGATAGCTGTTCATGGGAATTACTTGAGGAGTGTGAGTGTGTGTGTGTGTGTGTGTGTGTGTGTGTGTGTGTGTGTAATATATTCCAAACAACAAGTCTACCCCTTCAGAAATTAGTGTTCTAATTCTGTTCAATTTCCATAGATTCTGATTTTGCTGATTTGGAGAGTATCCAGCCAACAGTAAATGTTAAGTGTCCTTGAATGATTCTAACCTGTGGGTTAGAAGCCACTGCTTATGTTCATGCAAACACAAGAGCCAAATGTCCAGGTAAAATACAGAAATCTCAATTGTACAGCTCAAATGTTTACCTATGTCTACACCCAGGTAGCCACCATCCAGAATGTTCTGTTGAATCTTTCTCCATTAGCAATAAAGGCAGAACCAGCTACTTATCTTGGAAAGAGAGAAAAGAGAAAACAAAGGAGAATGTGTGGGAATATGTAATAATACCTCAAAACATTACCTCCCAATAATTTTATTTATCAGATTATAGGCTCTTACTCATCTGTGTTGTACTTATCTGCAGTCAGTCGGACATCCCCGAGGGGTCTCAGATTGGAGAGGGTGCAGGCTGGGCTGCACCCTCTCCAATCTGGCTGTCATACCCTCACAAATGGTTCTATTTTGTAAGAAAGGTGTCCTTTGAGGGGCTGGCAGGCTGGGCTGCACCCCCTCCCCCACTGCCATGCACAAATTTTGTGCACTGAGCCACTAGTGTATGTGTGTGTGTATATATATGTATATGTATAGATATATGTATATATGTATGTGTATATGTATATGTATCTGTATACATATACATATATATACACATCTCTCTTTCTCTCTCTATATATATACACATATATGTATATATGTGTGTATATATACAATATAGATATTGTATATATATGTGTGTATATATCTACAATATATATATATGGAGAGAGAGAGAGAGAAAGAAAGAAGAACTGAAAAGTTCCAGTGATAATAAAGGCAGAGTTTCTGGAATCATCTGTGTATGTGTTTGTACATTCATTTATTCACTCATTCATTCATTCATTCATTCATTTACTGGGTATCTACCACTGAGCAGGCCCTGAGCTGGGTTTGAATCCGGTTTTCTGGTGACATTGGGTATGTTATTCAACTTCAAGTGTTGGTTTCCTTGTCTGTTAAATGGGAAATAATAATGATGCTTACCTCTTAGTCGTGAAGATCAAATGAGATGACCCATCTAGAATAGGGTTTCTATCCTCGGTACAGTGGACATTTTAGGCTGGGCAATTCCATAGCGGGCTGCCCTGCACCTTGCAGGATGTTTGCATTCCTGGTCCACAATGTCTCCAGACATTGCCAAGTGTCTGGTGGGGCTGAAGGGCCTCTAGCTGAGAAGCACTGGTCCAGCATTCTTAGCACAGCATCTGGCACATGTTGAATGCTCAGCCTATGTTAGCTTTTATGATTTTCCTATCAGAAAAATACATAGAAAGACCTAGGATTCAAATCCTGCTGTTGTCATGGCTATCACACCCAATCTTGGGAAGATTAATGAATGTATGTGTACCTAAGTTTCTTCATCTCTGAAGAAATGTTATCTCACATAGCTGGTTTAGAGGACCCTCAATAAAATAATACATTTTATTTTAATAATGGACATCCACATAAGTGTATCTATGATAATGCTTGTATCTTTAAGGCAGGGTTGACAAGCACCAGGCTGTGGGCCAAATCTGGCTTGCCTTGGTTTTTGTATAGCACACAAGCCAATTGGCTTAAAAAGATTGTTTTTATTGAGTTGAAATTCACATAACATAAAATGAACCATTAACCATTTAAAAGTGCACATTCAATGACAATGACTTTGACACTTTTTAATTGGTAGAAAAAAAATCAAAAGAATAGTATTTTCTGACATGTAAAAATTATATGAAATTCAAATTTTTAGTGTCCAAAAATAGTCTTGTTGGAACACAGCCCCCTTGTTCCATGGCTCCTCTCGCTACAGCAGCAGAGATAAGTAGTTGGGGTGGAGGCTGCCTGCTGGAAAGCCTAACATTTACCATCTGGCCTTTTATAGGAAAAGGGGGTAATAAAATAAAACGGACAAGCTCAGGGGAGGGCACATGGCAGGCCTGACAAGCTCAGTGACTGGAAGTAACCACACAGGTTGGTCTGATCATAAATTCCTAATTGGGCAGATCACACCAGGCAGTCATGTCCCAGGCCTACAGCTTCCTTAGCAAAGGTCAGTCTTCCCCTTAAGTGAGCCTTGTCCACTGTTCTTATGCATCTAGGACAACATACCTTTGAAATGTCAGAGTAGTTTCTCTTCTAGACCTTCAAAGGCACAACCACAGGCAGCAGAGCACAAGACCACAGAACACCTGGTTGCTATCTTGCTCCCCTCGGACCATCGCTAGGTGTTGTAAGTGTTAATTATTAATTATCCTGTATCCACCAATGTAAAACAAGTGTGTGTTTCTACTTTTTGCTTTTCATACAATCCTAGAGATTTCCCTGCTTTGCTTTCTTCCACCTCTTTTATCTGTTATCAGTGGATTTCATGGACCTTCCTTACATTTTCTCCTTTGATTTGAAACACACAAAAGGAAGGACAAAACAGTCTTCTCTGGAGCATTTCCTCAGACCATTGAGATCTTGCTTTCTGAAAAATTTGGCTCAAATAAACTCATAACATTTTCTGTAGGTTTTGTCAATAGGTATTAATAAGACAGGAAAATTGAAGCACTTGTTTTTGGGAAATGAGTGCTTCTTCCTCTTTTGTCCTGCTTGCTAATTTTAGTAAATTACAGGGTTTACTCAAACATATGAGGCACTGGTGTTTTCTTTATCAATTTGGCATGTAGTTGGTAGGCTCTGTTGCCTCGTGGGCCTGGAGGCCACTGAAGAGGATGGCACCATGAGGGCCCAGGGCAGGCAGCAAGACCTCCAGGTCTCACTCAGAGTTTCTGCTCGAGAATTCCCTTTGCTGTCTAAGATCAACACAGCTGTCTGAGCTGTCTCAGAAAGTTTCAGTTTGGAAGACCTTGCCAATTTCAATTTCAGGCCATAGACTGAGGCTGCTGTTGTCTTTTTATTCTTGGTGTCACCTATTTTTACCTCTAATATCTTTTCTATAAAAAGGGTTCAAAAAAACCCTGGTGATACTGTGTTTTATAAGATACTAGTAGCCCTGTGCATGAATTTGTGCACCAGTAGCTCTCTGCAGAGCCTGGCCACTCCACGCCCGCTGCCCAGAGGCTCTCCACGGCCCAGAGGCCTCTGTGGCCAGGTGCAGAATGCTTGCCTCGTCGCCGCAATGATGAAGCAAGCATTCCACCAGGCTGCTCACACTGCCCGCTCTCAGTGGCTGCCTCCCCGAGACTGGGGGACTCTGGCGGGGCTGAGAGGACTGGGTGCCGCCATCTTGTGGCTATGGGCGCTTCCCTCTTTGTGATGGAGTGATGGTTAAGTTTCATATTACCCTTTATTAGATAGGACTAGAGGCCCAGTGTATGAAATTCGTGCAGGAGGGGTGTGTCCCTCAGCCCAGCCTGCACCCTCTCCAATCTGGGACCCTTTGGGGGATGTTTGAGCTGGACATCCCTCTCAAAATCTGGGACTGCTGGCTCCTAACCATTTGCCTGCCTGCCTGCCTGATCATCCCCTAACTCAGTGGTCAGCAAACTCATTAGTCAACAGAGCCACATATCAACAGTACAACGATTGAAATTTCTTTTGAGAGCCAAATTTTTTAAACTTAAACTCCTTCTAATGCCACTTCTTCAAAATAGACTCGCCCAGGCCATGGTATTTTGTGGAAGAGCCACACTCAAGGGGCCAAAGAGCCACATGTGGCTCATGAGCTGCCGTTTGCTGACCACAGCCCTAACCAATCCCTTGCTGGCCTGATTGACGCCTAACTGCTCCCCTGCCAGCCTGATTGCCCCCAACTGTCCTCCTCTGCTGGCCCAATCATCCCAAACTGCCCGCCCCTGCTGGCCTGGTCGATCCCTACTGCCCTCCCCTGCTGGCCTGGTCAACCATAACTGCCTTCCCTTGCTGGCTTGTTCATCCCCAACTGTCCTCCCCTGCCAGCCTGATCACCCAGAACTGCACTCTACTGCCGGCCATCTTGCGGAGGCCATCTTGTGGTGGCCATCTTGTGATGATGTGGGAGCAGCCATCTTGTGATGACATCACAGCAGCCATCTGTGACAATATCATGCAATGCCACCTAGGCTTTTATTATATAGGATTTTAATAATGGACATCCACCTAAGTGTATTCATTCATTCATTCAAAGTTTCTGGCTAATTGCTTACCAAACCCTTGGAATTTCCTAAGTGTTGAGAGTGGTAAAGGTGCCTTTTGTTATGCTAATGAGGTGACTTTGGGGTCCTACCCAAGGGTGGGTGCTGGTTGTCAGAAGAACCAATCCCTTGATTAGAGGTTTGGAACTTTTAGTCCCCTCCCCCAGCTGGGGGTGAGGTGGGGAAGAGATGGGGGCTGGAGGTTAAATCAATTGCCAATGATCAATGGCTTAGTCATTCATGACTATGGAATAAAGCCTCTATAGCAGTGGTTCTCAACCTTTCTAATGCTGTGACCCTTTAATACAGTTCCTCATGTTGTGGTGACCCCCAACCATAAAATTATTTTCGTTGCTACTTCATAACTGTAATTTTGCTACTGTTTATGAATCGTAATGTAAATATTTGTGTTTTCCGATGGTTGAGAACCACTGCTGTAGAGCCTAAGACCATCGGAAAACACAGATATTTACATTACGATTCATAAACAGTAGCAAAATTACAGTTATGAAGTAGCAACGAAAATAATTTTATGGTTTTAAACTTCAACTTCCAACATGAGGAACTGTATTAAAGGGTCACAGCATTAGAAAGGTTGAGAACAACTGCTCTATAGAAACCCAAGAGTATGGGGTTTGGTGAGCTTCCAGGTTGGTGAACGTGTGGAGATGCACAATAGTGTGCCTGGAGTGGGCATGGAAGCTCTGTACCCTTTCCCCATACTTGTCCTATACATCTCTTCCATCTGGCTATTCCTGAGTTATTCTTTTTACAATAAGTAATATGTTTCTTTGAGTTCTGTGAGCCACTTTAGCTAATTAATAGAACCCAAGGAGGGGGTTGTGGGAACCTCTAATTTATAGCCAGTTGCTTAGAGGCACAGAAAAAAATCCGCACTTGCAGTTAGCATCTGAAGTGTGTGTGTGGGGGGGTGGGGATGGGGGGATGTTAGGGGCAGTTTCCCTTGGAATCTGATGCTATCTCTGGGTCGCTAGTGTCAAAAGTGAGTTGAATTCTTTTTTTAAAAAAATAAATCTTTATTGTTCAAATTATTACAGGTGTTCCTCTTTTTTTTTTTTCCCCATAGCTCCCCTCCACCTGATTCCCCACCCCACCCTACCCCATGCCCTTACCCCCCACCACTGTCTTCATCCATAGGAATAAGATTTTTGTCCAATCACTTCCCGCACCCCTCACACCTGTTTCCCCCTGAGAATTGTCAGTCCACTCCCTTTCTATGTCCCTGATTCTATTATATTCACCAGTCCATTCTGTTCTTCAGATTTTTTATTCACTTGATTTTAGATTAACTTATTGGTAGGTATGTTATTTGATGTCATTTTGTTGTTCATAATTTTTATCTTTACCTTTTTCTTCTTCTTCCTCTTTTTAAAGAATACCCTTCAGCATTTCATGTAATCCTGGTTTGGTGGTGATGAACTCCTTTAGCTTTTTCTTATCTGTGAAGCTCTTTATCTGACCTTCAACTCTGAACGATAGCTTTGCTGGGTAGAGTAATCTTGGTTGTAGTTTCTTTTCTTTTTTTAAAATATATTTTATTGATTTTTTACAGAAAGGAAGGAAGAGGGATAGAGAGCTAGAAACATTGATGAGAGAGAAACATTGATCAGCTGCCTCCTGCACACCCCCTACTGAGGATGTGCCCGCAACCAAGGTACATGCCCTTGATCGGAATCGAACCCTTCAGTCTGCAGGCTGACGCTCTATCCACTGAGCTAAACCAGTTTCGGCTGGTTGTAGTTTCTTGCTATTCATCACTTTGAATATTTCTTCCCACTCCCTTCTGGCTTGCATAGTTTCTGCTGAGAAATCAGCTGACAGTTGTGTGGGTACTCCCTTGTAGGTAACTAACTGTTTTTCTCTTGCTGCTTTCAAGATTCAATCTTTGTCTTTTGTTCTTGGCATTTTAATTATGATGTGTCTTGGTGTGGTCCTCTTTGGATTCCTCTTGTATGGAGTTCTGTGCGCTTCCTGAACTTGTAAGTCTATTTCTTTCACCAGGTAGGGAAAGTTTTCTGTCATTATTTCTTCTAATAGGTTTTCAATATTTTGCTCTCTCCCTTCTTCTGGCACCCCAAAAATTCAGATGTTGGTTCGCTTAAAGTTGTCCCAGAGGCTCCTTACACTATCTTCATATTTTTGGATTCTTTTTTCTTTTTGTTTTTCTGGTTGGGTGTTTTTTGTTTCCTCATATTTCAGATCTTTGATTTGATTCTTGGGGTATGTTGATCTACAGTTCAGTTTCTGTATATTCTTTATTTTAGACAGTGTATGCTTCATTTCTGACTGGTTCTTTTCCATTTTATTTATTTATTTTTTTTGGCATTCTCATTAAGATCCTTAAAGGTCTCATCAAGTTTCTCAGTGGCTTTTAGAAAATTCTTGAGTAACCTTATAAATGTGGTTCTGAACTCTATGTCGTCCAGTAGTTTGCTTTCCTTCGTTTCTTTCATTCATGACATGTTTCTTTGCCTCCGCATTTTGGCTGCTTCCCTGTTTTGATGGAGTGGCTTTGTGTGGAAGGTGACCCATAGGGGACAGTAGCTCAGCCTCCCCAATCACCTGAGGTGGACGCTCTTGGTACATCCCTTTGTGGGCTGAGTGCAAAGTCTTGGTGTAGTTAAGCTTTGATTGCTGTTGGTACACTGGGAGGAATTGACCTCCAGGCCAATTAGCTGTGAGCACTCGCTGTGTCTATAAGAACTGCTGCGCTGGAGACACGCTTATGGTGCAGGACTTGTTTCACTGGGGCTTTGGTGCTCACTGAGTCTGCTTCTTGAATGTGTCACTTATGGATGTGAGGAGTTGAAATCTGGTGTCTCACACTGACCACTAAGTACACTGGTTTCTGGATCTCCAATGGGGTACAGGTCAGCTACTGTCTGAGGCCACCCAGCAGGAGCTACAGTGAGAGCTACAGTTTTCTCCTCTTTGCTTGGGGTTTGGAGGTTTTGGAGCTGTCTGACCTGGGCTGCAAGTTTGTTAGGTTAAGCTGCGATAGGGCAGGCCTTTCTTATGCTAAAGCCACTGCTTGGAGCTTGGGTCAGTTTGTAGGTTGTGTGGAGCGGGGTCTCAGGGCGTCACTAGGCTAGGGCATGGCAAACAGCGATGGCTGCTAGTTAGCCGGCTCTGCGTCTCTGACTGCTTCCCCACGTCCCGTGCCCCAGCACAGTAAACAATTATTTTTGCGCGCAGCTCTGCATGCAAGCCCCCCTCACTTTCTGACCCAATGGCAGACAGTCCAGCTTCTCCTGTAGGAGTTTGGGTCCCCCGCATTTCCCCAGTAACTGGATTTCAGAGTAATCGGGGGCTTGTCTCCCTTTGGGTTGAAAAAAGCAACACCTGCCACCAGCTCGGATCGCGCGCTTCCGTACCTCAGCTTTACAGCGCTCGTGCACGTCTCAATGCTCTTTTCTCTTTTCTTCTAGTTGTAGAACTTCCACTCAGCCAGCTTTCCCATGGTTCCTGGTGATAGACGTTTTGTCTTTTAGTTGTAGTTTTGAAATTGTTGTGTGAGGCAGCAGTTTAGGTGTTTACCTACGCTGCCATCTTGGATTCTCTCTTCAAAAGTGAGTTGAATTCTTGGATGCCCTGCTGGTATTCAGGAATTGTTTGTTGGTGTGAGAAGATTCCCATGGGGATTTTGGGTCTCAGAACATCAATTCAGTGGGTGTCAGTGAAGTGGGATTTGCTGGAAAGCTCTGGCTTATAGTAAGAGAAAGGATAAAGGCACTCTAAGGGGGTCTGGGAACCCAAAGGTCCATGATCCACTGTGGGTTCTTGGCTTCACACAGGAAAGAATCCAAAAGTGAGCCGGCAAAGAGTTTAAAGTGTGATTTATTAGTGAAGCAGTGAGACAGAGAATGGGCTACTCCACAAACAGAGCATCCTCTCACCCTGTAGCAAAAGTTGCTTCCTTTATTGAGGTTCATCTTATCAGGGAGTATGGTATTCAGGGAGAGGAAGAAATATTCAGGATCTTCCCAGGAAAGGGGTGGAGACTTTGTAGCGAAGCTCTGTTTGCCATTTTGTGTCCTTATCTAAGCTTTCCATTTCCAGTTGGTGGTGCAGGGTGTTTTGTTTAGCATGCTGATGTATTACAATGAGCCTGTAATGAGGGTGGGGTTACTGTTAGGTGTAATTAGTTGCCATGTTGGATTCAGCTGATTTCTGCTACTTTAAAAAATATATATTTTTATTGATTTCAGAGAGGAAGGGAGAGGAAGAGAGAGATAGAAACATCAGTGACGAGAGGGAATCATTGATCGGCCACATTCCGCATGTTGGACTGGCCCGCAACCCAGGCATGTGTCCTCAACTGGAGTTGAATCTGGGACCCTTTGGTCCTCAGGCCAACACTCCATCCACTGAGCCAAACCAGCGAGGGCTCTGCCACTGTTAAAGCCATAAATTGGTGGCGGGGGGAGAGGGGGGACGGGGTTGGTTGGTGATCTTTTTTCTTCTAAACAGTTCCTGTAGCTTTTATTGATTGCAGCTGTTTTGCCACATCGCCTATCTCAGGTGCAGGTGAAGAAGCCTTTAAACCCTGGTGGCCACCTAGTCACCCACAGTATGAAACTGCAGCTGTGCTGTAATCAGTTACTAAAGGTAAAACTTACCAACATAACTTATAAATGGTAGTAGACCCAGCATCCAAGAATTTGGCTCAAGGGCTATGTAAGGAAATGAAAAATAAGAAGAATGCTAAATATATGATTCTGTTTACTTATCTATAACAGCCAAAATGAAAGTAAAATAAAGTGCTGGGTTGGGCTTTGATGTTGAACCACAGTTAGATTTGGGGTGATTTGAGCTTGCTAAAGCAACATTAGCCTCAAAGCAACAGAATGTACCTGTAACACCTTTGGTCACCAAGATGTAGGGGAGGGCAAAACCAAGAAACAACTGAAACCAGGGGATATAGTATGAAGGAATTGGCTCATTATGTGGATCAGTATCACTAGCTTCCTGGAGAAATAGATGGTGAGGGTGACCAATTTGAGAGCTGTGCCTTTGGCTTTGAATGCTGCAGAATGAAGAGCACCTTTGGGTTGGTGCAGGACCCACAGGTCACTACCGAACAATTACAGATGGTATATGTGATCCAGGCACACAGAAAGTTACTCCCCAAAAAAACAGTCAGCCTGTTAGACTGGATATTTTTGTCTGTTTTATTCTGAGAGGGGAACTGTCCCCCAGTGAATTATTATTATTGTCTGTTTATTCTGAGAGGGGAACTGTCCCCCAGTGAATGCCAAGTGGAACACAACTGATAAAGCAGTTGATATGCTTTGTAAGTAGGCCAATGGGACTGGGTTTATGATGACTGGGATGAATACTCACCCACTGAATATGCCCTTTACCCAGGTCATGGTAAATGCTGTGATTAAGGGGGCCCCTGTTGCAGGGACACCATATGTAACTTTATTGCTACTGAATTGAACAATAGTTTGATAAGCCTTATCAGATTTGTTCTCAGCTTCCCCATATGGGTCTTATTGATACCAAGACTATTAAAGTAATTAGAAAATGAGGAGCGACAAGGGAGAGTCAAGGGATTGCACTCAGCAGAGTGGAAGTCTTCAGATGGTTACTGAAGATTGGGATGGATAAAGCAGACGTTGATGAAGTTGAAACAAAGGTGTTGATACAATACTACCAGAGATTGGGTGGGTCAATGGAACCTCTGGTTGTCCTCCAACATTAAGGGGCTCCAAACAAGTCTACTCTGTTTGCCTCAGTTTGAAGGAATTTAAAAAGCCGGAAGACAAAGATTATTATCAGAATCTGACCAGAAATCCCCTGGGATGATGGCTAGGCAAGTTAATCAAGGTAAAGATTGTCCTAGTGGCCAGGGTCTTCAGGCAGCACCCCCAGTGTGGAACCCAAGGCCATAAGCACACATGCGGGTAACATGGCCAGGGGGAGGAGAATCCTTGATATAGAATCCCATTGCACTGTGATTACGAAACCTATTGGTAAAGTCTTAACAGGGGTCAAAGTTAAATGGGAGAAAATGGAAATGCAACAGTTGATGGGATTAAGGTGAAAGTTTTAATGAAAATTGGGGCTTTTGAACAGAATATGTGTCAGGTGGTGGCATCTCCTTTCCTTAAGTTTTGTTTGATTGGGAAGCTTCCCCTACCTAATCTTGTAATACAGGAGGCAGGTAAGTCCACCCTCAGGTCAGTTTTACTTGGAGATGGTAAATTGGAACCAGTACAACTGCCAGAGCCCACACAGGTGGTGAACTTGAAGCAGAATTACCTGGTGAATGAAGCAAGATAACTAGTTTAATTAATGACATACTAGAAGCTGAGTGCTGGAACCAACAAATTTGCTGAACAATAGGCTAGTGTGGCCTGTGAGAAGGATGGATGACTCACAGAGACTAACAGTAGGCTACTGAGTCTTAAAAAAAATTGTACCACTCATAGCCTCAGCAGTTCTAGACATGGGCTCAACCATACGGACAGTGCAGCAGGCTGAAGGAGGTTGCTGCTCAACCACTTACCTTGCAAAGGCTTCTTCTCTATTTTGATCTGGAAAAAGAGCTAATCACAGTCTGCTGTCATATGGAGAGGACTCCTATTTACTTTTACTGTGCTGCCACAGGGTTCTCTGAACTCACTGGCTTGTCAAAATTTGGTCAAAAGAGATGTGGACATGATGGAGGTCTCAAGTATAATAATGCACTATATTGATGACATTATGATAATATTGGAAACCAAAGAGCAGGCTAAGACTGATTTGAATGCAATGGTGATGAACATGACCAACCAGCAAATGACTCTAGCTGGCTTGGCTCAGTGGATAGAACGTCGCTCTGCAGACGGAAAGGTCCCAGGTTCAATTTCGGTCAAGGGTGCATGCCTGGGTTGTGGGCTTGATCCCCAGTTGGGGCATGCAAGAGGCAGCCAATCAATGATTCTCTCTCATCATTGATGTTTCTATCTCTCTCTCTCCCTCTCCCTTCCTCTCTGAAATCAATAAAAATATGTTAAAAAAACAACAACAACAACCCAGCAAATATTCAAAGGCCTGCCCAAACAGTAAAATTCTGAGGAATAACCTGGGCAGCAGTTACCTAGGATATTTCAAAGGCTAAAAATAAACTGCTGTCACTACCCATCCCTAGGACCAAATTACAAGCCCTGTGTTTGGTTGATTTATTTGGATTTTAGAGAATGAATATTGCATATAGGGAATACTATAATACTACACAAAAGAACACTATAAAGCAGGCCATGTCTAGATTACAAAAAGGCCACTCACTCACCTTTGGGCCCTTATGACCCCCACTCAAGTATGAATTTGGAAGGGTCTGACACCAGAACTCATGCAGACTGGTGTTTATGGAAAAAACCCATGAGCACCTCCCAGCAGCGACCATTGGAATTTTGGACCAGAACCTTCCCACATGCTGCCACCCAGTCTGCACCATTTGAGAGACAATTATTAACCTGCTATTGAGCACTAATTGAGCCTGCTCAAGTGACTGAGGACATTAAATCATAGGGAACCTGAGGTACCCATAATGTCCTGGGTGATGTTGGAGAAACACTTTACTGAGGAAGGCAGTGCCCTGAAGAGTTCCATATTAAAATGGAAATGGTTTATACAGGAGCATGCTGCCAGGGGAATGCAAGGAGACACCCACTGTGTCCACTGGCAGGTCCCCTGTTTCCCCCAGGACTGACTTTGGAGCCACCCAAAGAGCTGCCAGAACCAATTGCCACCTGTGAATGGCTCTTGACTGAACAACAAAAAGCTGCTTGGTTTATGGCTGGTAGTTCCAAGATGAAAGGACATTACCCCTTTTGGAAAACGACATTAAGACCAGTGGATGGCATGATTCTGATTGAAGAAGGTAAGAATAAATTGGCTCAGTGTGCTGAACTGCATGCTGTTTTCCTAGTTGTGATGGAAGAATTGAGCAGTGGTAAAAGCCCCTACACTTGGGTTTTTACTGACTCATGGGCAGTAGCCAGTGACCTGGAAACATGCTCAAGCTGGAGGGGCGATGGAAACCTGGCCTACTAGAGGTGTGCCCATATGGGCTATGACCCTAAGGAAATTTGAGAGGCATTAAACTAGGACATATCAATGCCCATCAGAAGAATGCCCTCCCCATTTTTGGAGGTGTTGGAATCAACAGCAGATAGCCCCATGTACACGCATGAAGTGGACATGGACCTGGGTCCATGGAATGACTGGACATGGGGCACTGCAGCAATGCAGAGATGGGCTGAATGGAGACATTGTCCTCTTGAGTCCTCTGAGGCACAGAATGCCAACAATAACTGTTCTGTCTGTCAAGAGAAGGAGAGGCTGCAGATGGCTATGTGGCAGGTTCCCTGGGGACGACCCTGAACATAGCTGGTAAGTGTTCAGTTGTGATAGGCTGGCTTCAAATAGAAAATAATTAATGCATGACATAAGGAAAATATACCCATTAGTTTTGTATTAAAGGTAATTATCCAAAAGTTAGAGAGCAAACAGATCAGACAAATGTCCTCAAGGTTCTTTATAATCACTTAAGGAAAGTCTCTCCACACCTCCAACCTGGGGAAAAAACAGTGATAATAGCTATGAAAGATGGATAAGCTACACCATATCCATTTGACAGTAAGAACTGTTACTTTTAGCTCCTGCTTTGGGGGTTGTCATACAGATTTTGTACTTTTAATCTTTTGTTACAAGATTGAAAAGTGGGACTTCTAGCATCCTGGTGAGGGTTTCCCAGGACACGGGACTCTCAGTGGTAAAAGTAAGACAGATCTTGCAAACTAGTTTGGTCACCCTCATTTTCTTCCAAGAACCCACACCAACTAGCTCTACTATCCAAAGAAAGGGAGAAAGTCCATAAGAGCAATGGTTCATAACCTTACATCTTAAAGATAATTCTTCCCTAAATGTCATCCATTAAGTGCTACTATATAAAAACCCATGATATTGGAAAAACCAACAGCCCAGGATACCTCTAAATCTTTCACAGGTTGCCCCAATATTTAACCAAGACTTAGGATGTCCTGCCAACCTGCCTCAGCCACTCCTAGAAATACTTTCCCCCTTTCACCAACCAATCCTATGCCCTCTCATAGACAGAAACACACAATTTTTTATACTCGGCTATTTAGTCAATGTTGTCATTTATTCTGCCCACTATCTGGTTAGATGATTATTGCTATATGAACTGGAGGAAAGCAATTATTAGCCATCATCTTACTAAGTGACTTCAAACCTCCCTGAATCCTTCATAAAGGAACATACTTTCCTTCCTTCTTGGCCTGTATGTGTACTGAATTGAGATTGCCTTTGTAAATTAAATATAGCAATGTACTGCAGTACATTGCTATATTTAATTTACAAAGGCAATATATATATATATATGGAGCAGGTCTTCGTATCTGGACAAACGTGAGTGAAAAAGTAACAATGGCTAAGTTGCAAGCACTGTCCAGTGTAGATTTGACCCTTGCAGGAGTCCCACCTGTCTGTGGGCAGCTACCCTAATGAGGTGGGGAATCAGCTTAAGGAAAACTTAAGCTGCTAAAACCAAAGTTAAGTTGCCTGTGTGGCCACTTTGATGCCCTAACACCTGTGTTCAAAATAAGCAGAAGAAATTTTGAGCTCTTCATGAATAACCTTTCAACAGGGTCTCATCCAAAGTCCACATACCTCTAGACAGCTAGTGAAGATGCCAGGGAATTTAACTCTGAAGGCAGATAGGTGTAGTGCTTCGTTGAGCATTTATGCCACCTTAATGTGTATGCCAGCCTTGTTTATCCCATAGTTGCTATTTTAATGCCACCTTCTCCAAGATCCTAGGTCTCTGTTGTTTTACCTGCCAACACATTATTTTTCCTCTCCAGTATATTGCCAATCCCAATACTTCTTGTCTTGCTTCCATGAACAATAGCCCACATCAATTGCACAGATGGGGCTCGTCAGAGAATTGCTTGTGGTATTGCAGCCACTAAGGCTGCTTCTCCCAAGGACCATTTATTTCCTCTTGCCACTTGCCAGCCGTAAAACAACTATATGACCTAAAGAATGAGGCCGCCGATTAGAAAAAGGCCATCAGGAAAACAGCATTTTGACTCCTTTATCCTGTTTACAAACTGTTGACTTCCATACAGTCTCCCAGAACTCTAATCCCTCCTTTCAGTCCATTTATCAGCTGGAGGGGACACCTGAGAAACTAGAGGCAACAGAACAGATCAGAACTGTCCTTGTGTGCCTGGTTTACCCAGCAACCGCAGCTTGTCATTTCGCGTGCCCTCTGCTTGCGTGCTCAGAAGCTGGTCCAGGACCCAGCCAGGACTTGACAGGAATTGGATGCCTTTCACCAATTAGCAAATTAAATGTATCAGCCTTCTCCTTTCAAGTGGAAAGCCCAAGTCCTGGTTATAACGCTTATTTCCTGGAGGACCCATGATTTTCCCTACGAGAGTGATTTCCAAACTTTAGTATGCAAGAGGACTACCTGAGGGCTTGTGAAAATGCAGACTCTGGGCCACACCTTCAATTCATTCAGTAGGTCTGGAGCAGGGCCTAAGAATATGCATTTTAACAAGTTCCCAGGGGATGTCTGTGCTGTGACTACATCCGGTGACTACATTGAGAACTGTTGCCCTTAGAGCAGGGTTCCCAACCTTTCTAATGCCGCGACCCTTTAATACAGGTCCTCATGTTGCGGTGACCCCCCAACCATAAAATTATTTTCGTTGCTACTTCATAACTAATTTTGCTACTGTTAATGAACCGTAATGTAAATATCTGTGTTTTCCGATGGTCTTAAGCTCTACCGCTAGCAGGGTCAACATGAGGACCTGTATTAAAGGGTCGCGGCATTAGAAAGGTTGGGAACCACTGCCCTAGAGGAAAGCAGATATTATTACTTTGCAAAAATATTGCTCCAAAAATACATTCCTCAACATAGAGTCAGATTAAGTTTCCAATTTTATGGGATAAATTTTCTAATTTTTATGCAAAGCCCTAAACATTAAATTCTAACCATAGAGCCCATAAGCTTGAAAAGCTTTGACAAGATAGAGAACAAAAATTATACATTAAACAAGAATTAAGGAGACATTTCAATAAAGACCTTAACTGGCCCAAGGTCTTCCCAGTCATGATAATGAACATGTTGTTCTACAGCCAGAGCCCAGCCTATGTGAAAGTGTGAGGGGACAGTGCAGGGTGGTTCTAACTCACATTCCAGCTGTTTTCCTCTAACACCTAGAACTGCAGCTGGAAAACCATGGCCCACAGGCCACATCTGGTCTGCCACCGGTTTTTGTATGGCCTGCAAGCTAAGGATTAGTTTTACATTTTTAAGTGGTTGAAAGAAAAAACTATTTCATTAAATGTGAAAATTATAGGAAGTCTACATTTCACTGTCCATAAAGTGTTACTGGAATACAGACAGCTGAGTCCATTATTTCTGTATGCTCTGTGGCAGAGTTGAGAAGGTGCAACAGAGACAGCATGACCCAGCAAGCCTTAAATGTTTCCTGTGTTGTTCTTTACACAAAACATTTGCCGACCCCCACGAGAAGGAAAGGGTAGAAGATTGTGTAAAGCCTGCAGGGAAGTAGTAAAGAACTCTTTGGAGATGTGGGTTTATGACCTCAGGACTTGAGACATTGAGAAGCAAATGCTGTTTCCACATTCCCATAGCATATTAACCATTTTACTTTGTTTTCCACTTCAGTTGGCTATGTGTCCTAGCAGGACCTTTCCTTCTGCCCGCTTGCCATGTGCATCTCTCAGTGTCTCTGATCTCTTATTCACCTGCATCCTCCATTCCCAACACCCCAGCAAAAGGTGTAGCAACCAGTTTCTTAACCCAGCAACTCCTTTGGGAAAAGAAGTCAGTGCAGGGCCTGTGTGTATGGCCCCCTTGATGATGGAGAGTCTTCTTTTCATGGTCTTACTATAAGTATTTCATTTTGGTACAATTCCGTGGATTGTGTGAAGAGAAACAGAGTTGGAACAATGCCAGACGAGAGGGTCCATACTGATCAGTGTGGTCACAAACAGGTGCCACAAGCTTCACAAGAGTGACAGTCAACCGTTAGGTCAGGGCAACAGTGCAGCCTCAGTCTCCTATGACTGGCTATGAATGGGACATATTGCATCATAGAAAGTCCCAAGGACACAGGCATTCAGCAAAATAAACACCAATATTACTGAGTACTGAATAAAAGTGATGTTTTGTGATTGCAGTGTCAAGAACGATTGACAATTTGGAACACTCCAAGCAAACAATTATAAAATATTTGATTGAAAATGTGAAGATTCCATTGATAAAGATAAAAGAACTTCTTTTTGAACATTTGTTAAATTCTGTGTACTTTTATAGGAAAAAGTGTGTATTTATTTGTATACTAAAAAAATATGAATTAAAAACAAGAATTCTATTTTCTATTATATTCTTAAACTCAAAAACTTTTGATCTAAGAATAAGCGAACTAAAGCCCAGGAATAAAAAGTCCTGGTTCTACAAAGAGCATATATGTAGGGATTGTTTCGGTTTTAAAAGTCTTTTGTGGATCTTATTTTTCTAAAATGTATTTTTCAAATACAGATGCCTTTGTATACTATCCCTTTAAACTTCCAAAGGCAGTTAAAAAAACATTTATATAATGAAAATGGACATTTTAACATTTTGCTTAATATTAAGAATGTGATTTGTTGTTTTTCTTCATAGAGAAAAGAGCAATTGTATTATGCAAATGTAATGGATTATGGGATTTCAATTGAAATGTATTATGCTAGTTACAATTGTAAAAAAAGGTATCTTTTGTGAATTGGTGCTGGTAAAACTATTACTAGAATCTAAAAAATATACTCATTTAGAGAAATGCTTTCACTTGAACATTTTGGATAAATATTATTTTATTTGAATAGGTAATACAGTTTTATGGTTCAACAAAATAAAAACAATCCAAAAGGTATGCACTAAAATGTTTACTTACTCTTTTTTTCCACTCACTTCATTCATCTTATTTCCCATAGGAAACCATTTATATTAATTTCCTGTTTATCATTCTAGTATTTGTTTTTGCAAAAAGCAAGCATGAATATTTATCATTATTACCCTGCTTTTTCTCATATAAAAAATAGCAAAGTAAAGACACTGTTAGGCACTTTGCTTTCCTCACTTCCTATGCAGATCTTTCTTAGTTGTACACAGAGCCTCTGCATTCTTTTTTTCTTTTCTCTTTAGCTGTTGAGTACTCGGTTGTGTTGCCTCCTCAATTGATCTCTTAATGCTGGACCCTGCTTGTTCCCAATATTTTGCTGTTGTACCCTTCCTCTATAAGTTTTACACATTTCCTGTTAAACATCCAGGTTTTGCTTATATTTCTTCTTTCTCTTGTTCTGAGTAAAAAAATATTTTTTCTGAGTAAAATTTTGAAGTGTAATATCTATCACATTTTTCTAGTATCTGTTTATTACACAGTGCATTTTATCTGGTTCAACCTGATTGCGTTTTCTAATATTCTTTTTTTAAAATTGAGATATAATTGACAAATACCATTATGTTAGTTCTAGGTGTACTATATAATGATTCAATATTTGCATATATAGTAGAATGATAACCACAATAAGTCTAGTTGACATCTATCACCACACAGTTACAAAATGTTTTCTTGTGATGAGAACTTTTAAGAACTACTTATTAGTAATTTTCAAATATGCAAGACAGTATTATCAATATAGTCACCAAGCTGTATATTCATCCCTATGACATTTGTTTTATAACTGAAAGTTTTTACCTTTTGATCCTTCACCCATTTCTCCCACTCCCCTCCACCTGCCTCTGGCAAACACCAGTCTGTATTCTCTGTATCTATGAGCTCAGTTTTGTTTTGTTTAGATTCCACATGTAAGTGAGCTCATATGATATTTGTCTTTCTCTGTCTTATTTTACTTAGCATAATGCCCTCAAGGTCCATCCATGTTAAGCAAATGCAAAGATTTTTTTTCTTTTTATAGCTAAATAATATTCCATTGTGTGTATATAAACATGAATATATTTATATATCTCTCACATTTTCGTTATCCATTCCTCCATCGATGGACACTTAGGTTGCTTTCATATCACGTCTATTGTAAATAATGCTGCAATGAACATAGGGGTGCATATATCTTTTCAGGTTAGTGTTCATTTCTTTCAGGTAAATACCTAGAAGTGGAATTGCTGGATCATACGATAGTTCTTGATAGCTCTATAATCTTTTGTGGAGCCTTCATACTGTTCTCCATAGTGGCTGCACCAATTTACATTCCCACCAGCAATAAACAAAAGTCAGTTATAAGTATTTGTTAAGATGGCATTTTAGAAATTGCTAACCCAGGCTCTATTTAAATAAATAAATAAATAAATAAATAAATAAATAAATAAATAAATAAATAAATATTTATTTATTTATTTTATCTTTTGATCCTTCACTCATTTCTCCCACTCTCCAAATATATATATATTAGAGGCCTGGTGCATGAATTCATGCACAGGTGGGGTCCGGCCGGCCCACCCCAATGGGGGCCAATCAGGCTGGGCTGGCAGGGGATGGGGCTGCAGACAGTTGGCAGGTGTTGGGGTGCTGGGGTGTTGGGGGCTGATTGGGGCCTGGATCAGGCTGGTTGGCTATTTCAGTGTGCATCATAGCCAACAGTTGTCCTGATGTTCTGGTTGCTCTGCTTTTATATATATATTAGTGGCCCGGTGCATGAAATTCGTGCATGGCGGGGGGGTGTTCCTCAGCCCAGCCTGCACCCTCTCCAATCAGGGACCCCTCGAAGGATGTCTTACTGCCGGTTTATAGCGATCAGGCCTAAACCGGCAGTTGGACATCCCTCTCGCAATTTGGGACTGCTGGCTCCTAACTGCTCACCTGCCTGCCTGATTGCCCCTAACCACTCTGCCTGCCAGCCTGCTCTCCCTCAACTGGCCCCCGCCACTGGCCTAAATGCTGCCCCAACCAGCCTGATCAACCCCAACTGCCCCCTGTGCCAGTGTGCTTGCCCCCAACTGCCTCCCCTGCTGACCTGCTCACCCCCAACTACACCCTCTGCTGGCCTGCTCACCCTCACCTCCCCCCACCACCACTGGCCTGCTTCCCCAACTACCCCCCTGCTGGCCTGCTCACTCCAAACTGCCACCCCTGCTGTCCTGATCACCTCTAACTGACCCCCACTGATAGCCTGCTTGCCCCCAACTGGCCCCCCTGCTGGTCTGCTTACCCCCAACAGCCCCGCCCCCCAACAGCCTGATCACCCACAACTACCGTCCCATCCTGGCCCGATCATCCCCAACTGCCCTTCCCTTTTGGCCTCTAACCGCCTCTACCTCAACCCTGCCACCATGGCTTTGTCCAGAGGAACGTCTGGAAGGTCTCCTGGAAGGTCTCCCAGTCTAATTAGCATATTACCTTTTTATTAGTATAGATAGAGGCCTGGTGCATGGGTGTGGGCCGACTGGTTTGCCCTGAAGGATGTCCCTGCTGGGGTGCCTGGCCAGCCTGGATGAGGGGCTGATGGCTGTTTGCAGGCTGGCCAAGCCCCCTAGCGGGGACCCTCACCCCATGTGGGTATGGCCAGTCTGAGTGAGGGGCTGAGGGCTGTTTTCAGGCTGGCAACACCCCCTTCAGGGTGGGGGTCCCACTGGGGTGCCTGGCCAGCCTAGGTGAGGAACTGATGGCTGTTTGCAGGCTGGACATGGCCCCCAGTGACCCAAGCTCCCAGCCTCTCCTTTTTTGCTTTTTTTTTTTCAGCACGTCCTTGAGCGGAGGCCAGGGCTGGCTGGAAGCAGGTATCTGGGATTTATTTATCTTCTATAATTGAAACTTTGTAGCTTTGAGTGGAGGCCAGGGCTGGCCAGGGCGGGCAGCTAGCTTGGCTCCCTCCATTGCTGGGGGCAACCCAAGCCTCCTGCTCGCTCCAGCTCTGTGGCTGCCACCATCTTGGTTGGGTTAATTTGCATACTTGCTCCTGATTGGCTTGTGGGTGTAGTGGAGGTACGGTCAATTTGCATGTTTCTTTTTTATTAGATAGGTCTAGAGGCCCAGTGAATGAAATTCATGCATGGGTAGGGTCCCTAGGCCTGGCCAGCAATCAGGGTCAATTTGTGGGGCAACTGGTGGGGTGATCAGGGTCCCCGCTTGCACCTGCCTTGGCTGGCCTGGCACTGCCCTCTTGCTGGCTCTGCCCCCCACCACTGCCGGTCAGGGCCTGTGGGCTGGGGGCAGCTCCTGTGTTAAGCGTCTGCCCCCTGGTGGTCACTTCCTGATTGCCCCTAACCACTTCTGCCTGTGAGCCTGATCACCCCCTAACCACTCCCCTGCCAGCCTGATTGATGCTTAATTGCTCCCCTGCCAGTCTGTTTTCCCCTAACTACCCTCCCCTGCAGGCCTGGTCCACCTCCGACTGCCCTTCCCTCAGGCCCGGTCACCCCCAACTTCCCTCCTCTGCCGGCCTGGTCACCCCTAACTGCTCTCCCCTGCAGGTTTGATCACCCCTTGCAGGCCTGGTCCCTCCCAACTGCCTTCCCCTGCTGGCCATCTTGTGTCCACGTGGGGCAGTCATCTTTGACCACATGGGGGCAGCCATCTTGTGTGTTGGAGTGATGGTCAATTTGCATATTATCCTTTTATTAGATAGGATAGAGGCCTGGTGCATGGATGGGGACTGGCTGGGTGCCCTGAAGGATATCCCAGACCAGGGCGGTGGTTCCCTTGGGGCATGGAGTGGCCTGGGTAAGGGGCCTGTGGTGGTTTGCAGGCTGGCCATGACCCCCAGTAACCCAAGAAGGGGCCCTGGTATCTGGGATTTATTTATCTTCTATAATTGGAACATTGTAGCCTTGAGCAGAGCCAAACCTCCTGCTCACTCTGTGGCCGCAGCCATTTTTGTTGGGATTTATTTAGCTTCTATAATTGAAACTTTGCAGCCTTAAGTGGAGGCCAAGGCAGGTCAGGGCTGCAGAAACTTGGCTTCCTCCATTGCTGGGGAAACCCAATCCTCCTGCTCTCTTCGTGACTGCAGCCATCTTGGTTGGGTTAATGTACATACTTGCTCCTGATTGGCTGATGGGCATGGCTTGTGGGTGTAGTAGAGGTACAGTCAATTTGCCTATTACTCTTTTATTAGATAGGATAGATTTTATTTCAGAGAGGAAATGAGAGGGGGAGAGAGAGTGATAGAAGCATCAATGATGATAGAGAATCATTGATCTGCTGCCTCCTGCATAACTCCAACTAGGGATCGAGCCTGCAACCCTGGCATCTGCCCTGACCGGGAATCAAACAATGTCCTCTTGGTTTATAGGTCAACACTGAACCACTGAGTCACACCTACAGGGCCAAGGCTCTATTTTAAGAGAACTGCACAGAATATTTTCCCATGTTGGAATATTTTGCTATGATCTTGTTTCTTAATTTAATTGATATACTTAAAAGAATTCACTGTTTCCTTTGTAGATTTGAATTGTACACCTAGAAAGGTCAGTCAAGGAATGGGCTGGGGGTGGTGGGTGAGTATCCTAGAGACTTTGTGTTGTGTGTGTTTGCCTCACTTCTTCCTCTATGAGGATTTAGGTAAATAATAAGGTTTTCCTCAAAGCCTAGGGTCTGAGGTTTTATTTTCTACAGTAATTCATCAAAATTACTCTGAAGCAGAGCAGTTTAATAAGCCTATGATGTAGTGGCCAAACCTCCAAGGTCTTCTTCAAGGGAAAAAGCATAACCTGTAAACTGCCTTCAAAGGAAGGTGAGTTTTGTAGTGGAGAAACCCTCATTAGTCCAAGCACTGCTGAGATGAATGGCTCTGTGTAGTCAAGTGGGGTGAAGAATTTAAAATTGGGTGTGTGTATAAGAATCTGTGGGTGAAGAGAGAAGAACCAGTGAGAATTATGATATAGACTAAGAAACAAAAATAGGACAAAACACCTTGGAAGAACATATTTATTATCTTAGGAAGAGGGTTATTAACTGTCTACATGCCATCTAACCCTTGGCAGTCTAGTGAATCCCAAGGGTCAGTTTAAATACAAGAAATACAGTATATACGTTTACAAAGGAAACCAATTATATTGAAATATAATTATCAAAACATGAAAAAACAGGTCTGAGTTATAGTAACATATGTACTTTATTATTGATACTTTACATGAAAACATCTAATAACCACCATCAATTTTGAAGTAGTGGTGAGCATAGAGGATATATTTTCAGATGCAACAACTATACCATGATATGAAAATGCCTGTGATTTCTGTTAGTGAGAAGGTCACATTATGAATATAGGCTACACGGTTGCCTATATTCATAATGGAAGTGCTTAACTAGTACTTTTGTCTAACCAAGTTCACAGACCCTAGATTAAGAACTCTGCTCTAAGGTGTTATGTACATCTTCTACATGAGGTAGCTTCTAGTAAAGGTTGCCTTGGAATGCCATGCTTTTGTGTGAGTAGATTTTCCTAGGTGACAAGCAGGATGGGGGCCGGGTCCCCAGCCAACTCAGGGACCCTTGGCTCTGCCTTGCTGGGGTGGCGACATGGCCTCTGTCTGCCATTTTGCACACACAGTGCAGGTGACTAGCAAGAACGTACAATGAATATCCACTTATAAGAGAAATGCACGTAAAAACCAGGAAGTGAGTAGATTAAATATTTCCCTAAGTTACATGAAGAGCCTTTCACAGCACTTTTAACTTCTCAAAGCATTTCTTTCCATCCATTATCTAATTTGTTTTTTTCACAACCACCCTGGGGTGGGCAGTGCAGCTATTATTCTTTTGCTTCTTCATCCTATATAATAAAGAGGTAATATGCAAATTTACCCTCTCACACAAGATGGCTGCCCCCATGTGGTCAAAGATGGCTGCCACAAGATGGCCGGCAGGGGAGGGTAGTTGTGGGTGGATCAGGCCATCAGAGGAAGGCAGTTAGGGGTGACCAGGTCAGCAGGGGAGGGCAATTGGGGGCAACCAGGCCAGCAGGCAATGGCAGTTGGGGGTGACCAGGCCTGCAGGGGAGGGAGGGCAGTTATGGGTGACTGGGCCTGCAGGGGAGGGCAGTTGGGGGTGACTGGGCCAGCAGGGGAGGGCAGTTGGGGGTTACTGGGCCAGCAGAGGAGGGCAGTTGGTGGCAATTGGGCTGGCAGGGGAGTGGTTAGGGGGTGATCAGGCTGGCAGGCAGAAGTGATTAGGGGCAATCAGGCAGGCAAGCAGGTGAGTGGTTGGGAGCCAGCAGTCCCGGATTGTAAGTCGGACATCCCCCAATGGGTCCCAGATTGGAGAGGGTGCAGGCTGGGCTGAGGGACACTGCCCACCCCCCATCCCTCCACCCCAGTGCAGGAATTTCCTGCACTGGGCCTCTAGTAAAAGGTGATATGAGAGTTAGCAACTAAGAGTACAGCATGACCTCCTTCCTGATGGAGTTTTCACGTGCAAATATAATTTCAACTCTTTTTCTCATGGTGGGACATCACTCAGGCTGATCCATACCCTTGGTCATAGTTGATTGGTGTAAGAAGGAACCTGATAAAGCTTGGCCAATTTGCTTCCTTCTCTGGAATATTTCAAACTAAAATGAAGAGTTTCTGTTTTTTTGTGTGTTTTTTTCCTAAGACCACAGATTTTAAGAGGAAAGTTCCAAGGAACTGGAGGCAGAATATTTCTTGCTGTGTGGTGAAAAACCAGCTCTAGTGGAAGAGAATGGAGTCTAACTGAAGAGAGATTCAGGAGATGGAGAGTCTGGTGGTCTTTCATTCCATGTTTCCAGTTGTACCTGCAGCCCAGCTGTAATTTCTCCCTTTTCTTGTATTGTTTGTGCAAGCCTTTCTTGTATTTCAGCAGCAGGCATATTCACCACTGGTATTTATTAGTGAGAGTTGGGTTTGTGTCACTTGCAACTGAAATAATCCTATATAAAACAGAAGACTT
Source organism: Corynorhinus townsendii (assembly GCA_026230045.1). Classification (NCBI taxonomy): domain Eukaryota; kingdom Metazoa; phylum Chordata; class Mammalia; order Chiroptera; family Vespertilionidae; genus Corynorhinus; species Corynorhinus townsendii. The sequence goes on from JAPDVU010000005.1 coordinate 79,648,795, forward strand.
TCCAGGGGAGGTGAAATTTAAGCTGAGTCTTAAAGGATGAATAGGATTTAGGTGTTCTAACTTTGGGCTCTTGCTCCAAGCCAGAGCTACCAAAGAAAATGAGTCAAATCACATTTCAATGGTCATTTTGTACTTTTAAAAAATTAAAATAACTTTTCCCCTGATAATAATAAAAGTATGACATTTTCAAATAATACAGAAAAAGTTAATGTTTATTCCCTATCTCTACATAATCACAATCTCCCTCCCCCCAAATAATAAATGTTAACAATTTGGGATGGTCATCCAGCATACAGTATTCTATAATCTGCTGTTTTCTCATTGTGGGCATTTTTAAAACTGTTTTTAGTTTTGAGAACTTTATTTGAAACTAATTTCAAATTTACAAATATTTGAAAAATTAAAACAGTACCATGAAAAGAAAATCCACATAGATTCTTCATATCCCATTTGTTTTATCATTTGCTCTCTCTCTTTTGAAAGTAAGTTATATATATCATGGCTTTTTACCTTTAAATCAAGCATGTCAAACTCAAAGGCTAACAGGGGCCAAATAAACAAGGCATGTGGGTTGCAAGTTTGACAGGCTTGCTTTAAAGTCCCTCTGCCTACAATGGGCTGGATTCTCCATGACTCGTGTCAGGGCTCAGGACACATGCAGGGAAGAGAGCAGTCCCTGCCCCTTCTCATCTTGGAGGCCTGTCCTCTGCTGGCACTCCGTTCCTCTAGACTTCGCTCTCACCACTCTCTGATGTTATTTTAAAAATTGTACTTTTTTATATTGTCTGAATTTTACTACTTCCATTACTCTATCATGTTTGTATGTATGTACATGTACATTGCCCAACATTTTAAATAGGTTTTAAGAAGAAATTGTAAGTTATCTCTAAGCCTCCTGGTGGTCTTCCTGCATTTTGTCTCTTTACTTCCTTTTGTTTGTATCTTGGAAAAGTGTTCTTGAATTTTTCATCAGAATATGACTCTATTCGTAAAATAAAAACATATTTGTAAGCTCAAAAACAAACAAAAGAAAATATACATTTTTAAACCTTATCCACTTTTTTTTTAGTTGTTAGAGTGAAAGTGACGATCTATTGCAATTGTCTACATCAGAACCCAAAACTAAATGTAGAAACCTAGTTCCTTAACTTTCAACTACTATCAACATATTGGTAATTCTCAATTTTTTTATTTTAAACCAGAGCTTTGTTAATGAATCCCAGACCTTTACCTCTAGACTTTGATATCTATGAGTTATATTCTGCTAATCCTAAACCTCTTAAATTTACATCTTATCTGGCACTCAAGATCTTTCTCCATAAACAGCTCCTACCTGGAACTTCTTGTCTTGGAGAATATTCCCACTCACCCAGTCACCTGGACTTGTTGACCCCTCCCTTCTCTCTCATCACCACATCAATGGGTTACCAATTTCATTGTTATATATCTCTAAAATTCTCAAATAACCCATTCACTTAACTTCCCTGCCACTGCTCTACTCAAGGCCATAGAAATCACTGGTTTAAAGTCACTCTAATTGCCTCCTAACTGACTCTAGTCTCTCTCTCTCTCTCTCTCTCACCCCCCTATCTTCCTAACTACTTTAAGACATATCTTGTAAAACAAATATTTTTTTGAATAGTCAAAGATGATTGAGTCACTCCAAGACTTACAAATTCCTGATAGCTCTAATTTCCACAGAACAAAGTAGAACTTATTTAGAATTCAGAATCCTTCCGAACCTAATCCAAACTTTTCTTTCTGGTCACATGTACAGCACTCCCAATTAGAGGTTTGAGGGACATCAATGTTGTACAGCTTCACAGAACACCATTCACATGTTAGTTTTACATAAATCCGGGGAAATGCAATGTCGCTGGAGTTTTGCAGTGAAATAGCCTGGTTATTTTTCAACATCTCTGGATTGCTCTCTGTTTCCTTTAAAAAAAAAAAATGCATTCATACATTTGTAGTCTTTTCTCATTCTACCTAGAATTCCCTTTCTTAGCTTTACCACTGGCAAAAATTCCCCTTCTACTCCAAAACTCAACTAAGATGACATCTAGCCATCTTAGGTGTTTATAACAGCCCCTTCACCCTACAGAAGGGAATACATTATTCCATCCTTGCATTTTATTATTGGTACTTGTTTATATATCATCTCTCCTGTTAGGCAGTCATATTTTAGGGATGTACCCCATCTACTAGGTTGTGTAAGTCTTTGCTAATTTGAGTTGGAAATAGTTTAGGTGGATTGGGGTGTGACATTGTTGAGAGCTTTATGTATATTATAGTGTGAAAGTGGTACTTTTATTTTGTCGACAATGTGGAGGCATTAGGATTGGGGCTGGGTGGGTGGTAGTGATAAAAGGGACTCTGCTATGTTTAAGAAAAATGAGGCAGCATCAAATAAAACAATAGTCTAGAGATGTGTGCAGGTGGGAAAGGCAGGTGAGTTGCCTGCCCAACTCACTTGCTCAGGTAATAGTCTACCTTAGATATTACGAAGTGATTGACCAATTTATGAATTGTTCTCATATTAGCTTTCAATCTTAATATCTCATTGTATGTTCCAAATGCCAATTTGTTTAAATCACCTTGTATCCACATATGTCTCTTGATGGCATTGGCTGGGCTGGCTCTAGGTGCAGGCTTTATTTATGAATGGCTGCACATTTTACTGCCTGCTGGGATAGGTGGAAAAATTACCTCTCAACTCAAGGGCAAGTGTAGGTCCAGTCTCTGTTTCACTCCCTGGTATGACTCCCATTTTCTTAACTGGATCCCACTGACTCTCCTTACAGCACCCAGGCACCCTCCAGGCTGGACATGGTGGGAACTTATTTCATGACAGAATCAGGTCATCCTTGATGCCCCTTCACTTCTCTCCCTTTCTTTATTTGCTCTCTTTGTTTCCCCTTAGTCTTGATTTTCTATTTCATTAACCTCATTGTATATTTTTTTCTGTTGAAAACCATGTCAGATACATTTCAGAAAAGTCAGGCTATAAATAAAATAAACAAACAAAAAAGGAATAGTAGCATGATTTTTAAAAAAAACAATCCATATATGTATTATAGAACTTTATGAAATATAGACAGGTACAAAGAAGAAACTTAAAACTCTTCATTTAGAGAATAGCAGTAATAACTTTTTGGTACATACACTTACATATCCTATCTAATAAAGAGGAAATTGCAAATTGACCCTCAAGCTGTCACAAAGATGGTGGCACCCATAGCCATAAGATGGCGGTGCCCAGTCCTCTCAGCCCCACTGGAGTCCCTCAGTCCTTTCAGCCCTGCCACTGAGAGCGAACAGTGGGGTGGGGGGGCTTTGTTGCCATGGCAGCAGTGAAACCTTCAGGCCCCTCAGACAGAGAGCGGACAACAGGGCATGGGGGCTTCGTCGCCGCAGTGGCGGCGAAGCAGCCAGGCCCCACAGAGAGCAGAGAACCACGGGGAGTGGGCCTAAGCCGTCAGTAGGACATCCCCTGATGGCTCCTGGTTTGAAGAGTGTGCAGGTTGGGCTGAGGAAGCAATCCTCCCCTCACCCCCTGCTCCGTGCACAATTTTTTTTTGTGCCTCTAGTTTTTATATAAAATGTATATAATGCATTTATATATTATGGTTATATCTGTATCTACATTTACATATTATATAGATATGTATATATCTGCATCTATGTATACATATGTATGTATAGTCATTAATATAGCTATATAAAATTCATATTGATAAAGTTCATATTTTAATGACACTAAAACAATTGTAAATACTGTTTTATAACCTGCTTTTTATTCAATAATTTATGTCTCCTTGTCAGCATGTATTCATCTAGTTTTTGGATTAATGCAGTGGGATGAAGTTGGAGCACAAACTTTATTTCCCTCTATATCTAATAAAATGAAAGCAGCAAAACAAAACAAACCCAACAGCAACCAAATTAAAGTGCAACCCCATCATAACCTTCCCAACTCCTAGAAGTATGGTATTAAAAAAGATTAGTCAGCAAAGTCCTGAGAAATTTTGCAAATGTCCTCTAACTGGTAAAAAAACCAACCAACCAAACAAACAAACAAACAATAAGAGTTGAACAAAAAGCTTAGGATTTTTTCTATCTGGCCAAGTAAAATAGCTACTGGGAAGAGACGGGTGAAAACAAGAAGCAAACAACAGAACTGACAGTCTTGTATGACATATAGTCTTCAGGGAATCACACTGAATTCAGAGTATAATTCTAAGCTGAAGTGCCGGACTAATATTACCCACTTTATTAAGTGGAATGAACCATTTTTATAGGACACTTAACTGAATCTCAAATGAAAGAGGTCAGGCCAGCTTTTCCAACCAAGATTGCACACAGTCCAAGCTGATCTTTTCTTCTGGCTTCAAGTGGGTTAAATTTTATGCTCAACTCTTCAATTGAAGTTTGGAGCAATGGGAAACAGACTTCAGGTGGGAAAGGGATCAATGAGAATTCATAGACATTCCATTAGAGGACAGAGCTTTCCTGTTATGCATAAGCAAGATCAAAGGAAACTGTGGCACTTAGGTCAATGTACTACAGAAACCAAAAATAATAGTAAGAATAGAAAAATAAAAGCAAGTTAAATGAACATAGAATGCAGTTGACAGCTGAATAAACCATTCTCAGGGACAATAACACAACAAAAAAGAAAATCCTCTACAAATATTTAAATTCTATACAATAATTTAACAAGAATTTGAATTCAAATTTTTGAAGAGCTCAGAAATTACATGATAAAACATCTGAATGAGATGGAAATGGAGGTTGCAAAGCTAAGGAATGAAAATGAAGAATAAATCAATATTACCAGAGAAAATTAGAAACAGGAAGGAATAGAATAATCTTGGCTGGAAATGGGATCATTGAAATCCAGCAAAAGCTAGAGATAATTTTAATAATTGGAATGGAAATCTAACAATTTGCAACAGCAAGAGGGACCTAAAGGGTATTATGCTAAGTAAAATAAAGTCAGACAGAGAAAGACAAATAGCATTTGATTTTCCTTATATGTGGCAGCTAAAGAGCAAAATAAGTAAACAAACAAAATAGAAACAGCCTTATAGATACGGAGAACAAACTGACTGATGGTTGCCAAAAGGGAGGATGATTTGAGGGTCAGGGTAAAAAAGGTGAAGGGATTAAGAACTACAAATTGGTAGTTGCAGAATAGGCCCAGAGATGTAAAGTGCAGCATAGGGAATATAGTCAGTAATATTGTAATAACTGTGCACAGTACCACGTAGGTGCTTGAATATTCAGGAGGAACACTTTGCAAAGTATATGATTGTCTAATCACAATTGTGTTCACCTGAAACTAATACAAAATTATATTGAATGTAAATTGTAATTGAAAAATAAAATTTAAAAAACACATATCAGCAATTATCAAACATTAAAGAATCAGGGAATATGTACATATGAACCATTCTGGAACCAAATAAACCAACTATTTTGGGATAAAATCCAGTCAACCAAGAGATTAATTGAGACTTTGGTGGGGGCCACTACTGGAATAATAACATGCAAGAACACAATGGATGAATAAGCAATCACTATATATATATATATATATATATATATATATATATATATATATATATATATATACACACACACACATACACACACACACACATATATATACACACACATACATACACACACATATAGTTATTGCTTGTGTATTTAGATTTATTTATTGTGGTATGTGTTCTCTTTGTTGTGCCTTTTCTATTGTGGGTTTTCTCTTCTTTTGAAGAGATTGAATCGTTCTTCTTATCCCAATTTATCTTCTGTGGATTCAAAACTTATACACTATTATTTTTTAGTAATTAGTCTAGAAATTGTATCATTAATGCTTAAGTCATTACAATTTAAAATTAACCAATATGTTTGCTCAGCATCTCAGATATTGCCTGTCTTCCCTCAGATGCTGTTTTTAAAAGTATATTTTCATTCTAATCTTGTCTTGCTTTCTCCATATAAGACATTATTATTGTTTGATAGTAATTTATTTAGCTTTTATAATATATAAAAGTTCCATGGTTCAAAAAATTAAAACACGATATAAAAGGGAAGTTCAATAAAAATTTTTCTCCTATCAGTGATGATAACCCACCTCTTCACAAGCTTCTGCACACAGAAGATTTTTGTAATTTCTGATTTTTTCAGTATTTATGCAAATAGCTATGCATAGAATTTTTCAATTTTTTTACATTCTTATACAACAGCCAGCATACTGTAAACACTGTTCTCTGTACTTTACTTTGATTTTTTAAGTTTCTTAGAAATCTTTTATATCAGTTCATACAGATTTTCATTATTCATTTTTGTATAGCTACACAATATTCCACTGTACGGATGTATAATAATTTATTTACTGAGGCTTTTATTGTTGGAAAGTTGGGTTGTCTCCAATCCTTTCCTAATACAAACAATGATGCAATGAATACTCTATGTTGTAGTGAACACTGTCATTTTATATCAGAGCAGTTACATGTGTAGAACAAATCCCCAGAATTGTGATTGCCAGGTCGCAGGATAAATGCATTTTTAATTGAGCAGATTGTTCCAAATTACCCTGGATTCAGTTGGCTAATATTTTGGTTAAAATTTTTATATCTATGTTCAAGTGTGAGAATGACTTAAAATTTTGCTCTTGCCAGGTTTGGGTATCAGAATTATATTTGCCTCAAAAAATGAATTTGGGATGTTTCCTTATTTACTTTGGTAGAGTTTCATCTATAACAATGTCAAAAATAAAAAAAATTAAAAGATGAATTTGTGATGGTTCCTTGTTTACTTTGGTGGAGTTTGTGTAAGATTGCCTTTATTTTTTGTATTAAATATTTGATAGAATTTGTTAGGGAGGCCATCTGGGCCTGAAGTTTTCCTTGTGGCAAGGTTTTTCATTACAGATCCAAAGCTTAAATTGAATTATTTCTCTTCTGGTAGTTTGCCATTACCAGAAGAGAAAACTACCTGAGGCCTCATTATAGAAAGATACTTTCACATGTAAAACATCACATGTAGAATTTGTTAGGGAGGCCATCTGGGCCTAAAGTTTTCCTTGTGGCAAGGTTTTTCATTACAGATCCAAAACTTTAATTGAATTATTTCTCTTCTGGTAGTTTGCCATTACCAGAAGAGAAAACTACCTGAGGCCTCATTATAGAAAGATACTTTCACATGTAAAACATCCAGGGAAATGGTTATTTATCTCAGCACAGAAAATTAATAAATGTAGTGGTCAAGAGCATAGTCTCTGGAACAAGTCTAACTTGATTTGAATTCAAACTATGACTCTGTGTGAATGTGGGGAAATAATTTAATTTTTCTCTTGCAGTTTCTTGTATGTACAATAAGGATAACAGTAGTATCTGCCTTATTGTGATTTTAAAGTGTTGAGTGGATTGATGTAAGTAAAGCACTTAACATTTCTAGGTGCATTATAGGTGCCATATAAGTTCTAATTTCTATTATTGAAGACATCATTGCAGTATATTCTGGTTTATGTTGAGAAGAGACTTGTACTTTAAAGAGACTCCTTTGAAATTAATTTGTTTTTTCTTCCTGGCTACTTTTATGATCTGTTTTTGATTTGGGGGTATTTTCCAGTTTGATTATGATATATCTCAGGATGTATTTTTAAATATCCTCATTCTTCTTTTTAAATCTATGGATAAGAATAATTTATCACTGTTAAACATTTTTTAGCTTTTATTTCTTCAAAGATGCTTCTGCCTCATTGTCCTTTCTCTTCCTGGAATTCTAACTACATATACATATGTTGTACCTCCCTAAAGCATCCTTCATGCTTTTTAACTTTTTTTGTGAGTGTAGTAATTTTCCATCTCTTTGTACTTACTTATGGCTAATCCTTTCAGTTTTCACTTCCAGTTCATTATGGCTCTCTTTAGCTGTGACTAATCTGCTTGTCATTGAAGTTTTAATTTCAATTATTAAATTTTTTCCCCTAGGAGTTTTGTTTGATTCTTCTTGAAATCTGTTTGGGCACACTTTCTATTTCTAGTTCCTTGTTCATTTTCAAGTGTCCCCTCTATTTTTTTAAGCATGTTGAACATGCTTTTAAATTATGTTCAATAATTCTAATATCTGAAATATTTCATGTTGTTTCAGCCCTCTCTTGCTTTGGCTTATTCTCAATCAGGGCATCTTGTTTTCTTGTGTGTTTTTTGACATTAAATTCTAGGCTTCTCATTTTTCTTGGAACTTGATCCATAGAAATTCTCCTGGGATGAAGATACATTTGCTTCTGCTTTGTGCCTTAAGGCACTATTACTGTCAAGGATGATTAAAAATTATATTTTTGGTTTAATGTTTTTCAAGTCATGAGGAAGTATAAATTTGGGCTGCCAATTTAAGTAAAACAAGCTTTAATACTTTAAAAATACCTACCTGTATGTTCAAGTATCTGTCTGTACGCCCATCCATCTCTTTATCTACGTTTCTCTGTGTGTATGTGCTTAGAGAGTTATCTGAAGTAAAATCTAATTATAACAAAGTTTATTCCTAGGTAATGCAGATAAATGAGTTATATTCTTGACCTTTGTTCTATTTTGCATTACTTAATTTTAGTTTATAATGATCACATATGTTTTTGCTAAATAACTAAGTTCTTAATTTAAAAACAGACAAATAGATGAACACTTTTTTTAAAAATAAATCTTTATTGTTCAGATTATTACAGTTGCTCCTCTTTTTTACCCCCATAGCTCCCCTCCACCTGGTTCTCACCCTCCCTACCCTTGCCCCCCCAACACTGTCCTCATCCATAGGTGTATAATTTTTGTCCAGTCTCTTCCCGCACTCCCCCACACCCCTTCCTTCTGAGAATTGTCAGTTCACTCCCTTTCTATGCTCCTGATTCTATTATATTCACCAGTTTATTCTGTTCATCAGATTTTTTATTCACTTGATTTTTAGATTCAGTTGTTGATAGATATGTATTTGTTGTTCATAATTTTTATCTTTAACTTTTTCTTCTTCTTCCTCTTCTTAAACAATACCTTTCAGCATTTCATATAATACTGGTTTGGCAGTGATGAACTCCGTTAGCTTTTTCTTATCTGTGAAGCTCTTTATCTGACCTTCAATTCTGAATGATAGCTTTGCTGGGTAGAGTAGTCTTGGTTGTAGGTTCTTGCTAGTCATCACTTTGAATATTGCCACTCCCTTCTGGCCTGCATAGTTTTTGTTGAGAAATCAGCTGACAATCATATGGGTACTCTCTTGTAGGTAACTAACTGTTTTTCTCTTGCTGCTTTTAATATTCTCTCTTTGTCTTTTGCTCTTGGCATTTTAATTATGATGTATCTTGGTGTGGTCCTCTTTGGATTCCTTTTGTTTGGGGTTCTCTGCACTTCCTGGACTTGTAAGTCTATTTCTTTCACCAGGTGGGGAAGTTTTCAGTCATTATTTCTTCAAATAGGTTTTCAGTATCCTGCTCTCTCTCTTCTTCTGGCACCCCCATAATTCTGATGTTGGTACGCTTGAGGTTGTCCCAGAGGCTCCTTACACTATCTTCATATTTTTGGATTCTTTTTGCTTTTCCAATTGGGTGTTTCTTGATTCTTCGTATTTCAAATCTTTGACATGATTCTTGCGATCCTCTAGTCTGCTGTTGGATCTCTGTATATTATTCTTTATTTCAGTCAGTGTATGCTTAATTTCTAGTTGGTCCTTTTTCATATCCTCAAGGGTCTCACTAAATTTATTGGCCTTTTCTAGAAAAGCCATGGTTTTGAACTCTATATCCAGTAGTTTGCTTTCCTCCATTTCTGTCATTTGTGACCTGTTTCTTTGTCTCTGCATTTTGGCTGCTTCCCTGTGTTGATAGAGTGGCTTTGAGTGCTAGGTGTCCTATAGGGCCCAGTGGCTCAGTCTCCCCAGTCACCTGAGGTGGACACTCTTGGTGCACCCCTTCATGGTCTGTGTGCACAGTCTTATTGTAGTTAAGCCTTGATTGTTGTTGGTATCACTGGGAGGAATTGACCTCCAGGCCAGTTGGCTTTGAGGATCAGCTGTGTCTACGATGGGAGAACTTCTGTGCTGGAGACACCCTTATCGGGCAGAACTTGCTTCAGTGGGGCTTTGGTGCTCACTGAGTCTGCCCCCTGAGTGTGTCCCTTATGAATCTGAGCAGTTGTAATCTGGATGGTCCCACTCTGACCACTGGGTACACTGGCTCTTGGATCTCCAAGGAGGTGCAAATTTAGCCTCTGCCTGAGGCCACCCAGCAGGAGCTACGGAAAGATCTGCAGATTCCTCTTCTTTGTTTGGGGTTTGGAGGTGCTCAGATGAGGCCCAGCTGTGAAGCAATGCAAGCTGCTGTGGGGCCTTGGGCCTTCTTTTGGAAGTTCTGGTACTCTGACCCAGCTGCAATTTGTTAGGTAATTTTAGATTGTAAAGGGCCAGGCCATTCATATGCAAAAGCCTCTGCATACATCTTGGATGGGGCGGGGTCTCAGGGAATCAACAGCTGTGGCTGATCCTCAGCCCTGCCCTAAGAGGCTCCCGGGTCTCAGTGTCCCTTGGTAATCGCTGCAAGCACCTCTGAGAGAAAGCCGCCTTTGAGTTTCACCCGAAGCCAGACAGAACAGTTTCTCCCCGTATGAGTCTGGGTCCCCAGAGTCTCACCCGGAACTGGAGTTCAGAGCAGTCAGGAGTTTGTGTCTCCCTCCAGATTGAAAAAGACAACCACATACCCAGTTGCCAGCCCTTTCCTCGCACACGCTCCTCCGTACCTTTGCACTTTACTTCCGCACCTCCTCTGAGTCTCAGTGTGCTTTTCTCTTTCCTTCTAGTTGTAGAATTTCCACTCAGCCAGCCTTGCTGTGGTTCTGGATGATGTCTGTTTTGCCTTTTAGTTGTAGTTTTGAAGTGGTTGTGTGAGGCAGCAGTTCAGGTGTTTACCTATGCTGCCATCTTGGTTTCTCTCTACATCCAGATGAACACTTTGTAATAATAATCACATGTCATCCCTCAGTCTGACCAGAGGCAACTTGCCTGGTCTCCTCCGTGCTTTGCTCTGTAACTGGATTCCTGAGTGTGCTCTAGGCCTGTCTCTGTCTGTGACCTTGGATTAGAGTCCAGTCTCTGGTCTCTAATCCAGCATCTCCAGCTTTGCTACCTGCTGACAGACATACACCAAGCCTGCCTTCTTGGTTTTCAATCCTGGCCTGTGGGGAAAGTCTCCTCAGGAAGCTCACAGCCAAGTAGTGAGAATAACAAGGGAATGGACAAATGCCCTTGTCATATTCTTGGTGCTGATCATTGTCTTGGCACTGCGCCAGGCTCCTCTGGTCCATCCCTCCAGATCCTAGCTCTGCAGACCCAACTGAAATTCTTCCAGTAACTTCCCCTGGACAGGACTTCCTTTTGGGCAAAGCTACTTGCAGGTGCCAGCTGGTCTCTCTAAACCTCTTCCTTCCTTCTTCTTTCCCTCCCTCCTTCTCTCCCTCTCCTTTTCCCCATTTCATCTCTTCTCACCATTCCCCTCATCTCATTCTTCCCTTCTCAATTCTACTTTGCCCCCGCTTTCCCCTCTTCTTCCATCCACTCTCCCCTTCAGCCGCCTTCCCCATCCCTCTCTCCATTCTCCTACCCTTTTTTCTTTTTCTTTCCCTATTTATTCTCTTTCCCTCTACTCATTTCTTATCTGTAAAATGATCTATTATACAGTTAAATACAATTATAAAATGTGAATTGTTTAGCATACTTTTGGATACATAGCAAATGTTCTCTCTATGGGAGTCATTACAATTATTATATATTTATTGAATTATTCATTCATTTATTCAACAAACTTTAGTGAACCTGTTATGCATAAGACACAGTGCTAGGCATTTCTGATCACAGTGAGGATTTAGACACGATTTCTGCCCTCCAGGAGCTCACAACCAAGTATTGAGAATAACAAGGGAATGGACAAATGCTGTGCAGTTAGCTGGCCATCTGTGCCCTGTGTACAATGTATGTGTCACCTTGTGTACACATGTTATGGATTGTGAAGCCTGTGGTGAAATTCGATACAATGAATCCACTCACTGCTTATTAATGTTCCCTGAGCTGGGAAAGGAATAGTATCAACAGATTGTTACAGGCAAAGAAGAAGGATTCTAATTCCTCAAATACATGGATCCTTTTGTTTTGCTCAGAACTATGTCAGCCAGCTCAGCTCCTAAACCTGGTTCACCCCTGAAGCAGAGTTTAAGAAATCCATATTTGAGTCATTTCTAGAAACAAAGCAATAGATAAGAAATAGGGTGGGGGCACTGGTGCTTTCGGGAGGCCAGCTGGATCTCTGTAAGACTTGAGATTTCTTTTAAAAAGAAGCACAGTGCATTCTGCGGTTTTCTTCATGGTCAGATTTGAGCCTTCAGCATCATCTCTTGTCCAGATGATTTTGCCTATGGAAAATAAGATGTCCCCAGACATTCAAAGCACACTTTTCCACAAGCAGTTTAACTGCTTTTAAAACTTAATCGTGTGTGAAATGTACTGTTTCCTCCTTGTTGGCCATTTGGCCCCTGCAGCAGGCCTCCTGCCAGCCCCCAGGCTGTTAGCTGGCCTGAGGCAGGTCGCGTCCAGCTGGGAATGGCAGTGCATCCCGGGCAGACCTCTTGCCACTCTTGTCAGGCCGGAGCCAGGAGCTTCTCAGTCTTAATATTATTTCGCTCCCAAGCTGCCCTTAGCTTCCTATCTGCCCCATGGATGTGAACAGCTGCCCACTGTTTCCTGTGTCCTGGAACTTTTGGTACTGAACCTGCCAGCAAAATTATCTGTCACCTATTCCAGTCCCTTAGACTCCCACCATCTCCTAGTGACCTGAGGTGTTGTATTATATTATAGCTTTCCTGGTTGGAAAGTAAACAATGATCCCTACCAGTTGACTTAGAGGCTGAGCAGTGACGATGCAAATCTTCACAAGTTCTTTAGGATTAGTCCACCTTTTGCTGTAAAGTATCTGCAGCGCGAGGTTCAGGGAAGGGAAGGGCAAACCAGACCCGGAGGAAGCACAAGAGCCTGACCCTTTGGTCTGGATCATTTTCTTGGGTTGTGTTAGATGAATCCCAACCAGCAAGTCTCTTTTGAATAACATTTCAATTTTTTTTTTTTCAGATTTCAAGTCATACATGCTCATTTTAGGTAATTAGAAAGTTCAGAATGCACTAAGTAAAAAATACAAATCACGCATATTCTTATAACCTTGTTAATAACCACAGGTGCCATTTGGTATATGCATTTTTGGTCATAGATAGATAAATACAAAGGTAGGTAGATAGGTAGATAATAGATAGATACTAGTAGATAAATACAAAGATAGGAAGTTTGTTAGGTAGGTAGATAATAGAGAGATAGAAAGGTTGCTAGGTAGGTAGATAGGAAGGTTGGTAGATATGTGGAAAGGTTGTAGGTAGGTAGATGAACATATAGATAGAGCAATGATGGATAGATGGATGAATAAATGGATGGATAGATAGGCAGATGGACAGAGAATCCTCCACTTCACTACATTTAGCTGTGTCAAGACAATGGAATTCCTTAACTCTCTAGAGGACTGGTTCTCAAGGTGTCATTTCTGGATTAGCAGCATCTGCAACATTTCAGAGCTTCTTAGCAATGCAAATTCTCAGGTCCCACCGTAGACCTTCTGGAAATCAGTAACTCTTGGGGTGGTTTAACCAGTCCTCTAGGTGAATCTAATGTACATTCGTCTGAGAACTTCTCTGTAACTAATCTGACTCCCTGGTCCACTGTCCATTCTGAACTCTGGCCCATCTGCTACATGGGATTGTTAGATTCTCAAGCCAGCTCATTGGAGGTTAAACTTAGTCCAAGCCAGTACTTTACAGGTTTAACTTTGTCTTCTTGGGACAGCTGCTCAGTCTTTCAGATTCTTTCCCTGCTGGCCTCACTCAACTCCTCTCAAAATGCCACTGGAGAATACAGAGCTCTAGCTTCCATGTCTACATGGCCAGAGGGATGCCAGGCCTTGTGCTGATGCCCCCATGTGCTGAGACATAACTGGCTTGGTCTCATCTTTGGACATTCTGCTGGCATTTGCCCCTGACATCTGTGACGCTGACATGTGCCCCATTTATTCTCAGCTTATTAAGGGGCCAGGGGCCTCCTTCTGTTATCTAGATCTTTCCATGGCTCCTGTAGGTCCCTGAGTTTCTGCCACATCTTCTATATACTCTTGACTGGGTTGGTCCATGCATGCTTTCACTGGTCCCTGTCTTCACGCGGAGACCATTGCCCCGAGGGGATGCTTACTCTGCTCAGCTGTCTCTCTGCCTTATCAGTCAAGTCCCATGAGTTGGCCTTGCACAGTGGTCTCTGCCCCGAGTGCCAAGAGGAGACTAGAGTGAGGTCCTATTTGCCCTCAGTCCCTTGAACTCACAGGACACAGCTTTTTCTCTCTGACCATCTCCCTGATTCTGTCTCCATTTCTCTTCCCTCCAGTCTTTTATGCAAAGCCACTGATATATTGAATGGCCCTCTTTTACCAGTTCCTAGCTTTCCAGCCAATCTCAGGTGTAAAATTTTATTTAAAAGCTAAACAGTAATTCTTTCTCTTGGCATCTGTAATAATGCATCACCCTGAGGCAGATGGATGTAGGAAAGCAAAATAGAAAAACAGAATGATATGTTTCCAAATCCTACCCTTTTTTCATAATCAAATATACACACAACTTTCATATAATTTGGATTCTATTGCACATGCTTTTTGATGGGTCTTTTTTTTTTTTGGTCATTTATCCATATGCCATAAACACTGTTTCCATGTCATTAAATACTTTTCTACAACATGGCTTTTAATGGCTCTGAGGAATTCCATTAAATGTGTGGTGAGAAGAAAAATAAATTGTTATTTTAAAAGGTATTGGCAGTTTGTCTTGGTTTCTTTAGGGTATGGTAGCAAGATTCATTCAAGATTGTTTTCCTTTTTTCCTATTGGGATAAAAGTATACTTAAATGGGCCTTTTGCTTATGCAAAGGCAATAACTAATGACTTCATTGGAGCCCAAGTTTCAGGCATGAAGGAGATAAATGGCAGAGAACAAGCTGTCTTCTTGAGTTGTTCAGATGGCTGTAGATTGCTGGTTTCCTTTGGGCGTTGCAGGTCTGGGACCCAGGAAAGTGAGGAGGAAGTGGGTAAAGGAAGAGAGGCCGCTAGAGGAGGAGGTGGGCTGGGACAAAGAGGTGAGTTGCTCAGCAAGGAGCTCCTTGCATTGAATCAAATATGATGGATTTACATATAAAGATGTCTGACTTTGAGACTGAGGTTTAATTTTCTGTCTTGTGTTCACTTTATGATCTTTTCAGTAAAGACTATTGTACACAGTTATATGCCCAAGCGATGCCTTGAGAAATGAAGGCAGGGGATTGTTTTCATGTTTGCAGAAAAGTGGAGAAAGGGTAACAATATGGCCAAAGGATATTGAGAGTCAACTGCAACATGAACCAAGAGCTGATAGCTACACCCAGCCACTGCAGCTACTCCCAACCTCTACAGCTACTCCTGTGAACTGTTGGAAACATTCAGGAATCCCTGTGGCATAAAAGCATGGGAATTCCAGTTATTTTATTTGAGTATTAAATAGCAGGTAACTATAGGGCTGGCAAGCATGGGATGCTTTAACCTTAGTGTATCATAATTTATTCAACCATCCTCCCCCCATCATTCATAACACTGCTATAAGCAGCCTTAGAGACACAGTTTGGGGCATATAATTGATTGTGCCCTTTGTGTAAATTCCTGGAAACGGAATTGCTTGGGCAATGGCACACCTGTTTCAAAGGCTTGTGATGTGGTGCGATTTTGTTTTCAGCCTTCAAACTCTCTGGAAAACCAATCGTCAGAAGGGTCATGATTTGATCAGAATTTATACTTGGCATGTAATCTGTGAACCAGACAGAGCATTCCAGTGTTTGGAGGAATGCCCATGTCCTGGGTTCAAATCCTGGCACCACACTCCATCTGGGTAACAGTGGTTAAATCAGCTATGTCTCTGAGACTTTCCTCATTTCAAAAACAAGGATGATTCAGCATCAACCTCATCAGTTTGATTTCATGGAGATTATTCATAGAAACTGCATAGGATTTTGTATATACTAAAAAAACCCCTGTAGATATTAAAAATACTGACTTCTCTGCCGTTTCTTTTTTCAGAGTGAGAGAAACTTGCAGATTTCAGTGCTTTCATCTTCGCAAATCCAGAAAGGAAAGAAAAATAGGCCCGTAGAACCTGCTCGCTAGGTGTCTGTTAGCTCCAGTAATTTGATTCAAGGGCATCAATGACCTACTTTTTGAATCATGCAGCTTTGGCTGGGCTGTTTCTGGTTCCCTTGCTAAGTAACCAGCAGACAAGCAGAGACTGCATTTTCCTGTGAAAGGGTGAAGAGACTCCTCTGGAAATTCTGGAAACCTTTCCAAGTGTATGGCGCCAGCTGCCGGGATGATGGGAAAGGCTGCAGTGCAAACTTAGGTGCATCTCCCTCTTTTCCTGCCCCCATGCCTGGCGGGCTGGAGCCTTGGGGAGGGTTCTTGTCTGCAGTGTTCTTCTTCCCTCAGACACTCACCGCCATAAGGGGACCTCAGCCATAGGGCACAGCCTCTCCCTCTTGCCCTCTTTCTTTAGGGATGGAGTCATGTCGGGTCGGCAAGCACAGCTATGCAAGAGGGAAAATAAGTGTTTCAGCAGCTCCTGGGAGCCTTGATGCCGAGAGTCAAGTCCCAGGAGAAGATTCTTGTCTCTGCATGAGACAACATGCACAGGCCAAGGGTCACTGTCTTCCCAGCGCCTGACACTGTTCTAGGGGCTTTGCTCAGAGGTCATCTCCCCAGGGCGGGACAGGGAGGTGGAGGAGTAGCGGCATGCTAGTGCAGGCGTGGATTCTCCCTTTATAGAGTTTAAAAATGTTATTCTTCATGATTTTTTTGGCATTAATTTTTATTTTACTGGTAAGAAATATTGCTGCCTTGGATTGAACAGTGTCCCCCTCAAATCCAGAGCCTCAGTCCTGCTCTCTTGATGTCTGACTGTGGTCTTTACTGAGGGGAGACAGTGAGCAGGATGCTGGTAACAGAACTAAGTAGAAGGGAACCTAGAGGAGGCTCTGTGGCAAGGGCTTGTTGCCTCCCCCAGCATTCAATTCTCCTTCCTCCTTGGAGCCCAATTTTATTTGGGGTGTTGAACAGTGAACCTAGTTTAATAAAAGTACATAAGTAATATTTCTCAGGTGCCCTTATATTTTGTAGCTTGGTCTTGAGACCAAGCTCTCCTCCTTGAGAGGGAACCATAGTGTATGTTGTGTGGGCAGGACAGCTGCTAAAAGGACCTGACTACCCAGAAGAGAGGAAGAGACCTCCCCACTGTCTGCCCCCCATTTTGACTTTTCCCCTCTACACAGCCTGCAATGTGGAAGCTCCATGAGCATCTCAGACTATTAGGTCATCTTGAGAATGGAAGCCACGTATAGGGAGACAGAATAGTGGACCAATCTGGGTCCCTAATGATACTGTGGAGCTGTTAATGATGCTGTTATTCAATTTCATATGAGACAAAGCATCCTTAATGCTGAGAGATAAAGTAAATGGCTTTATGTCTTTATCCACAGAAGGG
The DNA here is from genome assembly GCA_026230045.1 of Corynorhinus townsendii. Lineage (NCBI taxonomy): Eukaryota > Metazoa > Chordata > Mammalia > Chiroptera > Vespertilionidae > Corynorhinus > Corynorhinus townsendii. Next base: position 79,666,479 of record JAPDVU010000005.1, read on the forward strand.
CTGAGCATGAAGTGAAACCCAGGACTATTGGATTGCAAACCTGTGTTCTTAGCTGCTACCCTGTGTTGCTGTGAGGCAAGGGTATCCTTAACCAACTTTTGGTGCCTTTGGAGTAGAGCTAGAAGTCAGCCCCTTCCCCGACCTGGCTGAAAGGTTTCTGACGAGCATCCTTTGCTCCCCAAACCCAACCTGAAGCTTGTTGGTGGCTGTGCGGCCCCTGACTCTGCAGGCCTGACCTATGAAGTCAGCCTCCCTCCTGGGGCCTCTGAGCTCTGTTTCCAGCGCAGCACCAGTGCCGTGCTGGCCCTGCCGGCCCAGCCAGGGGGGAACATGCTTCAGGGTTTTTCTCCCAACCTTCACACACTCAGTCAGATTAGGTTTTCATGAAATATGAATGCTTTCTCCAGCAGCCTTGGAAGTGCGTTTCTAGCCAGATCAGCTACTGACAGTAGGGATGACTGCCAGTGCAGGCTGCAGGGGAAGGGAGAGGATTCTGGCTAGAGCATCTTCATGTGTCAAGGAGAGCTCAGGATCAGAAAAGCTGCCCAGTGACAGGTCTGCAGGTGATGGTGGGTAAACCTCATTGTTCTCAGGAAAACCATGCAGCCAAGAGACAGGGCTGGGCCTACCTGGCATAACTTAACCCCGCCCTTCCCCTCTCCCCCCCCCCCCCCCCCAATATCCCACTACCCCTAAATTTCCCACTTCTTCTCTGCTCCCGGGTACTCAGGACACTGCTGACATCCCTTTCTTCTGGAAGACTTTGCGATCTTCAGCAGGTTTCTCAGCCTGGGTTTACATTTTGAATCATGTATCTTAGGGTCGGGCTTGCCTGATCCTGTGGATTGCTGATTGTGGGGAGGAGGCATCAGAGATCTATGTGGGGGGTCTACTTACATGAAAAAATAAAGGGTTTTGTAGGAAAAGAGCTCCAGCGAAGGCAGAGAAAGTTAAAGTGCATAAGGTTGGCTCACAGTGCAGGAGGGATACAGGCAAGGCGGGCATGTTGCATGCCTCTGCAGGAGGAGGCAGCTGCAATCAAGGGTGTGGTGCAAATGGGACATGTTTCATTCCTGCCTCCTTTGTGGAGCCCTCAGGTGGCCCTGCATCTGCCCTGCTGGTTCCAGGTGGGGTGCTGACTCTGCAGTGATGGGCGAAGGGGCTGGTGGCTTCTGGGCACCCACGGTGCGGACTGTAGAGGGCAACGGTGACTTGGTCAGTGCTTGGTGACATTCTCCCAGCAGGGCTTAGCTGGGCATGAGCAGTGCACTGCCCCCTCTGCCAGCTTGTCCTGGCCATGGATGTCCAAATGGCTGGTTAGACATTCTAAGAGTCTGAAGGTGTTTGGATGAGATTTAAATGGGCCGACTGAGTGAAGCCCATTGCCCTCCCTGATGCAGGTAGGCCTTTCCCAAGGAGTGGAAGGTTGGAATGAATTCTAGTAAGAGAGGATTATCCTTCCTGAAGCCCTTTGATCTGGGGCATCGGCTCTTCCTGGGTCTACAGCAGCTTCTGACCTTTGAACTCAAACTGTGAAATGGGCTCTGCAGATTTTTCACTTGTTAGCCTCCATAATTGTATGCGCCATTTATATATATATATATTGATATATTGAGTGGCCGGATTATTATGACCACCCCATCAGTACTTCTTTGGGTCACCTTTTGCCTTCCATACTGTGGCAATTCTTCTTGGCATTGACTCCACGAGATGATGAAAGGTGATGTGAGGAATCTGACACTATGCCTGACGAACAGCACTGTCCAGTTCTGTGAGATTTGATGGTTGTGGAACCAACTGCCTGATGGCTCTTTTAACTTCGTCCCACAAATGTTCAATTGGATTGAGATCTGGTGATTGTGGGGGCCACCTAAGCAAGGTAAAGTCTCCCTCATGTTCTTGAAACCACTCCTGCACAATATGAGCACCATGGCATGGCGCATTGTCTTGTTGGAAGAAGCCATCTCCAATGGGATATGCCATCAACATGATAGAATGAACTTGATCAGCAACGATACTTAGGTATGTTGTGCTATTCAGACATTGTTCCACATGAATTAGAGGGCCCAAATCATGCCAGGAAAATATGTCCCAAACCATAAAACTGCCCCCACCAGCTTGAAGGGTTGTAATTAAGCATGGGGGGTGCATGCTTTCATGCTGTTTCCACGAAATTTTCACTCGGCCATCTGCATGATGCAACTGGAAACGTGATTCATCGGACCACATGACTTTTTTCCAATGCTTGACTGTCCAATCCTTGTGTTCTTATGCAAATTGAAGAGGTTTTATCTTGGTAACTGCAGACAGCAAAGGTGTTCGAACAGGCCTTTGGCTTCCATATCCCATACGATGCAGTGTACAGCTAATTTGCCTACAAACGTCAGGTGGTCATAATAATCTGGCCACTCAGTGTATAGCTCCTCTTTGTTTTGTTCTGTTTTTCTGGAAAGCCTCTAATTAATACACACTATCAAGAAGCATTACCATAGTGAACTAAAATAAAGGGTCATGCCATGGGGTACCCAAAAGGGCTGTCTGAGGAACAGAATTACCAAACATAAATGTTTAGGAAGAGTGGCTTGTTCCCTTAGAGTGAGTGAGAGCATGGAGGGCACAGCCAGAGACACATCTCTGAGGCCCTGTGCCAGGCTGAGTGATGGTCCCCCGAAGATGTTCACGTCCTAATCCTTGGACCCTATTCATGTGTTACCCTACATGGCAAAAGGCACTTTGTGGGTGTGATTAGATTAAGGGTCTAGACATAGAGAGATTGACCTGGATGGTCCAGGTGGACCCAGTGTATCCAAAAGGGTCCTTAGAAAGAGGTAGGCAAGAGGGTCCTGGAAGAGGGCAGGAGATGTGATGATGAAAGCAGATGTGGTGGTGATGTGCTTTGCAGATGGACAAAGGGACCATGAGCCAAGGAATCTGGTGGCCTCCAGAAGACAGAAAAGGCAGGAGAGACTAATATAGGAACACATACCCATCACTTTAGAAGGGCAGGGCATGAAGGTGCCAACCTGAACAGAGAGGAAGCCTCTTTCTATATAACTCGAGTGGTAGCTGGGTGGATGGCCCCCAATTGCACTGACAATATGGAACTGCTGCACTGACCCTGGGACTGTTTCAATTGTCTGTTACATTTATTGCGTGTGTGTGTGTGTGTGTGTGTGTGTGTGTGTGTGTGTAATATGCCCTTATGAGTGAAGTTACTATTAGGAGGGTTTTCTGGTGTGACAGTCATTCTCACTACCCAAATCTATGCTGGATCTCCTCTGGGCACCTCAAAATCTCACAAATGCTCCATGTAAGGACTCGGGGGCTGAGCATTTTTTGCAGACACTTATGGTTTTGGAAGTTATTCCCGGTGTACATAAGGCAGGTCCATCCCACTGACAGGGAATGGTGTGGGCCCCTTTTGCTGCCCTGGGATTCTTTTTGATGTGAGTACAGTACCAGACAAGGCAGTTTGCTGATCTGATCAGAAGGCTTTGATGTTCAGTGAAGGTGGCCTGAGAGCGTTTTCACCAGTAAGGAACAGCAGAGAGAGCAAGCCCTAGGAGCCCTATGCACCAAAAAGACAACAATCAGGGATGTAATTAGTTCCTAGGGGTGGGTGTGGGTGAGGCTGTGGCTCTGTTTTCTTGCTCCCCACCCATCTTGTAGTCTTTCTAAGTTTGGTTCGACTTCCAAAATAATCTGATTTTCACATTCTTTCTGTTTTCTTTAGCTATTTTTAGATCCTTTGAGTCAGCTTAGTTGGCAGCTGCTGTTCCCCAAATACTTGAAGAACTTCCAGTTCCACGGTGGATGGAGGCAAAGACGGCGCTGGAAAGCAGCCCTCTTCCCGCTGCAGTTCCTGGGGTTTCTGGGACAGGATGGCTCTGGCCCAGCAGGCTGCTGCTTGCCCCAGTTGGTTTCTCCACAAACGCTCCAACCTAGGCTTTCTCACATGACATGGGAGCTCACAGCGCCTACTGTGAATGCAACTCATGGCAACATTTTAAGGGTGGCCCTAGACTGTGGGAAACCCTTTCACGTCCCACGTGGTTCAGGGTTCTGGTTCAGGGCTTGGGTTGTTTGGGTTCTGGAGAAGACCGCACACAAATGAAAAGAGACTTGGAAAAGTATTAATTTGGGAGTATTGGGGGCCAGGCAGGATCCCACCTTTAGTGGGAGGACTACACACTGCTCTGGCCTTGCTATCCCTTTTTATTAACTCTATGGGATACACCCATAACCTTAGGCAGGAAATTCCAATAACAGCCAATCAGCAAGAATTTACATAAGACTAACAAGGGTGGAGGCTGCTTCAGCTACCAATGTCTCAACTAAACAATGAGTGATTAGCTCCGACCTTTCAGAGCAATTAAGGTTGACCAGCCTTCCAGATTCCCTGTCCACATCTCTCTATTAGTGGGACAATGATCATTTTCCAGCACTAGACATCTTTCCTCCAGAGTCCAGAGAACCGTTCTACGGTTCTCTCTGTAGAAATGAGCAAGGGTGGGGTTTCAACTGCCTCAGGACCAATACATGGTTTTTAACTCAGCTGAGATTTCCATACTACTTCATGCTCTTTGAATCATGCCTAGGGTATTCCTTCTCTAAATCCTGGCATTGGTTGGTGACTGCCTGGGTTCAAATTCTAGCTCCACTGCTTACCACTTGTGTGACTGTAGCCTTGTTATGCTTTAGTTTTCTCTTCTGTGAAATGTTGTGATAATAATAGTGTCTGCCTCCTGGTATTGTTGTGAGAACCAAATGAGTGAATGTAAATAAAACACTTAGGACAGTGACTGGCACATAACATGACCTCTAGGGCATGGGCTGTCATTTATTCCAACCTTTGCAATGCTCTGCAAGCTCCCACGCAGGCACCATCCTGCATTCCCAGGCAAGGGTGTGCTGTCTTCATTAGTGCAAAGTAGAGGCCTCTGTACACAGGATCTCAACTTGATTCCACTTAAAACCTTTTGCACCTCATGCATTTGCAGCCGCTTCTTCCTGACTTCAGAAGTCAGAGGCCTCTCCTCATTCTGGGGCTGATGCTTCTGCCTGTGGCACTGCTCTCTGCTCTTCTCGCCTTCTCAGTCTCATCTCCAGCTGCCCCTGTGCTGAGGTGCGCCTGCTCTTCAAGTCCGCATGCCTTAATTCCAGTGCAAGTGGTGAGCGAAATACATTCATAGTAGAAAAATACAAATACCAATCACCCATAATCTCACTTGACTGTCCTCATTGCCAATCCATTCTCTCTGCCCATACTGAATGGATTTTCTATGTGTCTATTTCATCACACCATTACTCTGCAACCTTCCAATGGTCCCCACTTTCTACAGAAAATGCTTATCTTCCTCAGCCTGGCACTGGGCCTCTTTGTAACCCACTTTCCCATCATTCTCTGCCTCCAGGAGGTCTTTATGACTGTCCCCACCAACTATTGTTCCTGCTCTTTTCTCTACCTCATCAAATTCCAGCCATTTGAGCTACACATTGCATGACTGTTCAGTAAAGCCTTCTTTTAACTACCTACAGTCGGCAGTGATTACTTCCAATGCTCTCTGTTGCACTGTGTTGAAATTTCTAATAAAGCACTTATCACACCCTACCACCTGTGCAGGTTCAAATGTACATGATTCTCTTGATACATGGAATTTGGTTGTTGCTGGGTGATTTCCTCTCACTCGGCACTCCTGGGAATGGTTGAAATAGGAAATGGCAAGAATGTCATTTCTGAGTTGTTCAAATAGGCATTTAACTTACTGTTGAGCTAGCATATCATAAATACTCCCAGATTTCAATTTGCAACAGCAACAGGGATTTTTGTTAGCTTATCCTGGGCATCTGTCCAGGGGCACCTTTTCTGGTCTTTCCAGGAGGCACAGGTGACTCATCTATGCCAGGTTTTCTGCTGTGTTTGCCTTTCCGAGTTGTTTAGAATCTGACAATCACTGAACGTTAGATCAGAGGTCCTCAAGCTTCAGGGGATGTCAGAATCACATGTGGTAGAGGTGGGGGGTGGGCTGAAGGGAGTGAAAAGGGGAGGACAGGTTAAAATGCAGATGGCTGGGCTTCACCTCCAGAGTCTAGGATTCCTGGGAAGTCTGGAGTGGGGCCCAAGAATGTGTATGTCTCATAAGACTCAGGAGGCGCTAGTATTGCTGTTCTGGGGACCAAACCACTGCTCTTGCAAAAAGGCACAAGCTTAGGCTTTGCCCTCCTCCACTGCCGCTATCCTGCATTTTCTTCCTGTCTCTATAGCGATGGCCATGGTTTTCCTTTGCTCATTAGCATCACTATTGGTGAGTCCCATTCCTTTTAAATCTGCTTCTTGTTCTTCCCTGGCCCCATCCCCTTCTCCAACCTGTCTATTATTAGCACCCAAAGGGCAAGGATTATGCCAGTGTGGTTTTTATATCTTTAGTGTCAACAATGACTGGTACACATCAGGAGCTTAAATAAATGTGAGAATAATTGAATTAGATGTCTGGGTGTTGGCCCTGCTTTTGAATTGGTCTTTTTTTGGCAGAGAGTTAAATCCTCTCCATTCAATTCTTATTGTAGGTGAAATGAAGGGAATGGTGCTTGATAGCAGATATAAATTAGAGAACTGGGTACAAAAATGTCTGCCTAGGAGGAAGGTTAATTAATAATCAGTTAGTCAATAAGGTGGAGACAGTGGCTGCTGATGACAACAGAGTAGTTGTGTGACCGCCAAATGCCCAGGTGGCCTACAGAGCTATTTCATGGGCAGTATCATTGCAAGTTCTCCACAGGAACACAGCCACTGCAGCACCCATGAGAAAAATTCTCCCTAAAGAATTTTGATTTGGGAAAAAGAATAAGGAAATGTGAGTCCTACACAACTGTCCTGGCCTAGCACTTCACAGGATATTAATAGAGAAGCTGACTATAAGAAAAGAATAATGTCTATTTTTTCTGATTAAAAAATTAATTCACACGTTAGAATCTTCAAGAATACAAAAAGTAACCTGAAGGACATAGGTTACCTATAATCTTAGTATTCAAAAATTACCTGCATTTGCATGTTGAATTATTATTTTTTCGTTTCAGTCTCTCTCTCTCTCTCTCGATACTTTATGGAGTTTTAACCTTTATATATTCTGTATCCTATTTGTAAAAATTAACCTCAAATTATAAATGTTTTTCTGCTATTTATCAGTCTTCAAAAACATAATTTTTAAACTTTATTTTTTAAATTACAAAAATACTATTGTAAGTAAAACTAAGGATTATGAATTATATATAGTAGGAAAGAGAATTTTTCTCCTCTCCAAATCCACTCCCAAGAATAAATCATTGCTAACAGCTTGATACTATTTTTTTTTTCTGGGCATAGTCAGCAATTTAAAGTTTAAGAAAATAAACAAAAGGGCTTATATCATTCTGCCACTTGCTCTTAAAAAAGATTTAGCATTTTTTTCTATACAAATGGCCTGTTTTGCTCATGTTTCAGATCTTCCTAAATTCTCTCAAACAAGCAGCATCTGTCCTCAGCTCTGGCATTAGCAGCAGCTGGCCTTGGTTCATGGCTTGTCCTCACCTGGGCACCTCTAAGCCCAGTGCAAGTACAATCATCTGCATATCACTTTGTAGCTCATGCTGGGTGGCCCCAAGCAGACCACAGGTGGCAGATAACCTGCCTGCATCGCCCAGGATCTCCCAGAGCCAGTGCACCCAGAGAACAGCTTCAGACCACATCAAAGGACCACCACCCAACCACCTACACAAATGACACATTGAAGGGGTGACTCAGTGGGTAGCAGAGCTCACTAAAGTAATTCCTGCTCTGTAGAGTGGGCCCCTGCATAACTCATCCTCCATGGTGGTCACAGGTCAGTGGTCAGTTGTCATAGCCACTCCTTGTAGCTGATTGGCCTGGGTCAATCCCTCCCATTGATATGCCAATAGCAATCAAGGCTCAACTACAAGAGGAGGGTGTACAGACCACATGGGGCACACACCTTGAATACTAAGCTTGGGTGATAGGAGAGGCTGTGTCATTAGACCCTATAGGACACCTACTACATTAGACCACTCTACCAAGCCTGGAAGATGTAGCAGCTATACCTAATACATAGAAACAAAGACAAGGAAGTGCCAAAATGAGGAGACAAAGAAACATGTCCCAAATGAAAGGACAGAACAAAACTCGAAAAAAAGAACTAAGCAAAATGGAGACAAGCAATTTACTAGATACCAAGTTCAAAACACTGGTTATAAGGATACTCAATGAACTTAGTGAGAACCTCAATAGCATGTAAAATATCCAGTCAGAAATAAAAAATACATTAACTGAAATGAAGAATAATTTATAGGGAATCAACCATAGAGTAGATGAAGCTGAGAATCAAATCAGCAATTCAGAATGTAAAGAAGCAATAAACATCCAATCAGAATAGAAAAAAAAAAAAAGAATAAAAAAAATGAGGATAGTGTAAGGAGCCTCTGGGATAATGCATGCATACCAACATTTGCATCATGGGGTTGCCAGGTGGAGAAGATAGAGAGCAAGAAATGGAACACATACCTGAAAAAATAATAACAGAAAACTTCCCTAACTTGGTGAAGGAAATAGACATACAAGTCCAGGAAGCACAGAGAGTCCCAAACAAGATGAACCCAAAAAGGCCTACATCAAGACACATCATAATTAAAGTGTAAAAGGTTAAAGTCAAAGAGAGAATCTCAAAAGCAGACAGAAAAAAAGCAGTTAGTTACCTACAAGGGAGCTCTCATAAGATTGTCAGCTTATTGCTCAACAGAAACTTTGCAGGCTGGAAGGGATTGGCAAGAAATATTCAAAGTGATGAAAAGCAAAATTACTCCACCCACCAAAGCTATTATTTAGAATTGAAGGACAGATAAAAAACTTCCCAGACCAAAAAAAAAAAAAAAAAAAAAGCTGAAAGAGTTCATCACCACTAAACAGGTATTAAATGAAAAGTTAAAGGATCTTCTTTAAGAATAAATAAGAAGATAAAAATATGAACAATCCTATCTAATAAAAGAGTAATATGCAAATTGACTGGGCCTAAATGGGCAGTCGGATATCCCTCAAGGGGTCCCAGATTGGAGAGGGTGCAGGCTGGGCTGAGGGACACCCTCCCCCCTTGCACAAATTTTGTGCACCAGGCTCTAGTAGAATGGAAATAAATACATATCTATCAATAATTAAATCTAAAAAACAATATGAATGAACAAGCAGAACAGAACAATCATAGACATGTATTAGAGGCATGAATGAAAAAGGTGAAGGGATTAAAAAGCATAATTTGGTTGTCATGTTACAGAATAGTCATGGAGAAGTTAAGTACAGCATAGGGAATATAGTCAATAATATTCTAATAACTATGTAAGGTGTCAGATAGGTACAAGATTTATAGGGATCATCACTTATTAAGTTGTGTAATGTCTAAGCACTGGGGTGTACACCTAAAACTAATATAATAATGTATGTCAACTGTAATTGAAAATAAAAAAATGATAAAAAAGATTTAGCATTTTGTGGCCACTTCTTTACTAAGCATAGTGAAAACATGATTTTCCATAACTATTCAATATTATTGAACATTTACACCAAGCATGTCAAACTCGCAGACTGTGGGCCTGCATACAGCCCACAACAAATATTTTGGCGGCCCAGCCAATGTAACGGTATGTAAGAAGTGTTTTAATAAAAATTTCATAACTTAATTTTTATAATATTCTGTTATTGTTATACATAATCTATACAAATAAAAGCATAATATGCTAATTAGACCTCACATTCTTCTGGACGACCTTCTGGACAAAGCCGGGACTGCGAGGGAAGCCTGGGTCCTGGGTGCCAGAGGGAAGCTGGTGCCGGCAGCCAGGGGAAGGAAGGCCTATTCTTGCACAAATTTCATGTATCGGGTCTCTAGTTATTAATAACAAACTACAACATTCACTAATGATGGATTACTATAATCATGTTGCATTCATTTCCATTATATGCCTTATGTGTAGGCACACCATTTCTCTCTATTAATACTAGCAGCAAATATTTTAGCAGCTGATTGCCACGTCAGTAGTCTTGGACTGACTTGTTTGGTATGCGCAGGAAATATTTCGCTTTCGGAAAACAGGAAAAATAGATTTATTTGTGTTATGTTTATTAATTTGTGCAGTTATTCAGTGTCTGGTAAGTTAATGTTCAAGAAAAATATTAATTTTTATCAAAATGTTCTACTATTTTATGTTAAGGATTACTCATTTATTTCAGAACCTTTGTATTCAGCATGTCTCTATTGAAATAAACCTATGTTTCTATGAAAATTGAAGCTTTTATTTTTTTGCGGCCCACATAAACTTAAACCTTGTTTATTTGGCCCATGTTAGCCTTTGAGTTTGATATTGTTGATTACACTCTTTGACATTTTCAGTAATTTCAAGAATGCTGAGATGAACAACCTAATATATACTTCTTTGTCAGTAGGAAAAAGGTCACTTCTAATGGCTCTTGTTTGTTAAGCAAGTCAGTAACGAGGATTCAGCCTCCAAATAAGGCTCTTGACTCCAGTCTCACCTTGACTCCTAACTTCACCCCTTACTTCCACCAGTTTCTCAAGTCCCTTTGGGTTTAGTACAGTCTACAGTGTGGAGTGTGGATCACTGAGATCCAGGTACCCCAGGTCATGTCTCAGGGTGGCATTTTTCCAGATGTAGGAGAAGTTTTGAGACATTCAGAGGAACAGAAATGTCCTAAATGAGAGGGGGCTTCCTATCACTCATGTCTGTGAACACCCACAGAGAGGGGGTGAGGGGGACTATCCCTGCTTCCTCCTTTCACCCCTGAAGTGGTGATCCTGATCCTGAGCCACACTAGAACAAAAATCTTTGGGAAGGAGACATCTAACGTTATCAGGATGATTAAAGGTGGAGGACAATATTATCGGTCATCCTGGAAAGATCAGGCCAACTGCTAGTGTTTGGCAAGGGATCTAGAGACAATAGATGGCCAGGCTGAAGGCTTTTCGGATGGGAGCTTACAGACATTTTTTTGGGAAGAGAGCAGGAATACGTTCACATGATAGGAATATGTGCTTCTTGGTGAAAGGTTGGCAGAGGGTCACAGTTCACTAGCAATGAGCAGGAATTCACATCCTTTCAAAATGCACAGAGATAAGGGAGGAATCTTGGGTCCTTGAAGAGCACAGTTTATGTAGAATTATTCAGGCCTGGGACTCAGCAGCCATTTCTTATTTCCTCAAGCATATCTTGATCAAGGTCAAATCTCTGCAACAAATTATATATTTGGTTAATAATATTATTTTTATTATATTACATTATATTATATCATGTTACATATTTATATGGAGAGACAGTATCCACTATTTATTGGTAAGGTCAAATACCTGTAACTCTATATATGTGGATTTATGTGAATACAGACTAGAAGAGAGCAAGGACAAGCTGGAATCCACAGCACAGTGGGAAACATGAGAATGAACTGAGGCTCATGTCACCCCTCATTGCCTCTGGCCTTGGCAGTATGAACATCCTGCAGAAGTTGAGGCTTTTCATCAAGGAGTAAAACAAACACCTGGCCCAGGTGTTGCATTGGTTGAAGAAGAATTTAGATTTAGGGGAAGGTAGAGCTGTTGCAGGAATGGCCACTCACACCAATGAGATGAGTCACTTACCCCTTTCTGTCTGTTGATTCACTGGCACAAGGATCCCAAATGTCAGATGGCAGTGTCAATCTCCTGTTTAACAGAATCATTGCTATACAGCTAGGGAAAGCATTTCTCCTTTGCAACTAAGATCTCTGGCCCAATAGAATCTAAAGTTGAGGGGAAAGAAAGCAAAATTTTACTAGTGGATCATAGGGAGTGGTTCCATACCCTTTTCCGACCCTTGATTCCCCAAACTGTGAATCCTGGCTATGGGAGAAATAGCACCATATGCTGATTTAGATCATATACTGTATCCAGGAGGAGATTGCCCTACCCTTCAATATTTTGCCACCCACCTAGTACTATAACTGAGTCTTCAAAAGGCCAGTCCATCAGCCTGCCAAACTGACTGCTTCAGGATGTTGGGGAACATCATAGTACCAGTGAATTCCATGAATTTGATGAACATGGTTCCATTTCTGCACTTCATTTTCTAAGAAATTAGTTCTTTGGTTGGAAGTGAGGCTGTTTGGAACACCATGAAGGTGGATAAGGCATTGTGTAAGCCAATAGATGGTAGTTTTGCTAGAATAATTGTAAGCAGGGAAGACAAATCCATATCAAGTAAGTGACTAAGAACAAAATACTCTCCCTTCCCTAATGGAAATTGTGTAAGGCAATTGACCTGCCACATGATCCTCCTGAGAAACGGTGCCATATCAGTGGCTCAGTGTTGGCCTTTGTTGTTGGCAGATTGAGGACTCAGTAGTAGCTGAAACCACATCAGCCCTGGTGAGGAGAAGTCCATGGTCCTGAGCATAGGACCACGTTGTTCATGAATGCATTAGCCATGACAAGAGTGGCTGGGGAAGGAGGCTAGCTGGTATCCACAGAATGGGTCATCCTACTCACTTGATTATTAAATTTCTCCTCAAATGAATTCACCCTTTAGTGAGCATTTATGCACAAAGCACTGATATCTTCACAACCCATTCCTATTTGGAGAGGCCTCTTCATATACCCTTCCCCACACCTCCTTACCATTAACTTTCCAGTCTTGTTCTTTCTAAGTCCCTGACCATCCAGCCCAAACATTAGCTAAAGCCCATAAAGCAGTTTAGAGCCATACTTCTTGCCATCTCTACTTCCAAGCAAAATGAATGGGTGCCTTGCTCCAAATATTTTCATTTGTCACTGTCCTTCTGGCCCATCCTAGTATGGGGATGTAGCACTGCAGCCACCTGCTTTCAGATGAAGAACCATCTGTGAACCATTACCGAAGTTTCCATACATCATTCCTGTGAGCCACTGACACTTCAAGCATAATTAGATCTGGGGGTTATATGGTCCAAGTGGCAAAGCAGCTCACATGGCAGCCTATAACCTTCTTTCATTCTGGGACCCACTCAAAACTGGCATTTTAAAAAATTAACTTGGTAAATGGGTATATGTTTCCTCTAAAAACATCAGAGACCCAGCATGCAAGATGGGCCAGATGTAGCATCTTGTCCTTCATGTTGGAAGAGATATCTCAACATACCTCAGACAAAAAAAAATCATTAAAGTTTTTGTGGAATTTATTTCTCTTTACCTTACACAAATGTTAGCTCAAGGTACTTAAAGTAGTTGCTCACCAAGTACAATTAGCATAATGTCATAAATGCAATGGATGAGCACAGTATCCTATGGGATGAAAAGGTGGTCATGTTCCTATGGACAAGATTATGCATAGAATTGGAGAGTTTCTATAGCCCTGAAGTAGAGCAGTGAAGGCATATTGCTGGCCATGCAAGCTGAAAAAAAGCCACTTCTGATGGCCTTCTTAATAGGTATAGCAAAAAAGGGCAATTGACAGACCAATCCTGCATACCAGGTGCCAGGGGATGTGTTGATTTGCTCTAATAACAAAACCACATTTGGAAGAGCAGCTGCAACTCTCAGGTCATCACCTGATTAAGATGATTAAAGCTCCATCTGTTTTCTATACAGGCACACCGTAATTGGCTAGTTGTATGGGGATGGGGTAGTAATCAGCATCCCTGAATCTTTCAAGTCCTTGATGGTGACACTAATCTCTTCATTCTCTCCAGAAATGTGAGATGGCCTGTGGTTTACTGGTTTCCTAGGTATTGAGAGTATTGGTGGCTTCCCTGGGCCTTTCCTACTATAACAGCCCTCACTCGACAGATTAGGGATCCTGCTAAGAATGTCTATTCCAAGTACGCCACTCCAGAACTGGGGAAACGACCACAGGATGGTCTCAGGGTCCACGGAGTCCTTATGGGAGGGAACTGAACTCAAACTCCATCATTTGACCTTCATATTCTTCTACTCTGACTGGTGGACCACAGTGACATTTTAGTTTTTTAGGAATTAGTGCCAAGTCACACGCAGTGTCCCATAATCCCCAGAGTCTCATTGTTTCTTCTTCCCCAATGCACAGTCGCCATGGTAAATTGTCACATGCCCTTTTGGAGAAGCAGGGAGGGAGATACAGAGTCTAAATTTTTTACAGTGTAGCAATATTCTTCCTCAAAGACCCACTGGCTCTGGGTTGGTGACCTAGTATAAGTCTGGGAATTAACTGAGAGGCAGGGATTTTCTAGCTTCGTGACTTAAGCCAGATTCTGTTGACCTGACTTAGAGCTTTTATGCTTACTCAGATAAAATAAGACTGTAATATACTGCCTACATATCTTGGTCTTGGGGATAGCATGACCAACTAGCCCAGTGGTCGGCAAACTCATTAGTTAACAGAGCCAAATATCAACAGTACAACAATTGAAATTTCTTTTGAGAGCCAAATTTTTTAAACTTAAACTTCTTCTAATGCCACTTCTTCAAAATAGACTCGCCCAGGCCGTGGTATTTTGTGGAAGAGCCACACTCAAGGGGTCAAAGAACTGCATGTGGCTCGTGAGCCGTGGTTTGCCGACCACTGAACTAGCCAATGCCAAACATCTCTGTGGTCAGACTGTTTTGATAACTGTTGGCTCTGCTGTCATATGGCCTCTGCAGCACCAGAACCCATCATCCCCATTGTATTCAGAAATCATAATGTGATGACAGTTAATACTATAATATCTGACCAACAGAAAAGATCAACCAAATAGAACAGTGAAGACATATTGGTCACCATTTATCCTATCTAATAAGAGGGTAACATGCAAATTAACCATCACTCTGTCACAAAGATGGCAGCGCCCATAGCCACAAGATGGAAGCGCCCAGTCCCCTCAGCCTGGCAGGAGTCACCAGTACTGGGGGGGGAAGGGGGGGGAGAGGAGTGGCCACTGAGAGCAGGCAGCATGAGTGACCTGGTGGAATGCTTGCTTTGTCCCCACAGTGATGTCCTGGCCATGGAGGGCCTCTCAGGGACAAGGGTGCTGGCTGTCAGCCTCTGTGGCCAAGTGCAGGCCCGGAGAGGAGACAGCAAGCCTGCCTCCTGCGGAAGCAGTACAGCTCCCAGAGTCCCCCTGCAGTTCCTGCCTGCTCCCATGGAAGCGGCCTATTGTGCGCGATATTGCGCAATAGGCTACTAGTATCATTTATAAAACTCTTCAAGGATGCTGTGGGCCTCCTCATGAATTTATCACAGTCTTAGTGAAGAGTGTGTCCTCTGGACCCTTCCAGAAGGATTACCAGATCTGTGTGACCAATCCATTCTAGCATTCCAGTTTCCTTTGAATAACTTTTTTTTTATATAGTACATCAAGAAGTTAAGGCAATTTATCTTAATTTACTGATGAACACCTTTGTATACATGCTTCATTTAGGCAACCAGTCAGCATCTAAGCAAAATGTTAGAGCTATTCCCATCTCCTTAAGCTAAATCATCAAAATGTATTTTCTCTTCAGTGAACCTGTATTAGTCGGGGAGGGGTGGGGGGAGAGAAAGATTAGAGGAATGGTCTCACACAATTAAGGAGGCTAGCAAGTCTCAAAATCTACAGAATGAGTCAGCAAGCTGGGGACCAGGAGACCTGATGTTTTTGTTCCAATATGAAGGTGGACAAGCTTGATACCCAGGAAGAGCTGATGTTCATTTCAAGTCCAAAGGCAGGAAAAAGTCACTATCCTAGTTCAAAGGCCTTCAGTCAGTAGAATTCTCTAAGACTTGGGGAAAGGCCAGCTTTTTTTTTTTTTTTTTTTTCCAGGCCTTCAAGTGATTAGATGTGACTAACTCACATTGTGGATGGCAATCTGCTTTACTTAATCTACTGACTTAAATGTTAATCCCATCCAAAAACATTCTCACAGGAACCCCCAGAATAATGTTTGACCAAGTATCTGGGCGCTTCATGGACAAGTTAAGTTGACACATAAAATTAGTCATCATTAAGCCCTTATCAATAAAATGTGCCTGCCCCAAATTTATATTTATCTCCCCCTCCACCAACCTGAACTAAAAGGGAGTGGAGGAGGAAGCTAGGATATAGAATCAACAAAATTTAATTTCTGGAAAAAGGTTCTCGAAGATGGAGACTGGCAGGAAGGTAGGGAGGGAGAGAGTGTGAGAGAGTGAGGAACCCATAGAGGAGAGTGTAGACGTGTGTGTTGTGTGTGTGTGTATGAGTTAGGGACAGTTAGCTTCTGCAGGTCCTCCAAGGGGCTGCCAAACCAGGCAGTCTTAGATGGCGGAGCCCCTCGCACAAAGCGGACACTTTTGGGCAGCCAGTGCGGGCATGGAGACCATGCCATCTTGAGAAACAGAGCTGCTTGAGACTAGGATCCTGGTCTCAGACACAAATCAGGACCCTGCAGCCACGGAGGACAGAGAACTGCAACCACAGCTTCAGACCAACAGACAACAAGAATCCAGACTTCCCAGACACAGATTTCTGTGAGTCAAAGAGCCTACCCCCCTCCCCGAAGGCTCTGGGATAGCGCCATAGTAACTGCTAGACCTGCACCTCACTCAAGCAGCAGAGCCCCTACAGGAAATTGAGCTAGAGAGCGCACATGGTACTCAGCTCCCCTACTGGGAATTTGAGCTTGAGAGAGCATGAGCGGACCGCAGCACTGCTACTGGAATTTGAGAGACTGGAATCTGCTCCCCGCAACGCAATCTGGCGAACAAACCCATAGCCCACACAGGGCAGGAGTGCCACCTGACTTTGATTCTGGGCAAGCACACACGGAAGTCAGTTATCCACAGCGCAGGCACACCACAGAGCTATTGTGCAATCCAGTCCCCCATGGTGACCTGGACCCAAATTCTCCCTGCAAGAGGCAGCACTGAGCACCACCGACTTGACTCTGTTTCTTACTGTTTGCGCCTGGGATCCCTGACTCACAGCGCATTCACACTAAGAACCAGTGACTCCAATTCTTGGCTCATGCGCACACGGGGACCCTGATTCTCAGCAAGAAGCCCCACGAGGCAACAGAGACTCTGATACTTAATTCTTGTTGCAGACACAGGGTAACTCTGACTCCTGGCATGCTCTAGGGGACTCATTTTGACCTATTTTCTATCAACAGGAAGTAGTACAAGTAACTTGGATAAGGTCACTCAGAAAAAAATCCAGGCTAGTGGAGTGCTTCAAAACATGTGTTCTAGAATCAGACGGTTGAGGTTTGAATCCTGGCTAAGGGTCGTCTGTTGAATCTTTGTGCCTCAGTGGTAAACTTTGCTTCTTCAACTGTAAAATGGGGGCTGCTATGCCTATCCCAAAGGTTTGACATGAGGACTAAAGGAGTTAATACCCTAAAACAGTTCCTGGCACATTGTGGGCGAGCTCAACAAGTATTTGCTGTTGAACACAGGTCTCCTCAGTGAACATGCTTAATCAATGGGGGAACTTGGAGGAAGGGTCCACCGGAACTTTCTGGATGGGTTTCCCCACTTGCTATGTCTTAAACTCCTTCAGATAAAATGTTATGTAAAACAAAAGCAAATCTCCAGGCTCCTAAGTCTGTACCCATCCTTAGATAGCTTTTTCTCCATCTTTAGGAAAAGGCTTCTTTTATAATCCTGACCCAAGATTTTGTTGTTGTTGTTGATTTGAGAAAGAGAGGGAGAGAGAGAGAAAACCATTGTTTGTGTGAGAGAAACATCAATATATTGATCAGTTGCCTCCTGAATGCGCCCTGGCTAGGAATCAAACCCGAAACCTTTTTGGCGTACGGGACAGTGCTCCAAACAACTGAACCACCCAGCTGGGCAAGAAAAGGCATTTCTTAAAAGTTACACTGCAGGAGCTGCTCTGGCTTAAGGGCTGCAAGGTTAATCAAAGAGAGAGTTTTTGCATGATCCAACTATACATTTAGAAAAATGCTTTAGCTACTTAGGGATTAACTAACTAAATCTGCAAGGAACTTGTAGTTGAAAAGCTCAAAAGTTGACAGCTTTGAGAGAAATACCATTCTGTCCAGTTTAATTATGAATGCCAGACCTTGGCTGAAAGTCCTCAGTGGTCTGAATTCAGGGTGTGTTTGCACACACGTGTTACACACCTGCCTTGGAAGCCTCAAAGATTAGCTACTTGTCACAGTCTGGGGCCCAAATGTTAGATAAATCCCTATGTAAGGACATGGAGCATACGGTCTAATCTTGTGCATCACATAATTAAAAACACACTAGAGAAATGTCTGGAAATACAATTTTTGCATTAGCAGGAACAATGCATCCAGATTCCCACAGATCAGGTTATTTTACTACGTCAGTCAGGCCCACAAGGATCTTTAGAGGCAGAGATGAGGAAGAAACAAGGACTTTCTGACTCCTCCACATGGCAGTCTTTCTCACGCTTCAGAAGTTCTTGAACTCGGGAAGTATCTCAGAGAAAACATGTTCGGACAAAAGTTCCAACACGAGGTGCCCGCCCCCCCCCCGGGTTCTTCAAAGGCGGTAAGAAGATGGTGTCTCTCAGAGGATTTGAATGGGTGGTTTGAAACTCATATTTCAATTGTAACAACTTTTATATTTGGAAAATAAATTAAAAAAAATTTTTTTTTTGTAATTTTATCTAGAAAAAGTAAAGCTGAATCAAATCTTTTTGGCTGGGAGGGATATGTCAAAGGAAACACATCAGCAATTCTTAGGGTGATGATGAACTTTTTTATCAAATGGTGGTGTGGGTTACATAAAAGCTATTCTAAAGTTCTGGTAGATGGTATGACTCTCCTTACCCTAAGAATGCCATCTTGTTTGCCCTTTCCTTCCCTCCCTACCCTCCATCACTGGCTAAGACAAAGCAGATGGCTCTAAAGTATTAGCAGACATTTTTCTTTGGCATAACTGAGGACTCGGTATTTGGAAGGGGAATTGGAGAAACATTTATTCAAGGATGTCTGCTCTTTTTTCTGGCTCGAAAAAGCTGAGTTCACTGAGCTTCACAGAATAGCTCAAGGCCAATTTTTTTTTTTCAACCAGGGTTCCATGAACTATAGATTGCACATCAGCTCTGACTTTCCCTTTGTGGTCTAATTGACCAGCCTGAGTGCTGGATTTGAATCCTGTCTCAACAACTTAAGAGTTGAACTGTCCTGAGTGAGACATTTAATCTCTCTGAGCCTCCATTTCTTTATTTATACAGAGAGAATGATAATAAGAATACTAGTAAAATGGTGATTGAAATGCTTAAATGAGATAATGCATTGAAAACACCCAGCACCTAAAAATCCTCAATAGCCCTAGCCGGTTTGGCTCAGTGGATAGAGTGTCAGCTTGTGGACTGAAGGGTCCCAGGTTTGATTTCAGTCAAGGCAACATGCCTGGGTTGTGGACTCGATCCCCAGTAGGGGGTGTGCAGGAGGCAGCTGATCAATGATTCTCATCATTGATGTTTCTATCTCTCTCTTTCTCTCTGAAATCAATAATATATATATATATATATATATATATATATATATATCCTCAATAATATTAGCTGTCATTATTGTTATTCAGGGGTGTAATTAATTGATCTTATGCCCTCCTTCACCTAAGGGTGCCCCTCCCATTGACATGCATGTTAGTGTTTTCAGTGGGATCTTATATAAATGCCTGGTCATGTCCCAAGAATAAATGCAATGTATGTGTGGAAGACAGAATTAATCAAAGAGAATCAGGATTAGGAGACCTAGACATCTCATCTGTAATTCAGCCACTGGTCAAGGTGGAATCTGAGTATAAAAGGCTGAATTCCAGGTGCCCCAACCTGGGGCATCTCTCTGGGTAAGAGAGGCAATAATAAGACCTAATAACAATCCTCCACCTTGCCTGCTAATTTCTTAAAATTCCAAGTGCTCTCCTGCCCAGCCTTTGTCACGTGGACCCTGAAACACCCCCAGTATTATAAAACTAGAGGCCCGGTGCACAACATTCGTGCATGGGGGGAGGGAGGTTCCTTAGCCCGGCCTGTACCCTCTCCAATCCAGGACCCCTCGGGGGATGTCCAGCTGCTGGTTTAGGCCTGATCCCTGCCTGTTGGCCTGATCACCCCCTAATTGCCCTCCCCTGATGTCCTGATCACCCCTAACTGCTCCCCCTGCCAGTCTGATCACCCCTAACTGCCTTTGTCTCAGCCCTACCACTGTGGCTTTGTCCGGAAGGATGTTCAAAAGATGTCCAGAAGATTTCTGGTCTAATTAGCAGATTACCCTTATATATATATAGACTAGAGGCCCAGTGCACGAAATTCACGCATGCAGGGGTGTCCCTCAGCCCAGCCTGCACCCTCACCAATCTGGGACCCCTTGAGGGATGTCCGACTGCTCATTTAGGCCCGATCCCAGTGGATCTGCTCACCTGCTTGCCTTCCTGATTGCGTTAACAGCTTCTGCCTGCCAGCCTGATCACCCCCTAACCACTCCCCTGCCAGCCTGATTGATGCCTAACTGCTCCCCTGCCAGCCTGTTTGCCCCTAACTGCCTTCCCCTGCAGGCCTGGCCACCCCTAACTACCTTCCCCTGCAGGCCTGGTACCCCCCCAACTGCTCTCCTCTGCAGGCCTGGGTCCCCCCAGTTGCCCTTCCCTGCAGACACAGTCACCCCCAACTTTTCTCCTCTGCCGGCCGGGTCACCCCTAACTGCCCTCCCCAGCAGGCTTGATTACCCCCAACTGCCATCCCTTGTAGGCCTATTCCCTCCCAACTGCCCTCCCCTGCTGGCCATCCTGTGGTGGCCATCTTGTGTCCACATGGGGACAGGATCTTTGACCACATGGGGGCAGCCATCTTGTGTGTTGGATTGATGGTCAATCTGCATATTACTCTTTTATTAGATAGGAAAGAGGCCTGGTGCATGGGTGGGGGTCAGCTGGTTTGTCCTGAAGGGTGTCCCAGATCAGGGTGGGGGTTCCCTTGGGGTGTGGGGCGGCCTGGGCAAGGGGCCTGTGGTGGTTTGCAGGCCGGCCACGCCCCCTGGCAACCCAAGCGGAGGCCCTGGTATCTGAGATTTATTTATCTTCTACAATTGAAACTTTGTAGCCTGGAGTAGAGCCAAGCCTTCTGCTCACTCTGTGGCAGCAGCCATTTCTGTTGGGATTTACCTATCTTCTATAATTTAAACTTTGTAGCCTTAAGCAGAGGTCAAAGCAGGCAAGGGCTGCAGAAGCTTTGCTTCCTCCATTGCCGCGGGCAACCCTAGCCTCCTGCTCTCTCCAGCTCCGTGGCTGCCGCCATTTCTGTTGGGCTTTATTTATCTTCTATAATTGAAACTTTGTAGCATTGGGTGGAGGCCTGGGCCGGCAAGGGCAGGCGGAAAGCTTGGCTTCCTCCATTGCCAGGGAAACCCAAGCCTCCCTCCTGCTCTCTGTGGCTGCAGCCATCTTGGTTGGGTTTATTTGCATATTCCCTCCTGATCGGCTGGTGGACATGGCTGGTGGGCATGGCTTGTGGGTGTAGCAGAGGTATGGTCAATTTGCATATTACTCTTTTATTAGATAGGATGGGACCCTTGCTGCCTCCTCCCTTTCAGGTGGGATTGTTTCTGTTTTATGAGAACTTGGGAGTTAGGGACTCCAGCTTGGTCACAGATGGTCCAGTGCCTGAAGCTCCCATGCACCCTGATGACCAACTCAGGTTCCATCCTCATGTCTCCTCTCTGAGAGCTCAGCTTCTCCCGAACCAGCTAAACTTTGCAAAAGCATACTGAGGGCTACTTGCATTTACATTTCCAACTTTTTTTTCTCCTTGGCATTTTGTTTCTATTTTTTATCCTCCCCTTTTTGGTGTTTTATGTATCTTTGTAAGGCACATGCCATCCTTTCTGGAATGAGATGGCATATAAGTGCATACATATAAACATACATAACATGTCTACTGATATTTGAGAAAGACATCAAATACAAATGCATCCTCCATGTCACTGGTATTCAAGAGAGTGAGGGGAAGGGGAAGGAAAGGGAGTTATGTTTTTCAAAATATACATGCCAGTATTCTTTCTGACTTATCCCAATTCCCACTCTCAGGGAACCAGTAGTATTGGCATCATGGTGGAGGTGGGTTTATATTTTGAAAAATTCTCCCAGATTATTTCAAAATGCATGTTGTCCAGCCCTCCAGCCATGGCCGAGAGCCATATCCCCAGGTTTCTCAGCTCTGCTCCTGCATTTGGCCAGAAAGCACCCCACTCTGCAGATGAGCTCATCTCTCCATGGAAATGCACCCAGGAATCACAATGTAGTGCTATGCCCGGGGCTTAGAGAGGGATAGAATAAGAAACAGACAGTTGAGTCCTAACTGGTTTGGCTCAGTGGATAGAGCGTCAGCCTGTGGACTGAAAGGCCCCAGGTTCGATTTCAGTCAAGTGCATGTACCTTGGTGGTGGGCACATCCCCAGTAGGAGGTGTGCAGGAGGCAGCTGATCAATGTTTCTAACTCTCTATCCTTCTCCCTTCATCTCTGTAAAAAAAATCAGTAAAAATATATTTGGAGAAAAAAACACACAAAAAAAACAACAACAGACAGTTGAAGGCATTTCTGAATCTTTGCGAAGCCTTCGATGAGGCCATTGTCTGCTAGGGGACCAAATGTCACCCAAATAAAGATTCCTCTTCATAATCCCTTATGGTATTCAGCGTTAGAGAAAACAGACTCTCCAGGGAAGTTGAATTCTGCCTGTGTGTACATGAGGAGAATCACAGTGCCCATCACACTGTGCTTTTCTCCCCCACTATCTGGGGATTCTATTTGATCCAGCACATATCGAGTGCCAGGGACCATGTTACATACCGATCATAAAGATGCCATGTTACATATGGGGTCATAAAGATCAGCGGGGCTGGGTCCTGGGCTCTGGACACTAATAGTTTGCAGGGTGCAGAGTGAAATACATGTCCCATTGGAGCAATGCTTTCCTCAGGCTTCCCTTATAATGACAGCGTCCTTTTTCTCAGTAGTTTCTGAAAAACTTTGTTCTCTGAATGTTTAAATGCCCCACTCATATGTGTTTTTTAATTTATTTTTTATTTCAGTGGAAGACAGGCTGTGGAGGGGTTTTCTGTTTTGTTTGTTTGGTTTAGGCTGTTTGCTGTCCTATACCTGCTGCTGCCCTATATCCCCATTGTCAGAACACGGTCCCTTTATGAGTCTCTCTCATGAGCAATGCAGCGCCTCTCCCATGGCATAGCTCACAGGACTGGAGGTGAACATTTAACCCAAGCTGGGCCAGTCGGGTTTTCCAGACTGGCAATTCAGAGTTGAAACTCTGAGAAACAAGCCAGGCGGTCTTGGGGCCGAGGTGGACATTTGGAAGTGACTGTGCGGAACTCAGGGCAGTGATCATATGAAATGGGGAGGTGGCCTTCCGAAGGAGGGGTCTGCACTCAACTCCCAGAGAGAAGCTGGAATGAAAGGCGACATAAAATGAAGGAAAAATGAGTCTAAGCATGAGGAAGTGAGAAAAGCATATGGGCCATATGCAAGTTCTCTTTTGATTATTTCAGGTTTCTCAGTGAAATAAAAGGCAAGGTGTCAGCTGACAGCAGGGATGGGAAGGGGGTGGGCAATTTGAGAAGAAAGAGGAAGGTGTGAATTACTCATCTCTGAGTGGGGGAGTGAGTTAACTAGGGGAATGTGGTAGGAGTGACAAACAGCAATGGGCTCACTGAAGTGACTAACTGGAGATAAGTCATCTAGTTGTGTGCTTTTCCTCTGACCGCTCTCGGTGGTGTGGGTATGAGCAGGAAGAAAGTTGCCTTTAATCAGCACTGGGTTTTCCTCCAGTTGAGTATGACAGAGGAAGAGAGGAGCACAGGACTTATTATGTCTGTATAGGAATGATTATAATAATGAAATATGGAATCTAGTGAAGGCATATGGTGACAAGTGGACTGTGAAATGATGGCAGGGTTAAAGATCCCATGTGGTCTAAGAATCAGTGGTATTGGGGTATAAGGGAGCAAGCTCCAGAGAGAAAAGCCTGTGTGTGGAGAAGGGGATATTCAAAACACGGATTATGGGGGCCAGTGTGGTAAATGATAATGACAAAGAATAAGGTGAGGGTGAGCAGAGGTGGGTGGTCAAAACAAGGGAAGATGAGAAGATCAGGAACCTGAGAGATAATACTGAGACCATCAAGTGTTGTACGAGTAGGGTTAGAGGGAGAGAGTGGGAAATGAGAAGGAGGGACCCAAAACCTTTAAACTGCTTCAATAAGGAGGAGCAACAGATTGTACTGTATGGTGTATGTGTAAAAAGCACGTGTGTGTGTGTGTGTGTGTGTGTGTGTGTGTGTGTGTGTGTGTGTTTATAGGGGAGGAATGAAGTTCTGAAAGTGGCCCTGAAGAGGAAGGTGTGAGATAAGTGTTTGATGTTGAGTGGGCCGTGAAGGTGGGGAAAGTGTACTCAGGGAAGAGCCTGGCTTCAGCAGAGCAAGGAGAAGGAGACATTCAGTTGATGAGGACGGAGGGGATGTTGCTGATGATGGCTCAAGAATTGCAGAGGGACAGTGGGAGAGTTCAAAGCAATATGGATTTTATTAGGGGATTTAAATTTTATGGGGGTGAGAGGCCAGGTGGAGAAGAAAGACCTGGGATTGTGGACATCTTGTGGTGGCCTAGGGAAAGAGGAATGTAGGGCCAGATGGGAATGGCACTGTGAGTATCCTACTCGGAGGCGAACAATCCATTGTAAATGTAGTAACCTTCTTCTTGAAAGTAGATTCTTAGGCAGATGGTAGCAGTGAGCAGGAAATATTGGAGAAGGGGTGCTTTGTGGTATTCTTGATGTGGAGGCATGGCTGGGTAGGCATGGTGGGGTAGAGGCATGGGACATAGTAGTGGGCACATGACACAAGCTCAACCAAACACAGATCCCTGGACCCATCAGAGATGGTCTCTATACTGAGAATCAATAGTCCAGGGTTTAGTGATCCACAGTTTATTATCCTTTATTCTGAAATCCCTAAACTGAAAACCCAAAGGTTTTACATTAAACATCCTTAATCTTAAAATTGTGGATATTCATGCATTTTACCATAAAACAGTTAATGGGTTGATTATGGGGTGCAGCTCCACACCCGACTGGGGTTGATACAGAGTCCATAGTGTATGCTCCGTATTATGTTTATAAAATTGCAAAAGTTTGAAAACTCATCTCATTCCAAAGTAAGGCTTTTGGATTTATAGACCCAGCCATGTATATAAAAGTCCTTCTGAAGCCAACCTAGGCATGGCAGCTTCATGGGACTTGACCCCACCTTGAGACACTGAGGGGTCTCCTAGGACCAGGGGTCCGATGGGCCTGACCTGCTCCCTCTCCATCTTATCGCTTTTAGTCTCCAGTTCTTCTATGGATCAAAACAGAATGGGAAGAAAAGCAAAAAATAAATGCTTTAAGAGAAGCTATACCCCTGTGTGTTTCTTCTTTCTTTATTGCTAAGTATCTTTGACATAAAATCATCTGCTCTGGGAGAAAGTTAAAGAATTTTAATTCAGTTGTTGAAATTCATACCCACTGGAGATTCCAGGGCTGCTGCTGACTGTGGTTCCTGTCATTAGGGAAAACTGTCTTTAGAAAGTGAACTTAAAGAAGACCGTTGCAGTAACATGGGCTGAACTCTAATGCTACATGCCTTGTCCCCTCCTTACCTCTTGCCTTCTTGTTATGTGATCTAATAACTTAACTTGCTGTTTTAGCTTCTCAGTAAGTTTAGTTACATTGGCAAATATCTTAATGACACAGGCTATGTTTTGTTTTTAATTTATGGAGGTAAAATTCACATAATGGCATGGGTTTTCATTACAAGCTGGAAATTCTGTAAGTAAAAATGCTTGCAAACTACTTCACATCTTCAGTGGGGAGGCTCTATCTTTTTTTTCTGAAAAAAAGTTTTTTATTGTCTAAAGTTTTACATTTGTCTTCTTTTTCCCCAATTGACAGCCCCCCCCACCCCCCAACCATTCCCACCCCAGGCAAGCCCCCACCACCTCAGTGCCTGTGGCCATTGGGTATGCTAATATGCATGCATACAAGTCCTTTGGTTGCTCTCTAACTCCCCTCCCCTACCATTTGTTCCTGGATCTATTCTTGTTCATCAAATTATGTTGATCATTATATCCCACGTATGAGTGAGATCATGTGATATTTATCTTTCTCTGACTGGCTTATTTCGCTTAGCATAATGCTCTCCAGTTCCATCTATGCTGTTGCAAATGGTAAAGGTTCCTTCTTTTTTATAGCGGCATAGTATTCCATTGTGTAGATGAACCACAGTTTTTTAACCCACTCATCTGCTGATGGGCACTTAGGCTGTTTCCAAATCTTAGCTATTGTAAATTGTGCTGCTATGAACATAGGGGTGTATATATCCTTTCTGATTGGTGTTTCTGGTTTCTTAGGATATATTCTTAGAAGTGGGATCACTGGGTCAAATGGGAGTTCCATTTTTAGTTTTTTGAGGAAACTCCATACTGTTCTCCACAGTGGCTGCACCAGTCTGCATTCCCACCAGCAGTTCATGAGGGTTCCTTTTTCTCCGCATCCTGGCCAGCACTTGTCATTTGTTAATTTGTTGATAATAGCCATTCTGACAGGTGTGAGATGGTATCTCATTGTTGTTTTGATTTGCACCTCTTGGATGATTAGTGACTTTGAGCATGTTTTCATATGTCTCTTGGCCTTCTGTATGTCCTCTTTCAAAAGGGGTCTATTTAGACCCTTTGCCCATTTTTTGATTGGATCGTTTATCTTCCTTTTGTTAAGTTGTATGAGTTCTCTGTAATCTCCAGTAAATTTCGGAGATTAAACCCTTTTCAGAAATATCATTGGCAAATATGTTCTCTCATGCAGTGGGCTTTCTTGTTGTTTTGTTGATGGTTTCTTTTGCTGCGCGGAAGCTTTTTATTTTGATGTATTCCCATTTGTTTATTTTCTCCTTAGTCTCCATTGCCCTAGGAGCTGTGTCTGTAAAGGTATTGCTATGACATATGTCTGCTACTTTGCTGCCTATGGAGTCTTGTAGGATTTTTATGGTTTCCCGTCTTACATTTAAGTCCTTTAGCCATTTTGAGTTTGTTTTTGTGTATGGTGTAAGTTGGTGATCTAGTTTTTTCCTCCCTCCCTCCCTCCCTCCCTCCCTCCCTCCCTCCCTCCCTCCCTCCCTCCCTCCCTCCCTCCCTTCCTTCCTTCCTTCCTTCCTTCCTTCCTTCCTTCCTTCCTTCCTTCCTTCCTTCCTTCCTTCCTTCCTTCCTTCCTTCCTTTTGCATGTATCTGACCAGGAGAGGCTGTATCTTTGTCTCCATACCTTCTCCCTACCTGATCTGCTTAGTACCAATTTCTGAAATGCCTGCCGGTGGGATGCAGCAAGGAGCTAGGCTGGCAATTTTAGGTTATTACAGCCATGCAGAATTATTATGGGTTATGTGTGTTCATCCTGAACTACAATAGATCCTTTGATAGCAATTGTCAGCGTGTGACCTAAGGGGGCAATACCCATTTAAACTTGCTCCCAAGATGCTTTGAGGAGAATACCAGGATACTGCTCTTGTCACTTTAGTTTAATGCTTAACAGACCATCTCACTTGGGTACCTGAAACAATAAAAGACACATACCCATATGTTGAATTACTGTATCTTTCAAGTATTATATATATATTTTTAGACATAACAACATGTAAATTAGCCTTGTGTAAAAATAGAAGCATAGCTTATAACACCTTTTGTATGTGACATGTTCTGCTACATAGAAGACTTCCTAATACATTCCCAAATGTTTCTCCAACACATTCTCAACTTGGGTATCAAACAACTGTAATATGGTGCCATATTAATTAGTAATTTATCCGTAATTGTCTTCATCTTAGACTGTATTTGTAATAAACCACTCTACTGAGGACACTAAGCTCTATATAGGCCAGAGGTGGGGCTGACTTGTATCTGTTCCCACCACTGAGAGACCGCTCAAAGCTCATCCTTACCTCTCGCTCTGCAGTGTCCTTACCACAAGGCTATGTTATTTGGAGAGAGCTAAGACCTGTGAGCAGAAGTGATCCATGGAATATCCCATCATTCATTACTGGGAAAACCCAGTGAGGGAAAATGTGCCTGTTTTTTCTCACTGTTCTTAATGGTACACAATCTCATTGCTCCATCTCTCTTCTTAGCCTGTGCTGGAGCAAATTGTTTTGGGACACACACAATTTGAAGCAGCCTCATTAAGTCAGAATGGCAAGTGTTGTAATGCATCTACCTTCATTCTTGGAGAAGTCAGATAAATATTGCAATTGGGCTTCCTAGGTAAAGACTTTAACAGAGCCTTAACTTGGTTTAGAACAGTAGGTGGAGGTCCTTTCTCAGAAAAGAACCACAGACTTATTTCCAGTTGGTGTGATAGATGTGTTAGAGATGTGTGGGTCTGCACAAAGGTTGCAATTCTAGGGATGTAGTTCTTGGGACACCTAGGCCAGATCTCTTTCCTCTGAGCCACACTGCTGTTCCAGGAATGCTCTAGGTGGGACAACTCAAGTGTTCAATGGGTTCCAGGTTTTAATCTTCATCACTTAGTTGGCACTTACTCTTATCCTATTTCCACCCCTTTCTTTGCAATCTCAGGCCCAACTGTCTGCTGGTTGTAGGACATCATCCCATGACCAACCGGAAAGTAGCTGGTCACTACATCCCTGATGCTACCAGAGACCAAGAGGGATGAAAAATGGAAGCAATTTCCTTTGTTCATGAAAGGAAGGTGGTACAAAAGCATTTCTGTTTGAGTAAGTATATATTGAGTACCAACTACTAGCCAGGCCTTCAGGAGACATAGAGATGAATAAAGCACAGCCCCTGCCTCAAAGTTCTCACTGTCTAGATTAAGAGTTGACAACTTATGCCTGTGGGCTGATGACTGCAATCATGCTCACTCGTCTACATATGGCCGATGGCTGCTTTTGCTCTACAATGGCAGAGTTGAGTCATTATAACAAGGATCATATGGCTCATAAAGCTTATAATATTTACTGTTTGGACCTTTTAGAAAATGTTTGTCCACATCTGTACAATTCAGAGATTTTTGGTATATATACAGGAAAACCCTTGTATTCATTAGCAGTCAGCTCCCTAACCCTTGAAAACCATTAATCTATATATCTATATGGATTTGCTCATTCCTGACATTTTGTATAAGTGGAATAATGCAATATGTGGCCTTTTACACTGGCTTCTTTCACTAAGTTTATCCATGTTGTAGCATGTATCAGTATTTCATTTCTTTTTATTGCCAAATAATGTTTCATTGTATGAATACACCACATTTTGTTTATTCATCAGTTGATGAACATTTGTTTCTTTTCCACATTTGCGCTATTATGGGTAATGCTGCTATGAACATTGTGTATAGTTCTGTGTGGACATAAGTTTTCAATCTTCTTGGATATGTATAACTAGGTGTGGAATTGCTGGGTCATGCAATAACTATATGTTTAACATTTATATAATGTTAAAACAAGAGTTAACTATAAGTTTAACGCTCTGAGGAACTGACAGATGTTTCACAAAGCAACTGCTCTGTTTTACTATTCTAGCTGCAATGTATGAAGATTTCAGTTTCTCTGTATACTTGTATTGTCTAGCTATCTGAAGGGGTGTGAAGTGGTATCTCATCATTTTGATTTTTATGTCCCTGATGATTGCCTTTCATGTGCTTATTGGCAATTTGTACACTTTCTTTGGAAAAATGTTTATCAAATACTTTACCCATTTTTATTGAGTTATTGTTAAATTGTGAGTTATTTATATATCCTGGATTCTAGTCCCTTATCAGATACTAGAGGCCCAGTGCATTAATTCGTGCATGGGTGGGGTCTGGCCATGGAGAGGGGCTGTGGGCCAGCCTGCCCTGCCCCTGAATGGGGTTGGAGGGGCCAACTGGGGGCAGGGCCAGCTGAGGGGAGGGGCTGTGATCTGTTGGCTGGCTGGTCCTGCCTCTGATTGGAGTGGGGGGGGCAATCTGGGGTGGAGCAGGCTGGGGGGAGGGGCCACGGGCCAATCAGGGTGATGGGGGCCCATTATGGGTGGGGCCAACCAGGGGGAGGGGCCACAGGCAGATGGCCAGCCAGCCCCACCCCTAATCAAGATAGGGGGGCTGATCTGGGGTGGGGCAGGGTGGGGGGGAGGGGCTGCAGGATGTTGGCCACTGGCCCCACCCACAATTGGCTGGTTTGCTGGCTGCTGTGGGTGTCATAGCCACTGGTCATTCCGGTCATTACAGCGTTCTGGTTGCTGACTTTTTATATATATATAGATATGATTTACAAATATGTTCTCCCATTCTGTGGGTTGTCTTTTCATTTTCTTGATATTATCTTTGGAAGTAAAATGTTTTTAATTTTGATGATATTCCATTTATCTATATTTTATTTTTTCACTTGTGCTTTTGGTGCCATATCTAAGAAATTATTGCCTAATCCAATGTCACAAAGACTTAATACCAATTTTTTTTTTCAAGAGTGTTGTAGTTTTAACTTTTACATTTAGGTATATTATATATTTTGAGTTTATTTTTTAAATAATTTTTTATTTTTCAGTTACAGTTGACATACAATATTATATTAGTTTCAGGTGTACAACCCCCAGTGATTAGATATTATATGACTTACTCAGTGATCATGATCATCTTGATAAACTATGTATTGACTATAGTCCCTATGCTCTACTTTACATCCCTATGACTATTCTGTAACAACAAATTTGTACTCCTTAATCCCTTCACCTTTTTCAGTCATCTCCCACCCCTGCTCCTGTCTGGCAACCGTAAAAATGTTCTCTGCTTGTTTGTTTATTTGTTTTCTTTTTAGATTCAATTGTTGATAGATATGTATTTATTGTCATTCTATTGTTCATATTATTTATTTATTTCTTCTTCTTTTTAAAGAAGACCCTTTAACATGGTTTGGTCATGATGACCTCTAGCTTTTTCTTGTCTGGGAAGTTATTTATCTGTCCTTCAATTCTAAATGATAGCTTTGGTGGGTACAGTATTCTTGATTGTAGGTCTTTGCTATTCATCACCTTGAATATTTTGCCATTCCCTTCTGTTGAGAAATTGCTCAGTATTATTGTGGTTTCCTTTAACCTTTGGCATTTTAATTATGATGTGTCTTGGTATGGGCCTATTTGGGTTCATCTTGTTTAGGACTTTCTGTGCTTCCTGAACTTAGAGATATATGTCTATTTCCTTCACCAAGTCAGGAAAGTTTTCTGTCATTCTTTTTTCAAATAGTCTTCCAATTTCTTGTTCTCTAACTTTTCCTTCTGGCATCCCCATGATGCAAATGTTGGTACACTTGAAGCTGTCCCAGAGACTCCTTAAACTATCCTCATTTTTTTTTCTTTTTTCCCTATCCTGATTGGGTGTTTTTTGCTTCCTTATATTCTGAATTGCTGGTTTGATTCTTGGCTTCATGTACTGTTGACTACCTATAAATTATTCTTTAGTTCCATCAGTGTATCTTCCATTTCTGACTGATTAGTTTTTGTGGTTTCCATGTCCATTTTTTATGCTGTTGAAGTTCCTACTAAGTTCATCTACCTCTTTCCTAACTTCATTGAGCATCCTTAAAACCAGTGTTTGGAACTTTGCATCTAGTTGATTGCCTGTCTCCATTTATTTCTTTTTTTAATTGTTTCAGAGAGAGGGTAAGGGAAAGGGAGAGATAGAAACATCAATGAGAGAAAAACATTCATTGGCTGCCTCCTATGGGGGATGAGCTCATAACCCAGGCATGTGTCCTGACTGGGAATCGCCTCCTGGGACCCACCCAATAGAGCAGGACTTACATCAGTATAATTCTGATGCTTGCCTAGTCCATCCCTTGAGTGTGTCCCTTGTGGAGGTAGTTTGGTGGTGCTTCTATATGGTCTGAAGCTGTCCACCAGGTGCACTGGCTCTGGGACCTCCTTGGAGGTGCAGGCCAAGGTCAGTTGCTGCCCTGGGCCACCCAGTGTGAGCTACAAAGTGACTTGCAGATGGCTTCTACTTCTGCTGGGCTTGAGGTGCCCAGGCAAGGCTAAGCTGCAAACTAAGGCTGGCTGCCACTTATACCAAGCCTGGAGCCACTTGGTGAGAGGTATGGAGCATGCCAAGGTGCTGCTTGTTTAAGAGATTTTAGGAAAGTCAGAAGCATGAGCCAATACAAGCCATTGGCATGGAAAAGCCACTGGAAACAGCTTAGGTGGGCTCACAAGTTGGGTTGGGTGAGATCTCAAGGAATCAATCACAAGAGTGGGGCGAACAGTATTGCCTAGGTTGATGGAGACTCAGATATAGCACCCACCTGTTAGCTCTGTGGGGGAAGGGTTCAGAAAAAAAACCCTGGCCTCTGCCAGTTCTTCTGTCTGTGAGAAAGCTGTTCCTACAGCTCTTGCCTTGATATCAGACAATTCAGTTCCTCCTCATATATCCCTGGTGCCTTTTGAGCTACTGCCTCAGTGCTAGAACTCAGAGGGAGTGAGTCCAGCTAAGTTGGTGCACAGGCCCTTTAAGAGGAATGCCTGGGACTCCAGTAGCCCTCTGTCTCACTCAGCCACAATCCCTGCTGGTTTTCACAGCCAGAAGTTGTGGGGACTTCTCTACCTGGCACTGGAGCTCTAGGCAGGGAGGCATGTTGTGGTCTGGGAGCCCTTGCTCCTCCTGGGGTGGGAGATTCTGCAGTCAAAATATCCCTCCTGATTTTTATCTGCCACACTTGGATGTGGGACAAGCTTGTCCAGCATCTCCCCCCCGCCCCACCTGTCTCAATGTGGCGTCTTTATATCCTTAGTTGTAGGTCTTTCATTCAGCTAGATTTCAGGTGGTTCCCCATTTTGAGTTTATTTTTGTATATAGTGTTAGGCTGGGTTCAACTTCATTCTTTTACTTGTGATACCATTTGTTGAAAAGACTTTTCCTCCAATGACTTGTCTTTATAACTTGTTAAAAATCAATCAACTGTAAATATGAGGCTTTATTTCTTGATTCTCAGTTCTATTCCATTGATTTATTGTATGCCTATCCTTATGCCAGTACTTGTTTACTGAAGTTTTCTAGTATATTTTGTACTTAAGAAGTGTGAGTCCTCTAACTTTGTCCTTCTTTTTCAAGATTGCTTTGTCTATTTTGGATTCGTTGCATTTCCATATGAATTTAGGACAGCCTCTTACTTTCTATATAAAAGACCAGCTGGGATTTTTATAGGGATTGCAGTAATCTATAGATCAGCTTGAGGAGTATTCCAGGATTAGTTTCAATCCTTTGCCTCCAAAATGTTGTGAGCATGGGTCATCAGGTTACTCACATCAGTTTTGAGGATCAAGATACCTTTTTTTTTTTAAGTTTATAAAACTTTATTAAACATTTCAAACAGCTGTGCAACGAACATACCAGAAATAAAAGCTCCAGAATAGCAGTCCAAATGTTCCACAGG
This sequence comes from Corynorhinus townsendii, assembly GCA_026230045.1. NCBI lineage: Eukaryota > Metazoa > Chordata > Mammalia > Chiroptera > Vespertilionidae > Corynorhinus > Corynorhinus townsendii. The sequence continues at coordinate 79,699,965 of JAPDVU010000005.1, forward strand.
TGTGGCCTCCTGGTCCCATTTCCCAGATGGACCGCCTCCAGTTCTGTCCTCTGCCTGGCCCACCTCCCTTCCTGCTCAGGCAAGAGGAAGATGGATGGTTTAGACTGGAGGGACAATCATCCCGATTGCCAGTGGGCAGGGACCAGGAGAAAGTCTCGTTTGCCAACACTTGTATGAAAGCGCGGAAACAGCAAAAAAGCAAGTGACAGTCACAAGTCTTCCTCTTTGTATTCTTCATACAGTCTATATGTGCAGGACTGAAGGAGCTCCTGGCACGAGGATGGTCACTGCTCCCCTCTATCTTGTCTGAACCACCTTGGAGTCCAGTGTGCTGGTCACTCTGCAATCCCATGCTAAATAAAAACTGTAGCGGCACCTACTATAGTAGCTATTGCTATACCTCAAAATCAGAACACATTCAGTAAAGCTTATTTAAAAGGAATATACACATGTATTTGTTCACGTACACAGACGGCATACCAAAAAATATCCAGACACCTATCAAGGGATCATGGCTGTTTTGAAACACACAAGTACTCTCTCATTCACTCGGCTAGGGACTCTAGATCTACATGAACACACTACACCTCAATCCTGCAGAGCATGCACAGGAGAGACAATGAGGCCAGCCCCCCTACCCCCTCTGGATAGCTGAGGAGGGCAGGAGGAAGGGCAAAGGAGTGAGGCTGAACATGAGCCCAGACACCCAGGTGAAAGAGCAACATGTTACTTCTTTCTTTAAAATGAAGTGGAAAAAATACTGGAGATTTGTGAACAACAAACAGTCAATACATGTTTCTGTCTAGCCTGCTGATCAGGGAAAGAAGAATGAAAAAGCGAGGCTCTCGGGCGTCAGCAATCTCTTTAAATTTGAGATAAGTGCAAAAATGAGCCCTGTCTTAGACTGATGCTCCCAAAAAAGGAAAGAGGTAGAAGAGAACTAAAGGGAAACCAGAAGAGGAACTGAGGATTTGGGAATATTCCGGGAAGGCAAAAGACCCTGACAAGGAGGGACTCACAGAAGTGACAATGAACTTGGCATTTTATCTACCCAGGTCATGCTGGGGTAGTTGATCAGGATGGGTGCAGACTCCTCCCAGGAATGAGGTGAGGGGGAGTGGGGGCGCATCTTGACAGCTGGGACCAAGATGGGGACAGAACACTCACAACCACAAGACCACCCACGACTATAGGACTCTACAATAAAAGCTGCGGGATTTGAAACTCCAATGCTTTATGACCTATGTCAATGCCTCCCCTCCTGTCTTCTGCTTCCTTAGAAAGCTAAATGTGCAGGCTGTTAGGTGCTCACAACGCTGGGGTCATGTGCTGATTCCGGAAGCGGGGAATCAGAGCAGTGGTACAGGAAACAGTTTCCCCAGCAGCTATAGCAGATGAGGAACAGGGCTGCTAGGAAAACCAAGGCACAAACTGTGCAAGGCTTCCGCTCCAGGAGGAAGCTGAGCAGGTAGAAGCCCATGAACATGGAGTGGCTGAACCACAGGGCAGGGTTGAGGGGCTTGGGGATGAGGAGGACAGGCAGCAGCCACTGAAGGCAATACATGATCTCTGTCAGGCAGGGCCTTGGCCAAGGCCGCTGAACACTGCTGCAGGAACCGACCTAATGGGAGCCCGCGGGCTTGGGCACTGCCCTCCGCGTTCTTCAACCCTCACTCTCCAAGAGCTCAGCCGCTGTGCTCTCTGGCTGTCAGCCCAGGATCACCAAGGCAGCAGGGGTCCTGCAAGCCCTGCCATGGCACCGCCGCCACTGTGGTCTTCGCGGTCGCAGCCGGCCTCCACCTCAGTTCGCCACAGACGCTGCAGCCAAGATACCTTTGTAATGCAAAACATTATTGTTGATTCCTCAAAGGATAAAAATTGTACTTTTCTATTATTAGTAACCTTTCATTGCCTAATTACAAAAGGACAAAAAGCATTATGAATTCAAAAATGCTTTTACATAAATTTTTATTTTATCATAAAATAAAAATTTTAGTTATTCATAACTGCATTTATATAGAATTTAGTTATTCATAACTGCATCTCTATAGAATTTAGATACCATAAGGTGAAGAAATGTTAAATACTCTGTCTTTAGTCAACGAATGGTGTATTTGTAGGGTTGTTGTGCCCTTTGCAAAAAAGTGTTGCTGGCTCCCACCTTGAGAACTTCTGATCAGCATAAAAGTCCTTCTTATATAGGAGATCCATCTTTCTATGCAGAATGTCTCAGCCACAGGAGGAAACTTTGCCAGGAGTGGCAACTGAGACTAAATAACAATGCCATTAACCCACAGTAGACCCAGTGCTTGCAAGGAATTGATTTTTCTGTGGGGGAAGGAAGTCCCACACTGAGCTGCTGCCCCTGCTGTCTCAGCTGGTCATGCTCAGTGCCTCACCTGGCTTTGGAGTTCTTGCTCCCAGTATGTTCTAACAATTGAGCTTATTGGCAGTAATGCTCACATGAACAAATCAGCCACTAAAAATACCTACATCTTTTCTTTGACACCTCCAATTATCAGTCTTTATAAAAATAGAAAACAAGCAAACAGAAATCTCATGAGAACATTCTCATCTTTTTTGCTGTGACCACCTTTCGGTATATTTGGAACAAAGTAAAGAAATGAAAAATCTCTTATTTTTTCAGGCAAAAAGATTCATTGATGAAAAGAATAAAGTACATTGATTGCTTACACTATTTCAGGGAATTATTCAGCTTTTTATTCTCCTTTACTTGGAAAGATCCATTTTGCCATATATATATTTAAATATATTTTATTGATTTTTTACAGAGATGAAGGGAGAGGGAGAGAGAGTTAGAAACATTGATGAGAGAGAAACATCAATCAACTGCCTCCTGAATACCCCCTACTGGGTATGTGCCCCAAACCAAGGTACATACCCTTGACTGGAATTGAACCTGGGACCCTTGAGTCCGCAAGCCAATGCTCTATCCACTGAGCCAAACCAGTTAGGGCATTGCCATATATTTTTTAAATCCTCACTCAAGGACACTTTTAATAATTATAATATTTTCTGTAACTCAATTTTTATTTGAGCCCTCATCCTGCCATGATGGCAAAAATGTAATCTCAGTCCATGGGAATCCACCTTCCCTTTGTCCAGAGTAGTTTTTCAATTCAAGAGATTACTTAGTGCCAAGGCCATAAGGTCAGGGGAGAGAGGGGGGAAATCTCCTGGTCCTCAAGTCACAGGTGTTGGATGAAATGGATCTCACCCCATCTGCTCCTCAGTCATCTGCCTGTCTCCTGAGATTCCTGTGGCCCTTTGGGGGATGCACTTTTCTGTTTTAACTAGTGGTCCAGTGCATGAAATTCCATGCACATTAAAAGAGGATTAATTAGAGGGAATAATTTAATATTGCGATTTGCCCTTTCTCTGTAATAGAAGTGTCAGAGGTAAAAGAAAATTAGTAAAATATATATGAAAACCTTCCTCCTGTCAGAGTCTGGGGCACACCATGGGACCCAGAGTCAAGTCCCTGCCCACCCACATGCACCTCAAAATCCCATGAGACCCAGACCCAGCCGCCCCCGCCCCCATTGGGCTAGATCCAGACCTGGCCAGTCCCACCCATGTCAAGCCCCACCAGGCAGGGGACGTAACCTCAGGTCCTTTGGCCCAATGCCAGGATGGGGGTGTGTGGCCTGAGGTCTCCCAGCCCAGACCGGGGTGGGGGGCTTGCCTTGAGGTCTCCCATCAAGCCCCACCAGGTGGGGGACATGGCCTGAGATCCTCTGTCAAAGCCCCGCTGGGTGGGGGTCATGGTCTGAGGTCCCCCGTCAAGCCACACCAGCAGGGGGGTGCAGCCTCAGGTCCCCTGGCCTGGTGCTGGGGCAGGGGGTGTGGCCTGAGGTACCCCAGCCTGACTCCAGGGCAGGGGGTTCAGCCTGAGGTCCCCTGTCAAGCCCCACAGGGGTGGGGGAGGGTGTAGCCTCAGGTCCCTGCTAATTGCTCGTTAAGGCTCCTTATGGGAACTTGGCTTCAGCTGTGGGTGCAGCCATCTTTGTGATGGAGTGATGGTCAATTAGCATATTCCCTCTTTATTAGATAGGATTACAACACATTATAAAGTTTCTGAGCCAGAATGGAACACAAGATTTTCAGCCAGGCTCTCTGTGGCCCATCTTGTGAAGTATCCTGCTCAGATATAACCCACCTAGGCTCTTGTAGCCTCCCAAAGCTAAGGCTGGGGAGGAGAGTTGCAGAACCACTGTGCTCTTCAGCTACTTTAAGTCAAGCACATCAGACTTGTGGCCCACAGGCTCCATGCCTCATTTATTTGGCCCGTGTTAGCCTTTGAGTTTGACATTCTTGCTCCAAGTTCTCTGTAGCCCATGGGCTCCCAGACCCTGCCTTTGAAGCTGGATGCACAACAGCCCTCTCAAACCTGTTGACTTTTCTGTTCATTGTCACCTCTCCAACTTGTCACCTCTTCCCTTGGAGCCCAACCTCAGACCATTTTCTGGTCTGGGAGTAGGAAAGTAGAAGGAAAACCTCTTCTCTGTTGACCTTGGGCATTTTCCCTCAGAGGTACTCACAGTTCTGATATGCTTGAATTGGTGGAATAAAATGCATAGCCACCACACCACTATTCATTTATTCCTTGTATATATCCTACCCTACTTGGTGTGAGTTTTTGGGTGTGGATTAATTATGGTGCCACAAGTATTACTGAACCTACCATTTGCCTGGCTCTCTTTTAGGTGTGAGGAATGCTCATGGACTAAGATGTGGTTGGTGGTAGAAAGCCTTTAAGAAGACCCAGCCTCCTGGTACTCATGACCTTGAGGACCTCCATTTGGGTATGAGCTAGACTCAGTGACTCACTTTAGCAAATGGAGTGTGGCAAAAGTGATGGAATGCCATTTCCAACATTAGGTTACAATAAGATTGTGACTTCATCTTGCTCTCTGTCTCATTCTCAGGGAAGCCAGCTGCCATGTGGTGAGCTGCTCCATGAATAGGTCCATGTGGAAAGGAACTGATATCTTTGGCCAACAGCCAGTGAGCACCTATGTCCTGCCAACTGCAGTCGAGGGGAGCTTAGCTTCTCCCACTCTTGGACTTTTAGATGACTGAGTCCTGGTTGACATCTTGATTGTATCTTTAGGAGGGGTCCCCAGAGACACTGAGCTAATCTACCTAGATTCCTGAACCTCAGAAATTTTGAGCTAATTCTATTTTAAACTGCTAAGTGAGGGGCTTATTAGTTATGCAGCATTAGGTAAGTAGGATATGGCCCCTGCCCTCCCGAGCTCTAGGATAATTATTTCTTTGGAAAGGGCCACTTTCCAAAGAAACTTGCAGCTTGGAAAGGGCATCCACAATAATAAAGATTGGTGATCTGGGCATAGTGGCATGGATGCTGTGATTAGGTTACAGGTAGTGAGATGAGAAAAAGGGAGAGTAAATGCTGAATAGGCAATAATGGCTTTTGAGTACTGTGATGGGTTTTCTCTAGCCAGCATTCTCTTTGGTTACAAAAGTTCATTCTCTTGAAATGACAATATTTGCATTTTCATTTAGTGGGTTGGCAAAAATTAGAGAAATAGCATTACATGGCAGAGCGCAAGGCTATTCTGTTATTGAATTTAGCTCAAATCAACAATTATTTTGGGGGTACTCCCTCTGTACTCACATGTGTTTCACAAACTCATACATGCTCTGCCCAGCTTCTACTGGATAGCCCTTTATTGATGACATCTTTGTTGGGAGGGGTTGTGCCTGTGAGTGACACCCCTAGACCTAATCCCTTCTGTGAGGTGGGGAGCTCTGAGTCAGTGACTCTCATCTGCCATTGTTACAGTTGTAACAATTTTATTGAAAGTGGAAAGAGGTGATGGTGGTGGCAGAAATGGCTATGAAGGAGAAATGGGACAACTGTCACTTATCCTGAAAAGCTTTGACTCAGCCCAAATATTGGGAGTGATGCTATCTTTTTTATTCTGCTACCTTTAGCTAAGAATCCCTAAGCCACTATAAAAGTAAATTCCCTTCTCATGCAAGATATTGTGTTCTAACAAAAGCAACGCTGGGGGCTTAGGTAATTTCCCTGCAGATTGATTTTTCCCTTGGGTAGCATCATGTTGGAACATTATTCCTGGTTCTTAACTTCAGGAGAGTTCAGAAGAAAAGATGCATCAGCCTGGAGGAGGGCCCTGAAATCAATTACAAACCGATTATCTTGGAACGGTTTCCTCATTCTTTTTCTTTTCTCCCCCTTCCTGTATTTCCAAGTCCCCATGCGCACTGCATTAGGTGCAGTCCAGCTGCTACAGCCTCCTGATTACTGCCTCAGATGTCAGGAGCCACAGGGAGACCCAGCAGTGGGGCTCCATTTCTGCAGAAGTACCACTGAGATCTGTGGAACTATTCGATCTTACTGAATACCTTACATTCCATCTCAGAGAGATCATCCAGTCCTGGGCACAATGTATATTTTGGCTGCTGAGTATTCACTCCATTGTCTTCTGTTAAGGGCACTCTGGTTTTTGAGGGGAAAAATCCTATTCTTGGTCCATATGATTGGGGTGGGACTGATCTCACCCCTGACTCGGGCAGGGAGTGTGAAACCTAGATATGGACAATCAGAGCACTGTATCACCTGGTCTCAGTGATTAGTTTAGGATGGACATAAAACCCAATCCAGGCCAAGCATAGCCATTGTGATTTGATTTCAGGACTCCTGTTAGAACAGTTGTAAAAAGGCATGCCCTGTTTGGGGGTTGGTGCTGCAGGTAGCCAGCCCTCTTAGGATCACAAGGAGAGTGCCCATCAGTGGGTGGAGACAACATAGAGGAAATGGGGATAGAGAGAGAGAGAGAAAGAGAGAGAGTTTTGTGAGCCAATACTTGTTTCTTCACCTTCCTTTGTTTTGGTTTGTTTAAATAAGTTTAAGCTGGGTCTCTGTAACTTGAAGCTTGAAGAATCTTGACTATATGTCGGGGAGCGATCTTTCGTGTGCCATGCACATTCTTGTTGGATGTGTCAAGAATTCAAGGCCCTGACTGATCTCTGCTTGAGACATTTCTCAGAACGGTGTTTGCACTGAGCAGACTGAGGGATGAGGTTAACCTCCCTCACAAAGAGCAGGCTTGCTTCTGTTTACTGTAAAGGTAGTGAGTCACCCAATTTCAGTTCCTTTCTTGCACCACCCACCGTGTGTGCAACATTCATCTAGGCCCACCTGTGTTGCCCAATGGGACTTGGGGAACATGAGGAACAGACACAAACCAATGGCATTCTCATGGTTTACTGTCTGCAACTACTAAAGACCTCTGTCTTTCACCCAAGAGTCTGTGTCTTCTGCCAACATCCATGAAAACTCAACAGGCTAGCTTATTAGCTTGATAAGTAAGATGAAATCCCAGGTCCCTAACATTAGTTGACACTGTACAGCTCCTTTGGGCTTCCTTAGGCCAGTGAGTGTAGCTTGGCAGCTTGGCTAGGGGCATGTGCTTGACTGGAAGACGATGGAGTTGAGTCCTGGCTCTGCACTGACTATCTATGTGACTATGAGTGAGTTAGGTTTCTCCTCTGTGGAATGGAGATAATACTGCCAATTACACAGGCTTTCCATGAGGGTCGAATAAGAAGATGCTGGTAGTGCCCTTGACATAGAACCTTGCCTAGGGTAAGCTCAGCAGTGCTAGCTACTATTAACTACTTGGTAGGGGCACTTAGTACATTCTATTAAATTTTAAGTATTTCAAAATATATTCTTATTACAAAAGAAAAAAAAGTCCATTGTTCAAAAAGTGGAACTTATATATCAGAAAAGAAAAGTTTAAAAAATTATAATTGCACAACCCAGACATCCACCCATTATTATCATTTTGGTCAATATCTATCCAGAATTTTAGTATTGTGTGTATATGTGTATGTGTTCTGATTGAGGAAGGATCATAATGTACACACTGTTTTGTCACCTATTTTCCCTACTTAATGTGACCATCTTATTTATCATGACCATCTTTCTAGTTCATACTTCTTTGGCTTCCCATTAAAGTTGTGATGAAATAGTTATATATACAAAAGAATATGAGTAGTGTAGGATTTACTAAGAAGATGAATAAAATGGATACCCAGGAACCCGCCATGCAGCATAAGCAGCAGAACATCGCACAGAGCATGGAAGCTCCAATGTGCCTCTCCTTGACCAGATTGTTCCGACTCCTCCTTTAGCTCCAAGATGCCATGATTTTGAATTTTGTACTTATCATTGTCTTACAATGTGAATAGTTTTACCATGCATCTGTGTGTTAACAAATACTACATCATTTGGTGTGCTCATTTTAGTACTAAATAGACACGGTATTATGCTGCATGTATTTTCTGTGACTTGCTTTTATGCCTGGCATATAGCCATAATAGATCTATTTGTGTTGATATATGCAGTGGGTCATTTATCTTCCAGGGGTTTGGTATTCTCATATGTAAATATGCTCTGACTTAGTCAATGGCATCTGGCTAACTCATCAGGAAAATAGATTTGGGGAAGGACATTGACTATCTCCCTTGGCAGGTGCTTCAGACTGGGTGGGGATGGGAGTCCCACCTTGACCCAAGCCACTCGTTCCCAGGTCAATTAGAGGTTCTCCACCTTTTGCAGTCTAACCCAGACAATGCAGGCCCTGGTGCATTGTGGAGGAGACCCTCACAAGTACAGAGGGAGAAAAGCTTGCAGCTCTGGGGCTGTGAATAGTAGTCAGCCTGGATGCCATAGGTGGATTGCAAACATTTCCCGGGGAGAAATGTAGAAGAGATAAAACATTTTTTCATGAGGACATATGGCTAGAGATGGAGTATTGAATAAGCTGAGATTATTACTTAGTTAAGAAAAAGCAAGGAAAAAGTCATACAATTTAAAATAACCTATGTGGGCTGAGTGTGTGGGAAAACTGACACTCTTTTCCATTACTAGTGGGAGTATAAATTAGTAATGCCTATATGTAGAGTAATTGGCCACATATACAAAAATTTTAAATGCACCTACCCTTGATCCAATGATGGAATTTCTAGGAGTTTATCTTAACAGATGTAAAAGATTATACATGTACATACTTATGACAGCATTATTTATAATAAAATATTCAAACAATATACACTGAGTGGCCAGATTATTATATCTGAATGCATAATAATCTGGCCACTCAGTGTATGTCCTATATAATAAAAGGCTAATATGCAAATTGTTCCCTCGACCAGGAGTTCGACCAGCAGGCAGGCCGGCCAACTGCCCATGTCCCCTCACCCTGGCCAGACTGGCCGGACCCCACCCATACACGAATTCTTGCACCGGGCCTCATACACACACACACACACACACACACACACACACACACACACACACACTGAGTGGCCAGATTATTATGCATTCAGAGATCATAATAATCTGGCCACTCAGTGTATATCTCTATCTATAGTTGATTAGATAAATAGATTATGGACTATGCATCCAATGGAAAATGATGCAGCTGTTACAGAAAATGAAGCAACTTTTAGGCTTGTGTACTGTACAATCTCCAAGTTTTATTAAATGAAGAATCAAAGTGCAGTAGTTTAAAACAGAAAGTGTGTGTGTGTGTTTGTGCATGCGCGTGTATGCACATGTATGTTTGCTGTCTATGCCTAGAACATCCCTGGTGATGGTGGTTGCTTCTAGAATCTGGATAGTAGGGGGTAGAGATGAGAGAAAGATATTACTGTTATCTTTCTGTGTCTTTAAAATTTTGTACCATATGAAGGTGTCAGTGAGTCAAAGAGAAAGTGAAATGAAAATAAAATGAGATGGGACACAGGAGTGGGAGAGAAAAAAGTAAGGAAAGTGGAGAAGCCGCAGCCCTGAGGAGAGGCATAGGTTTGTCCTAAAGGTGACTCTTAGAATATAACTGGAGAAGAGGGTCTTTGAGAAGTCTTGCAGACTGTCGGGGGATATATGGTCTTTTGCCATGATGCCCTTTGCCCAAGGAAATCTTGACTATTTAATGCCGGTTTTGAAATTGGATTCTTTTTCTTCTGTTATGTGTTTTTGTTTTGTTTTGCTCTTTTCAAGAAAAAGTTCTAACAGTAACAATAATAGATGAAGATAATAACACCAGTAATGAAGTATGGCTATTATCATATCATTTACAATGTGACATAAATTGACTAAGCACTCTACATGCATGATCTCAACTCTATGAAGTTGGTGGCATTATTATTGCAATTTTGGTATAGATGAGGAAACTGAGGCACAAAAAATTAAGTAACATGTTCAAAATTATATAGCTAGTAAGTGATCATATTGAAACTTGAATTCAGATTTGTTTGTCTTCAAAGATTGTATTTTTAACCACTTTACTATATTCTTTTCTAATGAATGAGGGATTTGTTAGGAAGCATGGCAGTGTAAGCACGCACACACACACACACACACACACACACACACACACACGCATGCACACCCATATGGCATCTAACTTCAGATGTTAACAGTGTACAAGTATTTATGGGCCAATTATCAGGTGGAGCTGGGATTAGAAAGGGAATAGGTGTAATAGTTTTGTTCACACGAGAAAAATAGAGAGATTGTAGGACAACAGGCAGGGTAACCATTTGGGGAATATTTGGAGGAAAGATGCCTGCAAACCAACAGCCAAGCAGGTGCCATTACCATTCCTATTAGGCTGCTGGGAATTCCCAGAAAGTGAGACTGAGGAGGAAATCAAAGAAATAGTCTGCTGACTCCACAAACTTGCAAAAGTATTTCCAAAACTCAATGCAGATTACTCACTCTTCAGAGGCCCCCAGACTCTGTGTGAAATTTCAGAGAAAATTTGTTAACCCAAAAGCTCTTCTAAATCACCCCACGGCTATGCTTAGCCAGGCTGCTTCAGCTCCCCTGGGGACGAAGGAGCCAGTATTTTCCTTGGAAGACTATTTCTTCTTTTTCCTTTCTTCGTTTCCCTCATTGCTCCATCGAGGCTGACTCCAATGAGGTGATAAGAGCAATTCCAGGCTGGTTTTCTCAGCCTTCCTTCCAGAGGGAGCTGAAGTCATGTCAGTACCTTCATTACCACCAAGGCAGAACCTGTTTCCCTGCATCTTCTCCACATTAAACTGTGATTTGTTGGGGCAGTATGTTTCTACTCAGTTACTCATATTCCCACCAATTCCTTGTAACTCTGGGTTAAAAAGAAAAGGCTCTGGATTTGTGCTGTCAATACTGTAGCCACTACCCGGTGTGGCTACTGCATCCTTGAAATGTATATCGTCTGAAGCAAGTGGTTCTGTAAATGCAAAATGCACATGGTATTTTAAAGACTTAACATGAAAAACAGTGGCACATCTCAAAACTGTATGTTGATGATATGTTGAAATGCTATCATAGGCAATCCTTGCTTTGCATGGTGGTGCGGAACCACGACAGTGACTTTGGAAGCAAACACAATACAAATGATTGTAACAATAATCAATAGCGGAAATGATGACTGTTATGTGACCTTTAAATTTTTTTGTCAAAATATTAAAAATTCTTACTGTCAGATGCAGATGTATGAAGAAATAAAAAAAAAAAGTAGTAAAATTCATTTACTTGGCACAGTGATAATATTAGAAAAACTGAGAATTGAAGAGTTTTTCTCTCTGCAATAAACTTATCAAGAGTGGTTTGGCCCGTGCTTGCCAGTTTCTTGTGTAAGTTATATATGGAGGTAGCGTGTTTCCCAAGCCTTGGTGAATTGTCAGCCTCCTGTCTGAGGCCAGCTCCCAGCATGTTATCCTTTGCTATCCCAAAGTCATCAAACATCTCTTGGAGTGTCTTTATTATGAAGTGTTTTGTTCGAGTCACTTCTTCTGTGACATCTGTATCCTTTATTTTTTTATTTTTTATATAAATCTTTATTGTTCAGATTATTACAGGTGTTCCTCTTTTTTTTCCCCCATAGCTCTCCTCCACCTGATTACCCACCCCACCCCATGCCCTTACCCCCCACCACTGTCTTCATCCATAGGAGTAAGATTTTTGTCCAATCTCTTCCCGCACCCCTCACACCTGCTTCCCCTGAGAATTGTCAGTCCACTCCCTTTCTATGTCCCTGATTCTATTATATTCACCAGTCCATTCTGTTCTTCAGATTTTTTTTTCACTTGATTTTTAGATTCACTTGTTGGTAGGTATGTATTTGATGTCATTTTGTTGTTCATAATTTTTACCTTTACCTTTTTCTTCTTCCTCTTCTTAAAGAATACCTTTCAATATTTCATGTAATCCTGGTTTGGTGGTGATGAACTCCTTTAGCTTTTTCTTGTCTGTGAAGCTCTTTATCTGATCTTCAACTCTGAATGATAGCTTTGCTGGGTAGAGTAATCTTGGTTGTAGGTTCTTGCTGTTCATCACTTTGAATATTTCTTGCCACTCCCTTCTGGCCTGCATAGTTTCTGTTGAGAAATCAGCTGACAGTCGTATGGGTGCTCCCTTGTAGGTAATTAACTGTTTTTCTCTTGCTGCTTTTAATATTCTCTCTTTGTCTTTTGCCCTTGGCATTTTAATTATGATGTGTCTTGGTCTGGTCCTCTTTGGATTCCTCTTGTATGGGGTTCTGTGCTCTTCCTGAACTTGTAAATCTATTTCTTTCACCAGGTAGGGGAAGTTTTCTGTCATTATTTCTTCTAATAGGTTTTCAATATTTTGCTCTCTCCCTTCTTCTGGCACCCCCAAAATTCGGATGTTGGTTCCTTTAAGTTGTCCCAGAGGCTCCTTCCACTATCTTCATATTTTTGGATTCTTTTTTCTTTTTGTTTTTCTGGTTGGATGTTTTTTGTTTCCTCATATTTCAGATCTTTGGTTTGATTCTTGGGGTACGCTGATCTACAGTTGAGTTTCTGTATATTCTTTATTTCAGACAGTGTATGCTTCATTTCTGACGGATCCTTTTCCATTTTTTTGGCATTCTCATTAAGGTCCTTGAAGGTCTCACTAAGCTCCTCAGAAGTGTCATCAAGTTTCTCGGCGGTTTTTAGAAGATTCTTGAGTAACCTTATAAATGTGGTTCTGAACTCTATGTCATCCAGTAGTTTGCTTTCCTCCATTTCTTTCATTCATGACATGTTTCTTTGTCTCCACATTTTGGCTACTTCCCTGTGTTGATGGAGTAGCTTTTTGTGGTAGGTGATCTATAGGGGGCAGTAACTCAGCCTCCTCAATCACTTGAGGTGGATGCTCTTGGTACACCCCTTTGTGGGCTGAGTGCAAAGTCTTGGTGTAGTTAAGCCTTAATTGCTGTTGGTACACTGGGAGAAATTGACCTCCAGGCCAATTAGCTGTGAGCACTCGCTGTGTCTATAATGGAAGAACTGCTGCACTGAAGACACGCTATGGGGCAGGACTTGTTTCACTGGGGCTTTGGTGCTCACTGAGTCTGCCTCTTGAATGTGTCACTTATGGATGTGAGGAGTTGAAATCTGGTGTCTCACACTGACCACTAGGTACACTGGCTTCTGGATCTCCAATGGGGTTCAGGTCAGCTACTGTCTGAGGCCACCCAGCAGGAGCTACAGTTTTCTCCTCTTTGCTTGGGGTTTGGAGGTTTTGGAGCTGTCTGATCTGGGCTGCAAGTTTGCTAGGTTAAGCTGCGATAGGGCAGGCCTTTCTTATGCTAAATCCGCTGCTTGGAGCTTGGGTGCATTTGTAGGTTGTGCAGGGCAGGGCCTCAGGGTGTCACTAGGCTAGGGTGTGGCAAACAGCAATGGCTGCTAGTTAGCCGGCTCTGCGTCCTCGAAGGCGTCCCCGAGTTCCGTGCCCCAGTGCAGTAAACAATTATTCCTGCGCGCAGCTCTGCAAGCAAGCCACCCTCACTGGCAGACAGTCCAGCTTCTCCCCGTAGGAGTTTGGGTCCCCCGCGTCTCCCCAGAAACTGGATTTCAGAGTAATCAGGGGGCTTGTCTCCCTTCGGGTTGAAAAGAGCAACACCTGCCACCAGGCCAGATCACGCACCTCCGTACCTCAGCTTTTCAGTGCTCATGCACGTCTCAATGCTCTTTTTTCTTTTTTTTTTTAATTTAATTTTATTTTTATTGTTTTAAGTATTACAAATAGTAGTACATATGTCTCCTTTTTTTTCCCCCTTGATCTCCCCCCGACCTCCCCTACCCCCCAGGACATGCCTTCACCTGCCCACCCTGACCCCCCCACCCCAGTGTCTTATATCCGTTGGTTGTGCTTATATGCAAGCGTACAAGTCCTTCGGTTGGTCTCTTACAGCCCTCCCCTGTCTTCCTAATGTAGTTTGACAGTCTGTTCAATGCTTCTTTGCCTCTGTATCTTTTTCCCACCATTTCTTTCCTTTAAAAAGTTTTGCCTTTGCAGACTGGAAATAAACATATAATAACAAAACAAGACAAAACAAAAAAAATGTTTGAGTCCCAATTTCAATGTCCAACCGTTCCTTATGTGTACATGTCAGCATTGATAGCTGGATGGTGGGCACATGGTGGCAATGCAGGTCCGACCCTCTCTGGTTTGGTCCTAGGCAACCTTTAGTGGTACACAGCTGCTGACTGCTCCCATGGCAAGGTGTTGTCAGCGTCTTCCATCTCTGGACTGTTTTTTCCTCTTGTCTTCGTGGTTGGAGCACTCCTGTCAATTTCTCTCTGTTGCAGGAATCCATCTGGTCTTGGGGTTGTTTTCTGAAAATATACAAATATATTCTCGACCACAAGTTAATAAAGGAATCTTTTCTATATAATTGATTTGGGATCCTTTTTATTTTTGTTCAAACGATTTTCCTTTGTCTTATTTAGACACCATGTGTGTTTTTAATGGCCGTCTTGCTGTTAGCATTGCAAATGAAACTTAATTTGGTAAAGTAAAAATTTTCTAGATGTAATTTACTTATAGGATATTTTTCCTTACATGATAGTGCCCTACTATCCCCCCCCCCTTTTTTTTTTATTAATGGAGGTTTTTGTAAATTTTATAATGCAGTCTTGATAACTTTAAATTAAAAAAATTTTTCCCCCCACACATATGACTGCTTTAGGTTCATTGCATATTCAGGAATTTTACCATGAGATGAACTACCAATAGAAATTTTAGTTATTACTTTAAGAACAGCTTTTCGTCCAGTACTTGAATATTCACTTATTTCAATTAGGCTATTTAAATTAATCTGAAAACTCGATTACTATTTTACTGTCAAATTTAATACTCTACCAACAATCTTAGTTTACCCTGAAAATATTAGTGGGAAGGATTATTTGCATTCTTGAGTGTGCCCTGAGCATTCCAAATGCTTGCTGAATTTAGATATAGGGCAACTGCTGTTGGCCAAGTCTCCTGTCTGTTACCTGGGTCCCGATCTGAGCTGGGCTAAGTCTCTGTCTGTCCGCTGTATCTCGATGTGAGCTGGGCCAGGTCTCTTTCTGTTGCTGGGGTCCCGATCTGAGCTGGGTGTGGGAAGCGCGAAGCAGCCATGGGGGCAGGAGACCTCCTTTAGAAGGGGGTGAGGGTTCAAGCCCCTGCAATGTTGGAGGGGGTGAGGGTCTGTGCCCCACTTCTGTTGCCCCCCCAAGTTCTCTCCTGATGGCCCCTCTGTGACTGTGCCTGTCTTAGGTTGTTCCTTCCTTGAGGAATCTTACCTGTCTCTGGCTAACCAGCCATCCTCTGGGGCCAAGCAGGGTGCTGTGAGGTTCAGTTCTGTATCCTTGGTAGCCTATGACCCCATGGCCTCCACACCCAGCACCTGCCTTGGGAACCCCTTGGCCTGCTGGCAGGGTCCCGGTGCTGATCACATATCTCGGGGAACTCGGGTTTCTTCTCCAGTGAGGGCCCAGCTCACACAATTGGATGTGAGACAGATCCATGGTACCAGCCCCCACGAGGCTTCAAGCTCAGCATGAACAGAAATCTCAGGTAACAGCTGAGGGCAATTGGATTGTGAGAAGAGGGTCCCTCTTGGCACAAAGGGCAAGAGGGGCCAATATAGGATGCTCAAGTGCCTTCCCAGTGCCTTAATTCCTTCTGCAAGGGATTAAATCCTTTCATGTCCCTTTTTTTTTTTTTAATTGCTGCCAACCATTCAAAGAATTAGTTTGTAAGTATGTTTGGGATAATTGTAAAATATGCTGTTGTAAAATATCTAAAATTATAATGACATTGTAGAATAATATTATGTAAGGATATTCTTTGCCCTAGGCCCTGGCAATTCCATTTCAAACTGGCTGTCAATTTCTTTTTGTAGCTTCAATGCTCTTTTTTCTTTCCTTCTAGTTGTAGAACTTCCACTCAGCCAGCTTTCCTGTGGTTCTGGGTGATAGACTTTTTGTCTTTTAGTTGTAGTTTTGAAATTGTTGTGTGAGGCAGTAGTTTAGGTGTTTACCTATGCCGCCATCTTGGATTCCACCTGTATCCTTTATTTTTAAAAATATATTTTATTGCTTTTTTATGGAGAGGAAGGGAGAGGGATAGAGAGTTAGAAACATCGATGAGAGAGAAACATTGATCAGCTGCCTCCTGCACTTCTCCTACTGGGGATGTGTCCGCAACCCAGGTACATGCCCTTGACCAGAATCAAACCTGTGACCTTTCAGTCCACAAGCCGACGCTCTATCCACTGAGCCAAACCAGTTAGGGCGACATCTGCATCCTTTTTGTCACAACTCGTCCCTCATTTATGTCACCTTTGCCTTTACCAAGGTCCTCTGGCTGCACATCTAGTATCCAGGACAGTGGAAGTGCCAACTTCCCAGTCATCTTTCTTCTCCTCACACCAACTTTCACTCCCAACCATATCATCTTTGTTTCTTTGCTGCTCTCTCACCTTTGTTGGCCAGTTTCCTCTTTCAGTTATTCATTTTTGTAAAATGTCACATGGGTTTACCACTGAGAGACAAGGAGCCAACACAACTACACACTTTGCTGTCCCTGAATGACCTGAATAACAGGTGTGCAGTGACCAGTCTCCAAAAGACTTTGAAAGAAATGACCCGACTGGTCACTGGTGCTGCTGCACCTCATTTGTTTTTGTGTCCTTTGTGGACTGAAACTCTAGCAGCAAAGTTTATACTTCATGCAACCACTCACAACTATTATACTAGTGACTTAAATTTGAGCCATGTTATTGAATATTGAATGAAATATTGAATATACTATTGCGTAAGAAACCAGTAGTAACTGAACTTTCTGCACATTGGAACTATGCCCAGCAAAATTGCCCATATTTTGGATACTGGGTTAAATAAAATGTATGATTAAAATTAATTACACTTATTTATTTTTACTTCCTGAATGTGGCTAATTGAAAATTGTAAATCACATACGTACCTACCATTACATTCCTATTGGACAGTGTTGTTTGGTACCATACATGAATAAAAATGTTAGGAGGGAAAAAAAAGAAAAGAAAAAATGGAATTGGAAAAGAATCAAATAATTGTCATAGTTTTGAAGTGAAAGGACTAGTCACAAACAAAGGAATAGATTCAAATCTACACAAATTAAACATGATTGTAGAGTGAAAAAAACAGTGAAGCTAAAATTATAGAGATAATAGATTGGGAAAACATTTGCACCAAATATGTGAGTCAAGGGCGAACTGCCAATTTTATAAAATTATTCACTCAAATTTATTCTAAACGTATCAAGATCCCAGTAGATTATAAAACAGGTGACTAGCAATTTCTACCTGAGGAAATTGAAATAGTAAATGAACACTTAGAAAAGCATTCATCTTGTCTAGTTACCAGACATGAAAATTATTGTCAACTTCGAGTTACAATTTAGTCTTCACTTTATTAAAAAAAAATTACAACATCCAACACTGTGGGGAATTTGATAATTTCATGTATCATAACTGACACTATAATTAGATACAATACTTTTAGAAAGCAATATCATGTAAATAGGAAGAGCCATATAGATATCCCTAACCCTTGGACTCAGTAATGGCACTCTTGAGAATTTACTCCAAGGAAATAATTCAATATGAACAAAAAGTTACATATGCAATAAGATGTATATTGTATCATTACTTGCCATAGCAAAAAACTGGAGCTTTCCTAAATATCTAATATAGATCACTGCATCCAACAGTGGCAGAATGAACACACAGTGGTTTTCAAATGCATATGGAACATGTACTAGATTTTCCATATGCTGTGTCATGAAAAATGTGCAATATATTTTAAAAGATTAAAATTATTCACAGTGTGCTCTGTGAGTAGAGTGGAATTACTCTCAAAACCCATAAAAAAAAGCTAACTAGAAAAGCACCAATTGCTATAAAATTTAGACGTAAAATTCTAAGCAACCCATGAATCAAAAAAAAAGGAAGCACAATGGAAATTCAAAAATATTTTGAATAGATGATATTAAAGATATGGCATATGAAAATAGCTAAATGGTTTTCAAGAAAATAGTTGCCTAGAATTATATGATAATTAAAAAATCCTTCAAATATAAAAGATGAGATTAACATATCTTTAGATTTACAAAACCTGAGAGAATTTACTTCTATTCTTCCTTGTACATATTAGGATATAAAATGCTATATATTGAGGATTCAAGGTTCCATCTTAAAACAAAATACTGCACACAACAAAGTAATCAAAAGAAAAAAGGAAATAACAAAATAAAAGCACATTAAAATTATATTTATAAACACAAAAATAAAATAAATACAAAATAAAATGCAATAAAGAAAATAAAATCAAAAGTTTGCTTCTCAAAGAAGATGAATCAATTTGATAAAACTCTGGCAAGACTGATGGAAAAAAGTGAGACCAAAACTGACACAGCAAGAGAGAATAAGCAGGATGCCATATACCTACTAAAGAAATTAAATACTTTGTTTTTAATGTTTCCACGATGTATAACACTCCTGGCCAAAATGGCTTCTTTGGTGAATTCTAGAAAACATTAAAGAAAGTAATAACTCCAATTTCATATACACTCTCCCAGATAATAGAAAAAGAAAGGTACTTTGCACAGTCTTTCTAAATAATGTGAAAATTCTAAATAATGTATTAGCAAGTATAATTAAATGGTACATAAAATAGAAATGCATCTAATCAAATAAAGTTTACTCCAGGAATGCTAATAATATTTACCATTAAATAATCAATGTAATTCACTACATTCACAGAAAAGTGGAGATAAAAAAATGATTATCTTACAATAATAAGTACAGAAATAACTTTTTATAAAACACACTATTGATTTATGCTAAAAACTCTTAGCAACATTGAAGAGAAGACAACGCAATGGTGAATTATTTAAAACTTTCTTCCTGAGAGTAGGATATGGATATCTGTTTATACTGTATCTACTAAAATAAAAATGGAAATCTTAATCAATACAATCTATATATATAAAAGCCTAAGCGAACATCCTATGATTCGACTGTTCAACTGGTAGCTATGACAGGCACTGACCACCAGGGGGCAGATGCTCAATGCACAAAAGCATGAATACATGGAACAGACTGATTAATCTCAGAGGGAAGAGGGGAGGGGGGAGGGTAGGAAGAGATTAACCAAAGATCTTATATGCATACTAGAGGCCTAGTGCATGGATTCATGCACCAGTGGGGTCCCTTGGCCTGGCCTGTGGGGATTGGGCCAAAACCGGCAATCCAACATCCCCCAAGGGGTCCCAGATTGCCAGAGTGCCTCTAGTTAGATAATAAAAAGAAAAAGAAGTCATAAGTTTTAGAAAAAAACAAAACTGTCATTATTCACAGAAAACATGAATGTGGACTTAGAAAAATCTTTTTAAAAAGTTTAGAGACAAATGACCAGAATTAACAAGTGAGTTATCCAGGTGTTGGACCCAAGCTCAAAATATGAAATCAATATATTTTTATGTATCAGCAATTAAAAAATTACAAATAAAGTAAAAAGATAAAATTTATATTACCATAAACCCTTAAAATTTAGAATTTATTTAGTGATATATGATTAAGAGCTCTGTACTGGAAACTATAAAACCTCACCAAGAGAAATTTTAAAAACTTAAATAGTTCTTCCCCCCACTCCCATCTTCATGGGTTGGAAGAATTAAAACTGTTAGGATGCAAATTCTCCCCAAATTAATCTTTAGATTAAAAATCCTAACTATGATCTCAGCAGGTTTTATGTAGAAATTGACAAACTGATTCTAAAATTCATATAAGAATATGAGGTCAAAAATAGTCAAGGAGATCATTAATAGAAAGAGAGAAGCTGGAGACTTATTATCAGATGTCAAGACTATTATAAAGCTATTAAAATGATGACAACTGCAGTATACCGAAAACTAATGCAAAATAAAAAAAATATTGAATGTAAACTTTAATTTTAAAATAAAAATAAAAAGACAGAATGGCCCTTTAAAAACTTTATAAAAATTCACACTATGTTTAGATTTGTACACTTTTTGCATGTATATTGTATTTTATTTAAAAAGTTTCTAAAACAGAATATGAACAGCTGTGTGTGTGTGTGACAGTTGAGACTGCTGACTGCCCCTGTGCACTGTAGGAAAAGCAGAGGTGCAGGAGAGAAATAGGAGATAGGGTTACTCATCAAACTGGGTTCACAATCTAGCTACAGTTAGGAAACCTTCAAAAGAGTCACCAAGACAGAGTTTGCCATGTGAGCTGTGCTTTCTAGCTTATAAAGGACTTCTCTATACAGTAACTTGATTTCTTTTCATAACAACCTTCGAAATAAGAATTATCTTGCTATTTTGCCTCTAAGGAAACTGGCTGGTATTTCCAAGGGAACACAGCCAAGAAGTGTAGAGCCACTCATGGTCCAGCTCTAAGTACTATTCTCTTTCTCTGCACCACATTTAGAGAACCGGGTGTTTGGATAAATAAATAAAAGGTCCTGTGGAATAAATTATTCCTCACAACTTCTCCATGAACGCATTTCCTCACTTTACAGATGTGGCTCAGTTGGAGCTTAAGTTTGTGTATTATTTTGTGGAAAATGTGGACAGTTGGCATTTTCCTCACTTTACAGATGTGGCTCAGAAATATTAAATAATCTACAATTACAAAAAGTAGTAAGTCACTGAGGCAGGATCTGAAAATGGATCTTTCCCATTGCAAAGTTCATTTCTTTCCAGCAAATGTAGCTGCCCATGAGCAGGTACAAGAACTGAGACAGCAGAAAGATCACTGCGGGGGTTGATTTGGGAACCTGAGTGGAGGAGGAGGTGCCTTTGAAATGGGTTAAAGCAGGAGACCATGGAGTGGGGAGAATTCTGGGTCAGGGGCTGGGTCAGGAAAGTGTTGGGAGTTTCTGCAGTCAATGAGCAGACTTGTTTGGTGGATGAGAGGGTTTTTAAGTTCCATGACATCAGGGACTGTGTTTTTGAACCACGGTATCCCCAGAGCTGGGCATGTTTTAAATGCCTGATTGATACCCATTGAACAAATAAAAGGATATATGAATGAACTGTTTAGCATCAACATTGAGTTGAAGTCAACTGTTTGTGGATTGTGGATAGTCCATTCACTCCACTGATAACACAATATGACACACCAGTTAAAAACTGGGAAGTACCTAGAAAATACGATGCTATCATTCAAGTCTGTAGAGAACATATTCAGGGTAATCAGAGCTTCCCAAGCATGACTGCTGTTGAGTGCTGATTGTACCTCAGAGCACCAGGGGTGACAGCTGAGGTTAGTATCTGATCAGGTCCAGCATCCGGACAGGATGCTGAGGTATCTGCCCAACTCCTTCCTTCTGGGCTTTAGAGCCTTTGCCCTTCCTGTCGGAGCTGGCATTTCTTGAAAACTTATTTTTGAGCTCTCTTTTCATGAGAAAAGTGATTTATTGAGATGATCGGTATAATGTTAAGGGTATTTCAGGCAGCATCTCTTATTGGAGGGAGACAATCGACTTTTCAGGTCACTGTTTAAGAAGTTCTCTTTCTTGGTGTTACAGGAGCACTGGTCCTCAAGTTGTTCCTCCCGTGAGATGAGATGATAAATCTTCTAACCACAGCATCTCTGACATTTAGATCCATGTGCTTCTGGAAAGACTCATTTCTGAGCCATCAAGGTTGGTTGAATGATTGTTCCAGAAAAGTACTGATTAATGGATCCATGTCAACCCCTAAGAAGTTTCTAATGGCCTGCAACAAGGTTCTGTCTGTGACTGTCCACTTTATTATACACCCATGAAAGTGTTGAAGCTGGATTTCAGACAAATGATTGGAACACATAGGTAATATATGTTAGACGAGAAGTTATGATATCAAATTTCAATAGGCTTCAAAAATGTGCTGAAATTCAGTAAGTATAAATGATGTCATAGGTTCAGGAAGCCAATATTGCCAGTAGACAGTGGGATACATGAGACTACACTGTAATTTAAATGTAAGTGGTCTAAGAGGTTTAACTAACTGCCAGTCAAAAAAAAAAAAAAAAAAAAAAAAACTAAAACATTTTTTTTTTTCTAGTGACCCCTTGCTGGCCTGTCTAATGGGCACATATTTTCTAAAAGTTTCTCTTCACCTGACCCAAGTGGTTGCAAGATCAGCACTTAACTCACAAAATGACCTGGTCCTTAGGTCACAAACGTAGGGACCATGAGTGGACATTTGACATAAGAATGAGAATCCATCTCTGAGGATTTAAAGTTAGAAATTTTTTAAGTTCTGATTTAATAACTATTGAGTTAATAGTAATTTAAAAATTTGATTATCTTAAAGTTAGAGAATTATAAGCCAGGCTCTCTTTGGAAACCGGGGTTCTAAGTTGGAAACCTTTGGGATTGTAGGCAGCCATGTCCTCACCACATCCTTGGTCAGGTATTCCTGTGGCTCAGCTGCATTCTTTCTCTCTCAGTACCATTTTATTCTAATAGCCTACTAGAGCTTAATGAATTCCATTTTAACTCAAGCTAATTAAATTTCTGTCATTTGTAAACACAAAATGTCCTAAGTAATAATACACAAACTTAAGCTCCAACTATTATGTCCAGAATAAGGGTGAGGTAATCATAAAATACTCTCTTGCTAGCCCTAATCTAAGTTCTTTGGCTAGACTAGTGTGGATTGTTATGGTCATTTCCAGGTTCAGCTTTCTAAGATGACCATCAAGACTTGGAGGAGGAGGCTGTAGCTGTGTAGAGATATTTAAATGGTTGGCAAGTGGAAGACAGAGTAGATGTTTTATGTCGCTGCTATGGACAAAACCAAAACCAATAATCGAAAGTTGGAATAAAGATTTCAACTCAATATAAATTGCCTTTGTAAGTGTTAGAGTGATCCAACAATGGAATAGATGACTTCATGAAGAATCAAGGCCTCCAGCAATGGGAAATTAGATCAGAACTTGGATATCCACTTATTTTGGTAATTTGACAAATAGGTAGCAACTAATAGCTATAATTTAATGAAGGCTTTGTATGTGTGAAATGCTATGCTTGACAAATGCTTTATATAAACTTACTCATATTAAATCTTCAGAAAAATCATACAGAATAGGTATTTTATATACATTTAAAAATTTACCCAATATTGTGCATATGGACAATATTTTGTTGATTTCAAAATGCAAAAGATGATCTATAGAATTACACTACAGTTAGTATTAATTTTTGTCATAATTTTTTGTAATTTTACCATTTCATGGCATATTTCAAATTAATAAACAGTTCTAATTTTGAGTTAATTATATAGCAAATGGCAAACCTATCAGATGTTCAAATAAGTGCAAGCTATAGCATTTTCATTTCTATTGTGATTAATTCAGCAATAGTTGCCCAATAAGCTTCCTTAGAAGTGTTCTCAGGACACAGTGTCCTTCCTTTGTTACATAGCAGGAGAATGGACTTGTGTTGTTTCGATGTTCCTTAGCTCTGAAGCTCAACTACTTTATCTTTCAGAGGTGGGTATGACAAGCAGGTATACTTTCTATTTTACTGTTAGTTATCATCCCCAAATCTTTCTTATTATTCTCTGCTCCAGACAGATTCCAAAATCCACCAGTTAAGGGTCTGTTTAGCATCAGACTGAGTGGATCATTTCTTTTGGAAGATCACCCAAATTTGATAACTAGCCCCACTTACCACACATTTTATAAAATAAGAAAGTCTTATTTATCACACTAAATTCTAACATACATTTTGAACTTTAAAATACTTCCTATAATTTTTGGATTTCTTTTTTACCAGATACTATAAAAATTCTGCTATATCATATAATTGTTGCTTTATTTCTATCCATTCTCTTTTTCTAATGTATCTTGTTCTTTGTCTTTATAAAACGTCAGTAAAAAGACTAAGCATAAATGTACAAAGATCACAGCTAAACCAGATAATGCCAGATGCTGGAGATTCTCTTCAAAGTAAATACTCAGCACCAGGTGTGAGTTGGCTTAACAAATAAACACATACTTACAAGGAACACAAAGACAGAGGGATTAGCGCTCATGCAGCTAAAACTGTTATGTCATGAAAATATGTAAGAAGGATTTGAAATCAAAATAAAAATGAAATTAAGTTAAATTATTCATTCACATCTATACCGAAGGGAAATGTTATTGCAATATGTGAAATTTCTGTTCAAAATTAATACTTAGAAAAATGCTAGTATTTATAATATCAGCTAAAGGAAAAATCCTTTAATTATGCTTTAGTGACAGCATAATATTAAGTCTGCTTGCAACTCACTACAGACTGGTAATAATGAAAATAATAAACTTTTTTTCCTATGAGTCAAAACAGAAATATAATTTTTTGTAAAAATATATTGTATTATACTGAAAGATTTCACAGTTGAAATTCAGGTCGCTGCTTTACAACTGGCTGCAGTAAATGAAGTGACCATGTAGTATGACTTTATGCAGAAACTACTGATGTCAGGAGCATTTTAAGATATTTTCTTGGTTTCTGGTCAAGATGCCAGCATAAGTAAATGTGGTCCTCAACTCCTCCCACAACCACATCAAAATTACAACTGAACTACAGAACAACTATCATTTAGAACCACCTGGAATCTAGTTGAACAAGAAGTCCTATAACTAAGGGTATAAAGAAAAAGCCAGCCGAAACCGGTTTGGCTCAGTGGATAGAGTGTCGGCCTGCGGACTCAAGGGTCCCAGGTTCGATTCCGGTCAAGGGCATGTACCTGGGTTGCGGGCACATTCCCAGTAGGGGGCGTGCAGGAGGTGGCTGATCGATGTTTCTCTCTCATTGATGTTTCTAACTCTCTATCTCTCTCTCTCCCTTCCTCTCTGTAAAAAGTCAATAAAATATATTTAAAAAAAGAAAAAGCCACATGGAGACTTGCAGGATGGGCAGAGGGAGACATGGAAGGGACTCATCCCACACCCACGTGTGGTGGTTACGAATTGGGAGGGATATCTTGGCTGTGAAGGTCCCCCCCTGAGAGCGAGGTATCCCAAACCCACACTAGCCCCTCCCCATGCCCCCTGTCCCCTCCTACTCTCCCACTACCTCCCTTCCCCAGCCCAGAGTTCCAAGATGAGAAATCTTCTTAACTTCTGGCTGTGAAAATCAGCGGGATTCAAGTGAGATGGAGGGCTGATGGAGTCCCAGGTGTTCCTCTTAAAGGACAGGGACTTATTGGGACTCACTTCTTCTGAGTTCTAGCACTGGGCAGCAGCTTGGAAAGGCACTAGGGTCATAAAGGGAGGAACTGAATTGTCTGGTTTCGGAGTGCGGTTGGAGAGGCAGCTTTTTCCCACACAGAAGTGTTGGCAGAGGCCATTGTTCCTTTGATGCTCCCCCACCCCTCACAGCCATAAAGCCCATAAAACAGGCACCATATCTGAGTCTCCATCAACTTGGCTAAGCCCTGGTGATTTCCTGAAATCCTTCCCCATCCAACTTGCTGGCCCACCCAAGCTCTTTCCAGTGGCTTTTCCATACAAATGACCTATCTTGGCTCATGCTGCCAACTTTCCTAAAACCTTTCAAAGCCCCACAATACCAAACAAACAGCATCTGTACTCAGGGTGCCTGTACCTCTTTTAAGTGGCCCCAGGCCCAGCACTAGTGGCAGCCAGCCATGGTTTGCAGCTTGGCTTCTCACAGGCACCTCCAAGCCCAGCACAAGTAGGAGCCATCAGCAGGTCCCTTTGTAGCTCATGCCGTGTGGCTGTGGGCAGGGCACAGGTGGCAGCTTATCTTGGCCTGCTCCTCCTGGGAGGCCACTGAGCTAGTACACCTGGTAGACAGCTTCAAATTGTGCCAATGCAACCCAAGTGCCCATCAATAGATGAATGAATAAAGAAGAACTAGTGCATATATACAATGGAATATGACTCAGCCGTGAAAAAGGATGAAATCTTGCCATCTGCAATAACTTGGATGGATGTAGAGGATATTGTGCTGAGTGAAATAAATCAGACAGAGGAAGACAAATGACAAATGATTTCACTTATATGTGGAATCTACAAAACAAAATAAATGAACAAGCAGAACAGAAACAGACTCAGAGATACTGAGAACATTTGACAGTCACCAGATGGGAGGCTGGATTGGAGGGAGGGGTGAAAAAATTAAAAGTGTTTTTAGCAAATATTTTAAGAAGTACAAATTGAGCCCTAGCTGGTTTGGCTTAATGAACAGAGTATTGGCCTGTGGACTGGCCTGGGTTGTGGGCTTGATCCCCAGTAGGGGGCGTGCAGGAAGAAGTCAATCAATGGTCCTCTCTCATCATTGATGTTTCTATTTCTCTTCCTCTCTGAAATCAATAAAAATATATTTTTAAAAAAAGAAGTACAAATTGATAATTACAGAATAGTTATGTGGAGTACAGCATAGGGAATATAGTCAATAATAGTAACTATTTATGTATGTTGTCAGATCAGAGTGATCACTTCATAAATTATATGAATGTCTAATCACTGGGTTGTACACCTGAAACTAATATAGTAAAAGGGGAAGTCCTAAGGATATCAAATAACTAACTTACCTATGATCACAAAGCCATTTAATTTGGAACTATTTGTACTTTTCTGAATCTTATATTGAGAAAAAGATTAGATGAGATGAACATTAAATTCTCTCTCTGATTATATGAGATGAACTTTAAGTTCTCTCTCTAATCTAAGATTTTATGGATACAATAAACCACAGTGTTTCTTAAGATTTATTGCCTCTCTCACCTCAAAGGCAATTTGTATTTACAGACATGTCATATAGTGCCTATAAAATTATAAATAGCTTGAGAAATTTATATGCGTTATAATTCATTTGTGTCATAAACACATGGTCACCTATAAATGTCAGAATAACAGAATAATGAAGACTTATTTTCCAAGCAGACTTGATCTTCAGGGTCTCCTAACCTGTAATTCTAGGAATAGCCCTGTCAGAGCTAGGGTTCAGATGAAGCCCCAATATAGTGTACTGGAATTCTATACCAGGATTCTGCACTTGGTGAGCCAGCAGCTGCTCACACAGTGTTGCCAGGGCTCTTTCATAAGACATTTGAGATAAGGTGACTGTGGTCATCTGTGTGGATTGTTACCTCTTGGTAGATATTGGTACAGGATCTATATCTCAGGTGTTTTTGTTTATTTTATTTTTATTTTTTGCTAACATTTTTTTTGTATTTGGGGCCAGAGGCATCAGTGTTAACAATATAATCCCTGCAGTTTCCTAGCCTAGGACAGATTGATGATGATGTTAAGCCTGGGCTGTGACCTTAAAGGTTTTAAGAATAGAAATGTTTATAGTGTCAAGAGAATGAGAAGATAAGCCACCAGAGAGGAAAAAATATTTGCTAAAAACACATCTGATAAAGGACTTTATACACAATATAGAAAGTAATCTCCAAAACCAACAATAAGAAAAAAGCAATTCAATTAAAATATGAGTAAAAGACCCAAATAGTCACTTCACCACAGAAGATATACAGATGGCAAATAAGCATATGAAAAGATGCTCCAGAGGCAATCCAAGATGGCGGCGTAGGTAAACACCTAAACTGCTGCCTCGCACAACAATTTCAAAACTACAACTAAAAGACAAAACGTCTATCACCCAGAACCACAGGAAAGCTGGCTGAGTGGAAGTTCTACAACTAGAAGGAAAGAGAAAAGAGCATTGAGACATGCACGAGCGCTGAAAAGCTGAGGTACGGAGGCACGTGATCCGGGCTGGTGGCAGGCATTGCTTTTTTCAACCCAAAGGGAGACAAGCCCCCGATTACTCTGAAATCCAGTCTCTGGGGAGACACGGGGGACCCAAACTCCTACGGGGAGAAGCTGAAATGTCTGCCAGTGAGGGTGGCTTGCTTGCAGAGCTGCGCGCAGGAATAATTGTTTACTGCACTGGCGCACGGGATGCGCGGATGCCATCAGGGATGCAGAGCCGGCTAACTAGCAGCCATTGCTGTTTGCCACGCCCTAGCCTAGTGACACCCTGAGACCCCACCCTGCACAACCTACAAACCCACCCAAGCTCCAAGCAGTGGATTTAGCATAAGAAAGGCCTGCCCTATCGCAGCTTAACCTAGCAAACTTACAGCCTGGGTCAGACAGCTCCAAAACCTCCAAACCCCAAGCAAGGAGGAGAAAATTGTAGCTCTCACTGTAGCTCCTGCTGGGTGGCCTCAGACAGTAGCTGACCTGAACCCCATTGGAGATCCAGAAGCCAGTGTACCTAGTGGTCAGTGTGAGACACCAGATTTCAACTCCTCACATCCATAAGTGACACATTCAAGAGGCAGACTCAGTGAGCACCAAAGCCCCAGTGAAACAAGTCCTGCCCCATAAGCGTGTCTTCAGTGCAGCAGTTCTTCCATTATAGACACAGTGAGTGCTCACAGCTAATTGGCCTGGAGGTCAATTTCTCCCAGTGTACCAACAGCAATTAAGGCTTAACTACACCAAGACTTTGCACTCAGCCCACAAAGGGGTGTACCAAGAGCATCCACCTCATGTGACTGAGGAGGCTGAGCTACTGCCCCCTATAGATCACCTACCACAAAAAGCTACTCCATCAACACAGGGAAGCAGCCAAAATGTGGAGACAAAGAAACATGTCATGAATGAAAGAAATGGAGGAAAGCAAACTACTGGATGACATAGAGTTCAGAACCACATTTATAAGGTTACTCAAGAATCTTCTAAAAACCACCGAGAAACTTGATGACACTTCTGAGGAGCTTAGTGAGACCTTCAAGGACCTTAATGAGAATGCCAAAAAAATGGAAAAGGATCCGTCAGAAATGAAGCATACACTGTCTGAAATAAAGAATATACAGAAACTCAACTGTAGATCAGCGTACCCCAAGAATCAAACCAAAGATCTGAAATATGTGGAAACAAAAAACATCCAACCAGAAAAACAAAAAGAAAAAAGAATCCAAAAATATGAAGATAGTGTAAGGAGCCTCTGGGACAACTTTAAGCGAACCAACATCCGAATTTTTGGGATGCCAGAAGAAGGGAGAGAGCAAAATATTGAAAACCTATTAGAAGAAATAATGACAGAAAACTTCCCCTACCTGGTGAAAGAAATAGACTTACAAGTTCCGGAAGCACACAGAACCCCATACAAGAGGAATCCAAAGAGGACCACACCAAGACACATCATAATTAAAATGCCAAGGGCAAAAGACAAAGAGAGAATATTAAAAGCAGCAAGAGAAAAACAGTTAATTACCTACAAGGGAGTACCCATATGACTGTCAGCTGATTTCTCAACAGAAACTATGCAGGCCAGAAGGGAGTGGCAAGAAATATTCAAAGTGATGAACAGCAGGAACCTACAATCAAGATTACTCTACCCAGCAAAGCTATCATTCAGAGTTGAAGGTCAGATAAAGAGCTTCACAGACAAGAAAAAGCTAAAGGAGTTCATCACCACCAAACCAGAATTACATGAAATGCTGAGGGGTATTCTTTAAGAAGAGGAGGAAGAAGAAAAAGGTAAAGATAAAAATTATGAACAACAAAATGACATCAAATACATACCTACCAACAAGTGAATCTAAAAATCAAGTGAATAAAAAATCTGAAGAACAGAATGGACTGGTGAATATAATAGAATCAGGGACATAGAAAGGGAGTGGACTGATGATTCTCAGGGGAAGCAGGTGTGAGGGGTGCAGGAAGAGATTGGACAAAAATCTTACTCCTATGGATGAAGACAGTGGCGGGGGTAAGGGCATGGGGTGGGGTGGGGAATCAGGTGGAGGGGAGCTATGGGGAAAAAAAAAAGAGGAACACCTGTAATAATCTGAACAATAAAGATTTATTTAAAAAAATAAATAAAATAATAAAAAAAATAAAATTTAAAAAAAGGATGCTCCACATCATATGTCATTAGGAAAATGCAAATTAAAACAACATGATACCACTACACACCTATTAGGAGAGTAAAAATCCAGAACAAATGACAACACCAAATGTTGGTGAGGATGTGAAGCAACAGGAACTCTCGTTTATTACTGGTGGGAATACAAAAATGGTATAGCCACCTTGAAAGACAGTTTGGCAGTTTCTTACAAAATTAAGCATACTGTTACCATGGGATCCAGCAATCATGCTCCTTGGTGTTTACCCAAAGGAGTTGAAAACTTGTGTTCATGCCAAAACCTACGCACAGATGTTTATAGCAATTATTCACAATTACTAAAATTTGAAAGGAACCTAGATGTTCTTCAATAGGTGAATGCATAAACTGTGGTACATCCAGACAATAGAATACTATTCAGTGCTAAAATGAAGTGAGCAGTCAAAACCCAAAAGATATAGAGGAGCCTTAAATGTATATTACCAAGTGAAGGAAACCAATTTGTAAAGGCTACATACTGTAAATGGCGAAAATAAACCTCAGAACTTGAATTCTGGCTGAGAGAATTCAGAGCCAAGACTCAAACCTGCAAGAGAAAGTTTGTTTTAGGAAGCAAAGCAAAACTACACTCAAAAGAAAGTTTCAAGGGTCAGCTCTCTGGGGTGTGGGCTGAGGTTCCTTTCAACTTCTTGGAGGGGGTTAACTGTTTTCTTCTTGGAGCTGACCTATTGGGGCCTTTCCTGTCCTCTCCTGTCCTTGAATAGAAGTCAGATCGGATTTCTCCAGCCCCCGTGTTCTTCTCTAAGGCGTGTGTGGGGTCATCTGCCCTATGACTATCTACATGCCAGGGGAGGAAAGCTCGGGGGGTTCTGACCCGAATGACCAGGAATGATCCAGGAGAGGAACAGGTGTCTCAGGAGTGAGGTCCTCATTAACAGTCCTCACTAACAGTACTTGCTCTCCCAGTTCTGCCTGTTGATAGGCATCTGTTGTTAGGTGTGCAGGACTTTTGGCCCTGCTGGCATTCCATCCTGGCCTATTGCCCTGCTCTGCTAATGCCTACCTGACTTCCTACCACACCATTATATGACACTCTAGAAAAGAAAAATGATAGAGACAGCAAAAATATCAGTGGCTGCTAGAAGTTGGAGGGGTGGAGGAAGGGAATAGATGGAACTTGGAGGATTTTTAGGGAAGTGAAATTATTCTGTGTGATACTATAATGATGAATACATATTATTCTATATTTGTTCAAACCCACAGAATGTACAACACTAGTGTGAACCCTAGTGTAAACTTTAGACTTTGGTTGATAAGGATATGTCTGAGTAGATTAATCTGTTGTAACAAATGCTGATAATGGCAAGTCTGTGCATGTGTTGTGGCCAAAGGGTACATGGGAACTCTCTGTATCTTTCACTCAGTTTTGCTGTGGGCCTGAAACTGATTTTAAAAAGAAAATCTATTTTTAAAAAGAAAAGGTTATAGGGTCCCACCTCCATATGTTATTTAAATTATATATTTAAAAATTATGGTATCTCCCATATAAAATTGAAAGAGTATAAATTGTAAATTAAATTTAAAAATATTTTTCCTAAGTGGCACTATCCCTGTTTTGGGGAGGGGGAAATAGAAAATTCTTTCCAAAAATATGTTTACTCTTATTTTTGTGTGGGTGCTCCTGCTTGCTAGAACTTGGGGGTCTGCATTTGGGTTACCAAGCAGTAGGTGGAAGGTGCCTTATCAATTCGGATGTCTTTTCCTTTCCCCAGTGGTTCCCTTGGTCGCCATGACTAAGTTACATGGAAAAATGCAGGGTCTGGCAAACGCTACCCAAGGTGAGGCACCTGTTTAGCGTCACAGAGCTATACTTCCCCTGTCACAGACATATACTTCCCCTGGCTCCCAAAGTCCCTGGTGAGAAGGGTAAATCTTCAGAGGCCACTTCCAAGGCTAATATGGGTTTTAAATTACAGATGTGAATTTGAAAGCTACCTCTTCTTGTCTAACTGTCCAAACTTAGGTGAGTCACTTACTCTCTCTAAAGTTCAGATTCCTCTGTAATATTTGTTTTAAAACACAAGGCCCTTAGGAGGAATGTGAGGAAGAAATCGAATAATACAGATAAAGACTGCCCTGGCTGGTTTGGCTCAGTGGATAGAGCATTGGACTGCGGACTGGAAGGTCTCAGGTTCAATTCCGGTCAAGGGCACATGCTTGGGTTGCGGGCTTGATCCCCAGTAGGGGGCGTGCAGGAGGCAGCCGATCAATGATTCTCTCTCATCATTGATGTTTCTATTTCTCTCTCCCTCTTCCTTCCTCTCTGAAATCAATAAATATATATTAAAAAAAAAAAAAGACATACCAAGCACTGGTAGTCAGTGCTTGGCAATAGGCATCAGTTCCAGCCTGCAACTCCACGATAAAGTAGGTGATCATGGTGATAATAATAAATACATTTATAGCAGTTTATAAAGTCTAAAGAAATTTCACACACATTCATAGAATTACCAAAGGTTAGTGTTGGAAGGTAACTTAAAAGTCATCTAGCCCTCTGTTCATCTTATCCATGAATGCACCAAGGTCTAGAGACCTTATGTAACATATCCAAGGTCATTTGGCTAGGCAATAGCAAAGTTATGATTGAAAACACAGGTGATATTTTGCTCCTAAATGTGACTTTTGTTATATCTTGTATTTATTGGTTATGTAGAGCAATGTTTTACAACAATAGCTATTGTTTATAATCATTTACCAAATACCAAGATTTTCCCAGCATTTTCTCATCTAATTTCTAGAACAATCTTCCAAGGGGCATACTATTATTTTCCCATTTAAGGAATGAGGAATAGAAGCACAGGGGGGTTAAGTAATACCTACACAGCCACTCAGCTAATAAGAGGTAGTGTAGGAATGAGTCTGTGAATTCTAAGTGTACGCTCCCAACACCAAAGGGTGTTGTACAGATAGGGTTATTACAGGACAGGACAGATGGGGATTAGTTGAGTTGTTCAAACCATCTGTGTGAGTGATTCCCTGTGATTGGTATTTCTAGCTAGGACATATGGCAGTAGAAGGGGTGTCTGTTTTGGAGTTAGACAGATTTGGGCTGGAATCCACACTCTAGAGAAGGCAGCCTTACCAAATGGAGTAGTTGAGGGTGGGCTTTGGTGTCAATCTGACCCATGTTTGAGTCTGAGCTTTCCCAATCACCAATAATGTGACTTTGGGCAAGTGACTTGTGCTCTCTAACCTCTCTTTCCCATCTGTGAAAGAGGGATATTAACAGTATCTATCTCACTGGGTTGTTGAGAGGAGGAAATGAGAATAATACTGCTCATAAAGTATATACACAGTACTTTGTACAGTATTTGTAAGGTGCTTATAGAATGTTAATGCTCCCTTTATTGTTGTTTTCATTATTTAACCTCTCTGAGTCTTGGTTTCCTTATTGGTAAGATAGGAAAGTGATATCTACATTATATGTAATCATTAGAGAAATGTATGTAAATGAAGTTCCTGGCACTCAATAAATGATCACTCCAAAGTACAGTGTGTTCTGGAGACTTCTGTAACAAAGTCTTGAATAACTGCAGATAAATATCAACATGTTGGGAAAGTACAGATAAGTAGTCTTAATGTCCATAATAATGTTCTGTGTGGAAATTGCTTCCAAATCCCCATTTTCCATTTTGTAAAACCACTATTGGGCAAATGAAAGCTACGGTTGGGAGAGATGTGAGCTTTGCCTGGGACCATGGATATGGCTGAAATGTCAACTTCAAAGTAAAAAAGCAAAATCTGTTGGTCTCTTGCCTTCCTTAGGAGTCATGGTAACCAGGTCTACCAAATCCTGAGCTAGCTGAGACATTAGACTTTGCTAAGAAAAATGACTTAAACTAGTTAAAATAGAAATGGTTCCAGAAGACCTTCAAGTGAGGATAAAGTGGTGGGCGTTCCATGGTTTTGCAACAGGTTGCTGTGATGTTTTCTCTCAAGTGTGCCTTTTGTGCTGCTTGAATCACACCAGGGTGGGTAGGCACTGCTTACACTTGTGCCCAAGTGGCCAATCTCCTCCTCACACTCCTGGGCAGGCAGAGAAACACTTGGTTTTCTGAAACTGATGCCTGCTTGGCCAGGTGGTGGTGTCCAGAAAAGTCTTTTTCTATTTCTGAAAAGCCCTTTACTCTCATCTTAATTATGAAAAAATATTTAGTTTTCTATGAACACTGTCCTTTTCACACTCACATGATCACGCAAAGATCAATTAATGAATTCTGAATTCCTTATCTGCATAGAGTTTAAAGCCATAAATATGCACACTCAGAATATTCTTTCTTATAAATGAGCTCATTGCTGAAGTGCAGCCTAAACTGGATCTTTTGACTATTCCAACCTTCTCTGTAGAAAATAGAGGTATGGAAAAAAGCATTTTCCCAAGTGTCACCTGTGGGTCTTCATATAGAGAGACAAAATCCACACCTCCCCAAAATGATAGGGCCCAAGAAGGGAGAAGACATAACATTTATTGTGCCAAGAACAGGAGCTGCATGATCTCATTTGACTTTCACAGACTCCGTTTCATTTTCATCCTTACAGCAACCCTGTGACATAGATAGCTGGTCACATTTCTGTGCATCTTGCTTCCCAAACATGCCTCTCTCCCCACCCCCCTCCCTGCCTCAATTCCAGGCAAAGCAGCGCTTCCCAGCACTTCATATGTGGCACACGTGGACAAGGGGAACATCGCATGGTACACTGAAACAAACAGCAGGTTATTTTGGAGCATTTAGATAAGACTTGGTGAAAAAATTCATATCTATAAAATACTGCAAGAAACAGAAAATACATATATCATAGAAGCTATAAATGTTGAAGCATTTTAATTTTTAAGTGAGAAACATAAGCCTGCTTTTCTGAACATAGCTTCATTATTTATTGGACATGTTTATTGAGGGTTAATTTGCATCCAGCAAAACACACAGATTTTAAGTGTACTCTTTTGATCATTTCTGATACATGAACACATTACCCTGCCTCACCCCCATCAAAACATAGAACATGTTTATCACCCTGCAGAGTTCCTTTGTGCCTGCTCTCTGTCAATGCCTGGACACCACAACAGCCACTTTATCCGCTATCTATTTCTATAGAAAGTCTTGCCCATTTTAGACACTTATATAAATGAAATAATACAGTATATACTCTTTTTGTGTCTGGCTCCTTTTATTAAACATGTTTTCCAGATTCATTCAGCTTGTTGTATACCTCAATAGTTTGTTACTTTTAATTGCTGAGTGATATTCCATTGTATGAACATACCATAGCTTGCTTGTCCAGTCTCCTGCTGATGGATACCTGGGTTGTTTCCAGTTTGGGGCTATTATAAATAAAGCTATGAAGATCCTTACACGAGGCTTTTTGCAGGCATACATTTCCATTTTCCAAGGATCAACACCTAGAGTGAAGTGGCTGGGTAACATGTAGATGTGTGTTTAGCATTTTACAAGTCTCCCAGTTTTCTTAACTAATTCTACCATTTTATACCCCTACTACCGATATAGGAAAATTCCTGTTGCTTATACATCAATGCCAATGTTTACTGTTATTAATTTTTTCCTTTTCATTGAATTTATTGGGGTGACATTAGTTAATAAAATCATATAGGTTTTAGATATACAATTGTATAATACATCATCTATATATTGTATTGTGTTCACCACCATAAGTCAAATCTCAGTCCATCACCATTTATCCCTCTTTACCCTATTCTACCCCACAATCCCCGTTCCCTATGGCAATCACCATATTGTTGTCTGTGTCTATGAATTTTTTGTTTTTGCTTATTGTGTTTTTTTTTTTCTTTTACTTACTTAATCCCTTCCCCCTTTTCACCCAGCCCTGAAACCCCCTCCCCTCTGATTCTGGCTGGTTTGTAGTGATACCTAATTGCTGTTTAAATTTGCATTTCCTTGATACATATTGATGTTAAACACTTATTTTTCTTGTGCTTGTTGGGCATTTATAAATCTTGTTGTGAAGTGTTTGTTCAAGCCTTTACCCAGTTTTTATTTGGGTCATTTGTCTTTTATTTTGAGTTGTAAGAGTTCTTCATATATTCTGGATACAACTCCTTTGCCAGATTTTATTTTACAAATGTTTTCTCCCAGTCTGGGACTTATGTTTTTATTTTCTTAATGGTATTTTTTGCATGCAGATATTTTTCATTTTAATGAAGTCCAATTTATCCATATTTTATGGTTACTGCTTTCTCTATTCTTTCTATGAAGTTTTTACTCATACCAATGCCATTAAAATAGTCTCTTATGTTTTATTCTAGAAGCTTTATAGTTTCAGCTTTTCAATTTGATGATCCACCTGAAATCATTTTGTGTGTGATGTATATTTTGAGATTTTCTAGATTTGTAGTACCCAATACAGTAGTGTCAGACATTTAAATTTAAATTAATTAAAAGAAATATTCATCTGCTAAGTCACTTTAGCCATAAGTTCAAGTGCTCAGTATTTACACTTGGATAGTGACTGCCATTGGGCATTACAGATATGGAACATTTCATTACTGCAGAAAATTCTATTGGAGTATTTTGTTATTGATTTCTAATTTGAAACTGTTGTAACCATGCTGTGCTGGTGTGGCTCAGAGGTTGAGCATCGACCCATGAACCAGGAGGTCACCTGTTTGATTCCTAATCAAAGCACATGCGTGGGTTGCCAGTTTGATCCCCAGTGGGGGTGTGCAGGAGGCAGCCCATCACTGATTCTCTCTCATCATTTATGTTCTATTTCTCTATCCTTCTCCTTTCCTCTCTCTCTCTAGTATCAATAAAATAAAATATTTTTTTAAAAAGAAGAAGAACCTGGAAAAAAAAATAAAAATAAAACAATTGTAACCAGAAAATATATTCTGTATGATTTTGACTTTTGAATTTATTTAGACTTGTTTTATGGCCCATAAAATAGTCTCTGTTGATGAATTTTTCATGATCACTTGAGAAGAGACTACAATCCTTTTCTGTTGCTGGGTATAGTGTTCTATAACTGTCAGTTAAGTTGAGCTGTGTCGTCTGAGTCTTTGCTGATTTTTTAATCTACTTGTCCTATCAACTGCTGAGAAATGGGTGTTAAATTCAACAATAATTGTGGATCTATCTAAGTTTTCCTTTATTTCTGTCACATTTAAAATTGTTATATTGCCTTGATCACTCTTTTATCACTATGAAATGTCTCTCTGTATTGTCAATGCTCAAGCCCTTTGTTATAAATTTAGTAATGATAGGTTTTTAATGATTAGAATTTGTACATTATATCCTTTTCCATTTTTCATTCTTTTATTTTCAATTCTTCTGTCTTTGTGTTAAGGTGTGTTCTTTGTCAAAAACACATACTTTGGTCTTGTTTTGGTCAGTCTGGCAATCTTTGTCTTTCCATTTGGCTTTTCTGATCGTATGCAATTATTGATTATGAAGCCATGGCCAGTGTGGCCTTGGGTTCAAAGGCTTGGAGAAAGGGCTGACGTGCAAATTAATACACAAGAGAAGAAATATAAATTTGGAAATTATGGGGGAAGCCAGGGAAAGCTTAGCTGTAGTAGCCAAGTTCCACTGAGTCTCTGTTCCCCTCTGCTTTTATTTACTAGAATACACAATTGCTTTTTAGGAATGTAAACAGACATATCAATGGTAATGTTTAGTAAACAGTAAGATTATCAGGTTGGGGGAGTTTGCTAGGCCATTGAGTCAGAAATTGGTAATAAAATGCAAATATTCACCCTGTGACTATCAAAGAGCCCAATTCAGTCTTCTGACTGGACTTCTCACATTTGTATTAATTACTGTTGATCTTGGCTCTCAGCAATTGATATATGTGGATTTTCATCTACTGTCATGATATTTGATTTATATTGTTCCATCTGCCCTTTGGTTTTTTTGTTCCTCCTTTTATGCCTCTTTTTTGTATGTGAATTAAGTATTTTTAGGTATTTATTTTTATTTTCTGTGTTAATTATAATCATTAGTAATGTCTCTTTACATTATTTTTTTAGTCCTTGACCTAGAGATTTTAACTTGTGACATCTATAACTTGTGACATCTATAATAAAAAGATATTCTACTACAATGTAAGACTCTTAAACTAATACATTTTAATTAACTACTTTCTTACACTTTGTGCTCTTTTCATATATTTTACTTCTAAATATCCCAGAGCCTCACATTGCATTGTTATTATTTTTAGTTTAAAAGGTCAATAGTCTTTAAAATATCAATAAAATCTTTATTTTATAAATATTTTTTCCTAGCCTGGGACTTATGTTTTCATTAAAATGTATATGTTTGTATGCACTGTGCATGTGTGCATGCCCAAGTGTGTGTGTGTGTGTGTGTGTGTGTGTGTGTGTAATGTTCTTTATATTTACTGACATGTTTCCTCTTTCTGATGCTCTTAATTCTTTCCTGAAGAATTAGGTATCTATCTGATATTATGCCATTTTGGCCTAAACAATTTATTTTAGTCTTTCTTATAGTATAAATTCCTTATATAGTAGGGATTCTTTATATTTGAGATAATTTCCTTCAGGTTTGCCTCTAATTTTTGGAAAATAATTCCACTAGACCTAGAATTTTAGATTGAAACATTTTTTTCTTTCAACACTTTAAAGATGTCATTCAACTGTCGTCTTATCGCAATTGTTTCTGGTGAGAAGCTGTAATTTCTATCATTGTCTCCCTTTATGTAATATGTCTTATTTTCCCTGGCAGCTCTTAAGATTTCTCTTTATGGCTGGTTTTCATAAATTTGATTGTGATGTGTCTAAGGGTGTGTTTGTTGGTATTTGTATTTATCCTTCTTTGGGTTTGATGAGCTTATTGAATCTTCAGTTGATGTCTTTCCTATATTTTAGAAAACTCTTCCCCACTTAAATATTTCTCCTGGGATTGAAATTCTGTATTTACTATGGGCTCAGTGCACAAATTCGTGCACCTTGAAAGGAACTGTGGGCCACGAAGCTGCAGTGGGCACAGGGGCGGGTCTTGGCGCATGCTCTGTGCTCCTGTCTGGTCCTTCCCACTGTGGGCCCCAGTCCCATTTGATGGCATCCCCACTCACACTGCTGCCACTCCCACACGCTGGCTGATGGTGGGTCTGCTGCCCTGATCATCCCTCAGGAGAGAGAGGTGGAGAAGGTGGAGAAGTCCTCAGAGGCAATCAGGGCCAGCAGCCACCGCTTGCACCCACTGACGATGCTGAGTGATCAGGGCCAGCACTGGGCACCAGCAATGGGTGTGAGTGGTGGCTCCGGCACTGGCAACGGGTGCGAGTGGGGCCAGCTCTGGGAGCAGGTGCAAGTGCCTGGTGGGTTCATGGCACACGGTTAGCAAAGAATTTGCAGTAGCCACCAGAGGCTTGCCCCGATGGCAGCAACCAGTGCCCCGCCTTGGTCTGGCGCCCCTGCTCACCTGCTCCACCATCTCATTGCCCGATGCCAGCCATGTTCCGTGCGCGCCCCCTGGTGTTCAACACACGTCATAGCAAAAGGCTGTTTGGTTGTTCCGCTGTTCAGTGTATTTGCATATTAGGGTTTTATATATATAGATTTAAACATTATATATACTAGAGGCCCAGTGCACGAAGTTCTTGCACTGCAGGTGGGGTCCCTCAGCCCGGCCTGGACCCTATCGCAGTCCAGGAGCCATCAGTTGGACATCCTTAGCACTGCTGTGAAGGCAGGAGAGGCTCCCGCCACTGCCACTGCACTCGCCAGCCATGAGCCTGGCTTCTGGCACACTGACCACCAGGGGGCAGCTCCTGCATTAAGCATCTACCCCCTGGTGGTCAGTGCACATCATAGCAACCGGTCATTCCATCCTTTGGTTGATTTGCTTATTAGCCTTTTATTATATAGAATATACATATACATACACATACATACAATGAGTGGTCAGATTATTATGATCTCTGAACGCATAATAATCTGGCCACTCAGTGTGTGTGTGTATATTAGAGGCCTGGTGCATGAATTTGTGCACAGATGGGGTCCAGCCAGCCTGGCCGGGGGAGGGGACGTGGGTGGTTGGCCGGCCTGCCTGCTGGTTGAACTCCTGGTTGAGGGGACAATTTGCATATTAGCCTTTTATTATATAGGATATACACTGAGTGGCCAGATTATTATGCATTCAGAGATCATAATAATCTGGCCACTCAGTGTGTGTGTGTGTGTGTGTGTGTGTGTGTGTGTGTGTATGTGTATGTGTGTGTGTGTGTGTATATGTCAGTAAAATTAAAGAAATCAGGTAATTTGTTTTGAACTGTATTTGCATTCAAGGTAAATGATCTGATTGTCTTCAGTTTTACTGATTCCTTCCTCTGCTATGTCCAGTCTGTTAATAAAGCCACTGAAAAAGCTCTTTATCTGATCTATTTTCCATTTACAACATTTCCATTTGGCTATGAAATTGTCCATCTGTTCCAACGTGCTGTTCACTTTTTCCACTCTAGCATTTTATATATTTATTATTTTAAAAACATATGCCTGATTATTTCAACAACTCTATTTAATAAGTCTGATTCTATTTACTGTTTTCTCTTTAACAAAGAGTCAATTTTTTCATGTATTCTATAATCTGATTTTGATTGAATTCAGGCATTATGGATTATCAATGAACTAGAGGCCTGGTACATGAATTCGTGCATGGGTGGGGTCCAGCCAGCCTTCCCCGATTGGGGTAGGGGGGCCAATCGGGGGTGAGGCTTACCAGGGGGAGGGGCCATGGGAAATTGGCCAGCCAGCCCCGCCCCCTGGTCAAACTCCTGGTTGAACTCCTGGTTGAGGGGACAATTTGCATATTAGCCTTTTATTACATAGAATAGTAGAGTCTGAAGAAATTAATAATCACATCTAGGGTAGACCACTTTTGTCTGGCAGGCCATTAGTGAGGTTTGAGACACTCTAGTCTGTAACTGACCTATATCGAGGAGTTCTGTTCCTTTAGTTAGCTTTAGTTCACTGCGGGCTTCACATTATTTGATGGAGAATTCAGAACCTTCTCTTTAGCAGGACTTGAGATGTAAGCATCTGGGGGAATTTTATCAGTTCTGTCCCACCCTCTACTTCAGCAGGCCCTGTTTACCTTTGTCTTGTGCCTATCTCCACTCTCTTGTTCTCTCCCAACTGGCTATGGCCCTGCCTGTACTCAAAGCCCGCCCTGGGGGTTTCTCTCAGCATCCAAGCTCTGCCTGTGGAATTCAGTGGGCCCAGGAACTGTTAAGGTGATGTGTCTTCCTTAGCTCTCCAGCCCTTCCCCCAGTCAGAGAAAGACCTAACCTAGTAAGGTAAGGCCCATAGTGTCTGTGGAATATACTGAGTGGCCAGATTATTATGATCTCTGAGCACATAATAATCTGGCCACTCAGTGTATATCCTATATAATGAAAGGCTAATATGCAAATTGTTCCCTGGACCAGGAATTCGACCAGCAGGCAGGCCGGCCAACTGCTCATGTCCCCTCCCCCTGGCCAGGCTGGCCAGACCCCACCCATGCACAAATTCATGCACCTGGCCTCTAATATATATATAGAGTGGCCAGATTATTATGCATTTAGAGATCATAATAATCTGGCCACTCAGTGTATTTCTCAGTTATTATTAAGACTCCAACAGGCTCTGCCCACCTGTGTCTTGGGAAAAACACGTTTTCCTGCCTCAGGGGTAGACATTTGCTGCCTCATAATGAGTACCCGGACCTGAGTGCGAGGGAACCCCTCAGTCCTCCTGATCAGACTTCTATGCCTTGGCCTTCAGCTTCCTTACTCTGCCCCCAGGCTGACCTGTGAGCACTCAGTGAAGGCCCAGGAAGCCAGTGGGCAGATGCAGATTGCACTTTTATCTTAACTCCTCGGCATTCTAAATCCCTTGAAATTGCACCAAAGCTTCAGCTGTTTATTTTAATCAGTTTCTTCTTCCATTGACTGTGCTGCTAAGGGTGAAAGTGGCTCTCCTAGCAGGTCATTGACACTTTTTGGACTTTGGTTTATTAGGTTTCTTTACAACCTGAATGCTCATACAGGCTTTAAAAATTATGACTTTGTAGATTATCTGGCTTGTTCTTGTTGTTAAGGTAGGAGCGATGTTCCCTAGGGACTTTCTCTATCCCAGGTGAGTGTAAGTCAGCAGAGCTTTTCCTATATGTTTTATGTTGAAATGGTTATAAGGAAATTCTAGTTAACTTTTCAACGTGCTCTGTTTAAATTCTCATCATCACCATTGAAAACAGTTTCACGCAGAGGTGATAAAAACTTGAAACCATTATATTTTTTAAATGGCCATTTAACATTTGCAAGAATTAAAGTTTATTTAAAAACTTTAATAGGCTTCCTTTTCCTTTATTGATAAACTAGAGGCCCAGTGCACAAAATTTGTGCACAGGTAGGGTCCCTAGGCCTGGCCAGCGATCAAGGCCAATTGGGGCCTTCTGGCTGCCAGCTGGGGTCTTCCTTCATTCCACACCACCCCCCTAGTGGTCAGCACACGTCATAGCGAGTGATTGAACTTTTGGTCTCCTGGTCGAACTCCTGAGGGGACACTTTGCATATTAGCCTTTTATATACATAGATAGATGGTATGTTAAATTTTATTTTATAACAATGCAGACAGAGTTCAAATGCAAGCTCTCTTTTGCATGGCAAGTATTTGAAAATAACAATGGAGCTCCAATTTACAGAACATACATGGAAAAGCAGTCATGGAACGCTACCTGGGTTGATAGTAAGAGCCCAGCAGCCAGAAAGTAATGCCTATCTGCTATATGTGAAATAGAGACTTTGTGCTACAGTGCCTGGAGGTGTTCCTGCTAGGGGCCTATAACCAATTTCACCTCAACAAATCACACCTGAGCTTTGAGTCCTGCTATGTGGCCATTTGGAGCATGAACTTTAGTGGGTTTATGGGTTCCTTGTTCCTGTCAGGCAGCCAAGTGCTTTATAGTTGGCTATTGATGGAGAGGTCCAGATGGAACCATTCTGGATGCCACCTGAGAGAACCATGGCTCCACCTTTGGCCCTCATCACACTCGAGCCACCATTCAAGGAGCCCTGGAAGAGACTGTTGTGCCTGACATTGTCTTCCTGGAACATCTATTAATTCCTGCCAACCCAGGCTTGCTGTGCAGAGAGCTGAGAAATCAGCATCTTGTCACCTTAAACCACTGCACACACCAGTCGGGAAGCTCAGAGATGGTGTGTACTTTCACAATGCCTGGTCCCTCAGCCTCCCCTGCTCTTCTCTCACTTAATCCTGTGTTCCGAGTTCTTTTCTCACTTGCAAGGTTGCCAGATAAAATGCAGATAAAAATTACAGATAAACAATGAATAATGTTTTAGTATAAGTATGTCTCAAATATTGCATTGGATATACTTATACTATAAGAATTTTCCATTCTTTACCTAAAATTCTAATGTCACTGGGAGTCCTATGCTTTTATTTGCTAAATCTGGAAAACCTAGTCACTTAGATATAGCCAGTAATAAGGCAAACTCCTGATTATTTTAGTCCTCAATTAGCTATGTTAAGTTGACCAGCACACTCAATTTGTATATACCTGTCAGAGTTGGGTGAGACTCAAACAAGATAATGAACATAAATGCTGTTGGTATATTGTAAAATGTTCTGCAGAAGTAAGAGAGCATAATGATTACAGAAAGGACTTAATCTAGTTCAAATGCCCAAGCTTTTTGAAAAGTCCTTTTGCACTACTCTTATTTCCAGCAGGGTGGCAGTCCAGGAGGGAGATGGGGTAATGTTGTTAAAAGGGAGATACTGTTGGCACAGAGCTCATGGGTTGCTCTGTGTCGGCAATGAGTGTAGCAAGTGTGTGGACACATCAGTCCTATTTTGCTAAAAGGAGACTGGTGCTCCTTCTTTCATATCAAACAGGAGATTACCTCTTCTGCCTTTTTACAAGCATTTTCCTAACAAATTAATAGATGTCCTTTGCGGGGGCGTGAGGTGGGGTGGGGGAACAGACCTTTATTACAGGAAAGGGGATCTGGTCCTGAGTGGGTCTGCCTCGGGCCAGTCTGCAGTGTGTGGGTTCTTGACTTCATGCAGGAAAGATTTCACAACAGGAGTGCAGGTGATTATGAGGGTACGTTTATTAAAGCTGGGGGCTGCTTTGGCTCTCTGGGAAGTTAGAGAAAAAGAGGTCTTGGAGACAGGTTCAAGGGTTAGCCTGGGATGAGCTGCCACTGCCCATTGCTCCCCTGGTTGCAGGTTTTGTGGGGACTCTTAGAGTTTAGGAGATGTAAGCCAGTGAGGGAAGAATAGGGAGAAGGGAATGGCTCAGATGTGCTCCTAGGAGAGAGAGCTTGCTGGGTCCTTTGTCTTGAGGGCTTTATCTCTCTCTTACAGGTGGGAATCTTAGGGAGGTCTCAGGGGAGGGTTTTGGCAGGATATTCATCAATTTCCCAGGTGCACC
Organism: Corynorhinus townsendii; assembly: GCA_026230045.1. Taxonomy (NCBI): domain Eukaryota; kingdom Metazoa; phylum Chordata; class Mammalia; order Chiroptera; family Vespertilionidae; genus Corynorhinus; species Corynorhinus townsendii. The sequence goes on from JAPDVU010000005.1 coordinate 79,744,727, forward strand.
CTTTAGGGTTGTGGTCTCTAGTGATTGGTCAGAGTCAGGGTAGGGGGTCCTTAGTCATTGCAGCTGGAACTGGCATCACCCACCTGCTTTTGCTGCTCTCTGGGCCTGGAGCTGAAATACAACTGAGGCCTAGATGTTTATCTGTAGGGAGGTGACCTGCTGTATCTGGCTGCAAATTGCTTGCCAGTTTGTTCAACTCCCTGTCTCAGTTTCCCCATTCTACTTGCCAAGGATTTTTCCTAGTTTCTTAGCATCCTGACTCACTATGATCAAATGTTTTTGAAATGTTACATATTACATGCTTTTTTGAAAAGGCACAGCACACATTTGCACATCAAAGCTTCTGAGAGGATCCATTCTGGAGAAAGTTGTTTTACTTAGTTACCCAGGATTTCTTCAACTTATTTGTATAGGAAACACTTTTTTTATGGCACATCTATTAACATGCTGTGTAACTATTTCCACCTGCCAACATTTCTGTGCAATCCTTTCAATGCAAGGGAGAAAGTCAAGAGGTGCTATTGTTTTCAGGCATGGGGCAAGAAATAAAGGTGTGGAATGTCATTGAAAGTGATAAAAATAATCAGTAGAGGTAGTAGGAACAGTGGTAAAACTTAATGGAAGTAAGGGTTTGGTCTGATTGTATAGGTGAGCTAAGTCTTCGTCCACTGCAGTCAAGCGATCTCTCAAATTAGGACACAAAGCAATAATGACATAAGCACAGTATGTGTAAGTAGGGCAGAACCTACCCAAACAACTGAAAACAGGGGTGGGGAAGCCTAGGCCTTTCATTCCAAATCCCTCTGTAAAACTTGATTTTTAAAGAAAACGTGTGCATGTATTACTTGAATCAAAATTTACAAATAAGAAAAAAAGTTGAAGTATCTACATGTTCAGGCTTGGTTAACTCTAGGTTGCCCAACCCTAAAACTGATGAGAAATACACATTTGGGGAATATGCCCTCTCCCCCTCCCCCCACCACACACACACACCACTTCCACAAATCAGCCGCAAATGGAGCTGTGGTCCATCAGTGCTAGCCAGCTGGAACTTCATACACTGCTTTCTACCTGACCCCTTTCAATTTTGTGCTTGCTTTAGTATTCTTCCCTCCAACCTCCCTTCTTTCCTTTTTCACATTTCACGCTGTCCTGTAGATCTATACTGCAGTGGAAGATTAAAAACAAATAAACTAATAAGCCAGGGCAACTGAATGATTGGTGAATTCAACTACCATCCTGTCTAGATGATATTATGACTTGCTTCCTTTCCAGCAACTCCACATATGCCCCCTCTTTGTGGTATTTTTTTTAGCAAAAAGATTCTGTAAATTTGCTAGTACTATAATCCTAAGATAAGAAGAATTTCTAAATGCAGCAAGCTTTAGAAATGTGATCCAGATGCATCATCTAAGCCCCTTAAATCTGCAAAGCAAGTCAAGGTGGCCTGCCTGGCTGATTAAGTGATTAATTCAGCCTGCATTTAATTTCTGGCATCGTTGGAATTCAGCTGTGGTCTGAAAACATTTAATCTTTTCCCCTGAAACCTGGGTCTATGATGGGATATCACTCCACTCATCAGGTTGCTTTATATGGCAAAGGTGATGGGACAGTGTCTCTGTGATTGCCTTGTGTAAGACTTTCACCGCAGAGGGCAGGGACCCAGCTCTGCTGACACCTTGATTTTAGCCACTGAAATGGATTTGGGTCCTCTGACCTCCAGAACTGTTAAACAATAAAGATATGTTATACTAAGCCACTACGAGTATGTATCAATTTGTTACAGCAGCAATAGAAACTACAGATTTCAACCTCTGTCCCATTTTATATGACCCAGATTTCTTATCCTGGAACTTGAATTTTAAGTGAACTGAGACTTGGATCAGATGGAAAGCATTGTAGCTATATATGCAACACCCAGAATAAGGCTCTTAAATGAATTTCAACAGTTGAGATGCCTATAGGCCCATCCTTCCCCTTTTGATTACTCTTTTACCCACTTAGCACCGCAATATCTCCATAAATTCCTTTTTCTTTTCTTTCCTTTTTCATAAGCTAGCCAAATGCAATTTCTTTTGCTTGCAACCAAAAAACCCTACCAGTGCTCATCTGGTTAGCAATTACTCTCTTCTTCCCAGAAGAGTCTCTGCAGCCTGACTTACCCTCCCAGGTTCTGTGCTTTGTCTTTAATTATGCTTCACCTCTTTACAATAACTCTTACAATGATTCTAAGAGAGCTATTCTTACTAGTAGACCTGTGTCACTAAAGAGAAACGGACACAAAACATTAACTTGCCCAATGCCAAGTGGCTACTTTGCGGCAGCACCTGAATTCAGATGTGGGTTTCTTATGTTTGAAAGTCCTTTTGCCCAGCCACTAAGCAATGTTGCTTTAAAGTAAGTGGTGTCTGTCAAAGAAAGATGAAAGAGGCACTCCTCACAGAGGGAACCAAAGAATCTGAGATTCAGGGCAAGGAACACGTGATGTAGCTATTGCAGGTTAGAAGCGAAGGGCGGAGACTTTTCCTAGAGGCAGGAATCAATCACAGTGTTGGTTGTTCCTCCCAGTACTTAGTTCTATACTGTGATGCATGGACAAAATATTAAGCTCAAGAATTATGAGAAACAAGACATAGTTCCAGTTCCCATGGGTCTCTATAACCTACTTTTGGCAAGACAAATGGTAGCAAAGAAAAGGGCTATTGGGAGGATTACAGGAGGTAATGCAAGGAAATCTCTCAGCAAAGTGTTTGGCAAGTAATGAGGCTAAATAAACATTTACTCTAATTCTGGGCTGTCCCATGTTGAGAGAGAGTTCTTCCTTTAGATATGGTAGTGCCTCCACCTGAGGTTTGCCCCAGCAAGTCTTGCAGCCCTGGTCCAAGGTTAGTTGCTTGCCTGCTTGACTGTCTGAGGAATCTTATTTTTCTCCTCTTTTGGTTCCTTGGAGGGGTTCTCACTTGGGATCCTGCATATCAGCACCAATGCCTGTCAGATAAGGTGGCATTTTCTCCCCTCCCCCCATTCACTCCCTTCCTGAGTAGGGTGGTCAGAAGACCATCTTTGATGAGAAAGAGAAAATGTGGGCATAATAGTGCATCAGAGCTTACTCCTGAAACTAATACAAAATAAGACTGAATGTAAACTGTAATGGAAAAACATAATAATGCATGAGAGCCACATATTTAGCAACATCAGGTAGAGAAAGGTTGATTGCCTTTAATGATTCCCACTGAGGCTGGATTATTTCAACCCAATATCTTCCAAAGGGAATGGAAAGGCTAACCCTTCTTCTCCACTGCCATCTAGGGAAAACTGTGACATACCAAGTCAGGGGCCCTAGAGGGAGAGGTGGGGGCTGTAGGAAGGGTGGAAATAAATAGACCAAAGGAGACAAAAAGGAGAACTGAGAGAAGAAGTGGACTGAGAGGCAACAAGAGAGGGACAAGTAAATTCATTCATTCTGGGGATATTTATGGGCATGTAATTTGTGCATTTCAGAGACTGTGCTCATGTGAAAAGAAGACTCCTGCCCTCAAGGAATTCCCATGACAGTGAAGACTTGGACAATAGACTAGTGAACATATGGACAAATAAGATGATTGACAAATTCTAAGACAAAGATAAAGGAGGAGGATGTAAGGGAAAATGCCTACAGGTGACAGTAGAGGGAGCAATATTGGATACAGTGTCCTGGGAAGTTCTCTCTGAAGAGAGGGAAGTTAAGCTGACATCTAAATGATGTGACTGCAGCATGTGGAGATGAAAAACAACATCCCAGGCAAAAAGAAAGAACTGCAAGTCAACATGGAGACGCAGAGAAAGACTGTTCCGGGCAGAAAGAAGAGAAAGTTCAAAGTCTTGGTGGCCACACACCTGCCACGGTCAAGCAATGGGAAATGGGTGGTGAGCTGGAACCTGAGGGCAGAGCTGCTCTTGCCCCATCCTTGAGAGTACATGTATAGGTATGATTGCCCATGGTGAGAATTTTCTCTGAGAGTGGACTCCACCAGTCCACCCTGCCTGTGGCGGGCTGGCCCAGCCATGGCATAGTCAGCCCCACATTGGGTGTCTTATATGCCATGCCAGCTCAGCCAGGTTCAGTGAGCCCGAGTCGGGGCAGTGAAGGATTTGAGAAAAGACAGAGAAGAGAATGAAAGCTGGGTCTCAGGCAGGATGCTGCCCTCTCTGATGGAGAGAGAGAGCTCCATGGACTACAAGCCGTGTCTTTATTTTATAGCCAGATGCCACTTGGCAAAGTAAGGGCGTGGTCAAGATGTTTGCAACCTTCTCCTGAGTTTTGATCCTACTCAATTACATGCACCTGAACTCTGTCAAGCCCACATCACTCAGGCACCTGGGGCCACGTGTTCAGACCATAGGTTCAAGCTTACAACTATAGCTGTTGGCTATAATTATGCTGGGAGGGCTCTGCCCTCCAAGCTGGGACTTGCACGTGGCAATGAAAGGACTGTACCCTCTCATTAGTCCGAGGTTTGAACCTGTCCAAACACTGTGGCCACTCTCCACACCTACCAAATGTCAAGAGGAAGAGCAGGAATAATGAGGCAACTTTTATAAATAAGCAACCCTGGGCACAGAGCAGTGAGATGATCCTCCCAAAAACAGCAAGTGAGTATCTGAGCCAGTGCTGGAACCCAAGGGGTCTCCATCACAGCCACATGCTCTTGCACTTAAGCCACAGGGATGTCACCTGGATCTAGCTCTTGGGGTGCCTGCTTTCAAATAAGTTTCTTTTCTTTACTCTACAAGCAAACCTGGAGTGGCATCATTCTTAGTTCATGCTAATCTTCTTTGTTTGGAAATCTGATCATTTTCCTCCTCCTTTCCACCCTTCTTTCTTTGTGAAGTCCAGCCTGCCTTCCTCCCCTTGGTTGATTGAGCTGCTGACCCACCTCAGCAGGCCTCTAGAGATAGGTCTGTTTGGCCAGAGGGTACACAATCATTTCAATGTCTAAGAGAAAGGGAGGTAGGCTTTTATTCACATTGTCCCTTACCAAGTGCTGGATCACGGGGGTGGCAGGGGTCTAGCTCTTTCCCTTCCTTTTCTCCTTCTGCTTGTTCTAACATTCCCACTTACCCGAGGACAGGTATCACAAGGATGCTTGAACTTCACAGAAGGTGTCAGAATTCTCTGGAGCCCAATAAGAATGCAAATTCCAGGGCCCTGCCATCAGAGACTGATTCAGTGAGCCTGGGATGGAGCCCAGGAACATGCATGTTAAAGACATTCCCAGCAATTTGTTTTCTCTGAATCAAATTAAAATGATCTTGGTTACAGAAACAATCTGACTTCGCCTTTTAATTCCAATACGTGTGTTAATATGAGTTTCGAAAGTATTTAAAATTTTTGAGTATGCAGAATTTGAATTTAATATTGAATAAATATTCAATATTAAAACTGTTGATAAATAAAGGATGCATATTGTTAAAAGGTTAATATGATGTAAGGACACTGTATCCAATATTGCTCCCTCTACTGTCATCCCCAGGCATTTTTCATTACATCCTCCTCCTTTATCTGTCTTAGAATTTGTCACTCTCTAAATCATCTGATTTGTGCATTTGTTCCATTTGTAAAAATAACTAGAACATCAAGTTGCTGTTTCTCATTTATTTATTTAAAAAACAGTCTAACTTTCTCAATTCCAATGGGTCTTGGGGATGTCTTCTTTCCCAGAGCTCACAGAACAAAGGCTGAAACAGTGTCTGCAAAAAGGTGAGGGCCCTTTAATATCCTACCTCCATGGGAGCCCCCTGAGAGCCATATGTTCCAATGCAAAGGTACTCCTTAAATCTGACAACTCTGCTGCTTCCTGGCTGGGCTTGGGGTCTGGGAACCTGGGGGAGGAAGAAGGGAGGGCTGGAAACTCTGGTACCAAGTGCCCAGCCTCTCTGGATGGCCAAGCAGTTATTCCTTCCACCCCACCTGGCACCTTCTTCTGGCAGCCTCTACAGAGCTGCGGGACGCTCAAAATTCCTCTCTTCCCAGCTAGGAAACCACTCATGAATCTGCATTTATAACAAGTTTCCCCAAGGAATTCTGACCTAGGTGGTCCTTGGACTGACTTCCAGTAATGCTGCCTAAGAAATACATTCTGAATCCTGTCTTCATTCATTCATTCATTCATTCATTCAGCATTTATTGACCTTTATTCTAGACACTGAAGAAGGAACAGAGCAAACAGGCAGAGGTCCCTGCTCTCAGGGAGCTTACATTTCTCTGTTGTTAGGCAGGCAATAAACATAGTAACAGGGAAAGACACATCATGTAGTGTCAGTAGAGATGGGGAAAAGGGATGCAGGGTAAAGGAAGAAGGCAGGGACGTTACTTTAAAAAGGGTGATTAGGCCCTAGCTGGTTTGGCTCAGTGATTAGAGTGTCGGCTTGTGGACTGAAGTTCAATTACGGTCAAGGGCACATGCTCTGGTTGTGGGCTAGATCCCCAGTAGGGGATGTGCAGGAGGCAGCCGTTCAATGATTCTCTCTCATCATTGATGTTTGTATTTCTCTCTCCCTCTCCTTTCCTCTCTGAAATCAATAAAAATATATTTAAAAAAAGGGTGATCAGGTCTCCTAGATGTCACTTGGGTAAGGCGTGGAGGGAAGAGGGTCCCGAGCAGAAAGACTGGCCATTGCCCAGGCCAGAAGCTCAGATGTGTTGGTGTCTCTGACGGACAGTGGAGGCCCGGGTGGTTGTAGCAGGATGGGGGAGGTGAGAGAGGGAGGACTGAGTCACATGGCTGGGCAGGGGCCCGCAGAAGTCCATGGGGCCAGGGAAAGGACTTGGATTTTACTGGACGTCCAAGGATGAAGCCCTTTGGATGTGGTGATGACCACCACAATGCACCCTGCTGGGGCCCCTGGGACTCCTTTTACTCGCTCTGTGTTCATCCCCAGCTCTGTGTGCCTAAAGAGCACGGCCCGTGCTCCTGGGAGCCTCCTCACCCTGGGAAACTGGAAGACAGAAGAGCCTGAAGTGTCTAGGGCCTGCCTGGGAGCCACAGTCCCGAGACAATGCTGACTGTGTGGTTGGAGAACAGCCTGCCCCCGCTCTCACTGGTGTTCTGTGACTTGTACCAAACCTTTGGTTCAAGTTCTGCTTCTGGGAGAACCCACCCCATGAAGACCCTGGGGTGGGTAATCCTCAGTTAGCCCTTGGTCTCTGGCTGGCTGGCAGTCACGAGCATGAATTCTGTGCAAGCCCCACTTGCCTCCTACTCCTTCGGCTTTATCTTCCGACCTCCTGAGCTTGAGTATCTCCTTGTCATGGGGAGGAGGGGGCAGTAGTAGGGGGCAGGGGGGAGAGTGCACAGGACAGTTCTGCAGAGAAGCTAGGGCTGGATCAGGCTCTCCCATCCAGGAGAGTTTCAGTCTTGGCCCTAAGTCCTACCAGCTGTGTGGCCTTGGGCCTGGTGCCTGGGCCCCTGAGCTCCAGCTTCCTTGTATGGAGATCAGTGATAAGCCACCTGGCCAGGTGGTTGTGCCAGTTAAATGCCACAAAGCTCAGGAAGTGCCTGCCACCCAATGGTTACTCAATAAATGCCATAGCCTCCCTCTCCTGTGCTACCCTTATGTATTAACACACCTCCCTTTCTTCAAGGCCCTTGAGGAGGCTTTTAAAAATGATTAGCAAACATATATTGCCTATTTATAGTATTCCAGGAAGAGTGCTAAGTGCTTTGCACATGCGAGCTGCCTGAGCTCTCTCCTGTTGTCTGTGATTTACTTTAGACCTTTGAATCTGACAATGCATTCCTGAGTGTGAGTGTGTGTGTGTGTGTGTGTGTGTGTGTGTGTGTGTGTGTGCGCGCGCGCACGCGGGCGCGGGCTCAGGCTCGTGGTTAAGCAGTCACCCAGGTGCAGCCGGCTTGCTAATGCAGGCTGAGCACACAGGAGTGGCCACCTAGCACCCTAATCAGGAAGCTGCCCCAGAGCCCAGAGCACTAACACGGGCTTCTGATATGTGTATCTCCATCCAGATCAGTTGCTTTGCTCATTAGCTTAGAGAATGTCAGAAATGTCTTTTTATTGGTGAAATTGGTGGCTTTCTAAGGAGCATGGTAACTGTTAGAAATGGGTTTCAATGGGGAAATAAAGATCTTCAAAGTATTGGGGCTGGATAAAATTCATGAGTTAATGTGAGTTTCAGAAGTATTATTTATTTACCGGTTAAGCAATCACCCAGGTGCATGAGATCAGGTTCAACCAACTGAGCCATATGGGCCAGGGCACATGCCCAGGTTGCAGGCTTGATCCCCAGTAGGGGACGTGCAGAAGGCAGCTGATCGATGGTTCCCTCTCATCAATGTTTCTCTCTCTCTCTCTCTCTCTCTTGCTCGCTCTCTCTAAAAAAATTAATAAAAAACATATCAAAATATTTTAGAAATGCTCTCTGCCTTTGTATGAGTTGGGTATAAAGATGCAGAGAGACCGGAATCCTTAGAAATAACTTAGGAGGACTAAATCCCTGATTTTCCTGGTGTCCAGCCATGAACAAGAGTCTGGTGCCTGCCTGCTTGAGAGGGATGCGGCCCCAGCTGTCACCATGTGTTTGCCTTCAGGGCAACCGGAGGTTGGAGCATTAAAGGACTGAGAACCTGGACATTGTGGAACCTGCAGACAGGCACTATGAATACTTCCGGATTTGCTTGCTAATAAATATCTGTGGGACAGAATGTTGACATTTCCTTCCTTTTTAACCTGGAAGCTAGCTTGTAGAAGAAGAGCAGGTCAACTCTCCCCACCTCAACTTTCTTAGTTCACCCGACTTTCCTCATAGGAACCTAGGAAACGTGTTAGACAACATTGGCCTCGGTCCATTCACAATGAATCCAATGAATCCTCTGAGGGACCCATGGTTAGGGAAGTCAGTCAACATTTCTATAGTCATGAGAAAGTGGCAGAAAGGGTCCAAGCTACGTGAACACAGAGGAGTGTTCTGGTGGCAGCACAGCAGAGGGATGAAGAGAGCAGTACACCCGGAGCCCAGCTCACCCTGGTTCTGCCACTTCCTCCTGATTATGACCATGCTGCATCTTTACTCAAGTTGTGACTATCAAAAATGTTTACAGTCATTGTCAAGTATTCCCTGGAGAGCAAAATTACTCCTGGCCTAGATCCTACCTCCTTGGCAAATGCGACCTCTTAAACAGAATCTGTTTCCTGAGTGCTTACTGTGAGTCAGGCACTGTGTCCAAAGCTCCAGCTATGGATGGGGTGTCAGTAACCACACCGTCCCCTCATGGGGATAGGATGTGTTTGCACAGCTCTTTAGGTAAACGTATGAGGAATTGGCTCAACATCCCCCCACAAGGTATCCAAGACCTTTCCTGGGCCGGAGATGCCCAGTGCTTACCTGCCTGGGCAAACAGACCTCCACCAATCTGGCTTTTCCCAGTTGCGAGGTTGTGTTTGGCAGACACCCTAAGGTCTCAGTGCAGAGGTAGCTGAGCTCTACAGGCCCTGACAGACTCTACAGCACACAAAGCCAGGCCATGTGACCCACAACCTCTGCACAACCAGTTCAGAAAGCTCAGGACTTGGTCAATGACTGCCACCTCCCCCAACCCCCCACTTTTGAGCCAACTCTTCCAACTCAGGACCAACCAGAGAAAGTCCAATATGCTCCTCAAACTAATCATAGAAGATTCCCAGCTTTGTCAGCCCACCTACAGTTTCCTTGTTCTGATAACTGAAACCAGGGCACTTCTGAAGCCTTCCCTTTTCCCCACTATTCAGCCTTCCCACTCTTCTGCCTGCTTGTGGACTCTGCCTGTTACGGTGCTGGCGATTGATTCCCTTGAAGAGCAAACTCTTCTGAGTAAGTAGCCTCTGTGTGTTCCCATTTGGGTGGTCTCCATTTCTTTCCTTCCCAGCACCTTGCTGCCAGGTATTATGCTGCACGGAAGCAGGCAGGTCTGAGAGGAATTCTGCCACACATACAAATACCAAGAAGCAAGCAAGCACGCAAACAGTCATGCACGAGTTTTGCAGGCTTGTGGAAACCCCAGGCGGCAGTTTCCCAGGCATTTCCACATTACCTTGCACGAAGCTTCAACTAGAGATAGATGAGATACTATTGTAGATGAGAGAGGCAAAGTAGCTTAACTGTATTCCTGGAATCCCCTTCTAAGTATCTGAACACAAATGGGAGTCTTGGACCTTGCAGACACTCAGGGGGTTTTAGGCAGCTGGGCTCACTAAATTCTTGCTTTCTTGTTCATGCAAGGCAGGCACGCCTGTGCAATATTTATATCCTTTCTGCATATACTGAACACCACTTATTTCACCAATGAAAAATTGCTTCTAATACCCCTGATGCTAATTTATAAGCCCTCTAGCACCTATCAAAATAGCCAGATTGGAAGAGCTGCCACTGAGCTCTGGGGTGCGCATGCCTCATAGGGACCTACCTAAGTCCCTGGAGGGTGGATTCCTGATGAGGGCCCATCAGATAGTAAGGAACAAAGCTCTTAATCTTTTCTATACCTTGTACCTTCTGTACCTTGGTGGGCTAGTAATGTCCCCACACATCCCTTCCCAGAGTAATGTTTGCAAATAATGTTCCTAAGTGGAGAGGGGAGGGAGAAGAAGGGAGGGAGAGAGGAGGAGGGGTGAGGGGAGGGGAAGAGAGGAGAGATTGAGATTGAGAAAGGTTTGAAAACCACCTGTTCACAGTCTCACCTCATGTGTCTTGTTTTATATCATTCTCAGAAATACTCTGTAAAGTATATATTATTAGCCCCATTTCAGAACTAAGAAACTAAGGACACAAAAGGTAAGGTGCTCAATGGCACACGGCTGAGAAGCGAAGACCCTGGGTCTCCTTCTCCCTGACTCCAGAGCCCACACCTTCAGTCCCCAGGCTCTGTGCCTCTCAAGGCTGAGGCCCTGGGTGACCTGGTTGGAGAACTCTGCCTAGGGAGAGTGGTTCTCAAACTCCCTGCGGTGCAGGGCCAGGTTATGTTCAATCTGCTTCAGATCCATATGTGGGTTTACTGTGCAGGACCATTCACATATCTTGCCACAAACAGTCAAGCTTGCAACATCCCTGCTGGTCCAGTTCTGTGGAACTGACCACTGCCTCAGATGTCCTGGAAGGTCAAATTGCTCTACAGATTTCTAATGCTCACCCTCACTTTCTGTACTTATATCCTGGTGGGCTGGCAGCAAACAGCTCACAGATGGGCGGTGGTGTGGACCACATCCAGAGTCGCAGTGGTGCAGGACGGGCACTTACACTGCCACCAAGACTTCTGGTGAGGGAATGTGGCACTGCCCAATGAACCACCCTGCCTCCCGGGAACACAGAGCAATCTCTAGGTATTTTACAACTCAGAGGCTGCACAGCTGGCTCTAGATAAACAATTTGACAATGTCTTCATTCACGGGGAAGAATATCTATGACTCCTTTGAGACGCTAAATGGAATCTTTTCAAAGTTTGCTTTGTGTAGTGTGTGATGTTAATTACAGCATATTTGTGGCTGTTGCTATGCATTTTGGCTAAGAGGCAGTTGAATCATTCAAGAGCTGCCCTTTCAACAAGGACCTGTTGAGGTGTTTAGACATCCTTGCTGTTGGTGATCGTGCCTGTAATTTTTTTTGTTTTGGAGCACCCAAGGGTTTGTGTGTGTGTTGTAAAAACATGCATTCACATGTATTTTTTTGGGTAAACAGATGTATTTAAATAGTCTGCTTGTCTCCGGATTATGATTTTTCACTGAAATACAAGCGTGTGGATTTGCTGCTATCTCTTCCTATCAGCATTCCACACTTGAGGGAACGTGTTTTCCAATTCGTTCCGTTGACCCTTGGTCTACTTCCTTCTGGGTGGCTTTGCCTTCCTGTTTGCCCAGCTCACCCCTAGCAACACCTCCAAACTGAAAACTGCCCTGGTTAGCTGGCTTTTAGTCTCAGACACACTTTTTTGATGCCACCTAGTGGCCAAATAGGTTGATTTCAGGTCCTGGAATGGAGACACATGTCTTGCTGGTAAACCTAGTCTCTCATTGTTTAAGGAACACCCAAATGTTTGAGAAACAGAGGCACTTTAAGACAGGAAATGGCATCTAGGATAATAGGATTGTGTTTTTCTTTTTTTCCCAAAAGACTGTACTTAGAGCATAGTTTTGTAAACCTGTCAGATTTGAATTTGAACTCTGGCTCTAAAGGCTTGCAAGCTGGGTGACATTGAGCAAATTACTTAACCTCTCTTGGCCTGGATTACTCATCTATAAAAAGGAGATAATAATATGGTCCTGAGAATTAAATAAAATAATCCGTTTCTAGTGTGTATCCCAGTAGCTGCCACATGATAACAGCTCATTAGTTAAAATGGCCATTCTTACTATTATTCATATTATTTAGTGCCTGGAACTTCATAAATGGTTGTTATAGTAAAACTAATCAAGTCCAAATTATAAGTCAATTAGAATATCTATTAGCCATTTTTGGGGTCAAATCTGGATGTTGAGTCTGGAACTGAACAAAATACTTGGGGATGATTGTAGGTTCTTTGCCTCTTAAGAGCTTAGAACCCATCTGAGTGGAGACAACAGCATGGTAGCTCCCTCTGGCACAGAGCCTGGGGTGGGGAAAGGGCAAGAGAGCCCTGGAGTGGAGCCTGCCATGGAATAAAAGGAAATGCGTGGGTGTTGTTAGCAAATACTGAGGCAGGAAAGTGCAAGAAGCACTTGGTTGGCTACACAGGAGACTGGAGGTTAAGGCAGGAGTTGGTGTATGGGAAGTGGGGAGTCATCTCTGCCACCTTCTGCACTAGCTTCCTGTGGCTGCTACGACAAGGAGCCTGGGGGGCTTAGGACAGAAACGTATTCTCGCAGTTCTGTTGTTGGGAGTCTGAAATCATGGAGTCTCAGGCCCGTGCCCTTCCAGAGTCTCCAGGGGAGAACACGTGCCTCATCTCTTCTAGCTTCTGGGGGCAGCCAGCGCTCCTTGGCGTGGGGCACATTATCCTAACCTCTGCCTCCGTGCTCCCATGGCTTTCTTCTCGTTGAGGGCTTCTTCTTGCCTTTCTTATAAGGACACTTGTGATGGACAGTCTCCTCATCTCACACTCTAATGGCAAGCATATCTGCAAAGAACCTTTTTCCAAATAAGGTCCTATTTACGAGTTCCAGAGATGAGGGCTTGGCATCTTATTCTACCCACTGTATCTTGTTTCTTATTTTTTCCTCTAGTCTGAATTTTCTGAGCTTCTTGTTCTTTTCTAGTCCTCTTTTTCTTAAATCCACTTTTCCGTTTTCCTTATTCTCCTCCACTATCCTTTCCCCCCTCTTTCTCCAAAGTTTCCCAGGAAAGAAGGAGTTCTAGGCCTTTGACGACGAGCCCTGGTGATGACTCTAGTCCCTTCTGTTCCCTTCCCTTCCTCCCTCCCTGCCTCCTGCCTCCTTGCTTCCTGTCTCACTCTCTGACTGTTGCTCCCCTGGGCCTTTTGCTTCCTCTTTCTGCCCTGCCTCCTTCCCCAATCCCACCACAAGCCTCATCCTCCATTCCTGCCCAGGATAGCACAGCCTCCTCTGGGAAGTGTTCCCTCACCAACCTTGCCTTCCATGAGGAGTTTTCTTAAGGATTCCCATGACATCCTGGGCTTTTTTTTTTTTTTTTTTGCTTTGGGTCCACTGGGGTTTGGCAGGTGGCTCTGTTCAATACCATCTCTTAGGGACCTAGGCTGACAAGAAGGTCATGTCAACTCTTGCTTCCACCCTCCCACTGGCTGCTAAGGCTTTCACCTGGAAATGACTCACGCCCCTCCTGTTCACCTTTTTTGATCAAGTCAAGCCACATGGCCATGTCTACCTCTAAAGGGGCGGGGGAAGTGCAATCACACCTGTGTCCAGGGGAAACCCTGACACCTCTGGCAGATGACACACATGACCAGCACAAAAATGAGCCTGCTGTCAAATTTAGGTCCAAGCTAAGAGGACAGCACCTCTGTCCAGGTAACCCTGGGCTCAGCCCACTCAGGTACAGAGATTTACACATACTAAGTAAATTCAGGACAGATGCAGGAAGAGGGAAGGCATGGAAATAGCTGTCTGTGCTTGCCCTCAAACCCTCCTACTCAATTCCTGGACAGTATTGGGGGTAAGAGAAGGAGAAACCTGCTTACAGACTCCAGAAGTTAAGAGTACACAGAGGAGCTGGAGTTTCCCCTGAGCCTCTCTCTGTTTGAGAGATTCACGGGACCAGAGAGAGGGACACGTCTGTGATGACCCAGGCTCTGCACACCTCCCCCAGAAGCTCTAGGAAAGTGTAGGAACAAAAGTCTGCACCACCTGACAGTGGGCTCAGGAGGCCTGGGTCCTGCCACTTCTCAGTCAGGAGAAGGTGCCAGAGGTGAGTCCCCTCCAGGGCTGCCAGGGGCTCCCTGCTCTGCCTCTTCATTCTCACTGAAAACAAAGGACAACTTGGGATTTGGTGCCTTTCCTGGGTGTACGTTTCTTTATTTTATTGTTTGTTTTTTCATGTATGATTTCTTTAGTGGAAGAAGTGAGCTCCACCATAAAGAAACTCGATGCACATGAAACTGGAGATAAATTAGGGAAAGGCTTTTTGCTCCAGGAGAGGGTTCTTTGATGTAGAAAAAAGATTTGCTATGAAATTTAAGATACTTGAAATATGATCTGAGCTACAAAAACTCAGTTTGTATACAACATTCCAAGGACACATGTTTTTCTTATCTAAAGCTCATCTGCATATTGTGATATAAAGAATAAGGAGCCATTAAAATAAAAATTTAAATCCTAAAAATTGGATCAGGCAGACAGTGGCGAACCCTGTCTCGGCCACTTTCTTCAGTGGACATAAGCCCTTGACCTCAGGGGCTCCCAAAATAGTTCACAAGCTGCAGCTCTCACCAGCACCTGGCACCGAGCTGGCTCCAGGTACACGTTTTCCTGTTCCCCAAGGAGCTGATGCTGATGTCCTCACTGTGTTTATAGGAGGTGTGTGTATCTCTAAACACTTGTCCCACCTCAGAGGGAGCAGCACCAGAGGTTGGGCTGCAGGCTGCAGGGATCTTCCATCTTTAGCTCCCCGCCCAAACTGAGGACATCAAAGAGAATGCAATTACTCAGGCTCCTCTTCAGGTTGCCTCTAGGAGGTCCCAGGTTTTCCCTCCCGGGAAGTCAGATAGGAAGAGGACTGTTCCTGAGTCAGAAACATTAGGAGGTTGGAAAGTCCCTAATATTTACTTGCCAGAAACTTCCACTTGAAATTGCACATTTTCCACAAAACTGACCAAGAAAGCTCCCCTCTTCTAGCCCGGTGGGTGGGGCCACAAGAAGTAGCGCAAGCTTCTGCTGCTCCCTCCTCCAGGACCCTGGATGCAGGGACCTCAGCTGACCTCTCCCGCCTGTGCTTCCCCAGAACAAAGACAGGGGACCCAGCAGCAGAGTTCTGGGACACTTGGAAGTCATTATCTGCCACTGATGCATCAAAGTGTTTTCTCTTCCTCCCCTCCCTCCTCCTTTCTCTCCTGCTTCTCCTCCTCCCGCTCCTCTCTCCACTTCCTTCTTCCTCACTTTCTTCTTAGTCCTCTTCTTTATTTTTCACATAAGTTAATATTTCCTTCTAATTTTTTTTTATTTGGATGCTCTGATTTTTCTTTTGTGCCTCCTACCTTTCTGATTGTCCTGCTCAGTCTCCTTTGGGGTCTGACCCACTCATTTCTCAATTGTGGAAGCCCCTCTCTTTTCCCTTCCTTTCTTTTCTCTCCTCTATAGCTTCAGGAGATGCCACCTCAGTCCTCCTGAATCCATGTTTCTGAGTGAGACCCATGTCCAGCTGCCTAACGTACATCATCACTGGGTTGTCCCACTGACACCTCAATTTCAAGGTGCCTTGGACTGAACTTATTTTCTGCAAGCACCTGACCTTTTTCTCATGCTAGACCTGCATGCCATGTTTTACTGCTTCCTCTTCTTTAACCCTCCATCAGTCCGTGGCTCTTTTCTTCTAACTCTTCTTATTGTCTCTTGTCGGTGTCATGATCCAACATCTATTACCTGCATCAGCCTCCTAAGGGGTCTTTCACTTGCCATCTTGATGGCCCCAATATGTTTTCCATGGAACCACCAAGATCCCAGTGTAAAATCTGCAAACGGGGATATTTCTGCACTTAAAAATGTTGAGTGTCTCCCATGATCCACAGGATGAGCTTCACTCTCCCATATAAGGCAAGGAAGATGCTATGGCTCAGTGCCGGTCTCCCTCTGGCTTAGTTTCCCTCTGCTGCCATACTGCATCAGCATCAGCTGTCTTGTGGTTCCCCAAGCAGCCCATGCTGCTTCAAACTTCTGTTTTCAATTTTAGAAAAAGTTTTCCTTCTGCTGTTTACTCAGTGAACTCAAATACGTCCTTTGATTTTGATTTTTTCTCTCTAGAGTTGTCTCTGCCTTTCCCCAAAATGAATTAATCACTCTGCAATTGCTGTAGCTCATGCCATTGCACCTTCATTGCTGCACTCGAAATTATGTTTTGTGAGTTCATCTTTCCCCTTAGACTGCGAGTGCTTGAGGGCAGGAACTGAGTCCTATTTATCTGTGTATCACCAACTTCTGGCCCAAGGCCATATCATCAATATTAAATAGATACTGGCTGAGACCTCAAGTGTTTTGCAGGAGGTATTCTGTGCATTTAGTAGGGAGAGATACAGAAAACTCACAACAGCTTTTCAGTTCTATAAACTTTCTGAACTCTTCTTTCTTCCCAAATTGTGCTCAGCTCTCCTTTCAGTCTGATAAACCACTATGGGCTAATTTTGACAAAGGTATTGATGTTTAAATACCTGTTTCAACTTCAGGCAGTATCTGCTGAGTCCCTTCTTTCTTTCTTTTTTTTAAATATATTTTATTGATTTTTTACAGAGAGGAAGGGAGAGGGATAGAGAGCCATAAACATCGATGAGAGAGAAACATCGATCAGCTGCCTCCTGCACACCCCCCACTGGAGATGTGCCCGCAACCAAGGTACATGCCCTTGACCAGAATCGAACCCGGGACCCTTCAGTCCGCAGGTCGACGCTCTATCCACTGAGCCAAACCGGCTTCGGCTGAGTCCCTTCTTTCTTGTCATAATTTTGTGTGGTCTCACCCTTTCCTATGTGTCCTGCTTATACTTGACCCTTGAGCAATGCAGGATTGAGATGGCCTTCTACATCCATGGATTCTCAATCGGGTGGAAATATAGTTGACCCTTGAAAAACACACACACCGATTTGAACTCTGTTGGTCAATTGAACTGTGCAAGTCAGTTGAAAAATATCTGCCTATAAGTAGACCTGCACAGTTCAAACCCATGTTGTCCAAGGATCAGCTGTAGTTTATGCCCATCACAGGAGTTCCAGTTACCTTGCTAGAGCCTGGATAAAGAGAGGACATGGGACTCAGTTTCTGGCAATAGAATGTGAGGGAGCGGTTTGCAGGAGAGTCTTTAAAAATGTTTTGTTTTGCTCTTTTAATCTTCTTACACTATGACATCTTCATGAATACCTACAGATGTGGCAGCCATGCAGAGAGACAGGCAAGAGCCAAGCCAACATGAGGATTACACAGCAGACACGTGGAAGTGACCTGGATCCTCTATTACATTGCAGCTGCTGCATTAACCTAGCCGGGACCTCTCTGCATTGGGAATTATTACAATGTGAGTAAGTAAATCTTCCATCTTGTTTATCCTAGTGGTCTTTGAGAAGATAAACAGAATTGACAAATCTTTAACTAGACAAAGAAAGTAAAAGAGAGGAAACTCAAATTAATAAAATCAGGAATGAAAGAGGGGACCTCACGACTGACCTTATAGAAATGAAGATGGATTATAAGGCCATGAATAATTACATGCCAATGAATTAGAAATTTATGATGAGATGGGCAAATTCCTAGAAGAAAGAAATTACCCAAACTAATGCAAGAAGAAATAGAACATTTGAATAGATATATAACAAATAATGATATTGAATTAGTAATAAAAAAATTTCTGCCCTGGCTGGTGTGGTTCTGTTAGTTGAACATCGTCTCATGCACCAAAAGGTCACCAGTTCAATTCCTGGTCAGGGTACATGCCTGGGTTGCAGGCTTGATCACCAGTAGGGGGCCTACAGGTGGCAGCTGATCAATGATTCTTTCTCTCATCCATGTTTCTCTCTCTTCCTTCCTTTAAAATATTTAAAAACTTCCCCAGGACAGTTGGCTTTACTGGCGAATTCTGCCATACATTTAAAGAAGAATTGAGACCAATTTTTCACAAAGTCTTTATAAAAATAGAATAGGGAGGACTATTTGTCAACTCATTCTAAACAAGACAAAGACAACATAAGAAAAGTATAGATTAATATCCCTTACAACTATAGACTAAAAAAACCTTCTGTAAAGTACTAGCAAACCAATCCAGCAATATCAAAATATTATATACCATGACCAAGTGGGATCTTTTCCCAGGAATGCAAGATTTGTTCAAGGTACAAAAGTTAATCAATGTAATACAATATTAATAGAATAAAGGACAAAAACTACTGTATATGATCATCTCATAGATGCAAAAAAATGCATTTATTTGAATTTGACAAAATTCAACACTTTTTTATGTTAAAAACACTCAACAAACTAGGAATAGAGGAAACTTCCTCAATCTGAAGAGAGCATCTATGAAGAACCTACAGCCTACATTATACTTAATGTCTAAAAACTAAAGTTATTCCACCAAGATAAAGAGCAAGACAAGGATGTCTACTTTCATCACTTCTACTCAACATTATACTAGAGGTTCTAACCAGAGCCATTAGGCAAGAAAAAGAAATATAAGGCATCCAGATGAGAAAATAAAACAATCTCTTTTGCAGATGACATGCTTTTTACATAAGAAATCTTAAGGAATTCACACCAAGACATTATTAGAGCTAATAAACAAGTTCAGCAAGATTGCAAGATATGTGATCAATATTTTAAAATAATTGTAATTCTATTCAATGGCAATGCACAATCCAAAAATGAAATTAAGAAAATAATTCAATTTCTATAATGTGAAGAAGAATAAAATACTTAGAATAAGTTTAACAGAAAACATGTAAAACTTATACACCAAAAACTATAAAACTTCATTGAAATAAATTAAAGAAAACTTAAGTAAATGGAAAGACTTCTTATGCTCATGGATTGGAAGACTTAATATTGTTAAGATGACTATACTCCCATACTGATCTACAGATTTAGTGCAATCCTTATCAAGATTCCAACTGATTTTTCCCAAAATAGATAAGATGTTCCTAAAATTCATATAGAATGGGAACTCAGAATAGCCAAAATAATTTAGAGAAGAAAGATGTTGGAGGACTCACATCTCCCAATTTCAAAACTTGGTACAAAGCAACAATAATTAAGACTGTGAGGTCCTGGCTTAAGGTGGACATTTAGGTTCAGTAATATAATTGGGAGTCCAGAAGTAAAACCTTACATTTATGATCAGCTGAATTTTTATAAGGGAGCCAAGACAATTTAATAAGGAAAAAACAGACTTCTCAGCAAATGATGCTGGGACAGCTGGATATACACACCAAAGAATGAATTTGGACCCGTATCTCATACTATATACAAGAATTAACTCAAAACAGATCACAGACCAAATGTAAGAGCTAAAACTATAATCTTCTTAGAAGAAACCACAGAAGTGAATCTTTTGTTTCTTTTTGTAGTTTTAATGGAATTGTAAAGGGAGAGTGCAACAAAAATATTTCTATTCTTCCATCTGTCGGTGAAACTCCTCCTCTGTTTAACATGGGAATCCTTGTTTTAAGCCAAAGTAATGAATCTTTTCCTTTGGAAATTTCAGACAGTTAAAGTGGAAGAATGGAGCTCTTTTTGGAGAAGCTCGGTTCTTTAGAAAGAGGGGCACTATGGCGTCCAGAAAAACACTGGATGGGGAGGTTAGCAGGCTTGGGTATTTAACGATGTTCCCTTCCTTAAGGTACTTAAGGTTTTGAGCTTTAGTTTTTTTGTGTGTAAAACAAAGAGAATAATAAGAGCCTTACCAGACTCATAGGATTAGTGGGAAGATCAAATGGAATAAACAATGTTATCCTATTTATAAAATGCTATAGAAATATAGCATACTATTTTTGTAGCTTCACACTGAGCTCCCTGGAAAGCTGTCAGGGAATATGAAACAAAAGGATGTCACAGCTACTGTTGCCTTTTAATTCCAACTGAATGGATATTTCCCAGTTAATCTGCAGTCACAGGGGAATCGCATTAATATGGAACTTATATAATTCACAAACTGCTACAGCAGCCTGCAAAGGCTTTAATGAGTTGCCTTCACTCTTAATTACTTTAAAACCTCAATAATGGCCAAATGAGTTGCATGGCAGTTTAATTAATTTGCGTTAAGCACAAAGGTCCTGAGTGAGTGGTGAGTTTATGAACATGCAGTCTAAGGGCTGGGCAGGAGCATGTCAAGCCTGAATGGGTATCTGGGCTGGTTCCCATTCCTTCCTACCAAGTCAAGCTCCGCGCGCGTGTGTGTGTGTGTGTGTGTGTGTGTGTGTGTGTGTGTGTGTGTGTGTGTGTGTGTTGCAGTCACACAACTTCTATCTCTGTTTATTACATTAGAATTGGCCTTGAAGCCTCTGAAGATGAGCTCACTTGCTGTCACTTGCCAGATAAAATCTTTGGAATTATCTGTGAATTCCAATAGCCTATGCTCTCATTGTATGATTGAGAGAGAAAGAGAGAGAGAGAGAGAGAGAGAGAGAGAGAGAGAGAGAGAGAGAGAGAGAGCGCGCAGACTGAATGTTTTTATTTTTGTGGAGGAGAATTGTTGCTTTTTACTCCTGGCCCATCATACTGGTTTGGTAATTAGCATATTTCAAAACAAAACTCCCACTGGGTGATGATGTCATTCCTGAATTCTTTCATTCTGAGCTCCATGCTGCACTGAACTGAGCCTGCCCAGTGAGATGCATGGCTGCTCATTCTCAGCCTGGGAGGCTGCCCTCTCAGATATGGTTCTGTGTTTGGAGTTATGAATAGGGAGGACTATTTGTCAACTTGAGGTATTTATGCCCAAATAGAAAGGCAAAGAGAAACAAAAAGGGAGTGGGAAAGGAGAGTTGTTCATTCGTCTCATTTCATTTTCTGTCAGATGTGGCTACCCAGTCAGTGATATTTTGCAATGGCAGTACTAGCAAATGAGTGTGGGGTTAATATCATACCCCATATATCCCAAGTTGTGCAGATTTAATGATATGCTGTGAGTACAGCAGACACAATAGAATCTGGCACGTAGTGAAAAAGAGTGGATGTTTATTAAGTGTCGCCACTTAAGTGCAGGTCTCTTGCTGAGAGGGTTTTTCAACGTGGTGTGTGTTCTGGGCACCTAGAGCAGTGCTGCTCCAGAGAACTTGCTGGATGGGTAGGAATGTGATGTAGCACTCACTGTTCAATGTGGTGTCACTAGGCACATGTGGCTACTGAGCATTTGACATGTTACCACTGAGACTGAGAAACTTAATTGTTCATTGACTTTACATTTAATAGGCACAGGTGGCTAGCAGCTACTGCATGGGAAAGTACAGATCCAGGCCAATGTAAATTTTAGACAGCTAAATATGATCTCTTCCATCAACACTGGGAGCCAGTCTCCTCACAGTCCCCTAAGCTAGTCTACGATGTCATCATGTCATTGTCACTTAGCACTGTAGCCCTTGGGCGTCCAGAACATTAATTAATTAAATTCTTTGCTACTTTCAGCCAAACCTGTTAAAATCTCTATTGCTGCACATTCTACAGGCAGAAAATAGTGTTTAAGGAATGGCCTGAGTGGCCCATAAAGGGCTTTTATTGGATATTTGAGGGAATTTAAATTTCTGCTCAAGTCTTCATGGATCTCTCTTGTGAAGAAGAAGTTGAAAGGGGTAAGGGTTTTTCCTAACAGAAGCAGAAGTGTGAGAGTGAAGCTGAGGTTGTGGAAAGAGGCTGAGAGGTGGACAAGGATCTTGATTCTCATTCTGCTTCTCAAAGCAGGTCCTGTGGGGAGGTGCTTCGGTTTTTACTTTAGGAGAGAACTATTCTTTGAACATATCTCACCACTTCAGACAACACAAGCACAGCTGGAAGATAAAATAGCTTGAGGGTAGAAGAGGAAGTCTTTATTACTGAAGTCAATTCTTTTTTTAAAATATATTTTTATTGATTTAATAGAAGAGAGAGGGAGAGATAGAAGCATCAATGATGAGAGATAATCACTGATTGGCTGCCTCCTGCACACCCTACACTGGCAATTGAGCCTGCAATCCAGGCATGTGCTCTTGACCGGAATCGAACCCAGGACCCTTCAGTCCTCAGGCTGACACTCTATCCACTGAGCCAAACCAGCTGGGGTCTGAAGTCAATTCTTATTTGACTGGCTACTGGGTACCAGGCCTCTAGGCAGCGAGTAGAGAGAGTGACAAAAATAGATGCCATTCTTGCCCTCATGGAGCTTGTAGTTTAGTGGTCCAAATAAACATGATTATATAATGACACAAATAGCTGTGATGACAGGCGACAGCTTCCCTGGTGAAGGGATATTTGAGCTGAGCGCCACAGGATTGGTCCTATGTCCCAGAAAGTGTCTCTTGGAATTAAGAGGAAAGGACAGGAGATTATTAAGTATCCCTTGAATACCTTCCTTTAGTATACAAGGCACTACTTTAGCTATTGGAAGGAGAAGCAAATGTGACTAAGATAATTTTTTCCTTTGAAGACTGAGGATGGGGCTACTGAAGGGGGTAAGTGTATACAAAATAGATGCCAGGGCATCTGCTAGAATGCAGTCAACATCAAATGTGGGTAAGGAGATGGAACTCAAAAGAGATAAAGATGTGTCCGGTGGAAGGTCTGGGAAGGCCCCATTGAGAACAGGCTTTAGATTTGACTTTGGAGTTGGTAGAGCCACCTGCTTCAGCTTGACCAGGTGGACTTGCACAGTGAACCCCAAAACTAATATCACCCAACTAAAAGGAGGAGACTCCTGTCCATGTTACCTGGTGCCTTGTAAACTATATTGTATAGTCTCATGGTGATAGTGGGAGGGAAGATATGAGGAGGGAGCCCACCAATGGCTGAAATTTAATGTTTCTCCAGCCAGCTGGTAGGGCTTAGTGCCAATTTAAATTGGGTGAAAGAAAGAATGAAGTGATCTTTGTTACATCTTAGGGTTCTGGAGTAAAAGGCATAATTTCTGTGCATGCTTCCTATCCTCAGGGAGCTTACTGCTAGGAGGGTGGGTGAATAAAAGTGTGTTAATATTTACCACAGTGAAATTAGTGTTGTAGATGAGGCATCTTCTAGGGCAGCAGTCGCCAACCTTTTGGACCTCACAGACCACCAGTGGTCCACGGACCACCAGTTGGCGACCGCTGTTCTAGGGTGTTTAGAAGAAGAAAGGCCTCTTAAGTTTGGTAGAACCAACAAAATATTAAAGTATACAGTAATATTTGGAATTGAGAATAGGTGGGATTTTATAGAAGAGAGGGAAGGGCATTCTATGTGGAAGAGTTTGGACAAAAACTTATGAAACCTGGGCCTTGTTCTGGGGGCAGAGATTTATCTAGGGCAAACTGACAGCAAAACCTTGCCTTCTCTCAGCTCAGGGTCTGAGCACTCCCTTCAGGGACAAGTCCCATTGATAATCAGTATATTTTCTTTGTATTCCCCCAGATCCGGGATATTTCATCAATCTATACTGCAAACATCAATAGAAATATTTATCATTTGAAATACAGTGTAATATTGGATATGCTTTTTATAAATTATAAAGGAATGGTAAGGACCCTCCTTTAGACTCTGGTTCACTGCCAATCCTCTTCTTCATCTGAACATCACTGGACTGGACTGGAGCTTAAGATGTGTGTGTGGGGAGCCATGTGTGTGTGGGGGTTAGTGCTGGGAATTCAGTGCTAAGCAGACTAAGCAGTTGATAATGATAGGACATAGAAGAAATTGGTCAGATCAGAAGGCTTTAATCAGAATAGGGAGGATTTAATCAAGGAAGACTTTGCTGGAGATGTTCTATGAACCAAGCAGTGAAGAACATAAAGAAAGTTCTATGGAGGGTTTGTAGGGTAGGGGGAATGAATATCCCTTAGTGCTATGATGCTGAATGAATAAGCACCTAATAAATGAATGGATGAGGGAATGATTGAAAGGTGATATGAAATTGTTCAGGTAAAAGACCCCATGGATAGAGTGAGTCCCTGAGGCACAGGTTCCCACAGGTGAGCATGCCTTAAAAATGCCTGGCTCATATTTGGTACTCAGTAGGTTGATAGCAGGTAAAGAAACAAACGTTATTCCTACTGTCATATGAGAAGAAAAGGTTTCCTTGGGGCTAATTGAAATTTAGTGCAGCCACCAGCCTAGTTTCCTGGACTCAGCAGGAGTGGCTGTTTGGGAATTTTATCTGTTCTCAGTTGAAAACCAGAGCACTATTGCTTTCAGGTGAAATAACCCCAGAAAAATCCCCTGGGCCTTCAGCAGATTAACTGTGAGTAAAATTCAGGCAGAAAATAGAGGTGATGGTCAGGCTGTGTTGTCAACTGTTCGACTGTGCAACCCAGGGTGTGGAATTGTATGTAATTCAGCAGAAAATTATTTTCAGGGTGAGAAGCCACCTAGTTGACTCCCAGGACTGAAGGAGTCAGTAACCTCGGCGGCTGGGTTGCCCAGAGACCACAGGCTGGATTCCTGTCTCCAAAGGCACCCAGCAGCGGGAAGGAGGAGGGGGAGTAGAAACATGCTCATTAGTGTTTGAGGGAGGACAGGTTGTCTTAGCAGAGATGCAGGGCTTCCTGCCTGGAAGCCGACCACATAGAAGCCAGCTTGGAGGCTGGTGCTTGCCTTGTGGACGTAGTCATGGAACACTTGGTAGGTGGCTCTTACGCAAGAGTTCTGCTGCCATTTTTAAAGAGAAAGCAAAGTACAGCAATTTTCTAGATGGTCACACACTTGATCAGCACCCCTTTCCCCACCCACGCTCTAAATAATTTGAGAACCAAGACAAGGGAGAGGCATGTAGAAGGCAGATGTCACCAGTATAACCTGTAGAAGACAGGATGGAGGACATGGCTATAGATCTGTTAGTGCCCCTCAGCTGGGCACACTCATCCCTCCTCCACACCCATAATGCTGAAAAGACCCTCCCCTGGAGGAGTACCAGTCACCACCTGCTCCCCAAGGGAGGCTCGTTGCCTAGATGAGAGAAGGGGGAGCTGAGACAAGACCATGATAACCAGCTGAGTGGGAAACACTCTAGTATCAGGGTTTCCAGACTCATTCAGGAACTAACTCAGGACTCAGAGGGCAGAAGCTCTTTCCCCTCCTCCCCTCCTCAACACCTGTTGCCCTACCATGGGCTGTGAAATCAATGGACTTCTCTGGACTCTACAGTAAGGAAGGCAGCTGCAGTTCTAGTTTCCTTGACAAGGCATCCAAAAGTGTTTTTGAGGTTGAGTCTATTCAATTCAATGACCTGCTGTTGGATCTACTGGAAGAATTTTGGATT
The DNA here is from genome assembly GCA_026230045.1 of Corynorhinus townsendii. NCBI lineage: Eukaryota > Metazoa > Chordata > Mammalia > Chiroptera > Vespertilionidae > Corynorhinus > Corynorhinus townsendii. Next base: position 79,770,306 of record JAPDVU010000005.1, read on the forward strand.
CTGGGTATTGGGAGCTGGCAATAACCTGTACCCAGGATTAGCTATGAAATTCAGGGGACCCAGAGTGAAAGGAAAGTGTAGGCCCCTGGTTCAAGAGTTATTAAGAACAGTAAGACATCGACAGCAGAATCCTGATCCAAATTCAGGACCTGTCAGTGGGTGGCCATGTGCAACTGCATAGCTCACACCCATCACACTAGCCCTCTGTGCTCATGGATATTATTCAGTCTCTGGACAATTTCCTTCTCTGTCCATTCTCCAGTTGGGATCATCTCTCTCCCACAAACACACACATGCCTTAATGTAATTACTATATGACATGAGTAAGAGAAATTGTACTTATTGAAAGTGCAGAGCTTGATCAATTTTCACAATATAAACAGATCCATGTAACCAGCCTCCAGATCAACTAACAGAATGGCACCAGAATTGCTATTCTGTTCCTTTCTAACCATTGGCCCCTTTCTTTTGTGATTGGCTTCTATTCAATTATCTTAGTGAGATTTATCCAAGTTGTATGTAGCTGAGATCATTCATTTACATTTCTATATTTCATTTTTAATATTATTATTTATTAATTATTGTATTATTTTCTATTTTTAAAAATTTTTATTGTTGAAAGTATTACGTAAGTCCCCCTTTCCCCCAGTTGACCTCTCCCAGTTTACCCCAGCGCCCCCAGCCTAGACGTTCACCCCCCTATTGTCTGTGTCCTACATTGCTGTATTTTAAGTGATTGTATTTATTCATTCAAGTTATTTATTGCATCATAGTAAATGACTCCAGAACATTTGGGTTGCTTCTAGTATTTGGCTATTATAGTTAGTGCAACTGTGATCACTCCAGCGTACCTCTCCTGCTGCATTCATACATTTGTTTTGTTGGAAATGCTGGTGCATGCAGTAAGCTTATGCCAAACTATAGTATTTACTAGTATTTTTCCAAAGTGATCCACTCATTTACCCTCCTACTAGTAATAAATGAGAGTTCATTTGCTCAATACTCTTGCTAACATTGATTTTTGTCTTTTAAAAATGTGTTTTTTTAATTTCAAACATTCTGCTGGAGAGGTAGATAAAATTGATGTATGTATCCTTCCCCAATTTCAGAAAGCCCAAAAGATCTTATCCTTGTATGTAAAACATGCCTATCTCAACTTCTCTCCCCATAGTGGCTCTCTCAACACAGTAGCAAATAGAGTCGCAGCAAATTCTATTACTTTTAAAATTTGGGCAAGAGAACCCTTCAGACTAGAGGAGTCAAGGAAGACTGGAAGTGGTGGAATTTGAGTTAGAATTGAAGAACTTGGAAAAAGTGATGGAGAGAGATGAAGAATCTCAACTGGTGTATGGTGGCCAGAGGGGTCATGTCAAAGCTGCTCTGACCGCAGTGGCAGAGAGGCTGAGGGGATGAGTTCTGGGATGGCCCAGGGGCAGCAGGACTACTGTGCAGATGGCTCCCTGTGGCTGAGTAGCTTGGTGGTCACCACTGGTTTGCTCATGTCTGGCTCCAGAAAATTAATCTGGCCAATAACCTTTCAGATAACCAAAGGGAAAGGCTGGAGACTGGTTAGGACAGAAGAAAAGAATGGAGGGTTGGATTCAGGTTCTGGGCAGTATCAATAGACCAAAAAGGAGCTGGGCATGTGGCAGGAAGGATTGATGATCCTTGGCCATCCTACTCTCCTGTCATTGCCATGTGCTGTGGTTGGGGTGCTGATTAGACCTCTCATGGAGAGGACTGTGCCCTCTTACTGTCGGGTCCTTCCCTCCTTGCCTCTAGTGAATGAGCACCAATTTAAAGGTATGCACATTAGGCACCTTTCATGAAATTGTTGCTGAACTAACAAAATGATAGTAGTGCCTATTAAGCCTAAATATGTAAGAGTGTTACAGGATAAAAGTATTATGGTATCTTTCAGCTGATTTCATGATTTCTCATGATGGGAAGAAAGGTTCTTTTAGTTACATGTTCATTTTTATAAGGATACTAGAGGCCCAGTGCACGGATTCATGCACCGGTGGGGTTCCTCAGCCTGGCCTGTGCCCTCTCGCAATCCAGGACCCCTTGGGGGATGTCAGAAAGCCAGTTTCTGCCTAATCCCCACAGGCCAAGCCGAGGGACCCCACAGGTGCACGAATCCATGCACCAGGCCTTATAGTATGCATATAAGATCTTTGGTTAATCCCCTCCTGTCCTCTACCCTCCCTGCTTCCCTCTGAGATTCATCAGTCTGTTCCAGTTTCCATGCCTGTGCATTGAGCGTCTGCCCCCTGGTGGTCAGTGCGTGTCATAGCTACTGGTCAAATGGTCGAACAGTCGAATGGACGGACAGTCACTTAGGCTTTTACATATTTAGATGGAGCTTATTTTGGTGGTTTGGAGTCTCAAAAGAAATGGAATACGTATGTAGATTTGCATCTGTAGCATGATATATACTATTTTGTATTGCTCCTTTTCTCCATGGTTGCAAGTAAGGTCTACCTGCCCAGGTCTGCTTTAAAAGTTGCAAGGAACCACATCAAGTTATTTTTTCCCCTCATTTTAATACTTGCATATTATCCTGACTGTCTCTCTACTGAGATCTACGTAGTTATTTAAAATTCTGCCCCATTACCACATGCCTATGGTAGGATGCAAAAATATGCACCCAACTCTCTCTTTTGTGTCCAGAATGTATGAGAACATGTATAGATCCAACTTTCACTGGTTCATGCTGAAGGGGGTGATGGTGAGAGTTGAATGACCAGGGGTCTGCCATCTTTGCAGAGATGAGCCACTCTGCTCTTTGCCTGAAGCCAAAAATAACTGTTGTCGACATGTGTGAGTATCTGTGCACATGGGCATCTCCAAGAAAAGCTGTGCGGGTGAGTGTTTGAGGGAGAAGAGTGCTGACGAGGCTCCCCATGGGCAGTGAATGGAAGGGCGGTACACTTCTAGAGTGATGATTTTGTCCTATTTTCCCATCAGAAATGTCTATAAGCCTCATGACAAGCCACCTACGCTCACTGGTCCTCAGTTTCCAGCTGTCTAGCATGAGGCTAAGGCCACCTGTCCTATAAATAAACAAACACTTCATAAATCCTTCAGACATTCCCCATGAGGCATTTAGACTTGGAGCATTTAACTCTGAAGAACTGGAAAGACAAAAAGGGAGTATTTATTACCAGTTCGGCCAAGTCTGCTTATCCTGTTTATCTAAAATAAGTGCCAACAGTCTGGAGTGCCTTTGATTGGATCTAAATATTTTTCTGCATCTGCGTGGGCTCCAGGGGCCGGTCCAGCACGTGTGCCAGGACATCTGCATGTTCTGGGGAGAGAAGTCTGTGTGTGTGTGCAAAGGCTCCGTTTGGGCAAGAGACAGGCAATAGTGTCATCCTACCCCCATAGCTGTGGCCATCAGCTGCGTCCCACTGCCCTGAGTCAAGGGTGAATGCCTAGCCCTGGAATTAAGTCACTGTGGGAAGCAAGCTTCTGCTTTTAGCAGCTCAGACCACTCTGGAGATCTTAACTCTGGGATGCTGGCCTTTGCTCAGGCTCTGTTCAGGCTTTGGGAGAGAATTATCACAGGTAATATTTATTGAGAACGTATGCACCAGGTACCATTCTATGCATAGGTCTTATGTTAACTCATTTATCCTTATAAGGTGGGCACTGTTCCTATTTCAGAGATAGGGAAATGGTGGTGTGGAGAGGCTTATGTGACAACGTGGGTGATAATCAATGCATTTTGGATGATCCAGGCACTGGCCAATCAAAGGCAAGTCTGTGGCCACTCTAACAGATGCTACCTGCACACAAAGCTGGCCTGGCTATACAGGTACCACTGACTGAGCATTCAAACCCAGACACTGGTGCAGAGCCCACATGCTCACCCCTCCTCTGTATTCTCTTTGCTTCACAGTGCCTGGCACAGAGCGGATTGCTCAGTAAACACTGTGCTAAACTGAAGTGCTCTGTTGTCTAACTGCTCCCTTGTGTGGGGGTGGGTTCCTGTGTTTTCTGTCTCTTCTTCCTTCTCTTGGCTTCTAGGACAATACCCAGAGCATGGCTGTGCTTTTGTAGCACCATTCACAAGGGGCCCTCTAGTCTCTGCTCCAGGACACCCCTGCTCTCTCCCTCTCCTGTCAAGACTCAAGTGTTCACTCATCTACTTCCATGTTCCCCTCGAAAAGCAAGCGACCCATTACTCCATTTGTCAATATATCCAACAAGTTTTTGTTCTGTACAATGTGATGGCCTCCCTGAATGCACTGAGACTTTGTGGTCTTGAGAGGTGGCTTGGGCTGGTCCTAGGGAAGTGGGATGGGGGTTTAGGCACAGGAAAGGGTTGAATGACCAACCCTAATAGGCCCTTCAAGTTCTCAACCATTTTTTGGGGGAAAGAAATAGAATAGAGGGATTTCCCCACAGATTAAAAACTGACACAGAGTGTCTGACTCAGCAGGTCTGAGATGGAGCCTGAGAATTTGCATTTCTGTCATATTTCCAGGTGCTGCTCCTGGCCTGGGCACCTCACCATGCGACTCCACTACACTGTTACTCTGTCTGCTTAAGGGGAAACTCTCACAGGTAAATTTTACTTGGGAGATTGGAAGGCCCAGACCCAGGGCTGCTATAGTCCTTTCTCAGAAGCTTTGGCCACATCTGCATTCTGGGCACTTGTGTGAAGAGTTCATCTTGACCAAAGTCCCAACACCCAGATTTGCTGCCTGAAACCAAGGACAGTTCGAAGTGGGGTGGGGTGTGGTGTTGTGTGGCATGGTGGTGGCCATGGACAGCCAGCACTACCTGTGATCTATGTCCTTCCACTAGGGACCTGTAAACCACCAACATCACAGGCCTGCCATTGTCTCATTGGCACCAAAGGGCACCTAGTTACCCCACCCTCAACCACTAAGCCTGCCTCCTCAGTTAGTCCATGTTTCCTCCTTGCTGAAGCCTTCTCCATCCTCTCCAGGTAGATGGCAGCTTTTGCTTCTGCGATGCCTGAGCACCATGTGCATGTCTTTGCCATGACATTTGCGGCATTGATTTAGACCATGAGCAACTCATGGGCACATGTCTCTGCATTGTTGACCCCTGTAAAACTACAGGATGCACTGTTGGCACTTCTGAATGTTTGATAAGTGAAAACAAAAGCAGTGATTTGGAAGACAACAGAGGTAACAGAGTGGCTTTGGAGTCATCAGACCTGAGTTGAGGTTCCAGTTTTGCTATTTGATAATTGTGCAACCTTGTATAGAAATTACACAACTTAGTTCATTCTTAGTTTTCTAATCTGTAAAGTGGGTACAATGATATCTTCCTCGCAGGGCTGTTGTGGTATTAAGGTGAACACATATAAAGCTCCTAAACCTGCATGTGGTACACAATAGTTACTCAAGTAACCATATTTATTAGTGGTAGGACCAAGTGCTGGGCAGGTGAGGGATCAGTGGAGAGAGCATAACATAGTGAGAAGAGCCTTGGAGCCCTTATCTTTCAAGGTTTTATCCAATATCATCTTCCAGCTTGAAAAATGGAAGTGGATAAAGCAAGAGACTCTAGAGGTAGGTGTACCTGAACTAAGGGACAGAGCCAAGGAGAGTGAAGAGAGAGAGGAGACAGATACAGCAGGCCCTTCTCTGCCAGCCTTGTTTCCATCTCTGCGTTTGTGTTTAATGGTGTTAATTCACTGTCTGTCCTCCTTTCACAGACAGTCTTTCTGTCTGTGTCCACCAGCAGATCTGAGTCCAGCAAAGTGTGGAGGTAATGACAGTAAAACCTCAGCAGGCTTGTGCTGGGAGCCATGACATCAGGGATCTGTGTTTAATAGATGTTGATTATATTCACATGATGTTAAAAACCCTCCTTGCTCACTCCTCTAAACTGTGGTTGGCTTTTGGATTAGCTAACTCCCTCTGTTGGTGCTTTGAAGGCTGCCCCACATAAAGGGGTGGACACTCTGAGTCCCATGATCACTCAGCATCATGTCAAGCTCACCCTCCCCTCCAGGCATGTGGCAGGGCTGCGCCTCAGAGTTGTTGGAGAGCCCACGCAGCTCTCTGTCTGTCCTGTGGTTTCGCAGGAGGCTTTGTTTTAGGAGCAGAATCACAGGATTAAAGAGAACTGGACCCTGAGCCACAGCATGAGGAAAGCTGCCTTAAAGAGGAATCTGCATCACCCCCAGCCTTCATTGCATAAAGCTACTGAAGTTTGGGAGCTGTTTGTTAACCATAAGATAACCTCGCTCATCTAAATACAAACATCAAAGAGAAAACACTATGAGTCTATTCACACTTTTCATCATTAGCTTAGTCTTGCCACTCCTCCTGCACCATTAGTATACATAGTACCTCAGTTTTATTTTCTTGATAATTATGTTTCTTGCCTGGAGCCTCACTCTTCCTGCCCCCACCCCCATTTTGGAGGAATCACATTGTCAAAACTCTTCAAAATGAGGTCTAGATACCTCCCCAGTCAGACCAAACTTCCCCACCCTGTAGAAAAGTGTTCACACTTTAATGGGGGTGAGAAAAGAGAACCAAATGCTCTGAAACAGAGCAGGATTCTGGGACGGATCCCTTTTGACAAGTGTAGAGAAATACATGGGCCAATATTAAATACTTTGAAAATATATTATTGCCGATTTTTACCGTTTCTTGTTTGTGACCTCCAATAGGAGGAGGGGACATGGAGTAAATATCTAGATCAGGGAAGTGAAAATGGGCGCTAGGGGAAGCCCCATTGGATGGGCAGCATGGTTGAATGTAACCGTGGTCCGTGTCACTGCTGCACAGCAGACACGGTTCCTCTTCTATGATGGGCTCGGGACCTGCTGTGCTTGAGGAACACGGTGCTGACTGTACAGCTTGTCAGGTGCTGACTGTGTCCTGTCTGTACCTGAGTTTCCTCATTATGCAACGGGGCTATTGCACACTTCCCAGGCCTTTGGAAAAGATACAATGATGCTTGGTACTTTTCTGTATAGCTTCACCTGTTCTTTTTTATTGTGGGTAAATATAACTTATAAAAAACCCACAAAAAATAAAGACTTCTAAAGAAGCCAGGATCAGAAACATGGCTGAAATAAAAATTACGACAGATGAAATACCATAGAAGGCTCCCAGACGTTGGCACATGAACTCTCTGTGACCACAGTGAGACTCCTGCTTGTTTTTATAAATAAAGTTTCCTTAGAACTGTGGTCGGCAAACTGTGGCTCGTGAGCCATATGCGACTTTTTGGCTCCTTGAGTGTGGCTCTTCCACAAAATACCACAGCCTGGGCGAGCCTATTTTGAAGAAGTGGCGTTAGATGAAGTTTAAAAAATTTGGCTCTCGAAAGAAATTTCAATCATTGTACTGTTGATATTTGGCTCTGTTGACTAATGAGTTTGCTGACTACTGCCTTAGAACACAGTCAAACTTACTCATCTTACATAATGTTCACCGCTGTTTTTACAGGACAAGAGCAGTGCTGAGTAGCAGTGATAGGAAGAGAGGAATCTTAGAATCACCTGGGGCCCCTCCTCAGCGTTCCTAATTCACTAGGTCTCAGGGCCCATGAACCTGTTTTCTATCACATTCTACCAGGTGATGCTAATGCTGCTGGCCTGGGGCCCACGCTCTGAGAACTGCAAGACTCGGAATTCTAGTTGGCAAGACGTACCGGTGAGAGGCATTCCAGTGGGCAGAACGGGCACCCACTGTGCTGGGGCTGTTCTCCAGCTTCCAGAACAGGGTAGAGGAAAAGGAGCGCCGGTGCCTGCTTTTCTTTGGCCCTTTGGCTCCATCAAATGACAATAGATGTGGCTGTCCCAGGACCACACAGAGGATGTTAGAGCTGTAGGAATGGAGTTTACACTGTACACATATTTGGGGAACTCGGTGAATAAGGCTATAAACAATCCCCCTGCTGGTGGGAGTGTGAGAATCCTACACACCTGCAGCGAACGAGGTGAAATGCTCATGACGTACATCAGCAGGTGCTGACTTGTAACTAGATCATAACTGAGTTCCCGTGAACACGCCACAATGCACCCAGCATTACTTCTTTCCCATGGGTGTCAACTGCCGAGCTCTGCGAACTAGTCTTACAGAGGTGAAGCCAAGCAGGATGATCGGCCTTTTTTCTTCACGGATCCATCCTTGGCTCCTCATTCCCTTTGGGACGTTAATTAATTGGTATAGGGTTACAAGAGAAGCCGCTTGGGATAAAACAAAGGAAAGAAGGTGGGTAGAGAGTCAGACTTGGAGGAGGGGATGAATAGAGGTTGCCCACAAGAGTTCTTGTCTGAAGATTCAGCCGCCAGGGGAGAAGGCTGCAGTCCTCCCACCCGTGAGGCCTCCGGAGTGCATCTTGTAAGTAAGCTCCTGCTTTCATTGCTTGTTCCTGAAAATCCCCTTCACATAGTCACACAGCCAGGAGGACACACAGCCACACAGCCAGGAGGACACACAGCCACACATCCAGGAGGACACACAGCCACACAGCCAGGAGGGCACAGTCACACAGTCAGGAGGGCATAGTCACACAGCCAGGAGGGTGTAGTCACACAACCAGGAGGACAGAGTCACACAGCCAGGAGGACACAGTCACATAGCCAGGAGGGAACAGCAACACAGCCAGGACGGCACAGACACACAGCCAGGAGGGCACAGTCACACAGCCAGGAAGACACAGTCATACAGTTAGGAGGGCATAGTCACACAGCCAGAAGGACACAGTCACACAGCCAGGAAGGAACAGTCACACAGCCAGGAGGACACACAGCCACACAACCAGGAGGGCACAGTCACACAGTCAGGAGGGCATAGTCACACAGCCAGGAGGGCGTAGTCACACAGCCAGGAGGGCGTAGTCACACAACCAGGAGGACAGAGTCACACAGCCAGGAGGACACAGCCACACAGCCAGGAGGGCACAGTCACACAGTCAGGAGGGCATAGTCACACAGCCAGGAGGGCATAGTCACACAACCAGGAGGAGAGAGTCACACAGCCAGGAGGACACAGTCACATAGCCAGGAGGGAACAGCAACACAGCTAGGAGGGCACAGTCACACAGCCAGGACGGCACTGACACACAGCCAGGAGGGACACAGTCACATAGCCAGGAGGGCACAGTCACACAGCCAGGAGGACACACAGTTACACAGTCAGGACATCACAGCCACACAGCTAGGAGGGCACAGTCACACAGCCAGGAAGACACACACAGTCACATAGCCAGGAGAGAACAGTCACACAGCCAGGAGGGCACAACCACACAGCCATGAGAACACACACAGTCACACAGCCAGGAGGACACAGCCACATAGCCAGGAGGACACACACAGCCACAAAGTCAGGAGGACACACACAGCCACACAGACAAGAGGACACACACAGTCACATAGCCAGAAGAGAACAGTCTCACAGCCAGGAGGGAACAGCAACACAGCCAGGAGGGCACAGTCACACAGCCAGGACGGCACTGACACACAGCCAGGAGGGACACAGTCACACAGCCAGGAGGGCACAGTCACACAGCCAGGAGGACACACAGTTACACAGTCAGGACAGCACAGCCACACAGCAGGAGGGCACAGTCACACAGCCAAGAAGACACACACAGTCACACAGCCAGGAGGGAACAGCAACACAGCCAGGAGGGCACAGTCACACAGCCAGGATGGCACTGACACACAGCCAGGAGGGACACAGTCACACAGCCAGGAGGGCACAACCACACAGCCATGAGAACATACACAGTCACACAGCCAGGAGGACACACACAGCCACACAGCCAGGAGGACACAGCCACACAGCCAGGAGGACACACACAGTCACATAGCCCAGAGAGAACAGTCACATAGCCAGGAGGCTACAGCCATATAGTCAGGAGGACACACACAGCCACACAGAAAGAGAACACACACAGTCACATAGCCAGGAGAGAACAGCCACACAGCCAGGAGGGTACAGCCACACAGCCAGGAGGGTACAGCCACACAGCCAGGAGGACACACACAGCCACAGCGAGGAGGATTAAGTGAGGGGAAGTTTCTGGTCCCCACTGTCCCACACAGATTGGACTTGGTTCTCTCTCAGTCTGGACTTGGATTCTGTGTGAGAGAGCTCTTCAGAGACAGGAGAAAGGCTTGGGACCCACCACAAGCTGCCTTTCTTCCATGGCTCCCAATGCTGCCTCCTCCTCATCTCTTCACTCCAGGCCCTCAGGACACAGAGAAAACACTGCTATCCAATGCCCCCATGGGGAATCACAGTCCTGACCAACATCGACCCAATCAGGTTTCTTACATGTGAAGCATGGTGGCAGGTAGGAGGCTGGCTGGCCACAGCCTGATGAATCTGGGGTGAGGTTTCTGGGCAAAGCTCCTGAGCGTGTTCTCTCCATGAGGTTGTCTCTTCCCTGTGGACAGCCTAGGAAGGGCAACTTGGGTGCCTATACATTACAGGGCCTCTAGTTACAAGTCTATTTTTGACTGTGAATCGTATGCCCCTTTATTTTACTTATTTAAAAACACTTAATACATCTTAACTCTTAGTATTTGCTTAGCAAATACTCATTTTATCTTTGTTTCTTTGTATTGCTCTTCCCCAGCTTTATTGAGTTATAATTAACATATAACATTCTGTAAGTTAAAGGTATACACATAAAGATTTGATATATTGCAAAATAATTACCACAATAAGGTTAGTTAACACCTCAATCATCACACATAATTACATTTTCTATGTGCTGAGAACATTTAAAATTTGTTTTCTTAGCAATTTTCATGTATATAATACAGTGTTGTTAACTGCAGTCACCATACTGTACATGATCCTTAGAACTTACTCATCTGCTACAGAAAATTTGTACCCTTTGACCAACATCTGCCCATTCCCCCAGCCTCTAGCTCTTATCAACCAGCATTCTACTCTCTACATGTATGAATTCAGCTTTCTTAGATTCCACATAAATGAGATCATTCAGAATTTGTCTTTCTCTGCCTGACTTATTTCACTTAGCATACTGCCCTCAAGGTACAAACATGTTGCAAAAATAGGTTTTCTTCTTTGTTCAATATTCCATTGTGTGAATGTGTTTGTGTGTTGTGTGTGTGTGTATGTACACACCACACAACATCTTCCTTATCCATTTACCCATAGTCAGACTCTTAGGTCGTTTCCATGTATTTGCTACTGTGAATAATGCTGCAGTGAATATGGGGTGCAGATATCTCTTTGAAACAGTGATTTCAATTCCTTCAAATATATATATAGAAGTAGAATTGCTGAATCATATGGTTCTTCTATTTTTAATTTTTTTGAAGAACTGTTTTGATTACTATGGTTTTATAATATAGTTTGAAGTCAAGTAGTGTGATGCCTCTAGTGTTGTTCTTTTTTCTCAAGATTGCTTTGGCTGTTTGGGGTCTTTTATGGTTCCATACAAACTTTAGAATTATTTGTTCTATTTCTATAAAAAATACATTTGGAATTTTGATAGAGCTTGTATTGAATTTGTAGATTGCTTTGGGTAGTATGGATACTTAACAATATTAATTCTTTTAATTCATGAGCATGAAATATCTTTTCATTTATTTGTATCTCCTTAAATTTCTTTCATCAATGTCATAGTTTTCAGTGTATAGGTCTTTCACCTCCACAGTTAAATTTGTTTTTAGGTATTTTATTCTTTTTGATGCAGTTGTAAGTGGGGTCTTCCCCTTAATTTCTCTTTCTGATTGTGTGTTGTTAGGGTATAGAAACTGATTTTTAAATATTGATTTTGTATCCTGAAACTTTGCTAACAGTTTTTTTTTTTTTTGGTGGATTCTAGGATTTTCTATATATAATATCATATTATCCACAAATAGTGACTATTTCACTTCTTCTTTTCCAATTTGGATGCCTTTTATTTCCTTTTCTTGCCTAAATGCTCTGGCTAGGACTTCCAATATTATCTATACTAATAAAAGCCTAGGTGGCCCTTGAGCCCTCACGCGATGCCCTCCCGTCATCACAAGATGGCCACCCCCACATTGTCCCAAGATGGCTGCCCCCATGTGATCAGAAGATGGCCGCCCCCACGTGGTCACAAGATGGCCACCACAAGATGGCCACCACAAGATGGCCGCCACAAGATGGCTGCCACAAGATGGCCAGCAGGGGAGGGCAGTTGGGGGTGACCAGGCCTTCAGGGGAGGGCAGTTGGGGGCAACCAGGCCTTCAGGGGAGGACAGTTTGGGGGAACAAGGCCTGCGGGGGAGGGCAGTTTGGGGGAACATGGCCTATAGGGAAGGGCAGTTAAGGGTGATCAGGCTGGCAAGGGAGGGAAGTTGGGGGCAATCGGGCTGGCAGGGGAGGGAAGTTGGGGGTCAATCAGGCCAGCAGGGGAGCATTTAGGGGGTGATCAGGCTGGTAGGCAGAAGTGGTTAGGGAAAATCAGGCAGGCGAGTGGTTAGGAGCCAGCAGTTCTGAACTGTGAGAGGGATGTCCGACTGCCGGTTTAGGCCTGATCCCTGTGGATCAGGGTCCCAGGTTAGAGAGGGTACAGGCTGGGCTGAGGGACACCCCCTCAGCATGAATTTTGTGCACTGGGCCTCTAGTGTTGAATAAAAGTGGTGAAAGTGGTAATCCTTGCCTTGCTCCTGATCTTAGTAAAAAGGCTTTCAGCCTTTGACTGTTGAGTATAATGTTAACTATGGTCTTGTCATATGTGGCTTTTATTATGTTAAAATTTTATTCACTGCATTTATCAGCTCCAAAATTTGTTCTGTTCATTTTTATGATTTCTATATCTTTGCTAAACTTCTCATTTTGTTTATGTATTGTTTTTCTGATGTTTAAAAATTGTCTTTTTATTTGTTTGTTTGTTGGTGGTGTTTATATTTTTTTAGCTCATTTAGCTTCCCTAAAACAATGATTTTGATTTCTTTATCAGGCAAATTATAGATCTCCATTTCTTTGGGACCAGCACTAGAAAATTGTTGTGTTTTTTGGTGGTGTCATTTTTTCCTCTTCCTTGAAGTTTTGCATTACTCTCTCTGCATTTGAAGTAGTCTCTTCTTCCAGTCTGTAATGACTGACTTTAGGAGAGAAATAACTTCCTTTAGCTGTTATGATATTCTGAAGCTTTCTATGGATATACCAGCTCTACAGTCTTTGTTACCTCTTAAGGAATAATTTTTAAGATTGTATTCTGCAAAGCCTGGTTGGGTGTTAATAGCTTCCCTTGTCTTCACTGTAGAAAAACCTGGCCTTTAATGGGAACTATGTGCCGCTGAACTCTTCAACTGCCAAGAGAAAAACCACGTGTTAGGGTGTAAGTCACAGTTCTACACTTCCTGGGACCATGCTTTGGCAGAATCTAAGCTGAGCCATAATTACCTGTCACTAAGTGAAAGCCAACATTCTCTTCCCATGTGGCTGTATTTGCCACATTGCGGTTTAAAGTTACTGTTGTAGTGTACCCCCATCTTACAAGGGAAGCCTCAAAAAGTCAAATTATGGAGTCATTTATTAAAAGCCGGCAGCATACGAGGGAGCAAAAGCACTCCAGACCTCGCAGCCCCGAAAAGCTTGCAACATCTGGCTTATATGCAGAATATCACAAAAGTATCGATTACATCTTTGGGTCTGGAATGAGGAACCGGTTTCGTGAAAAGCATTATTTACAGAAGCAAAAATTGAGCAAGTTAGTTACCTAAAGTATTTACGAATCACTGAATCAACAGAAACACATTATCTGGGACCACGTGGGCAATTTAGAATAATTGTGCTGTCCAGATTCTGGGATTACTGAGTCAACAGGAATGCACTATCTGTAGCTACTGAGACAATTTAGGATAATTTGTGCTCTTCTGATTCCCAGAAGAATGTGCTTCAGTAACCGGTGAGATCACAATCAATGGGATATTCAAACCACCATCAATGGAGTATTCAATCATACATAAGTTCAGAAAATGAAAATAACTTTTAAATGAGTACAGAACCCAAAACAGCAAGGTTAAAATATTAAACAGCATTTTTTACCCAAGTATGGTTGCTACCATACTTCATTCCCCACTGGTTTTATGTGCATGGGTCAAATCATGGACTCATCCTTATTAGTTAGGGGATTGTACTGCCCCCTAACTTCAAGTAGTTTGACTGCATTAATTTTTCTAAACTACCTGCTTGGCACAATTAGTTTTCTATTTACTCACCCCACCTCCTCTAAGGGCATTCTCTGTTCTGTTCTTGCTCTCCTGTCCCCTAGCACATCTAGCCTTGGCCCTGGACTTTCTCACTGGCTAGCAAAAATGTTCTTACAGTTACCAAGGCCCCTAGTACCACGGTCCCCTAGTACCATGGTCTCCTGTCCTCACTGAAGTCCAGTTCCCCTCCTGCAGGCATCGAGTCTCCTCCTGGCCTGCGTGGAGCCCAGGCTAGGGATCTCACGGGTGAGGCTGCTGGTTGCCAGGATCCAGGCCGTTTCCTCGTGCAGGAGCTGGGAGTGGTGTAGCCAGGTCTAGGTGTCGTCTACTTTAACAGCCGTGGGCGTGCTCAGGATAACAGTGTAGTGTCCCTTTGAGGTTGGGGTGAGTCCTTGGGCAGGGAACTTCTTTACCCACACCGAGTCCCCAGGCTGGAAGGGATGTACAGGGCCCGCGGTGGGCACTGGCAGTGCGTTTCAAACAAGCTTATGGGTGGCTCTCTGGGTATACAGCAGAGCCTGAAAGGACTTGAGCAAGGAATGGTTATGAATTCCAGCTTTCAGTTTCTCCCTGACCCTGGGAAGAATGGGGGGAGGTCTACTATACATGATCTCAAAAGGGAGGAACCCCTCCCAGTAAGGGGTACACCTGGCCCATAAGAGGGTGAAGGGCAGGAGGTTAGTGCAGTTTTCACCGGTTTCTAGGACAAATTTAGTTAAAATACTTTTTAGAGTCCTGCTCATGCCGGTCCTAAACTTTGTGGCCGGTATGCACAATGGTGTTTCTAACTTATGCCTAAGGCTTGAGCTATACTTTGAGATACCTTGGCTACAAAGGTGGGACTGTTATCTGATCCTATGACTACTGGCAGCCCGAATCTAGGTATAATCTCCTGGAGTAATTTCTTGACTACTATAGAGGCAGCTTCTGTCCTAGTGGGGTATGCTTCAACCCAACCTGAGAAGGTGTCTATAAGAACTAGCAGGTACTTGTACCCTGACACTGGTGGCTTAATCTCTGTGAAATCCACCTCCCAATGCTCTCCTAGGGAATTTCCCCGGGGCCCAAATTCCCGGGGGGGGGGGGGGGGAGGCTTGCTTAGCATTTACCTGTGCACAGATAGGACATCTAATGACTGTGCTTTTAATTATCTTATCTAAGCTTGGTATGTAGTACCTGCCTCGCAGAAGTTCAGAAGTCTTGGTGACGCCTAGGTGGGTAGCCTGGTGTAACTGGGCAACTAACGTCCGACCTAGAGCCTCTGGGACCAACAGTCTGTCATCTGGTAGGATCCACCAACCATCTGGTCCTCTGATGGCTTGCTTCTATTCTGCCAATTCCTCCTCTTGTTTGGTGTAGGAGGGGGTCTGTGGTAGGTTCGGATCTGGTAGGGTTACTAAGACTTGTAAAGGCCCCAATGGTTTTTGGGCGGCTTCCTTGGCAGTTTGGTCTGCGGCTCTATTTCCTCTGGCTTCAATTATCTCCCCTTTCTGATGTCCTTTGCAGTGCACTATTGCAACTGCCCTTGGGAGCCAGATGGCCTCTAATAAGGCTAAAATCTCTTCCCCATTTTTAATGTCCTTTCCGGCTGAAGTTGGTAACCCTCTTTCCCGGTGGATGGCACTGTGTCCCCATCAGAGGGCCTGGATTAAGGCCAAAAGTTCGGCTTTTTGTGCTGATGTCCCCCTGTTCAGGGACTGTGCCCAAATGGTGTGGTCCAGGGTGACTACCGCTGCCCCTGCATATCGATGCCATCCTGAACAGAACTGCTCCCATCCGTGAACAGTACCTTGTCTGGTGATGATAGCGAGACATCTGTCAGGTCTGGGCGAGCCGTTTGTACTGTGTCTGTTACGTCTATGCAGGCAATAGGTCTCTTCCAGGGACCTAGACTCTGAGTGAGAACCTTACCTCACTCAGAGTCTAGGTCCCTGGAAGAGGCCTGTAGCCTATCTGTCTAAGAGACTAGACCCCGTGGCAGCAGGGTGGCCAGCATGCCTCTGGGCAATGGCCACCACAGCATTACTTGTAAAGGAGGCAGATAAGCTGACTCTGGGCCAGGAACTAGCCTTGACAACACCCCATGCTGTGGAGGCCCTCCTTCGAGGTGCTCTGGAAAGATGGATGTCAAACAACAGGGTCACCCAGTGCCAAGCTCTTCTCCTGGACCAGCCCCGCGTCCAGTTCCATAAGACACTGACCATCAACCCTGCCAGCCTGCTTAGAGGTGATGATCTGGAGGAACCCATTCATGACTGCATAGACGTAACAGACGCAGTACAAACGGCTCGCCCAGACCTGACAGATGTCTCGCTATCATCACCAGACAAGGTACTGTTCACGGATGGGAGCAGTTCTGTTCAGGATGGCATCGATATGCAGGGGCAGCGGTAGTCACCCTGGACCACACCATTTGGGCACAGTCCCTGAACAGGGGGACATCAGCACAAAAAGCCGAACTTTTGGCCTTAATCCAGGCCCTCTGATGGGGACACAGTGCCATCCACCGGGAAAGAGGGTTACCAACTTCAGCCGGAAAGGACATTAAAAATGGGGAAGAGATTTTAGCCTTATTAGAGGCCATCTGGCTCCCAAGGGCAGTTGCAATAGTGCACTGCAAAGGACATCAGAAAGGGGAGATAATTGAAGCCAGAGGAAATAGAGCCGCAGACCAAACTGCCAAGGAAGCCGCCCAAAAACCATTGGGGCCTTTACAAGTCTTAGTAACCCTACCAGATCCGAACCTACCACAGACCCCCTCCTACACCAAACAAGAGGAGGAATTGGCAGAATAGAAGCAAGCCATCAGAGGACCAGATGGTTGGTGGATCCTACCAGATGACAGACTGTTGGTCCCAGAGGCTCTAGGTCGGACGTTAGTTGCCCAGTTACACCAGGCTACCCACCTAGGCGTCACCAAGACTTCTGAACTTCTGCGAGGCAGGTACTACATACCAAGCTTAGATAAGATAATTAAAAGCACAGTCATTAGATGTCCTATCTGTGCACAGGTAAATGCTAAGCAAGCCTCCCCCCCCCCCCCCCCGGGAATTTGGGCCCCGGGGAAATTCCCTAGGAGAGCATTGGGAGGTGGATTTCACAGAGATTAAGCCACCAGTGTCAGGGTACAAGTACCTGCTAGTTCTTATAGACACCTTCTCAGGTTGGGTTGAAGCATACCCCACTAGGACAGAAGCTGCCTCTATAGTAGTCAAGAAATTACTCCAGGAGATTATACCTAGATTCGGGCTGCCAGTAGTCATAGGATCAGATAACAGTCCCACCTTTGTAGCCAAGGTATCTCAAAGTATAGCTCAAGCCTTAGGCATAAGTTAGAAACACCATTGTGCATACCGGCCACAAAGTTTAGGACCGGCATGAGCAGGACTCTAAAAAGTATTTTAACTAAATTTGTCCTAGAAACCGGTGAAAACTGCACTAACCTCCTGCCCTTCACCCTCTTATGGGCCAGGTGTACCCCTTACTGGGAGGGGTTCCTCCCTTTTGAGATCATGTATAGTAGACCTCCCCCCATTCTTCCCAGGGTCAGGGAGAAACTGAAAGCTGGAATTCATAACCATTCCTTGCTCAAGTCCTTTCAGGCTCTGCTGTATACCCAGAGAGCCACCCATAAGCTTGTTTGAAACGCACTGCCAGTGCCCACCGCGGGCCCTGTACATCCCTTCCAGCCTGGGGACTCGGTGTGGGTAAAGAAGTTCCCTGCCCAAGGACTCACCCCAACCTCAAAGGGACACTACACTGTTATCCTGAGCACGCCCACGGCTGTTAAAGTAGACGACACCTAGACCTGGCTACACCACTCCCAGCTCCTGCACGAGGAAACGGCCTGGATCCTGGCAACCAGCAGCCTCACCCGTGAGATCCCTAGCCTGGGCTCCACGCAGGCCAGGAGGAGACTCGATGCCTGCAGGAGGGGAACTGGACTTCAGTGAGGACAGGAGACCATGGTACTAGGGGACCGTGGTACTAGGGGCCTTGGTAACTGTAAGAACATTTTTGCTAGCCAGTGAGAAAGTCCAGGGCCAAGGCTAGATGTGCTAGGGGACAGGAGAGCAAGAACAGAACAGAGAATGCCCTTAGAGGAGGTGGGGTGAGTAAATAGAAAACTAATTGTGCCAAGCAGGTAGTTTAGAAAAATTAATGCAGTCAAACTACTTGAAGTTAGGGGGCAGTACAATCCCCTAACTAATAAGGATGAGTCCATGATTTGACCCATGCACATAAAACCAGTGGGGAATGAAGTATGGTAGCAACCATACTTGGGTAAAAAATGCTGTTTAATATTTTAACCTTGCTGTTTTGGGTTCTGTACTCATTTAAAAGTTATTTTCATTTTCTGAACTTATGTATGATTGAATACTCCATTGATGGTGGTTTGAATATCCCATTGATTGTGATCTCACCGGTTACTGAAGCACATTCTTCTGGGAATCAGAAGAGCACAAATTATCCTAAATTGTCTCAGTAGCTACAGATAGTGCATTCCTGTTGACTCAGTAATCCTAGAATCTGGACAGCACAATTATTCTAAATTGCCCACGTGGTCCCAGATAATGTGTTTCTGTTGATTCAGTGATTCGTAAATACTTTAGGTAACTAACTTGCTCAATTTTTGCTTCTGTAAATAATGCTTTTCACGAAACCGGTTCCTCATTCCAGACCCAAAGATGTAATCGATACTTTTGTGATATTCTGCATATAAGCCAGATGTTGCAAGCTTTTCGGGGCTGCGAGGTCTGGAGTGCTTTTGCTCCCTCGTATGCTGCCAGCTTTTAATAAATGACTCCATAATTTGACTTTTTGAGGCTTCCTTTGTAAGATGGGGGTTACACTACAACATCACTAGATAAACATATAACTTTCTGAATTTCATTTTCTTTTATTAGCATTCATTTTATAATATATAACATTTTATAATCTATTAATTGTATTATAGTTTAAATAATCATGTAAACCCATAACTCTTATATAGTAGACCCTTGAACAACATGGGGAGTGGGCCATTGATCCCCATGCAGTTAAAAATTCATGTAAAACTTTGGACTCACCAAAAATTGTTTTTTCAGGAACCCCTTATATAGTAAAGTCCAAGGATGCTCAACTCCCTTATAAAATGGCATAGATTAATGTATACAGTTGGCATAGATTAATGGATTGCCAACCACAGATTGGAAACAGTTCAGGTATTTATAGAAAAAAATCCACATATAAGTGGACCCTTGCAATTCAGAGCTTTGTTGTTCAAGGGTTGCTGCAATAAGTTAGGAATTCAGGAGCACACCTTTACCAAGACTGTCATATAATGACCTTTAACTGTGCAGATTTAGACTTCCAGATTTTAGAACAGGGTCATGATATTAAATGCTATGTGCTAAGCTTTTTATGAACTTTGTGTCAATCAATTGTCAAGATTGTACCTTGGGAACTGCAACGTTGAAATTGCAATCAGGAAATAAGATTTAGGTGTTAGCCAAACAACTCTTGAACTCTGTGTGGATTTGGAATTGATAGGCAAAAACTGAGTGCCTACTTAGTGCCAAACACTCTCACTGAGCACCTGCATTCGTATTAAGAAAACAAGGATAAATCCTTTTTTCCTTCATGACTGACCTGGCAGTTGGTTATCTATATATATAAAAGCCTAAGTGACCAACCGACCAAAGACTGAATGACCGAAAGACTGGTCAATTGGTCTCTATGATGCGCACTGACCACCAGGGGCAGACGCTCAATGCAGGAGCTGCCCCCTGGTGGTCAGTGTGCTCCCACAGTGGGAGTGCTGCTCAGCGACTACCTACCCCAGTGACCCACCAGCCCAGCAGCAGCCACTCACTCCCTCAGTAGTCCTGTAGGTCCAATCTCGGGACAACAGGCCAGGCACTGATGGACCGGCACCACCGGCATGATCCCGATAGCACCACCACCCTCCTGGAAGTTGGCCTCGGGCACTGTGGCCACTTCCCCTCCCTAGTTGCTCAGCAAGGAAGAAACAATATAAAAGCCAGGTGGTTCCCAACAACCAGCGTGAACATCAGCAGGAAGGATCCAAATCCTGGGCCAGGAAAGCCATCCCACCACCCACCCGGAGGGTCGATTGTGTCCCGGTACCCCTCCAGGCCTCTTGGGATGGGTGCCAGATGCAGGGCTCATGGCTGGCGAGTGCCGCTGCCATGGCACAAGCCTTTCCTGATCAGGACTGACTGGGCGTGAGCCCGCAGCAGATGCAGCAGGGCCAGGATGAGCAGAAGTGGCAGGCAAGAGAGACAGGTGTACTGCTGGTTTCTGCCTGATCCCGGCAGGCCACCCTGAGGGACCCCACCCATGCACACATTTGTGCACTGGCCCTCTAGTTCAGTAATAACTTTCCTCAATCACTTAGGACTTATATTCAGCTACAAATATCACATACTCAGCATGGACAGCAGTCTGATGATTACAGAGGCGGAGGGGGGGTGGAGGTGGAAGAGGGCATAGAGGGGATAAGTGGTGATGGGATAAATAAATAAAAAAAATAAAATAAGATAGTGGCTCATTCCAATGAAGGGTTTTGTTTTTCTCACACAATGTGCAGTCTGGAATATTCAGTGCAGAACTGGAAGGGCAGCTCTGTAATGTCATCAGAGCCCAGGCTTCCCTCTTTCAGCTCCATCTCCTGAGTGCCTGCTTGCCTCATGGCACAATATGGTTGCCATTTTCCAGCCATCCCAGTTGCTTTCTGGCAGGAAGAAGAGGATGGCAAGGGGTACACAAAATATGCCCACTGGGTCAGCTCCCCTTTAATGGAGGTTTCCCAGCATCCTCACCTAGTAACTTCCTCTTCTCATTGGCCAGATTTTTGTTACCTATTCACCCCTAAATGGAAAGGTGGCTGAGAAAACTGGGGAGAGGGATGTTTACTATCCTTGGCCTACTGTGTACCTTTGAGCGTTGGTAGACTGTTTCTTGCTTATACAGTCACTCTGGTAACTCTTGGACTGGGGGTCTAGGCTTAGGAAGATTCACCACTGCCTATACGGTGGGGATGAAGGAGCACAGAAGGCTCAGAGGCCAAGTCCTGTAGCTAGGTAGTGGCTAAGGTTTAACGGGTGAGTGACTTGCTCTAGGACATACAGGAAGGGAGTTTGAGTTAGCTTCTCATCCTGTGTCTTCCCACACACTACACACACCTCATAACGGACTTTAACCTCATCAGTGCAAATAGGAACAGGCTGGGGTGGGGCGAGTTCAAAAGGTCTGGTGAAATAATTCTCTCTTCAGTGGGACGCGCATGGAAAATCCCCTTTTGGCCATATTTGCGGTTGTCCAGGAGATGGCAGCAGACTGCTTCAAATCGGTTCCAGAGACAGCTCACTGGAGAGGGACCCAGCAACAGGCTCAGGTGCCCGTCCAGGGAAAGAACCTCAGCTGGGACCCAGCTTGGGGGCATGTAAGCATTCTCCATCACTCCAGGGACCTCTGGGTGGCTGTGAGGTGGCTGAGATTGCAGCCTCTGAGAGCCAGGTGACAGGATCGTCACAGAGACATAAATGACAGCAGAGGGAACAGTTAATATCGTGATAACTATGCATGGGCCAGGCAGGTAATGCAAATATCAGGGGACCACTCTGTAAGGTACATCATTTTCTAACCACTCTGCTATACACCGGAAACGAATACAGATTGATATTGAATGTAAAGTGTAACTGAAAAAAAAAAAGATTCTCATGATGAGGGGTTTGGTAAGGGTGAGGCTGGTTTCAGAAAAGGTGAGGCTGGCTGCAGAGTCGTTAGAAAGAAACAACAAAACAACCAGCTTCATTCTGTGAGGACGTGGACCCCTCCGGGAAATCTCCCCAGTCATCTCATCATGTTATTATCTAAATATTTGGTCCACACAGAGGAGTAGAATGTGCAGGACCTGCTAAAGCCACAGGACAGGGAACAAGTATCACCTCTCAGTGGCGCTTGTTTCTTTTTGAGGCAAAACTGAAGGAAAAAAGAAAACTGAAACAAAAAGCACCCAACTCCAAGAGTTCCTTTTTGTGTGTCAAATTACACGGAGGCTTGTCTTCTAAAGCTGCTACAAGCAAAAGTACAGCTGCCTCCCCATTCGCCTTCCCTGTCATCACACTGCACAGCCAGCCCACACAGCACGGGGGCAGGCCCGTGTCCGTGGGCTCTGGGCTTGGTCCAGCTGTTGGGTGATGTCAGGTGCCTGTCCTTATTTTGGGAGCCCTTTCAGGTTCAATTTCACATTACAAATCAGTGCTTTCACCTGCGCCTTGAGCCACTAGGGCTTTACCCAGTGACCCAAAGCTGTCTCCCTCCCCACCCCCCTCAGGTGTTTCTATTTCTCCCTGTTGAGTACATTTTCATTTGGCAGGGTGAAAGAGTTTTTTAGATGCATTTACAAATGTTACAGAAATGATAGCAACTGAAGCCCTGTGGAGAACTTAGAGATCTTTGAAGCAGTCTGATTCAGAAACAGATAAATGGACCATTCTACAGTGTGCCTTTAAGCTCCTGCTGTCTGCCATAGCAAGCCTGTGGGTACATGCATCTGAAGCTCAGAGTTGAATGTTCCCTGTGCCCTTGCTACCCAAAGTGTGGTCCATGGACCGGCGGCAGCAACGCCACCAGGGAGCTTGTTAGATGTGCACTATTTTGAAGCTCAACCCTGAGCTACTGGGTTGGAGTCTGTATGTTAACAAGATCCCCAGGGGATTGGTATGTTCTTTAGAGTCTGAAAAATGCAGCTCATGAGAGCCTTTTTAAAGCTAGTTCCAATAGCTGAAAGTCTAAGAGGGAGGGGAGAACCAGAGAGCTGGGCCCTGACTCTCGGTGGGCAGGTTATGATCAATCACCCGGAACTGTTTTCTGTCCCATCGTCCAATCTGAGGAGAGACTAGGGCTGGAAGTGGGTATCAGCACATTTCCTTAGATAATAGTCTGGGGCTACATCTCTGGGCCATTTTAGAGCAAAAGGTGTGGATTAGTGACATACAGACAAAGAGAGCTCTGCTGATGAGCAAGTAATGAGCAGAGAGTGTCCTGGAGGGAGAGGTGGCGGGAAAGGGCAGGAAAGCAGTGGGATGGCAGCACAGACACCTTAGTTCAGCAGCCAGAGGCCACCTGGAAGTGTGCAGCATTTCCTTCCATGTGAGTGGGGTGAGCAGTTGGAGCTGAGAATACCCAGCCTTTCCAGGGAGAACCAAGGATGCCATAGGATTTCCTCAGGCCAAGGGCGCCAGGCAGGGGTCAGGCTGCCCAGGGCTGTCCCCAGGGATGCTCTGTGCTTAGTGAGACAATTTGGCTGCAGCGTTGGGTGGCAAGTGGAGACAATATTCAGGCAGCAGCATGCAGGTGACACACTCACAGTGAAAGGATTTTCGTGCCCATTAAAGAGGCTAGTGGTGGCCTAAGGGGCCATCCCTGTGCTTTTCCTGACCATCACAAATGCCGGTTATGCATGCAGCGGTCAGTGTCTGCTCTGTGTAAGGGTCACAAGTGCTTTGAAGCAGGATCCAGCTTTTGTCTGAGATGAAGACAAACTCCTCTCTATTAAATTCGCAGACTAGTGCAATGGATATCATCTCTGATCTGGATTCTCTTACTTTTAAATAAGAACAACATTCATTTCTACTATTCAGGAAGGAGTGGGAGTGGGGGAGGTGGTGCTGCCCAGCAGAGAGACACTGCCCCAGCTTGGGTGGGAAGAGCGCAGGTGGCGGTGTTTGGGTGAAGCAATGACCCATTCCTTTTTCATCATCAGACACCAGGCTGCCCATTCAGATGCTTACGTTTCCTCCCTTGACCCTGAGCTCCAAGGCCAGCCAAGTCTTTGGAATTTAGTCTTGGCATAAGGAGAGGAAAGAGCACCTCTCTCCTGCCCTGGCTCCTTTATGCCTGGGGCCTCAGCTATTGGGCAGGCTCTAGTTCCTATCTGCAGGATACGGCCAGGGAGAAATAGGACTCTGAGGGGAAGTGGTGCTGGCCTCTGCTGGGCAGGTGGGCCTTGAAATTAGGTCAGAATCTCAAATCCAGAAGCTGAGTCCCCTGCATTCAGGCTGTGTGCCCCTGTGATTCCTCAGCAGCCAGCCAGCTACTGCTCTGATCTCCACCCCTTCAGTATCTGCTCGCAGGATGGGGGTCCTGCCATGTCCTCTTCTGCAGCTGTGTTGGTAGGCTCACATCCTCTGGACCCTGGTGGGGGAATCTGAACCACTGGATGCTGGGGCCCCGCCAGCTGTAATTAAGCAGGTGGTTTTATTCTGATGTTTTGACATCTGGGACCTGGATGACCCTTGGAGAGACTGCCCCCCAGGGTCACCAATTCCTCAGCACAGTAAAGAACCCACCTAGGAGAGACCTTTCAGATGCAAACTAACCAATCCAGGGCCCATGCCCACCACCTCCTCTACCAGGCTCTCACACTTGGGCACTGTCTCCTACTCTAAGCACAGCAGGGCCAGCTGCTGGACAACTAGGGACAGCCTCGATGCCCCGGAGCCTGCCATGCCCAGGCTGCTCATCCATTCCTTCCCAGGGAAACCACAAGGAAGGTGGTGTCCACATTTCCTCCTCACCCCCAGTGTCTCCTGGCTGACCCAGTGCTCCCCTACGTGGGCCTGTGTGGTGTGCTATGCCTCCTGTTCCAGGAATTGTGAGTATAAAAACTTCTTTTATGCTCTAGTTGATTTGGCTTGGTGGATAGAGCATTGGCTTGAGGACTGAAGGGTCCCTGGTTTGATTTTGTTTGGGGGCACATGCCCGGGTTGCTGGCTTGATTCCCCAATAGGGGGTGTGCAGGAGGCAGTCAATCAATGATACTCTCTCATCAATGATGTTTCTATCTCTCCCTTCTTCTCTGAAATCAATAAAAATATTTTTTAAAAACCATATTTTTTGTGACAGTTATTTGGAAATAAATGTCTGTGTGTTTTTCCATCCCATTGAAATCTGGGATATGTTTTAAAACATGAGCCATCCTACCCCTAGATTGAGACTGGATCATGCTCCTTGATCCTATAGTTCATGTCCCCTCTGGGTACACCTCCTGTCCTTCCTGAATTCCAATTTGGAAGCCACCCCCACCTTGTGATACTTTATTTTTATCTGATTAACTATTCCAGGACCAGCAGCATCTGGAAATTAGGAACAGGACTATGATGTACACTTCAAACACTGCACCTGAACCTCTGAACTGGGGCTCTTGCTTCTGGTGGGTGGATTCCAGGAGTAAAACTGCTGGGCTAGGGGATGCCTCTGCAGTACATTTTGGTAGATGTTTGCAAATAGCTTTACAAAGAGCCTGTCACAATTCACATTTCTACCAGCAGGATGTGAAGTGACCTTTCCCTGCCAGCCCCTGGGGATCCTGGCATTCTTGGAGTCCAATCCTCCAGCGTCCCAGGAGTGCATCCTCTCTGCCAGGAGTGCAGGGCACCCATGGGGCTGAGCTGGGGCTGCTGGCAGCTCACGGGTGTCAAAGTCACCCAAGAACGCAGACTGACTGGTGAAGACAGGATCCTCCCACAGGTTGGCCCACAGTAGGTGCTGGTTCTTGGACTCGAGGTCATGCAGTGACGTTGCTCTGGCCAGGCTGCCGGAGGGGCAGTTACTGTGCTAGAATGAATCTACAGAGCAGGTGGAGAGGAGTCCCTCTCAAAAGGCTTTTGCTACATTTGTTTTCACGAATAGTTGAATACCAAGGATATTATGGTTACTGTGCTGACTTATCTGTTTTCTGACTTTCTCATCTATGTTAATGCCAAGTTAAGACCAGTCTTGGTGGCAGTTAGCTCTCTAGGGTGTGGGATTTCCTGGTACACTCAGGACCCAAGGCCTTGCTGCTTACTCCTCAAGACCATGCCAGTGGCTTCCTCTGTTTTGTCAGGGCCTCCCTTTAAAAATTTTTGGACTATTGCATCATTATTATTTTATAGGAAAAAGCACATTTATTCAAGAGGAAAAATTGCTTAAAATCTCACTAATTAGAAATAACAATTACTAGCAATTTTGGTTGGGTTGTTTTCCAGACTTTTTCATGGAAAAAAAATTATTTTTGGTCTGTAACCTGCATATTTCAACCTGAAAAAAGTTATGTGTGTTATTCCTTGTCAGAATATTGACTCACAGCAGCGCTTTGTATGGATGCCCAAGTATTTTGTCAGACCTCACATTGTTTAACTGACTGCCTATTGTTGGTTGACTTTCCCCGACTTTTTGCTATTGTAATAACTTCTATAATAAACAGCTTTGCACATATGTCTATATAATTGTCCAATTATATTCTTAGGCAAAATGCCTAGAGTGAGATTACAGAATTAAAGCAGAGTCATGATTTCAAGGCTTTTGTGTTGAATTGCACTCCAGAAAATGTGCATAACTTACTCTCTTCCAATAGGTGTTTGAGTAACTATTTTCTCAAACTCCCCAATACTTAAAAATTCTTACTATTTTTCATCTTGGACAATTTTATAAGTGCATTTAATATATTTATCAATAAGGGCAATAAACCCAATTCTCACTTCCAATGAACCTCTATCCTTCACCACCTCACTGTCTCCCATGAAGGCTAAGAACTTGGGGTCTGCAGTCAGAAAGACCATGTGTATATGATCCTAGGAAAGTCACTTGATTTTTGTGTCTCAGTTTCCTCAACTCTAGAATGGGCATAATAGAAAAACTTGCATCACTGCATTGTTGAGGGTTTGAATGAAGTAATGTAGGGGAAGTGCTCAGCATGGAGCTTGGCACTCATGCACTTTCTCTTTTATTAAAAAAGAAATTTTTTATTGATTTACAGAAACATTGATATGAGAACAAAACACCAATCAGCTGCCTCCTGCAGGCTCACTACCAGGGATCAAGCACACAACCCAGGTATGTGCCCTGACTAGAAATCGGCAACCTTTTGGTACGTGGCACCTGGGATGATGCTCAACCAACTGAGCCACACTGGCTAGGGCAGGCCCGTGCAGTTTCAATAAGTATCTTTTTAGAGAGTCTTCAAGATGTCACCTGGTCTGTCTTTTGCTTTAAGCAAACCCCTACTCAAGCCATAGGGACCTCTCTTTAAGAGGCAAGACCCAAACAAAGAGCTATGGGGATGCATTTGAGACTTGCTTACTAACAAGGAGCTCTATGCCCACTTAAGTTTCTGTTTAAAGTCTTGTGCACCCTACATGTGAGTCCTCTCTTTCTCATCTCTCTCTCAGCCTCTCTCTCTCTCTCTCTCTCTCTCACACACACACAATCAGTCAATCAGTCAGATTTTGATTTGATCAATAATTAATGAGGACCTACAATATGCAAGATTTAGCTTCTGGGAAAATTTGAGCAAATTTAACTTTTTGTGCCTCAGTTTCCTCATCTGTAAAATGGGAATAGTACCTACCTCAGAGTTATTATGAGGATTAAATGGGTTGGCACATGGTGAGTGCAGTGTTTCTTACCTAAGGGGATGAGCGCTGGCCCAGTATGCCCATAAGTGTAAGGGCCCTACAGGAAGTAGGGGAGAGGCCCACAGGCCAGGGTCCCTGTATAGTGCATGCAGAGGGTGCTGGGAGGGTGCCCCAGTGTGCCAGCTGCACAGATGGAGGAGTGGATGAGGATACATTTGTATGCAGCCTTTCAATGAAGTGGACAGGCAGAAAAAAGGGAGATTTAATACAGTTTCTTTGAAGAGAGTTCTGCCAGTCCAAGGAGGGTCAGATGACTTGATCAAGCGTCTATCTCATCTTATCTCCCTTGTCACTTCAACTCCAGTATCACCTCAGGAAGATGATTCCTCCAAGAAACTTGAAACTAGAAGCTCAGCTGAGATCAGAGTCACAGGCTGGCCACCTGACTTTCCATGTGAGAATGATCAGAAAGCCACAGGGCCTGCAGCCATCATCACCTTCCTCATTTTGGGGCATAGTTGCAGTCTCCTTTCTCCCAGGTTGGGCCTCAAACAAGGGAGAGGATGAGTCCCTTTAAGCAGGGTTGTCACCCTGTCACAGAAGTCAGCATCAGGCTGGTCATTTGGACGAACCCATGCTCCGTAAATGAGAAAGAAGGACCCAGTGAGGGCTGTGGCTCTTTGTTGTGCGGCTGAGGTCCCCTGTCACTCGGCCTGGCTGGGCGTGCAACCTGGAATTGGCCTCCCTCAGCAGTGCTGGCCCCAGAGGGGCTGAGTGTGTCTGGCTCAGTGTGTTCTAAAACTTCTTTTTGGGATGCCTGGAGGGTGGGGGGTGAGTGTGGGAGTTGTCCTGGTTCTCTTAGCCCTGCCCTGTCATCTGATTCATTGCCTGCTTCCCAGGGGACCTGCCTGGCTCCTGTGGGCCTGTGGGATAGCTGCCTTCACATGGAGGAGACCCTGAGTCTTGTGTGATTCTCATTGAGTGGCAGCTGGGCTGGCCCAAAGCACAGGATGTGGCCTCTGCCTCTTCTCTTTAGACCCCCATGCCCTGCAGGGTCCAGTTCTCTGTTCCTGCCCTAGCCTGAGGCAGGAACTCTCTCCATCATAGCCTCCGAATGTGGGGCAACTCTGAGTTCCTCATCACAGGAACCTGCTGCTCCTCCCAGGAAGACCTTGGGAATTCCCTATTGTCTGCATTATTTCACCACCAAGCCCCCCATCCCCAGCTCCTCATAGAAGAGCATCTGCCTGAACTAAGACCAACTTCGTCATACCCGCTCAGTGACAGCTAAGGGCTACCACTCAGGGTCCAATCTGAAAGTAAGGTCTACTATCCTAGCCTCTCTCCCCCATCCCAGCCGCTTCCTTCCCACTGGCCTCACTGATTCACAGTTTAGGCACTATTCTAGCAGCTTTGGTTCTCTGACTCAGCCTGCAGTGGGTGCAAACAATGAATTAGAAAGCAGGACAAAAGGTATCCAGAGGAAACGGAACAGTTGAAGAAGTGGAAGTTGAGACCACTGAAACACGTTGGTACTGTGTAGACCCCACTGGGAGGCTGCCTGGATGGGGTGTCAGTGTGCCTGCCAGTCAGTGAAGGCCAAGGGGTCTGTCAAGCAGGAGCCTCTGGGAAAAAGATGCTTGTTATCTAGGCAGGTGGTATGCACAGGACTTAGGTAGGCATGGAGTTTAGAAATCTCCCCCTCCCCAACTCTGGCACCCATAGATCAGACAAAACTCCAAATTCCTTATGGTGAGGAGAGGAGATCAGTCCCCTGTGTCTGGTGGAAGCCACTTTGAGAGCCAAAGCACTGTGGCAGGCACATAGTAGGCCTTCAGTGGGCACACAGTTCCCCTTCTGTTCCATTGAGCTTGGTTGGGATGGACTTGGACTTGGGACATCAGTGGCAGGATGATACACTGACAACTTATAGTTTCACTAGTGGACCGGTGCATGAAATTTGTGCACATTAAAAGGGAAGAAACCCAGACCCGACTGGCCCCACCCCCATCAAGGCCTGCCGGCAGGGGATGCAGTGTCAAGTCCCCAGCCAGCGGTGGGCAGCGACGCAGCATCACGTCCTCGTCCACCCGCGCGTGCCTTGCCATGCATGCAGCCCCGCCTACTCACGCCTGTCGTGCATGCAGCCCCACCTACCCACGCCTGCCATGCATGTAGTCTCATGCTGATCAGTCATTACGGATGAGGGTGTCACAACCATTAGCATATTAGCTCTTTATTATATAGGATAGTTACTCATCTCTATTTCATAAGCTCCATTTGTAAGAGGCATCTGGATTTCAGAGATGTTAAAATGGTGGGGGGAGCTTTGCATCTTAGAATTGATGCCATACTTCATTGACTTGTTCAGGAAATCCCTGCCTTTGGGAGATCTATTCTGCTCGTCAATGTGTGGATGGCACCAAGAAGTCCTGTATTAAAGGCACCTGCTTAACTTGAGTGAGCTCTCTTCTCCCAGACTCCCCCCAGAGAGCTTCTCTGCATGGCTCCATAGCATTCTTCCACCCTGGAACATATTTTATTTTATTTTATTTTTATTGTTTTAAGTATTACAAATAGTAGTACATATGTCTCCTTCTTTTCCCCCCTTGACCTCCCCCCGACCTCCCCTACCCCCCAGGACATGCCTTCACCTGCCCACCCTGCCCCCCCACCCCAGTGTCTTATATCCGTTGGTTGTGCTTATATGCAGCGTACAAGTCCTTCGGTTGGTCTCTTACAGCCCTCCTCGCCCAACCTCCCCTGTCTTCCCAATGTAGTTTGACAGTCTGTTCAATGCTTCTTTGCCTCTGTATCTTTTTCCCACCATTTCTTTCCTTTAAAAAGTTTTGCCTTTGCAGACTGGAAATAAACATATAATAACAAAACAAGACAAAACAAAACAATGTTTGAGTCCCAATTTCAATGTCCAACAGTTCCTTATGTGTACATGTCAGCATTGATAGCTGGATGGTGGGCACATGGTGGCAATGCAGGTCCGAGACCCTCTCTGGTTTGGTCCTAGGCAACCTGCAGCGGTGCACAGCTGCTGACTGCTCCCATGGCAAGGCGTTGTCAGCGTCTTCCATCTCTGGACTGTTTTTTCCTCTTGTCTTCGTGGTTGGAGCACTCCTGTCAATTCCTCTCTGTTGCAGGAATCCATCTGGTCTTGGGGTTGTTTTCTGAAAATATACAAATATATTCTCGATCACAAGTTAATAAAGGAATCTTTTCTATATAATTGATTTGGGATCCTTTTTATTTTTGTTCAAACGATTTTCCTTTGTCTTATTTAGACACCATGTCTGTTTTTAATGGCCGTCTTGCTGTTAGCATTGCAAATGAAACTTAATTTGGTAAAGTAAAAATTTTCTAGATGTAATTTACTTATAGGATATTTTTCCTTACATGATATTGCCCTACTATCCCCCCCCTTTTTTTTTTTATTAATGGAGGTTTTTGTAAATTTTATAATGCAGTCTTGATAACTTTAAATTTAAAAATTTTTTTTCCCCCACACATATGACTGCTTTAGGTTCATTGCATATTCAGGAATTTTACCATGAGATGAACTACCAATAGAAATTTTAGTTATTACTTTAAGAACAGCTTTTTGTCCAATACTTGAATATTCACTTATTTCATTAGGCTATTTAAATTAATCTGAAAACTCGATTACTATTTTACTGTCAAATTTAATACTCTACCAACAATCTTAGTTTACCCTGTAAATATTAGTGGGAAGGATTATTTGCATTCTTGAGTGGGCCCTGAGCATTCCAAATGCTCGCTGAATTTAGATATAGGGCAACTGCTGTCGGCCAAGTCTCTTGTCTGTTACCTGGGTCCCGATCTGAGCTGGGCCAAGTCTCTGTCTGTCCGCTGTATCTCGATGTGAGCTGGGCCAGGTCTCTTTCTGTTGCCGGGGTCCCGATCTGAGCTGGGTGTGGGAAGCGCGAAGCAGCCATGGGGGCAGGAGACCTCCTTTAGAAGGGGGTGAGGGTTCAAGCCCCTGCAATGTTGGGGGGGGTGAGGGTCTGTGCCCCACTTCTGTGCCCCACAGCTGAGGGCAATTGGATTGTGAGAAGAGGGTCCCTCTTGGCACAAAGGGCAAGAGGGGCCAATATAGGATGCTCAAGTGCCTTCCCAGTGCCTTAATTCCTTCTGCAAGGGATTAAATCCTTCCATGTCCCTTTTTTTTTTAAAATTGCTGCCAGCCATTCAAAGAATTAGTTTGTAAGTATGTTTGGGATAATTGTAAAATATGCTGTTGTAAAATATCTAAAATTATAATGGCATTGTAGAATAATATCATGTAAGGATATTCTTTGCCCTAGGCCCTGGCAATTCCATTTCAAACTGGCTGTCAATTTCTTTTTGTAGCTTTATATAAACTTTGTCAGGGAGGCAAAAACACAAATTACTTACTTAAGTTCAAGAGGCCAAATATGTTGACTTTCAATTACAATCCTTATGACTTTTGAAGGAAACTTCTCTTTGTTTCCTTCCAAAATAATTTTCAGTCTACAGAGAGTTTCATTTAAAAATTTTTTTTCACATGAGACAATTTCTCTTAATGCCCCGCCCCCTTGTTGTCTGTGTCCATTGATTAGGTTCATATGCATGCATACAAGTCCCTTGGTTGATCTCTCCACCTTACCCCCACCCTCCCCTACCTTACCTGAGGTATGATGTTCTGATCGACGTTTCTCACCCTCTGGATCTGTTCTTGTTCATCCGTCTATGTCGTTCATTATATTCCACAAATGAGCGAGATCATGTGATATTTATCTTTCTCTGCCTGGCTTATTTCACTCAACATAATATTCTCCATCTCCATCCATATTGTTGCAAATGGTAGGAACTCCTTCTTTTTTACCACAGAGAAGTATTCCATTGTATAGATATACCATAGTTTTTTAATCCATTCGTCTGCTGATGGGCATTTAGGTTGTTTCCAAATCTTGGCTATGGTGAATTGTGCTGCTATGAACATAGGGGTGCATATTTCCTTTCTGATGCGTGTTTCTAGATTCTTGGGATATATTCCTAGAAGTGGGATCACTGGGTCAAATGGGAGTTCCATTTTTATTTTTTTGAGGAAGCTCCATACTGTTCTCCACAGTGGCTGCACCAGTCTGCATTCCCACCAGCAGTGCAAAAGAGTTCCTTTTTCTCCGCATCCTCGCCAACACTTGTTTGTTGATTTGTTGATAAAAGCCATTCTGACAGGTGTGAGATGATACCTCATTGTTGTTTTGATTTGCATCTCTCTGATGATTAGTGACTGTGAGCAGGTTTTCATATGTCTCTTGGCCTGCCTTCTATCTTCTTTTGAAAAGTGTCTACTTAGATCAGTTGCCCATTTTTTGATTGGGTTGTTTATCTTCTTTTTGTTAAGTTGTATGAGTTCTCTGTATATGTTGGAGATTAAACCCTTATCATTGATATCATTGGCAAATATGTTCTCCCATGCAGTGGGCTTTCTTGTTGTTTTATTGATGGTTTTCTTTGCTGTGCAAAAGCTTTTTATTTTGATGTAGTCCCATTTGTTTATTTTCTCTTTAGCTTCCATTGCCCTAGGAGTAGTATCAGTGAAGAAGTTCTTTCGGCATATGTCCGAGATTTTGCTGCCTGTGGATTCCTCTAGTATTTTCATGGATTCCCGTCTTATGTTTAAGTCCTTTATCCATTTTGAATTTATTTTTGTGTATGGTGTAAGTTGGTGATCTAGCTTCACTCTTTTGCATGTATCTGTCCAATTTTCCCAACACCATTTGTTGAAGAGACTGTCTTGACTCCATTGAATGTTCATGCCTCCTTTGTCAAATATTAATTGAGCATATTGATTTGGGTCAATTTCTGGGTTCTCTATTCTATTCCATTGATCTATATGTCTGTTCTTGTGCCAGTACCAGGCTGTTTTGAGAACAGTAGCTTTGTAATACAACTTGATATCTGGTATTGAGATCCCACCTACTTTGTTCTTCTTTCTCAGGATTGCTGTAGCTATTCGGGTTCTTTTTTTATTCCAGATAAATTTTTGGAAATTTCGTTCTAGGTCTGTGAAATATGTTGTTGGTATTTTAATGGGAAGTGCATTGAATTTATAGATTGCTTTGGGTAGTATGGACATTTTGATGATGTTGATTCTACCAATCCTTGAACATGGTATGTTCTTCCATCTGTTTATGTCTTCCTCTATCTCTTTTTTCAGTGTCATGTGGTTTTCTATGTATAGGTCTTTTACCTCTTTAGTTAAGTTTATTCCTAAGTATCTTAATTTTTTTGGTGCGATGGTAAATGGGATTGCTTTTTTAGTCTCTCTTTCTGTAAGTTCATTATTGGTGTATAGAAATGCCATAGATTTCTTGGCATTAATTTTGTATCCTGCTACATTACCGAATTCAGTTATTAAGTCTAATAATATTTTTATGGAGTCTTTAGGGTTTTCTATGTACAGTATCATGTCATCTGCGAATAAGGACAGTTTTACTTCTTCTTTTCCAATTTGGATGCCTTTTATTTCTTCTTCTTGTCTGATCGCAATGGCTAGTACTTCCAGCACTATATTAAACAGGAGTGGTGAGAGTGGGCATCCCTGTCTTGTTCCTGTTCTTAGGGGAAATGGTTTTAGTTTTTGCCCATTGAATATGATGTTGGCTTGGGTTTGTCGTATATGGCTTTTATTATGTTCAGGTATGATCCTTCTATTCCCACCTTGCTGAGAGTTTTTATCAAGAAAGGGTGTTGAATTTTATCAAATGCTTTTTCTGCATCAATTGATATGACTATGTGATTTTTATCTCTCAATTTGTTTATGTGATGTATCACGTTTATTGATTTGCGAATATTGTACCATCCTTGCATCCCTGGGATAAATCCTACTTGGTCATGGTGTATAGTCTTTCTGATGTATTGCTGGATTCGATTTGCTAGAATTTTGTTGAGGATTTTGGCATCTATGTTCATGAGGGATATTGGCCTGTAATTCTCTTTCATTGTGTTGTCTTTGTCTGGTTTTGGTATTAGGGTGATGCTGGCCTCATAGAAGGAGCTTGGAAGTGTTCCTTCTTCTTGAATTTTCTGGAATAGTCTGAGGAGGATAGGTTTTAGTTCTTCCTTGAATGTTTGGTAAAACTCCCCTGTGAAGCCATCAGGCCCTGGGCTTTTGTTTGCTGGAAGCTTTTTGATGACTGCTTCAATTTCTTCCATAGTTATCAGCCTATTGAGATTCTTAGAATCTTCCTGAGTGAGTTTTGGAAGGTTGTATTTTTCTAGGAATGTGTCCATTTCCTCCAGGTTTTCTAGTTTGTTAGAATAGAGTTGTTCATAGTATTTTTTAACAATCCTTTGTATTTCTGTGGGGTCTGTTGTTATTTCACCTCTTTCATTTCTGATTTTGTTTATTTGGGTCCTCTCTCTTTGCTTCTTGGTGAGCCTGGCTAGAGGTTCATCAATCTTGTTTATCCTTTCAAAGAACCAGCTCTTGGTTTTGTTGATCCTGTGTATTGTTTTTTTGGTCTCTATGTCATTCATTTCTGCTCTGATCTTTATTATGTCCTTCCTTCTGCTCACTGTGGGCTTTTCTTGTTGCTCTCTTTCTAATTCTTTGAGTTGTTGAGTTAGAAGATTTATTACCATTTTTTCTTGTTTTTTGAGGTAGGCCTGTAGAGCTATAAACTTCCCTCTCAAGACTGCTTTCATTGTGTCCCATAGCATTTGCATTGTTGTGTTTTTATTGTCATTATTCTTCAGGATGTTTTTAATTTCTTCTTTGATCTCGTTGATCACCCAATCATTGTTTAATAGCATGCTATTCAGTTTCCACATGTTTGAATTTTTTGGAATGTTTTTATTATAGTTTATTTCTAATATTATGCCATTGTGGTCTGAGAAAATGCTTGATAAGATTTCAATCTTTTTGAATTTAGGGAGGCTTTGTTTGTGACCCAATATGTGGTCTATTTTTGTAAATGTCCCATGGGCACTTGAAAAGAACGTATATTCCGAGGCTTTGGGGTGAAATGCTCTGAAGATGTCAATTAGGTCCATCTGATCTAGTGTGTCATTTAGAATTGCTCTTTCTTTGCTGATTTTTTGTCTGGAGGATTTATCCAGTGATGTCAGTGGTGTATTAAAGTCTCCTACTATGATTGTATTGTTGTCGATCTCTCCCTTGATCTCTTCCAGGAGTTTTTTTATGTATTTGGGTGCTCCTGCATTGGGTGCATATATGTTTACCAGAGTTATATCTTCTTGTTGAATTGCTCCCTTTAGTATTATGTAGTGGCCTTCCTTATCTCTTGTTATGCCCTTTACTTTGAGGTCTATTTTATCAGATATAAGTATTGCTACCCCAGCTTTTTTCTCATTTCCATTTGCTTGAAAAATATTTTTCCATCCCTTCACTCTCAGACTGTGTGAATCCTTTGCTCTGAGGTGGGTCTCTTGTAGACAGCAAATATATGGGTCATGCTTTCTTATCCATTCAGCTACCCTATGTCTTTTGATTGGTGCATTTAATCCGTTTACGTTTAATGTTATTATTGACAAGTACATGTTTGTTGTCATATTTTCCCCCTTAGTGTTTGTGTTTCTTTTTGCCTTTCGCTTTCTTCTTTTTACAGCAGTCCCTTTAGCATTTCTTGCATTGCTGGTTTGGTAGTGATAAACTCTCTTAGCCCTTTTTTGTCTGTGAAGCTCCTGATTCCACCATCAATTTTGAATGATAACCTTGCTGGGTATAGTATTCTTGGATTCAGTCCCTTGCTTTGCATCACTTTGTATATTTCATTTCATTCCCTTCTGGCCTGGTGTTTTTCTGTTGAGAAATCAGTTGATATTCTAATAGGAGATCCCTTGTAGGTAACTTTCTGTCTCTCTCTGGCAGCCTTTAAGATTCTAACTTTGTCATTGGTATTCGCCAATTTAATTATGATGTGTCTTGGTGTTGGTCTTTTGGGGTTCAACTTGTTTGGGACTCTATGTACTTCTTGGACTTGCATAGTTTTTTCTTGCCAATATCAGGGAAATTTTCTGTCATTATTTCTTCAAACAGGTTTTCTATTCCTTGCTTCTCTTCCTCACCTTCTGGTATCCCTATTATGCTAATATTGTTTCGTTTTGTGTTGTCCCAAAGCTCCCTTAGGCTCTCCTCTTGCTTTTTAAGTCTTCTTTCCATTTGCTGCTGTGTTTGTGTGTGTTTTCCTACCTTATCTTCTAATTCACTGATGCAGTCCTCAGCCTCTTCTAGTCTACTGTTTAAGCCTTCCAATGTGTTCTTTATTGCAGCTATGTCGTTCTTCATCTCCTCTTGGTTTCTTTTCATGTTGGTGACATTTTCATTCAGCTCCTTATAGTTCTCATTGAGTTGTGTGTATTTGTCATCCATGCATTTAAACATCCTTAGAACCATTACTCTGAATTCTCTCTCTGTTAAGCTGCTAGCCTCAATTTCATTTAACTCCCTTTCTGGTGATTCCTCTTTTTCTTTCCTTTGGGTATTGCTTTTTTGTCTCCCCATGTTTTCCTGAAATGTTTTAATTGTAGATCCAATTGCTTTGCTACCCAGGTTCTTTTGGTGATGGTGCTACTGGTGAAATCTTTCTGTTCTCCTGGGCTTGGTTATCTAGTGTAACTGAGGTGCTTAGCTTCTAAAGATTTCTCTTTAGAATAGATCCTATGGCCTCAGGGAGTATTCAGATTCCTTGGTGTTAATCAGGGTGGAATCTGGGTGTGGCTATATTGGTTGCCTGGAGACTGGGGGGAGGGGCTATCTCTCAGGAGAAAATGGATTCTGTGGGCTTAGATATGACTCAGCACCAGACTTGCTACCACTTCTCCTGGACCGTCCTTTGCCCACTCTGCCCAGGTTCCACAACTCTACCCCTTCTCCCACACTTCTGTCACAGGTAAGCGCCTGTCTCCAAAAGGTCCCAGGAACTAGGTTCAGTGGGGAAAGGCGCAGGCCCCCGCGCGAGGAAGGACCGCGTCTCTGCCAGTTCCTCTCTTGCGGGCACTCCGTGGTCCGGCAGCTCTTAAAGGCTGCCTTTGAGCTCAGATCCCAAATCCAGACTCTATGGTCTAAAATCCTTCAGACCTTGCCTGTCCTCAGGGACGCGGCTTGGCACTGTGTAGTTTCTCCCTGACCTTCTGGGCACAGAGGTCCGGGAGATTCTACTGCTTAGATCTTTGATTTTACCTTTATCCGGGGGATCCCTGCTCTTCCCAGCTGCAAACTGTCTCACCAGCTGTGCCTCCTTCACCAATTCGGGCTGGATTCCGCTCGTCTCAGCTACCTCCTCTATTTGCTCCGGGAGAAGACTCAGGACAAGTCCTTCTATTCCGCCGCCATTTTGTCTCCCCCCTGGAACATATTTTAAATCATTTAGAAAAGTTTAAATTACAGTCAGTATACTTCCTTCATTGACCTTAGTTCTAAAGTATGATACATTTTAGAAAGATTTCCATTTAAAATGCTTAAAGAAATGTCACTTTTAGCTACAGATTTGCATAAATGCTTCAGGGAGCTTGGGACTCTCCAGGCCTGCTCCAGGGCTGATTTGCATAAAGGGCTCTAGGCTTTGGGGAAATTGCTGTCAGGCCTTTCCACATTTAAATTTAGATTGTACTCTACAGAAAGAGTGATGCCGAATAGGTCACTTTCCCAGATCCACCAAGAGCCAGAAAGAAGTGCCTCCTATCCCACTCTCTTCCCATAGGCAGTGACCAGCTATGAAATCCTTGCCTGACAATGGGACAGAGGGCAGTGTAATATCCACTCCAGAGCTCCCTACAGGATTAGCCTGAGGCTGAGACTTTCCCTTAAATTGCACCCTTGCCTCATCTCTTCTCCTTCCCTTACTCCCTTACCAGGTTTTCTTGGGGCACTTCCTTAATTAAGCACTGACAGGTGAATTCTTGTCCCAGCGCCTGTCTCTAGAAACCCTAACCCCAACCAGGTATCTAATTGCACTTCTGAGGTAAAGTACAGCATAGGGAATATAGCCAATAGTATTGTAGTAAATATGTACAGTGTCAGATGCATATTAAAAATACTTTATAAAGTATATGATTATCTAACCACTGATTTATATACCTGAAACTATTACAAAATAATTTTGAATGTGAAGTGTAATTGAAAAATCAAAAAAATGCGAAACAGAAAGCCCAAAACATTTAATTATGCTTTTTAAATATTTTAAACATCAATTTATATTAAAACTAGAGGGCTGGTGCACAAAACTCATGTACAGGTAGGGTCCCTAGGCCTGGCCAGTGGGATGACCGGTGGGGGGATCAGGGGAGCCCCCCCTGGCACCCACTTTGGCTGGCCTCTGCCTTGGCTGGCCTGGGGCCTGTAGACTGGGGCAGCTCTGCCCCCCAGTCTGCATTGAGCATCTGCCCCCTGGTGGTCAGTGCACATCATAGCAACTGGTCGTTTTGCCATTCAGTCAATTTGCATATTAGGCTTTTATTATATAGGATTTCTTCAGTGTTTCATTATTTCTTTTAATAGTTTGCCTGTTTGCATCCAGATCCAAATATGGCCCATACTTATCAGTGGGGTGACTTTTAGATCCATTTTAAGTTTTAGGTTCCCTTTCTTTTCTCTCTCATTGCTGTTTCATTGTTTGGTTTGGTTTTTGAGAAACCAGGATGCATGTCTTGAGAGTTTTCTGCAGTCTGGCTTCAAATGCTGGCATGGACTTTGTTTTATTTAACATGTTCTTCTGCCCTTGTTTTCCCTGTAAACTGGTAGTTGCCTCTTGAGATAGGATTAGAGTCAGCTTTGATTTTTGGGCAGGAGATATTGTGTCTTCCATTAGCAGATGCCTAATTTTTGGTTGTTTTTCCTCTGTGATATTAACATTCTTCGATACTCAGTATTCAGACACATTAATTTATTGGGGGCTGCCAAATGATGATATTCAAATTCCATTTCTTTTCTATTGACTGGAATATTCTGGAATATTGGCTGAAATATTCCTTTATCAACTATTTGGTAACTTTGAAGTACAATTTGTATAAGGAATGCTAAGAAGAAATGTTTGCTTTTATCCTTTATTTAGCTATTTTCAAAATAATGAGTTGTTTCCTGAACATCCTTGAAAGTTTTCTAATCTTATTAGATTTCTTTTTGTATCATGATGAGCTCAGGTATTTATCTATATAGCATGTTTTTCAATCCACTGCTTTTATATGAATTTTTAAATGTAAATGCTATCATAGTTATATTTGACTTTGTCATTTTCTGTTTAAAAGACTCAGGAGTATGTCTGGCAGATCTTTCCAGGCTCACATTTAAAGACCTACCACATTCTTTTCCTTGCTACTGAGTATGACACAAGACAAATGTTTTATGATAGGTCCTTCCCTTATTAGGCTAAGCCTTTTGGGATGCATTATTTCACACAGCCTTTAAGATAATTCTGTGATGGAATTATAGAATTCTTATTTTTTGGATGAAGAAATGCAGCCCATGGTTACTTAGCTTGAAGTGCTGACCTGAGATGTGAGCGCAGCTCTGTTTGGTCTCAGAATCATTGATCTCTTGACCACTGACTGGCTGGACCCACCCTGAACATGCTAGTGCATGTCCCAATGGGTTACTCACATGCTGCCTCTTGTACCTGAGGCCAGTCCGCCTCTGTGCTCTGGGCAGGACCTCCTGCTCCCTCAGGAATGCTGCTCTAATCAGTGATCCCTCCTGCCTGTCCAATTCTGTCATTCAAGTGGATCCTCCAACTTAGGAATGAAGCATGCAGGTGTCTCCTCCATCCTAGGAAAACCGAGCACCCTCCTCTTGACCCCACGTGCCCTGTGAGCATGGCCCACCTCTGTCCCCACAGCTGCTGTTCATTTGATGACATCAGATAAGAGCTGATGACTTGTGGACTGGCTCTGTGTAAGCGTCCTAAGTGACCTTTGCCCTTTGTTTCTGCTGGGAGGGACCAGCTCAACCCACCCACTGGGGTAGCTCTATCTCTGCAGAGTCCTAGACCACCCCCACCTGCCCTCCCTCAGCTCAGTCCTGGGGAGCAGGTACATTTTGGAAGGTCAAACATGGCCTTTGCACTCCTGGCTTGGAGATGTTGCGAAAGGAGAAGTTTCAAGAGAAAAGTCTTGATTTGCAGAGGGGTGGCCTTTTCACAGCAAGGAAATACCTCTTCACATCCTGAGGGCTCATTCTTTGTGGATTCTTCCTGAACATGCTAGGCTTTCATCAATATTTGTTTCTGCACAACTAGTACCAGTTCTCTGCATATTCTGTTTTGTGTTATTAGCTCTGTTCAAATATATTTATAAAATTTTGAGGGCTAGTGCATCTCCTAGTCTTTGATTCCCTCACAATGGTTATCCCACAAACTACTCTGCTCTTCGTGGTCTAATTCATTGTCCTTTACTAGCCTTTGGGGACAAATGCATAACAATGCACAACCTAGACCACAAGGGCTTTAGACTCCATCTACTGACATACTGTCTCTGGGCAGTGTCACACTCTGCTCCCCCGGAGCCCCATTTATGACACCACCAAGGTATCTGTTTTAGAATTGTCTGGTGTTTTTATATTTAGGGAGCATCACTGTTCCCTCCACAGCTGAATTACGGGTTTTCTGGTGTTCAATCATTTTAGCGTTAGTACTAAAGCCGGGAAGAGCAAGCACCTCAGCAGGGATGACATTGCTTCTGTCTGCCAGGAATCTCTTATGCCTTTTCTGAATAGATTTCCTCTAGGAAAGCATCTATGCGTATGTCATTTGGGTAGGTCCAATTCTCCCACTTCTTGCCCCAGTTCAGGGATGGACACATGACCCAAATCAGGCAAATGAAACTCAACTTTCTGTGGCATGACCAGGAAAGACACATTTCCTCTCTGCTGGATTGGAGTTTTGAGAATGTAAGACTGGAGCTAGTCAGCTGCCATGAAAATTGAACCTTTCCAAGAAAGATGCCAACTGAGAGTGTAGCAGGGAAGAGAAAATGGGACAATCCAGTCCTGATAATGTTGTTTGAGCCCCAATGTGTCTAGCACTCGACCACCCCCTGGATTGACAGTTATGTGGGCCAATTGGTTCCTCATTTTGCTCAAACCAGTCTGTGTGCATTTTCTATCACTTTGAACCTAAAGAGCTCTAACTCATACCATGTCTCCCGCTTTCAAGTTGTTAGAGGGGCACAGTATTTGCAGGGAAGGAGCTTTGTTAACTTCTATTTTGCCCGTGGGTCCCCTGCTTCCTTCAATACTTTTATGATGGTCCAGCATGAAAAGGAAGGCAAACTAAAGCAACACAGACCTCCTTCCCCATTCGAGGAAGGCTTTATTGCTGGGTATATCCATCATGAACATGTTTAACCTTACGTAGAAGAAAAAGCACACAACAGAATTTTGTTGTGTAACAAAAAGTCTGGAGGTAGGTGATTGTTGGTGCAGGAGGAGAGTAATAATGTGAGGTCCACTCCTCTGCTAGCCCCTTGGTCTTGCTTGGTGGTCTTTCTTCATGCTTGGGCCTCATGGTCAAAGGTGGCTGCTGCTAGTCCAGACCTCATATTCACATTTAAGGCAGAATGAAGTTGGAAAGAGAAGGGTGGTGCCACCGCCATCTCTCTCTTTTGATTTGGAAAGTGGAAGCTCCTCAAATCTCTGTGCAGATTTCTGTTTGTGGCTAGAACTCAGTAATGTGATCACTGCCACTTTTAACAAATGTTCAGCTAGCCATGTATTGATACTCCTACCAATACAAGGGTGCTTGTAATAAGAAAGAGGTGAGTAATTACTCATTAGTTACTTAGTGAACATATGACTTGTTCTCCCTCTCCTCATTTAGCATGAGTTCTCTGCCAAGAGGTGCCTCAGACTTATCACTCCATCCAGCTGGCCTCATTTTCAAGGTTGTCAGACCTGTCAGAATCGCAGCTAAAGCCATGCTGAACCACCTCCATATTTGATAAAAGTGGATCATTTGTTAAGAGCAAAAGCTAAATTAGAAATACCAATATTTTAACTTTTTTGTTGTGTAAAAAAAGGTGTAATAAAAGTGGCTGCAGATGGTACCATAAAATAAAAGATATAAATGGTCTAAAACATTGCCTAGGATATGGTTGACATAAAATAAATATTAATTTCTCTCTCTCTCTCTCTTTCCTATCAGTGCTCCCCCTCCTCGCTTTCCCCACCTGTGTCAGTAGAAAAGGTCATTGCAGTGTGCACTGGGCATTTCAGCTCTTTGATTCATGATCCAGAATGTCCAGAGAAAGGTCTCAAAGAACACTCCAATGCTCAAGACCCACACATCTTTGCTTTAATTTAATTCACAAGTTGTTCAGCCAGAAAACTTGAATCTATGGCAAACCAGGCCCGATTAGTTCTGGTGCTTGCTTCATGGATCTGCTTGTTATCCTGTACTAACATAATCAATACTACCCTCTTGGCATGGAGCAGGGGTTTCATGGTAGGAACTCAAGAGGTCACCAGTCTGCATGACAAAAAGGGAGCTCATTGAGTTTTTTTACAGTAGAATTCCTTCTCCATTGAGGTAGGAAAGATGGGAACCCATGTGGTGTAGTTTGATAAGACCTCTCCTGTGTCTTTATTTGGAAGGGGTGCTCAACTAGAAGTCAAAATATGGGTTTGAATTTTTTAAAATTTAATTTAATTTTATTTTTATTGTTTTAAGTATTACAAATAGTAGTACATATGTCTCCTTTTTTTCCCCCTTGATCTCCCCCCGACCTCCCCTACCCCCCAGGACATGCCTTCACCTGCCCACCCTCTGCCCCGCCCCAGTGTCTTATATCCATTGGTTGTGCTTATATGCATGTGTACAAGTCCTTCGGTTGGTCTCTTACAGCCCTCCTCGCCCAACCTCCCCTGTCTTCCCAATGTAGTTTGACAGTCTGTTCAATGCTTCTTTGCCTCTGTATCTTTTTCCCACCATTTCTTTCCTTTAAAAAGTTTTGCCTTTGCAGACTGGAAATAAACATATAATAACAAA
Source organism: Corynorhinus townsendii (assembly GCA_026230045.1). Taxonomy (NCBI): domain Eukaryota; kingdom Metazoa; phylum Chordata; class Mammalia; order Chiroptera; family Vespertilionidae; genus Corynorhinus; species Corynorhinus townsendii. Next base: position 79,813,883 of record JAPDVU010000005.1, read on the forward strand.
ACAAGACAAAACAAAAAAATGTTTGAGTCCCAATTTCAATGTCCAACAGTTCCTTATGTGTACATGTCAGCATTGATATCGGGATGGTGGGCACATGGTGGCAATGCAGGTCCGACCCTCTCTGGTTTGGTCCTAGGTAACCTGCAGCGGTGCACAGCTGCTGACTGCTCCCATGGCAAGGCGTTGTCAGCGTCTTCCATCTCTGGACTGTTTTTTCCTCTTGTCTTCGTGGTTGGAGCACTCCTGTCAATTCCTCTCTGTTGCAGGAATCCATCTGGTCTTGGGGTTGTTTTCTGAAAATATACAAATATATTCTCGATCACAAGTTAATAAAGGAATCTTTTCTATATAATTGATTTGGGATCCTTTTTATTTTTGTTCAAATGATTTTCCTTTGTCTTATTTAGACACCATGTGTGTTTTTAATGGCCGTCTTGCTGTTAGCATTGCAAATGAAACTTAATTTGGTAAAGTAAAAATTTTCTAGATGTAATTTACTTTTAGGATATTTTTCCTTACATGATAGTGCCCTACTATCCCCCCCGCTTTTTTTTTTTTATTAATGGAGGTTTTTGTAAATTTTATAATGCAGTCTTGATAACTTTAAATTTAAAATTTTTTTTTCCCCCACACATATGACTGCTTTAGGTTCATTGCATATTCAGGAATTTTACCATGAGATGAACTACCAATAGAAATTTTAGTTATTACTTTAGGAACAGCTTTTTGTCCAGTACTTGAATATTCACTTATTTCAGTTAGCCTATTTAAATTAATCTGAAAACTCGATTACTATTTTACTGTCAAATTTAATACTCTACCAACAATCTTAGTTTATCCTGTAAATATTAGTGGGAAGGATTATTTGCATTCTTGAGTGGGCCCTGAGCATTCCAAATGCTCGGCTGAATTTAGATATAGGGCAACTGCTGTCGGCCAAGTCTCTTGTCTGTTACCTGGGTCCCGATCTGAGCTGGGCCAAGTCTCTGTCTGTCACCTGTATCTCGATGTGAGCTGGGCCAGGTCTCTTTCTGTTGCCTGGGTCCCGATCTGAGCTGGGTGTGGGAAGCGCGAAGCAGCCATGGGGGCAGGAGACCTCCTTTAGAAGGGGTGAGGGTTCAAGCCCCTGCAATGTTGGGGGGGTGAGGGTCTGTGCCCCACTTCTGTTGCCCCCCCAAGTTCTCTCCTGATGGCCCCTCTGCGACTGTGCCTGTCTTAGGTTGTTCCTTCCTTGAGGAATCTTACCCGTCTCTGGCTAACCAGCCATCCTCCGGGGCCAAGCAGGGTGCTGTGAGATTCAGTTCTGTCTCCTTGGTAGCCTATGACCCCGTGGCCTCCACACCCAGCACCTGCCTTGGGAACCCCTGGCCTGCTGGCAGGGTCCCGGTGCTGATCACATATCTCGGGGAACTCGGGTTTCTTCTCCAGTGAGGGCCCAGCTCACACAATTGGATGTGAGACAGATCCATGGTACCAGCCCCCACGAGGCTTCAAGTTCAGCATGAACAGAAAGCTCAGGTAACAGCTGAGGGCAATTGGATTGTGAGAAGAGGGTCCCTCTTGGCACAAAGGGCAAGAGGGACCAATATAGGATGCTCAAGTGCCTTCCCAGTGCCTTAATTCCTTATGCAAGGGATTAAATCCTTTCATGTCCTTTTTTTTTTTTTTTTTTTTTTTAATTGCTGCCAACCATTCAAAGAATTAGTTTGTAAGTATGTTTGGGATAATTGTAAAATATGCTGTTGTAAAATATCTAAAATTATAATGACATTGTAGAATAATATCATGTAAGGATATTCTTTGCCCTAGGCCCTGGCAATTCCATTTCAAACTGGCTGTCAATTTCTTTTTGTAGCTTTATATAAACTTTGTCAGGGAGGCAAAAACACAAATTACTTACTTTAGTTCAAGAGGCCAAATATGTTGACTTTCAATTACAATCCTTATGACTTTTGAAGGAAACTTCTCTTTGTTTCCTTCCAAAATAATTTTCAGTCTACAGAGAGTTTCATTTAAAAATTTTTTTCACATGAGACAATTTCTCTTAATGCCCTGCCCCCTTGTTGTCTGTGTCCATTGATTAGGTTCATATGCATGCATACAAGTCCCTTGGTTGATCTCTCCACCTTACCCCCACCCTCCCCTACCTTACCTGAGGTATGATGTTCTGATCGACGTTTCTCACCCTCTGGATCTGTTCTTGTTCATCCGTCTATGTCGTTCATTATATTCCACAAATGAGCGAGATCATGTGATATTTATCTTTCTCTGCCTGGCTTATTTCACTCAACATAATATTCTCCATCTCCATCCATATTGTTGCAAATGTTAGGAACTCCTTCTTTTTTACCACAGCGTAGTATTCCATTGTATAGATATATCACAGTTTTTTAATCCATTCATCTGCTGATGGGCATTTAGGTTGTTTCCAAATCTTGGCTATGGTGAATTGTGCTGCTATGAACATAGGGGTGCATATTTCCTTTCTGATGCGTGTTTCTAGATTCTTGGGATATATTCCTAGAAGTGGGATCACTGGGTCAAATGGGAGTTCCATTTTTATTTTTTTGAGGAAGCTCCATACTGTTCTCCACAGTGGCTGCACCAGTCTGCATTCCCACCAGCAGTGCAAAAGAGTTCCTTTTTCTCCGCATCCTCGCCAACACTTGTTGTTTGTTGATTTGTTGATAAAAGCCATTCTGACAGGTGTGAGATGATACCTCATTGTTGTTTTGATTTGCATCTCTCTGATGATTAGTGACTGTGAGCAGGTTTTCATATGTCTCTTGGCCTGCCTTCTGTCTTCTTTCGAAAAGTGTCTACTTAGATCAGTTGCCCATTTTTTGATTGGGTTGTTTATCTTCTTTTTGTTAAGTTGTATGAGTTCTCTGTATATGTTGGAGATTAAACCCTTATCATTGATATCATTGGCAAATATGTTCTCCCATGCAGTGGGCTTTCTTGTTGTTTTATTGATGGTTTTCTTTGCTGTGCAAAAACTTTTTATTTTGATGTAGTCCCGTTTGTTTATTTTCTCTTTAGCTTCCATTGCCCTAGGAGTAGTATCAGTGAAGAAGTTCTTTCGGCATATGTCCGAGATTTTTCTGCCTGTGGATTCCTCTAGTATTTTCATGGATTCCTGTCTTATGTTTAAGTCCTTTATCCATTTTGAGTTTATTTTTGTGTATGGTGTAAGTTGGTGATCTAGCTTCATTCTTTTGCATGTATCTGTCCAATTTTCCCAACACCATTTGTTGAAGAGACTGTCTTGACTCCATTGAATGTTCATGCCTCCTTTGTCAAATATTAATTGAGCATATTGATTTGGGTCAATTTCTGGGTTCTCTATTCTATTCCATTGATCTATATGTCTGTTCTTGTGCCAGTACCAGGCTGTTTTGAGAATAGTAGCTTTGTAATACAACTTGATATCTGGTATTGAGATCCCACCTACTTTGTTCTTTCTCAGGATTGCTGTAGCTATTCGGGTTCTTTTTATATTCCAGATAAATTTTGGAAATTTCGTTCTAGGTCTGTGAAATATGTTGTTGGTATTTTAATGGGAAGTGCATGAATTTATAGATTGCTTTGGGTAGTATGGACATTTTGATGATGTTGATTCTACCAATCCATGAACATGGTATGTTCTTCCATCTGTTTATGTCTTCCTCTATCTCTTTTTTCAGTGTCATGTAGTTTTCTACGTATAGGTCTTTTACCTCTTTAGTTAAGTTTATTCCTAAGTATCTTAATTTTTTTGGTGCGATGGTAAATGGGATTGCTTTTTTAGTCTCTCTTTCTGTAAGTTCATTATTGGTGTATAGAAATGCCATAGATTTCTTGGCATTAATTTTGTATCCTGCTACATTACCGAATTCAGTTATTAAGTCTAATAATATTTTTATGGAGTCTTTAGGGTTTTCTATGTACAGTATCATGTCATCTGCGAATAAGGACAGTTTTACTTCTTCTTTTCCAATTTGGATGCCTTTTATTTCTTCTTCTTGTCTGATCGCAATGGCTAGTACTTCCAGCACTATATTAAACAGGAGTGGTGAGAGTGGGCATCCCTGTCTTGTTCCTGTTCTTAGGGGAAATGGTTTTAGTTTTTGCCCATTGAGTATGATGTTGGCTTGGGTTTGTCATATATTGCTTTTATTATGTTCAGGTATGATCCTTCTATTCCCACCTTGCTGAGAGTTTTTATCAAGAAAGGGTGTTGGATTTTATCAAATGCTTTTTCTGCATCAATTGATATGACTATGTGATTTTTATCTCTCAATTTGTTTATGTGATGTATCATGTTTATTGATTTGCGAATATTGTACCATCCTTGCATCCCTGGGATAAATCCTACTTGGTCATGGTGTATAGTCTTTCTGATGTATTGCTGGATTCGATTTGCTAGAATTTTGTTGAGGATTTTGGCATCTATGTTCATGAGGGATATTGGCCTGTAATTCTCTTTCATTGTGTTGTCTTTGTCTGGTTTTGGTATTAGGGTGATGCTGGCCTCATAGAAGGAGCTTGGAAGTGTTCCTTCTTCTTGAATTTTCTGGAATAGTCTGAGGAGGATAGGTTTTAGTTCTTCCTTGAATGTTTGGTAAAACTCCCCTGTGAAGCCATCAGGCCCTGGGCTTTTGTTTGCTGGAAGCTTTTTGATGACTGCTTCAATTTCTTCCATAGTTATCAGCCTATTGAGATTCTTAGAATCTTCCTGAGTGAGTTTTGGAAGGTTGTATTTTTCTAGGAATGTGTCCATTTCCTCCAGGTTTTCTAGTTTGTTAGAATAGAGTTGTTCATAGTATTTTTTAACAATCCTTTGTATTTCTGTGGGGTCTGTTGTTATTTCACCTCTTTCATTTCTGATTTTGTTTATTTGGGTCCTCTCTCTTTGCTTCTTAGTGAGCCTGGCTAGAGGTTCATCAATCTTGTTTATCCTTTCAAAGAACCAGCTCTTGGTTTTGTTGATCCTGTGTATTGTTTTTTTGGTCTCTATGTCATTCATTTCTGCTCTGATCTTTATTATGTCCTTCCTTCTGCTCACTGTGGGCTTTTCTTGTTGCTCTCTTTCTAATTCTTTGAGTTGTTGAGTTAGAAGATTTATTACCATTTTTTCTTGTTTTTTGAGGTAGGCCTGTAGAGCTATAAACTTCCCTCTCAAGAGTGCTTTCATTGTGTCCCATAGCATTTGCATTGTTGTGTTTTTATTGTCATTATTCTTCAGGATGTTTTTAATTTCTTCTTTGATCTCGTTGATCACCCAATCATTGTTTAATAGCATGCTATTCAGTTTCCACATGTTTGAATTTTTTCGAGTGTTTTTATTATAGTTTATTTGTAATATTATGCCATTGTGGTCTGAGAAAATGCTTGATAAGATTTCAATCTTTTTGAATTTAGGGAGGCTTTGTTTGTGACCCAATATGTGGTCTATTTTTGTAAATGTCCCATGGGCACTTGAAAAGAACGTATATTCCGAGGCTTTGGTGTGAAATGCTCTGAAGATGTCAATTAGGTCCATCTGATCTAGTGTGTCATTTAGAATTGCTCTTTCTTTGCTGATTTTTTGTCTGGAGGATTTATCCAGTGATGTCAGTGGTGTATTAAAGTCTCCTACTATGATTGTATTGTTGTCGATCTCTCCCTTGATCTCTTCCAGGAGTTTTTTTATGTATTTGGGTGCTCCTGCGTTGGGTGCATATATGTTTACCAGAGTTATATCTTCTTGTTGAATTGCTCCCTTTAGTATTATGTAGTGGCCTTCCTTATCTCTTGTTATGCCCTTTACTTTGAGGTCTATTTTATCAGATATAAGTATTGCTACCCCAGCTTTTTTCTCATTTCCATTTGCTTGAAAAATATTTTTCCATCCCTTCACTCTCAGTCTGTGTGAATCCTTTGCTCTGAGGTGGGTCTCTTGTAGACAGCAAATATATGGGTCATGTTTTCTTATCCATTCAGCTACCCTATGTCTTTTGATTGGTGCATTTAATCCGTTTACGTTTAATGTTATTATTGACAAGTACATGTTTGTTGTCATATTTTCCTCCTTAGTGTTTGTGTTTCTTTTTGCCTTTCTCTTTCTTCTTTTTACAGCAGTCCCTTTAGCATTTCTTGCATTGCTGGCTTGGTAGTGATAAACTCTCTTAGCCTTTTTTTGTCTGTGAAGCTCCTGATTCCACCATCAATTTTGAATGATAACCTTGCTGGGTATAGTATTCTTGGATTCAGTCCCTTGCTTTGCATCACTTTGTATATTTCATTCCATTCCCTTCTGGCCTGGTGTGTTTCTGTTGAGAAATCAGTTGATATTCTAATAGGAGATCCCTTGTAGGTAACTTTCTGTCTCTCTCTGGCAGCCTTTAAGATTCTTACTTTGTCAGTGGTATTCGCCAATTTAATTATGATGTGTCTTGGTGTTGGTCTTTTGGGGTTCAACTTGTTTGGGACTCTATGTACTTCTTGGACTTGCATAGTTTTTTTCTTGCCAATATCAGGGAAGTTTTCTGTCATTATTTCTTCAAACAGGTTTTCTATTCCTTGCTTCTCTTCCTCACCTTCTGATATCCCTATTATTCTAATATTGTTTCGTTTTGTGTTGTCCCAAAGCTCCCTTAGGCTCTCCTCTTGCTTTTTAAGTCTTCTTTCCATTTGCTGCTGTGTTTGTGTGTGTTTTCCTACCTTGTCTTCTAATTCACTGATGCAGTCCTCAGCCTCTTCTAGTCTACTGTTTAAGCCTTCCAATGTGTTCTTTATTGCAGCTATGTCGTTCTTCATCTCCTCTTGGTTTCTTTTCATGTTGGTGACATTTTCATTCAGCTCCTTATAGTTCTCATTGAGTTGTGTGTATTTGTCATCCATGCATTTAAACATCCTTAGAACCATTACTCTGAATTCTCTCTCTGTTAAGCTGCTAGCCTCAATTTCATTTAACTCCCTTTCTGGTGATTCCTCTTTTTCTTTCCTTTGGGTATTGCTTTTTTGTCTCCCCATGTTTTCCTGAAATGTTTTAATTGTAGATCCAATTGCTTTGCTACCCAGGTTCTTTTGGTGATGGTGCTACTGGTGAAATCTTTCTGTTTTCCTGGGCTTGGTTATCTAGTGTAACTGAGGTGCTTAGCTTCTAAAGATTTCTCTTTAGAGTAGATCCTATGGCCTCAGGGAGTATTCAGATTCCATGGTGTTAATCAGGGTGGAATCTGGGTGTGGCTATATTGGTTGCCTGGAGACTGGGGGGAGGGGCTATCTCTCAGGAGAAAATGGATTCTGTGGGCTTAGATATGACTCAGCATCAGACTTGCTACCACTTCTCCTGGACCGTCCTTTGCCCACTCTGCCCAGGTTCCACAACTCTACCTCTTCTCCCACACTTCTGTCACAGGTAAGCGCCTGTCTCCAAAAGGTCCCACGAACTAGGTTCAGTGGGGAAAGGTGCAGGCCCCAGCGCGAGGAAGGACCGTGTCTCTGCTAGTTCCTCTCTTGCCGGCACTCCGTGGTCCGGCAGCTCTTAAAGGCTGCCTTTGAGCTCAGATCCGAAATCCAGACTCTATGGTCTAAAATCCTTCAAACCTTGCCTGTCCTCAGGGACGCGGCTTGGCACTGTATAGTTTCTCCCTGACCTTCTGGGCACAGAGGTCCGGGAGATTCTACTGCCTAGATCTCTGATTTTACCTTTATCTGGGGGATCCCTGCTCCTCCCAGGTGCAAACTGTCTCACCAGCTGTGCCTCCTTTGCCAATTTCGGCTGGATTACGCTCGTCTCAGCTGCCTCCTCTATTTGCTCCGGGAGAAGGCTCAGGACACATCCTTCTATTCCGCCGCCATTTTGTCTCCTGGGTTTGAATTTTTATTCTACCACTGACTATGTTCCTAGGCAAATTATTCAACCTCTCTGATCCTCCATCTTTCCCAGTAAAATGGGTTGTTGGGAAAATTAAAGCTTTTGTGAGAGAATGTGGCACATAGTCGGTTTTTCAATTAATGTATGTTTCTTCACCTGCCCAAACAATAAGAGCATCTACTGTGGAGCATGCATCTTCAATATGCTAGAGCATCGGTTCTCAGGGTCAGACGATGAAGTGTGGGTAGAATCTCCAATTACAGGTGAGAACATCGAGCCCTGAAAGACTAAATAACCTGCCCCAAATCAGAAATTGGTTAAGTGGTGGAGCCAAAATCTATACCCAGGTTTGCTTTATTCTAAATCTTTCTATGTACTATAGACTGTTTACCAGATAGCCCTTTTTACTATTCCTGACCTAAAATCTTATTGCTCTACCTGCCATTTTTTCAGTTTAATAGGACATAAAGTCTTAAACTAAACAGAAAGCCTTAATAGAGTCATTTCAGTCATCAACAAGTTAAGTAAGGAGAATAACCAATCAAACAAAGTTGATTTAATGTATCAGACATTGGCACTATTGTACACCCACTCTGCCCAGAGACATATCCTGGGAAGCATGAGTCCACACAGCTTCCCTGGTCCCTCGGGCCTTTCTGAGGATCCACTCCCCCTTTCTCCTGCAGGCCCACTCTCTGTTATGAAATCCCAGCAGAGAATGCAGCATTTACTTCTCTTCGATCCTACGGCCTTCAAAACAATTTAAAATGCCTTTTGGTTTCTCTCTGCCACAGAGTAATAGAAAAAAAGGTTAATCAAAAGGTGAACTACATGATAAATTATGTAATCATAGGAAACCTCCCAAAGCTACAGCTAGCATCATCCCTACTTCATGTAAAGAGTACAGGTCTCCCTTCTCCTTCTCAGGCACACCCTTAAATGCCTCCTGGGGAGCATCCAGTGAGGTTTACATTCTTTATTCTCTCCCTCTCCTCCTCTCTGGGAAGAAAAACTCTCTCCCTCTTCCACTCTGGAAAGAGACCCTCTCTCAGCTTCCCTGTGATCAGTGCAGTTGGGTGGGTAAGAGCCCAGGACTGGCATGGCATCCTGCAGACCTTGTTTGGGTCTCAGCTCTGCCACTTGTAAGATTTTGGGCACTTCCTTGCCCCGCCCCCCCCCTCACCTTGCCTCAGTGTCTTCCTTCCCCAAATGTGGACAATAGTGGCATCTCCCCATGGAGTTGTTATGAAACTCAATACATATGCCTGGAGCCCAGTGTAGGGCCAGGCCCATGGTAAACAACTAAGTGTTAGCTGGTAATAATAACCACCCTCCTATGGAAATACCCAAATGAATGTCTCCAGTTTTGTTTTGTTTTGTTTTGTTTTTACTGTCTTTTTTCCACTGGGGAACTACAACAAAAAGAGAGCCAGCCAGCCAGACCCCAGAGTTCAGAATCAGTCACTATTCTGCATCTTCATGACAAGAGGGGAGAATCATATTCAAAATGGTAAATCTTGCCATTGGTGGAAGAAATGCACACGAGTCAGAGAGCTGATGATTGAGGACCAAAGGAGGGTCCCGGAAGGAGACTGAGGACATAATGTATTGCTACCGTGCTGCTGGGTGAATCATGACTGGGGTTTTTAGAGGAAGTGGGCAGACAATGAAGTGAAAGATGTGTCTGGATGTTTTCCCCAGGCTCCTTCTGCTTTGATCTGAGATCACGGGGCTGTCCTTTGAAGATGGGTTTCCGGTGCTGACGAGCTGCAGGTGGCTTGCTGAGCAGTCATGTGACCATTCATCATTCTTCACATGTTTTGCCAACTCCAAGATGGAAGTTTTGTAACCTTTTTGGCTGATTTATGGATGCAGAACATGACAGGTACATTCTAGGTCTTTGCTTGGGACCATAGGATACCCTCACTGCTGTAAGCGTGAACCCACATAAACATTTAGGATTGCTAATAGAGACCATGTCTGCAGACCACCCCAGAGGTCACCCAAACACCATGAATCATTTACAAATGAACAGCTGTGTTCTCTACACAGAGGGACTATGTGGGCAGAGACAAAAAAAAAAAAAAAGCTACCCTTTCAACATTTCCCTGGTGAGTGGGATGCTGCTTTTGTGATTTCTGTAAACCATTCAAACAGTGCTTCCCTCCTTCCCCCCCCCCCCCCATATTTATCATACACATTAGCAGGAAATAATTAAGGAAAATCAATGAAGTTCTTTTTATTTTTTGAAGGAATCTTAGGCACCACGTGAATTTGCTAATGCATGAGTTCTGGACCTGATATTTCTTGGGATAGTATAATCCTTTAGGTTAATTGCTCAGTAATTTAAATGATTTACTTTAAGAATTTTAGATTAAAATTGCTTTTATATATTCCCAACCCAAAGTTTCCATATACTCTGAGCCCACATTGAAACTGCTGGATTGTCAATGACTGCCAAATAGATATACATTTTTTGACAAGCTCTGTCCGGTAGAACTTTTTGTGATTTTGGAAATTGCCACTCTATGTTTTCTGCAGAAACTAGCTACAGATGGAACTGGATTTTAAATTTTACTTAATTTGAATCAATTTTGATTTCTGTTTCAATAGCATATGCAGCTAGTAGCTCCCTTACTGGACAGAGAGGGTTTGGACCACTCTGTGGGGGATGTCAGAGGACCGAGGTCTTCTGAGCATGGCTGAGGTTACATAGAAGAGAGTCTTGCTTTCTCAAGGTCGTGAGAGGCAGTGTTGAAGGGTGCCTACTGGCTCCCATCTCCCAGGCCTGCCTACATCTCACAGTCACACCCTGGTCAATGTGGCTCCCTTCTCAGTACCTATAGGTCATCACCCGAGCCCCCAACCTGGTACTGTGTGTGTGCCACCCTGCATAGCTAGCTTTTACCCTGTAGGTCAATGCTCTGTGTCCCCGAGACTGTAAAAGTGTGGCACCATCAGGCCACTGGAAGGTCCTGTCCCAACACAGGGAGAACCATCCCAGGCAAAAACAAAGCAGAAGGACCACAGGCCAAGATTTGTGACCTTTATCCCGAACTCACCTTGACCTGCCCTACACACTTGCCCCTCCCCACTTCACCTTGGGAACTCTCTATTTTATTTCTCCATTGTTCTGTTTCCCTGTTAATGTCTCCTGGCTTTGACCCTCCCCCTCAATTTCCACATTAGGATTGATCTCTAGTTTTTGGTACCTTGAATTACCCACATGCTTCCTGAGAACTGACCTCTTGGGGGTGAACACAGGTGTCTGCCTGGGGCTCTGGGGTTGTCTACCTCCTCCATTCAGTATAGGAACCCATAAATATTTTGCTCAATATTGACAAAAGCTTATTTTTAAAAGACATGTCTGTTTCATTTTGTTTTGAATTGCTTCTCAGCTATACCACACACACAGTTGCTTTGCAAAAGCAAAATCAAGAGCAAATGACCACATAGGGATCTAAGTTGTCCATCCAACCTGTTTTCTTCTTCTTTTTTTTGTTTTGTTTTACCTACAGTGCGGTTTCTGAGCCACCACATCTCTGTGTCCAGCCACAAGGTAGCATGTTGTCAGGAAGGTGAACAGTAAGATGAACAATCCCATTCATTTGCCTTCAGTGTATGGGCAGTGTTGGCCCCGAGAGAGGGGGATCTTCCACTGTTAAGGGGCAAGAAGGAGGTTCATAAGGTGACAGGAGCTGCTTTGCCAGGTTGGAAGGGCGAGTGTATTTATCTTAGGGCTGTATTGCACCAGGCACAATACCAAATGGTAAATGCTTTGGGCATAGATGGAAAACTGCTACCCAAGGCTTCCCTGGGTAATTCTAAATCAGGGAGAATATTTTCTAAAATTTAAGCAGCATTCAGTTCTTCCTTTAAATGGAGTGCTCAGGCACTAGCTGGTCTTTTAGAAAGTATATAAGTGTACACATACAAATAAATGTATGTGTTCATAAAGATAGCCAGTGGAGTTATGGATTACTCTTATCACACCCAGATGTGCAAAAATGTGTTTTTCTTATTTTCCCTGTTACTGATATGATTTCCCTTATGAGGCCCTTCTTCTGGGTGGTGGGAAGTCGCAGAAGGGACTTAATTTAGCCCAATCTGAAAATCTTAGTCAGAGTCAATAGTTTGAACAGTCTCTCTAGGCTAGGATGCAGACCAGGTCACAGTAAATGCTGCCTTTCCTATCTGTGCCCTCGGTGCACACTGTCCCTGGTGGCCAAAGCTTGCTCTCCACCTCTTGCAAACTACCTGACGTCTCTGACCTGCCTGCACCTTCCAGAGAAGTACAGACAATGAAGACATCACCATCCTTTCTCTCTCCCTCCCCTCCTTCCCACAGCCTCCGAAGAAATCCCACCATCTGGGTCTTCCAGTCCTCAATCCTTTTAAGCTAAGAAATCCAGATCCTCAATCCTGATAGACTAAAAAATCCAGACCCTCCTTTCTTTCCGAAGAATGCTGGGCTTTCAGCTTCTTCTCCAACTCAAAGCTGCTGTGACTTGGCTCTTTTGGAGCCAATCCCTCCCTGAAGCATCAAGACCCAGAGCCTGGAAGCCCCAGGAGCAAGGAGGGGCACAGAGTGAGAACTATATTTGAAATTACGTGAAATAACAGACTTTATGTGCAACCCCACCTTATGTTTATGAACAAGCACATACCTTCAATACCATCTCTTTTGCTTTCCTAAAATTCAATGGATTTATTTGTGTGAACATTAGCAATTGTCAGTATATGTAAATAATGTTATCTATTCTAATAAAAGGGTAATGTGCTAATTAGACCAGGTCGACCGGACATCTTCCGGTCATCCAGTCCTCCTTCCGCCACGTGGGGGGAGCTGAGGCAGAGGCGGTTAGGGGTGATCAGGTCAGCAGGGGAGGGCAATTAGGAGCAATCAGGCCAGTAGGAACTTATTCAAATTCCTAACAGCTTTAATAGGTGAAACTTAGATATCCGGGAAAGCCACTGCTCCAGTGGTGACCGGCCTGGACAAGTCCACCCTCTCCCAGGACAGGGTCTCTTCTTCTAGGGGGTTAATAGTAAACCCATGGGGTGGGTAGTCATGTAGACCCCCAGAAAGGCCAATGGGTTCCTCAGTTAACAGATACCATCAGGCAGTTAGCACACTCTACGCATTCACTAAGCTCCTCCTTGGAGCCTGACCTTTTTCTCTGGGCAGCTTTCCCATTTTCTGGGTAGTCAGCCACGCCTGAGGCTACAGAGAGTTAAGCGAAGTCCAACATTTCCCAGGTACTTTTGCTGCTGGAGCCATATTTCATCTCTGAGTTTCCCTCCAATCATGTTCTGTAACTGTAATATTCTAAGCATGAGTATCCTAAATTTGCTTCTGGGCCCTACCTGTCCTTCAGGGACTCCCAAGCGAAGTGATGCCATGGTTCAGAGCAGGCACCTCGGGGCTCTCCTGTGTGTGAGAACTACGATGTCCCCAGAGAACCCTGCAGGGCTGCACTGTCAGGCCCCAGTGCCCTCCTCTGCCCAGGACCCTCGATGCTCCCACCCTGGCTTGACATTTAAAAGGCAGTCAGAGAAAGACAACTGCCATGTGATCTCACTTGTATGTGGAATCTAATGAACAAAATAAACTTATGAACAAAATAGAACCAGAGGCATGGATGCATGGAACAGACTGACAACTGTCAGAGGGGATGGGGGGAGAGGAAGGAGAGAAGGGAGCTGGATGAAAGAAGGTGAAGGGATTAACCAAAGAACATATAGACAAAGACAACAGTGTGGTGATGGCCAGAGGGAAGGGGCAAGGGTGGGGTGGAGGTGGGCAAAGGTGGGGGGGAGAATGGGGACATTGGTAATAATGTCAAGAATAAAAAAAGTTTAAAACAATAAATTAAAATATGAGGAAGAAGTAAAAAGAAATGTATTGTTTTAAGTAGTAACACACCACATTGTTCAAAATGCACAACAAGAAAGGTGACAGTGAAAAGGTTTTCTCCCACCCGGCCTCCACCCCACTCACCCCATCCTCTCACCCTGCCCTCCATAGGCAACCTCTCTATTGTGTTTCTGTGCATGTGTGGGGCGTTTAAAAAGAAGATGGAGCTAATGTGAATATAGATCTTGGTCTTTCTTGCTTTCACATAGAAAAGGCACTATTCTAGACCTACTGTGCTGTACTTGCTTCACCTCATTTTTCTGGAAGTGTTTCCATAGGAATTCATAGAGAGCACCACATTTTTCTTCTTTAAAAAAAATAGCTGTGCAGGATTTCATTTTTTGCTGCTCCATACTATTTAACTAGTCTTCTCTTGAGAAACATTGGGTTATTTCCAGTCTTCTGTTATAAACAAAACTGCAGCAAATCAGTGAATCAACTCGTATACATGTCATTTTGTACCTGTTAGCGAAATCGATAAGATACATTTTAAGAAGCAGGATGGATGGGGCAGAGCAACCAGTCTTTGGTGGTTTTGAGAGCAGTGGCCCAGTGCCCTCCCTAGAGGCTGCACCAACACACAGCCCTACCCATCATTCATTTCGTACATAACTTTGATCACGGGTCTTTATTGTGACAGGTGTGGACATGAGTCTGATGGAGGCACAGGCAGTAGAGATGTGACCCTCCCCCATACCTCCTTGTCCATGGCGCTGGATGCAGAGACCCCCATTTTTGGTCCTATGGATGAAAGCACCCCCATGTAAATGCGGTGCAGAGCCTTCAAAAGGCATGCTGGCGTGAACCACCCAAGTCGGGGGGCTTGTCTCCCACCTTCCCCAGCAGAGGCCCTGTGCTGCTTCTCCTGTTTATTTGTTCCCGAAGGCTTTGACCCTGGCTGCTCATCCATCTGCTCGTTTCCCGGTAACTATCCCAAAGGCACTGCTGTGTTCTTGCTCAGCCCTGACCTGCCTCTGCTCAGGGAGGAGATGGTCAGCTTTGCAGTCTTAGAATCTCAGGCAGGAGGCTGGCAGGGAGGAGCCCAAGAGCCAGGGTCTGACCAGCACCTGCTGGAGTCTTCTTGGCGGTTGTTACCCAGGGTTCTTAGAACTGCCTCATGCCTTCTGGGCTTGTCCTCCACATCTTTCCATCATCACTAGAGTGGGGGCTCCAGAACTCAGCAGCATGCAGGGGCTGCCCAGATAAAGCGCACAGAGAGGGGACTGGGGAGGCGCAGGGGGTGGAGGTGCACTCGAAAGCTCCTGCCAATGTGTCCATTAGGAATCCTGGGTGCAGGGAGCCAGAGCATTTGCAAGAGAAGCTGGAAACCTAGGTTGCTGTGTTAAATTCTCTAATATTAAATGTTGGCAACTAGCTCATATTTAAATAGCACCACCATCCATGATAACAGTGCTAGGGACCCCAAACAGCACATCCAAGATCAGGGCTTGGCCCACTAGCTGCCAGTCTGGGCCTCCGCCTGGGCTCAGTGTCTTGCTTCTCAGGGACTTCCCAGCCTCCGTGTTTCCTCCGTCCCTGACCCCCCCTGCCCCCCCCCCCCCCCCCCACGAAGGTGCTCATTGCATTCAGACCTGATACCCATGAAGACACTGCTTGTGAATATCGCTGGCTCGAAATTAACTTTTCTGGGACAATTCTCTTTTCTACAAACTACTGACTGATTTTAAGGTCATCACATTACAGTAAAATGTTGTGACTCCCAGGAACATTTAGGGGGAAAGCCCAGTGCCCCCACCCCCATGTACTTTTGTTCCTGGGCACGAATGCTTCTCCAGGGAGGGAGGGGCTGCATTGCGAATACACAAAGACAGCTCCTCACAGCAAGGTCCGCACCACCTAGTGCCTCTGCCCCTCTTCACCCCTTGATTGGAGCCTGAGCTGAGGCCATCTCAGCTGGAGTCTTGAGTCACAGCTGCACCTTAGTTCTTTCTAGAACAGTTTTCCAAGGACCCTTTGCTTGAGCTGACCTCTCCTCTTAGTTCCTCCTGCATCAGCAGCTCCTGTTCTGAGAGGCAGCACCCAGTGACGGGAAGAATATGTTGGTTCTGCAGCCTGTGTGGTCTCTCCCAGCCTCAGTGTCCTCACTGTGCCCTCCTGACCCACAGAGCAGTAGTCAGAGTCACATTGCTGCATGGGGCACTGCTCCTAAACTGCAAGCTGCTACAAACTATGTTGGGATTTTTTTTCTTTCTAATTTTTATTTATTGCACAAGAGCATTGCAGCCATAAAAAGGGCAACATTGAAGACATGAAAAAGGGAACTGGCCTCTAACTATGCTAACCCACGCAGTTATTATTTCCCCGTGTTTTGCATTCTTATTCAGTTCTTCCCACATAAAAACAAGGTGAGGGCAATCCGAGCTGAGACACGTCTCCCGGGGCTGCTCTCTGCCCTCTGACTCCAGCATAGAGGGGCAGGGGGAGCTGAGAGGTGGGAGAGGGGGAGGACCCACTCCTCGAAGCATGCTGGGTGAATGGTTATCATGGAGTGTGTTCAGAGAGTTCAGATATTTTATGCAGCGTGAGCAGCCTAATGCAGAGTCCACCTAACAACGGACAGATATAAAGCGGACAAAGAAATAAACAGTGATGCTTACTTTTCAGAGTATTTCGTTGTCATTAAAGGCTTTCACGTGTATCATCTCATTCTATCCTTTTAACAGGGCTGGCCGGTAGAGAGGACAAACAGACTTACTTATTGTTATTTAGCAGCTGAGAGCAAGAAACCCAAAGAGACTAAATGATTTCTTCAAGGTTATGGTTAGTACATGCTGGGGTTGGGTTTGGAACTCAGATTTGATAGACTCTTCTTAATCTTTAAATTCTGATGATTTAATTTCATTATCATCTCTGTGCTCAGTGGTGATATACTAGTACTTTTTTACTTAATCCCTCCATAGTACATCTCCCATAATGCTCAATAAATACGCACTGATTATTTGTTTGATAAAGTTTCTTGGAAGCCACATGTATGATTATGTGAATACTAGAGGCCCAGTGCACGAAATTCATGCACTTTGGCGGGAGGCAGGGCGGGGGGGGGGGCGTCCCTCAGCCCAGCCTGTGCCCTCTCTCAGTCCAGGAGCCCTTGGGGGATGTCTGACTGATGGCTTAGGCCTGCTCCCCTTAGTGCTGCTATGGAGGCAGGAGAGGCTCCCGCCACTGCCGCTGCCCTTGCCAGCCATGAGCTTGGCTTCTGGCTGAGCAGCGCTCCCCCTGTGGGAGTGCATTGACCACCAGGGGGCAGATCCTGCATTGAGCATCTGCCCCCTGGTGGTCAGTGTGCATCATAGCTACCAGTCATTCCGCCAGTCAGTCTATTTGCACATTAGCCTTTTATTATATAGGACTAGAGGCCCGGTGTACGAAATTCATGCCTGGGGTGTGGGTCCCCTCAGCCCAGACTGCACCTTCTCCAATCTGGGACCCTTCAGGGGATGTCAGACTGCTGGTTTAGGCCCGATCCCCAGGCCTAAACCAGCAGTCAGACATCCCTCTCACAATCCAGGACTGCTGGCTCCTAACTGCTCACCTGCCTGCCTGCCTGATCACCCCTAACTGCCCCCCCCCGTCAGCCTGATCTTCCCTAACTGCCTCTGCCTGCTGGCCTAATTGCCCCTAACTGCCCCCCTGCTGGCCTGGTCACCCCAAACTGCCCTCCCCCACTGCCTGGTCACCTCCAACTGCCCTCCTCCTCCAGCCGGGTCACCCCTTACTGCCCCCCCCACCCCGCCAGCCTGGTTACCCCCAACTGCCTCCCTCTGCTAGCCTGGTCTCCCCTAATTGCCCCCCCTGCTGGCCTGGTCGCTGCTCACTGCTCCCCCTGCCAGTCTGGTTGCCCCCAATTGCTCCCCCTGCTGGCCTAGTTATCCCCAACTGCCCCTCCTGCCAGCCTGGTCACCCCACGCAGACTGTTGTTTAGTCATTTGGTCGTCCCTCACTAACCCCCCTGCTAGCCTTGTCGCCCCACACAGCCTGTGTTTGGTGATTCATCTGGTGGTTTCGGTCGTGACAGCCCCTGGCTTTTTATATATTAGGATTATTACAACTATAAGATACAAATCTTGTTGCTTTGCATGCACTTGGAAGAAGTGGGTCACAGACTGAGATCTAATAGTTCAATTGTAATTACATTTGAGCCCAACTTTGAATGTGATTGTAAAGTTTGCTCCATACAGTCACTCTATCACTTCACACAGTCCTCACTGCACCCCTTTGAGGTAGATAGGACAGCTATGAAACAGATGTGCCTGGGTCTTCCAGCCTTTTGGAGTTACCTTCCTCTTGAATATCCAAGTAAGAGTACTGAAGTCTCCCTTCTGTGTGGTGCAGAATTTTCAGGGGAGACTACCTTGGGGCTAGGATGGAGGGTTGATGAGTTCTGTCTGGGCCCTCATGAGGGGGGCTTACAGCACATGGCCAGCCTGCCAGGCTGCTGTCTGCCTCAGGAGCTGCGGATCCACAAGCACAGCACTATACCTCCTCACCCTGTTGTCCCCGTGGGCAGCCTTTCTTAATCCTGACAATGTGCCTCTCACACCAGGTTCTCCAGTGTTGCCAACTGCACTGTTGTTGTGGGGAAATGGCAGGTAATTACACCACAGGTAGAAAAACACTCTGAATCCCATGTAGGTGTTCTTGTTCATAGAAATCTACTAAGCACTTTTCACCACAGGCAATTTGTTTGCCTGCTGCCCTATTGCAGGGTCCTCTTGCTACCCACACAGTCTCATTTTCCTTCCTCTCACTTCTAATGATTTCCTTGCCCTTTATCCCCAGCTTAAATGTTCCCTTACTTTGATTTGCACAATTCCTCTCTCCAGGTCCAGAAAATAACTGTTAAACATGAAATCAACTTAAAGACAGAAACTTGTTAATCTTTTCTAAAGATGTATAATCAAACTTCTCTTCTGAGGCGATACTCTGGAGGGTCTCACCTTTTCCTTTCAAAGAAGCTCATTAAGGTGTTTTCCTAAAAAAAGAGCTACCTTTCCAGTTCTGAATTCCTAATTATACAAAAGTGGTCACAGCTGGTTTTTATGTTAAATATTGATTTTCCCTTTCCTCTTCATGAATACTTATTTCCATTTCGCAGATGAGGAAACTGGAGCTCTGAGTCTTTTTAATGGATTTTTAAAGAATGGATTTTTAGAGAAAGAAGAGGAGAGGGAGAGAGAAACCGCAATGTGAGAGCAGCTGGCAATTGAGTCCACAACCCACGCATGTGCCCTGATTAGAAATCAAACTAACAACCTTTCTGTGCACTGGATGATGCTCAACCAACTGAGCCACACCAGCCAGAGCACTTTCTATGTCTTTTAAATGGCTTGTAAAGCACCAGAGTGAGCAAGTAGTGGAGATTTTTCCACACGACCCTCCTGTTTTTCAAGAGACTTCAATGTTAATGGTGTTTGTCGTAATGATATCAAGCTGTATTTTTTATTTACTTTTCACCATTGTAAGTGATTGCCTCTAGAACACTTTGCATTGACTTTCCACTGCTCAGAATTCAAGGAGCAAAATCTTGATGTGAAGGAGCAGCAAATGTCACAGCTGCTGTTAACACAGCCAAGTCAGGCTGTTTATATTCCTTGTAAAAATAATTGTCTCATTAATCTTCACCTCAACCACCTAGTCCTGTTGCCAAGGTCAAGTTAAAAATGCAGGTGAATTGCAAGTATGTCATCATGCACACAAAACTCGGTCCCCATGCCAGTGCTGTGTGGGGTGGCGGTGAGGGTTAGGGGTCGGGAGCTGGAGATGAGAGAGGCAGAGGTTCACCTCTGAAAGCGGGAGATGGCCCAGCACTCCAGACCACCAGAAGCATGTTGTGTATGTCAACTGGGGATGGAAAGGCCCTCCCAGCCAGGGAGGTCTAAATTTCCACTTCTCCCCAATCTCCCCAGTGTTGATGTAAATGGTAAACTTTTACTCCCTTCTAGGCAAACATTTTTCAGTGGTCATCCTGCTATCACAGAAGGAATTACTTAAATGCAAAACAATCCACACAGACAAAGGTTTTTGCTTCGATGCACAAATTACGTCACTGCATACTAATTGGAAAAGCATGTACTGTGGCAGGTCATTGATTTAATATGAGCCAAGCTTAGGAGAAGGGAATGAGAAAAGGATCCTCAGAGGTTGATTACACATTTTTAGAGAAGACGCATCTTCTCTAATTTAGTTTCTTATTCAGCAGTTGTTTACTGCACCAGGTAGAGTGTAGAGCTCAGGGAAAGCAACAGTGACCACGGCAGAGTCTGTTTTAAGAAGCTGATGAAAAATGGGTGAAAAAATGATGACTGCCCAGATGTGATAGGTGCTGTGAGAGAACAGGATGCACATCTGGGTAGTCAGAGAGCACTTCGTTGAGGAAATAAGCTGGTGTCTGAAGAATTAGGAGGTTGTCAAGCAAAAAGAGAAGTAGGAGTAGTTATTCCAAGCAAACGGAAGAGCAAAGTTCAGAGGTTGGAGGAAGACTGGTGAGTGAAAGCAACCAGGCATGGTGGTAGAGAGGGGAAGAGAGAGGAAAGTGCATGACATCTTGAGATTGAGGTGCTTTCAGAGCATCCGAGTTGAGATGCTCAGGGGAAAAATTCACATCTCCCACTAAGGAGCATATTTGAGGTGAAAATGTAGGCTGGAGAATCATGCCACTCAGCCCAGGATCACTGGGAGCTGAAGCGAGCACCCAGAACGTGCGGTGCAGACTGGGATGAGGAGGACCCTGAGGATGCAGCATTTAAGAGATGGACAGAAGAGAAGACCCCAGGGGAGACTAAGAAAGCAGGTCTGAGGAGGGAAGGAGAGTGGCATGATGCTATCCTGCTGTTTTGCACTCGGGTGCTTTATTGCTTTAGCGACCTTCAGACTGGCCACCCTGGGAGATGCTACATCTCATGAGCTAAGCACATCTAGTGAGACACGATGCCTGCCACACAGCATGTCTGCTAGGCAGATCAGCTGGATGGCTGCCAGTCTGAGACCCCTAAAGTAGACCAGTTCATTAATATCACAAACAAAGAAATTGACAAATAGCATTCTTCAGAAACCTGAATTGAATGCAGTCAATTCCTTCATTCTTTCATGGTTTGGATAACACAGATTTCACTGTGTGGAGTTGGTAGGTCTAGGTCTTTTTACAAAAACCCTTCATTAAATAGAATTTCCCTTTGGCCTTAGGCAGCACAAGCCAATTCCTCACACGCCTCTAGGCACAGAAGGGAAAACACATTCATCTTTTGTTGCATTTTCTCTTCCTCTCTAATTCTGGTGTTCTGAGAAAAAGAATTTTCTGAGACTCTCACAGGAGGATGTAATAATAGAGAAAGCTTTATTTCTGTGGAATCAAATTCCTGATTTTTCAAGGTTTCATCTCTCTCAGTCCTGGCAAGCATGAAGTCCCATTTGCCTCTAGCAGGGCTAAAATCAGAGCCAGTGTCCAGAATTTCCTTTCCATTTCTGTACAGTCCAATGCAGCACCAGGCTAGCTTAACTTGTGTTTCCCCCCTGCAGTCCACTGGTCCATTGTATGTGAGGTACGCAGGTCCACATGACTATGGAGGAAACATGGTGAATGCAAGAAAGCCAAGAGCACAAGAGAGCAAGAGAGAGAGTTTCTTTGTTTAGTACAGTGGCTCTCAACCTTCCTAATGCCACAACCCTTTAATACAGTTCCTCATGTTGTGGTGACCCCCAACCATAAAATTATTTTAGTTGCTACTTCATAACTAATTTTGTTACTGTTATGAATCATAATGTAAATAGGTGTGTTTTCCGATGGTCTTAGGCTCTACAGCAGTGGTTCTCCACTAGCAGGGTCTCCTAAGACCATCGGAAAACACGGATATTTACATTATGATTCATAACAGTAACAAAATTAGTTATGAAGTAGCAATGAAAATAATTTTATGGTTGGGGGTCACCACAACATGAGGAACTGTATTAAAGGGTTGCGGCATTAGGAAGGTTGAGAACCACAGGTTTAGTAGATTCTGTATTCCCAAATTTTCGCACACTTACAGTGGCCATGCTCATTCTGGCCAATGATCTTTGTTTCCAGATGTTACTCACAGACAAGTACCTTCCTTGTCACCTCAATTTTATTGGGCATGTGTTTCTTCCCTTTGTTGGATCCCTTCACCCAATGTTTTGCAGGGAATGGGCCAGTGGTTCCCTGGGGAGTGCAAAGTTGCAGCTTCCTGGTGAAACTGTCCAAATGACATGCCTATAATGTCTGGCTTCCCTCTTTGCTCCTTTGCTGTTATTAATAACTAGCTAATCACAATGGTATCACTTCCATCCTTTCCTTCTGCCTCCCTTCCTCCCCCACCTTTCCTCTCTCCCTCCCTCCTTTTCCTTGCTTCTTTTTATAGCTTCCTTTTCTTTCTTCCCTTTTCTTGATCTTTCTTCACTTCTTTTCCTTACTTTCCTTATCTTATTTCCCATTTTCACGTCGTATTTATTGCTTCTGCTTTTTTGCTTTTATTTTATTGCTAGAGGCCTGGTGCACAAAATTCATGCATGGTGGGGTTGGGGGGGAATTGTCCCTCAGCCTGGCCTGCACCATCTTCAACCTGGGACATCCTTCTCACAATCTGAGACCACTGGCTCCTAAGTGCTCATATGTCTGCCTTCCTGATTGCCCCTAAACTCTCTGCCTGCCTGCCTGATTGCCCCTAACCATCTCTGCTTAGGGGAAAAACACCATGACATTAGCCTGGTTGCTCCTAACTGCCCTCCCCTGCCAGCCTGGTCACCCCTAACTGCCCTCCCCTGCTGGCCCGATCACCCCCAAACACCCTCCCCTGATGGCCTGGTCACCTCTAACAACCTCTGCCTTGGCCCCTGCCACTGTGGCTTTGTCCAGAAGGACGTCCAGATGGATGTCTGGTTTAATTAGTATATTACCCTTTTATTAGTATATATTAGACGCCTGGAGTGTAGACAGCACCTGGGAAGCCACATGAGCATTATTTAATTATTGTCAGCTGAACCCAAGGCAACAGGCAAAGCCACGCCCTGGAAACATGCCTTGCCAAAAGGCCAAGGGTGTTGTCAGTTTGATCTTCATTTCATCCCTTGGTGTGGGGAAATGGTTTTGATATCTAAATCCAGCCTAGCACCAGGAATGCTCAGGGCCTACTCAAGAATGCAAATAATCTCCTTTTGTCTTGACCTTTTGGTGAAACTTCCTGGTATTTGGGATATAAAATAAACTCACTGGATTGGCTCTGGGTCCCTGTTTTTCCATCAGAAGAGGATGGTGGTCCCACCTGGTCCTAGTTTTTTCCTCCTATCTCTGTGTCTTGTCTCTTTCTTTTAATTCTCAATCCCCAGCTGCCCCTACTCAGGAACACAAGAGAGCAATAGAGAGACCCACTCTCTAGCCATGCTGGACATGGAAAGAGAGAAATACCTACACCGGAGCATGAAAATTCATGCACTGTAGGGGAGAGGGTCCCTGAGCCTGGTCTGCCCCCTCTCACAGTCCAGGAGCCCTCAGGGGAGGGAGGCAACTCTATGATCAGGGGAAGGCGACACCCCCATCACACCTCTGCTGCTGCCACTGCTGGCAGTGCAAGCCTCAGCCAGCCCTGGTTACCTGAGCCTTGGGCAGCCCTGGGAGACTAGGCAGCTGCCATCCAAGGCTTGTCTGCACTTCAGGCCGGTCCTGGGAATCTGAGCAGCTGGGCAGCTGCCATCCGAGGCTTGCCTATGCCTTGGGCCGGCCCTGGGTGGCTGAGGGGACTGGGGGACTCTGGAGGCAGGCACGTGGAGTGGCTGGACCTGCCTGGGGGCTGAGGGGACTGGGTGCCATCATCTTGTGGCTGTTGGCGCCACCATCTTTGAGGGTGTGGCAGTCAATTAGCATATTCCCTCTTTATTAGATAGGATTTTCCTTCATAGCTTCCTTTAACTTGCTTCCATTTTTTGCTTTCCTTTTCTTAGCTCCCCTTATCTTGCTTCCCTTGCTTTCTTCCCTTGTATTTTTCTTTTTGCTTCCCTTAATGCATCCCTCTTCTCACTTCCTTTGTCACTTCCCTTTTCTTGCTTCCCTTTCTCACTTTCTTTGACTTTCCTCCCTTTCATGCCTCCTTCATTTTCACTTCCTGTTCTCACTTTCATAGTATCACTTCACTTTTCTTGCCTCCTATTTTTGAGTCCTTTTTTATGCTCCCCCTTCTTGCCTTTCCTTTCTTGCCTCCCTTTTCTCACTTCCTGATTATTACTTCCATTTTCTTGCTTCTATCTTACTTCCCAATTTTTCTTGCTTCTCACTTCTAGCTTCCATATTCTCACTTCCCTTTTCTTTTCTAGCTTCCCTTTTCTTGTTTCACCCTTCTTGCTCCCCTTTTATTATTTCCCTTATACTTCTATTAGTTTCTGGCTTCCCATTCTTTTCTATTTTTGCTTCCCCTTTCCACTTCTTTTTTCTCACTTTCTTTTTTTTAATATTCTTTACTTTTTTCCCTTTTCTCGTTTTCCTGTCCCATCTTCCCTATTCTTATTTCTTTTTCCTTGCTTCTCTCCTTACTTCCATATTTTATCCCCATTTTCCTACTCTTTTTTCTTACTTCTGTTTTCTTGCTGTCCTTTTCTTACCTCTCCTTTTCACTTCTCTTTTCTGGCTTTAATTTACTCATTTCCTTTTCTGAGCTTCCCATTTTCACTTCCTTTTTCATTCTTATATTCCTTGGTTCCATTTTCTTTCTTATTTCTTCCTGTTTCTTGCTTATTATTTTCTTCCTTTTTTTCTTTCCTCATTTCTCTTTATCTCAGCTCCCCCTCCCCCCTTCCTTGCTTTTATTACTTCCATTTTTTTCACTTCATTTTCTCACTTCATTTTTCTGGCTTCCTTCATAGATATAGATATATATATATATATATATATATATATATATATATATATATATATATATATATATATGAAGTAGAAATATATATATATATTTCAGAGAGGAAAGGAGATGGGGGAGAGAGAGAGAGAAACATCAATGATGAAAGAGAATCATTGATTGGCTGCCTCCTGCACACCCCACATTGGGGATCAAGCCCGCAACCTGGGCATGTGCCTGACCAGGAATCAAACTATGACCTCCTGATTCATAGGTTGACACTCAAACCACTGAGTCACACCAGCTGGGCTCCTTACTTTTATTTTCTTCATTCACATTTCTCTGTTCTTTTTTCTGACTTCTCTTCACTTATTTCATTCTTCTTGCTTCCTCTTTCTGGGTTCCCTTTCCCTGTTTCTCATTTCTTACTTCCCCTTTCTTGCTTTTTTTGTTCCTTGCTTTCCCTTTCCTTTTCTTCCTTTTTTCCATTTCTCCCTATTATGCTTCTCTCATTGCTTCCATTTTCACTTCCCTTCTTTGCTTCTCTTTCTTTACTTCTTTATTCTTACCTCCTTTTTCTTGCTCATTTTTTTCTGGCTTCTCTCTTCTTCTTTCTTTCTTCTTTAACTTGTGTCCCTTTTCTTGCATCCCTTTTCTCACTTCCATATTATTGTTTCCATTTTCTCATTTTCATTTTTTTTGGCTTATTTCTTTCCTTCTTTTGTTTTGCTTGCTTTTTTACTTTCCTATATGTAGTATTTTTATTGCTGTTGATTTCTCTTTATGTTTCACTTTTCTTTTCTTTCTTCTCCTTTAACATTTTTCTTCCTTCTCTACTCATTACCTTCTTTGACTTCTATTTTTTGCTTCCCTTGCCTTCCTTGCCTTTTCTTTCTTGCCCTTTCTTGTTACCCTTTTCTTGTCTCCCTTCCTTATTTCCCTATTTTATTCTCCTTCTTGCTTGCAGTTTCACTTCCCCCTTTTCACTTTTTTCTCACTTCTATTTTCTCCCCTTCTGTCTTTGCTTTCTTTTTCTTGCTTTCCTTTCTTAGCTCCATTACTTGTTTTCCTTTTATTTCTTGTCATTCTCATTTCCCTTTAGAAATTTCCTTTTTTAGCTTCTCATTTCTTGATTTCCTTTCTAGCTTTCTTTCTTTCCTTATTTACTTCCCTTTCTTTGTTCATTGCTTTTTTCTCTTTTCTTCTCTTGCTTCCTCATCTAACTTCCTTATTATGATTCCCCTTTATTACTTCCATTTTTATTTTATTTTCTTGTTGTCCTATACTCACTTGCTTCTTCTTATTTTCCTTCCTCAATTCCCCTCTTTCCCCTCCCCTTTGGTCTTCTTTCTTACTTCCCATTACATGCTTCCCTGTCTTACTTTAATTTTTTCCTCCTCCTCCTCTGCCTCTGCAGCCTTCCCCTTCCCCTTCTCCTTCTCCCTCTCCCTCTCCTTCTCCTTCTCCCTCTCCCTCTTCTTCTCCCTCTCCTCCTTCTTCTACCTTTTTCTCTTCTTTATCTTTCTCACTTCTTTTTTCTTGCTTCTCTTTTCTTCCACTTTTATTCTTTTTTTGTTTTCTTTTCTTTTCTTATGTTTTGTCACTTCTATATATAACTTTTAACACTTCCTTTTCTTTCTCCCCCCTTTTATCCATTTTCTTCCCTTTTTCTTTCAATTTCTTCTATTTTTATTTTATTCCTTCTTTTTTTCTCTGTCTCTCCTCCCTTTCTCCTTCCCCCCTTTTTTTCTTCCTCTTCCTCCTTCTCCTTCATTAGTTCTTCATCATTCTCTTACTTGCCTGGTAACTAAGGAAATTATAGTTATCAGTATATGAGCTCTGATAACTAAGGAACTCATAGTGGTGTTATTGAAAGAGCATCTACTTCCCGATAAACTAGACTGGCACTCAACTCCTGTTCCACCACTTTTTAACTGTGTGAACACAGTGGCAGTTCACTGCAGCTCTTTGAGCACACAATGTCCTGATCTAGTTGTTGGGTGAGTTTCTCACCTTTGACTCAAACCTCATTCACTGTGCAGCAGCATAAAAGCTCTTTGGCTGTGCCCCTGAGAGACTTCTCTTCTTAATGAAGCACAGCTATGATTAGCAGCCAGCAGAGGGATTTGGGGGTGCTGGAAGGGGTTATCCTGATTCTAGGTAGCATTTAGGGGACAGGTTAGTAATCACATGCATAAGCTAGATGGCTGTCCAAAGTCTATGTAAACAGAATATTTAGGGGCAGTCTATAGAGACTGAGGGGCAAGGGTGAAGAGAGACAAGATAACCTGGAAGCCATGAACAGCACAGGGTTCCCAGACTGGGGGCTTCACGGGCTCCTCCTGCAACCAGCTGCCCACAAGCTGATGCCAAGCAGCTTCAGTGGCCCTGCAACTGCTTTCCCATGGCTGCTCCATCCTCAGTCAGCCTGAGGTTGCTGTCTTGTTGCAGCTGGAAGGTGGAGCTGTGAACATGAAGGTGGGGCCTGGCACATGTATTTCTGTTGAGAACAAAACCTTTCTCTGTGTTTGGGGATTCATATCAAAAGACTCTCCCTGGATTGGGATGTGCGTCTGGTCCCTCGGTCCACTGCCTCTAATTTCATAGCACTTAACATCACTGTTTCTCTAATAGTCTCAGGCCTGTGCCCCTTTCCCTTGCTCAAGGCAGAATTAATTGTTCCTTCATCTTTGATCTCAGTGTATTCTGGTATGAGGGCACATTTCACATTGTACTATAACTGGGTGTTAGTGTGTCAGCTTCCTCCCCTACACAGTCACAGATGTTCACATACATACACACACACACACACACACACACACACACACACACTCACTCACTCACTCACTCATACCTTCTGAGTATCCATATTCCCACACACTGTGTCTGGAACATGGTAAGACATTAATAAATGTTTGTGGCATGAACAAATGACTGAATGGGAGCTGACCCACTTAGAATTGCCTCCTTTACTGTCTATCATGTTTCAGTGCTTACCCATCTTCTCCCTGTCATGGAAGCCTAACTGTATGTTTTACTGTTTCTTCAAAGTCCTGCTAGGCGACTGGCTTAGTAACTTCCCAACCGGAGAGTATTCCCAACCATGGCAATGTGATAGTATATGCGTCTTCATTTTATGTTTTCCCTGCACTGGCAATTTTGCAGACAAGTGTCTTCATTTTTTAATCCGAATGAAATTATTTCCCCAAGTGCCCTTCTCAGCAACAGTTTTGTACTGTTTTTGGTCAAGTGCACATTTGTTGTCTCTTAAGGGACATGCTACCATCAGCCGCTGACATTGCCTAATTTTGGTGCATCCTTGATTTTACTCCTCCCCTTCTACTTTTCTTGTCCCTGCAACATTTTCCAAACCATAGCAGGTGCTTGGGGATGGCACTTTTGTACTGAGATTCTCTTCCTGTGGCTGGCGGAATGGGGCAGCTGCTCCCTACCCTCCTCCTAAAGACATTGGAGGGGGTCTTCTGGCATCTTTGGAGGAGGTGTGGGGTAGCTCACAGAGTATTTGTGCTTGTGTATTAAGCCTAAGCTACTTGGGTTCTAAAACTCTGAATGTGACCATAGGAATGAGCTCAGCATATGAACAAAATAAATGAATTTAGTCCTTTCCTTTCTATGGCATAAAATGTGTCCGTCTGAATCAGATTCATTTGCAGATGTTCTTGCTCATCCCAGTCAAGGATGCACCAGCCTTCTACCACCTGACAGCTAATAATTCAGAATTTGCTGATTCAGAGACTGCTCATGGCTACAAAAACCGTAATCCATCAGTGTATAACTGGTAGCTGCTCTGCTCATGTATAATTCCCCACAGGAGCTATCAGCCCTACATGTACGTGTTTTGACAAGCCATTTTTGCACATATAGGATTAAAACATTTCACAGGGGAA
The DNA here is from genome assembly GCA_026230045.1 of Corynorhinus townsendii. Classification (NCBI taxonomy): domain Eukaryota; kingdom Metazoa; phylum Chordata; class Mammalia; order Chiroptera; family Vespertilionidae; genus Corynorhinus; species Corynorhinus townsendii. The sequence continues at coordinate 79,842,410 of JAPDVU010000005.1, forward strand.
GGGAAAGAACTAGGGATGAAAATGTTGAAGGCTTCAGGAAAGGGGAGAACAAGGTCATTGTAGCTGCTTTTCCTCTCTGGCACATTCAGAGATTCTTCTAGATTTGATGGTTTAGAGAAATGACTGATGTAGCAGGTCATTTATTAAAACTGCCTTATTCAAAGACACAAGCCTAAATGTTTTTAAAAATCTTTATTGTTGAGAGTATTACAGATGTCCCTTTTACCCCCTCACCCATTGTCCCCCTCTATCTGGTTCCTGCCCTATCCCAGGCCTTCACCACCATATTGTCTATGTCCATAGGCAATGCATAGTCTATATAATAAAAGCATAGTATGCAAATTGTCCCCTCCACTGGAGTTCTTTGGGAGTTTGTCCAGGGGTGGGCCGGCCAGGGGAAGGGAGGGAGGCCCTGGCCAGTAGCCGGCAGCCGCTAGTAACCCTACCAGTACACAAATTTGTGAACTAGGACTCTAGTATGCACATAAGTTCTTTGGTTAATCTCTTCTCACTGCCACCCACTTCCCTCTGAGATTCATCAATCTGTTCCATGTCTCCATGCCTCTGGTTTTATATTCTTCATCAATGTATTTTGTTAATTAGATTTCTTGTCCATTTATTTTGATTTTTAGATTTAATTGTTGATAGCTATGTATTTATTGCCATTTTATTATTCATATTTCCCTCCTCCTCCTCCTCCTTCTTCTTCAATACCATTCAACAGCCCTAGTTGGTTTGGCTCAGTGGATAGAGCATTGGCCTGCAGACTGAAGGGTCCTGGGTTTTATTCCAGTCAAGGGCACATGCCTAGGTTGTGGGCTTTATCCCAGCAGGGGGTGTGCAGGAGGCAGCCAATCAATGATTCTCTCTCATCATTGATATTTCTATCTCCCTCTCTCTTCCTTTTTGAAATCAATAAAAATATAATATATATAAAAAATACCCTTCAACATTTCACGTAATACTGGTTTGATGGTGATGAACTCCTTTAGCTTTTTCTTATCTATGAAGCTCTTTATCTGACCTTCATTTCTAAATGATAGCTTTGCTGGGTAAAGTAATCTTGGTTGTTGGTCATTGATCTTCATCACTTTGAATATTTCTTGCCAATCCATTCTGGCCTGCAAAGTTTCTGTTGAGAAATCAACTGGCAGTTGATTAGGTGTTCCCTTATAACTAACTGCTTTTCTCTTACTGCTTATAAGATTCTCTCATTATCTTTAACATTTGGCATTTTAATTATGATGTGAGTTGGTGTGGAAAAACTATTTGAAGAAATAATGTCAGAAAACTTCCCCTACCTGGTGAAAAAAATAGACTTACAAATCCAGGAAGTGCTGAGAGTCCCAACCAAGAGGAACCCAAAGAGGCCCACAACAAGCCTAAGGTTTGAATACAAAGAAGAGCATATGAAGTCAGGCCTGTGAGAATGTTTAGGTAGTTAAAATCCTGTGGACACCATTCCTCTGGTTCTCACAGCACTTTCTTCACTGAAGCACCTGACATGTTTATTTAGTTCTTACTTGTGTCTTTTAAACTCAAAGTTTCCTTTTTGTTTAAATTTTTTTTTTTCAGAGAAGAAGGGAGGGGGGAAGATAGATAGAAACATCAATGGTGAGAGAAAATAAGTGGTCAGCTGCCTCCTGCATGCTCCACACTGGGGATCAAGCCTGCAAACCCGGGCATGTGTCCTGATGGGGACTCGAATCTTGACCTTCTGGTTCATAGGTTCAACCACTAAGCCATGCCAACTGGGCTAAACTTAGAGTTTCTTGATGATATAGATTAGACTTCATCATACAGTATCTCTTCCAGCTAAATAGCAGACACTCAAAATTGTTAGTTATTAGAGCAGTGATGAAATGTCTAGGCCAGAACACTGACATGTAGCATTTTTAAGACCCTCTTCAAATACAAAAGTGAGAGAGATATACAAGAGCAGGGGAGTCTGGGCCACCTGACTGCAATGAAACTAAGTCTTTGGTTGGATGGACTTTGTGCCATTAAATTTTTATTATAAGGATTTGATTTGAGGGGATGGTAGCAAAACAACAACAATAGTAGTAGTAATAGTAGTAGTTTATTAAGGAAACCTGGGTTCCCGTTCTGCCAAAATTAATAATGATATTACTACTCCTAATGCTGCCACTAGCATTACTACTATTTCTGTATTTTAGATTTGCACAAACACTTTTATAGACTTTGCTCAATTAATCGTCACAAGAGCCCTATGAAATAGGAATACATCAACGTACCCATTTTTAGGTATGTAAAGTGAGCACCAAATAAATAAATAAATAAATAAAGTGAGCACAAAGTTTCAAATATTCAGGCAAGTCACTTTCGGTCTCAGGGCTGGACTCTCTCAGATCCGTTCATTTTAAAATTTTATGCTCTATTCATTTAGTAGGCTATGAAATATCACTGTGCATCAGAGTATAGTTATGCCTCTCATTAGTTCCTCAGAAACAGGGAATCATGGGGAAACATTCCACCATGGTGGGAGTTTTAATATGTGCAACAAGCAAGTTGCATAAAATTAAATACTTAAGGAAGAAATAAGGTCATGCAAGTGTTTATTTTGAGAATATTTAGTCTTACTACTTTTCCCTCTAGGCTGGGTAGAACCATTACTCTTATCTGAGAAGTTGCTATGGAAACCAATTTGTACTGTTCTCCCTTTGCCATAGTATTTTTCTCAGGCATACTCTATCTCTCAAAAATCTTAATAGCAGTGAACCAGACATTAAACTCCAGAGAATTAAAAAATAGGATTTGTATTTCTTCTCTCCACCCCCACCTTCAAAGGCATGACTATTAACAAATAGATGGCTCACAGATTCCTCCAACAATGGTCTCTTTTCCACATAGACAGATGCTGACAGGGGCTGCCACGCTGATGAAGGCAGGGCTGTGACTGCCAGTCTGTGGGTCTCCTGCCAACTACAGTCCCACCTGCAGTAGACACAGGTGCTCTGTCCTGGTTGAAGGATGAGAGCCACTCATCACACTTGGAAGAACATAGGAAACACAGAATTATTGTTCATCAACATCAGAATCATTGAACAGGTGGCAGAAATGGGGATGAGAAAGAATTTTTTTTAGGGTTCTGAATTCACTGACCAAATAGGCATTAAGCAAATATGGAAAAAATCTGAGAGCCTTATATTCTTGGAGTTTTTAATCTTGACAGTGAATTTGCATTATGGTCAAATGAAACTACAGTCACATCAAGTCTATCCATGATAGGTGTATGAGGTATTCCACACAAGTGTTCTTGGTTCCATTACAATCTAAAATGATCTTAAAAGTTAGTGATGTAAACTGGCAAACTTTTTTTTTTTTTTGCAACCATTTAATTTTGCTCACCAAATTGTGAATCAGAAATTCCAGACATTCTTGACTTAGAAGTTCTCACTTGGGACCTTTAATGTGATATGGTCAGAAGTTGGCTGGGGCTGCTGTCCTCTGAGGGCTCAACTGTGCTGGGTGTCTGTCACCTCAATGAGGCTGGGTGTCTTATCACCTCAACAGGGCTGGGTGGTGGCATTAATGCTGGCTGTGGGTTGGTCATCCATGTGACCTCTTCAGAATGGTGGTTTTGGGAGACTTGGATTTCTTGCACGGTGGCCAACTTCCCCAGAGCAAGCATCCCAGGAGAAGTAGATGCAGCTGTTTGGCCTTTGATGCCCAGCCTCAGAAGCTCTAGAGCAGTGGTTTTCAACCTTTCTAATGCCGTGACCCTTTAATACAGTTCCTCATGTTGTGGTGACCCCAACCATAAAATTATTTTCGTTGCTACTTCATAACTGTAATTTTGCTACTGTTAATGAATCATATATAAACATCTGTATTTTCCGATGGTCTTAGGCTCTACAGCAGCAGTTCTCAACCTGTGGGTCATGACCCACAGGTTGAGAATCACTAGCAGGGTCACCTAAGACCATCAGAAAACACAGATATTTACATTACGATTCATTAACAGTAGCAAAATTACAGTTATGAAGTAGCAACGAAAGTAATTTTATGGTTGGGGATCACCACAACATGAGGAACTGTATTAAAGGGCCGGGGCATTAGAAAGGTTGAGAACCACTGCCCTAGAGCAGCCCTCCTGCCACACTCTATTTGTTGATGCCATTACGAGCCTGTGAAGATGCAGGAGAAGGAGTCACAAACCCTAACTTTTGATGAGAGGGTTGTCAAAGACTTGGTGGTCATTAAAAAAAACCTTCTAAATAAATGAGTTTTTCTGGAAAACTGTTGATGATTTCAAGTGCAATCTTTCTTAGCTTAATTCTTTCTTGATATCTCAGGATTTTATTTTTTATTGAATTTATTGGGGTGGCATTGGTTACTAAAATTATATAAGTTCCAGGTATACAACTCTGCAATGCATCATCTGTATACTGTATGTGTGTTCACACCCCAAGTCAAGTCTCCTTCTATCACCAATTATCCCCCCTCTAGCCTCTCCTACCTCCCCTCACCTCCCTTTCCCTATGATCTCAGGGTTTTCATTAAGAGCATCCATTAATGCACTCTGTAGAAATGTTATCCACAGGACATATTGAATAGAATAAGGTGTGTGTTTTAAACTGCCTTTTGCTCACTGCTTACTCTGTTCCAAGTGTTTTATCTCAGTTAATTTCTGCAGTAATCTAATGGTAGGTAGACACAATGATAGCTGTATTTTAAAGGAGAGGAAACTGAAGCTCAGAGATAAAGTGCCCGAAGACACATAGGTAATAGGCTTCAGAGGTATGTTACTGACTCTGGCTGCTGGGTTACAAAACCTAGATTTTTAGTAGGGGAGTGAGGGTGTTCCCTTAAATTTCTTATTGGAGGAGACAGGGCCTTCTTCACACTCTCCTTTCTGTCTCAGGGACACTCTCCTTTCTTCTGTGATGAAGCCACTGCTTCCCTTCTTCCTAAATAAGTGCTTACCTATTGGTTTTGAATGACTATTCAGAATAATAGACATCTACTTCTTTATAGCTCCAAACCTTTCCATTAATAAGTTTTAGGGATTTTTATATAATCATCTCTTTGCGGGTTTTGTTTTGTTTTTGGTGCTGTCTCATACTATCTTCCCACATCCTGCATGCAAATAACAGCCTGATGTGCCCATGAGTCCTAAGACCTTCAGCCCTTCCTGCCCTACCTGATTGTAGGTCTCTCATTCTCTCTCTGCTTCTCTTCACACTGTTGTTTTCCTCTCAGTTTTTGTTCTTTCTGGTTAAAAACCCGTGTTTTGTTTTTAATTTCCTGCGTGCTCCTGCCCTTGGTGCGCCAGGACTAACTTCAGCCTTCTCATTTCGTGACCGTCCACACAGTCCATAGACTTGGTTCCCAGTCGCTCCCTGGTTCTCTTGCTCCCTGTCCACTTCACATTTATTCCCATGGGCCATTTTCAGACCAGTGCCTTCCTAGCCACCGTTTTGGCAAGCTCCTCATTCCCTGAATACCCATACATGCCCTTTTTATTGGTCAGGGCCTATTCTGCCTCTTTCCTAGTAGAGGGCAGACAGAAGACAAAAGGAAGAAAGGGGAGCATTTGATCATGTGGCCCCTATAATGCTGGGTGTACTGAGTCCCTCATGACCCTAAGCTCTCTCAGGATCTTTGTACCTGAGGACACAGGAGTCACTCTGACGTCCTGGCTGGGTACCACGTCGGAAGTTTGCACATATTTCATGTCATTGCAAAATGATTTTCTTTTCACTGGCTGCTCTGGTTTTCATGTAGGTTGTCACCCTCAATGAGCAGCATTTGTGCTCTTCCTCTCAGATTTGGGTAACTAGGAATGGTCTTCATTTGGGTCTCAGCAGGATCCCAGCACTAAGGGGTCACCCCAGAGGCTAACAACATCATCATGTTGGTGTCTGCTTGGTGTTCAGCTTCCCAGGTGACCCTGTCTCCAAATCTGTCCTCGAAGCTCTAAGTGTGCAAATGAGAAGTTTTTCATGAAAATAGTTCTCTGCCTATTGTGGGCCTCCACTCTTATCACAGAGAGGAAGTGCTGATCTCTGGGTCTTGTGTAATTCCAATGAGAGAGCTGCATAATGAGGTCACGTAGGCTGGTTAAAGAGACCTTGAGCTTCTGGATTATTGCTCCCAACCTTTCACTCCTTCTGTGTGACTGGCCTACGCCATCCATGGGAGAAGTAGACAGCTTTGCTGAATTGACGTTGAGCTTGGTGATGTGACTTGCTTTGGCTGGTGGATCATGAGCAGACTGGACACTTGCTATATTCAATCAGAGGCAGTAAATGTGAGCTCTGCTCAAAAATTTCTGCCCACTACATGTCTGAGAGAGGAGCTCTTCCCTTAGGGGAAGACTCACATTTCTGAGCTGTGTGGAGCCAAGCCAAGCCCAGCAGAGCTGATCAGAGTCAAAGTCAACCCACAGCCCTTATATAATGTGGACAAGAAAGAAACATTTATTGTAGTAAGCCATGAAAAAATGGGGGGTTGTCTGCTACTGCAGCAAAACTGGACTAATACAGCCTAAGTAGTACTGAATACTCACTAAGTACTCATGGAATATATGCTGGCTGATTAAAGTCATCAGGAGCATGGACTCAGAGCCAGACCACTTGGTTTTAAATCCCAACTCTGATACGATCTGTGAAAACATGGCCAAGTCACTCAATCTTTCTGTAAAATGGAGATATAATAACACCAACCTCAAAGGTTTTTTGTGTGAAGATTAACTTAGTTTACATATATTATGTAGTTTACGTATGCTATTATATATATTTACTGCTTAGAATTGTCCAATGGCACACAGTGTTTGCTAGTATTATTATTCAATATTCATCTTTGTTTGCTTTTGACAATATTGTATATTTCTTTTACATTTTTGAGCCTTTCTTCATTTCATGTATTAAAGTGGCTTCTTGTCAAGCATGGTTCATTTCTCCAGATCAGCTTTGTGCTGAGCATTTACGAGCTTCCACTGCATTTAGTACCTCCCTGCGCTCAGTAGACCGGACTTGCATCCTCATCTCCCAGGTCGAAGATGAAAATGCGCAGCAGAACCATGTTTTGCTCTGCATATCTGCTACTATACCAAGTGGGAACATACTTTTATTAAGTGGGAAATAATTAGTCAAAAGAAACACAGAACAAAATTAAATGTCAAGCAATTGAGGACATTTCAATACTATTGGAATCTAGAAAAACATGATGGAAGAAAAGACACTCATATTTAATAGTTACCCACTTAAAACTAAGGTGGAAAACCAAGAATCAAGCAACATTTGCATCTTTGAGGAAAATCAAAAGCCCTGGAATTCTGTAAGTCTGTCAGTACCCAAAGTTGCTGTTTTTTCTCTCTCATGGGTGATTCCCATTCTTTTACGCTTCTATTATAAAACATAATCATTTTTGAACGGCTCCCGGTACCTCCAGTAAGCTTTAGCAGCCCACCAGAAAGCCTACTGCTAGCTGAAGGTTTTTCTTTTATTCCTTTATCTTTACTGGGCACCGAACCTGAGCCATCTATCACTGCTTTATACTCAGCTCCTGAATAGGCATTTGTTACCTTTGACTTCTTCCCCAGCTCCCCAGAGTTTTCAAAACATTCACTGCCCCTTGAAATACTTTTAAATCCAAAAATATAGAACTTTCAGCCAGAACTGATACTGTCACAATGCGACCATTGATCGCCTGCGTGTTTATTTTTGAAATCTTGTCAGACAATGGATTTGAACAGAAATGGGAAATTCATCCAACTCCCGGGGTTAGCTCCATGATGTGTTGTCATTTAATATTAAGGTATGTTTAGCAGCACAGAATTTTCCCTGGGGAATAGAAACCCTGAGACCAGAGCAAAAGTCACGGCTGATACTTTATTGCTACAGATAAATCCTACCATAGGATGAGCTGATGGCAATATAGAAATAATAATGACACCAACCACAACACTTGGGGTTTCTAGGAGACAGTATGATGGACTGGAAGCTCTCGGACGTGAGAGGCAGGTCATCTGTGCTCTGGTTTGCATCTTCATCAATACATCTTTGCAAAAGTGTCCTCGGTCTCATTCTCCTCACCCAGAAGGTCCCAAGTACCCTTCAAGCAAACAGAATTGTTTTCTCATGCGGGATCCAATTCAGTGTCACACTTTGCATGTTGTTGTCATATATTTTTAGTATCATTTAATGCTAAACACTCATTTCATCTTTCCTTGACTTTGATGATCTTGACAATTTGAGGAGCACAGGGAATTTCTTTTGAAGCGTGTCTTTCAATTTGTTGCTAATGTTTCTTCATAATTAGAGTCAGGAACTACATTTTTGGCCAGACCCCTGTGGAGGTGATGCTGTGCCCTGTCAGGCATCAGATCAGAAAGCACCTGAGGTGAACTGCGTGGCAGGGGAGACTTTGACTTGGACCACTCGGGTAAGGAAGTGACTTCTAGGTTTCCCTGTTATAAAATGATGATTTCCCCCTTTTCAGTTGATGTAACTTCTATGGACTTATTTTGATACTCTGCATCTTCGTTCTGGTCATTTTTACTCAATAATTTTATCATCCGTGTACATATTTTAGAGATGCCGCCGATTCAGGCTTTTTTTCTTGTTTCACTTTCGTTCTGCCAAGGGTTTTTCGTATGTTTTACCTCACTTGTCCCACGCTGTTTTGTCACCAGGACCCACAAGATGTAAAGCTCTAGAGGGCAGGGACCTTGGGTTTTGGTCACCCCTGTTTTCAGTGCCTAGAACATTGCCTGGCACAGAGCAGACATGCCAGTTGGTTCAAGTCCAGGGTGTCCTGTACTGATGCAATGGTCTCATGGGACTTCAAGTTCAGGGACACATTACACGGGGCATCATGGAGGTAAGACTGAGAATCGAGGAACTGAGGGGCCGCGGAGCAGCCCTTCTCTCCTAGTGCATCTCTGCTTCCCTGTGCGATCGCTGTTCCTCCTTCCTTTCCCAGCTGCCTCCCAAGTTATCTGCACTTGTTCCTGGATATTTCCCCACGTGAGCCTCAGTACTCCCATGCGTCTCTGCCTCTTGGTTCTCAGTTCCTTAGGGACAACCTGGTTAGCTGAGCTCGTCTGCGGAAATAGGCCTGTGAGTCACAGGTAACTTGCTTGTGATGGGTGGTGTCAGGAGGCCAGGCCTGGTCCAGGCAGCTGGGGCTGGCTGGGCAGAGACTCCCACAGTACAATGTATGGCCTTCTGGGGAGTGGGGCCTTCAATAGAGCAGTTTCCCTGAGAGGGGATCTGAGCCAATGAGCAGACAAGGAATGATGGGCATGTCAGGCAGGGCCCCAGCAAGAAAAAAATGGCACCAATTGAGGACAGTTCCACAGGGGACTACATCAAAGGTGTGAGCAGGACATAGGGGGTAGTGCAGTAGCTGGGGCTGAGAGCCAGCAGGGTGAGGCAGTGAGCAGTTCCCAGAACTGAGTCAGGGTGGGATCCCCAGGCAGGGGGAGGAAGGACTCTGCTTACAATGAGTGCTGGGCAAGAGAAGAGGGACCGAGGGATACCCTGATCTTTCCCTCCTCCCCTCCTCTCCTTCCTGCCTCTCCTCCCGTGAGCCAAGCTGGGAGCTGGAACATGAGAAACCACTTGGTACAGTCCGTGTCACCAGCCTGCCAGGCAGGCACGAGGGTGGAGACACGAAGAGCCAGTGCTGGCACAGCGAGAGACACAGTGCGAGGGCACCTCCCGTTGGAGAGGACATAGGGGTGAGGAAGCGGAGGCCAAGAGCATTCACTGAGTCACCCAGAGGCAGGGCTGCCCAGCTCCTCTCCTAGGGCTCAGGGCCTGTACAGAAGTGTAAGAGGAGGGTTTTGTGAAGAACAGGTCTCTGGTACATGTGCGTGTTAATATCATCCTCAATGTGGTTACTGTGGATGTACTGAGGTGTCCTTAGGTATACACAGTCAGGTGTTGCCTAGATTTTCAGTGGCCGCTCTGTCTCAGATAGCATGCTCCAATGTCCTCCCCACAAAGCCTTCCCCAAGCTCTTGCGCTGATGGTCAGCTCTCCTTTGTCATAATCAGTGTGCACAGGGTGGAAGACATTGGTCTTGCCATCCAATAAGCTGGGTTAAAAAATCCTACCTCTTCCTCTTATTACCTTCGCTGTGTGGATGGAAGCAATGTAGCCTCTTGGAGCCAGTTTTCTCGTCTATGAAATAAGTACGATAATGACAGCAATCTCAGTTTCTGAAGCAGTCCTGAGCCGCTTAACGAGGAGGGTGCGGTCTGAGAGATGCATCCTTAGGCGAGTTCATTGTTCTGCAAACCTCATCCTGAGGGCCCAGCCTCCTGCTGTGTGTACCTGCTGTATTTTACTTGCTGGCAGAACAGCAGGCTCCTGCGCACCAGCAGCACCACAAGCCTGTGATGTGGTGCGAGCCCTGATAGTTGGCTTTTCTCTGTAATGCAAGTACTGGGTTTGGGCTTGGATGGCCTAAGCATCCGCTCCAAGGACAGCTATCTCAGAGACACACACCAGTAGAGAAAAGAGCCAGGCTTCTCTGTTTTGGAGATCTTGATTTCCATCACTGGACTACTTGTTTTTTGCCTCTGCCCATGCTCTACCTTCTCACTTCTATGTTTGAAATTTACCAATAAAGAGTATGCCCCCAGGAAGAGATTAACCAAATAATCTATGTGCATGTATGCACATAACCCATGGATACTGACAATAATGTGGTGAAGGCCTGGGGTGAGGGGGGCAATGGGTGAAAATGGAGACATCTGTAATACTCTCAACAATAAAGATAACTTATAAAAAAAAGAAAGAGTGCACCTCCAAAACTCTAGACCCCCTCTCTGGACCTCAATAAAAGTGGAACCCCAGCTGCTGCTCTCTCTCCTTCTGTCTCTCTCTCTCTCTCCAGCTCTCAAACGCTCTCCCTGAGACCTCATCATGTGCTCCCTGGCGTGCCTTGTACACTTCAGGATCTGTAAGTAATAAACTCTTTTTTCTCAAAGTTTCTTAATCAAGGTTATCACTGAAGGGCATCTTGCAATCAGAGTAAGATCCCCGGGGGTCACCCTGGATGGTGTGTCTCAGTTGGTTGGAGCGTCGTCCCTACACAGAAAGCTTGTGGGCTCTGTTCCCAGTCAGGGCACATACCAGGTTGTGGGTTTGATCGTTGGTTGGGATGCCACTGATCCATGTTTCTCTCTCACATGGATGTTTCTCTCTCTCTCTATCTCTCTCTCCTTTCCTTTTCCTCTAAAATCAATAAAAGCATATCCTCAGGTGAGGATTAGAAGAAGAAGGAGAAGAAGAAGAAGAAGAAGAAGAAGAAGAAGAAGAAGAAGAAGAAGAAGAAGAAGAAGATCCCCACAGTTGTGCCATTGGTTTGGAAAGATGTCTGTGGGGAGCTCAAGACCCAGGAAAGTGCCCGCAGGCATTGCTAGCTGATAGCCTCACTATCCATAGACTGAAAGTGGTGCAAAAACAGTGATGCTTTGCACTACCAAACGGCTGGCTACAATGTCACTAGGTGATAGGAATTTTCAGTTCTGCTATAATCTTATGGGATTACAGTCCTATATGTGGTTTGTTGTTGACCAAAATGTTGTTATGCGCTGCATGACTGCATATGTAACACATAATGATTACAATTATTATTATCACCTAGCCCTTTGTATGTCCTTCCACACCATTACAGTTATTTGATCAACCCCTCTCTCATCTACTGGCCCACATTCCTCTTAGTGGCAAGGACTGGATCTTGCTCATCTTTGCACCCCCCACTGCTCCCAAAAATGACTGTCACAAGCGATTATAGGTGGTCTTTAACAAGTACAGTATTTAATAACTTAGAATTTACAAAAATAATGGCCTTGTTTTGTCATCTGTGAAATGGAGAGAAAACTGTACTGAAGTCATCTTCCAGCTCCATCCCTAGCCGCCCAGCAGCCCGCACTGCAACACCAAGGTTCTGTGTTTAGGGAGCACAGGCATGTTGCGTATGGTCACACTACAGTGTGAAGTGTGTGTGTGTGAGTGTGTGTGTGTGGCGGGGGTGAGGGGTAAATAAACATGAAACTGAAGCTAGACAGCTGGAACAGAATCAATTTTGCAAAAATGGGATGTGGGGTCCTGGATGCGGCTGTTTGTTCTTCTCTGTTTTGATTCTGGAGATGGTATATATTACTTCAAAAAGTAACTCCATTTTCTAAATTTGAAAATTAGCACTTTCCTTGAACATCATTATTAATATCAAATCCCATATCTGCCTCTTATTGTCTCTATGGTCCTGGAAAAATAGCCACACTCTGCCTCAGTTTCCTCATTAGTGAAGTGGGACTTGCAAGGTTTTGGGGTGTATTACAAGGTTTGGGGGTGGATTTAATAAGTTATTATGGGTACTTAAAACTTGCCACATGACAAGCACTTGATAAATGTAAGCTATTGCCACCATCATCAGCACCATTGTCATCATCATCATTATCCTCATCATCACACTTAATCCATGTTTACTAGGAACTAAAGAATGCCAAGATTGTTTTTGTTTATTAATTGCCTCCTGTTCATGAACTTCCCATATCACATGGTGAAAGTCCAGGCTCTCCTCTTCCATTCTTACTTGCCTCTTCCTGAGAAACTCCCAATCCACACCTCTGGGACTTATCTCTATAATTGGAGAGAAAGCCTTAATAGGGGTGGGCAGGTAGGATAGACTGTTGTCATTAAGAATTTGCTGCTCATTGAATGTCCTAACAATGTCCTATAACTCAGTGGAAAAGAACAGTTAACTGTTTTGCTTCTAGGCGGAGCTGCAAACAGGCATCAAAAGCCATTGGGAGCAACCTGATTCAGGCTCCCGGCCTACCCATTCCTACCACTAGATGGTGCTGTAGCCCTAGTTTTATATTCTTTATTTGTGTAGCTTCTTTAAGAATCACAAAATAAATAAAGTTTCTGAAGAGGATTACTTGGTATGAAAAGGTACCTCCCAGGATTAAATTAAGAGCTTTTAGAAACAGTTGGTGGATGGAACAATTTTAAGCTTTTTTTGTGTATGTTTTCTCAGTAATAGCCGGCAAGCAGAAAATTGGTGAAATTCCTTCGAAAGGGTGAAGTTGATGCATTAGTTCTCTTAATGAAGCAGCAATCATTTCCAAAACCCGCCCTCCCTCCCGCTTTAATCCTGAAATATAATCTTCCCTCCTGGGCAAATAGAACTTTAACCTTATTTTTTTAAATGGCTATTAAGTGATACCAATAAATGGTATGGATTAGATTAATGCCTAAGAAGCTGAAATGCATTCAGCAATTAAAGATACTTTTCTTCATGGTTTTCCTTTTGGATATAGAGATTTAAGTTAGAACAAACACCTGCAGTTTTTAAAGGGGAGATCATATATGTAAAATTAATCTGTAAAATATAAAGTACAGTTAAACTATTATTATTTTTAAGTTAAATTGATTGTGTTGTACACATGAGAATTGTTCATTGAATTGTGATATTGATGATCCACAGATAAAATTGTTTTTAAGTAAGAAAACAATGACAATAATATAGAGAAAGAGTGTGAGGAGAGAGAGTGAATGAGAGAGAGAGAGAGAGAGCCATGAATCAACAGTGTCCAAATGAATTAGACATTTGGAGCACAGAAACAAGAAAGCAGACACAAAAAAATGGATGGATTTTATTTCTGCCTTTAGAATTTAAAATCTAGGGGGAGAAATAAAACATCACCATCTATCAGGAGTAATTTGGTAAGATACACAAGTAAATGCCGATTAATTTAGGACAAAGGGTGTGTCTGTGGCTGGTGGGCTGCACATTGACCTGATAAAAAAAGAAAACAGGCTTAATGATACAAAACTTCAGAGTATAAATGGATTCCAATATTTGTAAGACTTTGAGAGAGAGAGAGGTGGTTTGGAGAAGCCCAGAAGGCTGGCATTTTGGGGGAATTTGTGTATGTTGGGGAAAAACATGCCCTCTCTGAAGATTCAGCAATGAAGGGACAGCAGAAGGGAAGAGATGTCCTGTTGACATTTTCAAGTCTCCACAATAGATTCTAACGTTAGGGTGAAATCTACCTTCTCTTGAGCATGCCAATTCACCCTTAGAATTAGGAGTACTGCTCCCTGTCGAGGACACCTCAACAGAGTTTGATTTTCAGTTCTTGCCCCTCCATGTCACCCTCTCTTCCTAGAAGCATGATGCCTTGCCAAAGGAGCACTCACCCAAGATTGAGTCTCTGGCTGTGTGCTCAGTAACTCTTGGTAAAATAGATTTTCTTTAGAATCGAGATTCAGGGTAATTTTGTTGTTGTTGGTTTTAATTCTTTCCTTTCTGCACTGTTCCATTTCGGAAGTCAGTGTTAAGTGTCTCTGCTCAGTTGAGAAAGGGTTGAGTCACAGTTACCACTTGAAATCAAGTGTAGGAGGAGCTGCAGGAGAGTCACAGTGAAATGATGCAAGCAGAGGGGGATGTGGTCTTTATAAAACGCCCTGACAGTTCGTGACAATGTCTTCATTTAAAAGCCTCAAGAGGAGAATGTTGTTGACCTCTCATGCCTTTGGGCCCAAAACCTTATAAAACTTGTATCTAATGGGCACTTATTATACACAGTTCAAGGCCCTTTTTTCCTACCAAAAAGCAAGAAATGCGAAAGTCCTTAAATAAACTCTTAACATTTTTATTCTTATATAATTACTTGGTTTTCTTTTCCTTCTTATATTTCTTAGTGAAGAAATAGTAGAAAATGGGTGGTAAGGAAGGCATGATTGTAAATGTTTTTTAAAAGTGTGTTTGGCTTCTCATTAAAGGTATCCGGCCTCATCATGGCCCTGTGAGCCCTCCCATCATGGCAGCGTGCTTCTTACAGCCTCATGGACTGTGCATGCCTTCATGGGCCTCCTGGGTGCTGGGTGCTGGGTGCTGGGTGGGCCCAGCCCTTCACCTTGGCAATGCCTGGGGGCCAGCAGAGGCAATGACTGCTGTACTTTCAGTTGCTGTTTTGAATGTGGCTGCTGGTGTATTTTAAGTATTCTAATTAATTCCACTCTTGAACCATGCAAATTGTTCAGGGTTTCTGAAGTGAAGGGCACTGGTTTTGGAAAGGGCATGTCAACCTTGATCTGGTCAAGTTCATGTGGGTTTAATCTTTGGGTCCTATGATGCACACTGGTCTTGGGAGGTGTGACGGGAGGGATCCAACTCCCATGCTGAGCCATAGTGGGGAGGGCTATTGGAGTTGTGGTAGAGGCCAAGGTCAAGAACAACAAGCTAAATAAGCAAACACACCAGCAATCTAGAAGCAGGGCTTGGGCTGTTGGGAAGGTCAGAATGGGTGATTCTGGAGAAACATCTGGACAGCAAGGGGGTCAGGACCGCTGGCGGTTCCCCAGGTTCCCCAGAGCACTCGGGGAAGCTCACAGCCCAGGCTAAGGGAAGCAGATCATCCGAGAGTCCCTGTGGGCCTCCAGCATCTGCTGGACCTGGTCCTCTTGCTGGCAGGTACGTTCTGCCTCTGCCTTCCTGCCCACCTGCCCTCCTGACAAGCACTCTTCATGGAGGGAGAGGCTCACCTGGGCAGTGGGGCTGAGAGCAGTAGCTGCTTCCAGATGTTGGAGGCATGAGGCAGCTGTGCTGATGCCCACGTGCTCTGCCGGGGACCCCACACCCTCCCCATCTTGTCTGACACCTGCCAGCGCTCCTGACTGTTTCCATGTCCCCTCTTCTGGGTGGTTTGCCTGGCTGGGGCCCTTTGCTTCTGTGATGCCTCGCTGTCTCCCTGCCTGGGCTGTGAACTCCTCGAGGGCAGGTGCCCCGGGCCTGGCATGGCACTTGGTGCAGGAAACGTGCCCAGTGCTTGTTGATAACATGCAAGGATTCCAAACCAGGGCTTTCAAACCGCAGTCATTTTGATGCCACCTTCCCAACGTTTGCCATGTCTGAATGACCTGACGTAATTTAATTTAGCCTTTTTCAACAAATCCATTTTCAATCAAATCGCTGTTTAAAGACCTAGTTTTGTTGTAAGCACTCATATCTGTGAAGTGACAGGCTTGCCATGATGGCAATAATTTTTCTAATGCATATTGAAATGAGTGCATGCAAATGAAGGCACAAAGTTGCATCTGAAGGCCCGCCTTGCACACCACCTGCGTGGATGCACCTGCTGCTGGTGCTCATACTAACCAGTCCCAGGGGTTGGCCATGTTTCTGTGCTGCTGTCCTCACTCGCAGCATCACCATCACTTCGCTGCTGCCACAAGTGCCAGGGACCACATCCCCTCCACCCCGCCCACCTGCCTGCTCTAGCTGCCCTCAGTCCTGTGGCCTTAGCCTTTCTCTGTCCACAGCGCACCTAGCCAGGCTCCTATTTCCTTGTGGCCTTGGTCTCTGCTGGGCCATGCTTTTATTGGTGAGCAATGGATTTTATCTGGGACAAGATATTAAAGGTTAATAAGGTGAGACAGATTAATGTCACCCATGGGTTCTGGGAAATGAAATTTTTAGGCATGAGTAGCAGATTGTTAAAGAAAAAAAATCTGGATTGGAGGAATCTTTTGGCATCTCTCACTATTTCTGCACAATCACCGTTAGGTGAGATATGTCTTGACTCTTCAATGAAAAAGCATTTGTGTCTGACTAAAGGATTAAATTATCCCAGCCTCCTTTACATTTGGGTCCATTAGCGGTTTTGAATCCCTGTGTGTCTGAATTCCCCTAGTTTTCCTTCTTGGCTTTTCTTGGTAGAGGGGAGGTAACAAGTTGATGAGTGACTTCTGGGGAACTAAAAGACACAATGCATGGGTGTGAGTGTCTCCACGTACAAGAAACACACTCAGCGGCCCTGTGAATGCTGCTACAAGGAGGAGGATGGGGTGGGCGTTTCCTCCTAATCACGCCAGCGGATCCAAACCCTGCCGCTATGACTTGGAGCAAACCAATGGTCGTTCCTTCTCAGCGTGTCCTTTGTAAAGAATGTGGCTATATTGTCCATCACATATTCACCCAGGGTTACAGCTAGGGGAAAGCAGTGCAGTCGCCACACCTGTGGCGGCCTCAACTCTGAGCACCTGGTGAGGAGCCTGGGGCTGGTTGTGCCCTAAAGGTCGGCTGACCCACCCAGTGCACTAGGCTTTCCTCTTACATTGAGGTCCTCCCCGCAGCGGCAGTTTCTGCAGATGCTTCCAACACTGAAATCCACAGAAGAGGGCACAGACTCCGGGTGCTGCAGACCTCAGAGGAACTGTACATTTCAGGTGGATGCCACGTGTTGACACGGACTCTAATACTTCTCTTATGTTTAAATGGGTTGAGTGTAGCCATTGCATTCCAAGGTCTCCTTATTTTGGTTTCATTGCTTTAACAAGTCTGTAGAGTTGGCCCTGAGCCAAATCATGGGCAGCGTCTGCCAGGATTGTCTGAAAGCCAAGTAGGAGCCTTCTGGGCCAAGAGTGGTTTTTGGCCCAGGGAGGCTCCAACACCTCATACCCAGCAGGGAGGGGGAACCCACTGCTATAAAACTCAGTTGAAAAGAACAAAAAGCGACATTGAAGTCAGTATAACTCTGGGGGAGTTTCAATGAAGTCTGGCAGATAGAGGCTCAAATTCTGGAATCTGAGGTCAGATTGTTGCCTCCAATCAGAGGTGACACTCCCAGGTACTTGGTGACCTCATTCTGCTCTGGGGAGACATGGATAGGTATCACAAGACTCTCATCTGACTGGGGCTGAATGGCAGCCTCTGTTTAGAAGACAGATGTCTGACAGGGCCGCCAGGATGATGGGGGATGTCAGGGGAGCCCCGACAAGGACACGGGCCACTCACACAGAGCTTCCCTCTGTGCTGGCGGGAACTGATCCGAGGTGCCTGGAGGCGCGTTCACAAGCTTCGTATTCCCCCTCCTCCACCCCAGAGCAAAATGATGTAATTGTGATAAATAACCGCAATGAGCATCCTGGCCTGCATAAATCTATCCTTGTTATTTGTGCTTAGTTTGAAACCTTTGTCATCACAGATCACGCCTAATCCAAATACATGTCTAAACTTGGTTCTCGACCTGCAATGTTATTAGTGAATTATGTTGGTTTGAGATGAGGATAATATATTGTTAGCAGGCTAGTCAGCTGGAGGAGAGCAGTGGATGTCCCCACAGGACCTGAATAAAAGCATGATGTCTAATATTTCAGCTAGTCCCCCCTCCATGCCCCCAAACCATTGCAAAACCTGGCCATTGGGGCTGCTACTGGAATCTTGGCACATTCTTTCTGCTTCGTTGCTGGGAATCATTTGTAAAGTGATGTTGTAGCAATGTACTAGAATGATACTAATCATGTCCAACTCTGTTATTTTTTTCACACGAGGGACTGTGTGTTAGTAACCAACTCAGAGCCTATCACAAAAATCAATTTATTTCTCTCTGTGACTTAGGATGGAATTTCTTTAAAAAAAATCACATTTTGTTTATAGTTGACCCTTCTCTCATCTAGAGATAAACTCGGACCAGAAACCGTTAGTCTGGAAGATATTTCCAGGATCATTTCTTGGCGTGAGTTCCTCTTTTTAGGAAGGATTAAATGGGTAGGGAGAGGAGAATGAGTGTGCTTTGAAGCAGCATTTAATCTGACTTAATGCAAGTGGTTTTAATTACATGAAATGACTATTTTCTTTTTTAATTAAAAAGCTTGGGGGCTAAGTAACTCTTGAACATGGTGAAAACTTCAAACAGTACCAAATATATACAGAGTTAAAGTGACACTCACACTCCTGACCCTCAACCCTTCAGTGTACCTGCCTCAGGCAGCAATTCTTACCCATTTCTTTGTTACCATTGAAAAGATAGTGTATGCGTATAAAATGCATCAGAATGTAAGGTCAGTGTTTTGCATTTTGTTTTGTTTGCTATTGTAGCTCCAGTTTCCAGAACAGAGCCAGGCATACAGGAGAAGCTCAATAAATATTTGTTGAATGACTAAATAAATGAACAAGCAGAAGGCAAGCACGCACACATACAATTGGCAGTGCAAGATCTACCCTGCTTTGTGCCTTGTTCATTCATTTAATATACTTTATAGCTATACCTATAGTGTTGCCTCATTCTATAAACAGTTGCCTAGTATTCTGTTGTAGGGATGTACATATTTTATTTCCACCAGTCCACTAACAATGGGCACTTAGATCGCATCTATCTTTTCTTTATTAAAAATTGGTTGCAACGATATCTATGTATTTATGCCATTATGTACGTTTTGAATTCACCCATGATATAAATTTCTGCTTAGGCCTCTGAGCTATCTGTAAAATGAAATTCTTAGAATTACTTGAGCAAACTATATGCATATGGAATGGCTGCACTCCGAATAACACATCATTACAAATGCTAGGGAGAGTTTGCCGTTCTCATTTGTGGCAGAGCTTTCCTCTGCTGTTCCTTTGGCCTAGAGCCTCTCGTGTTTTTTCATTGAAGAATTAGAGTTAGCTCTTCTGAGTAGCACTAATATCACCACTTCTATGGGAATCTTCATATCACATTAAACAGCTATTTATTTATGTGCCCGTTTCTCCAATTAGACTGAACATTCCTTGATGACCGGGGCTGGGTCTTATTTCATCTCTGTATCCCCAGTGACTGGCACCAGGCCTGCCGTATTGCAGGTACCAATGAAAATTTGCTTAATGGTGAACATGACTGAATTTTAGAGAGTCCGTGTGGAGAGCTAAAGATTCAGCTTGCCTCAAGGCTGAGACTTTGGCAATGGTGGGAAGAAGAGACATATCTGCAGCTAGCACTGTGGGGCTCAGAAACAAGCCTGGAACACCAGGTAGGCCTCAGGTCCAGCCAGGCTGGGGAGGGCCTCGATGGTGTCTCAGCTGGGGCTCGGGAGTCAGGTGCATAGGTTAAAGGTTAAAGTTGGGCAACTGGCCCAGAACCACGTGAGTGCAGATAGAAGAAGAAAATAAGATGAGTCCAAACCCAGGTATTCATTTGAGCAGAACAGAGGGGATGGAAACAGAGTTAGGAATTAGGTGATCTGTCAGTGCTCCAAGGAGAGTTGTCTCTAAGGACCAGGGCTGTGGCTTGAGTCCAGTCTGGTCCTTTCAACCAGAAGAGACAAAGCCACATTCAAACTATTTTAAGGAAGTGGGTGCTTTTTAAATGGAAGTTTACAGAACAATAAATGGAACAGAGACCTCCCAGGAGCTAAGAAAAGTGCTTTAGTTCCCATTGCTATATAGCAAGTTACTCTAAAATATAATAATTGGAAGCAACAAACATTTATATTTCACAGTATCTATGGGTCAGAAATCTAATGGGGCAGCTTTGGCTCAAGGTCGCTCATGAAGTTTCTGTCCAGTAGTTTGCTTCCAAACTAAGTCCAGGGCTACTGGCCAATCTTAGTGCCTCACTGACTGTTGGCTGGAAACCTCTGCTCCCTCAGGCAAGCCTCTTCATTGGCTGTGTGTGTGTCCTCATTACATGGCAAGGGACCTCCCCCAGAGGAACTGAGAGTGAGAGCCCAAGACAGAAGCCAACCTTTGATAACTTACTTTCAGGCTTAAAACCCAACAGTATTTTATAATCTAATCCCAGAAGTGAGGTGCCATCACTTCTTCAAGACTCTAGTTATCATACATACCAGCCCTGTGTGAGCAGGCTCTGTAAGGTGTGGACAGCAGGAGGTGGGGCCCACTGGTTGCCATCTGGAAGACTGGCTACCAGAGAAAGGAACTGTGCAGCATCCAGACCTTATTGGAGCTGGGAAGACTACCTCCTTACCTCCTTACTGACTCCTTAGGAGCTTCTAGGTCTTGTCTTCATGGCATGGCTGCTACTTTATGCACATCTGTCCCACCCTCTTCTGGTTTTATTCACTGATCCTTTCTTTATTCCATCAGTTGGCTTAATTGTGGTCCTATAAGGGCTCTATGGTCCAACCCTACTCATACTCATGTAACTTTATTTCTTCTTCCTAACTGCTCAGTGTCTTAGTTACCCAATTCTAAATTCCCACACAAGAAATCTGATGGTTCCAGCTCACCTTATTACACTCAATCACAGGTAAGGGGTCGACCTCGAGTCGAAGAACATCTGGGTTAAAAGCCCATCTCCCAGCCATCAGCCACTGTTAGGGGCTTGGATTCCATAGTTCCCAGCATTCATGAATATCTGAGGTTGGGACAAGTCTTCTGGAAACCTTGACCACAGGGGAAACACTGGCCACTCTTTAGTAATTAAGACTACAGATCAAGCCTGATAAAGTGGGGCCTGAAGTTTGTTCCCCAACTTATCAGCCATGTTTCTTTAGGTAATGTACATATGCCATCTCTGTAGAACAGATGTCATAATAGTGATGTTGTACTTGATAGCATTGTCATAAAAATTGAATGAAATTGTGCCTGGAACATAATAAGCTTTAATGAATGCTAACTGTAATTTCTTTTAATATAGTTTAATACAGGTGATGTTTTCAGGGGAGAAAGGATAGAGGAGTCAAAATTAATTTCATTCCACAAATATTTATTGAAAATTCTTCTTCTTTTCTGTTGAAATTTGCTCTTTAGTTATAGCATATGCATTGAGATTGGACCTCTTGTTGCCTCATTATCACATTATTCACACAAACTCTTGACGATTTTTTTCTTCTTTTTTAAAAAAGAAAATATGTTTATTGATTTCAGAAAGGAAGGGAGAGAGAGAGAGAGAGAGAGAAGCGAAGCATTGACTGCCTCCTGCATGCCCCACAACAGGAATCAAGCCCACACAACTGGGAATCGAACCGTGACCTTCTGGTTCATAGATCGATACTCAACCACGGAGACACACCAGCCGGGCTTTCTTCTTTTTTAAAATTCTCTATACGTGCCCAGTTCCCCCTGAAGCCTACTCATGCTTTTCATAGATAAAATCTTGTCCCCTCTACTGAGAAGAGGTAATAGTGGGTAATGGAAAGAATCCTAGACTTGGCACAAGCAGATATAAATTATAGTCCTGGCTCTGTGTCTAACTGGTTGGCGAGTTACTTGTCTTCACTGAACTCGTTTTCTCTCTATAAAATGGTTATAATAAAACTTAGCTCACTTCACAATAGGGGCCTTAGGGTGTGGTGGTTAAGAACACAAATTCTGAAGCCAGATCATCAGGCTCAAGTTCCAGGTCTCCCTTTTACAAGCTGACCTTGCCCACATTGCCTAGCCTCTGGTTCTTCATCTACAGATGGGCTAAGAACACCAGCACCAGCACCATGCCCAGAGGGTTTCTTGGGAGCTTTCAATGAGCTGATGTCAATAAAATACTTAGAATCACCTGGTACATAGCAGTTGCTATATAAATGTTATCTATTTACTTGTATAATTTTGCTTGTGGATCTAAGAAGCAGTAATAATAGCCTTTTACTATCTCCATCAGATGCAGGAATAAAACAACAACAAAGACATACTCAGAGGTTGGAAGTCAGGAGTTCCTCATCCTCCCTATGTGTCTCCCAGAAGTGTTTTACATAGTAGTCTCTTCGCTAGTGCAAAACACGAGAGAAAAAAATGCCCTTCTATGCTGCCACCACTGGTTTCTATCTCTCCATCACCAGCTTTATGAAAAGGGAGCCATGGTCCGTTTTCAACAACCTTTTTTTCCCCCAACAACTTCTGGCTCCTTTGACCCTTATGTGTGGCTTGTGCCCTCCTGGTGCCTTCACTGGCTGCTCTGCTGGAGCCCCTCCCAGTGGGAGCTCAGGGGCCTCCTCTTCTGGCCCAGCATCTGTCTGCAGGCCTCATCATTCTGAACAGCCACCTGGAATTCTGCCCTACGGCCCACCTTTAAAAAAAGATTTGTATCCCCCTCTTCTTATTTTGATTTTTACATACTTTTCCTTAGTTCCCAGGTCTGTCCTTAGTAACCTTCTCATTGAATGTGCCTCTCTCCTTACAAGTCTGTCTTCTGTGATGGCTTACATTCTCGTACCTGTGAAGGGGACTCCCAACTTGTAGTTCTTAACTCTCTGCATCTGAGGCCTTTGAGCTTTAGACTCAATATGTCTGAAGCGAAACACATCCTCCACCTTTCAATCAAACTTGTCACATCTCCTCGCTTCTATAAATGCCCCTCCGCCTCCTCCCGTCCCCCCCCCCCCCACCTTGCCCAGAGTTCAGAGACATCCCTTCATTGTGTATCCAGCTAGTTCAATGTCTGTTGTGTGACACACACTGTGCTGGACATGGAAAATGCAAGCTTGCCCATGACAGTCTTTGGGTTTGAGAGCTAGGGAGAGACAGATGTTGTGG
This sequence comes from Corynorhinus townsendii, assembly GCA_026230045.1. Classification (NCBI taxonomy): domain Eukaryota; kingdom Metazoa; phylum Chordata; class Mammalia; order Chiroptera; family Vespertilionidae; genus Corynorhinus; species Corynorhinus townsendii. The sequence continues at coordinate 79,865,648 of JAPDVU010000005.1, forward strand.
TGGAAGAATTTGGCAAGCGTGGACAGGGTGCAGAGGAGGGAGTGCCCCACACACTTGTGGAGTGGGAGCAGGTGAAGCTTGCCCAGAATGTTCCAGGTGAGAAGATTTTCAAGAAGAGGTAGGACAATCCAAACAAAGGAGAGTCTGAGCCAACACAAGAGACAAGAAACAGCCAAGAGCTGTCGGGACCTGAGTGCCTCCCCACTGGGCGCTCTGCCAACAGCTCGGTTCCCCACAGGCCTGCGCGGATGTGTTTCTGGCATTGTTTTTGCCTCTCTTTCCTCAGTTCCTGATTCAATCCTTCATTGCCTCCTTATTATTCTGATTGTACTATTGACTTTTTATTGTGAAACTTTAAAAACTCACACAGAAGTAGATATTCTAACCATCTCCCATGCACCCATCACAGTTTCAACAATAATCAACTCTGTACTTCACCTAGATCCTCCCCATCTTTATTATTTTGAAGTAAGTTTCACTATCATTTTATTCACAAAAATTCCTAAAAGATAATGAACTTTCAAGAAACATAACCACAATGTTATTTACAGCTCAAGAAAGTAATGTTTCTTAATATTTCTTTAAAAGTTTCTTAAAACATTTAAAATGTTTCTTAAAATAAAAATTTGTTAATAGTATCATAGAAATGATTTTATTTTTCACAATTTGTTTTTACCAGGATCCATGAAAAGTTCACATTTGTAGTCAATAGCATCTTTAAATGTCTTAACCTATAGGTTCTCCATCCATCCACCTTTTTCTTCTTTCCCTTGCAAATTGTTGAGGAAACAGGGTCTTATGTCCTTTGATTTTCCCCACAATTTGGATCTTGCTAATTGTATCCATGTGATGCTATTATATATGTTCCTCTGTCCCTTGTATTTTTTATGAATCGATGGTAGACATACAGATTTGGTTTACAAATTAAATTATTTTTGGCATGACTACTTCACAGTGGCAAAGGAGGCACATGGCATCTGCTTGTTTTCAACAGGCATTGATGCTTAGAACCATTTGTTCATGAGACGTGGCGAAGTGGTGATATTCTAATTCCTCTCATCCCTTATTCATTTTTCAGCAGAGTACTTCTATAAAAATAAGCTTCCCTTCATTAGTGGATGGTTCACTTCACGTAGGAAGACAAACGCATGCGTTATTCTTTCCCTTACTTACCGACTTTCCCTTGGTTTCCCAGCCTCTTCCAGTGGTGAGCAATTAATGTTGTTGCTTTTTAAAATATCATTATGGAATTGTGGATTTAATCCATGTGATGTGTTTCAATCCCCTTCAGTTATGATCCTGATTTGATGCTTGAATTGCTCTGTGTTTGGCCTGTGGTAGCTTCCAAGTTGGCTCCGAGTTCTCTGTATACAACCCAGTGGTCTCTGATGGCTTCTGTGATGTCAGATTTAAAAGATTCTCCAGACCCATCTTGTGTATCTCCTGCCCCAGACTTGGAGCCAGCCATGTCTCGAAGGACTCCTGGTTTCTTGTAGAGGGAAGTGTAGGTCAAGACCACAGTGTGGGTCCTAAGGTTCTCCATTACTTTAAATCTCAACTGTCCTAGGAAACCTGGCCCACCAGCTTTTGATTCCTGTGTACTTCACAGCTGTGCTGCATTTTTGCTGCAAGATCCTCGAAGCTCAGAGCTAGTCCTGTCCTGGCTTCCATGTAGCCATTTCAATGGCTTCCCTGATCCATCAGGCACATCAGCTGGGCACTCCAGATGTGCTCTCCAGAGGGCCCAAATCAAGTTGCCTGCCAAGCACCAGCCAAACTGCCCCATTAGGTGGTTCATGGCCCTGCCTCCTGTTTTCCCACCTCTGCGCTACTGTTTATGCTGTGGACTCACCTGGGCCACTCTTCCTCTGTTCCTCTGATTTTTGATGTCCTTGGAGACATGCTCATTCCAAGTCTGGGACAGGAAATGCCCTCCCTTAAATGTCAACTCTGCTTTGAGGACTGGCCTGATCATCTCATGATGAAAGCTTTTTCTCTGAACACCTGTGGCTCTTTCTCATGGCACTGGACACACACATATCCTCAAAGGGACCATGAATGTCTAGAGGGCTGGGACACTGACTTATGTATATTTTAAATTCCCAGTGCTAAGCATTTTTCCCTGAAACATAGCAGATTCTCCAATATGTCTATAAATAAAAGGATGCTTGAATGACTAAATGAATAACTTATGTTCTGCTTGGTTATTAGGTCTCTCTCCTGTTTTCATCTACGTTTGCTCTCACCAGACCATAGTCTCCTTGAGGGCAGGGATGGAACTTCCCTGCCTTTGCCTCTCTTTTAGCCCCTAAACAGGGTAGCCCTTGACTCAATGCCCAGCTTAGCTTATAGTAGCCACCACTGCATAGTAGCTGAGTAGAATTTGTGAGGGAAAGAGAGGAATTTAAATCCAGCCTCATTCTATTGTCCCAGCCAATAAAACTGTAAGCCTTTGACCTGTTCTTTTCTGCCCAGTGGCACAAGATTTCAGAGCCAAAGGAAGGCCTGGGTGCTGTCTGGCTTGGCCACCATGTGGGCAGGACAGGCCAGCTTAATATTGCAGTTCCTCTGTTTCCTTCTTGCCTTGCATTTCTTTCTCTCTGAGGCAGCCTGTGGAATTGAAGCTCTTCTAAGCCCATCGCAGAGGCTCAGTACGGATGTAAAAATGCTTCCCAGAAAGCAGTCCAAGAACAAACAACCTGTGACCCCGGGGAGGATCGCACACAAATGCTGTTGACAAAAGATGGGTAGAGAGCGGTTGCCTTTATTTGGACAGAGCGAGGAAAAGAACTGGAAGGGAGCTGTGAGCCAAGCGCAGCCGGGGTGTTCCGTGGCTCTTTGGGGAGAGCAGCATGCCTGCACTCTCTGGGGCCAGGGAGGGGATTCAGAGCCTTAATGGCTGCTGAGGGCCTCCTGATCCCAGGGGTGAGATGGGTGGGGTCACCCTGACCAAGCCACCCCGCCTAGTGGCTAAGCTGGGCCTTGAACTCCAGGTGCTGATTTTTCAGGCCCATGTTCTATCTGCTATATTCATCCCCCTTTTCTTTTGTGAGGCAGCCCAGGTCATCTCCCTCTCCCTGCCCTGGGGGCATGCAGAAGCCAGCTGGATATCATGGAACCTGAGTGTCCTGAGATCTCTTTTTTTATTTTGGAACTTTTGTATTTGTATTTTTTTAATTTAATTTATTTTTAAAATTATCTTTGTCGTTGCAAGTATTGCAGATGTTCTACTTTTTTCCCCAGTGACTCCCTCCTCCCCACTCCCACCTTTCCCCAGGCCTTCACCACACTATTGTCTGTGTCCATGAGTTATGCGTATATGCATGCAAGTTCTTTACTCCTTTTTAACTCCTGTTCTTTGAGTAACTGGCTGCAAGACACTGGACTAGTCCTCTGGCCATTCTTTCTCGTCTCTTCATATGCCAAGTATGTGCTCTCAGTTATCCCTATAGTCATTTGAAAAAAAAAAAATGAATTCTTGACTTTTCTGCTGTTGGAAATTATGCTGATTAAAATAGTTTTTAAAGGAGCCTTTACAATATGCAGTGGCTGGTGATTTTAAAGAAATCACGTCTGGAATTCGCAACTCTGATTTGCAGGGCTGTTCCTAAAATGTGAAATTCGGAACACAAAGGGAGGGTTTCCCAAACAATAATGCCTGGCTGGCTCCGGGCAGGCCTCTCCGCTTCCACTTGCTCCCTTCATGCAGTGAGTACCCATTAGTGCCGAGTGTATTCAGGCTCCCAGGTGAGGAGAAAGATGTCTGGCCAGCGAGCCCTAACATGAGGAGCTATCTTCTTTCCTGAACTCTGTCAGCACTGAATTCAGCTGATGAAGCTGTTAGTACACAGACAAGGTTGGCATTGTCCATTTCCTTACTGCCTCCTCTGTGCCAGGCCTGGGGCTGAATGCAATTCTGTGAAATATTTATTTTTATCCTCAATTTACTCATGAACCTAAGAGAGAGACAGTGCTCCCTGGAATGTTCTTATTAAGAGGAAAAAAGAAGAAGAGGGGGGAAGGAGGAACAGCAGGCTTAAAGGGAAGTAATTTGCTCAAAATTACATAAAATGCCAAGCTTTGTTCTTGTCCAAATCTAGTGTTTCATTCCCTCCTAACTGTTATGTTCAAAAAGTCCCATGAGTACCTCCCTTCTCCTGCTTGGCCTCCCCTGGGCTCAGTCCCCTGGGCTGAGGATACGATCATTCCCTGGGAAAGGATAGGAAAGAAGACTTTGGGGTCTTTCTGACCTCCCGGGGGGTTAGAGCAGGTTAGCCTCACCCTCCCACAGGTTTCCTGCAGAGGCACCCAGAACAGACGGGCTCTGAGAAGGGGCTGAAGAGAGGTAGGCGGCCCAGGCACCTGGAGAAGCGCCCAGCAAGGGGATCATCTTGTCCTTCCAGAGAGAGAGGCCTGGAAAGGGGCTGGGTGGGTGTCCCACCTCAGGGTAATGTGTGGTGTCTCAATCCTGTGCTTTAACAAGCTGAAGATGGCCCACCTCCAGTATGTGCTAAAACCTAACTATTGATTTACATGACTGGGCCTTGTTCTTGGAATCCTCTCCCCTGTTTGCTGCTGACAATAGCAACCTGAATTTTGCCAAAGTGCCCCTCAGACGATGTGGATCATCATTCTATTTTAGAATGTGGAGTGAGGGCCATGTTCAGAAAGCCACTTTTACACCTGGAACCAATACAAAATGACACTGGAAATAAACTGAAATGTAAAAACGAATTAAATTGAATAAAAGAGCCCCCGTTGGCCGTTGTTGCTCAATGGTGTAGGCAGGCATTTGTGGGCTCAGTTTTAGTGGGAACCAGTCATCATTGTTTCCATGAATGACTTGGGTTTCCTCTCAGCCCCAGCAGCTACCCTGCACCACCATGAGGTGTGCATGGACCAGAATGCTAATGGCTTAGGACACGCTCTTTGTCTCCAGGGGGAAAGTCATTTATTTCACACGCTCCCTGACAGAGACTCTCCCCCTGCCTTCCTCCCACTGGGAAAGAGATGCTTTCTTCCTTAAAGAGAAAACGGATGTGGCCTCGGGTAGCCCTGGAAGCTCTGCCTTCCCCCCTCCTCCGGCTTCATCTGGTGCAGGGCCAGGCAGTGGTGCTACTTCCTTTTGCATACTTTGGCCTAAACATGGATTAAACCTCTCTTAGTTTAGATCTTTCCCTGCAGTGCAAGCAAAAAGATTTGAGGTCATGTGCATAGAAGGTTGAGAACAGCTGAGGGCCATGTCCTGCCCTCTTCAGTTTGTTCCTTGCTGTCGCCGTGGCCCAGTGGTTGATTTTCCAGCAGTGATATCCAATGTCTGGGTTTTATCTGCCCTAGACCACCTCCCAGAAGCAGATTTCCAGCCCATTTTCAATAATGTCCTTTGAAATCACAGCAAAACTCAGATCTTACCCTGATGTGACCTGTAGAATTGGGTTCACTTATGGTCTCACATTCCATTCATTCCTGTGCTCCTCTATTTGAACTTTTGGCAACTGACTTTTCTACCCCTCCAATCTCTACAGAGGAGATGGGTGATGCTGGCTTGCCTGACCCAGCTCTGTTGGGGTTCATTGAAAAATAAGAGGACCCCTGCATTGAAGTCTGAGAGGAGCCCTTACCTATACTGTGTCATGTAGGGTCAGAAGGTGAAGGTCAGATGGGGCTGTAAGAGCAAGGAGATCTGATGCAAATTTCAGGAGTCATTGAGTATTGTCAAGCTGGATTATTATTTTAGAGGAAAGAAGATGAAAATGAAAAACACTGAGCAGATGGCATAGCCCCTAATCAGTGCATGTTCCCATACCAATGGATTTTGCAGGTTTCCATCAGCATTTGTGTGCATGGGATAGATCCATTCACAAAGACTGGGGTAGGTTGTGACTCCAGCAGGTAAACCCATATTTCTAGGTCAATTCACTGCTGAACTTGGATTTGACATTGTGGTTTAACAATGAGAAGATTAAAATTATAAGGAAAGCACAGGCAACCACATGTAATATCTGTTTCCTTATTCTGGGTACCTTGAATAACTGAATGGGAAGAATATCTTTTCTTCCCTTTCTTGATGCCAAAAGTCTGGCTCTAGTTTTCTTTAGCAGTTGATTTTGTCAAGCTTACTCCAATAGAACAGGCTTTTGTGTATTTTTTTCCCACCAAATCCCCTTGGCCTCTGAACTAAAGCAAACTCCACTGAATGTTATTGCTGAATAGCTCGAGGCATGTTTACGATATGTATGACTTGCACTGGCTGACCTCACTGAAGGGGCTGTTGCTTAGCCAGGGACCCATTTTGAGTGGCAGGGGATGAGAAATTATAGACTGTCCAGCCTAACCTCAGAGGTAGGCAGATCTGAGAGAGATTAAGAAGGAATGAGATCACAAAACATCTGGAGAAATATAACTGACAAAAACTAGCCATTGTGGTTTTGTAAAGGGTAAATCTTGTTTGACAAATGTGGTGAGAAAAAAAGACAGAGAGAAAATAAAGGAGATAATGTGGAAAGTAGATGGTTATGAGATAGTGGACATGAACTATCAGGGTTTCCAAAAGACTTTGGATAATGTATTACTAAATGGGCACACATATTGGGTGTCACCTTTAGACTTTCTAGAGGGGTGTACTTCAATCATTGCAACCAAAGCTCAAACCAAGTTGTAATTACCCTTCTTTTTCCCCCAAGTGTATTATTTTAAATCCTCATTATTATACACTTGGGTAGTGAGACTAGAGCCAAGTAAGACTGAGAAGTTTAATCTCTAACTTTCTCTTGCAAGAGTTAGACTAACAGGTTGGCTTGGTGTGTCTACAAAAGCTGTTCTGGAAAGATGACTGGGCTGTATGAGTAGGACCATCAGTCCATCAATAAAATAGATTTCTAGTTCAGGGATCAGCCAACTGCAGCCCAACAGCCAAATCCACCTGTGTTTGTAAGAAAAGTTTTATTGGAACACAGCCACACACATTCATTTACATATTGTCTATGGCTGCTTTCATGATGTAGTGGCAGAGTTAAGTAGTTGCAACTAGATGGACACAAAGCCTAAAATATTTACTATCTGGCAATTTATAGAAAAAGGTACAGATCCCTATTCTAGTTTATCTCCAACCTAGAGATAAACTCTTGGATGTCAGCCTTTTAAAGTAGCCCCATGGTGACTTTCTATCATTCAATTCTGTTTTATTTTCTTCATAGCTAATATCACCATTTAAACTCTGTTGTTGAGTTATTTACTTATATTTTGACTATTTCCTCCAGCTAGAAAGAAAGTTTTTTGAAAACAGAAATCTTGCCTGTTCCATTCATCACAGTGTATTTTATCCCCAGGTCCTGGCAAATAGAAGTTCTTCAATTACTGGTTACTGCATGAATGAATGTATTAATGAAAGAATGCAGGTGAGAAAAAATGATGAGGGAATAGAGGTGAGAAAGAGCAAAAAAAAAGTTTAGTGACTAACAAAAAACAGAATGGTCATATATTAGTGCTTTTTACACAACTGGCTAGACAATGTTAGTTCCACATTATTTGGAAGAATTATCCAAATTGATCCACCCACTCTGTTATGTTAATTATAACCCATTCTAAGCCATTCAAGGCAAATATTTCTCACTATGGTCCCTGAACATTTTCAAGAATGGGTATTACTAGTGGTGGCCTGGTCCCTTCCTGGTCTCTCATGCATAAGCCCCTGACATCTGGGGCATGCCCCTGAGATGGGAAGGCTGCCCATTGCTCGAAGGAAGGAGGCAAAGTGAGGTCAAGCTCAGAGATAATTTTGAGTAATCTCATTTGCTATTTGGAATTTGAGCATTACCTACATTATATTTAGTTTTTACTTTTAGAAGAAATCCTTATGAAACTGACTTTTGCATTTATATACTCCTGCAAACTAATAATCATGTCAAATGGAACTTTGTGGTCTTAAGGAAACAATAATGTAAGCCTCATAGGTGTTAATAAAAATCCTAGTATTTCTTGAGCGCTTGAAGAAAAACTTCAAGATAAAAGGACGTAGCTCTACCTCTGGGTTCTAGCCTTTTCCTGGGAGCCTTTCTCAGGAGAGCTCTGAATTAAGCACAGTTTAGTGGGTAACATGACCTTTTGTTAGACTGGGAAAGAAGAGAGGTGCTCATCTGCATGAAAATTCTCTTTATTCTGTGGGTATTATAATTTGTCTTAAAATGACTGCCATGGGCTACTGGGGTCAAGTCAAAACAACTCAGGAGCCTATTTTAACCAGACTCCACTGGTCAAAGATTAAACAATTTTAGGATCAAGTAAGGACATTTAACTGCAATGCATTGATATTCATCAAACATAATTAAATTAGTAAGTTCAAACTACATTGGGGAAAAATAATTGCTTACCATTGAAGGATGTTAATAATGAATTGACTCATTATTATGAACACTAAAGGGAAAGAATCTAATATTCATTTTGCCTTTTTCTGTACAACCTCTACCACTGAGTGAGTAATCAAATAGTAAAAATGGGAAATTTATATTTATAGAAATAGCCAGCCTAATAAGTGAAGAAAAGACAGATGATGACATTGGAATATCACCAGGATGAAACCACTAACAAATGAGTGCATCTTGACATTAAGCATAGGTGGCTACTGACATCGCAAAAAGAGAAAAATGAGACAACCTCCTGACCAAAAAACACACCACCACCTTTGAAGTGAGTAGTTTTGCCAATGGATGAAACTTGAATCTGATCGAGCTACTAGATACCACTACTGCTTTACAGGAAATGCAGAGGACAGTGATCACATTAAAAGACCCCACGTGAATGCAGTCGGCAAAATCCAGACTGGACAGCTCTCCAAGATAGATGACCTTGTTTCTTCAACCAAGTTGTAAGAAAGAGAAGGAGATGAAAGGGGAAACCTATGGATTGAAAGAAAGTTAGGGAATTTATCAATCAGTAATAATGGATGGATCTTATTTGTGTCCTGATTCTATGAAAAAACTATAATAAATTGTTAAGATCTATGTTTCAATTAGAAGTTTGAACACAAACTTGATATTTTTATATTAAGGAAATAGTAATTTTTAGGTGTGATATTGATATTATGTTTTAAAAGAGTTCTTTTAGAGATACTGAAGTATTTATAGATGAAATGATGTGATGTTTAGTGTTTACTTTCAAGTAACATAGGGCAGAGAATTAGGTGAGGATAGAGAGAGACAAAACAAGGCTAGTTGTGAGATGAAAATTATTGGGTGATGAATTCATGGGATTCATTATACTGTTCTATTTTGTATGACTGACACATTCATTGTAAAATTTTTTTAATGACTAACTTGCCAAAAAAGAACAATGGTTATTCAACTAGCTCTTTTAATGACAGATAGAGAAGGTGACATATGACTATAAATCATTCATTGTGAAACTTATCTATGTGAACCAATACTATATAAATAAATAACATTTTATGTATAAGGTAATATTATTTATATTGTAACATTAGGTTAGGCTATATTATATATATATATACACACACACACATATATATATATATATATATATATATATATATATATATATATATGTTATTTAGTTAATCACCGGGCTATTTCAAGTGATTTACAAATATTTAAATAATCAGTTAACATGATTAGCTTAATGTAATGCCTGTTACCATTTCATCACAGGTTAACACACAAATAAGGGCAGTTATGATTGTGGAAACACAAACCTAATTAATCTGTTTTTTCTATGAAAACTGTTTCTCAAGAGTCCAGTATGGGCCAGCACTAGGCTAGGCTCTAAGGATAAAAATCATCTGAGTCATGGTCCCACCCTGGAGAAACTATTTTGCAATGGAGGAGACAGACAAGTAAAAACTAAAGCCCAGCAGCCCAGCAGTCGCGTCAGCTGTGGCTTGTGGTGCCAAGGGAGTACAGCTGCCCAGTCCTGCTGTGAGAGAAGGGGTGCCCTGGCCGGAAGGCTGAGCTTCCAGGGTAAAGGGCAGGGGAGGATGAGAGAGGAGCCAGGGCAGTGGTAACAGTGAGGAGCTCTGGGAGGGCACTCATCTGGCTTGTACACAATAGAGCTGGATAACTGTGTGAGGGGAAAGAGGGAAGAACAGAGACTGAATGGGAAACAGTTGGGGCTGGATAGTGTGGAGGATGTGGAAGAAGCAAACGCACTGGGCTCTGCTCCTGGACTGCCCTGAAGGGGACAGCAAAGCCTCTCAGGAGCCGCCCCTCAGAATTCCCTTCTCGCCCAGCGTTCCTCTCTGCAACCTTTCTTCCTAACCTTGGGCCTGTGCTAGCTCCCAGCTCAGGCTCTTTGTTGTTCTCTGCAATCTCAATCTGCAGAGGGCCAAGGGTCTGACTGTCTCTGTACTGCATTTGGCTGCAGCTGGCCGCTGCCTGCACTCCTGCTCACCAGTGACCTCCATGGCCTCTTCCAGCTGAGTTTGTCAACCAGAAAGGACTTTGGCAATTAAACAATTTGAACATTTGTTTTAACTCAAAGAATGATTTCAAAGTCGTAGCATGTATTATATGATCACTTTTTCTCTATTACTTTGGTTTAATTTACCCCTTTAAAGAAAAAAAAAAAACACTTAAGTAATCCAATGAGGGTAATTCCTTGTCATTTATTGAGAGCTTTTTCTTTGTCAAAGCAAAACATTAGCATTCTTAGCCGTTCACTTATTTATACTACAGGAAACCAACAGTTATGCAAAGCCACTGCCAACATAACCATGAGCTGCTGTGTGGAGTCTGAAGTACCTCATGGAAAAATAACTCTGAATTGGAATTCTTCCCAACAGCCAGATTCATTAATGCTTTGACAACTGAGGTAGGCAAAAAAAATCTAGAAAGCAGTTATAAATATGGATGATTGTTAAACCTTTCGGCAGGGTGATTTAGTATAAAAAATGTAAGATATTAGCACACAGGCTCTTGCAATAATATCATAACTGTGCCATATCTTTAATTTACCTAGAATTAATTGCAGGTTTAAAATGCTTTATAGTTTAATGAACTAACAGAACACAGCCTCCAGTATGTTTTATTAACCTGGCTGTGCCTTGTATTTCAAAACAGTCTTTGAAAATGTGGGAGACGAACTGTGTATGTGTGTGTGCGTGCACGCGTGTGTATGTGTGTGTGTATGTGCGTGCGTGTGTGTGTGTGCAAATATTTATGAGTCTGTGAAAATATTTATGAGTATTCACACAGAAGCAATGCAAGCAGGATGGACACTGGGGCAGAGGGTGTGGTATGTTGACACAGCCATTCTCAAAACTGTACATGTCAATCATATGGCAATTAAGTCTTGGACAGGGCTCTTGCTGGACTCTTGTCTTTAAAAGGAGATTCTGATATATTTTTCTTTTGTTCCTTTTTTTTTAAACAGGTTGCCATGAGCACTTCCTAAATACATAACCTTTCATTATAAGTGAGGGGCAGGTACTATGAACCAAGTTCAAGAGCTTTGTAAATGAAAATGTTTATACGTTTATTTGAAGATTTCCATCCCCGTGGAGAAAACAGGAGAGTAATAGTAGACACTATCTTTCTGAACAAAATTGTCCCCTTATTCTGAGAAGTAATGCACACAGGTTGGATTTCCAAGACTTAATCGCCTATAGCACTCCAGTGGGTGATCATTGCATCCATACGTGTGTGTGTTTTTTTAAAATATATTTTATTGATTTTTTACAGAGAGGAAAGGAGAGGGAGAGGGATAGAGAGCTAGAAACATCAATGAGAGAGAAACATCCATCAGCTGCCTCCTGCACACTCCCTACTGGGTTATGTGCCTGCAACCAAGGTACATGCCCTTGACCGGAATCGAACCTGGGACCCTTAAGTTTGCAGGCCGATGCTCTATCCACTGAGCCAAACCAGTTAGGGCCTGCATCCATACGGTTTTAATCTATAGTTATTTGGCCATAGTCTCTCCTTATACTTACAACCCCTATTTCACATGCCAAGTTAGTCATGAAGGAGTTCAGAATGAGTTACCCCAAGATGTATCTCTGTGATATGTGGATTATTTTTAATTAAAGACTACTGTGACACTGTGGGCTCAAGAGAAACTTCTGCCCACCCCCTTAACTACCAAAAGAATGTAAATTAGGGGCCTTGCCTATAATAAGTTATTATCAGAGATAAAACATTTTTGAGCTATCTATATGGCAGGGCAACCTTCTAATTACTGAACACCTGCTTTTTAAAAATTATCCTGTGAATGATATTCCCCCGATCCCCTGAAGCCCCAAGGTGCCTTCCCTCGCCCTTAGCTCAGAATAGCACATATACCTCATTTTAACTTTTGTTTCTTGACCTCTCAGGTATGTGGGGTCTCTGACTCTCTCATGTATGTTGGGCTCCCACACATACATATGTAATTATATTTGGTTATTGTCTCTTGCTAATCTAATCTATCACATGTAGATTCCATTATTAGACCATACAAAGGAACCTAGAAGAGCAGAGGAAACTTTCTTCCTCCCCCTCACAGTTGTCCTGGTCACTTGGCTGCTTCACACAGACTTGATCAACTGCAATCTTGATTCCAAATTGCCAAGAGAAGGAGTGATAAACATTCAACATGGCAATGATGGCCACAGTAGCTAATGTTGATTGAGATTAACAATGGACCAGGCATGCACAAAGCCCTTAACTTCCACCTTATCCACTACTCACCATAAGCCTCTGGGAAGGACCAATCATTATTCCCTTTACTCAGGAGAGGAAACCAAAGCTTAGTGTGCCAAGTCAAGGCCAAGGACAATGACCCACACATGGCCGAGCTGGGCTTGCAGCGCAGGCTGCTGACTCAGGTTCTTGGCCAGCGTGCTCTTGGATGTCACAAGTCTCCTGAAACCAGAGGACTCCACTCAGCTTCAATCTTTGCCAGGGAACGAGTAATTTCTCTCCTCATTTCCTGGATGTGTATGAAGTTTCCAAGCTGTCCATAAATCACATTTACACTCTTTTTGTTTTTAAAATAAAAAACATTATTTCTAGAATGAGATAGAATGTTTTTCTAGATTTAAATTTTTATTGTAAAAGTGATAATGCTTGTTATAAAAAATTAAACATTACAAAATGGAAATAAGTAAAAATGTTCTCTTTTTTCTTGCATTTTGTAAACCACTTATCACATTCATTCTCATTTAACCATCTCTAGGCCAAATTCCACTCAGATGTAACAAGGTTAAAAATTTGAAATCTATCACTTTATTTCTGTCTCTGTCCTCCCACTGCTCCCAACACATACACTATTTGGCAGTGTTAAGTGGGCAGACTTGGGGGCTAGACTCCCTGGATTTAAATCCTAATTTCACCATTTATTAGCTAAGTGATTTTATGCTAGTGATCAATCTCCTTATCCGAAAAATACAGATAATAGCATTACCTACATCATAGGTTTATGTGAAGATGACATGAGTTAATATATAAAGCAGTTAGAACAGAGATCACCAAGATTAACTCTTAATAAGTATTTTATCTCTATCTAATATCTCTCTGTGTGTACACATATATTTAACTCACATGAACATGAGAATTTACAAATCATCTTGCATCTTGTATTTTTGACTTAACAATATATTATTTTAGTAATAGAAAACTGCTATTTCAAAACAACAACACTTACACAATATTCCATTTCATACTGTCAGTAGACTGTCAGATGTGTCTATATTTTACTCATAAACAGTGTGGTCATAAACTTCCAGGTGCATAAGTCACTATGTGTTTGTCTGAGAACCACTGCAGGACACATTTCTAGAAATAGAATTGCTGATAAAGATGTATTCACATTTAAAATTTTGGTTAAAACTGCCAAAGTGTCCTCCCCAAAGGCCATATCAATTTAAAATTCAGAACATCAACATTGAGTGTGTCTATTTTCCCACAACCCTGATCTTTAATAATGAGAGTAATTTTAAATCTCCACTTGACTGGTAGGTGAAGATGAAAATCTTATCGTTTCTTTCATTGCACTTACTTGATTAGTAGTAAGGTTCAGATTTTTTAATGAGTAAAATGACTATTTGTAGTCTTTTGTGAATTGGTTATTCTTAGCTTTTGTCTATTTTTCTCCTGGGGTATTCTAAAATTAAATTTTAAAATGTTTATATATTAAGGCTTTCAATTTCTTATCAAAGTCACATATGTTAAAAAGTTCCCACATGTTTATTGGTCTTTTAATTTATTATTTTTACTTCATAGAAATTTAAATATACACAGACAAATCTGTGAATCTTTTCCTCTCTGGATTGGAAAGTTCTTCCCCATTGAAAGTTTATAGAACTCTCTTATGTTTCTTTTAGTAGGTTTTGGTTTTTTAAATTATGAAATGTATGCTAAATAAGATAGCTATGTGAGTGGTATGGTGTGAGTTGGGGTATTTAACTTAATTAATACCTAAATAAATGAGATAATTGAAGAAAAACAAAAATATACTTGGAAAAACTATAATACAAATCCATGCATTCATTGCACCAATTAAACATATGTTTCTTGAATAGGTATCATATGATATGTACTTTGTAGGTCAACAGTGGCCAGTAGAACTTTCTGTGATGAAGGAGATAGTCTGTATCTTCTGCTCTGAAATGCAGCAGAAACCAGTCACACATGGCCATTGAAACATGGCTAATTGATCAAAGAACTGAATTTTAAAATTAAAAATAAATTTAATTAATTTAAATTTGAAGAGCTACTTTTGGCTACTGTATAGAACAGTGGAACTATAGATGATAGTGGTGAAGGTGAAACAAAGGAGAGGTGTGTGTGTGTGTGTGTGTGTGTGTGTGTGTGTGTGTGTGTGTGTGTGTGTGTTAAGAGAAAGACAATATATAAGAGAATGCAAAAGGCTTAGGCAACTTTTTTTTGGCATCCAAACATCTGATATTAAGAACTGAAAGCTTTTGAGAAAAAGATGGCGGCTGGCAGGATGGAGGTGAGGGAGAGGAAGTGAGTGAGTGAGGGTATGAAAGGAGAGTGTGTGGATGTGCGTGGTGTGTGTGTGAGTGAGTGAGGGAAAGTTAAATCTCACAGGAGCAGCAGGGGCTGGCAGACAGGCTCTCCTTGACAAGGAGAGACTACCAATGCTGAGGACACTCCTTGGACAGCGGGACTCCAGCACAGAGCCCATACCATTTTGAAGGGGAGAACGGCCTTTTTTAGGAACTCATCAACACCACCAACCAGACAGGCCTTGGAACTGACCCAGCAGCCACTCCAGCCAAAATCCTGCTACTCCAGCTGCAGACCCGCGGACCCTGGGATCTCCACTTCCAAAGGAGCACCGCTCGGCAGCAGTAAGTGCAACCTCCCCCTCCCCAGCGGCAGAATTCTGGATTCGTGCATATCCAGCTCCGCAGGCAGCAGGCAGCCAGGACACTCCACTCTTTAGGCAGCACTTGGGAGCCTCTGAGAGCCCCCGAGGGTGTGATTCTGCACAGACAAGGGTGCACAGCCCCGCAGTAGAAATTCTGAATTCCCTCTTCCTGGATAACTGCTCACATTCACCCCAGAGGCTCACCCGTGGTGCCAGGACCCCTCAGAGTGCATCACAACTCTGCGCCCAGCAAGCACACCTCCACAGATGTGAAATTCCAACAGGCAGGCACCCTGAGCCCATCTACCCACAGGGCGCTAGTGGGAGCCACTGTGAGCTCTCCCTGGGTGCAATCTTGAACAAGCGGGGCTGCACTTCCCCCCAGCAGTAGAAGTTTTGAATTCACTAATCCTGGATACTGGCCCACAGGCACCTCAGTTGCACGGCTACACTGCCAGGGCACTTCAGAGTCCCTCAGTGTGCCTCCCTGGCAAACTTACCATGGGTGCTCCTGTGAACTGCCACTGGGAGTAAGCGCCTATCCACCACAGGTGCAACAGCAAAAGCTGGGTCTGCTCACCCCAATACTGCAGAACTCTGGGCACCACAATCATGCCTTTCCAGAAAGTAGGCCCCCTGAGCCCCCTGACCCCAACAGATGGGGTTCCTGGGTACCACTGTGAGTCTCTGCTGGGCACATGTGATTTCAATTAAGGGTGCAAGACAGCAAAAATTGGGACTCTCCCCTCCACAGCTGCTGACTTCTAGTCACCACAGTTGTGCCTCTCAAGCTCACAGGCCTACATCAAGAGAACCCAAATAGCTCAAGTAGGGAGCTACACTAGATTAACAAACCCAGGAGAACTGAGAGATTACACCAGTAGCACCATCCCCAAAAGAACCTGGGTAGCAAAGCAATTGGATCTACAATTAAAACATTACAGGAAAACATGGGAAGACAAAAAAGCAATCCCCAAAGGAAAGAAAAAGAGGAACTATCAGAAAGGGAGTTAAGTGAATTCGAGGCTAGCAGCTTATCAGAGACAGAATTCAGAGTAATGGTTATAAGGATGTTTAAATGGATGGATGGCAAATACACACAACTCAGTGACAAATACACACAATTCAATGAGAACTATAAGGAGCTGAATGAGAATGTCACGAACATGAAAAGAAACCAAGAGGAGATGAAGAACTACATAGCTGCAATAAAGAACACAATGGAAGGCCTAAACAGTAGACTAGAAGAGGCTGAGGACAGCATTAGAAGACAAGGTAAGAAAAAAACACACAAACACAGCAGCAACTGAAAAGAAGACTTAAAAAGCAAAAGGAGAGCCTAAGGGAGCTTTGGGACAACACAAAACGAAACAACATTCACTTAATACAGATACCAGAAGGAGAGGAAGAGAAGCAAGGAATAGAAAACATGTCTGAAGAAATAATGACAGAAAACTTCCCTGATAATGGCAAGGAAAAAACTATGCAAGTCCAAGAAGTACATAGAGTCCCAAACAAGTTGAACCCCAAAAGACCGACACCAAGACACATCATAATTAGATTGGCGAACACCAATGACAAAGTAAGAACCTTAAAGGCTGCCAGAGAGAGACAGAAAGTTACTTACAAGGGATCTCCTATCAGAATATCAACTGATTTCTCAACAGAAACACACCAGGCCAGAAGGGAATGGAATGAAATATACAAAGTGATGCAAAGCAAGGGACTGAATCCAAGAATACTATACCTGGCAAGGCTATCATTCAAAATTGAAGGTGGAATCAGGAGCTTCACAGACAAAAAAGGGCTAAGAGAGTTTATCACTACCAAGCCAGCAATGCAAGAAATGCGAAAGGGACTGCTGTAAAAAGAAGAAAGAGAAAGGCAAGAAGAAACCCAAACACTAAGGAAAAATATGACAACAAACATGTACTTGCCAATAATAACATTAAACATAAATGGATTAAATACACCAATCAAAAGACATAGGTAGCTGAATGGATAAGAAAACATGATGCATATATTTGCTGTCTACAAGAGACCCACTTCAGAGCAAAGGATTCACACAGACTGAGAGCAAAGGGATGGAAAAATATTTTTCAGGCAAATGGAAATGAGAAAAAAGCTGGGGTTGCAATACTTATATTTGATAAAATAGACCTCAATGTAAAGGCCATAATAAGAGATAAGGAAGGCCACTACATAATACTAAAGGGAGCAATTCAACAAGAAGATATAACTCTGGTAAACGTATATGCACCCAATGCAGGAGCACCCAAATACATAAAAAATCTCCTGGAGGATATCAAGGGAGAGATCGACAACAATACCATCATAGTAGGAGACTTTAATACATCACTGACATCACTGGATAAATCCTCTAGACAAAAAATCAGCAAAGGAACAGCAATTCTAAATGACACACTAGATCAGATGGACCTAATTGACATCTTCAGAGCATTTCACCCCAAAGCGACAGAATATACATTCTTCTCAAGTGCACATGGGGCATTTTCAAAAATAGACCACATATTGGGTCACAAGCAAAGTCTCCCCAAATTAAAAAAGATTGAAATTATATCAAGCATTTTCTCAGACCACAATGGTATATTAGAAATAAACTACAATAAAAACATTCCAGAAGATGGCGGCGTAGGTAAATACCTAAACTGCTGCCTCCCGCAACAATTTCAAAAATACAACTAAAAGAAAAAACGTCTATCACCCAGAACCACGGGAAAGCTGGCTGAGTGGAAGTTCTACAACTAGAAGGAAAGAGAAAAGAGCATTGAGATGTGCACGAGCGCTGAAAAGCTGAGGTACGGAGGCACGTGATCCGGGCTGGCGGCGGGCGTTGCTTTTTTCAACCCGAAGGGAGACAAGCCCCCGATTACTCTGAAATCCAGTTTCTGGGGAGACGCGGGGGACCCAAACTCCTATGGGAAGAAGCTGGACTGTCTGCCAGTGAGGGTGGCTTGCTTGCAGAGCTGCATGCAGGAACAATTGTTTATGGCACTGGGGCACGGGACTGCCGACAGGGACTCAGAGCCGGCTAACTAGCAGCCATTGCTGTTTGCCACGCCCTAGCCTAGTGACGCCCTGAGACCCCACCCTGTACAACCTACAAACCCACCCAAGCTCTGAGCAGCGGCTTTTGCATAAGAAAGCCCTGCCCTATCACAGCTTAACCTAGCAAACTTGCAGCCTGGGTCAGACAGCTCCAAAACCTCCAAACCACAAGCAAAGAGGAGAAAACTGTAGCTCTCACTGTAGCTCCTGCTGGGTGGCCTCAGACAGTAGCTGACCTGCACCCCATTGGAGATCCAGAAGCCAGTGTACCTAGTGGTCAGTGTGAGACACCAGATTTCAACTCCTCACATCCATAAGTGACACATTCAAGAGGCAGACTCAGTGAGCACCAAAGCCCCACTGAAACAAGTCCTGCCCCATAAGCGTGTCTTCAGCGCAGCAGTTCTTCCATTATAGACACAGCGAGTGCTCACAGCTAATTGGCCTGGAGGTCCCAGTGTACCAACGGCAACTAAGGCTTAACTACACCAAGACTTTGCACTCAGCCCACAAAGGGGTGTACCAAGAGCATCCATCTCATGTAATTGAGGAGGCTGAGCTACTGCCCCCTATAGGTCACCTACCACACAAAGCCACTCCATCAACACAGGGAAGCAGCCAAAATGCGGAGACAAAGAAACATGTCACGAATGAAAGAAACGGAGGAAAGCAAACTACTGGACGACATAGAGTTCAGAACCACATTTATAAGGTTACTCAAGAATCCTCTAAAAACCGCCGAGAAACTTGATGAGACCTTCAAGGAGCTTAATGAGAATGCCAAACAAATGGAAAAGGATCAGTCAGAAATGAAGCATACACTGTCTGAAATAAAGAATATACAGAAACTCAACTGTAGATCAACGTACCCCAAGAATCAATCCAAAGATCTGAAATATGTGGAAACAAAAAACATCCAACCAGAAAAAGAAAAAGAAAAAAGAATCCAAAAATATGAAGATAGTATAAGGAGCCTCTGGGACAACTTTAAGCGAACCAACATCCGAATTTTTGGGGTGCCAGAAGAAGGGAGAGAGCAAAATATTGAAAACCTATTAGAAGAAATAATGACAGAAAACTTTCCCTACCTGGTGAAAGAAATAGACTTACAAGTTCAGGAAGCGCACAGAACCCCATACAAGAGGAATCCAAAGAGGACCACACCAGGACACATCATAATTAAAATGCCAAGGGCAAAAGACAAAGAGAGAATATTAAAAGCAGCAAGAGAAAAACAGTTAATTACCTACAAGGGAGTACCCATACGACTGTCAGCTGATTTCTCAACAGGAAGTATGCAGGCCAGAAGGGAGTGGCAAGAAATATTCAAAGTGATGAACAGCAAGAACCTACAACCAAGATTACTCTACCCAGCAAAGCTATCATTCAGAGTTGAAGGTCAGATAAAGAGCTTCACAGACAAGAAAAAGCTGAAGGAGTTCATTGCCACCAAACCAGGATTACATGAAATGCTGAAGGGTATTCTTTAAGAAGAAGAAGAAGAAGAAAAAGGTAAAGATAAAAATTATGAACAACAAAATGACATCAAATGCATACCTACCAACAAGTGAATCTAAAAATCAAGTGAATAAAAAATCTGAAGAACAGAATGGACTGGAGAATATAATAGAATCAGGGACATAGGAAGGGAGTGGACTGACAATTCCCAGGGGAAGCAAGTGTGAGGGGTGTGGGAAGAGATTGGACAAAAATCTTACTCCTATGGATGAAGACAGTGGCGGGGGGTAAGGGCATGGGGTGGGGTGGGGAATCAGGTGGAGGGGAGCTATGGGGGAAAAAAAAGAGGAACACCTGTAATAATCTGAACAATAAAGATTTATTAAAAAAAAAAAATTCCAAAAAATTCAAACACTTGGAAGCTGAATAGCATGCTACTAAACAATGATTAGGTTATCAATGAGATCAAAGAAGAAATTAAAAACATCCTGGAGACTAATGACAATAAAAACACAACATTGCAAATCCTATGGTACACAATGAAAGCAGTCTTGAGAGGGAAGTTCATAGCTCTACAGGCCTACCTCAAAAAACAAGAAAAAATGGTAATAAATCATCTAACTCAACAACTCAAAGAATTAGAGAGAGAGCAACAAGAAAAGCCCACAGTGAGCAGAAGGAAGGAAATAATAAAGATCAGAGCAGAAATGAATGACATAGAGACAAAAAAAAAAATACAAAAGATCAATGAAACCAAGAGCTGGTTCTTTGAAAGGATAAACAAGATTGACTAACCTCTAGCCAGGCTCACCAAGGAGCAAAGAGAGAGTGCCCAAATAAACAAAATCAGAAATGAAAGAGGTGATATAACAACAGACCCCACAGAAATACAAAGGATTGTTAAAAAAATACAATACTATGAACAACTCTATTCTAACAAACTAGACAACCTGGAGGAAATGGACTCATTCCTAGAAAAATACAACCATCCAAAACTTCCTTGGGAAGATTCTAAAAATCTCAATAGTCTGATAACTATGGAAGAAATTGAAGCAGTCATCAAAAAGCTCCCAGCAAACAAAAGCCCAGGGCCAGACTGCTTCAAAGGGGAGTTTTACCAAACATTCAAGGAAGAACTAAAACCTATCCTCCTCAGACTATTCCAGAAAATTCAAGAGGAAGGAACACTCCCAAGCTCCTTCTATGAAGCCAGCATCTCCCTAATACTAAAACCAAATAAAGATAACTCAATGAAAGAGAATTACAGGCCAATATTCCTGATGAACATAGATGCCAATATCCTCAAAAAATTCTAGCAAATCAAATCCATCAGCACATCAGAAAGATCATACACCATGACCAAGTACGATTTATCCCAGGGATGCTAGGATGGTACAATATTTGCAAATCAATAAATGTGATACATCACATAAACAAATTGAGAGATAAAAATCATATAGTCATATCAATTGATGCAGAAAAAGCATTTGACAAAATCCAACACCACTTCTTGATAAAAACTCTCAGCAAGTTGGGAATAGAAGAATCAGTCCTCAACATAATAAAAGCCATATATGACAAACCTACAGCCAACATCATACTCAATGGGCAAAAACTAAAACCATTTCCCCTAAGAACAGGAATAAGACAGGGATACCCACTCTCACCACTCCTGTTCAACATAGTGCTGGAAGTCCTAGCTATTGCGATCAGACAAGAAGCAGAAATAAAAGGCATCCAAATTGGAAAAGAAGAAGTAAACTGTCCTTATTCTCAGATGACATGATACTGTACATAGAAAACCCTAAAAACTCCATTAAACATTATTAGACTTAATAACTGAATTTGGCAATGTAGCAGGATACAAAATTAACACCAAGAAATCTATGGCATTTCTATACACCAATAATGAACTTACAGAGAGAGACTAAAAATGCAATCCCATTTACCATCGCACCAAAAAAATTAAGATACCTAGGAATAAACTTAACTAAGGAGGTAAAAGACCTATACGTGGAAAACTACACGACACTGAAAAAAGAGATAGAGGAAGACATAAACAGATGGAAGAACATACCGTGTTCATGGATTGGTAGAATCAACATCATCAAAATGTCCATACTACACAAAGCAATCTATAAATTCAATGTACTTCCCATTAAAATACCAATGGCATATTTCACAGACCTAGAAAGAACCTTCAAAAAACTCATCTGGAATAAAAAAAGACCCCAAATAGCTGCAGCAATCCTGAGAAAGAACAAAGTAGGGGGGAATCTCAATACCAGATATCAAGCTGTATTACAAAGCCACTGTTCTTAACACAGCCTGGTACTGGTACAAGAACAGACATATAGATCAATGGAATAGAATAGAGAACCCACAAATCGACCCAAACCACTATGCTCAATTAATATTTGACAAAGGAGGCATGAACATACAATGGAGTCAATACAGTCTCTTCAACAAATGGTGTTGAGAAAATTGGACAGATACATGCAAAAAAAAAAATGAAACTAGATCACCAACTTTCACCATACACAAAAATAAACTCAAAATGGATAAAGGACTTAAACATAAGACAGGGAAACCATAAAAATACTAGAGGAATCCACAGGCAGAAAAATCTCAGACATATGCTGAAGGAAGTTCTTCACTGATACTGCTCCTAGGGCAATGGAAACTAAAGAGAAAATAAACAAATGGGACTACATCAAAATAAAAAGCTTTTGCACAGCAAAGGAAGCCGTCAATAAAACAACTAGAAAGCCCACTGCATGGGAGAACATATTTGCCAATGATATCAACGATAAGGGTTTAATCTCCATCATTTACAGAGAACTCATACAACTTAACAAAAAGAAGAAAAACAACCCAATTAAAAAATGGGCAACTGATCTAAATAGACACTTTTTGAAAGAAGACAGAAGGAAGGCCAAGAGACATATGAAAACCTGCTCACAGTCACTAATCATCACAGAGATGCAAATCAAAACAACAATGAGGTACCATCTCACACCTGTCAGAATGGCTATCATCATCAAATCAACAAACGACAAGTGCAGGCGAGGATGCGGAGAAAAAGGAACTGTTGAATTGCTGATGGGAATGCAGACTGGGGCAGCCACTGTGGAGAACAGTATGGAGTTTCCTCAAAAAGCTGAAAATGGAACTCCCATTTGACCCAGTGATCCCACTTCTAGGAATATATCCCAAGAAACTAGAAACACCAATTAGAAAGGATATACTCACCCCTATGTTCATAGCAGCACAATTCACCATAGCTAAGATTTGGAAACAGCCTAAATGCCCATCAGCAGATGAGTGGGTTAAAAAACTGTGGTACATCTACACAATGGAATACTACACTACGGTAAAAAAGAAGGAGTTCCTACCATTTGCAACAACATGGATGGAGATGGAGAGCATTATGCTAAGTGAAATAAGCCAGGCAGAGAAAGATAAATATCACATGATCTCACTCATTTGTGGAATATAATGTATGGCATAGACTGATGAACAAGAACATATCCAAAGACTGAGAAACAGCAATCAGAACGTCAAACCTCAGGGAAGGAGGGGGTTGGTGGAAGTAAGGGGGAGAAATCAACCAAGGGACTTGTGTGCATGCATATGAGCTTAATCAATGGACACAGACAACAGGGGGGTGGGACATGAATGGGGGTGGGAGGTAATGGGGGAATAAGGACACATGTAAAAATATATAATAAAAAAAATAAAATAAAAAATAGAAAAGAAATTGTGAGGTAACCAGAACCCCAAGAATGCCTGAGAACGTCTTTCTTGCCATGATAGCAGTCATCAGTAGTACGGTAATATTACCTGGGGAAAATGGAGAAGTATTTTGGACTTATGTTCCTGACCCTTCATGGGTAAGAGCCCTTATGTGGGCTGAACCCCCACCTAATGTAGTCACCAATAATACCAAACACCTTGGTCATCCAGGAGAACCATGGGTGGGGCAAGAAAGTATAATTACACAGGGGTCGCCACCCAGCTTCCCTTTTGTATGACACAAAATCAAACTACTGCTACTTTGTGTGTAAAATTAAAGAGAAGTTTCTGGCTTGCGTGGACACCAAAGGAAGGGACTATCACTACTTGCTCCTGGGAGAGGTGCAGAAAATGTAACTAAGACCTTGTCTATATAAAAAATTGACAACCAGTTTGAAATGGAATTGCCATTGCCTAGAGCAAAGAATATCCGTACTTGATATTATTCTACAATCTCGTTATAATTTTTCCCAGATTTGTATTACCCCCATTACCTATAATAGTACCTTGCACCCTTGGGAATCAATAAAAAATCATCTTTTTGGTGCTTGGAGACAAAGTTAACACATATCTTGATATTTTAGAATTACAACAGCATAATGTACAATTATCCCAAACAAACTTACAAACTAATTCTTTGAATGGCTGGCAGCAATTTTAAAAGGACATGAAAGGATTTAATCCCTTCCACTGTGTAGAGGGCCCCCTGGGAAGGCACCTGAGCATTCTGTATTTGCCCGTCTTGCCCTTTTGGCTAAGAGGGACCCTCTTCTCACAATCCAATTGCCCACAGCTGTTGCCTGTGCTTTCTGTTCATGCTGAGGTGGAAGCCTCGTGGTGGCTGGTACCATGGATCTGTCTCTCGCCCAGTGGGGTGAGCTGGGCCCTCCCTGGAGAAGAAATCTGGGTTTCCTAAGATATGTGATTAGTGCCGGGGCCCCGCCAGCAGGCGAGGGGATCCCAAGGCAGGTGCTGGGCGTGGAGGCCACGGGGGCATAGGCTACCAAGGAGACAGAATTGAACCTCACATCACCCTGCTTGGCCCTGGAGGATGGCTGGTTAGCCAGAGATGGGTAAGATTCCTCAGGGAAGGAACAACCTAAGACATGCACAGTTGCAAAGGGCCCATCAGGAGAGAACTTGGGGGTCAACAGAGGTGGGGCACAGACCCTCACCCCCCCAACTTTGCAGGGGCCTGAACCCTCACTCCTTCTGAGGGAGGTCTCCTGCCCCCATGGCTGCTTCACTTCCCATGCCCAGCTCAAATCAGGACCCAGGTAACAGACAGAGGCTTGGCCAACAGCAGCTGCCCTCTCACTGCAACAAGACTTGTTTGAGTTGTCTTGTACCCATGGTGTGGGGAAGTGGGTTTTTGATATCTAAATCCAGCCTAGCACCAGGAATGCTCAGGGCCTACTCAAGAAGGCAAATAATCCTTTCTACTAATATTTACAAGGTAAAATAAGATTGTTGTTAGAGTATTAAATTTGACAGTAAAATAGTAGTCAAGTTATCAGACTAATTTAAATTGGCTAAATGAAATAAGTGAATATTCTAGAAAAATTAATGGTACCGGACAAAAAGCTGTTCCTAAAGTGTTAACTAACATTTTTATTGGTAGTCCATCTCATGGTAAAATTGTGTAACATGTAATGAACCTAAAGCAGTCATATTTTAGTGCAAACAATTAAAATTTAAAAGCTATCAAAACTACATTATAAAATTCCCAAAAGCCTCCTAATATTTAAATCAAAAAAGGGGGGGGAGGGTAGTAGAAGAATATCATGTAAGGAAAAATATCCTGTAAGTAAATTACATCTAGAAAATTTTTACTTTAGAAAATTAACTTTAATTTGTAATGCTAACAGCAAGACACCCATGAAAAACACACAAGGTGTCAAAACAAGACAAAGGAAAATCATTTGGGCAAAAAATGAAAAAGGATCCCAAGTCAAATTTATAGAAAAATTCCTTTATTAACTTTTGGTCGAGAATATGTTTGTATATTTCCAGAAAACAACTCCAAGACCATGTGGATTCCTGCAACAGAGAGGAATTGACAGGACTGCTCCAGCCATGAAGACAGAAGAGATGGAAGACACTGACGACATCTTGCCATACTAGCAGTCAGCAGCTGTGCATCACTGCAGGTTGCCCAGGACCAAAACAGAGAGGGTCAGACCTGCATTACCACCATTTGTCCACCATCCAGAACTGAAATATCATTGGTGACATGTATACATAAGGAACTGTTTGACATTGAAATTGGGACTCAAAAGAACTGTTGGCCCAGAAAGAAACTCACTACAGACTGATTTATTTGCCTCACAGCATAACCATTATTGCTTGTCTCATTTTTGGTTCTTATAAGAGTGTTTCTAGTATCACATGATCTCACTCATCTAGGGGAAATAATGAACAACATAAACTGATGAACAAAAACAAACCTGGAGACAGGGAAGCATCGATCAGACTGTCAAACCTCAGAGGGAAGGTAGGGAAGGGGGGGGGGGGTTAAGGAGGAGAGATCAACCAAAGGACTTGTATGCATGCATATAAGCCTAACCAGTGGTCATGCACAACAGGGGGGTGGGGACATGCATCGGGAGGAGTTTGGGATGGGAATGGGGGGATGAGGACAAATATGTGATACCTTAATCAATAAAGAAATTAATTTAAAAAAAGGCTTAGGCAAATGCTTTCTGTTAGAAATTGTCAAATTTTGGAAAAACTCCAATTTTTATCTCCTTGTGATTTAAAGATAGGAGAAAGAAAAAGTTTGGACATTTTTGGCCTTTTTGGACTTAAGATTCTTGGCTCCCCAAATGGGAAAGAATAATCTGCTAGTTAGTAGCCCTTCCTTCTCCAGCCTTTAAACTGCATCTTTGCCTTCATTCTGCAACCCCATCTTTTTCCTACACACCACACATCTCTTTTTCAAGAAGGCTGTAGCCAACCTGCAAACCCAATGACCTGCCTCTATATTAACTTCTCCCTTCTGGGGATAATGAGGAGCTCCTTTTACGAAATGAGCTGAGAAGATGCCAATATGGAACATTCTGGATGTGGATTCTGAAATCTCTTTCATCTTCTCTGTAGAGTCCCATTAGTGTTTCAAGAGTTTGAGGTCATGGCTCTTAACTCACTTGATACTGAATTGTTCAGAGAAGCCCAAGGAATACTCATGCGATGATGTTAACGTGCAGATGTATTTGAATGGCAGAAAGCCCTGTGGATTCTAGGTTGGGAAACCTTGATTTCCATTTTCAAAAGAAAACAGGGTATCCCTCTGTTGTGGGACATGTGAACTGAGGCGGTCATGACCATAGCCAAGTTGTTTTTGTGGCTCTGGGAGACAATGGTTGTGTGTGGAAGAGTGGTTTGTGTGTGACAGGAGGATGGGGAAATGCCAGCCTGAGTTCAGCAGCATGAATATGCAGGTGATGAGCCACAGGAAAGCTGTCAGGCATATGGCCACCAGATTTATCACCAGGTAAAAGGCATATATTATGCGCAGAGCCAGCTGGTCACCTGTCAGGTGGAGAGCTGAGGCCGAAAGCAAGCTGCTCAGCACCGAGAAGATAATAGCTAAAAGGGAAGTCAGCAAGAGGGGGCGTCTGAAGGAAAAAGTCCTATCCTGCCAGGCGCACCTGCATGCTTTTTTGTGATAAAACTGGAGAGTGAGAAGACAAAAGCAAGTGCTGTCGAAGAGTTAGACTTTGAGGTGTAGAGAATGTTTGATGTGGCAGCTCATGAAACTTTAATCATGAAATTCATTCAAATGCATTGAGATGAGTGGGATGATAGGAACTGACATGTGGCAGCAGCCGTCTCAGTGCAGGATGGTGATTTATGGGGAGGCAGGGAACAGAATGCTTCTGGCTTTCCCCTCCAGTCTCACTTAGCAACTTCATTAATAACTCAGATAAACAAGCCATCTAGTTCATGAAGAGCATCTGATATTAAATTGAGAGGCATGGGGAATAAAAGAGAAATCTTAAATAGACAATGGGCCCACGTGGAGAAAATAAGAATACTGACCAGGAGTAAGTAGGATTCTATGTGAGGATGGAAGATTTAGAATTCGTCCGATAATTCCCAAACACATTTGAGAAAAACGATAAAAATCCTCCTAGTAATTGCTGGTAATTATTGAGTACTTATTCCAAACACTATCATTTAATCCTCACAGCAGCCTTATGATGTGGACTTTATTCATTTTTTTTTTTCAAATGCTATAAACTGGGGATCAAGAAGCAAAGGTAATTCACTAAGAACCACACGGATGTAAATATTTGAGTTGGGATTTAATATCGGTTTATTAGCCTTCAGAAGCCAGTGGTTTTTCTTCTGTGTTCTTGCAACTCAGAATGTGGTCCATGAGCCAGCACCCATCAGCATCACCTTGGACCTTGTTAGAGATGCAGAATATCAACCATCTTTCCTCAGTCCCATGGATAGAAAATCTGCATTTTTGGCAGTCTTCTCAAATGAATCATATGCAAATGAGAATGTGAGAAGCCCTGGTCTACATTGGAAAAGCAAATCCTAATGTAAACATCCTCTGTAACTGTCTCTCTACTGCCCCAGGGTCATTCTCGTGCCACCAGCTCCTCAGTCAAGGCAATTGGCAGCCTCATACAGCCATTGGTATTCACAATCTCTCACTTGGTTCTGCCCATTTGGGAAGTAAAGAGAAGTTTCCAGAACAAATAACTTTAACCTTTGCTTTATTCACATCCAGTGTTTACTGCTAACATAGCACTTACCACACAGAATTGGAGTTGCTGTTAATTTCCCACTAAGCTCTGAAGTCTTGCGGGCAAGGGTCTGCCTGTTACCCATCTGTGTTTCCCTGGCAGCTGGCACAAAGCCGCACCTGGCCCAGGGAAGATGCTCAATAAATGCTTGTTGACATACTGTGTGAATGAATAAACACTGGCAAAGATTTTTATCTGCCTGGGCTACATCTCATTGATGACTTTCCCTAGACACTTCAAAATCAGAAGTTTGTTGAAAACATCTGGAAAACTCTTGAGTTCTTGCCCTACCCTTAACCACAGGTATAGTTTCCTTCTAGGCCTCAGCAGATGTTCTCTTCTGGCAGAAATCAAAGAAAGGAAATCTACAGTATCCTTTTGACAGTGAATTTAGAAATAAAATACAGTTGTAAATAAGAAAAATTCTTCCACAGATGGAATTTTTATGTTCTCATTTCTTCTGCACATTGTAATTTATAGTGGGAGGCTAAGGTCAGGACACATTCGTTCACTCATTCAACAGATATTTATAAAGTCCTGTTATGCACCAAATGTTAGAGGTATTCATGAGATTAGATATATATCTTACCCACCCTGTGGAGCAGAGAGACTGACAAAGGAGATAAGACTAACATTGGAGTAACTAATTCAAAGTAGTTCATGAAGTTCAACAAACATGCATGGAGTTCAAGCTTTGTCCCATGTACTGTTCTAATTACTAGGGAGAGAAAGATGCTTAAGACAGAATCCCTGAGTCAGAGCAGCTTGCAACCCAGTGAGACATGTTGATAGGTCATCTTTTTGCTGTGGAAGGCACAGACATAGGAGGGTATCCGAGATGTTTAAGGAGCATACTGGGGACAGTGAATGAGGGGCAATTGGAGGTGAGTATCTGGGTGGAGGTGATGCCTGAACTGAGTCTTAAAGCATGAGTAGGACTTTGACAAGCAAAAGGGAATGAACATGGATGTCCAAGTTTCTTTGACTTGATTGAACAATCAAGACAGTTAAGTGTCAAAATTAAGGGGTGCTGAAGTGCTATGGGAATTCTGGGGCTGGAGATGTCAAATGTGTTTCAGAGCCAGGTGGGACCATGTGAAGGTTTTGGGCACTGAGATAGGGTAAGGACAGTCCACACCATGGAAAGGGTCTGAGCAGACATGCAAGTGATTTCCTTTCTCTCTTTCCCTCTCATTCTTGGTCTTTCTGGCTCTCTCAACTCTCATCTTTTGTATTTTTTAGGATGTTAAGACATTAAGATATTAAAAAGAATATATTTTTGAAGTTTTAAAATTCAAAACAAATATCCAAACATAATATAATCATGGGATTTATTTTATGTGTCAATTAATTGTTCATTAAAGTTGGTCATTGTAGACAAAATATTAGAAGTGTCTGATGCTCATCTTCACTTTCCAATCTTGTCGGTGTATCTCTGTAACTGACTATATGTATAGCCTCTTTTGAAGGTAGCTTCCAATGTGTACATTTGCAAGCCAATGGAGAATGAAAAACCTGGCCCAGATGGTGCTTCTGGAACAGTTATAAGCTACAGTGTTGTGTCATTTTATTTTATTTTTTATTTGAGAAGGTATCTACTGAGAATGTTATGGGTCTGCTTGCGGTTTGGGTGGAACTCCTTACGTGCACATACTTAGCCTCTGCCCGTTCCCTCTAGGTTATACCATATTATAAGGTTTCACACCATCTCCCAACAGCCTCCAGGGCCTTCACATTGTAGCAAAGAGCTCTTCACTGCCCTAGATCCTGAGGCCCAGATACAAAGTTTGTCCGTATCGCAAGGCAATGATGAAATGCTAAGAAAAGCTTCTTAATGCTTTCCTAAGGTATTGATGGAGAGACTTTGGGAATTCTAAAGCATTTCAGAGCAGAAAAGATCTCAGATGAAATCACGAAGGCAGGGAGAACCAGCGCCCCCAATTGTATTCCTCTTCTCATCTTCTACACCCCGATCTCAAGACTTCCCTTATTTTAACTTCCATTGTGTTTTCAAAATAGAGCTCTTCCCTGTTCTGGGGATCTCCTCTTTGCTATCCAGGATGTGAATTATGGGTAACATGGAGAATCTCAGAGGGTTATATGACTAACAACTGCTCATAAATAAGAGCAGCCCCCCCCCCCTGCCCCCTTCCCCCCCCCCCCCCCCCCCCCCCCCCCCCGCCCTGGCAACTCCCTGCGTCACCTTAAATCTCAGGGCAACCTTTCATGTCAGGATTTTCAGGAAAGACAAAGCTTATGTTCTCTGCTTTCTTTTCTAAATGTGTCACAGCACATTGGACCCAGAGACCAGGTCCCCTCACAGCTGGTGTTAGAGTCGAGGGTGCGGTCTTTATTAGGATTTAAGTCACTTAAATTCCCATTGCTCTTTCCCTAGAGGCAAACATAAATAAGATGTACAATATGAAAAAAAGATTTTCTGTAAGAATCAATTATTTCTTTTAAAAGTAAAAGCATTGTTGACATAAGAATGTGTTCTTTAGGTTACCAAACTTTACCACATGATGGGGTTTTTTAAGTGAGTTCCCTGGTAAAACTTTTTCTATAACAATGACTCCCCATT
Source organism: Corynorhinus townsendii (assembly GCA_026230045.1). Lineage (NCBI taxonomy): Eukaryota > Metazoa > Chordata > Mammalia > Chiroptera > Vespertilionidae > Corynorhinus > Corynorhinus townsendii. Next base: position 79,896,635 of record JAPDVU010000005.1, read on the forward strand.
GCATTTTTCATACTTGGTCCCATAATATGTAATGCAGGATATGTGAGTTGATTTACTTCCGCAAAGTCAAGTGTAGTTGTCTTGGTAATAGTAACAGTCGTAGTTGTGTTGCCATGCCTTTATAGTAGAGTGCAGTATGGATAATTTTCATGTCATTGCTACATAAAAACCATAATTCTTAGCACAAAATCCACTTGCACACAGCTTTAACGGAAAAAACTTGAGCAAATTTCCAAAGTTAGGTCTTATATTACCTAGCTTTCATGAATGAGATATATTTACTATGAAGTAAAAATACCATAAATACTTGAAATTAAACTACAACTGTCAAGATGAATAAAATATGCTTTATGATCCCGAGAGTCGCCTTTTATGGCTAGATTTAGTGGCTACTCATCCTTCAATTTCATTAAGCCATAAAACATTTCCTATTTAACACTACAAAATGAGAAAGTGTGATATTTTTACTTTTAGTGTAATTTTTATAGCAAATTTGTGTCCATGTGTTTGCGCTTACTTGGTGAGGCAGGGAGAATGGTTATCTTCATTCCCCAAGATTGTACAGTCAGGTGATAACTAACAGACACCCTTTTGCTTGTGTGGGTCCCCTCCTTTGTTTTAGAGATAGCCTGTACTAGTTTTGAATAAGGCATTTGATTGCTTGAAGCCTGAGGTAAAGTCAGATTGATTTTGGCTGAAATTTAAGCTACGATGTAGTCTTAGGCAAATGAGTTAGCTTGTCTTGAGCCTCAGTTTCTTCATCTGTGCAATGGGTATATGTAATTTTCAGGCTTTTATAAGTATTAGAGATCTTTTATATATAATAATTATAGTGCCTTGCTCCAAGTTGGTGCTAAATAAATGTGCCTATTATATTCCAAATAAATGTATCTACTGTCTGACAAATAAACACACAAAATAAATGCTAAAAAATGTCCCTATTCTTTACTAGACACTGTGTTATCTGCTGGGAATAAAACAAAGAGGAAATTCTAGTCCCTATTTTCAAAGAGCTTATTTTGTGGAGGAGGGAAAGCAAGAGAAACACACACACAGAGAACTATAAAATAAATCAGATCAAACCCTCTTAACAGGATTATGAACAGTGCCTGGTAACCCAAAAGTAGGAGAGATTAATTCTGATTAGGGAAAGGGGAAAGGGGAAGTTAGTGCTTATTAGGGAAAACACCTATAAAAATAACACTTGAGAACCTTGAATAAGAAACATAATTTTGATAAGTGGAAGAATAAAGAATCCCAGCAAGAGCAGCAGCCAGCGTTAGGAAAGGTGCAGTGGCCTGGGACATGGCCACTGAAGTGAGCTGCAACTTGGCTCCTTCCTTGTCTCACCCTCCACCCACCCTGCAGATTATGGATGGATACATTTCATATTTAAGTGTTTTTATTTTTTATTTTTTAAATATATTTTATTGATTTTTTACAGAGAGGAAGGAAGAGGGATATAGAGCTAGAAACATCGATGAGAAAGAAACATCAATCAGCTGCCTCCCGCAACCCCACACCGGGGATGTGCCCGCAACCCAGGTACATGTCCTTGACTGGAATCGAACCCGGGACCCTTCAGTCCACAGGCCGACACTCTATCCACTGAGCCAAATTGGTTTAGGCCATATTTAAGTGTTTTTATACAATTGAGAAGACTTACCTCTATTTAGACATGAATTAATGGTCACACACAATAACAGACATGCTATGAACCAGAGTCCCTTAATGGAGATTTCACTGCATTATTGGAGTCATTCTCTTTTCCTTAGCTCACTGCTTCTCGGTTTTTTTCAATCCCTTCTCCAGAGGCCCCTCCTTACAGCACTATTGGGATGGATGGAGTTAAGGTGGCTGACTGTGTGCCGGGCTCCTGAAGCTGCCAGAAATGATTGCATCTGCTGGCCTCTCGCTTCACTTTCCTGCTTCAGGAGGCAGGGAGAATAAGGCACGTGTTATCTTGTCATGTTCTGTGCACGGTTGTCTGCATTCCTTAATACCTAGGTGCACGTTACCAGATTCCAAGGTCTGCAGCCACTCGAGCTGAATTGTTCTTAAGTGAAAACTGTGAAAATCATCATATATCTCCCTGCCCAGAAAAAGCTGATGTGTGCTGTATAAACTCCTGGCCTGGGCCCATCTTTTGGATGCTGCTGTGGTGATAATAACAGCTCCTATCGGAGAGCTGCTTAATTTACCGCTTCACTTACTTTATAGCTATTATCTCATTTGATCTTTACAAACATTAGCTAGGGAAGGAGTTCCTACCCCAATTTCATATACATATACATATGGAAATGAGCCCTGAGAACATAACGCACATGAACACACAGCCAAGTCCCACCCTCTTTCTTCTCTCCTCATCCTTCCCATATAGCTCCAGCTTTCAATAATATTTATTTATTTATTTTAAATTTATCTTTATTGTTTAAAGTATTACAGATGTCCCCTTTTTCCCTCCATTGCCTCCCCCCCCCCCCACCTCAGCATTTACCACACTATTGTCCATGGGTTATGCATATAAGTTCTTTGGTTAATCTCTCCCCACCCACCCTGCCTTCCCTCATATGTATTTATTAAATTCTATGTCAGGTATTGGTCTGGGTCTTGGAGATACAGTGAGCAATAAGACAGACATCTTCATGGACCATTTCAACAAGCTGTTTTCAGTCTAATGAGGGAGATAGGCATGAAAAACACACAATTACCAAACTTTCCTTGTGAGAATTGCTACTGGGGAGAAATATGAGGCTTTAAAAGTGTATAAATATACTCATTTACTCAGCTGTGTTTCACAATGAAATGTTGCATATGGGTAAATATTCCAGATAACCAAGTCTTGCCTCTTTAAATGAACACTGCCATTCTGGATGGCAGCCTTTTGAAAATAGAGAGAAAAGTGCCTGCTTTATAAGGACACATGGGATACCTGTCATCCTCTGCTTGACCTCTGGCTTATCCTGATGCATCCATCAGGGAGCTCTGTTTTAATACTGTATCGACTTCTTACTCAGCAAGGAACAAATGACACACTCCAGTGGGGCAGCTGGGAGAATTAAGCAAAGACATCTTTACAAAGGTGGAGGCAGTCTGCAGGGATGAGAATTATGGAACCTAGATTGCAGTAGCTGTGGGAAAGGACTGCTTGACAGGAGCTGTTCCCTTCAGCCACCATATGGCAGTGCCTCAGGGAGGGAGTTGAGGGAACAGCACCCTCACATTCTCCTCCAGCTTTCTGATCCGCTGAGCCAACCCTTAGAGGGCAAGGGGGCAGCGTAAGAAGGGGGAGAGAGGTCTGGAATGGCAAATGGAAATGAGTAGCTTCTTTTTAAAAATAACGTATTTTTATTGATTTTAGAGAGGAAGAGAGAGGGAGAGAGAGATAGACACATCAATGATGAGAGACTCATCGATTGGCTGCCTCCTGCACACCCGCTACTGGTGATTGAGCCCACAACCCGGGCATGTACCCTTGATTGGAATCGAACCCCCAGGACCCTTCAGTCCGCAGGCCGATGCTCTATACACTGAGCCAAACCAGCGAGGGCAGTGGCTTCTTCCTTGCTCGCAGATCTACCTCTAGAAGCCTTTCCTACCACTGTTTTTAACTCCGGTAGTCTCATGAGTGGTCTCCCTGCATGAATGTACTATTGGCCCTTATAACACACTCCTTTTTCCCCACAGCAGCCAAATGATTTTAGAAAAAGCTCATTAACCAGATAATGACCTGTCCCCTCCCCTGCTGCTTAAAACTGGCCAATTGTTTTCTCATTGCCTTTAGATTAAGATCCAGACTCTTCCCTAATCAGAAGGCCCTACCAGGTTGAGCAGCCCAGCAGACTCCCAGCTTCATCAGGTATCGCTCTTTTCCTTGCACATCACATGCAGCCTTTGTTGCCCTCTATGCCAAGCTCGTGTTTGCTTTGGGAGCTTGATACTTTCTGTTCCCTCTGCCTGAAATTCTGCTGGTGGTCTCATAGCTGGGGATTTTTCTTCCTCTTCTTCTTTTTCTACCTCCTTTTCCGTTCCCTCTTCTTCTCCTCTTCTTTCTTTTCCACTTTTTTCCTCCTTTTTCTCTTTCTCTTCCTCCTCCTCCTCATTATTATTATTAAAAGCAATGAAATTTTTTTTGAGGTATAACATCACACACTAAGGGGCCCAAATTTTACGTATACAGGTGAGCACTTTCACAATGCATTCAACCATAAAACAACCACTCAGATCAAGATATAAAGCATTTCCTGAAGGCACTTTCAATCACTATCTACCCCCTTCCCCAGAGAGAAAACGTATTCTGAGCTCTGTTACCACAGACCAGTTGTGCCTGTTCTTGAACTTCATATGAATGCAGTTGAACAACATGTCCTTATGTGTCTGCTTCTTCTGCTCAACGTGGTGTCTGTGAGATCCATGCATGTCTTTGCTAATACCAACAGTTGGTTGTGTGCTATGTAGTAGTATTGTGTGAACATACTGAATTTCATATATCTATTTCACTGATGAAGGCCCTGCGGTTCTAATTTTTTGTTATTATGACTAATACTACCATGGACAATCTGTTGGCTCTAAGTCCAGAAGTGGAATTATTGTACCATAGGATACAGATATGTTTAGCTTTAGTGGATACTGCCAAAAAGGTTTTCAAAAGTGGTTGTACCAATTTACCCTCCCACCAGCAGGGAGCGCTCATTATTTTACATCCTTGTCAGCACTCGATACTGTTCTGCTGGGTGTATAGCAGTGTCTCATCATGTTTTTGTTTGTTTAGCTTTTTAAAAATATATTTTTATTGATTTCAGAGAGGAAAGGAGAGGGAGAGAGAAACATCAATGATGAGAGAGAATGATTGATTGGCTGCCTCCTGCATGCCCCACACTGGGGATCGAGCCTACAACCCTGACATTTGCCCTGACTGGGAATTGAACCAGGACCTCCTGGTTTATAGGTTGATGCTCAGCCACTGAGCCAAGCTGGCTGGGCTCATGATGGCTTTAATGTTCATTTTTTTCTGATGACTAATAATGTCAAGCAACTTTTCATGTTTATTGGCCATTCAGATAGTATTTTTGGTGAAGTACTGATCAAGCTTTCTGTCTTTAAAATTTTTTGATTGCCTGCATTTTTTATTGATTTATAGAAGCTCTTCACATATTTGGGATATGATTTATTCATTGGACACGTGGGTTGCAAATATTTCCTCGTAGTCTGTAACTTGCCTTTCTACTTTCTTAATAGTCTTTTGTTTAACAGAAGTTCTGAAGTCAAATTAGCAATCTTTTCTTTTATAGTCAATACTGGAGACCCAGTGCACAGAATTCGTGCACTGTTAGGGTCCCTAGTGGCTGCTGGCTGCCAGCTGGGGCCTCCCTCCCTTCCCCCAGGCTGGCCCTACCACCTGATCAAACTCCCTGTAGAGGAGACAATTTGCATACTACCCTTTTATTATATAGGATTCTTTGTGACCTGTTTAAGAAATCTTTGAATATTTCACTTTTCATTACAACCTCTCCAGAGAGCCCTGCACTGTGCTTGCGTGTGACACTGGTCTCCTTATTGTATGTTTCACTGTGCAGACCAGCACTGACTCTCTGGGCCTGGAGTGTGAGTCCAAATGGTGTCCTTTGATGTTCTTGCTGGTGGACCAGTAGCAGTGGGCTTGGGTTCAGACTCATATTCAGACTTAAAAGCCTCAAATGGCCTTATGAGCATTAAGGACAGGCAACAACACAGCAATGATGTGTGTGGTCACAAGAGACTGGGCTGGGAGGTTAGGAACTCCCTCAGCTACAGAAAACTCTAGGCTTTGGGTCCTTTCAGCTTCATAAGTAGTGGTCACCTATTTCCTGTGGTAGATTCTAGGAGGCTGGGTCAGTTACTCCACCTGTTTCCTTTTCTCCTATTTGTCCAGGGATGTTGGCTGCTGACAGGTTACAGGTTTACTGCTGAGTCTCTTTCAGAAGTCACTCTGACATGGGACACTTCTGAAGGACCATCCCTTCCCCTTCCCAGGAGATTAGCTGAGTCCTCCTTTGCAAATAAATCAGTCACTTTCTCACTCTCCCTAACACCCTGCCTTCACTCCCTCACAGGTGTGGGTCTCCAGAACTCTTACAGAAACTTCCTGCAAGCAAACCTCCTCTCAGAGTCTGCTCCCTGGAGCCTCTAGGGACCTTCAGGAGTTTGTGAGCAGTGCTGCTCTGCTGTGGCTCATCAATATTGGCTCCTCAGTTCTCGATAAAGTCTCAGTAATGAGGTGCAGGTGCTTGGAATGGTGCATAGTCCTCTGTCAGATCCCATTCATCTTGGATGCAGTACAGATATTCTCTGATGATTCCCCGAAGTAATGCTGGCCCAGGGTCAGGTCCTCAGGTATTCCTGAGACTAGAGGAAGACCACAGGCTCAGCTGTTATGCTTTCTGTTCTAAGGTATGAGCATGCACATGCACACACACACAGACACACACATGTCTCTGCATTTATGTGTATATATGTGGATCCACATATATCTTGGGTGCGTGTACATGTGTACATTACATACATAAGAGTGTATCAAGCTAGCAAACTGTTAAAGAAATATATTCTAACTTTATGCCCTGACAAAATAGGAATACCAGGTTCATGGTTAGAAATGTCAGTCTTTGAAGTTTTGTGGCAGGATATGGCAGCACACAGAGACCCAGCCCTGATCCGTGCCAGGGCCACCACTGTTTTCCTCCATCTTCAACTCTCACACCTGAGGGCCTTCACCCCTTCCCTTCACCAGCACCCCAATCACTCCTCAGGTTTAGAGGTGCCACCATCTGTGTAGTGACAGACCCTAGAGGCAGGCATGGCCCATGTGGGCAGAGCAGTGGGGTCCCAGTTCCCTGGCATGCAGGAAGAGTGGGCTCCAGAGTAGGTGTGTACTTGCCCACAGTTCTCCCTAACTCACCCTGCCCTACCAGCCATGGAGAGGGCCAGGGCTCTGAGAAAGTGGTGGGGCCTTCACTCTTGCTGGCCCTCTTCAGTGTGCTTCTCTCCTATTCTGGTGTTTTTTCATCACTCTCAGCTCTCTGGAGTGATCTTGTTCATTTATTGTTTTCACATGTTCATTATCAATCTTTCCTACTAAGATTGATGTTGCAGGAAGGCAATGATCTTAGCTCTCTTATTCATCATTGTATCCCCTGGGCTTAGACCAGTGCCTGGAGCATGAGTGATAAAACAGACGCCCAGGCCTGTGAAAAGTGTCCATTAAATGACTACCACAAGCATAGCGACCAAGCCCGAAGGGTGGGTTATAGTTAAGGCAAGCAGTGGCCTTCTCACTTGGGAGAGTAGGATGACTAACCTACTTCTGGGACTTTCCTGGTCACAGGAATAAATTTTTGTATCCTGACCAGCCCCTTCGTCCTGGGAAAGTGGAGACCATTGGTTGGTCACCCGGTCAGGTGTGGTCAAGGTCTGACTAAGGAAGAATTGAATTTTTCTGCTTTCTTCACACCTACTTATAATAATTAAGAGAAAGAATACTTCTTAGAATTTAGTGAGGCTGAAAGATTTATGCTGTACTCTATAATGACTATACTAGAACTGGATTAAACATCATGTGATGAAAAAGAGCTGTTTTCAAAAGTACGTCACATGGAAGTTAAAAACATGTCTTGATAAATAGGCAGTAATTGGGATGGCATCTCATTTTCAGGAGCTTTCCCCTCATTACATTCTGAATGATTCATAGTTTACTGCTCTCCCTCCATTCATTTGAAGATTTTGTGAAAACTCATAAGTTGTTGACATTTCGGGCACTACTAATGATGAAAACTTATTGTCCATTATGCCATGTTGAAGGGAACAGAAATTACAGTGTCTGAGGAAGGTCTGGCCACAACAGCATAGAGTCCAATGCAGCCACAAATTCCAATTAAAGGAGCAGGGTTCCAGGATGTCTGCATGTAAAATACTGTGCTAGGAGTGCCCAGGTCCAAAAGCACCTTCCTACGTAGGTAGAACCGTTAGGTGCTGAGACCCCTTCCTGGTGAGCTCTGGTTAGGACTGCTTTCTTCTGAGGGCTGCAAGGACCTGAGAAGGAGTTGCTAGTGAAAGTGGAAGGCAGCCAGTCTGGGCTGAGGCTCCACTGTGCCTCAGGGACCGGTTGCTTATCTCTCTGCTTAACCAGGTTTACCACGTGTCTTTTTTGTCTTCGTGCTTATTTCATGTTTTCAAGATGATTGCTTCACCACCTACATTTGTGTATCTATTTATATCTATTCTAACTGGGGAGGAGAGGAAGGGTAAAAGGCAATACTGTGAGTGCCAGCTGAGTTAAAAGAGCTTTGTCAGAGGAATCCTCTAACAATTCCTATTTGTATCCCATCTGCTAGAATTGTATCACATGGCCAGCCAGCCATTTCATTAGCTAGAATGCTCCTGTTCACATGACCATTTATACATCTCATTGGCTAGGACCGTGTCATATGGCCAGCCAGTGATCTCATTGGCTAGAATTATGTCACGTGACCATCCACATATCTCCTTGGCTAGAACTGTTACATAGCCCCATATGCCTGCAAGGGGTTTGTGGGAGAAAAATACCCTGGGAACATCACTGCCTCCCAATCCCCCTTTATCTTAAATCAGGTTTCTGTCAGTGGGGAAAAGGAAGAGACATGGGCTAGGCAGCCAGCAGTGTTTGGCACAAGGTGACAGCCTCTCCATCTCCTACCCAAAGTCAGGTTAGAAATCTATGTCTGATTGGGGCATGTGCTTAAATGGAGCACATATTCACAGTGTAAGCTTCGGTCTGTGTAATACACAAAGCCCCTTGGTGACATAAAATGCCAAATGAATAGGCTAAACAATAGGAAGACTTCATGCAACTCTGTGAGGAGAAAAAAACATAAAACACCATTGAGTGCAATGTAAGGGAAAAATAATCCAACATTTATTTAGAAGAAATGAGTTAGAAATACCTATAATTAAATTAATCTAGCACATGGTTCATGCAGCAACTAAACTTGTGTCTAGCATCATGCTATTGATCTGTGAAATAATGATAATCTATGATTTCTTCCCTTAAATGGTCATATTTTGGTTAGTGGCATAGGACTAATAAATGAAAAGTTAAATAATAGCCAATTGTACAACTTCCCAATCAAAGAAGGAGAGGTTACTGGGCTGGAGTGGTCACAAAAGGCTTAATGGGACAAGGGAGGCATGCCTGAAACTTTGGATGGGGTGGGTGGATTTGGACAGCTAGAGAAGATGGTGCAGCATGTTTAGGGTCACTGGCCTGGGATGGCCTGTTTCAGGTGAGGAATTATGAGACAATTAGCTTAAAGATATGGTGTGCAGAGACTGCTAGTTGCTTACACATTAATATCCTATTCCTTTTTTTCATAGGAAAATATCCACTTTATCCTATCTAATAAAGAGGGAATATGCAAATTGACTGTCACAACATCACAAAGATGGTTGCGCTCCTAGCCACAAGATGGCGGCGCTCAGTCCCCTCAGCCCTGCTGGAGTCCCACAGTCCTTTCAGCCCAGCCGGTGGGGTGGCAGGCACACGGTGCAGCCAGACCCACCCTCAGCCCCCCAGACACCCAGGGCCGACCTGAGGCACAGGCAAGCCTTAGATGTTGGCTGCCCAGCCACCTAGGGCCTGTCTGAGGCACAGGCAAGCCTCGGATGTCAGCTGCCCAGCCACCCAGCGCAGGCCCAAGGCACAGGCAAGCCTCAGATGGTGGCTGCCCAGGGCTGCCCTAGGCTCAGGTAACCAGGGCTGCCTGAGGTTTGCTCTGCCGGCAGTGGCAGCAGCAGAGATGTGATGGAGGCGTTGCCTTCCCCTCATCACCGGGTTACCTCCTGCCCCTGAATCTGCTTCCTTCCTGTGCTCACAAAGGGAACTGGGTCTGAACTCCAGATGACCTTCCCTGAGAAGCAGAAGACTCTACTCAAGTCCACTTTGACACCCTAGCGTAACCCCCTGCATCTTTATGGTCATCTTGCTACATGTTACATTCACCATTTAACATCTGAGGCAGCCAAGATGCCATGTGTTGAGGCAACTAGAACAGAGGGAACCAGGATGTGGACATAGATCCACCTGGCTGCATGGTCCACGCACTTCCTGTTTGTCTGTGGTCAGTAGGAGAGTGGGAACTTCTGAAACCATCCATTCATTTGTTCAGCACATGACTCTTACTCTAATATGGTCTCTGCTTCTAGGCAGCTTATGTTGGGTGGAGGCACCGACACTAGTTTCACTTGTCTTACTAGCGAATGTGGACTGAGTATTGCCAGACACAGGCTGAGCCGTTCTCCTAAGCTATCTTCCTACACCACCCAGGAAGAAGAGGGGGATATTTTACATCTTCACTTTGCTGCCAATGAAGCTGAGGTTTAGCAAAGTTAAGCAACTTGCTCAAGGTCACACAGCAGGTAAGTGGCAAAGTGGGGATTTAATCTCAGGCAGTCTGATGCCAGGGCTCCTGTACTTCATTGCTGGCTACATGACTGCTCCTTCAGGAAATGAAGAGGCACAGAAGGTCTTTAAAACAAAGCATGTAGGTAGTGAACGACGATGTGCTGCTACAGCAGGACACCACCCAATGCAACAGAAGGGACAGCATGCTGGTCCACGCCTGGCTGCTGGGTCCATGATAGTCATGAGAATGATCATGGGGGTTCCGCCCTGAGATGGATTTTTCAAAATGATGTTCAGCTAAAAAGATTAAAGACTGCATTGGAATATTATTAGAAGACGAGAAAGAAGTGGCTCCTCCGGTTCTAGAGCATAAAGAGGGGCGTATGGATTCCCACAGCCAGTGTGTCTGAGTGCTGGGTGCTTTCTGTGTGTTGGAAAGAGCCAGCCCTTTCCCCTCCCTCAAGCTACTTTGAGGGAAGCTGTGGTTTTCAAAGGTTTTACAGATAAATGTGTAGCTTTTGTTCAGATGATATTTTATGTAAAAACTAGGCATAGACAATTCCAGAGGAGCTGCTGTGGGGAGGGGAGGGTCTCCTGGCTTATGCCTCTCCCAGGCAGCTTCACAGAGTGGGACTGAAAATCACAGGAGAATTCAGGTTCCCTGTTTGTGTGCCGGCAAACGTTCTTAATCATAGGACACAATAACACATTTTGGGCAGTAGGCAGCAATATAACTTTGGCAGTCATTAAGCAATGAAGTAGTGAGCAATAGGTAGGGAAATGTGGAAGTTAAGAAGGGGGCATTGCCCAAGAGACCGTGATTGCAAGCCTGGGAGAGGCCTGGGAAGTGCTCCCTGGGCATGGCCAGCCTGGCAGATGGAGTTGGGAGGAGAGATAACAGGGAGGTAGTAGATTTAGAGTCACACATCTGGTTCCTTGGGGTGTTGGGTGGGGAATTAGAGGGAAAGTCCCTGTTATCAGTTCAGCCTGAGATTGAGCAATGCTGGTGATTTGTGGGGGCAGGATGTTACAATCCAAGCATATGGTCTGAGATGTGCTATGCAATCATATCCAGTCATAAATTAGGGTATGGCTGGGGGTAAGGTTTTCATCCAATTATAAGATTTGTGATGCTTATTTTTAATGTTTTGGGTTGGAACTCAGAGAAATACAAACCACATTTGGGCTGACTTTCATTAGCTTTCAGTAGCTTTCAAACAATTTTTGCAGTTGTTTCCAAATATTTCTTAACAGCAGAATTCTGTTTTTAAATGAAATCATACTTGCGATTCCATGGTATTGAATAGTCAATGCAGTCGTTCATAAATTTAATTTGTAAGTCTAAATGTATAACATCTATTTCAAGTAAAGTTTATTGGGGGAGAAAATGGGTCTGTCTTGATGCTTCTCAATATTTGAAATTAAAACTTAATGTCACAGTCTTTTATCAATTTCAGAATCTAATTTGTTACAGAATTTTTTCTTTATTACCACAGATTTGAGGAAACAGTGGTTTACACAGATGAGGGGCAGTAAAAGTTGTGTTTTTAAGTAGCTTGCTATTTAAGATCATTTATCCTAAGCCTTTCTTCGAAATGCATTTTATTGGCACACAAGTCAGTACACGAGTTTTTTCCCATGAGCTCATATTTTAAAATTAAAGTTTAAAACCTCATTATTTTATAAGTTATGGTTGAGGTACCCAGTGCTATTTATTTCTTCTGAATGGTTTCCTGGTCTCAAATTCCAGCTGCTCCTGGGAAATTCTGGAATCTTTTGGGACAATCTGGGTGTCACTAGTGGTCCATTTCACTGGGTTTCAATCTGTGTTTCATGTAAACATGGATTTCATTTTAAATATACTGCCCATGTTTGAAATGTCATCTTAAAAAGTACAGGCAATTGATCGCATTGGAGACATCTGACTGTACTGTCCAGCACTCCTTCACAAACTTCATAAAGCATCTTCTGTCACTGTTGGTTAATGGGAGAGAATATTGAGATTAATCGAGGACAAACCTTTGTAACAGGGATTTCTAATTACCTTTGTAATGTCCATTTTACTCCTCTTTCTTAAAATGAGACCCCACAACAATGTACGCAGTGAGAAGACATTTCTCAGACTTCAATAAGATGTGACCACATGACCTAGTCCTAGTTAATGAGAGATAAACAGAGTGTTTTATGGCACTTCCAGGGCATTTCTTATAGCAGATTCAGGTCTGGGGTATTCTTTTCTTTGTGCTTCCACACTTCCCCTTCCTTAGTCCTGGAATGTGAATGTGAAGGCTGGAACTCCAGCAGCCACCTCAGACCACGAGGTGATACTGAGAATGGCAGCTTAAGAATAATAGTGCAGAATGATTGAGGAAACTGGAGGCCTCCATTGTGGTGGAACCATCACACTATCTCTGGAGTCCCTACGCTGAACTTCTTTCACTTCTGCTTACTTATATATAGCCCAACCTAACTGATATATCCTTCTGATTATACACAATAGACACCCATGTAATGTTGGATTAAGCAATAAAGTATTTAATTGTTTTATATAATGGAGAGTCAGTAGATAGACATTTACAGAGTTGATTTAACATCTTGGTAATCTCATCATGGACTCTTCTAACATCTGCATTTAGGAAATGTCTCCCCTCGCAGTCTCACAATAACTAGACACAATCACACTCAAGGAAGGGAGCAAAGCAATTGTTCCATTTTTGAGCATCCCTGTCTTTTTTAAAATCAAGGAATACACATTTCCAATATACCCTCCAGCAGACTTCCCCATATTAGCCAGACCTGGACATCGTGCCCACCATTAGACCACTCATTAACAAAAAATGGTTACTACGATCGACTGAAAAGCAAACACATATTATCCCTTGAGATTGTGTACTTTGCAACCTAAACAACATTGGAATTCTGCAAACTCAAGATGAAGGAGTAAATGGCTCCTGGATGGGTAACATAATAGACTTTCCTAAGAGATTTTAAAAATAGCATTCAGACTGGCAGGCCTACTAAAGAGCAGTGACCCTAAATGGAATCTACCAGCCCGCAGGACCTCTGCCTACAGGGGAGGTGAGTTATCTCTCAGGCTGGCTCTGGGGAAGCCAGAGAACACTAGCAGGCTGGACTTTCCTAGGAAACATTGTGGAGTGGGGGAAAAGGACCCCCCACACCCAAATTTCCTCCTCCAGGGGTAGAATGAAGTGCAAGTTGACCCCCTGCTCTGTAGTCAAGTCCACCAGCGTAATCTGATGCAGCTGGGAAATGAGGTTGACTGCATTAACAAAATGTGCACAAAACTTAAAAGGCTAAAATATTAAATAATTTCCCTAAAATATATATTCTTCTTCCTTTTTAGATAAAGTATATGGTATATTAAAAGAAATTGTTTTGAAGATCAGGGTCATCTTTCAGAATATCAATTTTTAACAGATTTAGTGAGATAAAATTTACATACCATAAAGTGCATCTGTTTAAATGAACAACTCAGTGATTTTTAGTAGAGTTGTGTAACCATCACCACTATCTAATTTTAGAAAATTTTCATCATTTCAAAAAGAAATCTTGTATTTATTAATTGTCACTCTCCATTACTGCTCTCCTGCACTCCCTCCACCCACCACTCACCATCCCTGCTATTTGTCTCTATGAATTTGCCTAATTCAGGATGTTTCAGATAAAGGGGACAATCACTTACTTTGTGTAATGTTTTAGAAGTTTATCCCCAATGTAGCATGTATCAGCACTTCATTTTATTGCCTAATAATATTCCATTGTATGGGTATACCACCTTTTATCTACCCATTCATCCTTGGATGGGCATTTGGATTGTTTTTCCTTTTTGGCTATTATGCATTATGTGGCCATGAATACTAGCATGTATGGTTTTGTGTAGACATGAGTTTTCATTTCTAAGAGCATCAATTTTATGGAAGAGGACCGTGTACTTTGTGGAAAAGGACCACGTTAAATGATAGTAGGCATAAGTGCTTATGAATGTCAGGTACTGTTCAACGTAGCCCTCATACTGCTTATTGGTGTGGCCATAGTGATCCTGTCAAGAGCCCTGAAAAAACATTCAGAGGAGATAGAATTCCAGTGAGGGGAAGAGGGCAGGAGGTGTGTGTGTGTGTGTGTGTATATATGCACACATATATGTGTATCTTGTTTTAAGCCATGGTGTCATTTACTAATCAGTCTTTATTTTCCCATTGACTTAGTCAGTTGTCATAGTGTCAACTCAGTTTAGCCACCGAGCCCTGACAATCTACAAGGCCTTGCTGTGGCCACTAAAGCTTGCTTTCATGTTTCTCAGCTTTGCACTGGCCTCTGGCAGCTGCCCTGCTTAGTGAGTGAATACTTGGTTGGGTACAGTGTACACAGAAAAATTCCAGGATGTTTTTATAAAGTGCTGGATCTCTTTGTTTTTATTTTGTTTTGTTTTATTTTATTTTGAAGTGCTGAGTCTCTTGGTAGGGTTGGATACATGTGTGCAAATAGGTAGAGAGTAGTAACAACTACCTTTTAGGAGTTATCTCTGTGGCCAGACAAGTGATTTTTCAGCCTGGCTGCACATTGAAATAATAAGGAAGAACTTTTAAAAATGCCCTAGCCCCACTGCTAGGGATGCTGATGTAATTGGTCAGGGGTGAGATGGAGGCATTAATTTTATTAAAATATCTCCAGGTAAGTCTAAGATACATCTTGATTTAAGAACTACTTATGCCAGACAGCATGATGGAATGGGCACTTTTGCTGCATTATCCCTCATCTTCTCCATAATCTGCATGGTGGATGTCAATATTACAGACTTTAAATACATTTCTTGAGCACTTACTATGTGCCAAGCACTTTTAAACATTTTACTTGAACAACTTGTTTAATAATTATAATGGACCTTTGGAATAGCTGCTATTATCACCTGCATTTTAGATGGAGAAGCAGAGTCTCACAATGGTGGAGTAACTTGCTCACATTGTGTGACTAATAAATGGAGGAGGAGGAGTTAGAATTGGAATCCACAGTCTTAACCCTCATGCTCCATTCCAGAGGAGAAACTAGCATTCAAAGGTCTGTTCTAGGAAAATAAGTTATTCACAAGGGTATTTCGGTAACCATGTCTTCATACTCCAAATAATAGCAATAATGCTACCACTATCAGTTGTGATAATAGCAATAATAAAAAATAACAATATAATAACAATAAAATGATCATTTCTAACATGTCACTCCCATTTATTGAGAGCTTCCATAATCCAGCTTTCATTTAATTTTTGTACCAATTCACTAAAGTACCTCCTATTGTCTCTACTGTTTTGTTCGGATCAGATAATGGAAGCTTAGAAAGGCAGGGATGATGTCTGAAGTGCCGGGTGGAGCTGGGATTTAAACCCAGGTCTGGCTGACTACAACGCCCACTGTCTCCGTGGCCCTTTACGCACATAAACATGAATGTAAGCCCCAAGAACAGTGCTCTTCCCTTCAGCCCTTCCTGTGACCCCTTTGTAGGCACTATCAAATTCCAAGTTGTTTTTTGTTTTGTTTTGTAAATCATGTCACAAAAAACTTATTTGAATAAGTGGTTCTGGATGAGTATTGGCCCTATGTGGAAAAAAGGGATAATGGGATTTGCAGAAAAATGAAAAAAGTCATGGAGAATTAGCCTAGGCTGTTGGGGGGCAAGGGTAAGTTTCCCTCACATGTGTATGAAGCATGTCCGAAGCTTGGGTACATTGTCTAGGCAGAACAACCTCTAGGAGGGTGGGTCCAGAGTGGACAATGAGGAGGAAGGGGTGGTCTGGCCAGGAAAATGAAGGAAGATGGAGAGATGTTACCTGGAACCGGAGATCTAATAGACACAACTGAGACCCATTTCTGATGCAGGGAACACTGATGGGCAGCTAATACAGAGGGAGGCGTGCAGCTTCAAAGGACGAGGGTGCAAAGTTCGTTTCCTGTCCTGGAAACAGATTAGGTGTCTTAAAGAGATGCAAACATGAGAGGAACCAAGGGTGGGGTGGCTGTGGGTCATAGCTCACGATGAGAAAATATCAAATATATATAAAGAGGAACTGGGAATCATACCTTCCTTCTTTCAGGAACAAGAAAAACTGGGGAGAATCGATGAAACTAATATTTCATGAACATTTCTTGTAGTGTTCTGGGCAAAATTTGTGCTGAAAAGGCTGCAGGATACAAGGATTAGGTTGAACTTACAAAGTGGAATAGACCTTGGGAGGCTGTGTCATTGATCCCACAGCCTTTTGCTGTTGAAGGGTGAGTCTGCCCTTCCATGGCATATCCTTCTGATGGCCATCGTCAAAGGGCTCCTGACTGCTCCCAGCCTCCAGTGGGCTGCTCAGGCCACGTGGTATCCTGACCACTTCTGAGCGTGGGTGTCTTTGGCAGCAGTGCTGAATTCCACGGGCTTCCACAAGAGGTGATGAATTTATTGAACAAATGTGTTCTATCTGGAGAGCAGGTCAGCTCACAGTCCCCTGCACAGCTGCTGAAAGCCAGTGTTATGATTGCTCCCTGGTGTGTGAGTGTGTGTGTGTGGGCACACACGTGTGAAGTTTTAGGTGGGCACTGGAGGCAGGGAAAAGGGGAAGGTCAATATTTATGAGTGGGTTTCTCAGATTTTATTTTATTTTATTTCATTTCCATGATCAACATACACCTTCTGGTGTCTAAAGCACCATGATTTTGCATTTATAAGTGACTAGAAACAAAACCTTATTATAGGAAATTAGATTCTGTTGCTTTAGCTTATTTTTCATTTTTGACTTCATAAAAATGGAAAGAAATTCTATTACTAGAGAGAAGGCTTTCACTTAGAATGTTATTAAAAAAAATACCCCAGATGCCTGGGATACAGACTGGACTCTGTAAAGCTGCAAATATATTCACCACGCGGCTCAAGTTTCTACGCACCTTTCTCTAGCCCCAGCCCACATTACACACGCTTTTCCCTCTCTTCAGGCCACAGGTTCTTTCTTGGTTTCTTCCCTTTTAATTCCTCCCTGTTGGAATGGGAAGCTTCTCCTCTTCACACATGACTAAACTTGGCCTAGAACTTGCTCATGTTTCACCGGGGGCAATCTCATACTGGGCCATCAGTTCCAATTATTTAAACCACATGACTAATCTATGGAAAATCCCCAGGTTTTAGCCATTTCCAGACATTCTGGCATCTTTGCAGTAAAGTTGTAATTTTTCCAAAGGCTGAGTTTGTTTTGTTTCATTGTTAATTTACACCATTCAGAGATCCTGTCCTGGTGAATCCCATTGCCTTTGCCAAACAGATGACCTGGTTTTCCAGGGTCTGGTGTGAGTCAGGATCCTGGTTTTGCCTGAATGTTGAATGTGGAGCGATGGCGTTTATCGAACACCCACTGTGCGCCTAATTCCACACTGGCAGCTGCAAGCACATTGGAAAGAAAGCAGTGACAGTGCATTTGCCCCTAAGGGGCAAATGGGGTGAAAGACAAATATTGATGGAAACAATTAAAAAAAGGGGAAAATAATCAAAGACCAAGGACTTCATGTGCCCCAACTTCTGCTGTGCCCCCCTCCAAAGGGACCCCCAGGAGTTGAGTCTGGATGAGAGAATAGGGAGGAGCAGGGTGAAGAGGCACATGGTAGGGCCTGCTCACTAAGTAGTTGTTCAGGGCCTTTGCAATTTCTGCCATATCTGCCAATTTCTGTCCTTACAATTTCTAAACATTTTTTATAATTCTCACTAGAGTATATGTTTTATTGATTTTGAGAGAGAGAGAGAGAAGGAAAAGAGAGAGAGAGAGAGAGAATGCCCCTACTGGGGATCAAACTCTGTAAGCTAGGTATGTGCCCTGATTGGGATTGAACCCTCAACCTTTTGGTGTATGGGGTGATGCTTCAACCAACTTAACCACCTGACCAGGGCTGATTTTTAAACATTTTATTCACTTTTTTCTAGAAGTTATGTTCATTTATTTTAAAAAGTTATTGAAAAATTAAAGGGGAAATGAATGTCAATATCAATAAGATAGTTGTGAATACATAATAAGGACATATCTATCTTGGTATCCATTGTATAAATACAAGGAAAGCAAGACAATATGGTTACCTTCCAGCTGGTTATTATGCCGGTGGAAGCTGAGCTGAGAGCGGTTGACTTGGCACCACAGGAGGTTGCCCACTGTGAGGAGGCATGTGGACCACCAGCCTGAGCTTATGCACCTACTTCTGTGAGGTCAGAGGGGTGGGAAAGAGCCGTGAAAGGGGAACGGTGCCCGCCATTCTCACTGTGAAGCTGTGTTACTTTTTCCTCAGAGGCCTTACAAGCTACGGAGCCCAGGCCTGGGCTGGGAGGGCCTGCTTTGCCAGCCCCCAGGAGGGAGCTCTCTCGGGAACGGGATGGTCATGGTCAGGAGTTGTTGTGGCTGAGGGCTGCTGGATATGGTGTCCAAAGTGGTTCAGTTGTAGTTCAGGCCAAGCCATTGCCAGGACATTCATTCTGTGGGCAGATTCCGGCTTTCAGTGGCAGAGCCCCGCTGCTCTGGTCCATGCTGACAGATCTCTCCGTGCAGTGGTGGGCCGCAAGGAGGAGGGTCATCCTGAGGAAAGGCAGGAGGTAGAGATTACGGGTGGACAAGTATTGGAAGTTTGCTCCACGCATGTCCATCCTGTGGACCATAGCAGCTCACCACCCTTGAGTTTCCTCTTCCTGGGGGCTTCTGCCCACCTGCTGGTCCCCTTCACCCCTGTCTCCTGCCCGGCCTATAGTTTGGACTTCGTCTCTGATGCCACTGTGGCAGGATAGTGAGAAGCTAGGATAATTCCTGGGCCATTGGAGTGGGGAAACTGAGGCAAGAAAATTAAACAAGGCCAAGCAGTTTGGGCAGCTTACAGCCAGCCTGTGAACCCCAAGACCTTATCTTCCCCAACCAAGGACACTGAGAGCAAATGGTTCAGACCCTCCTCCCTAACCAGAGAATACATTGCTCAAATCGCCCTGGCAGGGGGAAATAGAGAACAGGCCCAACTAAAGCCATTTGTGCCAGCCAAACTCAAGGGCAGATGAAGTTGAGGAACAAATAACCACACTGAAGCCAGACAGAACTAAGATAAAAGTAAAACAGACCAAAGAATAATCCAAAACTCCCCTTTAC
Organism: Corynorhinus townsendii; assembly: GCA_026230045.1. Taxonomy (NCBI): domain Eukaryota; kingdom Metazoa; phylum Chordata; class Mammalia; order Chiroptera; family Vespertilionidae; genus Corynorhinus; species Corynorhinus townsendii. Next base: position 79,916,204 of record JAPDVU010000005.1, read on the forward strand.
ACTCATTTTGATGAATCAGAATATTAAAAATGTCCCGGAAAGCTGATGAATATTCTACTGAAACCCTCCCCTAAGATTCTTGCCTGCAGGAAAAAAAATAAAATAAAAAGGATAAAAAGCCCTCAGGACAAAGACTCAATGAGGGCTCACTCTAGAGCATGCCTATGCCCCTTCCTGGGCATGAACTTTTTATTTCTTCCTAAACTCTAAGGATCTCCTCAAGACTAGCAACCAGGAGAGCAGTGGGCAGCAGCAGCTGGACCCAGGCTCACCCCCGATGCTATTACTAGGGCCCCCTTTTCTCTGACTTCCCAGTGAGCTGACAGCAGCTCTGCCTTGGCTCATTCTTTCCTATCCATCCCAAACCAGAGATGTGCCTACACTTTCTCCTGTGCTTCTTCTACCCTATTTTCTTCTTTGTTTCATGGTCCCCAGCATTAATAAACATGCTCTCAAATCCACCTGGATGTGTGTTGTGAATTCTTTCCTACAGTAAGTCAAGAACCCACACACTGCAGGCTGACCTGAGGCAGACCTGCTCCGGACCTGTCCCTGTCGGGTAATACCCACTTTGGAATATCTCCTGGCCCCTTGCTGTGCTGCCCACATAACACATGTGACTCTAAGGTTGTTAGGGCTATGATAGATAAAAAATGCTAAAGGAAGCAGTATGAAACACAGTTGCAACATTGACCTGGGAAGGCAGGTGCTGAAAGGGCCTTCAGGGGCTGGCCCCACCCCCAAACAACTAGTGTTAACACTCCCCAGCATCTAAGCTCCCAGAGTTCCCTGTGACTGTGTCTGTCCCGATGGCCATAGTTTATCCACCACATAAGGAAGTCTAGCACCCAGGACCCATTAGCACAGGACAGACAGAGGGAGGAACACTCCCTGCGCTGGGCTTGTGAGTAATGTAGAGACTTACTAAGTGATAGGACTGTGGTATCTGTCCTCCTGTTATCCTGAACACAGAGCCTTCCCTAAACACCTGGCTCGAGGGTCTGTGGGCGGCATGGTCAGGGTCTGTTGCTCAGGCACATGGGGTGTGCACCCTCCCAGGCACACTCTCCCCTCCCAGGCCCAACTGTGTCCCCGGTCTGCTTGTGTGCCCCCTTCACTCTGCTCGCACTACCCTGATGGACTAGAGTCACTTCCTGTCTCTGGGCTGTGGGATCTTGGAAGCTGTGCTCATGTCCTTGTGTCCCCACACATGCTATGGCATGTGGACCTGGCAGTCAGTCTGCTTAGCTGGTAATCAGGAACCTCCTTCAGCTAGCTTAAGCAGAAAATGTCCAAATGAAATATGTTAGTTCAAGTGTTCACAGAATCTATGGGAGGGCCAGCATTAGGCTTGGAGACCACTCAATCAGGAGCCATGCTCCAGCCCCCAACCCCATGAGGCTGGTCAGTAAAGACCCACATCTTCCACCATCAGGTCCGGATACCTCTGTTCCCAGCCTGATTTGGGATGCTGGCCAAGGGCCTTTGCCACTGTTGTGACTGGAAGAGCATTTCTGCCGTCTTAGCCTCTCTGTGCATGGACATCACTTTTGAGAGAATGTATCTGCTTTTGAAGTCTGAGGCTGGGAAAGATGTATGTCTACACACAGGAAGGAGGTAGGGCTCATAACAAACCACATTCTCCGAGTACAGGAAGGCTGTTTAAAAGACAAAAGAGGCATGAAACCTGATAAGCACTAAAAAATAAACAATAAATATATATATTCAACAAGTGAAATAAAAGCTTCATTTAATTTTTTCCACCAAAATTCTTTCCTATGGACCCGAACCTTTGTTTTACATTCAGGCCAGTGTGGCGGGAGCTTCTACATATTGGGGGTTCTAGGCACTGCTGGAGTGGCTGAATCTTCACTTCGGAAGCATCTGCTGGGTACAGAAGGACTCCTCAGTTTTCACAGTGGTTATGAACAGACATGTATGAAACACCCACTGTGTGCCTGGGTTAGCTTTGGATGGATTCCTGCCAGCCTATTTAAACTTTGTGCCCCACACTGATCGTTTTCCACAACATGAACAAACAAATGTGAAAACCCTAGAGAAATTATGGCATTTTCATCTGCATCACACTGTTACGTGGGAGCTGGTCCCCTGGTTATAGGGCAAATCGACTGGCAAATTACTCAGGGAATGTCCTCATTTACATGAGTCCTGGGAGGTGCTCGCAAGTGGTCTCCTAGTTTGTGGTGGGATTGGAGAGCCTGTGTGTCACACACAGACGGGATGAAGTTTTTTTCAGTCATCAGTTCTGTTAGACATGGTCTTGCCTCCATGACTTACCCAGTTTTGCTCACGCTAGACAACAGAATATCAAACAAAGCAGTCATCTCTGATACCCCAAGCCCAGGAACGTGTATGTAACAATGCATGTGGGGCTTTGTAGCTCTGAGGTTTGTGACAATGACAAAATAAATCATTAAGGGTGACTGAGACCAAATTCTGAAATGAGAATAACTGTTTTGCCAGTTACGCTGTGTGGTGGGGGAATGGAGAGGTACAAATAACGCAGTATCTTCCTTTAGTTTATAATATCCCTGGTCTATTCTCCCACCCCTTAGCAAATGTAATATCCCAGCACTAGGACAAAATACAAAATATTATCACCAGGAACCTCAAAAACTATGAAACATGATAGTGAATAGAATCAGCTACACAAATTATGAAACTTTCTTTTTTTTTTTTTAGGGATGTAGTCAATCTTTCAACATTTCCAGCAGGGAAAACCATGTTCCCTGTATTACGGCAGGAATCCACCACTGCCCTTTCAGCTAGGCTCCCCCTCTTACAAACCCTCCACCTCTATGGGGTAGGGGGTGGAGGACCTGTGTTTACTATAGGAGCTTAAACTTAAATAATTAAAACAAAATAAGCCTTTGAACATCACACTGCTAAGTCAAGAAAAACGTAAGGCACCCAGGCAAGCTACCTGTCAGCTTTGGCTTTGCTTGTCATCCTTGTTAGCAAACCCGAGTCCTTACCTGGTTCTTTGTGCTTTAACCCCCACCTTGAAAGGCAATTCCTGTCATGTGTTCCTGTCTTGTTCCTTGCAGTCTGGCTTGTATCCTGTCTGGTGTTCAAGTTTCCCAAGACCCGGGAATGTACCTTGTTTTCAGCAGATATGGAATGTGGTCCTGTGTCTGCTGTGACTGCCTTGGCAAGAGCTCTCTATCTGTTCCAGGCCACTTGCCAGCCCAGATGTCTGCAGTCAGAGCTGCCAGACCGCCCTCAGCTGCGGAGTATCTGTCTGGTATCTAGCCTTTGTCCTTGTAATTCCTGCCCCACGGAATTCGGACTAACTGTTTCAGGTAGTAGATTAATGCTTGTGATGGGGAAAACTGGGGGTGTGGTCTCAGAATGTAGGTTGATGTCAAATCAAGGACGGTCTTGAATCAAGAGGGCAAGGTTCATTGTGGGGATAACAGGGAGTGACTGTTTTCTGAGGAGGGTAATGACAGGGTCCCAGCCCCACTTCAGGAAGTGATGCTAAAACTATTTATGGCATAGCTTCACCTGACTCAGTGGTTGAGCATCGACCTATGAACCAGGAGGTCATTCATACTTGGATTCCTGGTCAGGGCACATGCTTGTGTAGTGGGCTTGATCCCCAGTGGGGGTTGTGCAGGAGGCAGCCAATCAATAGTTCTCTCTCATCATTGATGTCTCTATCTCTCTCTTCCTTTCCCTTCCTCTCTGAAATCAATAAAAATATATTTAAAAAAACTATTTCTGGAATAAATAGGATAGGAATAGGACGTTATGGTAAAAATGCAGCTGGAATAGTTGACCCTTGAACAACGAGGAGGTTAGCGTAACCCCCAGGCAGTTGACTATATTTCTTTGTATAACTTTTTTGAGTATCCAGTTGGCCCTTCGCATCCACGGATTCAGCTAACTGTAGATCAAAAATAGTGTTTGGGAATCCACGGTGGTGAATGCGAAAACACTGTTTTCAACCTGCAGTTGGTTGAATCTATGGATGCGAAACCTGAGGGTAGGAAACCTGCAGGTAAGAAGGGCCAGGCCCACTGCATTCACTGAAAAACATCCGCCTATAAATGGCCCTGAGCAGGTCAAGTCTGTGTTGTTCCAGGGTCACCTGTCTAAGGAGGTGGGAGAAGACTGAGCAGAGCCAGGCCACATCCACCCGAGTGACTGGGTGAGGCTGACTTACGCGATATGCTATTTGCGGATGGGTGGGGGGAGACGGGTGTGTACTCTTGGACATGGCACCTTATGGTAGAGAGGGGGCATCTGTGGGGGGCAACCCAGAGTCACTGAGATGGAGGATGGAGCTGGGATGGGTCAGTGTGTCTGTGTGGAGACTCGCCATGGCTTTATGATGCTGTGCAGGGCCTCTGGGTGGAGAGGCCTGTGCACTCCATGTGGACCTGAACTTGAGCTCCAAGGCAGCCTTAGGAGTGCTGGAGCCGGACACAGACCACACCCAGGGAGAGCAGTGTAGGCTTTCAGGCAGAGGAACTAATTCAAATCTGGCTAACCTGTGTACAAGCTGCGTGACCAGGGTGCTTACTTAACATGTGTGAGCCTGCACTCCTCGTGTAATAATAATGCTCTCTAGCACGGTTATGAGGCGTAGTGATGCTTGATGTTAGTGCTTCTGGTGTAGTAAAAGTAGATGTGTAGTAAATTGTAGCTATTATTCTTATTATTACTAGACTTCGATGTTCACAAATAATTTTGGTATTTTGTAAAATGTTATGCATTGTGAATCATCGGATGAGTTGCCTTGTGTTTTTACAGTTTGTTTTTTTTTTTTACTTACATTCACTTTAGTTTAAAAAATAATTTAATACTTTTTAACTGTTGACAGTATTACGGATGTCCCCTTTTGCCCCTTTAGCTCCCTCCATCCAGCCCCTTCCCCACCCCCGGCCTTCACCACATGATTGTCTGTGTCTATGGGCTATGCATATGTGCAGATGCAGTCTAACCTGAGTTCTCAAATGTTTCCCATCTTGAACAATTTGGTTTTTGAGCAAGGTGTTCATGGAAAATGTCTTGGTTCTTGAATAAAACGTCAGTTCTCAATCTGACAACCCTTTCATGTGGATATCTGTAAGATCAGTCATGTATCTTTAAGGTGACAAGGGAGAGAATGCATGAGTGTGAGTCAGTTTACTGCTGTTAACATCTCAGGAAATTGTGCTGTGGATCTTTTCATGTTTTTTTTTGCTTTTGTTGCTGCTTATTATTGTTAAATGCATACAGTAAGTCATTAAGAACGTTAGTGATAGCAGCAAAATAAAAAGGAAAGTTGTGAGAACCATAGAGCTTAAAAAAGAAATAATTGCTAATTATGATAGAGGTGTTCTCATGTCTGATCTGGCTACCGAGTATGGCGTGGCGAAATCGATGATTAGCTCTCAACATTAAAGGTAAGTTCTAGCATGCACGTAAGTTTTAATTTTTTACTGTACATTTCATTTCCCTTTTGTTATATTTTCATTTGCATTTCATGTCCTTTTTGTTTTTAAAGTGTTTATTTATAGATTAATTAGTACATTAGAAATGTACTGTATACCAGAATGGTTAAAATAAGGAATCATTTGGGGGTCTGGAACGGATTCATTCAATTTAGATTATTTCTAATGGGAAAAAATGCCTTCTGGGACAAATTAAGTTAGAGAACCAAGGTTCTACTGTATGTTCTTTGGTTAATCTCTTCCTGTCCCCTATACCCCAGCCTCTGAGATCTGTCAGTGTGTTCCATGCTTCCATGCCTCTGGACCGATTTTATTCATTAGTTTATTTTGTTTATTAGATTGTACCTATAAGTGAGATCATGTGATATATGTCTTTCTCTGGCTTATTTTGCTTAGCATAATAATCTCCAGGTCACTCCATGCTGTCTTAAAGGGTAAGAGATCCTTCTTTTTCAAAGCTGCATAGTGTTCCATTGTGTAAATGTACAACGGCTTTTTTATCCACTGATCTACTGACGAGTACTTGGACTGTTTCCAAATCTAAGCTGTTGTAAATAGTGCTGCTATAGACATAGGGGTGCATACATTCTTTCTGATTGGTGCTTCCAAATTCTTAGGATATATTCCTAGAAGTGGGATCACTGGGTCAAATAGCAGTTCCATTTTTAATTTTTTAAGGAAACTCCATACTGTTTTCTACAGTGGTTGTACCAGTCTGCATTCCCACCAGCAGTGTACTGGGGCTCCCTTTTCTCCACATTTTCACCAGCACTTCTTTGTTGATTTATTGATGATAGCCATTCTGGCAGGTGTGAGATGATACCTTATTGTGGTTTTAATTTTGCATTTATCTGATGATTAGTGACCTTGAACATCATTTTATATGTCTATTGGACATCTGTATGTCCTTTTGGAGAAGTGTCTACTCAGATCCTTAACTCATATTTTAATTGCATTGTTTGTCTTCTTGGTGTTGAGTTGTATATATTTTGGAAATTAAACTCTTATCAGATGCATCATTCATGAATATATTCTCCCATACAGTGGTTTCCCTTTTCATTTTGTTAATGACTGCTTTTGCTGTGCAGAAACTTTTCAGTTTGATGAGTCCCATTTGTTAAAAATAAATTACTAATTTAAAAAGTTAAAATTGCATATTTTAATTAGTACAACATGATACACATAGTGAAATAATTATTACAATCAAGTGTATTCATCTTCTCACAGTTACCTTATTTTTGTAGTGAGAACACCTGAAATCTGCTCTTAACAAATTTTCAGTATACTATATGGAATTACTAACTATAGTCATTATGTTATACATTAGATCTCTAGAACTACCCTTCTGTGTCTGCTTCTAGGAATTCACCTTTTTATTATTCCACTTATAAATGAGATCATGCAGTATTCTTCCTTCTTCACCGTGTTTTTAAGTTCACTAGTTCCACTGAAGCTCTCAGGACTGGGAAGGGTAGGAAGTTTTAACATGTTTTATGGATGAGGATCCTGGGGCCAGAGTGGGTAAGGCGTGCAGTGACACTGGGGTACAGGCCTCCCCTTCACACCCACAACCTGACCAGAAATCAGCAGTTCTGGGAGGAATGTACTGAATCTCACCAGGTTCTTAGATCTGCCCTCTTTCTGTTTTGCATTGCAAACTATCCCTGGGAACACAAATTAATTATGCCTTAAGTAACCATCTGGGTGCAATTGCTTACTCTCCCTTCTGGAAAAAATCAGGAGCCCACCCCCACCTCCTAGCTCTTATCTCTCTGTGCAATTCATATGTGCTAACACCAGATCAGGTTTACAGATTGGAATCCTTGTTCTCTGCAATTCAGGATTCTACTTCAAACTCTGTCACCATCTGTCAGGACTGCATGGCAATGGGTGGGAGGTGGGAGGTGGGGGGGTGGGACAGCAGGCAGTGGACCCTTTACATGAGTAATCCTTCTGGGCCTTAACTTGCAGATTGCCAGGCCCCCTATGTCAATGTGCACAAGCACACAGGTCAGTGGGGCAGGTCTAAGGAGAGGGTGCAGGAACCCAGGAACAAAGACCTGTCCCTCACTGTCATCCATTGTCCCCAGTGGAAGCTATCCATCATGCAGCTTCCCGCCACAGCTGGATGGGCCAGCTGCCTCCCCAAGGGATCTTTTCTTTCTCTGGCTGCCCCAGGAGAACTTGATGGCTGTCTTTTCAAAGCTATTTCCTCTTAAGACCTCTTATGCACAACGTTTTGAATACTGAGAGGCCACCTCCATTTTGGACCCTTTTGAAGTTTTCTCATTGTGGTGGGCGGAGGAATGCAAACTAGGGATCATCTTGGCTGATCCCTCAGAAGTTGTCCACAACAAAATGGGGGCTTTGAAGTCAGGTTTTTGAGTGCAAAGACTTGTTATGCTTTCGAATCTCCCTTGTCTTGATAAAGAAGAAAGAGCGAACAGACACATCAGGCAGCCTGTTGCTTGTGTGAATCCAGTGGTCCTGCCCCTTTTTCCTTCTGATGTGACGATGTGAGCACCGAGTTCCCTGTGAATCTGGAGGCACATTGTTTTGCATGTATGCATCACCCAGCCCGTGTTACAGCCCTTCTTGCAGACATTTTCCCAGAGCCCCGAGTGAAGTCTGGTTATGTTCAGTCATGATGGAAACACGCTGCATGTGTGTTGCATGATAGCAGATGAGAATTTAGTGACTAAAATGAGCAGTTAACTCAGATTTAATGGGACTGTAATTGTACAGTGAATTTTAAATGCCCTTTTGATTATTGCATCAGGGTTTTATTGAAATACAAACTTGGCATTATGTCTTGATGTTTTAAAAATAATTACATCAAACCTAATGAGAGGGAACCCAATAAGAATATCCAATTACCTCTCAAGGGTGCCAGGTTTTCCATTTCAGCTTTGTGGTTTTCACTGACCTTGACAGTTTTCTCCTAATTGTGATATAAAGGTAATACATTTGGTTAGCATAATTAATTATTATTCTCATTGTACAGTTTTTCTAATAAGGACCCCAAATAATCTAGTCTACTGTTTTCTTCTTTAGGCCGCTTGCTGCTACTCACATTTATTTTCTCCTCCCCCCCCCCCCCCCCCGCCACCTGCCAAGCTGGTGAAGATATGAAACAATATACTTAGGATTCCCTGGGATAAATGTGTTCTTTAGTCTAATTCAAGAATAGTTTCAGAGCCTACAACATAGTAGGCTTTGTACTAGGTTCTGGTATATAAAAATGAATGCAAATATCTCTGTTGTCTATAAGCTTTGCTCCTTTAGCCTTCCTCATCTTTCTCTTTCACCATCATAGTAGTTACCATCATCCTCATCATCTATTCCATATGTGCTTTAGGAGCCCTCATACTGTCTTTCACATGTCTCCTCTTAATTACAGTTCGTAAAAACCCTATGACTAGGTGCCAGTATTACTAGTATTCCCATTCTGCAGATGAAGAAATCAAGACTTGGAGAAGTTAAATACATGCAAAGCAGTGGTGCTGGGGTTCAAGCTGAGGTCTATTTGGTCAGGGTTTCCACCCTTAGAACCTCAAGTCACTCCTCATGTCACTCTTACTCCCCACATTTGGAACAACTTTCCAGGATCTGCAGAATGGGATGATGTTCCCAAGGTCCTCCAGGGGGCCTCAGTTAACTTTTAAAGTGCTGGTTCCACTTCTGTGCCCTGAGAGTTAACCCAGCAGGTGGGACTACTCAACTTCCCCTTTCCCCTGCTCTCCAGGCCTTTGTGCACAGGGCTTCTTTTGCCAGGAGTGCCAACTGAAAAATGAGACAGAGGGCCAAAAACCAGGACTACAGGCTTTATTAGAGGAGAAGGACCCTGCCGGGCTGCCTCACAAGGGGAGAGAGCAACACGTGCAGAGGTGAACATGCCTTTTGAGGGGAGGAATGGAAACAGATGGGGCTTAGGGTACTCGGCACACGCTTGATTGGTGGTTTCATATAAGGCACATGATTAGGCACTTAAGTGCTTAGGAATTGGGGGGCTTAGGGTATTTGGCAGGTGCTGATTGGTGGTTCAATGTATAGTCCATATAAGGTGCCTGGTTAGGTGCTGAGGAATGTCTAGGCCGCAGGTGCAGGTTATGTCATACTCCGTCCATCAGTTGGGGGAAGGTAGGATCTATCATTCCAGGCTTTTGGTGATATAAAAAACAAAAACAAAAAAACTGAGAGTCCAGGCAAGGTCAGGGAGTGAAGGTCCATCTTCTGTAGCTGCTTCCTGCTGAGAGGGGGCTTTGTTGGGGGAGTTGTTAGGGGCATCTACCTGGGTTCTCAAGGATTCTGTTGCTAGGTTCTGAATTCAAGGCCAGATAGATCTCTCCCACCTTCTGGTTGGCAAACGCTTGCATTCTGTTCTGCAAGAAACTAGTGAAATGGCACATGAGACAGGGGCCAAAAATCAAAATTAAAAGAATAAATACCAGTGGGTCTAATAGTGGGAGGAGTCATGGAGTAAGTGAGCCAAAAATGGCATATCCCCCTTCTAGCTGGTTACGTTGTCTTTGGTCAATCCTGTCCTGAAGGGATTTAATGTGATCTTTGACAATTCCTGATTCATTTACAAAGTAGCAGCATTCTTCCCCAAGAAAGACACAGGTACCCCCTTTTTCTGCTGTCAAGAGATCTGAAGCACACCAGTTCTGTAAGGCTACCACTGCTAAGGAGTCTACCTGCCTTTGAAGGGATTCAAGGGAAATGCTAATGATGGAGATATCTTGTGAAAATTCAGCAGACAATTTGTGGTAGAAATGAACAGAAGAGGAAATGCCTCCTCCTCCTGTCCCTACTGCATTGAGGACTCCTGTACCCACTAAGAGGGGACAAGGGCTGCCCTTTTGTAGCGAGGCCTGAGAAGACCAAGAGAGGATTTGAGTTCTTCCTCTGTTCTGATAGAAAGACTGGGGGTTAGGAAGACATAAAGACAGAGCGAGTGTGACAGGTCCTGGGGGACACAGGTGTAGGCTGTAGTCCCACAGAGGAGAAAAATACCTAGTGGAGGGCAGGCTAAGGGAGGGGGTAAATTTATAGATTGTGCACAGTTGTAAGGTGTAGGAGTAGTTGAGGTAGTGGTTTGAGAGGCATTTGTTAAACAGGTAGTGTTTTCCGTATTAAAGAAAGAGATGTTGTATAGGGTGCGTTGAGGTCTGGTATAGGTAAAAGTTAAGTTAGTGACCCAATAGGTTGGGGTTGGAGTGGCTATGATGAGGGTTCAAGCCAGTGACAGACAAATCCAGCAGGATGTAGAGAAGGCGGGATTGATGTTAGAGAGTAGATGGAAAGTTGTGTTGATGAGGGTGGGCAAAGGAGTAGGTCCAGAGTTCGTAGGCTGAGAGAGAATGTCCTTTAGTGAGGGAGGGATAGGTCGGGGATTAATATAAGTTTTAATAAAGATAATTATACCCCCGGGATCTCTACCTCCTCCATCTATTCTGATTCCTGCTGGCTGAGCCTGGCTCCAGAGTGGGTCTGCTGAGTTTGATATGGTAAAGCTGACAGGATTACACGTAAGGGGGCCACAGTCCAAGGGGGGTTTAAGGTTTACCAGTGGACTATGTAAAGCACCAGAGTGGTAGTGAGAACACTGCCAATATGGACAGTAGAACTCCCCTACATCGTCACAGTCCCCTTTTTGGTGATATTTCATGCATAGATATTTGTGGTCGGTGGTATAGGCCTGATACCACCCAACACAGCTGGACCACCCAGGGGCCATGGCTGCACAAGCATCAAAATAGAGAGTGACACTAGAGGACCTCCCATCCCAGATAGTAGAATTGATGACTCCCTCATCATCCCAAGTCTGTTTCACCTGAAAAGGCCAAAAACCTTCATTGGTGCATTCATTGTTAGCTGCCTTTAGGAGAATTATGGTGAGGAGACAAGGCATATAAAAAGGAATTCAAAAACCTGAGCTTCTTTCGGAGTAAAAAATTGGAGGGTCCCGTGCCAGATAAGATCCACTATCCATGAGTGTAAATCTTCTGGAGAAGCAGATTGTGGTTGCCACCAGGACCAGTTATTCAGGATGCACTGCAGGAAATGGCAGAATTTTGCCTATAAGGAATGATGGGTCATCAAGTCCTGGATGGTGTTGCTGAGTCCTCTTCGGGGATGGCGGGGAGACATTTGGTGAGTCTGAGAGAGGTAGGTCCTGTGGGGGTAGAAGTGTAGGAAGGTAGTGTTTTGTGTAGAGGTTTGTGTGGCTTACTGTGTGAGAGGTGATACCAGTGGTGGATTCCTCGTACCTTTGCTGCAGTAGGGTTGGGTAGTATAACTGGGAAAGGTCCCTCCCATGTGGGTGTTAAGGATGCCTTTCCTTTTTTCTTGACGTAGACCCAGTCCCCAGGAAGGACTGAAAGATGAGTAGAAGTTGTAGGAAAGGGACGGGGGAGGAGATTATCAGCATGTTGTTATAAGAGTGCCCTCATATGGGCAAAAGCAGGGAAGTAGTCTCCCGGGGAAGGGGAATTGTCTTCTGGGGTTTGGAGGACAAAAGGCCAGCCATACATGATCTCCAGAGGGCTTAGAAGTAGTGGTTGTCATGGCATGGCCCTCAGTCTCATTAGTGTCAGGGGAGAAGTTCAGTCCTAGGCATATGGAGCTCTAAAGATAGCTTGGTTAGATGTGTTTTTAAGAGATGATTGGCCTTTTCTACTTTACCCGAAGATTGAGGGTGGTAGGGGATGTGGAGGTTCCATTTGATGTTTAGCATTTGAAAAACCAGCTGCGTTATCTGAGAGATGAAAGCGGGCCATTATCAGATTGAAGAGACATTGGAAAGCCAAAGCGGGGGATGATGTCATGGGTGAGGGCTACCACTACTGTTTGAGCATTCTCCCTGCTGGTGGGATAGGCTACTATCCATTCTGAAAATGTGTCAACTAGAGTGAGGAGATAACGATGTTTTTGTGTGAGAGCATGTGTGTGAAGTCTATCTGCCAGTCCTGCCCTGGGAGGTTTCCTCTTATCTGGTGTGTTGGGAAAGAGCGAGGGCAGGCTCCACCCTGAGGAGAGCAGGGATTGCAGATGTCACATGTACTAGTTATCTTCTGTATTAAAGAGGATAAAGACGGAAAGGACAGAAAGCTAGTGGTGTACAGCAGAAGGGGTTTTTGTCCCACATGGAAAGTGTTATGGATTCTCTGGAATATCTCCATTGCTTGGGCCTGGGGAAGGATGGATTTTCCTGCCTGAGTGTACCATCCTTGCTTCTTGTGGTACCCTAGGTACTTGAGTATTGTGGGGGAATTGTAGGTAAAACCAGTAGTATTAAGTTAGTTTGGGTGGTGCCTGACTGGGCAACTCTTTTCGCTGTCCTATCTGCCAGGTTATTGCCAATAGCAACAGGGTCCATAGAATTCTGGTGTCCTTTGCAGTGTATGATGGAAGCTGCTTTTGGCAGCATGGCTGCATCAAGTAAGGCCTTGATGTAGGTATGGTTGTGTAGGGGATTGCCTTTGGTGGTTAGAAATCCCCGTTCGCGCCATATGCTGGCAGAAGAATGAGCTATGTGGTATGCATATTTAGAGTCAGTGTAGATATTTATGGACTTGCCAGCCGAGATGGTTAGAGCTCTGGTAAGGGCTATGAGTTCTGCTTGTTGAGATATTGTGTTTGGGGGAAGGGAACTTGCTTCTATTATGGATGGATTGCTAGATACTATAGCATATCCTGCTTTATATAGTCCCTCCTTTGTGTGGGTAGAGCTGCCATCGATGTAAAGGGTTTGTTCGGGTGTGGAGAGATGAGTGGGTGAAATATGAGGAAAGGGAGATATGAACTGGGTAATTGTTTCAATGCAGGAGTGGAGAGGAGGATCCGTCCCAACAGGGAGGAGAGTAGCAGGATTCAAGGGAGAGCAAGGAATGAAAGAAAACTGGTGGTTTTCAATGAAAACTAGATGGTACACCTGAAGTCGTGAAGGTGAGAGATGCTGTATAGCCTTATGGTCCTGAAGGTGATGAGGGAATTTGATAGTAGTGTGCTGCCCAGAGGTAAGTTTAGAGCTTTCTAGGGCCAGAGTAGCTGCTGCTGCTAGGGCTCTGAGACAAGGGGCCCAGCCCCTACAGGTGGGGTCTAGTTGTTTTGATAGGTATGCCACTGGGGCGAAAGAGGGACCTTTGTCTTGTCCTAGAACCCCCAGAGCCAGGCCATGATTTTCATGAGTGTATAGTATGAATGACTGTGAGAGGTTGGGAAGGTGTAGTGCTGGGGCCTGGATAAGAGCCTGCTGTAAGGATTTAAAGGCCGATTTTATAGGATTAGAGGGGTCTAGAGGCTCATTGGGGTCTCCTTTAGTTGCCTCATACAGGGGTCTGGCTAGGTTACTGTAATTGGTGATCCAGGAACGAAGAAAACCAGCCACCCTAGGAAAGAAAGGAGGTCAGATTTGGTGGTTGGCATCAGTAAGGAAGAGATAAAGCTTTTACGGTCTGCAATAATCTCCTTCCTCTCTTGTGAAATTCTGATCCCAAGGTATGTTACTGCTGACTGGAAGAGCTGAGCCTTAGTTGCTGAGACCTGATAACCACGCTGGGCAAGAAAGTTAAGAAGTAGACACATGTCATCCTAGGAGGTTTGGAGATCAGAACTGCACAGTAGGAGGTTGTCTACGTATTGTAGGAGAGAGCTTCTGGGCAGCGCCAGATCCCGCAAGTCTTTTGCCAATGCCTGCCCAAAGAAGTGGGTTGCTATCCCTAACCCCCTGGAGCAGAACCATCCACGTGAGCTGCTGTAAATGTCTAGTTTCAGGGTCAGTCCAGGTGAACGCAAAGAGGTCCTGACATTGTGAATCTAAAGGGATAGTGAAGAAGGCATCTTTTAGGTCAAGGACTGTAAAAAAGGAGGACGAAGGGGGAATAGAAGACAGAATGGTATAGGGATTGGGCACAACAGGGGCTTTGGGGCCGTACTGCCGAGTTAATGGCTCTGAGGTCTTGAACCAGGCGATACGAGCCATTTGGTTTTATAACAGGAAGGATGGGAGTGTTGAAGGGGGAGTTTGTGGGCCTCAGAAGACATGAATTGAGAAATAGTAGGTTTAAGGCGGAGTAGATGTTTGGTTGGGACAGGGTATAGGGGGACGAAAGGGAAGGAGTCAGGATTTTTGCGGTGGATAAGGACGGGAGTATGGTGTTTGGCTACGGATGGATTGGAGGTGTCCCAGGCTGTAGGGTTGACTTTATCTGGAGGTAGTGGGGGATTGACCGAGGCCGAGTCTGACTCAGCAGTGGAGACAAGCCGAGGGTGTGTAGGCAGAGGGAGTCAGTGAGACCATTGCATGGAATTTAGATAAGATGTCTCTCCCCAGTAAAGGGGTGGGGCATTGGGGAATAACTAAGAAGCGGTGTGTGAACTGTATTCCCTCGAAGGTACAGAGTAGGGGTTGAGTTACTAAAGGGATGGTCTTTGTTCCTGAGACTCCCACGATAGTAGTGGTGGATGGCTTTAAGGGGCCCGAAAATTCGGGCAAGGTGGAGTAAGTGGCCCAGGTATCAACAAGGAAAGAGACTGGCTTACCTGCTACGCGAAGATTTACCCTGGGCTCCTGATGCGTGATCACCACCGGGCCAGAGACCCAGGGCCCTGTCAGTACTCTCTTGCCAGTCATAGCAGATCTGTTGTGGATCTGGATGTGGGTGTTTTTATTAGAGAGGAAGATCCAGCCCCCCTTTGGCGACTGGGGCAATCAACTCCCCAATGCCCCTCCAATTGGCAGTGCGGACATGGGCCAGGTGGGGGCCTCGGGTTTGGGCAGTGTCTTGCCCAGTGTCCCTGCTGTTTGCATTTGAAGCAGGCTCCTGGTGGGGTTGGTGTAGGCCTTGCTTTCTGAGTTGGCATGGAGCCTTGAGATGTGGAGCCCTGTAGGGCCTTTACCAGCATAAGGTAATTTTCCTGGTCTCTTTTTTTAAGGTCCTCCTTTTCCTGATCTTCTCTATTATGGAAGACTTTAAAGGCCACGTTAAGGAGTTCCCTCTGGGGAGTCTCGGGCCCATCCTCAAGCTTCTTCAGTTTTTTTCTTATGTCTGGGGCCGACTGGGATATAAAATGTGAGTGTAGTAAGGCCATACCCGCTGGGGAAGTAGGATCAATACGGGTATATTTTTGTAGCAAGTGCAAGGCATTCAAGGAATTCTCCAGGGTTTTCCTGTGGGGGCTGGGTAATCTCCTTTATTTTATCATAATTTACCGCCTTACTAGCCAGCCTGTGAAGAGCCTGGAGAATATTGTCAAGCCTACGATTCTGTGCTTCTTTATTCTGATGCCCAAGTTGGTAGTTCCAGTCGGGATCTTCCCGGGGAACTGCAAGGTTGCCAATAAGACTGGAGTTGTTACGAGTGTGGATCTCATCTGAAATCTGCTGAGCTGTGTCCCATACTCAGTCTTTGTCTGATGGAGTTATAGAGGAAGTGAAAATGATAAAAATGTGCCAGGTAAGATCATAAGATTGAGTGATGTATTTGAATTCTTTGATGTAGTTATCAGGGTTTGAGGAGAAAGAACCGAGGTGTTATTCAATTTGAAAAAGATCTGAAAGTGAGAAGGGAATGGCTACCCGGATGATGCCCTCCGTCCCTGAGACCTCACGCAAGGGGAACTGCCCGGCCTTCTGAGAATTCGGTTGCTGGCAGTCACGGGGCGGAGATTCGGGGGAGAGCGGCGCAGGCGCAAGGGAAGGCGGGAGGTTAGAATTCTCAGGTGGTAGGTCGTGGGGTGCAGTTTTGGTGGCAGGGTTGTAAGGAGGTGGTGGGAGTGAGACATGTGGAGAGGAATGATCCGCTGGGTCGAAAGAGCAGTCAGAAGACAGAGAAAGGGGCTGAGGACAGGTTTGAGAGGGCAAAGAGGACTTTGAGAGGAGGATCTGATCGGTGGAACATGAGGAGTAAAGCGAGGGGTGAGAGCGGAGGAAAAAGAAAGCCTGTACGTAGGGAATCTCGAAAGCTTTCCCTGTCCGGTGGCAAAAATTATCTAGATCTCGGAGGATATTGGAATCAAAAGTGCTGTTTTCAGGCCACAGAGAGCCATTATTGAGTTTATATTGTGGCCAGGTAGTGTTACAGAAAAAAAAATGAGCTTCTTTGGTTTGATGTAGCCAGAAAGACCAAGGGTCAAGAGATTGGCGAGGAGACACTCTAAGGGTGTGTTTCAAGGGGGTTTGGACTGAGAAGTTCCCATGACCAGAGGGAAGGGCCACCGGGAAGTTGGGGAGGAAAGAAGGATCATCCTCCTTTTTCCTTAGCCAACCTGTAGAGAGAGAGAGATGAGAGAAGGTTCCAAGGTCGTCACCCTGAGACCTTTCCTGTGGAGTAGAGCAGAATTTCCCGGCCAGGCACCTGGGCTTTCGTAGAATGTAGAACGTGTAGCCGAGTATACGGGAAAACTCTGAGGCCCTTCCAGGTCAAGGGAATGATGATGGGGGGGTGGGAAAGTCCCTGAAGCCTACCAGTGAGAAAGCAACGAGATCCCCACATGTCCTGGTATGGCAGGGTTCGAGAGGTGTCCGGCGTGGGCCAATCAACTCAGAACCATGCCACCAAGCAGAGCCAGAGCACGAGTCAGAAGCTCGGGGCACGAGTCAGAGCCAGAGCACGAGTCAGAAGCTCGGGGAAAACTCTGAGGCCCTTCCAGGTCAAGGGAATGATGATGGGGGGGTTGGGAAAGTCCCTGAAGCCTACCAGTGAGAAAGCAACGAGATCCCCACATGTCCTGGTATGGCAGGGTTCGAGAGGTGTCCAGCGTGGGCCAATCAACTCAGAACCATGCCACCAAGCAGAGCCAGAGCACGAGTCAGAAGCTCGTGGCTAGGTTCGAGGATCATCCATGCTCCCATGCACCTCTCCCAGACTTTGTCACCAAATGAAACAATGAGAGAGAGCGAGGCCGAAAACCAGGACTACAGGCTTTATTAGAGGAGAAGGACCCCTGCCAGGCTGCCTCGCAAGGGGAGAGAGCAACACGTGCAGAGGTGAACACACTTTTTGAGGGGAGGAATGGGAAGGGATGGGGCTTACAGTACTTGGCACACGCTGATTGGTGGTTTCATATAAGGCACATGATTAGGCACTTAGGTGCTTAGGAATAGGGGGGGTTAGAGTATTTGGCAGGTGCTGATTGGTGGTTCAATGTATAGTCCATATAAGGTGCCTGGTTAGGTGCTCAGGAATGTCTAGGCCGCAGGTGCAGGTTACGTCATACTCCGTCCATCAGTTGGCGGAAGGGAGGATCTATCACAAACAATGTCTGTTCCTTCTTTTTTCCTTCTGTCAAAACCTTTCCCACCCTCCAGTGCCCCATCTCTCTGAAGTCCTCTCTCACCCTGAGTTAGAATCAATCACACCTTTCTCCATGAATGCAAACCTTGTTACCTCTTTTGCAATCAGTAGATCATTCTGCCTTGTATACTGTTGGCTTTCACCCTCAGTGTTTTCCACTTCACATGGTTCCTGTGAATGGATCTTGCCCATCTTGGTAGCTCCCTGACACCCAACACAATGTTTTATAGGTATGAGTCCTAAGAAGTACTTGCTTTATTAAATAATTATGTAGCTGCAAGACATGGATGGCACAATTTAAGCTGCTATAAGTTAGGAGAAAATGTGTTCTACAATTCTAAGATACAGTTTCTGAAATTCTCTACTAAAGGGCTTTCTATCAGAATCGGGTCATCCAGAGAGAACTCAGAATACTTTTTGCTTTTTGTGAAATAGATAATTAATTACTAAAATTCTGAAGAATCATAGGAAAGATAAGATTTTTTTAATTATTATTTTTTCATTCCTGAGGCTACTCATAGAAAGGAAATGTTTAAACACAACTAATATAAACATGAATAAGCAACTAAGCATAGTGGTAAGGAATGGTCTTTGGGTCTAAAGTAATGGAAAGGTACCAGCATGGATTTGTAAATTTAATCTTGTTTGTAGGTTTAGCTATATATACAGGGGTGGCAAAAGTAGGTCTACAGTTGCTTCTGCATCAATATTTATTATTTTTCCATACACACAACTGTAAACCTACGTTTGCCGACCCCTGTGTGTGTGTGTGTGTGTGTGTGTATCTATCTATATAAAAGGCTAAGTGACCATCGCATCTGAAACAACTGAACAGACAACTGAACAGGCTGTGTGGGGTG
Organism: Corynorhinus townsendii; assembly: GCA_026230045.1. Lineage (NCBI taxonomy): Eukaryota > Metazoa > Chordata > Mammalia > Chiroptera > Vespertilionidae > Corynorhinus > Corynorhinus townsendii. Next base: position 79,934,825 of record JAPDVU010000005.1, read on the forward strand.
ACTAGGCCTGCAGGGTGGTTAGTGAGGGGTGACCAAATGACTGAGCAGCAGGCTGCATGGGACGACCATGCCCACAGGGGGCACAGTTGGGGGCAATCAGGCTGGCAGGGAGTGCAGTAAGGGCGACCAGGCTGGTGGAGGGGGTACTAAGGGGTGACCAGGCTGGTGGGGGGTGGCATTTTGGGGTGACTACGCCTGCAGGGAGGGCAGTTGGGGGTGACCAGGCCAGTGGGGGGGGGCAGTTAGGTGCGATCAGGCAGGCAGGTGAGCAGTTAGGAGCCAGTGGTCCTGGATTGTGAGAGAGATCAGGCCTAAACCAGAAATCGGACATTCCCGGAGGGGTCCAGATTGGAGAGGGTGCAGGCTGGGCTGAGGCGACCCGCCCTGTGCACGAATTTTGTGTACCAGGCCTCTAGTCCTATATAATAAAAGGCTAATATGCAAATAGACTAAATGGTGGAACAGCTGGTCACTATGAAGCACACTGACCATCAGGGAGGAGATGCTCAACGCAGGAGCTACCCCCTGGTGGTCAGTGCACTACCACAGGGGGAGCGCCACTCAGCCAGAAGCCGGGCTCATGGCTGGTGAGTGCAGCGGTGGTGGCGGGAGCCTCTCCTGCCTCCGCGGCAGTGCTAAGGATGTCCAACTGATGTGGGCCTAAGCCGTCAGTCAAACATCCCCCAAGTGCTCCTGGTCTGTGAGAGGGTACAGGCCAGGCTGAGGGGACCCCCCTCCAAGTGCATGAATTTTGTGCACTGGGCCTCTAGTATACATATAATGTATATCACACACAGTATCACAGGTGTTGACTTTAGGGTTAGTTCTCTTCTGTGCTGCATGCTTTTGCCTTGATGCATCTCTTGATGCATTTACATATATAAATTATTCTACTTCCTTATTAAATGGTGAGCTTGCTGAGTGGTTGCTTGGTGGATACATGTTCAAAAAAAGAGCCATGTGAATTGAAGTGAGATTTGAGTCCATTTCAGTAAATAAAATTGTGTCTGAGTTGGAACAGTACAGTATTGACCATAAATATAACTAGAAAGTTAGTTCTGCAGCTTTACCTAGCCTGTCTGAATGTTTGGAAAGGAATGATGACAACAGCTAGCACTGTTTGTATCTACCATGCACAAGGTTCTGGTCTAAGTGCTTCTGTTCTGTTCTCATTCTCTTTTACGTATAAGGAAATTGAGGCACAAGTTTAAGTAACTTGTTCATGGTTACAAATCTAGTAAGGGGGTATCCTACCAGAGTCCAACCTTAATGATGCCTGAGATAGTCATCTTACCCTGCATGTGCTTATCACAATGCTTTGCAAGTGTGTTAACACATTCTCTTATATTATTATTATTTACTGATAAACTTTACTCTAACAACTGTACTTTTTCCCTGGAGGAATGAAAATAAATAAGTGGCCAGCTCATCTCAAAGGCTCATATACTCTGTGTAGATTATAAAACCCCTCATGTTGAGATTCCTGGTTGGGGCACATGTCTGGGCTTCAGGCTCGGTCCCTAGTGTGGGGTGTTGTAGGAGGGAGTGGATCAATGATTCTCTCTCATCCTTGATGTTTCTATCTCTGTCTCCCTCTCCTTTCCTCTCTGAAATCAATAAAAATAAATAAATAAATAAATAAATAAATAAATAAATACTCATGTGGCCACAGGAGAACAGTGTTGTCTCTTTTCTCTCAGTATAAGAAAGACCTCAGGATCCAGTGGGAATGGCTTCAGAGCACTGATGACCTGGCTTCTTGCTCTGATATCTATAATAATAAAAGGGTAATATGCTAATTAGACCAGACATCTTCCGGACATCCTTCCTGATGAAACCGGGGATGGAGGGAACCCAGCCCAGGTGCCGGGTGCCTGCCGGCAGCCAGACGAGGGAAGCCTGGATCCTGGGTACCAGAGGGAAGCTGGTGCAAGCAGCTGGGGGAAGGAAGGCCTACTCTTGCATGAATTTTCATGCATTGGGCCTCTAGTAGTTAATAAAATTTGTGGCATTAGACAAGCCATTTAATCTCCTGGGGATGAACTGGATGGTGAGGCTAGAATTAACTGATCATCAAACGCTCTAAGATACCATAATCAGCAATGAATAATGAATCTTCAATGTGTTCCAGATCTCACAAGGTGACAGAGTCAGGCCAAGTCCAGATGAATAGCTTATTAGGGGCACTCTCTTAAAGCTGATGCTGGGCCCTTTTAGTTTTATGTGGAATATGAGAAGGAGTTTTATTTGTCTTTTGATTGAAAACGATAAAATTTACATCTAAAATGAATCTTATTATCTTGTTTGTGCACTGTACAACTCTAGGGGGCACCACTCACATTAACTGTGATGGACATGACACCTTTGGAATTGGGCAATGTAGTATCTCAGTCTTGGCAACTCAATTTTCCATAAAAGTAGCTCCTTTGATATTGTTTTATTTCTATGTTAGGACAAAGCTCCACATTGTAGAATGAGAGCTTAATATAATGGCAGAGCATCAGCAGGTATGCATGGTGCAATGGATGGAGATTTTGCATCCTCTGGGTATCTTGTATTTCTTGATCCAGACTCATTTACTTTGTGTAGATTCTGAAACCTCTCCTGTGGTCACAGGAGACCAGTGTTGCCTGTTTTCTCTCAGTGTAAGAAAGAAAGCAAAATTGAGCCAATGATGGAATTGCATTCGAAATAGAAAACTGGGAGCAGATGGTGATGGAATGAATCAAGTTTATCGGGCTCAAGGTCAGGATCAAGGGATGAAGGGAGAGGCAGAGATGAGCAAGGCATGGAGGTGGAGTCCAGTGATGAGGAACATTTGAAGATTCAGCCAGGAGTGGGAAGAAATAGAGTCAAAGAATCAAGATTTATATATATATTTTTAGCAGATTCATTTTTTTATTTTTTTATTGTTGAAAGAATTACAAATAGTAGTACATATGTCTCCTTTTTTTCCCCAATTGACCTTCCCCCAGCCTCCCCTTCCCCCCAGCACATGCCCCACACCACCCTTCCCAGTGTCTTTCGTCCATTGGTTATATACTTATATGCATGCATACAAGTCCTTCAGTTAATTCATTTTTCAAGCCATGACCAAAGGTTCCAAGCGGCCCTCACCTTTCTCTTAAAAAGCATCCAGACACCTTTTTGGTAGTAGTCAGTCCCACTTATCCCAGAGGTGTTTGCATTTTCAGTGTAGGTCAGGGGATGATAGTAGAGTATTAAGTTCATTTTAAGTGACGGTTGAGAGAGAAATTTTGAGAAAGGACACTTCTTGGAATGCACCATGTCAGGTGACTCCCTGCACATGCTTTTGAAGCCTACCGCAGTCCAGGAAAGGGAGAAAGCACAAGAACATCCCCACTCACGTTGTCCCAAAAGGAAAATGTTTACCTAGAACAGAGAGACATTGTTCTTGCCTACGTATTATTGAGTTCCTTTGTGTTATCTTTTAAAAACTTTGTCTTTATATCTTTGTCTTTATAGTTTTTAAACACTTTATTAAATTTATTGGGGGTGCATTGGCTAATAGGATTACACAGGTGTAAAGTGTGGAATTGTATAATACCACTTCTGTATTGCCTTGTGTACTCACCACCCATCATTTAGATATTATCACTTAGTACTTAGAGTCTTGAGGATAGGCGAAACAGTTTTTTCCTGACTCCTACAGTGCCTTCATGACTGTATACCATTTAAAATGAAAACACTAATTAGTTACTCAATTCAACATAATTGTCTATATTACTCACCTAAGTAGTTGCAGAGTGTTCTGGTTCCCAGAAAAAATGACATCAATTACAAATTACCAAAGTTCTTTACAATTCTGTAATCCCAGGTAACCCATTCTCTTCCCTTCTCTTCTCTTCCCTTCTCTTCTCTTCTCTTCTCTTCTCTTCTCTTCTCTTCTCTTCTCTTCTCTTCTCTTCTCTTCTCTTCTCTCTCTTTCTCTCTCTCATTGCCATGTGTATAACATACATACTCATCACACCTCTGGCTTTCATTATATTCACTGCCCTCTGGTATAGTTCTTTAATAAATGCTTGTGTTATATTCATTATTTATTCTTCAAAGTGATAATAGAAAATAAAGGTTCTTGCTTCTGAGGCAATGCACAAAGGGTTAGGAAGAAATTCCCTGAAGAAACTGTGGTGTTTTATATGCATGAAATTCTCAGTTCTGCTGTGTTCAGTTCTAATTACTGTTCAAGAAGGGATTGAAACCACGACTTTTCCATCTAGGCAGCCTTTGTAGGACGACCTTTTGCATTCATCTTTCAGTCACCCCCACTGGCTTTCTGGTACTTGCTGGCAGGATCCCGTGGTCCTCAAGCGCCCCAGCAGCACACTGTAGTACCCTTTCTCTACCCTCTTTTCTTGTATTGTGGGCAACACTTCATACTCTGGGGTTTTCTCCCTTAGCATAACCCTGTATTCTAGTAAAAAATAAACATTTGGTCTTTCCCTTTGATTCCTTATCATAGAACTCCTAAAATGCTTAGACTTTCCTGAGTGAGGAGTGTCTTTTGTATGCTAATAAGATGATTCCTAGTGGGAGGTGGAGAAATTGGAGGATCAGGGAGTGAGAGTAGGAGACTAGATAGTTTCAGGATGGGGTTTTTTGACAGAAAATAAGAAGGTATGATTAGAAGGTTGGAACTTCCAGCCCATCCCTGCACCTCCAGGAAGAGGAGAGGGGCTGGAGATTCTCAATTACCAATAGTCAGTGATTTAATCAATGATCTCTATATAAAGAAACTTTCATAAAAATCCCTAAATAGTAGCATTCAGGGAACCTCCAAGTATGTGAACACATCCATGTGCGGGGGTGGTGGGACAACGGGGAGGTGTATCCTGACTCCAGGGGACAGAGGCTCCTGCATGTGGAGCCCTTCTGGACTTTGCACCTAGCTGCTCATTTGCATTCTTTATAAGAAACTGTAATAGTAAATTTAGCACTTTACTGGGTTCTGTGCGTTGTTCTAACAATCAAACCTTTGGGAACTTTCAAATTTGTTTTCAGGTAGAAGTGTGGGTGGTGTGGGTACCCCACTTGTGTCTGGTGTCTGAACTGGGGACAGTCTTGTGGGAATGAATGCTTTACCTGTGGGGACCTGCTGACTCTGCATGTCAGAATTGAACTTAATTGAATTGAACTGAATTGAATTGTTAGAGACAACTGGCATTGGAGAATTGGACAGGTGGTTGGTTTCAGAAAAAACACACATTTGGTGTCAGAAGTGTTGTCTGAAAACACCACACAGACCCTGATATCTGTTAGGACCATTCAAAATTCATATTAAAATTACTAACATCTTAATGTGAAACTTTTCCAAGGCAACATACTGGCATTTTACCAGGACCTACAACACCTTAATTCCAAAGGGTTTTCAGTAGTGGGGAATCTCCAGTGTGGCAGACCAGTGCAGAATATATATTTGGGAGGGCAGTGTAGCAATGAAGAAATCATATCACATAGGCAATAGATATCGAAGAACCATTGGATATACTATTTTGAAACAGTGACATCAATGAGGAAATACTATTTTTATCACCTGAAAAAAGTTATATTAGTGGCTAGAGTGTTCACAGTGCATGTAGATACAGGATAATAGTGATGATGATGATGATGATGATGACGACGAAGATAAACCTTTAGCATTTAATGATTCATATCCTGTGGCCTGTTCCTAACACTGTGGAAGCACTGCAAACAGAAGTGTAATTATCCTTTTAGTTCGAAGGATGAAAGTTGCATTATGTTTCTCTACTGCAGTGATTATGGAGCTTTGTGTTGAGATGATAGAGCCACAAATTTGATGGGTCTAGATTATTCATCACCACAAAGCAGAGAGCTGCATGGCAGAATTGTTGAAATCTATAGTAGATTTGTGTGAGCAAGAAATACACTATTGTTGTGTTGAGGTGCTGAGATTTGGGGTTATTTATTGCAGGATTGTCTAGCTATGTTCCCTTTAAGAGTCATTTTTCTCCCAGGAAACCCAACATCAAAGCTTCCCTTTTCTGTGCATAAGGAAAGGCCCCTCTTATGTATCCCCAGTTGGGGTAGAAACTGGCCCCTCCCCATTGAATATCTCATTTGTAGGCCTGAAGGTACCCAAGGAAAAATTAAGGGCTGAGTCCATGCCCCCAGCTTCTGTGCTCTAATCTATCTATGCAGCATTTTACTCTGCCTCTCCTGGGTAGGTCAGGAACATTACTCTGACGGATGGTCTTCACATGGGACCTGAGGCCTGGGGAAAAAAGCTTCCCTATAGTACTTCCCAGCCTTTTTTCTCTCCGCAAACATGGAGCATACCTTTAAGCCCATGATCCACCAGGCGGGTGCAGTCCCCTTAGGGAAGGACATCACTGTCTCCCAGGGCAGCCCTACTCTGTCTGCCTGAGACTGATTTCCCCAACAGAAATTTAGAATTTGTCTTCCTCAGAGCACTTCTGGGCACTGCTGAGCACTTTGTCCCTGAAACTCTGAAGTGGGTTAGGCCAGCAGACCTGGAATTCATCTGTAGTCTCTGAATTCACAGCTACAGTTTTGGGATGAAGGGTGGTCATGGAATATGGGGGACACTCCTGAAGGGTGAGCAAGACAGTTCAATAAAGTTCAGGAAGAAAACATTAAATCTTCTATTGATTGATTTTTGTGAAAATGGGAGAAAGGAATTAATTTTTACTAATACATGGTATATGGGTATATAGGTTTGGGCTATGTGTCAGTCGGTCCTCTGACTCTGAGCCAGGCAAGGTGCTAAAGGAAGAAGTGTGTTCCATAGTTGAGGGGGGTTGTGAGTAGTGCCCCACTTGGTTTCAGCATACCACGTTGAATGTGCTCCGTTAAGTACAATGACATATTATGTTATCTCTTTTTAACTAAACTGATCTTCACAAAATGGACAAATGGCTTGAAAGGAGTTCTGCAAAACAGTCATAAAGCAAGCAAACATATGAACACATTCTAGGTCCAAGATAATAAAAGCAAGCCTAATCAGGTCATAAGAAAATGAAATAGCTGATGCTTCTTCTAGGACCAGTACTTCTTCAGTGACATTGTGAAGCAGAAGCAGCCACAACCTTAAAAATCATGAAGAAAACTAGTTGATAAAAAAGAATTTACATCCAGGTTTACCCAAATGTATACTTTTCCTTGCAATATTAACTTGGTAATTTGAAGTAACCATACTTATTAAAATACTAGAGGCTCAGTGCATGGATTCATGCACATTGAAAGGAAATTAATTAGAAGGTGGCCAGCACGGTGGGACTGGGTGAGATGGGCCAGACATGCCCTGGAGCCAACGTCCTGTGATTCCCCCCATGGCCAGTCACACCTGCGTGGTGCTGGGGCTCAAAGGGTATCTGTGGAGTGAGTGGGGTCCCTCTGGCAGGTGGGGTCCCTCAGCCTGGCCTGTGGGGATTGGGCAAAAACTGGCAGTCCAACATCCCCAAGGGGTATCAAAGTGCAAGAGGGCACTCTGCAAAGATGCTGTCGCTTGGCAGCTCCTTCATTGAGCATATGCCCCCTGGTGGTCATTGCACATCATAGCTACCAGTCAGACAGTCGGATGGTTACTTAGGCTTTTATATAGGTATAAATTAATGCTTTAAATTTTTTGTTATAATTATCTATTTGATGGATGTATATATTAACACAGCAGTGCATGTGAATAATTTACATATTAATGTTTTTAACTTAAAAATTTTTTGAATCTCTCTCAAAATTTTAATGAAGAAATAGTCTATCAGGTCTGAACGGAACTGGCGATGACTTCTTGTTGAAGTCTGCAAGTTTATTGCAGAATGCCCTAAAGCTCCGCAGAAAGGAATTCTGGAACCAAATGGGAAACCCTGTTCCACCCGTCAGGGTCTGGGATCAGTGAGGGCAACACAGAGCCAAAACAGAGTTCAAATTAAAGTTGGAAGCTCCCTTTACATTTTTGAAGAAGCCAAAGATTGGTTATGCACATATTTATTTAGTATAGAACTTCTCAGACCTTAAAAAATTAATATGCAATGAGTATCCTTCAGAGGACAGTATTTAGCATGTCCCCGAATGATTACAGAATCCTGTGTGTCTGTTCATGTGTGCACGTGTGTGTGCGCGCATGCGTGTAGTAGCAGTATAAAGGACTACTATTTCATAGAAACACTGAGATAGACAATTTTATTTCTCTTCTTACATTTCCTTTGCAAATGATATCAATAGCCCTTCAAGCAAATGCTATTTTCTCATGAGCCTTTCTGTCTTGGAAGCTCAGACATTTTTTTTTTTAATTAGAGAAAGCTCTAAAGCTGTTCATGTACGTTTTAGTCAAGAACATCTTAAGGAAGTATTTAGGAGGGTAGCTTGTATTTAAGTGCAGGTGTTTTCTCTATGTTTTAAGGGGTAGTGGTTTTCCATCATAATTTGAAAGGCCTGGTCACTCACTCAAGCATGGGTGGTGCAACTCCCTGAAAGACAACCACTTTTGTTAATGCCATGAGTAAACACATTCCAGCTAGCCCCTGTAGTAAGCAGAAAAATGGCCCCCAAAGGTGTCTACTTCCTAGTTCCCAGAGCCTGTGAATACATTATTTTACAGAGCAAAAGTGATTTGCAGATGTGATTAGATTTAACTTTGAGATGGGGTCACTACCTTGAATATTCTGAGTGCATGGGTATCAGGTGTGGTAATCATCAGGTCCTTAAAAGTGAAAAAGAAAGAAAATGTACTCACAGGGTCCTTGCAACTGGAAGAAGGCAAAAGAAGAGAGACAGACTATATGAGTACGGAAGAGAGATACAGCATTGCAGGCTTTAAAGATGTAAGGGAACCCCAAACTAAGGAATGAGGGTAACATCTAGCAGCTGGGAAAGGCAAAGAAATGGGCTCCTCTGGGCGTTAAGAAAGGAACGCGGCCCTACCGACATGTTGACTAGTGAGAAGCATGCCGGACATCAGCCTACAGAACTGCAAGGTAATATATTTGTGTTTGTTAAGCCGCTGCATTTGTGGTAATTTGTTATAGCAGCAATAGGAAACTAATATAGCTCTTAGGAAGACCTCTCTGTCTTGCTTGCTTGCTTTCTCTTCCTCTGAGGTAACCTGAGCATGCCCTTGCTTTTATAGCATTGACATTTGCTGAAGAAATTCCTGATCTCTCCTGACCCAGAACTGCAGGGCTCCAGAGTTATCAGGATGGCTCCTGTTCTGCAGAGGCACTAGCTGAGATTTCTACTTTGCACTGGGAGAAGGGTCCTCCTGGCTCCTCACCACAAGATCCAAGGAAGGCAAAAGGTGGCATTAATGCCTGTTCAATTTTTCTACTTTTATCTGGAAAATTGTTCCTATTTGGAAAGAGGGAAAGGAAAATAATCTCTAACCAGATAAAAACTGATTCTGAATAATTATCGTAGGGGCTTGATCTATATTATCGATCTTCATGAATCAACATTTTTTTCCTACTCCTAACTTCCTGAGGTTTAATGATTTGGTAGGGGTGTGAGTGTGTGTGTGTGTGTGTGTGTGTGTGTGTGTGTGTGTGTGTGTATGTGTGTGTGTGAGTGAATTAACCAATCATCTCAAATCATCCTTTATGTCCCAAGACTACACAGACACGGCCTTAAGATGACATGTACACTCCGCTATGTACTTTAAATACTTTTTTGATAATCTCTCTTCTTGTTCTAGGTTAAGGAATTGCCCTATTCTTCATGGTAACTTTCATTAGAGGTAATAAATGCAGTTAGTGCATTAAGAACTGCAGTAGCCTTTCAAAAATTATGTATCTGAATATCTGATTAAGATCAGTAGTTTAATAGTTAATTACAATCTTTATAACTGCCTGAAATGTAAATGTGTGTTGCTTTTCTTGTTTTCTCAGCTGAACCATGAACTTTTTATATATTGGAGTTTGAATTGATATTTCATAAAAACCTTAAGAACTGAAAAATTTCTCAGATACATTGGATCGATGTTATTGGCTTTTTCTTTGGGATTGTGTTTATATAAATTAAAACATTGTTCCTATATTTTAAAGATTAAATATTTGGGAATTAAATTGGTTCAGTCCCAGTGTACTTGGAGAAAAATTTTTTGAAAGTTTTTGAATATGGCAAAATACTATTTTACCCTAATGCTTTCTTCTTCAAGCTATTCATATCTTTCTACTACCCATCTTTGCCTCACACATTTGAAAAGTCCAGAATAAGTATCTGCCATACCACAGAGTGTTTACAATTCTGCCTTCAGCTGACATCTGTTACAAACATCATATTACAACAAAAAGCTTTTGGTGTGACACAAATAGCACCTGTATCACAAAGGTGAAGAGTATGCATTATTGCTTTTGAATGAAAGCTTGCCTCTGACTGCATGCTATCTATTACATAATAATGACAATAACAATGTGTCTGCTGGCATTGCAGACCAAAATAAAAAATATCTTGTTACAGTATTTTCTGTTCAGGGAATAATGTAAACATCTCTTAGGTACCTTTTCCTTTTCTGACCTGCATACAAATGGGGGAGATATTGGTTTGTTCTGATAACTTGCTTGGCATATACAATAGGGCCAAACCAAATATCTTCTTGGCTGACCTATTTTAGAAAACCTGAAGATATTTGCATTACATGAGAGAATGTTTTCCCAGGACAAACACAATTCTGATCAATAGAATTTGATCAAGAGGTATTTTTTTTTTCTTTTAAAAAGTCATTGGTTCACAAAACCACACATTCTGGCCCAACTCTGGAAAGTGGTAGAGCACTACAGAAAGGGTTCAAAAAATTCTTATAACTTGTGCCCAATCTCCTGGCCAAACAGGGAGCCAGAATGTTCTGGTGGGAAGGGAATTATTCCTGGGAAGGCTCCACCATCTGTTTCTTCCCCAGGACCAGGAACAAGTGTGACATTTCCTCCTCCTGCACTAACACCTTGCAAACTTCCCAGCCTCCCTGTTATATATATATAGAGGAGCTATATTAACCCAACAAGGTAGGCTTTAGACAAGGGATAGTATCAGGAATAATGAGGGATATTGCAAAAAGATAAAGCATCGATGGTGCAAGAAGACAGTAATTGTAAATGTATATGCACTGAGCCACACAGCCTCAAAATATATGAAGAAAAACTGATATAATTGAGAAGAGAAGTCAACAAATTCATAAATATAGTTGGAGATTTCAATACTGAGTATCTAATAGAGCAAGCAGACAGAAAATCAGGAAAGCCCTGGCCAGTGTTCTCAGTGGTTAGGGCTATATATTTACATTTTGATTCTGATCTTTTTACCAGAAAAACTGGTAATGAGTTAATGTAGGGATTTTTAAAAATTAGTTAGGAATCCACTTTAGGAAATGAGTTCTATGTATTGAGGGAGCTCACTGCATTTAGCAAGCTTTGCCAGATATGCCTTTGACCTGGGCTTGGATGGGTCTCTAACTTGGATCAATTATATAGGGAATGTTCAATTCCAATTCTATTTTACTACTTGGTATTTACATAACTATGATCTAGTAAATATCACTGTTTCATATTAACTTTATACAGTATAATTGCTTACATGATCATCATAGTTTGTATTCATCATTAATTTACCCATCAAAGCAAAATTATCGTTAGTAAGGAATTCTATTCCCAGTGTCTACAAAGTCCTCCTATACAGAACAGGTGCAGGGAAATACAAAATGCTGGTCCTGTTAGCAGGTTTTTTGTTTTTTGGTGTTTTTGTGTGTGTATTGAGTTTTACTGAGAGAAGCACATGTTATTTTTACCTTTTCCTACTGTGCCCAGCCCTAAAGAATTATTTGAAGCTGGTCTGAACGTGTTTTGTTCTTCCCCGTGGGGTCCCTTTCTATCACAACTTCTGATCTCCTACCCCTTTGGGGGTTGCTCTTATATGCATTTTTCTCTATTTTTCTCTTCCTCTATTCACCCCCAAGCTTCAGCATTTTACTTTTGACTTTGGCTTTGTTCCTTCAAACTTTTTTTTTTTGCTTTCATTTGACAAGCCCTCCAGGGGTAAGAGCAAAAAAATATCCAGGAAAGTAGTTATTGAAAATAGATGTTGAATTCCCAGTATTGCTCTGTTAGATTAATTAGTGTTAAGATTTTGGGTGATGACCCAAAACCCCTGTGTTTTGAAAAGAAATTACCCAAGCTGCGTATAATACTATTTTGCCCTCAAAACATTTGTTTCTAAAATGGTAAGTGGAATTTTCCATACAGGGCATCGGCAGTCATGAGTTAGTTTCACTTGTGTTTAGTTAGCTTTAATACACCCTCTAGCTAGACAAACAAAAGTTTTTTGAGCCAACTCTTGTACTGGATTGATGGAAATATAAAGGCTCAGGTAAATTCAGCCTTAATGTGTTTCAGTGTATTATTTTTATGAATACCAGCTTTATTGGGAGAGGGGGAAGTGCTTGGGAGGGTGAAGGCAGAGGGGAAGGAAATAGAAAATAGGAAGGTGAAAGATGTCCTAAAATGCCATTCCAGCACTTTTTAGAATGCCTGACATCACCTGAGACCCTGGCTAAATGATTTTCAATATGTTTTATATCACAGCCCACTCCCAGAAATGCAGACACACACACATTCACAGGCAGATATATGAAACACAATTTCACAAAACAATCTTTCCCTGTGCCTGCCCAATTCTGGTGTTTTCTATTCTATGTCCTTTGAAATGCTGCTCGCAAATGACTACATTGGTTTCCTAAGCCACTGACATGTGGCGATCTGCAGTTTGTATGAAACTGCTGTAGAGATGGGGACTAGTTATGCATTTCTGTGGATAAATTCTCACATCTTATTATTTTTCCTATCAACTTTTTTATTGTCTTCTTTTTCTCGTTTCCAGCAGTGGCCAGTACTGTTTGTCAGATGGATCATGACTTGACTTCTCAGGACCTAGTTAAAGACTTGAAGATGTAAATAAAGGGGAGATTGAAACTCTGAAAGCCCAGGGCTTAAATGTCAGAAAAGTAAACTCAGAGCGCAGACCTTTTGGGAACAAATGGGAGGTTATGTGACAATGAGGAGGTAGGGATGAAAAGACTGTTAATCACAGTCAGAATCTGAGAGTTCAATATAAGCAAATCCCACATTCTGTCCACTGAAGTGTATGAGTTTACAGAAAGTATGTAGATTTCATCTACTATAGGTATGTCGTGCAGATGGGGCTATTTATTGGCAGCCCCTCCGTTAGTGGGAGGAATGAACCCTAAGAATATAATTGAACCCCTCTCCCCTGGAACAACAGGAGTAGCTGCTATTAAGGGTAATGTCACTCCTGAGGAATAGCCTCCCTCCATCCCAATCCCAAAGCTAGGCAACTCCCTTTTACATAAAAAAAGGCTGCTGACTCTGGGGGGCCTCAACACCTTGCCTTCTGGAGAAAGGACTTGCCTTTACTCTTGGAAAAGGCACTCCCAGTGGTTCTCTACTATGGGTGACACATAGCATCACATGTGAGCTTTTTAAAAATATTGACTCAGATGAGCCCCCTGGGATGAGTATACCTTAAAGGGAAAGAAACCAAATGCTTGCAGAGCACTGATGGAAACAAATGAAAAATGGAAATCTGAACTGAGGACCCACAGTACTATTGGACTTAACCTTTCTTTGCACCCTGCTCTCCCCCAGCTGTTCTGCGGGAGAGGCTGTTAGCACTTTCTAGCTGCAGCCCTGGGAAGCCCACCCTTCCTACTCACAGTGTGGTCCACACCCCAGTAGTGCCAGCATATCCTGGGGACTGGTTAGAGGGCGTGGGGCCAGTGGCAGCAGCCCTGGATGTTGCTGAGGGAAGACTGGAAGGACCACTTTCCCTAAGGGCATGTTTCAGAACAGAAAGACTCAAGAAAGAGGATTAGACAGTGCACATCCCTGTGTAACTGAGGGACGGAGGAAGATATTCAACAATTGACTTTCATAGATGAAATTCAGTTTGCACACAAACTGGTAATGACATTTCTAAATCACATAAGAAGAAAAGTCAGAGGGTTGTTGGCTCCTGTAATACAGTGTAGGCACCATATGGTCAGGTATTTTTGTCTGTTATATTTACTGCTATATCTACAATATCCATGTCAACTTCATTCCCTTTCATACATACAGAGACACACACTCATACTTACCCACAGGCAAACTATATACCAGTTTGGATAGGATAGGTTATGTTGCAGTAACAAACAGTACCCACTGCCTTCTCCTTCACACGCAAGTTCAGTGTAGTTCAGCAGAGGAGCTCTGCTCATGGTAGTGACCCAGGGATGATGGGAGCTTCCTCCCAACATGGGCTTCCCGGGCACCATGGCAGAGGTGGATAAGTTTTTACAGGCGACACCCAAAAATGGCATAACACTTATACTCACATTTCTTTAGACAAAGCAAGTTATATGGTCACACCAAATCTCAGAAAGACAGGGAAGTGAAACCATACCATGCATCCAGAAGGAATAGAAGGAGAAATATTTGGTGAACTGCACTAATGCACAAAAGACTAGCAGTTCTAAATAGAACTTAGGAATCAAGTTCTACAGAAACATAGATGGCAGAATAATTTTCTTAATTAAGGTAAACAAATAGAATCTTCAAAACACTTTCAAATGTGGAGCTGTGTCCAAGATTTGGAATCAGCCCAAGTGTCCATCAGTAGATGAGTGAATAAAAAGCCGTGGTATATTTACACACTGGAACAGTACTTTACTGTAAAAAAGGAAGAAAAGTTTACCTTTTGCGACAGCATGGATGGACGTGGAGAGCATTGTGCTAAGTGAAATAAGCCAGTCAGAGAAAGACAAGTTCCATATAATTTCACTCATATGTGGAATTTAATGAACATACTGAACTACCAAGCAAAATAAAGACAAATTCATAGAGAGCAGGCAGATAGTTTTGGTGGTGGTGTTGGGGGCGGGGGCAGTATTTGGGAAGGGAGTGTGGAGGGAGTGAGCAAATAAGAAAAAGAACTCATGGACATGGACAACAGTGTGGTGATTGTGGAGGGGGGAGTGAGAGGGTAATGGTAGAAGAGGGCATAGAGGGGATAAATGGTGATGGAATAAATTAAATTAAATTAAAAAAATAAAAAGGAGTACTAAGACCTGTGCTAAGTGCCCATGTAATTACCTAATAAATAAAAAACGGTGGAGTTATTCAAAGAAATTGAATTTTTTTACATAGACATATTAATTTTTAATGCAAGAAAATATTCTCAGTATCAGAAATAGATCATATTGTTTCTCTGTTCTTTTTCTCCTTTTATTCCCCCTGCATGGAATGTACCCCTTCTTCATTTATTCAGGTGTTTGATGGATTTTTGTGATATAATCATAGGAATGTGGTCTGGATCATAGCTGATGAATGATTTGAAATTGTTTGGATGATCTGTAGTAGTATGCCAAATTTTCTCTCTCCTTTGACAATATTTATCATGGACCTGGATGGAGACATGAAAAGTATATATGCTGTATATACTTTCAGATCATATCAAATTGGGAGGGCTAAGTTGTATGTTGGTTGGCTGAAAAAATATATGTATATATGCTGTATATACTTTCAGATCATATCAAATTGGGAGGGCTAAGTTGTATGTTGGTTGGCTGAAAAAATCAGAATCCAGAAGGATATTATACAAGAAAGATTGGGAAAACTGCAGGATAAATTTAACAATAGACAAATGAAATCCTTACTTTCAGGCAAAAAGAAAGATAATCACATAAACACTTTCTATACTTGTATATCACTTTATTCCAATACAGATGTATGGTCATCTTCAAGGTATATGGATAAGATAAAATGAGTTAAATGAAAAGTAGATGAGACAGAATAAAGAAAACAAAAGTTTGGGCAAAGAAAGAGCCAAGAAAGGAAGTAAAAATTACCTACATGATAATGTACATAAGATGGGAAAGTGCATAAAAATAAGATTGTTAGGGATGCTTGTGGACAAAACAGAGGTTAACATGGCTTAGGATGAAAACAGGGATGGCAAGAGGGGTCAGCTTAGGTTTCAGTTCTGATAAGTAGATTCTTTTCAAAAATATATTTTTATTGATTTCAGAGAGAAAGGGAGAGGGAGAGACAAATAGAAACATCAATGATGATAGAGAATCATTGATTGGCTGCCTCCTGCATGCCCCCTACTGGGATTTGAGCCTGCAACTGGGGCATGTGACCTGACTGGGAATTGAACTATGACCTCCTGGTTCACAAGTCAATGCTCAACCACTGAGCCACACTAGCCAGGCTGATAAATGGATTCTAGGAGCAGTGTGATAAGAGATCTTCTGAGCCTGGGTCTAGCAGGAACTGACTGGCCAAATAGCAGTCATTAGTGGAGATTGGGAGGGGTGGCATTTGTGTGGGTATAGGACAATCCCAGGACAGATTCCCTATTTGGCACTAGAAAATGTGCACAGAGAGGAAAGCAGATGTCAAAGCACAATGACCAGGAGTGAGGATTAGCTATTAGGATTTAGATACGTGGAAGATAAGGCAGCAGGCACATTCAACACCCACCTCTCCTACTTCATCTGCACCCCCTTTTACAGGACCTGCAGCCTATTTCATAGGTCTACACGGAGTTTGGTGGATACTAAAATGGATTTGAATGGTTTGGCTTGCAAAGTCAGACCCTGCCATGCCAGTCTTTATTTCCTGCACTGTCAGAGAATCCCTGTTGTGTTGCCTTCTGCTCCCAGTCTCCACCCTGGAGCCTCTCGCTCCCCATCAGTGCTGCATGGTATTGCTCAAGACAGAGTGGAGGATGGTCTCTTCTGAAAATTGCCAAGCCCAAGCTGCCTCCTTTCTACTGCCAACTATCATCCCAGGAGCACAAGAGGGAGAGATTTCCTGCACTGTGAGTTCTGAGGTTAACTTAACCAAGTTCTGGGAAGGTGGTTTTCTTCCCAAATGTAGAACTTGGGGAGAGATTTAAATGGAGCAGATAGCATGGGATGAAGGTGTACCAATTGGCTTTTGCTACATAAGATGTCACAAAAATCCAGTATCTTAAAACAACAAACATTTCTTATTTCTCATTTTTTCAGTGGGCTGGATTCCCATTTCTTCTGGTGTTGCAATGCTCAGCTGATCTTGGCAGTCAGCTGGTGACTTAGCTCAAGGTCTAGGATGGACTCCCTCACAGGTCTGGTTGTGGACTTGATCTAATTTCTGTGACACTGGCCATGCAAGATTCCCAAGAGCAGCAGGAGAAGGCAAATTCCAATGCATGAGCACTTTTCTTTTCTTTTTAAAAAAATATATTTTATTGATTTTTCTTACAGAGAGGAAGGGAGAGGGATAGTTAGAAACATCGATCAGCCGCCTCCTGCACATCCCCCACTGGGGATGTGCCCGCAACCAAGGTACATGCCCCTGACTGGAATCGAACCTGGAACCCTTCAGTCTGCAGGCTGACGCTCTATCCACTGAGCCAAACCGGTAAGGGCACACAAGTACTTTTCAATGTCTGCTCCTAGAAGATTTGCTATTGTCACATTGGCCAAAGCAAATCACGGCTAAGCCCAAATTCAAAGGGTGAAAATTCACCACTTGATTCAAGGTGCAAGTGATGACTCTAGGTCACCTTGCAAAGAGGCATGCATGTAGCAATGGGAGGGGGTGTCTTTGTGGCCTTTTTTGCAAACTGCCACAGAAGGGAACACATGCCTATCAATACTGAGCAGCCAAATCAATCCGCGGAGATTGTCCAAGTATTTTAAAATTGGAACTGGAACCCTACTTTCCCACTGAAACACTTTCAAAGATGTTTAGTCCGTTATGGAAGCTGTATTCCTGGAAGCCAGACCACCATTATATGGTCATGTTAGAAATTGGGTTCTGAAGATTCAACTTACAAAAGACCTTTAAAACTACAATCCACTTGTAATTTGGGGATCTGCCTATCTTGTTAGCTGAAATAGGCTTACAGAAATGAGCGAGTGCTTTTCTCTAAAAAAACTTCATTCTGTACTCTGACAGTAAGAATTCCTTTCTGAGGTGGATACAGATGATTACCTCCTGATTTGAGTTGGAAGTTTGCACTATTTCATTTTTGGCTGGTTATAAGCAGAAATGCTATTTTCATTGTAGAGCCAAATGATTATTTATACTCCTCTTGGATCATTCTTTATATACCATTAGCAATGACATGCAAAGCACGAGGGACTGAATATTTACATCCCAAATTCTGAAGTGAATATTCTCCCTTTGGCAGATACAATTCCTCAGGGCTGTGAGGCCCAGTAATAAAGAACCATATGTCATTTCTGGATTGTAAGTTGCCACAGCAATGGCTTTTGAGCAGCTGCAGCTCTGCATCTCCTTGCTTCCCACTCTGTGTCTGAGTGTGGCTAGGGATTTGTTATGTGTTGGCTATTAAAGAACCTGGAAGATAAGAAATATCGTTTTGTTTTTTCCTAATGACTAACTCCTCTTATGAATGGAGTACTGTTATAACCCACAGCATGGCAGGATTCATGGCTCAATGCAAAAAAAAAAAGTATTTCATAGGCATTTAGGAATAGTCTTGGCTTGAGATTGTCCTGGTGAGCTATGGAGCAGAAGGCATGTTCCTTGGCTTCAGTCAGCTTATATACAGGGTGTCCCAATAAAATGTATACATACTTTAACAGCTGATAGCTTGATTTTGAAAATGAAATGTATTTTAATAAACACTGCCTTTACAATTATTTAACGTGTGTGTATACCTATTTTGGGACACCCTAATACTAATCAGGGAGCAAGAGAGGGGCATACATAATTGTAACAGCAGACAGAATGCACTGAGTCCCAAACAGAATGCAAAGAAGGGTATATGAAATTCAAGGGGCAGGAAGGAAAGATATTGTTCAACTTATACTCATAGTACTTACCACATGGCATTACACATTTGATTTTCTTGTCCTACTGAAGACAGATGAGGGTCTCTGGGCTTTATCATCTCCAGTGCCTCTCAAAGTGCCTGCTACCCAGTAGGACAGATTAATGTTTTGCAAACAACAATGCTTGCAAAATGAATAAGTGAATGAATGCATTGGTTCACTGGAGAGGAGGAAGAAGGGTTCTGTGGATGTGGTAAAAGTTGCAGGCGCTTAGAAGCACTGACAGACACTAGTGGATTTTGGAGAGGAAGCATTTGCGGTGGGGAGCACAGACTGAGCAGAGATTTGGAACTGGGAAAGTACAAGACATTAGGAGAAAAGTAATATAGTTTGGCCACAGTGTGGAGGACACATTGAGATCCCATCACTTACAAGGTGAAGTTGAGTTGTGCATCAGCCATGGGAGGTGCCTTGGTGGTCCTCCCTCCCTTCCTTAAGGGACAAGCTTCGACTCATCCATTCTTTCCTTGATTCCACTGCAGATTTGGGCAGAGTAAGGCCGAGGAGTGACAGGGTAAAGAGCCAGCAGCGATGTTAGTGGTACCTGAGTCCTCAGACAGTGACCACCATCATTATAATAATAATGACAGTAGTGGCTCCAGACTCATGAGCTCATACTAGTTGTCAGGCACTAGGCTGACTACTTAATATGACCATCTCATTTTATTTTCCCAACAGCCCTAATAGTAGTATTGACAAGAAGGCTACATATTCTACATGGAGATATTTGGATATATAAAGTAGCCACATTTAAAAAAAGCCCAAGTCAGCTAAAAAAAGCCCAATGTATCTTCCCTGTATGGTTCCCAATAACTTCCATATATTATTTGTCTTTATCAAATTCATATTCATATCATATACTACTTTTCATGATAAAAGAGAGGCAGTTCAACACAGTGGTTAAGAACATGGACTCTTCAGTTATACATTAAATTCTGGCTCTGGCACTTTCTGTGACTGTGGGAAAGAAATATATCCTCTCTGTGCCTTAGTTTCCTAATCTATAAAATATGAATGATCATAGAAGAACCTACTTCACAGTGTTGTTATAGGAATTAAATGAATTGTTATTTGCAAAAGGCCTAAGGGACACTGTATAATTGTTGGCTGTTGTAACTGTGGCAATCTCCACTTTACAAATGGGAAGCCAAGGCATGGAAAGGTTAAGACACTTGCTCCACATCACACAGTTAGCGAGCAGTGGGCCCAGCATACTGAATTCAGCCACCAGCAGTATGCCATGAAGGAACCAGCCCTCTCATGGGTCTTATCCTGGCATCACTGCGTCTTTCATAGTTGCATCCTTGGCCTAGTCTCATCACACTGACCCATGCAAACTTAAGCAAGTTTTCCATTGCTTTTTGTTGAAAGAGTATGAAAGCCAACTGCTCTTACCAGAAAGGTCACTAACCTCTGGTCAGCAGAGTTCTATTGATTTCCTTCTCTGCACAAGTATAGAAGTCAGTGATTCAAAGAGGTACATGGTAACACTCCTTAGCTCAAAGAGCTCAACACCTATTGTGAATGGACAGATGAAGTGTATTTGTGAGAAAATCCCAGCACAGGGCATATTATGCTACTGTTTGCCACAGACCATAGACAAAGAGTCAGTGGTCCCTATTTCACTGTGGGCTGGAGTGACTAGGAATGGAGACCCTTTAAGGAGACAGGAGTTATCTTAAACCTTTGAAGAATAGCTAAGAAGAGAGAATTATATCCCTGGGCACAGGTGATGTGAGGGAGTAGTGTGTGTGTGTGTGTCTGTATGTGTGTGTAGAAAAACATGCCCAAAATGTTACATCAGAATATGTAGAAGAGATCTGGAGGACAAATGAGTAGATGGACAGATTGGGACAAAGAACAAAGCCAAGAAAACAAAGGGCATCCTGAGGACCAATTTCATAATCTTGGCGTGAGGTGTGGACTGTAGGTCTAAAATGAACCCCACTGTTTCATCTGGTGCTTCAGAGCACAAGTATTTCAACATTCAATCTTGCTTTTTCCTAAGTGGATATAGTTTTTACATAGGTTGACTGAACCAGGAACTCTACCATGTTTGGGACAAAAGCTCGCCCTTCTTCTCCCCCCTCCGCCCCTATCTCCCTAAACTCCCTATTGTTTATTATCAAGGTGTTCTATCAATAAAAGTAAAAAGTTTTTCACCTATGTGGATTTGGGTCAGTGATCTTTTAAAGAAGAAGAATAAAGGAGCTCAATCCTAGTAGAATATCCTCTAATTATTAACTCACTAGTTTGATCATAGGCTTGGAAGTAGCTGGTATCCCTTTTGGTCATTTATTGATTTCCTCTTTGAAAGTTTTCTGTTCCCATATATCATCATTTTGCACATATCTTACCAGATCTCTGTACTTGACTGTTGTTATACATTTTACCTTTTTCTCACATACGATTTAAGCCATTTTTTGAGTTAAAACCCATAAGTAAGTAATAAATAATTACATTATTGATCTCTTCTTGATGTCTTTGTGAAACTGCCATTTCCTAAACTTATATTTGTAGACTCAAAAATTAGTTCTAGCTTTACTGGGCTTACGTTAAAAAAATTTTTTTTGCCACTATATTCCCCAGTCTGCTTTTCAAAAATGCTTTTCCTATAATTTAATGAAAAGGGACAAAAGTAGACTGGACAGAAGACATTGAAAAATGGCTAATGGGGAAGATAAGAAAAATGCCCTTTAAACATAGTGGCTTTGAAAAATTAACTTTTCCAAGTACAACCATATTTATGAAAGTATTGTTTTTGCTGCTTTTTAAAAATAGGGTACAATTTTTATTTAAATGATTCTTGAAATTATAAAATAATTATGTGTCCTTATCATTAAGTCAGCTTAAAGCTTTGTCGCAGTGGGTAAGTCTGGTGACATAAATTGGTTTATGAGTCATGTTTTCTGGTTCCTTCCAGGTGTAACTGGAATTCAGTGACATTCTGTTTGGAAGCCAGCAGAGCAATTCAGTGGTTTTATTTACCATCACATAGGGCTTTTCTTAACAACTGATTTTGCTTATGCAGCTAAAGATAATGTCAATAGGAGCCTCAATGCCTGGTTATAATGTCTTTAAATCCAGAGTACTTGTGAACAAGTTTGTGAGTAGGAGTGCTCTCTTTATTTTCACATTGGTAGCTTTAATTTGGGATGACAGTGGAGAGAAAGAGGAATTAACATGAATTAAGGACCACTACAAAAACCAGACATTTTTTACATTTAATGATTTGTGCACTCCTTACAAAGTCATATTATCATCCCTCCTTTGAGATGAAGTCTGAGGCTTAAAAAGGTTAAATCAGCTATGCAAGGTCACACAGCTTGTAAATGGCAGATCAGATGCTGACGTTAGGTACGTCTGACTATGAGGGTGTCATCTTTCCATTGGAACCTGTTGCCTCTGCCTGAATAGAAGGGGCTTCTTTTTTGTAGGAAAGAAGTATATGATGCAGAGATGGGTTGGGCATCTGGTCAACCTGAAAACAGCCTTGAGAAAAGCTCAGGTCCAGGATCTCTTACTTCTCCCCTCCTCCTTCCCTGCATGGCTACCCCTAGGCCTGTCCTTCTCCCTCACCTAAATTCCGGTCTCTGGGGAGGATTGACATGCCAGCGAATAGCCAAGGCAAGGTGTGTAGGCAAGAAATGCCCAGGAGAAAAACATCTCTCATGCCAAGATAACAAACATTAGTCTATTTCTGAGAGTATTGAGCCTGGACAAAAAAAGAAAAAAGGTCAGTGTCCACAGCATGTGTTAGCAGAACAATAATAATACTGTTAAGATGTCTCTGTAAACTGGTTGTCTGTAGAGACCTATGTGGAGGGCAAGAAGATGCCCCTGGCTATTGAAAGAAAGTGGTAGTACAGGCAGAGCAATAAAGGGAAGCCAGGAAAGCTGGGGTTCTGTGCACACTGCTCAAGTCCTAAGGCCCAGCAGAGTGTGGCCACGAGAAGCAGGATAGGCGGTGGTTAGCAATTAAACTTTTGTTTGAATTCCAACTCCCTCACTTATGTCACTGTGCGTGAGGACAAGCAGCTGTCTCAGTCCCTCCATCTGGAAAAAGAGTAACAAGGTTGTCTGCCTTCGTGGAACTGTGTACACCTGAGCACTTGGCACAGGCCTGTGGCACAGGAAGTGCTCTCATGGATTGCTTCTGACATAGGTGATTGAAGTGCCTCCTCAAGCAGCCAGTAAATGAAGGCCTAGAAGATGCAAGATCTCATTTTGACTCCATATGACAATTAGGAAGGACCACTCACCAAAAGTACATTTCTCAACCCAGAGCAATTATTTCATTTATCATTCACTAATTTGATGAATTCTTCAGTGGAGAAAATGGAAGTTGGAATTATATACAGGGTTGGGCCAAAGTAGGTTTACAGTTGTTCATATGGAAAATAATACAATAAATAATAATAATCCTATCTAATAAAGAAGGAATATGCTAATTGACCATCACACCCTCCCAAAGATGGCGACACCCACAGCCAGTAAGGACGGAATATGCTAATTGACTGCCACACCCTCAAAAATGGAGGCACCCACAGCCACAAGATGGCGGTGCCCAGTCCTCTCAGCCCCGCTGGGCGGCAGGCACGCGGCATGGCCGGGCCCACCCCCAGGAGGGTCTGGCCACTCTGCGTGCCTGCCTCCAGAGTCCCCCAATCCCTTCAGCCCCCCAGCTGCCCAGGGTTGCCCGAGGCTCAGGTAACCAGGACTGGCCAAGGCTTGTGCTGCCAGCAGTGGCAGCAGCAGAAGTGTGATGGGGGCATCACCTTCCCCTGATCACTGGGTCGCCTCCTGCCCCTGAGGGCTCCCAGACTGTGAGAGGGGGCAGGCCAGGCTGAAGGACCCCCCTTCAGTGCATGAATTTTCATGCACCGAGCCGCTAGTACAAGAAAAAATAAGCTCTGTTTTGTGTACTCACAACTGTAAACCTACCTTTGCCTGCCCTATATTTGCTCGCAGCACCCACCCTCATGGATGGTCTATCCTGTGTGGCTTACCAAACTATTGGGGGGTTCTTGATTCACCCCTAATCTTCTGACAGCTCTTTAAATATTTGTGTTTTAAAGTGTAGTCAGGGAATGCAAACACAATTTGGGGCATTTCTCTGCCCTCTTGGTTTCTCTGTCTATCTCCCAGCTATACATTATTATCTGTTCACTAGATAAACATCTGAATTCCCCGGTGCTCAGCAGCCCACTGGTGTCACTAAAAGGTTGTCTCAGCCAGCTCTGAACCTGAGGTCTGGTTTCTGAATGGCTAGCAAGATTTATTTTCCCTGGTGGTTGGAACTGATATATTTTTTCAAGGCAAACCCCTGCACAACAAAGGAATAAATGCATGGGGTGGGATCATTTGCATAAGGGAAGTGAACCCCATCAATAAAGACCATTTATTTTGTTATCAGAGAACTAGGCCTGTGCTGGCCTATCCATCAGAGAAGCCTCGCTGACCTTCCCCTCTGCAGTTTATAGTGGACTGCACAGTCTCACCAGCAGCCAGTCTACTCTGAATCAGCCTTGTGATCCACACTCAGGGGCTTTGACCTCTACCAGACTCTGGGGAGGAGGAGGCCCCCATCAGTGGTACTGCCTTGTCCAGCACAGTCCAATAGACTGAATGTGAGCTTCCTGCTTGCTTCTTGGAGCTTAGCTTAGAGTTGACAGGCAGGGTGGTTTAAGGAAAACATATATAACGCTGGGTTTAAATTTTGGCTCTGCCCATTCACATCTGGGCCTCAGCTTATGAATCTATAAGATGAAGATAAATACCATTGGCCTCATGGCATTTTGTGAAGACGAATAGAGGCATATAAGTCATGTCCAGCATAATACTTGCCACAAAACAGGTGCTAGTCAAGTGTTTTCCACTTTGTTTTTCTCCTTTCCTGCCTCCTTGCCGCCTCCCTTCCTTTTTTCCTTTCCTCCCTCTCTTCCCTTCCTTCCTCACAGGTGATCTTCAGTCTGCCTGGGGCATATCGTGTGACTCTAAGTTATAGCCTCTGGGGCAATTGTCACTTTCAGGGCCTCAGATATGGCTCCTGAAGCCTGAACATGCACCTAAGGCTTCCCCATCAGCCTTCAGCCCCCCTTTCTAGTCCAGCACAGTCCCCAGCAGAGATCATGTCTTTAGTTTGAGGTCCTTAGGTCTCATCTTTCTCCAAAACTTACAGATCAGTTTACTTCACCCTGACACCACTCTTGGGCAAAATTGCCAGAAAATTGGCTTACACAGTAGATGCCCAATAACTGCTTGCTAAATTGGATGTGTAGTGGCTAAGCTCCAGGAGCTCATGAAGAATGAGATATAGATCCTGGCCATCAGTTATTGTGGGAGTCATGTTAATCAAATATATAATCAGCCCTGGCCGAGTGGAGTATCCTCCCATGCAGCAAAAGGTTGCAGGTTCCATTTCTGATCAGGGCACATACCTAGGTTATAGGTTGAATCTCTGGTCCGGGCGCAGATGGTAAGCAACCAATTGATGCTTCTCTCTCTCTCCCTTTCTCTCTCTCTATAAAACCAATAAAAACATATCCTTGGGTGAGGATTAAAATACATATATATCAACAAGCCTGTCTTCTGGAAAGACAGCTGAGGTGTTGAGTTCAGAGCTCAAACACTAGAATCATACTGGCTCTTATAACAAATTTCTTAATCTCTCTAAGCCTGGATTTCCCCATCTGTTAATGGGTGATAGTCAGGTGGTTTTGGAGTAAATGATACATGGCCTCAGAGGCTCAGTACAGAGTAGGTCCTGCAGTAGGAGGAACAAAATAATGGCTAGTTCTGAGATGGTCTGGAAAACTCCTACTACAGGCTGACTTTTACCCACCATCCCACCATTCATATACCTGTATTGAAGTCCCAAATCCATGTACCTCAGAATGTGACTCTGTTTAGGTATAGAGTCTTTAAAGAGGTAATTAAGTCAAAACAAGGTCATTAGGATGAGCCCTAGTCCAATATGACTTGTGAAGAGGAGATTAGGACACAAATACAAGCAGAGGAAGGACCTTGTGAGGACACAGGGAGACGATGGCCATCTTAAAACCAAAGAGAGGCCTCAGAAGGAACCAACCCTGCCCACATTTTCATCGTGCACTTCTGGCCTCCAGAACTGTGAGAAAATAAATGTCTTTTGCTTAAGCAACTTAGTGTGAGCACTCTGTAGTGGTGGTCCTAACACCATGCCATGCCAGGACTGTTTCTCACCCAGCCTAGGGTCCTGAGGAGAGCCCTGCACCCAGCCTGGGCTCCACCAGTGATAGTCTGATTGAATGGAACAAACCAAAAGTTTATCTTGGTTTTTCCTTCTGGGTTTTTGCTTCCCAGTGACCAGCATCCCTTCCACAGGCTGGCCATGTTTCAGACAAGCTTCCTGCTTCCCATGTGGAAGCCCATGTCAGCATCTTTAAACATCTCTGACTTTTTTCAGTGATTTGGCCATCTGCCTGTGTGAGTTTCTGGTGTATTAGACTCCAGGACCTCATTGCTCCATCTGTCTTATTGGATCTGACCTACTGCCTTTCTGACCTAGCTTTGTCATGTGAGACCTCAGCACTTTTCAAACTTTGGTGGCTTCAGTGTTTCCAGGTGTGACATGTGTGCTCATTTTAATGTCCCATTCCTACAGAGAGTTTCCCTGTGCCTCCCTGGCTCTGACCCTTGACTCTTCTATGACCTCTAAAACCTTCCAGATCATTCTAATGCATCCCCAGAACATAGTTTCTTGCTTTGTGATCATGACCCACCTTATGTCCCCCATGGCCTCATATTAGTCAGCTGTAGTCTAAGGAATCTCTTTGCTGTTGAAGCCTATACCTCAGTGTGTGGAAAAAGGATAGCATAAGCTGACAAGCTCTGTCAGGGACTTAAAACAGGATCACGCTGCTATTCCTTAGACACTGTGAACTTCTTAAACTGGCCCCTTCTATGTAATACAATTATGTACTATGATTACATATGTAGGATACATGCTGAAGCTTTATAAGTGGCAGAGTGGAATTTATGTCATGAGATTGAAGAATCCCTAGATGGTCTTGATGACTATGCCTTGGGTCCCATGTAAGATTGGATTTCCTTATAGATGAAGCATGTTCAAGGCTATGCATGAAAGTGGCTTATAGGAGTAAGGCAAGGAGTTAGGGCTTGGGCATTTGAAGTAAATCTGGAGGTAAAAGAGCAGATTAGGGTCAGGAAAATATCTAGAGTCAGAATGGGGAACCACTGGGGTGGCCCAAAGTGGGAACAAGTGTAGCAAAAAAGTAGTGTGTGACCTGGACACATTGTTTTATTGACTTGCTAGGAAGTCATTAATTATTTCTTGCCTCAGTTTTCCTTTTTAAAAAGTAATACTTTGGACTAGTTGATCTCTAAATTCTATTCCATTTTTTCCAGAATGCTAACCTGTTTTATTTGTTAAGTACAAGTGCCAGAGCATGGTAGCAGTGCAGCTACCAGCGACAAGGTATCAGCAACATTAAGTATTTGTCATAGGAAACCAACTTCTTTTCTAGAAGAAATATTCTGTTTTGTATGATTTCTGGTAAGGCTGGAGCAGCCCAAAACCCAGAGTAAGGGCTGGTTTTGGAGAACAGCTTTGGGAGCATAAGGCAGCACTCTAGTAACACATGAGCTATAGGAACTCAGAGGCGCAGTCAGCAGTGCCTTTGAAATTTTGGCACTGAACTTAACTTTGTCAAACCATCAATCAAAGCTCTAGGGCAATTTTTCAGTAGATTATGGTTATACATGAGCTTTGTGCCCACAGAATGACACAGTGGGGCTGGCTACATGAAAAACAAAAAATGTTTCTGAACCAGTATGATGAAGTGTGGTCTCACGATAAACAATGAACTGCTGGCTCAGGGCAGACCAGGGAGAACCTCCCAGATAATTCTCACCCTCAGTGTTTACTGAGGAGAATTGTATCCCTAAATCCCCCTCCCCAATCTTCTCATTGGCTCCAAAATCTAAGGCAGAGTGTTGGGCAAGACAAAAGGAGGGTGATACCCAGGATGGTCTTCCCAGCAGTTTTCAATTTCAACTCTGTCTGGAAGCAGATAGATTGATACAGTCTCTCTCAGAACCAGCTGCATAATGTACCAGGCCCAAAGCAAAAGTAAAATGTGGGAGCCCTGGTTCCAAAGAGACAACTTTTAAGATGGCGTCATTCAATTACAGGTCTCTTCTCAGCAGGGGGTTCTGTGTCTGTGGAATAGGCCTCATCCTTTCTCCCAATGCCCTCCTCCACCTTCCTGCAGACAATGCCGGTTCACTCAGGGTCCTGGTGTTAGTCTTTGAGCTGGTCAATAAATCTACCCAAGCAGCTTGCATGCACCATTCTCTCTCTTGTACCATCTTATGAACTACGGACTGTTTTGTTGAGGTGAAAAGGCAGAATAAATTTGGCAATGCTGTCAAGCTCATGTATTCCATGTCAAGACCCTCCTAGATATTCTCTCTGACTCTGAACCAGAGCTTCTTAATGAGGAGTGAAAATCAGGATTACTTGAGATGCTTCTTCAAGATACACATTTTTAGGGATTCTAAATCTATAAACCAGTTTACAGATGCTATTGAAATCTTCTCAGCAAAATATTGGTAAAGAACCACTTGAAAGCTAGTCCATTTCTTTATTTTATATATCCTATATCATTGTTATTTTATGTTTGAGACATATATATATGTGTGTGTGTGTGTATACAACCCCTTCCCCTCAGAGCTAGAATCTGTTTAAACTGACATTTTCGTCAGAGTGTTTTAAATTGCAATTTGGTTTGCAAATTTTGTGTGGTGATGATTATCCACTTTGACTCTGGGTGAATTTATTTGTGACTCGATCTAGAGGAGACCACAAACTAATGATTGCAATCAACCAAGAAAAATAAAGGGAATGAGGAGATGCCACGAGTATTGACAATATTTATTGTAGCATATGGCTAATGTATAAAGAGGTAATAGGATGATGTAGCTCAGGGGATTATTCAACAGGAAAATTACTTAAATTAACTTTTTGGGCAAACCGAATTACATATGATAACCCTCCTGTAATGCTGTACAAAGTCAGGGTTTGTGAAGAGTAGCATTGGGGCTATAAATCAAGCCTTTCCTGAACTGTTGTATCTGCAGGGATTTTTTTCCTTCGTGTTTTTGGCTCTGAGATGAATGAACAATTTTCTCAGCAAATTATTAATTACTCTTGCTCGCCTATAGAATTGAGTTCACTGTAGTTATGTAGGAGTCAATGGTATTCAAACTGCAGCTTTTGATGAAGTAATCGGCTGCTTCTGGGGCCTCATTCAGCTGCCCTGGGCGTGCTTCACATGTAAACGACTGCCAAATGGATTCTTTCGACATTCCAGCCAATTAAAATACATTTAAAGTGCAGCTGGTGGAGAGGCAAGCCTGGCAATTGTGCAGAGAACTTCAGGGCAGGGAGACAAAAAACAAACTCCGCGGAACCCAGCTCAGCAGCCCTGCCAGGCCTCGGGGGCAGGGGAGAAAGTCACAAAAAGCTATCTTTAGCCTCTGTCACAATCAGAGATGACACTCTGAGCACCACCATAAGAGACACAAAAGAGGGAAGCATGTTTGTTAGGGTGTCAGTTTTCTCCCCTCGCCTCTTGAAACGCCGTGTGCTGGCCGGTTGCCCACTGTGGTGCTGCATACAAATATTGACAGAACACAGCCGTGTTTGTGAAACCGGCCTGGGGAAGCCAGTGATTAAAACTCTTGAAGGAAGATCCGAAAACCCAGGAACTCTCCTCAATAGAGTAGGACCCTGACCGAATGAAAGAGAAAGCACTGAGTGGGCTAAAGTGAAACGCTCACCGTCCCTGTCTGCTATGCCTTTTCGGTAAGGACAGAATTTTCTTTTCTCTTCCTTTTCCCTTGAATGTTTATGTTGATGTGGAGGCAAGAGTGTCCAGCGTACCATGCTCTCTGCTCCAGAGCTCCGATGTGCAGAGCAGAGCGCAGGGGTGGCCTGCGATTTTTCTGGAGGACGTGAGGGGATCGCCCCGTGTAAATAGACACAAGCATCACCCAGCACATGGAGTCTGCCAGTGCTTTTCCACAATTCGGAATGATCCATTTTTAGATGTGTGCTGCCTATGCCCAGGTGTCCCCATATTGATAGCAAATAGATTCATCCTTTGAACTAGTCATTATGATGTGCATGCATCTTTTTTATTTTAGTTTTAAATGTCCCCTGCTGCCAGTCTCACACCTATGCATGCAAAAAATGTTTATTTCTCCTGGGTTAATATTCAAATGAACACAAGTGTTCTGTTTTGCTAAAGCATATCCAAAGGGTTTGGAAGTGCCTTGCTTCACCCTGGCATTCACTGGAGAAGCTGCTAACCGGGAATTCGTTCTGAGTTTCTCTTTTCTAAGCTTTACAGAGCCAGCTGCAGTGGCACTGTCTCTGAGGTTCTGCAAGCTCCATAAATGCCCAGCACTGTGGGTCCTGCTCAGGCGCCTCTCTGAGAGTTCCTGCGAAAGCTGAGTAAGGATGGCTGAACAGAGGCATTGATTCCTACCCATCAATTTGTCACTGAAGACACACAAAGTTCCTGATTGTTTCCTGTGTTAGCTTCTCATGGTAGTCCTTTCTGGCTTCAGTTTTGTTCACTACAAACAAAGAATCTTGCACATTTCACGGTGAAGGATCACATTGCAGTGTCCTGAGCTCAGTTAGATGCACTTTATTAATCTTTAATGTGCCAGTAGCTCTGAGGCTATGCCAAGCTGAGACTTTCCAAAACTCTTCAAGCTACCTGCTGCCAAGATAAACAGCGGTAGGCCCAGAAGGGATATTTTAAGGAAACTTGCAATAGCAAAGTTGTACCCATTAAGTTTGTCATGAGTCAATGAAAGAAATCTTAAATAAAGAAGATTTCAGAAAGACCTGCTTCAGCTCCATACCCTTGGTGTGAGGGACCTGCTGGTGGGAGTCCACCTCCTTACACACAGAGGTCTATGCTCCGTGGAGGGAAGATAATAAGGCTTTCTACTGTAGGGGTGTTGGGCTGTGTTTATGAAATGGGTGCTGTGTGAATGGAGACATGTGTGAAGGCAGAAAGCTTTGCTGCCTGTGGCAGTATCTGAGCCCAGGGAAAAGAAAGGCTGCACATGTGGTGGGTCGCTTGTCCAGCACAACCATTTCAGACATACCAAAGGAGCCAGAGCTGGGCGATGGTCACAGCCGTTCCCTTGGAGAGAAATGTAACTTTGTACAGAAGAAAAATGGGGTGGTGTACCTCAGAAAGCTGGGCGCTGGTGGTGACGGAATGACTCAGAGGACAATGTGAGCCTGTGTGGAATTGGCGAGGTCTTGAGGAAGGTAAGGCTGTGACCTCTTGGATTGCTCATCAGGTTAGCTGACTGTAAATGGTGTCACCAACACTCCTTGGTGATGCAGGTAGTAGACAGAAAAAGGACCCTGCCTTCAACACAGTCCTGTAAACAGAGACTTCATCTGGTGGGGCTGCTGTGAGTAGAGCACTGAGTTGGAGCTTGGAGGAGCTCCAAGGTTCTTGCTAATTTAGAGGCAGTGATATAGAGATATTACAGAGACATGCAGGCGATGATGAGAAAGGATAAGGAGTGAAATGTAGCTCCAATTAAGTAGATAGTTTCATTACTTAAAAAAAATTTTTAATTGATTTCAGAGAGGAAGGGAGAAAAAGAGAGAGATAGAAACATCAATGATGAAAGAGAGTCATTGATTGGCTGCCTTCTGCACACCCCATACTGGGGATCGAACCCCAAACCTGGACATTGAGCCCCAAACCTGGGCATGTTCCTGACTGGGAATCGAACTGTGATGTCCTGGTTCATAGGTCAATGCTCAACCACTGAGCCACACCACCAGGCAAGTTTCATTACTTTTAGAGTCAAGTCCAGTCCCCTTCCTCTGGCCTAGAACAGGGGTTGACAGTTTATGCATCACAGGCTAACATCTGCCCACTGCGTTTTTGTAAATAAAGTTTTATTTGTACACAGCCACAGCCCTTTGTTTGCATATTGTCTATATCTGCTTTTGTGCTACCACAGCAGGGCTGAGTAATTGTAATAGAAGCCCCGCAGCCCCACAAAGCTGGAAGCATTTGCTATCTGGCCCTTTATAGGAAGAGATTGACAAGGAGAACAATGCTTCTCCAACTATCTGTGGTGAAGGACCAATTTTGTTTTTTGTTTTTTAAAAATGCCCAGTTTGTTATGGACTGGTAGTCTTATTAAATATGAAAATGTTGTTTGTGGTGGTGATATTAAATTGATACAAACTTTCTAAGCATTTGCTCTTAAATTTTATACTTATCTCATCATGGATCTTCAACAAACAGCAGACTCCAGCCAGTCCTGGACCACACTTCGAGTAGCGGTAGCCCTACTTAATTTTCTAGTTTCATTGGTGCCATTTGTCCCATATCTCCAACTCTCCAACTGTGCTGCTACTCTTGCTAAGGACTGGTTACAATAAGCTCTTTTCCAAATCTGGGCCTGCTCATCCTGGAAATCTCTTATTGAAATCTTTCCTTGGCTCCTTCCTTGTTTCCTTTACATCTCCTTCAAATCACTTTGTCGGAGAGACTTGAGACCACCCCACCTGAAAACTCTTCCCTCACTGTACATCACTTTTTCTGTATAGCACTTATTACTATGAGTACTCGTCTTGTTTAGTTGTCTATCTGCCTATTTTTACTTGTTTCCATGTATTGATCTGGATTCATTAACAGATAACATAATCCATTCAGGTGGTGTAAGCAGACAGGGATTTTGTGCTGGTTTAGGTGGCATATACAGTATTGAAGGGGTAGGGGAACAGGCAGAACTTCTGAGATAATGATCATAGCAGCACGACAGAGTACCACTTATCTCTGTCACTGTACGAAGCTTGGAATCAGGAAGCTGATCCCACCACTGCTAGCTCCCTGACCATACTGCTTCTGACGTCATCTCCTTCACCAAAGTGAGCATCTCTGTTTCGTGAAATGCATGAAGCTAGGGGCAGGATACTGGGAAGACCTCCTAGAGGTGATAGTCTCATTTTTGAAATGTACCTTGTTTTTTCCAAATTGAAACATTTGGAAAATGTAGCTTCAGCTAGCTCAGAGATAAGAGATTTCTGGTTACCTCCTAATATGATTTACTGAGGACTTATTGCGAACCATGCTCTCCATGAAGTGCTATACATGCATTAGCTTGTTTAATCTGCAGAACATCCCAATGAAGTATGCATTATTTATATTTACAGAGAGGAAACAGGCTTTGAGTAGCAAAGTGACTTTTCTGTGTCACAGAGCTGGTAAGTGTTGGATCCAGATTTAATCTCATGATTATCTGAAGTCTGTTTGTACCATTAACCTCTAGTTATAACTATGTATATAATTTATCTTCCTGGCTGTTGTTTCTTCACTTAAGATGAGCTTCTCTTGTTTTCATCCGAGTGGCTTATTAATCTACCTCATTATCTACTTTGTGCCTTAGCAAGGTGAGATCTAGTCAATCAGTTCTGAAATATCACTATGGGTTCCTGGTTATCATTGCTGAACATTGCTGACTATCATCAAGGATTTTGTGGGTTCATAGATGAGGATTTAGAAGGGATAGAAGAGAACTATATCTACAGTGATTAAGGGTATCAAAAAACTCTTTTAGGATAAAAACTCTAGAAGATAAAGTATTTCTCTTGTAATGGGAAGATCTGCCAACCTTGTGCAATATGTCTGATTAAAAATTTTGAGTTTTTATGTTCTGTTTGGTTGCTATTCTACTTCACATTACCTCTATTAAACACAGCGATATTTGGTAATAATTGTGTCTTGTCATTTGATAAAATAAATAAGTTGAACATTGCTGTTACATTAGAAATTTGTAAGAACTCAAAGAAACCTCCTTAGAAACAAGTTCTAGCAAGGGGTGAGGTTCCCAACAAATATTACTTGACAGTAACGTATATAATTAGATAGTAATGTATATGATTAGGTATACTTAAAGTCCCGATCCTAGTGCCTATAAAATGCTAAAGAGAAGAGAAGAACTTCTGGAACAGTGAAAAAAAAAAACCTTTGGAAATCTACACTTCCATAAAACCAAGGAGAGCATTGGCAAAGAAATAGTTAAAATCAACATTTTTTTAAATTGGGGCAATTAAACAAAGTCTTGGAATAATCTGAGGAACATTTATTCAGTAAAGAAAACTCCTGAATATCAGTAGAATCAGTGAGGTTTTTTTTTTTTTTTTTTTTTTTTTTTTTTTGTCATTTAACTTTCCCTCTTTCCCCAGCTCTGAGGAAGCCTTAAAAACCAGCAGTTTTTCCATAGCTCCAGCTGTGAAAACCAGAATCCTAGCAGCCACTAGAGGGAGAAAACATGTTTGGAGCTCTATAGAGAGCTCATTCCCAGAGAATCATCAGCATTTGACCTAGCTGGTAGCTTCCTGGGAACACCTATATGCATATTTTGTCTTATTTGACTTCTGAACTTATTAAAACAACTTTTCTCCTGGGACTTGTAAAAAACAATTACAGCAGTTGTTTAACATTGCAACTGCCTAAGGCAAGCAATAAGAGTTGGGGGAAACAGGATGCTAATCAGAAAATTTTAAATTAAAACTGGGGAATGAGTTGTCCATTAAAGCTTTGAAAAGCTCACATATTTGTGGAAATGTGCATGGAAAAAGGCATGTACTTGTGCACATTCTCAGGAAAGACTTGAGAAAACTAATTGCTCACCTGTGGCTGACCTTGAAGCCCTACACAAGCAAAGAATGAAGGCAAGGAAGATTGTAAGCAGCTGGCAAATTGGAGATGTGCCCCACTATACACAGAAATCCTTTCAGCAAAGGCTGGAATACTTATTGTTAAACATTTAACAATGTATCTGCCCAGCCATTAGCTGACCACTTAGCTAACCGCACATGACAAAGGAATATTGACTCCACAGAATAGGATCAGGAAAGTCACTAAGTGAATAGTTAAAACAATAATGACAACAAACAGAAATGATAACAAACCATGGTGAGAAAAGATCTAATTTCCAGAGTTGCTGTATTATATTATTTAAATGCCCAGCTTTTTATTTTTAAACTAAGACATGCAAAGAAAAGGAAATGTATGTGCCATATACAAGGAAACAAAAAATCAGTCAATATAAATTATCCTTGAGGATGCCCAGACATTGGACTTACTTGACAAAGACTTTAAATCAGTGACCATAAATACATTCAAAGAACTAAAGTAAATCAGCATAAAGGAATCAAGGAAAGGGCTAAAATAATATCTCATTAAACCAAAAATATAAAGATAGAAATTTATAAAAAGAAACCAAGTAAAAATATTTGGACTTGAAAAACACTATAACTATAATGAAAAATTTACTAGTAGAGTTCAACAGCAGGTTTGAGTAAGTAGAAAAATTTGAGAAATATCAAATGAGATTATGTAATCTGAAAAGAAAAAGAAAAAATGAAGAAAAATTAGCCAAACCTTAGAGACCTATGGGACACCTTTAAGTGTATGAATATACTTAAAATGAGAGTCTGAGACAGAGAGAAGAGACAGAAAGGAACAGAAAGAATATTTTGAAAACATAATGGATGAAAACTTTACATATTCAATGAAAACCTTGAATTTACATAATTTAAAAAGCTCAATGAATTCAAATCATACAAACTCAAAGAGATCCACTCTGAGACATGTTATAATCAAATTGTCAATAATCAAAGAAAGAATCTTGAAAAAAGCAAGAGAGATGTGTCTTGCAATGTACAGGAAGTCTCACTAATATTAATAGCCAATTTCTCTTCAGAAATTATGGAGGCCAGAAAGCAGTGAGATGACATATTCAAATTATTGGGTGGAAAAGACTGTCAAACAAGAATTCTATATCCAGCAAAAGTATTCTTTAAAAAATGGAGGCAAAATTAGGACATTGCCAGATAAACAAAAACTGAGTGAGTTTACCATAATCAGACCTCTCCTTCCTTAATTGCTGAATGGAGTGCTTGAAGGTGAAATGAAAGGAACTAGACAATAACATGAATCCACACAAAGAAATAAAGAGCACTGGTTAAAATACAAAAGACAGCATACATGTATTTTTTATAACTCCCCCTTCCCTTCCTTTCTTATTTAAAAAAGCACCTGCAAGACAAAGCTATAAGTTTAAAACTACATAAACTTGTATAAAAATGTAATGTGGAGAGAATCCAAGATGGTCGCGTAGGTAAACACCTAAACTGCTGCCTCGCACAACAATTTCAAAACTACAACTAAAAGACAAAACGTCTATCACCCAGAACCATGGGAAAGCTGGCTGAGTGGAAGTTCTACAACTAGAAGGAAAGAGAAAAGAGCATTGAGATGTGCACAAGCGCTGAAAAGCTGAGGTACGGAGCCGCATGATCTGGGCTGGCGGCAGGCGTTGCTTTTTTCAACCCAAAGGGAGACAAGCCCCCGATTACTCTGAAATACAGTTTCTGGGGAGAGGCGGGGGACCCAAACTCCTACGGGGAGAAGCTGGACTGTCTGCCACCAGGTTGGAAAGTGAGGGGGGCTTGCTTGCAGAGCTGCGCGCAAGAATAATTGTTTACTGCGCTGGGGCACGGGACGCAGTTGGAGACACAGAGCCGGCTAACTAGCAGCCATCGCTGTTTGCCATGCCCTAGCCTAGTGACGCCCTGAGACCCTGCCCCACACAACCTACAAACCCACCCAAGCTCCAAGCAGCAGCATTAGCATAAGAAAGGCCTGCCCTATTGCAGCTTAACCTAGCAAACTTGCAGCCTGGGTCAGACAGCTCCAAAACCTCCAAACCACAAGCAAAGAGGAGAAAACTGTAGCTCTCACTGTAGCTCCTGCTGGGTGGACTCAGACAATAGCTGACCTGCACCCCATTGGAGATCCAGAAGCCAGTATACCTAGTGGTCAGTGTGAGAAACCAGATTTCAACTCCTCACATCCATAAGTGACACATTCAAGAGGCAGACTCAGCGAGCACCAAAGCCCCACTGAAACAAGTCCTGCACCATAAGTGTGTCTCCAGCACAGCAGTTCTTCCATTATAGACACAGCAAGTCCTCACAGCCAATTGGCCTGGAGGTCAATTCCTCCCAGCGTACTAACAGCAATTAAGGCTTAACTACACAACTTAACTGCACTCAGCCCACAAAGGGGTGTACCAAGAGCGTCCACATCAGGTGATTGGGGAGGCTGAGCTACTGCCCCCTATAGGTCACCTACCACACAAAGCCACTCCATCAACACAGGGAAGCAGCCAAAATGCGGAAACAAAGAAACATGTCACGAATGAAAGAAACGGAGGAAAGCAAACTACTGAATGACATAGAGTTCAGAACCACATTTATAAGGTTACTCAAGAATCTTCTAAAAACTGCCAAGAAACTTGATGACACTTCTGAGGAGCTTAGTGAGACCTTCAAGGACCTTAATGAGAATGCCAAAAAAATGGAAAAGGACCAGTCAGAAATGAAGCATACACTGTCTAAAATAAAGAATATACAGAAACTCAACTGTAGATCAATGTACCCCAAGAATCAAACCAAAGATCTGAAATATGAGGAAACAAAAAACACCCAACCAGAAAAACAAAAAGAAAAAAGAATCTAAAAATATGAAGATAGTATAAGGAGCCTCTGGGACAACTTGAAGCGTACCAACATCTGAATTTTTGGGGTGCCAGAAGAAGAGAGAGAGCAAAATACTGAAAACCTATTAGAAGAAATAATGACAGAAAACTTTCCCTACCTGGTGAAAGAAATAGACTTACAAGTCCAGGAAGCACACAGAACCCCAAACAAAAGGAATCCAAAGAGGACCACACCAAGACACATCATAATTAAACTGCCAAGGGCAAAAGACAAAGAGAGAATCTTGAAAGCAGCAAGAGAAAAACGGTTAGTTACCTACAAGGGAGTACCCATACGACTGTCAGCTGATTTCTCAGCAGAAACTATGCAGGCCAGAAGGGAGTGGCAAGAAATATTCAAAGTGATGAACAGCAAGAACCTACAACCAAGATTACCCAGCAAAGCTATCATTCAGAGTTGAAGGTCAGATAAAGAGCTTCACAGACAAGAAAAAGCTGAAGGAGTTCATCACCACCAAACCAGGATTACATGAAATGCTGAAGGGTATTCTTTAAGAAGAGGAAGAAGAAGAAAAAGGTAAAGATAAAAATTATGAACAACAAAATGACATCAAATACATACCTACCAACAAGTGAATCTAAAAATCAAGTAAATAAAAAATCTGAAGAA
The DNA here is from genome assembly GCA_026230045.1 of Corynorhinus townsendii. Lineage (NCBI taxonomy): Eukaryota > Metazoa > Chordata > Mammalia > Chiroptera > Vespertilionidae > Corynorhinus > Corynorhinus townsendii. The sequence goes on from JAPDVU010000005.1 coordinate 79,973,008, forward strand.
CAGAATGGACTGGTGAATATAATAGAATCAGGGACATAGAAAGGGAGTGGACTGACAATTCTCAGGGGGAAGCAGGTGTGAGTGGTGTGGGAAGAGATTGGACAAAAATCTTACTCCTATGGATGAAGACAGTGGCGGGGTGTAAGGGCATGGGGTAGGGTGGGGTGGGGAATCAGGTGGAGGGGAGCTATAGGGGGAAAACAAAAAGAGGAACACCTGTAATCTGAACAATAAAGATTTATTAAAAAAATAAAAAGTAAATAAAAATGTAATGTTTATGATAATTACAGGGCAAAGTAAAGTAGCTATATAATAGCAGATTTGCATACTATTGAAATAAAGCGGTATTAATTCAAGTAGATTGTTCTATTACATAATCTAGATTAAACAGATAAATTCTTAATTACAAAATACTGAAACTCAGTAAAAAAAAAAATGGAAAATTTTAATGGACTTTTAACAAGCAAAATAATTGAATTAGTAGTCAGCAAATGTACTGCAAAGAAAAACCTGGGCTAGATAACTATCAAACATTAACAGAAGAATTAACACTAATCCTTCATAAACACTTCCAAAAAATAAAAGAGAAGGGAGCACTTCCCAACTCAGTCTAGGAGGCCAATATTATTGTGATACCAAAACCAGACAAAGAAACAAAAACTACAGACTAGTATATCATATAAATGTAGACACTATAATCCTTAACAAAATACTAGCAAACCAAACTCAACAACACAAAAAAAGAATTCTACACCATGACTAAGACCAAATGAGGTTTATCCTAGCAATGCAAGACTGGCTATGCCTATGAAAAACAATATGTAATACAACAACATGTTAATAGAATAAAGAACAAAAATCATGTGATCATCTGAATAGAGGCATTAAAAAGTGTTTGATAATATTTAACACCTCTTCATCATAAAGAAAAACTCAACAAACTAGGAATATAAGAGAACTGCCTCAACCTGATAAAGAGCATCTGTAAAGTGTTACAACTAATATTCTAATTAACAGTGAAAGAGATTTTCCCCTAAGATCAAGTAAAATATAATATATCTACTCTCATTACTTCCATTCAATATTGTCCTGTAGTTCTAGCCAGAGCAACTAGACAAGAAAAAGAAATAAAAGACACCCAGATTTGAATGAAGAAGCAAAACTATCTTTATTTGCTGATGATTTTGCATATAGAAAATCCTAAGGAATACATTATGAAATAAAATTAATAAAAAAAATTTAGCAAAGTTACAGCATACAAGATCAATATACAAAAACCCAGTTGTATTTTTATACAATATCAATGAATAATTCAAAAATCAAATTAAGAAAAGCAATTCAATTTATGATAGCATCAAAAAGAATAAAATATTTAGGAAGAAATATAACAACAAAAGTTCCAAACCTATATTCTAAAACTATTAAGTATTGATGAGTGAAATTAAAGAAGATGTAGCTAAATGGAAAAATACACTACGTACAGGTACTAGAAAACTTAATATTGCTAAGATTTAGAGGGTCAACACAATTGTTATGAAAACCCAAGTTGCCTTTTTCAGAGACTTGACAAGCTGACACTGATTTATCTGGAAATGACCCAGAATAGCCAAAAAAATCTTGAAAAGGAGGGAGGAAAGTTATAGCTTACAATTCTTGATTTCCAGACTTACTACAAAGCAAAAGTACTAAAACATTCATTTTTAGCACAAGACTAGACATAAGGATCAATGGAATTGAATTGAGAGTTCAGAAATAAACCCTTAAATTTTTGGTCAATTGATTTATTTTTTGTTAATCCTCACCTGAGGACATTTTTCCATTGATTTTTACACAGAGAGGAAAGGAGAGGGGGAGAAAGAGAGAGAAACATTGATGTGAAAGAGACGCATCAATTGGCTGCCTCCCTCACATGCTGACCGGCTGGGGTTGAACTTGCGACCCAGATACATGACCTTGATGGGGAATCGTCAAATTTGAGATCCTTCTGTGCATGGGCCAGTGTTCTAAGCACTGAGAACACCAACCAGGGTTGGTCAATTGATTTTTGACAAGGGTGTCAAGACAAGTTAATGGGGAGAAAGAATAGTCTTTTCAACAAATGGTGCTGGGAAGGTATATATCCACATGTAAAAGAATGAAGTTGGAAACCTAATTCACACCTAATGCAAAAATTAATTCAAAATGGATCATAGACCTAAATGTGAAAGCTAAAACTATTAAACTCTTAGAAGAAAACACAGGAGTAAAAGCTTCATGATTTTGGATTAAGTAAAGGTTTCTCAGATATGACACCAAAAGCAAAAGAGAAAAAAATAGGTAAATGGCACTTCATCAAAATTAAAAGCTTTTGTGATTCATAGGATACTACCATACAAGAGAGTGAAAAAGACAGCCCACATAATGATAGAAAAATATTTGCAAATCATCTATCTAATAAGGAACTTGTATTCCATATAATGGTATAGTGTTAAACCAGAATATATGGAAAACCCTTACCAACCAGAAGAAAACAAATAACTTATTTAAAAAATGGGCAAAGGATTCAAAGTCATTACTTCTAATGAGATATATAGAAATACCATTTTGTATCTACTAAGATGGCTATAATAAAAAAGAAATCAATAACTAATATCAACATGAATGTGGAGAAATTATAGCCATGACATATTGCTGGTTGAAATGTAAAATGATACAGCCATTTTAGGAAAGATTTGGAAATTCCTCAAAATGCTAAACATAGAGTTTCCACATGGTCTAGCAATTCTTCTCCAAGGTATATAACCAAGAGAATAGTAAACATGTGTCCACACAATAATTTGTATACCAATGTTCTTAGCAGCATTATGCATAATCATCAAAAAGTAGTATAAAAACCCAATATCTTTCAGCTGATAAATGATATGGTATATCCATATCATTTCAAGTTATGTAAAGGAATTAAGTACTCCTGCACACTACAATATGGATGAATCTTGAAGACATTACGTTAAGTGAAAGAAGACAGTTAAAAAAGGCCACATATTGCATCATTCCATTTATGTGAAATGTCCAGAACAAGAAAATCTCAGAGACAGAAAGTTAGAGTAGTGGTTGCTAGGGCTAGGAAAAAAGGAGACTGGTAAGGATATGGTATTTCTTTTTGGAGTAATAAAATGTTCCGAAATTAGCACAACTCTGAAGATACTAACAGCTACTAATTGTGATTTTTGAAAAAGATAATTTTATTGTATGTGAATTATATCTCAATTAACTGTTATTTTTAAAATGCTAAGGGGAAAAAGCAGAGTAATTGGGCACCTCAGAGTTAGGTTCACCTTACCAACTTTTGAGCATGAGGCAAGAGTACAAATAGAGGTCCATATACCACAAGTCAAATGTTTTAAAATTCCAAACCAAGCAAATGCAGTCTTAAATATGTTCCATTCTTCTGCTTTGACATATATACCTTTGTTCAAGAACAACTTTGTACTGCTGGTATAGGAAGGCAGCAAGGCCTTTAAGAACAGTGATCTGATCATAACATCATGTCTGAAAGCCTGTTGGCAGCCCCGTCGAGGTGTGAGTAGAAGAGAGTAGGTGGTGGTGGTGGTGGTGGGGGGGGGGGGGTTGCAGTTAGTAAGCTATGGAATGATCCTACCAGGAACTGAAGAGGGCCCACACCAGGTTCATAGATATGGAGAGCATGCGACAGATAGATGCTGGATGAGCAGAGATGGACGTGGAAGAGGGAGGGTGGGAGGGAGGGAGAGAGGGTGGGTGGGAGGGAAGGAGGGAGGGGAGAAAAGAGAAAATGGCCATCTGACCTTTAGAGCCTCAGCGAGTCAGGCTGCTGACATCATTACCTGTGAGAGAAAAGCAGAGGCAGGTTTTGAAGGGAGTGGACGAATCTTGAGATCTGGGTTTTGGGTATGTGGGGCTGAGCTCTGTGTGGACATCTGGTGTGAGTGGCCAGTTACCATTTAGCAGCACGTGCTTGGAGCATAGAAAAAAGGTTTGATTTAGTAAAATGATTTAGAAGTCAGTCATCAGACATGTCAGAATCCCGGAGGGAGGAAAATTTCACAAGGGCAAATAATGAGTAACAACCAAACAGAAAGAGGCATAATGCAGCAGAACCATTAATAACTACACTCAGAAGTGTTCCTACCATTTGCTAGAAACTTTCATGCTATCTACTAGAATCTCAATCATATGACAAACTTGATGCTATAGGTTAGAAGATGGTGATGATAAGATCCATAACCAGTAATAGTTAGGAAAAACAACCAACATCAGATGAATCATAATGGAAAAACATGTAATTGAACTTTTATATGTAAATTATAACTTACATAGAAAAATCTACATAACTGATAAAATATATGACCAGCATAGCTTTGCTTATTATGATTCCTTTTGTGTGATAACCTGTGTTTGAAAGAAGAAAAACAGGCTGTTAATTTTTAATTGCCTTACTTGGATGATGATGTTATTTAGTGTTGTAGAATATCATAACTCCGAACCATTAATTAGACATTCCTTATTAGCTCTCTGCATTAGACCCAGTGTGTTTGCATTCTTGCTACTCTGATTTGAATTCACTGGAAGAAGCACTTTTAACTGAGAACCTGCCTTGTTTTAGTTACTGAAATAGTGTTGATTTGCCTTGGCTGGTGTTGCTAAGTGATTAGAGCATGGGGCCTGTGCCCCAAAGGGGCACAGGTTTGATTCCTGGTCAAGGGCATGTACCTGGGTAGAAGGTTTGATTCCCAGGCCCAGTTGGGGTGCCGTGAGAGACAATCAATTGATGTGTCTCTCACATACATGTTTCTCTCTCTCTCTTCCCCCCTCCCCCCCTCCCCCTCCTTTCTCTCTCTCCCCCACCCCCCACCTCTCCTTTCCTCCTTCCCTGCCAGCCATGCTCTCTGAAAATCAATAGAAAAAAATCCTTGGGTAAGGACTAACAACAACAACAAAAAGAAATAGTGTTGATTTGAGTTTGGTGTGGCAAGGTTTCTTTATTTATTAAATGAGGAAAATTTGCATGTTTTCACTGGCTTAAGCTTCAGTCAGAAACAACCTTCTGTACTGTGATTAGCAAACACTGGGCTATTGCTATTTTCTGTCATCCTGGCCTAGTTCCAGGAGTATCTGCTCTCACCTCATCACCAGGAAGTGGTCCAACATTGGGCCTTGTCCTTGTTTCTTTGGTTTCACTGGGACTTGGCATTTCTAGGGGACTCATCATAGGTATTTGCACAATAGATGATCAGGCTTAGTTGGTGGAATGTGGGAAGGTAAGAAGTTGAATGTGTTCAGCAGGTTTTTAATCTTCCATGATCAGCAGTCACATATTTTCAGTGAACTAGGAAGGAGCTAGGTTTGGGCCAAATTTTAAAGGAGTGAGAGATTGCTTGCCTCCCCCTTTTAGTCCTACAAAATGTTCAGACCCTCCTCCCCTTTCCTGGCTTCTAGAGATCCTGCAGCAGATTGACTGCCTCCCTCTGCGATGTATGTGCCTTGCTCTTTGATGTCTTTATCTATATCCTGTAGCAGAACTCTGAAATGGATATGAAATGGGTTGCTTTGTGGTAGGCTATTTCGCAGTTCGATGGTGGGAGTATAAATTGGCACAGCTTTCATGGAAAGCATTTTAGCAATATGTGTTAGAGCATTTTAATCTATTCCAATTGAATCTATTCAGTAAAAATAATAGGTGATATATACAAATATCTACTTATAAGAATATTTATTGCTATTTTATTGTAATGCTAAAATTTGGAAAACAGCTATATATCAAGAGAAGAATTGGCAAATAACTTATGCACTAGAGAGAGCTCTTATAAATCAACAAGAAAAAGATTACTATCCCAATAGAAAATGGCTAAAGGAAATGAAATGCCATTTACCAAAGAGAAATATATAAATGGTCAAAAAATATTTGAATTAGTAATTAAAAGGATACAAATGAAAATAATGAGATATTATTTTAACAATATAGAAAAGATTAAACTATTCCCATTGATGAAGAGGTGGAAAGCAGACATTTTCATTTAGTCTTGGTGGAATGTAATTGGGACAAATTTGGGGGGAGGAAGCAATTTGGGTGAGACAGAGCATAATTCTGACTCAGCAATGCACTTCTAAGAAAGTATTTTAAGACATACTCATACCCTGGTCAGTGTGGCTCAGTTGTAGGAGCATCATTCAATACATTCAAAGGTTATTGGTTCAATTACCAGTGAGGGCACATACCTAGGTTGTGGGTTTGATTCCTGGTCAGGGTACATATGGGAGGTAACCAATCCATGTTTCTCTTTCACATCCATGTTTCTTTCTTCCTCTCCCTTCCTCTCTCTCAAATCAATAAAAACATATCTTCAGATGAGGATTTTAAAAAAAAGAATTAGTCACAAGTTTACAATGCATGTGTATAGGCTATTTATCACAGTAACGTTTATACTAGTGAAAACGGCAAGTAATCCCAAGTCATTGGCAGGTGATTGTTAAATAAATGAGAGTGCAGCCACACAATAAAAAAGCATGCAGTCATTAAAAACGGGCGTAGTTGTTAGAAATGATGCCTATGATACAGTAAGTAGAAAATGTAGATAAAAATGAATTTGGAATCCACTTAGTGTTAATAGTATTTTCCACAATAAATACCTACAACAAGAATGACACCTATCTCCTGGCCAGTATTGCTCAGTGGATAGAGTGTCAGCCTGTGCACTGAGGGTCCAGGGTTCGATTCCTGATCAAGGGCACATACCTAGGTTGCAAGTCTGATCCTCGGCCCCAGTCTGGACTCTTGCAGGGAGAGAACCACTTGATGTGTTTCTCTCACATCCATGTCTCTCTCTCTCTCTCTCTCTCTTCCTCTCTCCCTCCCTCCTTTTCTCCCTCCTTTCCTTCCACTTTCTCTAAAAATCAATGGGAAAAATATCCTTGGGTGAGGATTAATAAAGAAAAAAAGAATGACACTTATAACTAAAGTATTTGTAATAAAATACATTACTTTTATATTCAGAAATACAATTTTTAAATAATTTTAAATACATGTGTATAGTGTCCAATTTCTCTGTACTCTCTTTTACAAGCACCACCAATCAGAATTCCAGTTACCTACTAATACAAATTTTTGTAAAAGCATGTTGTACATACCCGATTTACGTCATGAGCCAATTAAAAATTCTTGTATGTGGAAACGTCTATAATTGTGGTCACTGTAGACACTGTGGCAAGTACATTTTTAATTCGTTGGGTCTTCTGGAGAGTTAGGCCATATACACACTTATTAAAGCACTTCTTCATATTTAGAAAACAATATATAGATGGGTCAATGGTGAAAACAAATTAGAATCCACATTATTATACTATCTGCTTTTTCAGAGAGAGAATTTTTAAAATTTGGTAAGGTGTATTTTTTGCCAATTCATCCAAAGTAATTTAATAAGTTAGCCCCCTCTCCCCAAGAAAAAGTTACCTTAAGTTGATTTAGTCTATAAACTGTTTAAGTCACCTTCTTAGAATATCATTTTTGATTTTATAACAATTCTGTGAGGTGTGCAGGGTAAATGTTTACATTTTATAAGTAAAGATGAGGTTTGAAGAGGTTAAATACTTTGCTCAAGATCTTAAACTAAACTGGGCCAGCATAGCTCAGTGGTTGAGCATTGACCTATGAATCAGGAGGTCACCATTCAATTCCTGGTCAGGGCACATGCCCTGGGTTGTGGCCTCAATCCCCAGTGTGAAGCATGAAGGAGGCAGCCAATCAATGATTCTCTCTCATCATTAATGTTTCTATTTCTCTCCCTTCTCCCTTCTTTTCTGAAAACAATAAAATATATATATGTGTGTGTGTATATATATATATATATATATATATATATATATATATATATATATATATTTAAAAAGATCTCAAACTAAAAAGTTCGAGGAGCTGGGATCTGAAATGACATTTTTCTGACAACCCAGGTTAGTTCTAGTTATTGCTGGGTATACTGACTCCAGATCCAGTTGTTTTCCTGTACCATACTACTCTGTTCTTCCAGAAGCTTAACATGCCTCGGATTGAAGCTGGATCGGTTTTCTAATGAGGCACCAGTGAGCATAAAAGAAAGGAGTAATCTAGATAACTGACCATGGTAAGGCACAAGCCGGGGAAAGGATTGGGAGTGGGAGGAAGAAGGGTATGGTCTCAAACCCCAGTGTCTGCAAAGGCCATGCAGGTTACATACATAAAGGCGGTCTGCCAGCAGTGAGAAAAACATAAGTGGATGAGGGAAACGAAACGGAGCTGCCACGGATCTCATCGTGGCACAGGCAGGGATTTGAGGGCACGTGGGCGAACTGAGCATGTTCTGCTGTCTGAAGGACGTAGCTCTGATTGTTGCCGAAAAGGAGCTAATTCTGTGCCTTTATTATTTTAATTATTTAAAAGAAGGTGTGAATCTTATTTTTAGGTAAAATCTCTCCATTTTAAGTGCTAGCAGTAATTTAAACTTAATATTTTGTAGGCCAACTAAAATATACCCAAAGGCCATCAAAACCCCTCAAGGTGCTGGTTTGTGATTTCTGGGACATATTCTGTCTATGGGTTTGTTAGGCTCCAGACAGATTAAATTCCATTTCTGTGTCCTCGATGTCTTAATGATGCCACTGTAATTTGTACCCATTCAGGAAGACATCATGTTTTCATCTTTATACCCACCTAAGCCAGTCACCCCACCCTGGTTCTTCCTCATGGTCCATCTGAGAGATTGGAAGGGAAGGCTGTGTCTGAGAGGATGTCCCCGAGGGGACCCCTAGAACAGTCTACGTAGACACGGCTGTCTGTGAGCGCAAGGAAGGGCCCTCAAGGCTTGGGAAAGATGTGCTTTAATTATGTTTCATTTCTGACTTTAATGATTGCCTAGAAGTTTTTGCAAGACTGTAATGTATGGGTGGTGGCTTGGCGTACAAATCACTCAGATTTTCCTTGTCTAGGAAGAATGCAACCAGAAGGCGCTAAGGCAAACTCCAAACAAAGATGCACAGCCACAGCGCAAATGGCACGTTAAATCTGCACACGGGATTGAGCATTTGACCGATGGCTAAGATATATGTTCTCCTAATTCCACGGGAAGCATCGCAACAAAGGCAAAACATAGCCCACCGTCCCCCCCCCCCCGCCCCTACCACTTAGATTTAGTTTAGTGAATATTCTGATACATCTCTGGGGGCATATTGATTTTGGGGATAATTCTCCTTATAAACCACCTTGGGGCTAATTTACAACATTTAAGTATGTAATGTTTTTCCATTTATAGCATGTTTTTAATATTCCTCAGTGATTCTTTAAAGAACATTTGAAAAACACCACCAAGTGTCTGGAAGAGGATAAAGATGTACATGTAATCGGTTCATCTAGAGACACTACTGGGCCAGCCTACACTCGTCTAATCTTTGTGCTGTGCTTTTATGAAAAACAGACAAACAGATGAACCCCCCAAACCCCCAAAACGAACAAGCTCTTGAGTGTATATGAAGAATTTGAATATGAATAATTAACTTATTTTTGGTGAATTCATTCCACAGACATAAGCAATAAGAAAACAGTGCTGAGAGGTGAGGCCGCCAGAAAATCAGAATTCAACTTCTAAGAGGGGCGGGAGGGGGAGCATTTTCTCAGCAGCATTTAAAGTGCATTTTGGCTGCCGAGATAAACGCACTGAGGACAGAACCATTGGGGCATTGGATACACTGATGACAGGTGAGACACATATATACACAGCTTATAGCTCCTGTGAGAAACACAGAGGATGCTTACAAAAAAATGCGTCAGTCCAATAGTTTTGGGTTGGGAGGAATCCTTGTACTAAGCCAGCCTGAAGCACCTTCCATTAATCATTCTGATTCCAGGACTTTCTGCCTCGTCAGTCAATCCTGATAAATAAAAGCTAAAAGATTTTGAGCCATTACTACATGCATATTTGTATGCAGTGGTTAGACATATACATTTTATAAATGTACAGTATTATATATGCACTCTCACTTATTTTTTTAGTAACTTTATTGAGGTACTATTCATAAGCCATTTGAGGTATATAATCCAGTGGTTCTTAGTATATTCACACATTGGCAGTCATCACCACTGTATAATTGGATGGCATTTCATCACACCGAAAAGAAACCCTCTATTAGCAGTCACTCATTCTCCCCAAACAGCCCAATGTATTCTAGTGTGCAATCCTTACCAGTTATATAATTTGCAAATGTATTCTACCATTCTATGGCTTGTGTTTTAAATTATTTGAGGTTGTCCTTTGACCTACAAAAGTTTTCAATCTTGATGAAATGTTACTGATCCTCTGGGTCAGGGACCCAAACCAAGGTCCTTCTGCTCAGTGCCTTTCACGCCAATATGAGACTGAGTTTGGTAAAGCAGAGCAGAAACTTTATCCTTTGATCAAGGAGTGGAGAAAGTGAGCTCCTGCTCGAAGGGCACCTTCTTTCCCATGGTGGAGGCCTTCGGCACTTACAGGCCACTGTGGCGTGGAGGGATTCAATTATTTAATGTGTAGTTATTCTTCTGTTGAACTCGGCCCTTTTGTACACGGTCCTTTCTGCATACGATGCATGCCCCAACATCAGCTTGGGTTTTGCACTCAGCACCTTGGTTTTTGGGCTCAGCCCTCCTCATTTGAGGTAATTCCTGTATAAGGTGGGAGGTAAGTAGGGGTCAACTTCATTCCTTCACAGATGGATATCCAGTTGTCCCAGCACCATTTGTTAAAAAACTATTTCCCAATTTAATGTTTGGATTAATTTTCACAATAGTCCAATGAGGTAGAAATTATTGCCCCTCTTTGCAAGTAAGGAAACTAAGGCTCTGGAAGATTAAATGACTTGCCCTAAGCTCTGGAGAATTCCAAGTAAGAAGTAGAATTCAAATGAATTCCAAAGGCAAGGTTCTTTCAATAATACCAAAATGGGCATCAGCTACATGCCAGGTGTTGGTAAAACAATCACACACAAAAAAGAGTCCTCATCAGCTGATGCCTTTAATTTTTTTTTTTCAGTTAAATATAACCTTCCCAAGGAGGTACTGTGTTGAGAGTTTCAGGGCTAGGAAAGATGAATAAATACAGTTCCTATTTTTTTTAAAATTTATTTTGAAATTACAGTTGACATACAGTATTGTATTAATTTCAGGTGTATAATATAAGGATTAGACATTTATATACCTTATGAAGTGATCACTCTGATTAGTCTAGTACCCCTATGACATCATACATACTTATTACAATACTAGTGCCCCAGTGCACGGATTCGTGCACATTGAAAGGAAATTAATTAGGAGGTGGCCAGTGGGACGGGACTGGGCTAGACAGGCCAGACACACCCTGGAGCCAACCACCTGTGGTCCCTCCCTGGACAGCCACATCAGGGGTGGCACCTCGGCTCTAAGGTTGTCTGTGGAGTGAGCAGGGTCCCTCCGGCAGGTGGGGTCCCTTGGCCTGGCCTACGGGGATCAGGCCAAAACTGGCAATTCTTCATAACCCATGTGTGGATTCTCTCTAGCCAATTTGCAATTTTAAGTCTAATTTTCCTTCCAGCCTAAAATGATCCTAAGGATCCTACCCCTACCACCAGGGGGCAGATGCTCAACATAGGACCTGCCAAGCTGTGGTGATTTGGCAATGGTGGTTCTCAGGTGACATACCCGGAAGCAGAGAGGAAGGAGCCAAATTCCGGGGTGTGTCACCCTAGAACCGCCATTACCAAAATCACTGCAGATTGGCAGGTCCTATGTTGAATGTCTGCCCCCTGGTGGTCAGTGTGCATCATAGCTACTGGTCTAATGGTTGGCCAGTCACTAAATCATATATATATATATATATATATATATATATATATATATATATATATATATGGGGATGTAGTCAATAATCATATATATATATATACATATACATATACATGTATATACATATATACATATACATATACATATATATATATGATTATTGACTACATCCCCAGGATTATTTTTGTAACTGGCAATTTGTACTTCCTGATCCCTTCCCCCTTCTTGTCCATCTCCTCAAACCTCTCCCATCTGGCAACCATCAATTTGTTCTCTGTATTGGTGTTTGTTTATGTTTTGTTTGTTCATTGATTTTGTTTTTAAGATTCCACATATGAGTGAAATCTTATGCTAGTTGCCTTTCTCTGTCTGATTTATTTCATTTAGCCTAATACCTTCTAGTTCATCTCACAAATGGTAAGATTTCATTCTTTTTTATGATTGAGTAATATTCCATTGTATATATGTACCACATCTTCTTTTTCGTTTGTCTGCTAACGGACACTTAAGTTGCTTCCACAACTTGGCTACTGTAAATGATGCTCAAGTGAACTTGGGAGTGCATATATCTTTTAAAATTAATGTTTTGGATTTCATTAGATAAATATCCAGTAATTGCTGGGTCATAGAGTTCTTATTTTTAAAAAGTTAGTACAGTAGAAACAATGGAATTTCCTAAAAGTAGGGTGGCCATAGAGGTCAATATTTTTGGTCAAAGAAACCAAAACCAGCTTAAGGAGCTCAGATAGTCAGCAGGAGATTGGAGCCCCAGCAACAGTGTGGACCCAAGGCCAGTTCAGTGGCTCAGAAACAGGAAGCTAGAGATTGACTGTCTTGGGCAAAGACACAGGCTGGACATCATAGCCATTGCAGAACCCTGCCTTAGACATTGTGAGTGAGCCTGATTGTTCCTGAGTCTTTGCATCAGTAGGTCTAGATGCAGAAAAAGGTGGGAGCATCGGCTGGTGAGCCCAGCCTGCGTTGTGTGTCCATGCTGTGTGGGCAGGGGACTGGGGTTGATCCCATCCATGTCACATTCAGTGAGGAATCCTCCATGGTAATGGGGAGTGGATCCTGGACATACCCACTCCCAGGACAGTACAGAAACCCCTCTTCCCTCTGCTATTCTAGTTGTTTTCTTTGTACCAATGAGTCACTGAGCCAAACGGTCTGCATCTTAATTTTAGTCCTCTTAATATTTCACATGACCCACTTTCCTGATGAGAGTCTCATCCTCCCATGGTTAGGAACTGCATTTTACATACCACTTGCTGATGACTCCTAGGAAACCCTAATCAATTTTTCCTAGGGATCACAATCAATTCTTCATAACCCATGTGTGTATTCTCTCTGGCCAATTTGTAATTTTAAGTCTGATTTTCCTTCCAGCCTAAACTGATCCTAAGGACCCTACCCCTACCACTGATGCACAGGCAGTGTGTTTATCCCCTTCAACATCAGCCTGACTCCAATGAGGGGCCGAGGGTGTTTGGAGATGAGCTCCCTTTTTTAGGGGCGGACTCTGGGCCAAGTTCTAGCTTTAGCCTCGCCCGTACATTTCTATTAATAACGCCTTCATTTTGAACTTTCCAGTGCCTCAAGGCAGTTCTTTTTAGGGCTTGTTTCATCCATCAAAATTCTGTGGAGTTTTGGGTTTTTTCTCTTGTTTACCATAAGGGGCCAGAACTGGTTGTCTCTTCTACTTTGCTAAGCCCCCAGGGAGAGAAGTGGAATCCCCCAAATAGCTGAGCTATGACTCAGACTTTTGAGGACCTTCTCCCCTGCCTCCCCCAGATCCTTTCACTGCTTTCCATACTTTACAAAGCCCTCAGGTCATGGGATTCACTCAATAAAAGTATCTGTGGCTGATTTGCAAATAACAGCAGGTTCTTATTTTAATCAGATACATTCAGGGTGAAGGCTGCTAGACACCACAGGAAGCATTAACTTGTTGTTCCGTGTCCTACTATAGCTTTTCTTGTCCTTGGCTGCAATGTCTCTTGAAATTTCTGAGAAAATAGATATTCACCATTTGTCTTTGGAAATAACATGCAGTTTTTGTAAGAGCCAAGAGGAAAGGAGGTCAAGGTGAGGTAAGGTGAATAAATGCAGTCATTAATTGGTAAAATGTTCTCAAAGTTTGCATGCTTAAAGGTTATTTTTTTCTCAGGCAGCAATCATTACCCCTGGTTGTGTAAAAAATATATTAAATGGATTTCAGTGGTTTGAACTATCAACATGTTCATTAGTGGCTGGCTAACATGCGTAGCCAGGACTTCCCCAGCACCTGTGCCTTTGACAACAGCCCCACCGCCAACTTGTTCCTTGTGGCTGAGGGGCATGTAGAAGGTGGGCAAGGGGGAGCTGGTCAGGACTTACAATCAGCTGTGCTGTATTGATGTCATAGGGAGACAAAGGTGTCTTGTGATGGTGGTGGCCATGATGGGAGAATTGGGTGGGGAAAAGTCTCTTGTTTATTAGTATTTGAATCCAAGGATAAATAAAAGACATCTCCAATGGTGAACCTTTAAATAAATATTTATTTTTTTTTTTGTATTTGGAATCAAGACTGATGGAGAGGATACCACACTAGATACATTTTATTTTAAATTGGACTTTAATTGTTGATCATTCTTTTTCTTTTATTGTTTTAAGTATTACAAATAGTAGTACATATGTCTCCTTTTTTTTCCCCTATTGACCTCCCTCTGACCTCCCCTACCCCCCAGTACATGCCTTCACCTGCCCGCCGCCCCCCCCCCCCAGTGTCTTGTATCCGTTGGTTATGCTTATATGCATGCGTACAAGTCCTTCGGTTGGTCTCTTATAGCCCCCCTCGCCCAACCTCCCCTGTCTTCCCGATGTAGTTTGACAGTCTGTTCAATGCTTCCTTGCCTCTGTATCTTTTTCCCACCATTTCTTTCCTTTAAAAAGTTTTGCCTTTGCAGAATAGAAATAAACATAGAATAACAAAACAACAAAAAAAATGTTTGAGTCCCAATTTCAATGTCCAACAGTTCTGAGTCCCCATTTCAATGTCTAACAGTTCCTTATGTGTACATGTCAGCAATGATATCTGGATGGTGGGCACATGGTGGCAATGCAGGTCCGACCCTCTCTGGTTTGGTCCTAGGCAACCTGCAGCGGTGCACAGCTGCTGACTGCTTGGGTGGCAAGGCATTGTCAGCGTCTTCCATCTCTGGACTGTTTTTCCTCTTGTCTTTGTGGTTGGAGCACACCTGTCAATTCCTCTCTGTTGCAGGAATCCACATGCTCTTGGAGTTGACAAGAGCCTTTCCAAAGCCAGGTCTGCTTGGGAAGAGACAGACACTGAAGCAGGGTAGTGTTCAGGGAGGTGTGAGGGGGGAGTTTATTTTTCTTATTCCCCATGACTGTGTTAGCCTTACCTCCTCTCTCCTGGAGGCTACTTTCTAGGCCCGGTGAACCAAGTCCTCTGTCCCATTTTTCAGATTATGTGAATCCAATGATAGGATTCCATGAATACTTCCTGAGTACCTACTCTGTACCACACACTATTCTAACAACAAACCATAAAGATAGCTACGGTATTAGTGTTTACATGTGTCGGGTGCTTTGGGTGTCTTACCTCATTTCCTCCTCAACCACATATTATAACTGGGGCAGGTAAGGCTCAGGGAAGTTGAATTACTTGTCCAAGTTCAAATAACTAACAGGTGGTAGAGTCAACATTTGAACTCAGGTTCAAATGTTTGACTTTAGAACCCATCTGCATTTCATTGACTAACTTTTAATATGCTCCTTTGTTCTATTTTTAAGGTGGATGTTGCATTTGAATAGGGAAAGGGAGATACATTAAAACTTTTGAAAATTTATGAGACTATCTAACAACACACCTGCCAGAGTGGACACAATTCAGCAGCTGAGCCACCCCTTGGCAGTGCTGTAATCTCAGAGCCTAGATTAATACCTTTGGTTACCAAGCTCTGTCCTGTATGGTCCCAGTATGCTGGCTGTGATGTACAGGCAGAACCCCTCCAAGCTCTTCTGGCTCCATGCATCCTTCAGATCTCCATCTGCTCAACTGGGCATCAGAATCCTGTTGTCTCCCAAATGGAATCTCTAAATTCCTACTGCCAACATCTATTGCTGCTAAGTTGCAGCAGCTGCTACTAGTTTTGGTAGTTGCAGCTCTCCCTGTTAGCACACTGTTTTCCCCTTACTTTAAGGATGTCACTAAAGGCCCTTTTTCAGACCTTTGGGATCAGGTTCCTTCCTCGGTTTGGGGAAGAGAGGACAAGGCAGGGAAGGCCATACCCTGAGAATCTGTATCAGTGAGACACCCACTTAGACCAGCTTCCAGATCCATCTCAGACCTATCCTGGGTCTCAGTGTATATCTAAGTAAAGTTGATGGAGGATGAGCAGCATTTGGGTGTAAAGTTCTAACTCTCCTAACTTCATGGGGCTCTGTTCTCTCTTGATATCCACATTGCACCCTGGTCCCAGCCTAGTGGTTTCATTCTAACTTAAGACCATAATAGAAAAGAGAAACTAGCCCTGGCTGGTGTGGATCAGTGGGTTGGGTGTGCTCCAGTGTACGCAAAGGTTGACAATTCAATTCCAGGTCAGGGCACATGCCCGGGTTGTGAGCTTGATCCCCAGTAAGGGGCCTGCAGAATGCATCTGATCCATGTTTCATTGACACTGATGTTTCTTTCCCTCTCTCTCTGTCTCTCTCTTCCCTCCTTCCCTCCCTCCCTCAATATGAGCATGGTGGCTTACATTGATTTAATATAATTTTACCTCTAGAAAAAAGGTATATCTTGTGCTTACATTGATTGACTACAGTAGGACATTAAAACTACTTATTTTTGTGGAAACCTGCAAACTAGAGAATTGAAGGCTGCTCAGTTGAATAGTCAAGCTCTTTCAAGGTAGAGTGAAATCACAGTTAAGATATTGAGGACAGTGCTCCATTTGGGAGACTATTTCTTCATAAGGTTGTCATGATCTCACTAGCTGTGGGAGTAAGTGATTTCCTTATTTAGAAATGTGAGAATTCAGTCCAAAGAAAGAGCTGAATGATGAGTGAATGGTGGTATGGCTGCCTGCAGGTAAGGTTGTGGGCTGAAGGAGGCTTTGATTGAATTGGAATGTGAACTCAGTTGAATAGCCACACCTCATGCTTCTGCTAGGACTGTGGTCGGCAAACCGCAGCTCACGAGCCACAAAATACCATGGCCTGGGAGAGTCTATTTTGAAGAAGTGGTGTTAGAAGAAGTTTATGTTTAAAAAATTTGGCTCTCAAAAGAAATTTTAGTCGTTGTACTGTTGATATTTGGCTCTGTTGATTAGTGAGTTTGCCGACCACTGTGCTAGGTGACACCAGAATCTGCTCCAAGACCCCCATGGAAGGTTATGGCACCTTTCAGGTATAAAAAGGAGCCTAATTAGGAAACTCTGTTGTGGTCAAGAAGATGGAAAACATGGCATTAGTCAAATCAT
Organism: Corynorhinus townsendii; assembly: GCA_026230045.1. Lineage (NCBI taxonomy): Eukaryota > Metazoa > Chordata > Mammalia > Chiroptera > Vespertilionidae > Corynorhinus > Corynorhinus townsendii. The sequence goes on from JAPDVU010000005.1 coordinate 79,990,330, forward strand.
TGATTCCTTCAGTGATTTAACTAATGAAACGACTCCTTATGGCAACTCAGCGCTGCTGGGGCAGTCATCACTCATTCAAAAATCTTAAGTATCTAGATGTGCCTGGTATCGTGCTAGTCACTGGAATGCTTTTGTGAATATGAAACAGCAACTGTATTCAAAAAGTTACAGTCAGTAGGACATTAGGAAAAGGCAAGGCATGCTCCACATGCCCAGAACCGACAGAGAGGGACTGTTCTAGGATGATGGACAGATGATGGACATGGGGCCTCTGGTGTCACAGGAGGGACCACTGCTCCTGATCCAGGGCTGGGACAAGGTGGGGAATGGGAGCTCCTATTTATCTCCGTCCTCTCCATCATCCTGGGTCTAGAAATTGCAGCAATTTATTAAACTTGCATACAATGGAGCAAAAAGAGAGCCAGACTCAAAGACCAGAGAGCTTCAGGTCTGGTCACCACCAGAACAGTGTCCCCTTCTCCCCCCAAAACATTCAGCTTGGAAAAACGATTAAAGGCCTCAGGAAAACGATAGTAATACTCACACTGTACCTTCCTAAAGGTGGAGGGTTGTGCCACCTGTTCTCCTTAATTTCCTTTCAGTTCTCAAGTCTAATCTTATGATTTCTGATTTTTTCTGTAGTGGAAAGCAACACAAAGACTGATTTATGTAGAAATCTGTTATTTGCTAGACCAAACACAGCACCTGCCCTGGACATTTGGACAACAGCTAACTGATCAATGGTATCTGGCCCTAGATGTTCCTGAGTTCATTTGAATCAAGTCTTTAAAATGTCCTGTAGCTTTAAGAGAAAGGTTATTTATGGAAGTTTCTGTCCACTATTTAACCATCTGAATTATTGATGAATTAAAGGTGATTTGCAGCAATGTTATCTTCAAATGACATTTAAAATATATTTAATAAATGAGAGGTTATGTTAACTTTTGAAAAATTATCTGATTTTATAAAAGTGATGGTGCTTTAGCAAGTATTCATTGAGTACCCACTATGTATAGAGACATAAACTGGGCTTCCTTGTAGGACCGCAAAGGAGTTGAAAGCATTCCTTTTATTTTTAAGGACCTTAGAATTTATTTGAAACTAGTGGCCTGGTGCGTGAAATTTGTGCACATTAAAAGGGAATTAATTAGAGGAAATATTTTAATATTGCTATTTGCCCTTTCTCTATAATAGAAGTGTCAGAGATGAAAGAAAATTAGTAAAATGTATATGAAAATCTTCCTCCTGTCAGAGTCTGTGTGTGCTGTGGGACCCAGAGTCAAGTCCCCACCCACCTGCATGCAGCTCAAAATTGCGTGAGACCCAGACCCAGCAGGCCCCACCCACGTCAAGCCCTGCTGGGCAGGGGGGCACAGCCTTAGGTTCCCCGTCAAGCCCCACCATGTGAGGGGTTCAGCCTCAGGTCCCCTGGCACATGCCAGGTGGGGGGCGCAGCCTCAGGTCCCCCGGTGTACCCTCAGGTCCCCCAGCCTGGCGCCAGGGCAGAGGATGTGGCCTGAGGTCCCCCGTCAAACCCTGCCAGGCAGGGGGCACAGTCTGAGGTCCCCTGGCCTGGCACCGGGGCAGGAGGCATGGCCTGAGGTCCCCTGTCAAGCCCCATGGGTGGGGGACCTGGCCTGAGTCCCCTCTTCTAGCCCTCCTGGGTGGGGGGCATGGCCTCAGGTCCCCTGGCCTGTTGCCAGGTCTGGGGGCACAGCCTCAGGTCCTCCGGCCTGGCAACGGGACAGGGGGCATGGCCTGAGGTCCCCTGTCAAGCCCCACCAGGCAGGGCCTGAGGCACAGCCTCAGGTCCCTGCCCTAGCCCAGCACCACGTAGCCTCAGGTCCCTGCTGCTTGCTCGTTCAGGCTCCTTACAGGAACTTGGGCCTCCACTGTGGGTGTAGCCATCTTGTGTTACAGAATACCTGCCTCCGCTGTGGGAGCAGCCATCTTGTTATGGTGTGACAGTCAATTTGCATATACCCTCTTTATTAGATAGGATGAGGCATGCATCTGAGAACAGTTATAGAGCAGCTTGGCAATACATTGTTCTTTTTTTCTTTAATCCTCACCTGAAGATTTTTTCCATTGATTTTCAGGGAGCATGGAAAGGAAGGGTTGGGGGAGAGAGAAAGAAAACAAAACATCAATGTGAGAGAGACTTGGTTGCCTCCTGCATGTGCCCCAATTGAGGCCAGGGGTTGAACCTACAACCCAGGTATGTGCCCTTGACCATAATCAAACCCATGACCTTTTGGTGCACAGGCCTGTGCTCTAACCACTGAGCAGCTGGACAGGATGAGGATACGTTCTTTAATATGCTTTGAATCAAAGGCACATGTTCCACTTGTTGACAGAGTAAAAGGAGAGAATAGAGAAGGAAAGATTACATTATGTCTTTGATCTTGAAGAAGCTGATGAAGTGCTTTGCCACGGCAATCTCTAATATTAAATTCAGTTAAAAATCTTCAAACCACCATTAGACAAGTTGTAGCCTGAAGACAGGCCATGGACTAATCCCTCATATTGGGAACTGAGGGTATGGAAGAGCAAGAGAAGAGCAGAAACTTTACCTCCTAAGCCTGATGTGAAACAGGTACTTCATTCTCATTACTGTGATAATTCCAAAGTTCTCTCCTTGTTACGTATCAGGATATTGAGGTTCAGAGGGGCAAGGTACAATTTTCTACCAGCTAGTAAGGGCCAGGGTCAGAGTTGGCCTTAGGTCTTCTTGGATAAAGAAATCTCAGTGTGAGTGGTGACAAATGACACAAAAAGAATTGAATTTGAGTCGTCATATAGTCAGATGATAAACTCAAGGGTAAAATAATGACTAGCTGAGATCACTATACTATCCTGGACACAGCAGACACTTTGATGGAACTTGCCCAGGCAGTGGATTCCAAGCCTGGGAGACAACCTGTCTGTACCTCTTATTCCCCAGCAGCTTTTATAAAGTTCTTTGGCCAGAGGAGAGCTGCAGAGCAGCTCAAAAGCTATATAAAGCAAGTGTGTAACGGTGCTGGCAATGCTCTGAAAGTAGCTACCAAGAATGCAGCCTCTAGGGAGGAATGAAGAACCCACTTCTGGGCGAAATCCATTACGAATGGAAAGCTTTTAATGGATGAATTCTCCATCAATAATTTGCTGATTTCCATTTAATTGTCATTGTTAACCATTTTATTTATAAATCTTTCTGAATGTACGTATGTGACTACATTGGGAGACAGTGAATATTTATGTTTCTGAACTGTGTCCTTTTTAAAGAGTGAATAACTATCAAACTGAATGCTCAGCCTCCACTTCTCTTGCCTTGTGGTTCTCATTTGTTATATTTAATACACAATATGGCTCTTTATTAAAATGTGAGAATTTGGCCTGGCCAGTGTGGCTCAGTGGTTGAGCTTCAATCTATGAATTAGAAGGGCACGACTGATTCCTGGTCAGGGCACATGCCGGGGTTGCAGGCTCAATCCCCAGTAAGGGGTATGCAGGAAGCAATGATTCTCTATCATTATTGCTGTTTCTATCTCTCTCTCCCTCTCTGAAATCAATAAAAATATATTTTTAGAAAATGTAAGAAGTTGGTTTTCTCTAGTCTGTCTTACTTAATTAGAATTACATGGGTGAATCACAACTACTTGAACAGGTAAAAATAGGAACCACGCTCTACCAGTAAGTGCTTACCAGGTGCCTTTCATGGCCTTTGTGGAATGGTGAGTCACAGCCCTTCCTGAGTAATCTTGCAGACTTGTCAGCTCAAGAGGCCATCCCTCCAGGCTGTGTTCTCCCTTTAGGATGTCTTGTTCTCCTGAATTCTGAAGGTATCTCCAGCAGTTGTTCCTGCCTCAGGGCCATGAACTCTAAGAGGGGGAGGGAATTGCAGAGTTATGGGAAGGGCATGTAAATTCATATGAATCTCAAACAGCCATACATGTACTACAATTTTTCAAAAGAATAGAGAAGTATGTAATGCATATGTATATGTATATGTATGTAAATGCATATATATCTAGTATAATGAATTAGTGTATTATAATGACCTTTTAAAATGTCACTAAACTTACTGGGTTTTTACCATAGTCTATTGTCTGAATCAGCAAATGGTAAACACAAAAAATTAGCATATGGACGGTTGTAAAAATTTTTGAGGCTAAAAAAAGAACCTTCAGAACCAAAAATGTATGGTTTTATGCTCTACCTCAACTCAATTGTGTTTAAGGCTCTTATACCATTCATGACCTTACCAAATAAATATGAACTTACCAAACTTGATGGACTTATATTTCTTTGCCTTTCAAAGTAAAGAAATAAAGGCCTGAAAAACTTAAAATTTCCCCCAAATTTACATGTCCTTTGTTTCTATTCTCATTGTGTCAACTAGAAATGTTTTGTTGATCTATTCTTATATTGTCCTCATGCAGAGGAATGAGGCTCGTGTTTTATTATCCTCCTATATAATAAAAGGCTAATATGCAAATCGACCAAACAGCAGAATGACCAGTCACTATTATGTGCACTGACCACCAGGGGGCAGATACTCAATGCAGGAGCTGCCCCCTGGTGGTCAGTGAGCTCCCACAGTGGGAGCACTGCTCAGCAAGAAGCTGCACTCATAGCTGGCAAGCACAGCAGCAGTGGCAGGAGCCTCCCCTGCCTCCGTGGCAGCACTAAGGATGTCTGGCTGCTGGCTTAGCAGTCAGTCAGACTTCCCCTGAGGGCTCCCAGATTGCGATAGGGTGCAGGCCGGGCTGAGAGATCCCCCCACTCCCGAGTGCACAAATTTTGTGCACTGGGCATCTAGTATATAATAAAAGGGTAATATGCAAATTGATTGAACTGCAGAACGACCAGTCACTATGATGTGCACTGATTACCAGGGGGCAGACGCTCAACACAGGAGCTGCCCCCTGGTGGTCAGTGCACTCCCACAGGGGAAGCACCCGCTCAGCCACAAGCTGGGCTGACAGCTGGCGAGCACAGTGGCCTGCCTCTGCGGCAGCACTAAGGATGTCAGATTGCAGCTTAATAAACAGTTAGCCAGACATCCCCCGAGGGCTCCCGGACTGCAAAAGGGCACAGGCCGGGCTGAGCCTCCCCGCCACCCCCCAATACACGAATGTCATGCACGAGGCCTCTAGTTCACTATGTTTGCCTATTGGATAGAACTTCTTTGCCATATTATGGAAGTACTCTTCTATTTCTGACTCACTTCAAATGAACAAAACTAAAAAATAGAATTTGAATTTCACAGATGTCTTTATAGTGTCTGTATAGATGTATCTCAACTTACTGCTTAATCTAGTGTACTGGATGAAATCATAGCAAACCATTAGTCAGGATCTTTTCTCCCTTTCACAACTGCAGGTCTTTATTTGTTACTCTTTTAAGACTTCATAAGTGAGTTTGCCTGGTACCTTTCCTTTTTTATTATTTACTACCTTCATCAAGTTTTGCTAGTAAGTTTATGCAAGTTTCACACAATTAATTTGGAAGATGTTCATCTTTTTCTGTGTTTTAGGAACTATTTGTGTAGACAAGGCTGTAAAGCACAGCCATTGAGCCCATGGGCTTTGGGGATATACACAGACCTTGGTTCAAATCCCAGGTTGTTCCCTTGCCAGTCCTATAACCTTATGTGAGTTATTTAATTTGTCTAAGTATCAGTTTTATCACCTATAAAATGGAAATACAGGGACCTATCATACAGAGCAGTTGTGAGATTAAATGAGATTATAAAAGCAAAGCCCTATGGCAGCTCCTGGATCATTGTAAGCATTAAATACATGTGGCTGTTGTTGGAATAATGATGAAGATGGTGATGATGTGAGGACATTGTTATTACATGGGGGTTATTATCTTTTTTCTTAAAATGGGTTGTGCATAATAATGGACTGGCTTTTTAAAAAAAGAATTTTTTACATATTTTCTCAAGTGCTTTAATTTGTCTGTATACTTTTCCTATTTTTATTCAGTTAATTTTAATTTTTAAAAAAAAAATACTTGTCTCTAGATTGTTGAGATCTTCAAAATTATTAGGCCAGGTATAAGTTATGCATGTTTGTGAGATATCTCAGATATCTCTCTCTCTCTCTCTCTCTCTCTCTCTCTCTCTATATATATATATATATATATATATATATATATATTCCTAAAACAAATATATATATGATATATATCTGTATTTCTATACATGTTTGTATATGTATTCTAATGTCCACTTTATAATTTCTATTTGTGAATGTTTGTGATTTTTTTTCATAGTCTTACCAAGGGTTTATTTAGGTTTTTTTCCCCTGCAAAAAACTTTATTATTTCCATTTGGTCCAATGCATGGGAAAGGGCTTCAGAGTGCTTAAAAGGATGCCTAGTGGTTTCAGGAAGAGGCTCAGGCAAAAACCAGACTCCAGGGGAGAGATGCAGAGGGGCCTCTGAAAGGCCCTTGGGTTCCAAAGGCTCCAAGTCATGCTTAAAGGTGAGCCTTTCAAAGAAATACTCGGCCAGCCCAGCCAAGCCGGCCAGCCTGTGGTTAATTAGGTGGTTGCTCATCTTCCTGAGGAGTTTCACCACCTCACCCAGGAAGTGGCTCTCCAGGAAGTCACAGAGATAAGGGTCTATATGGGTAGGGCCCAGGGCATGCAGATCCAGAAGGACCTGGTTCAGATTCCTCTCAATGGCCCTGGCGGCTTCTGTGGCATCTTGAGATTTGCCCACTCATCTTGGGAAGGCTTCAGCATGTCCTGGAAGAGAATGTGGCCACCACACTGTTTTTGCATCCTTAAGAGATGCTCCGTGCCCTGGAGCTTCTTCTCCGACAACTCTTGGAAGAAGTGGCTTATGCCCTTCACAGCCACATTGTTGAGGTTCAAATAGAAGCCAGAGAGAGGTAGGTGGGGGAGGTCCGCAGGTGCAGGTTGACCAGGCAGTTGATGGTAGCCTCCACCTCAGTGGAATAATTCTGACGAATCTGGGAGCTCATGGTTGTTTGGCAATTAGGCGTTAAAGTAAAAATCGGTGTTGGCTGGTCTCGGAGGCTGGCTGAGATGGTTCTGATGATGGTGACTGGAAAAGAGGTTGCAGGTGGTCAGAAGCTGGAAGAAGGGGTGTTCCTGGAAGAAGGGGGATCCCTAGATCTGTTCCATCAGAACATTATTGAGGTGAGAGACAGATCTGGGACCACTGAGGGAATTACCTTTATTTTTATTCTTGTGGAAATAAGAGAGTGAGTTCATTTTCAAATTGTTTACATTTCCTGTTTTAACTTTTTTTTCTACTTCAATCTGTATTAATCTTCCTATGCTTTTTCTGTTTGTTTTATCTTTTATTCATTATCATTTATTCTTAATTTTGTGAATAATGAAATCATTTAAAGATGTTGACTTACCTCTGAGTATAGGTTTGATTGCATCTCCCAAGTTTTTCTCTGTAGTGTTCCCACTAGCAGTCATTATTTTAAATTATTCTATAATTTCAGTTTTGATATCTTATTTGATCTGAGAGCTACTTAGGGGAATAATTTTAACTTCTCGAGTTTTTGTTTTGTTTGCTACTACTTCATAATTTATTTTCAGTTTTCTTATAAATGTCAGAGAATAATGCTTATCTTTTGCTTTGGCATTTGTGATTTTTATTTTTATTTAGCAAATGATCAACTTTGGTAAATGTTGCTTCAAGAATAAAAAGAAAAGTGGTAGAACTTACTCATTCTCCTTTTAGTATGATTCTGTAAATGTCTCCTTTTGGAAAAATCCAATATTTTCCCTTATTAACTTTGATGCTGTTATCTGCAGCATGAGTATTAGTGCTTATCGTATCTTATTAATACTACTATTACTAATACAAATTCTGAAAAAAGAAACCCCAATGTTTTTTCTTTCTTTTCTTTTTAAAAAATCTATATTGTTGAAATTATTAGATCCTTCTTTTCCCCCCATTAACCTCTTCCAGCCCTCTCCTGTCACCCCCCTCTCAGGCCCTCACCACCCCATTATCTGTGTCCACGAGTTATGCATATATGCATATAAGTTCTTTGTTTGATCTCTTCCCACTCACTCTCCCTTCTCTTTCCTCTGAGTTCCAACAATCTGTTCATGCTTCTGCTAGTATATCTCTGGGTCTATTTTTGATCATCAGTTTATTTGGTTAGTTAGATTCCACGTATGAGTGAGCTCATGTGATACTTAGTTTTCTCTGACTGGCTTATCTCACTCAGCATAATACTCTCCAGGTCCATCCCTGCTGTTGCAAATAGCAAGAGTTCTTTCTTTTGTACAGCAGTGTAGTATTCCATTGTGTAGATATACCATAGTTTTCTAATCCACTCATCTGCTGATGGACACTTAGCTGTTTTCAAATCTTAGCTATTATTAATTGAGCTGCTATGAGCACAGGGATGCATATATTCTTTCTGATGAGTGTTTTGGGTTTCTTAGGATATCAACAAAATAACAAGAGAGCCCACTCTATGGAAAACATATTTGCCAATGATACATCTGATAAGGGGTTAATTGACAAAATATATAGGGAACTCATACAACTTAACAAAATAAAGACAAACAATCCATTTAAAAAACGGGCAAAGGACCTAAATAGATACTTCTCCAAAGTGGACATACAGAAAGCCAAGAGACATATGAAAAAATGCTCAAAGTCAAATCATCTGAGAGATGCAGATCAAAGTGACAATGAGATATCACCTCACACCTGTCAGAATGGCTACCATCAACAAATCAACAAACAAGTGTTGGTGAGGTTGTGGAGGAAAGGGAACCCTTGATACTGCTGGTGGGAATGTGCACTGGTGCAGCCACTGAGGAAACAGTAGGAAGTTTCCTCAAAATATTAAAAATGGAACTCCCATTTGACCCAGTGATCCCACTTCTAGGAATATATCCTAAGAAACCCCAATTTTTTGAGCATGCATCATGTGGCAGGTAATGAGCTAGATATTTTAGATTAACTTTCTTACTTAATATTTATAACTACTCTCTAAGATAGATATTATATTTATATTGTCCATAATGATTCAGGTGGATTGCAACCTTGGTTAATAGACACAAGGTAAAACAATTTTTTTGTTTTACATAATGCTTCTTGCCTTTAGCACTGCTTCTTTAATGTAACTATTGTGACTCTTGCTTCCTTTCTGTTTGCATTTGCCTTACATATCTCTATCTTTTAATATTTAACCTTCATGTCACTCAGCATGGTGTTGATATAGAGTAGATATCTTACAAAAATGTCTGTGGGATGAATAGGCCTTTCTGATTCACTTTGTCTAATGAATCTTCTGAGAGGCATGCAATTGGATTTTGTTTATGAGGAGTGTGAGATGATTATTAAGAGAGTTTAACCTACTTACTGTTATTGTGTTACTGATAAGTTTGATTTACTTCTGACATATAGTGTTTTATTTTTTTAATGTTTCCTCTAATTTTCTTTTGCTTTTACTGTTGCCATATGGATTGTGAGCTCTTTGGTTAAATATCCACAAAGATTGGTTTGGAGAGTGTACATCTTGTTTTTATTCCACTTTTGATTGACGTCTGGCTTGTCCTACAGCTGAGTGCATTCATACTGTTGGCACCATAATTGCAGTTTCTATTGCAGCTGCTGCTTCCCAAGGCTTTACGTCCGCATGCCAAACTATCATCAAGTATGTTCATGGTCATGGATTTCTCATTTTACTTATGATCTCATTTGAAACATGAAACATATTTGTTACATTGTGTAGCCTTTCCTTCATCTATTGATTTTGTCCTAATCATATAAACTGTTTTTTAAATGATGTTAATGTTATAATGTTAAATGACATGGGTTGATTATATATATGGACACTGTGCTGAACTATGCGAATTTAGAGGAGAAAGGAGGAATAAAAAGTAATACCTTGTCCTCGTTTTCAAGATGCTAAAGGTATCATTGGCAGGGTAACTAGAAGTATAACCATAAAAAATAAGTAACTCAAAAGTTACAATATAAATGGTGTCACTAGCATTATGTATAAATATATGTAAAATGAGAAACATGCAAAATGTGCCAATATTCAGAGGTCAAAAATATTACCTAGGGTTGAAATGTTCAAAGAAATCTTCCCCGAGGAAGAAGGAAACCATTCCAACGTGAATGAACAGTGTGGGCCAAGGTATGGAGCGGGGTGGGGGATGGATATGGCATGTTCATGGGATGGCAGGAAAATGATCATGATCATATCAGATATTTTGTGGGGTTGGAAATGTTTAATAGGGTAAAGGATTCATTCCACAAATATGTTAAGCACTTAGTACCCAGAGAACATTCAGAGGGCATGTCCGAGAAGGTTTCCATATGGAAGTAATACCACAACTGAGTCCTAAAAGACAAGTGGGAATTAAACAGGTAAAGGTTTCAGGAAGGATTGGAGACCCTGGAAGAAGTGTTTTCTAGGCAGAGGGAGCCAAAGATTGAAGGCTTACAGGTGAGAGAGCTCATGGTGCTTTCAAGGACAATGATGTCCCTGTGATTGGCATATCACATTTGAATGGAAGACTCGAGTGAAAAGGAGGGAAAAAAACTAACTCAGGTCATGAGGGCTTTAGGTACCACATGGAGACTTTGGACTTTATAAGGCTGGGGCACCTCTAAGTGATTTCGAATGGGATAGTGGAGCTCAATGTAGAGTGGATTGTAAGTGGAAGATTGAAGGTGGGGAGATTGATTGGGAGATTATTGGATTAATTCAGGTGAAGCATGTCACGTGACTGAATAGAGGCAGTGGCAGTGTGGGTATATTTGAGAACAATTAAGGTATTAGAAGCTACAGCTCAGATAGCAAATGGATGAAGGGGCTAGGAAGAGGGGAATGAGGGATGATTCTTGGGATTCTGGCTTAGGAAGGGGCTGGAATTCATTTTATCACTGTAGAAAAGACAGGAGAAAGAGAAATTTTGCAGGCCAGGGAGGAGTTGTGGGTTTGGTTGAGATAATTTCAGATAATATTTTACATGTATATGGTCTTTCTTTACTTCATGGAATTTTCCTACTGGGTTTAGAGTAATGGGGCTTTAAATGTTAGCATTTCCTTAAGATTGTCATGGGTGCACATTGATTAAATTACTAAGTCAATAAAATATGTCTAAACGTACAGGCTTGTTGATGAAACAATCCTTTATTTAGCTACCAACCCCATAAATGGCCATATAATTAACAATGATAAAGTTTGTTTCAGTAACAAAGCCTCCCAAAGAGAGGGAGATTTGGATGCCTTTCAACAAAATAAATTCCTTTATTCTCAGATGACATGTGAACTGATGTCATTTCTCATTCCATAAAGGAAAAACAAAAAAAAGAAAGATGAAACTTGCTACGGTTTGCAGTATTCCAAGGATGACATTCTTCCTCAAAGTAATCTAAAAAAAGACATTCTGAACAAACTTGTACTTCCCCTGCCAGAAACGCACGGCTGGCCTTGATGCAAGCCTTTCATATTTAGCCATTTAGATCATGCTTTCTACATGAACTTTCATAACATTTATTTACTGTTATAAATGAATGGACCAACTGCTGTAGGAAGCCAGGAAGCCAGTTCCTCAGCAGTTGGATTTCTCACTATATTATCTCAAGTGTATAAAATAGTACTTCTGGTCAGTCTTTCAGGACAATGTGAAATGTCATTGGTATTTCAGTTTTGAATTTTTACAGTTCTGCCTGCTTGCAAACATATTAGCCTCACTCCACAAAGACTATGCTCTAGTTATAAATACTTTAACTCCCAAGCCCCCCTCGTTAGGGTGTCTCAACATTTTCCCTCCTGTCCTGTCCTATCCAGCTGACCGAGTCACACTCTTTTGTGAATAGTTGCAATGGAAACAACAGGCAGAGGCTGCTAACACTGAAGACAAGGCATTACATATGTTTTTCTGGGGGAAATGGTGAACTAGGACTTGGGCCGATAAGCTTTACCCAGGATAGACATATTGGTCCTTAGATGGAACATGACATCTTGCTGCAATAGATGTTCCATTTCCACAGCAGAGCCTATGGATGGTAAGCCTACTCTGGAGGAGTTTGAACTCTAGTCCCTACATGCTGAGGCACAGGGTTTCCTCGGGCTGAGCTGGTTTAACTGGACGAACCACAGCCTCCCACAGCAGGCTCTCGGGCTAAGGCCTGAGGGCTGGCTCCTGCCCTGGCAGGAAGCTGTGCTCACGTGCTCGCCTTCATCTCCCCGCTGTTAGTGCCAGGCACAGCCAGGCAGGAGCCTGAGATGGCCATAGGCAGGGCCATTGGTGCCTGACTCTGACCTGATCCAGAAACCCTATTTTCCGAGTTTTCCCATTCATGGTAGCCTCTGGCAGTGGGCTAAGATCATAGACCAAGTTTGAGGAACCTCGCTCTTGGTGGCCAGAAATCACAGAACAAGATGCAGCTGTTGAAGAAGCCACTAGATGATTGAGAAAGGTAAAAATTATATGTCTCTTAAAATGAATTAAAGCTGTATATGTTCTCTCATAAAGTTATCTTATTGTTTAAATTAAAACTTTAATTAGAATTTCAATAAGACAGTAGAAGGAAAGAGAATAATTGGAACCTTTTACTGAAAAAGCAGAGAAATATCTGTTGCTAACAGTTGCTGCTCTTACAACTAAAAACATCTGATTCCACATGAATAGAGATGCATACTAGTATAATCACAACAGATCTCCAAATATCAAAGAGCAACTATTTGACTCTACAGTTTAACTGTCACTTTTATCTACCTTTATCTAGTCTGTTTGCTGAATAGGGATAAAGAGAAAAAATGAGCAACATCATGTTTTCAAAAGGGGCATAGGAGAATGGGGAGTCATTTCCAAAAGAGGTAATAAAATTTGTGACACAAGTTAGGCATGAATTCTTAGGAAGCAGTGTAACTGTCTTCACATCTCTAGTGCCTAGCATGGTGCTTGACTTGTACTTGCTCTTATTTATTAGATATTGTGCCTTGGCTTAAATCATCGTGAATTTGAGCCATTTAAACACACACTGGTTCTTTAAGAGATTTGTTATTTATTTTATTCATTTATTCATTCATTCATTAGGGAAGTACTTATAGACAGAGCTACCCTAGCAGACAAAGAGTATATTCAATGAATATTAGTGCAATTCTAGCCTAAAGTTGATATTTGTGTAGGGAATCTAGAGGGTGGTTTATTGGCAAATTTGTGTAGGGCTTGTTTAGTATATTAAAAGAGATGCAAAATGAATATTTGTTGTACAGAAGTTTGATTAATTAAAAAAAAATTAGTGTATAGTTCATTTCCCTAGGCTGGAGAAGATATGCTTTTATTTATAGTCACTTCAATGCTATAGAATGATTTTTAGGACATTCTGGAGAATGTCTCCCTTCTTATTGAATCCCTTTGGGAGGCCTTCAAGGGGCTCTCGATCTCCCTAACCTAAAAGAAACCATCAACCCTTGTGAATTTTCATTTTCTCCTTTGCAAGAGTGATATTAACTAACTCTGCTTCCTTACCTCAGATCCATTCATTTGAAACATTTATTTTAAAATATTTAAGGTAAGGAAGTGTAGAGAAGAACACAGTAAAGACCTGTGTATCACTGCTTGGCTTAACAAATAAAACGTTACCAGCCAACATTGATGCTTCTGTGTACCCATCCCTAATCATATCTCACTTCCTCCAGATAGGCAGTGATGCAACTGCTATCTTGAATTTAGATTTGGTAATTATCATTTCCATATCACCCTTTATAGTAGGACTAAGTATGTATGCATGCCCAATCCCTATGTCATATTGTATTTCACATTTTAAACATTATAGAAGTGGTATTATACTGTATGTATTCTTCTGTAACTTGGTTTTTCTGTATTTTCATTCATTATTGTTTTGGTGTGATTTATCCATGATGATGGTGTTCCAATGTATGAATTCCACAATTTAATTACATACTCTTCTGTTGATGGACATGTGGTTGCAACTTTTGTGTCCAGGATTCAGGGCAGGTACCAGCTTTATCCCTTGGTGCAAACAGGACTCAGGCACTATAAACCAATTTTTTCTTGTTTTGAATACTTTTGCCATGATTGTTCTTGTGTACATGTGCAAGAGTTTTCAAGGGTATATAACCGAGAGTAGAGTTGCTGAATGGTGAAGATTATGTCTTGTCAGGTTTACTGGAGGTCGCCATTTGTTCGTCAAATAATTGAACCAAGTATACTCCAACCAGTAAAATGTAAGAGTTTCCATTGCTCTACATCCTCTCCAACAAGTGGTATTGCGCACATTTATTGATTGTTGCTTATTCAATAGGTGATACCTCAGAGAGGTGTTTTGGTTATGATTAAGATTGAGCAGGTTACCTGGTACCCATTAGTCATTTATGTTTTCCCTTTTCTGAATTGCTTTTTCCTATCTTTTTGCCATTCCCCCCTCACCCTGTGAATTATTTGCCTTTTTCTTTTTGATTTGTAGGTGTCCATTATTTGGGACATTTGCTCTGTATGCACCTGTTTAAAATAGTTCTCCCACTCTGTGCCTGTTTTATTTGTTCTGTTTTTAAAACACCTTTTAGTGGTCTTGTGATTAACAGAAATTTAACATTTGGATGTAATGACATCTATAATTATTTAGAGTAGTTTCAAAGAGCTTTTTTAGTCTTAACTACTGTACGTTTTGTTTTAATTAATTTCTGCTTTATGTTTTAAAAGACCATTTCTGTTCTTTTACTAGTTACCCTTAAAATTTGAAATGGATGCTTAGCTTAATCCAATAACTATCTCTTCCCTTATGGAAAAAAAAAATCTCTTGCAAACTCTTTATCCTATCTAATAAAAGAGTAATATGCAAATTAACCCAACCAAGATGGCTGCAGCCATGGAGCGAGCAGGAGGCTTGGGTTTCCCCAGCAATGGAGGAAGCCAAGCTCCCGCAACTCTGGCCTCCACTCAAGGCTACAAAGTTTCAATTACAGAAGATAAATAAATCCCAACAAAAATGGCTGCAGCCACAGAGCAAGCAGGAGGTTTGGCTCTGCTCAAGGCCACAAAGTTTCAATTATAGAAGATAAATTCCAGATACCAGGGCCTCCACTTGGGTCTCTGGGGGGCGTGGCCAGCCTGCAAACTACTACAGGCCCCTCACCCAGGCCACACCAAGCCCCAAGGGAACCCCCACCCTGATCTGGGACACCCTTCAGGGCAAACCAGCTGGCCCCCACCCGTGCAGCAGGCCTCTATCCTATCTAATAAAAGAGTAATATGCAAATTGACCATCACTCCAACACACAAGATGGCTGCCCCCATGTGTACACAAGATGGCCAGCAGGGGAAGGCAGTTGGGAGGGACTAGGTCTGCAAGGGAGGGCAGTTGTGGGTGATCAGGCCAGCAGGCGAGGGCAGTTTGGAGGGACCAGGCCTGCAAGGGAGGGCAGTTGGGGGCTATCAGATCTGCAGGGGAGGGAAGTTAGGGGTGACCAGACCAGCAGAGGAGGGAAGTTGGGGGCAACCGGGACTGCAGGGAAGGGGAGTTGGGAGGGACTCAGGCCTGCAGGGGAGAGCAGTTGGGGGGTACCAGGCCTGCAGGGGAGGGCAGTTAGGGATAATCAGGCTGGCAGGGGAACAGTTAGGCATCAATTGGGCTGGCAGGGGAGTGGTTAGGGGGTGATCAGGCTGGCAGGCAGAAGCGGTTAGGGGCAATCAGGAAGGCAGGCAGGCAAGCAGTTGGGAGCCAGCATTCCTGGATTGTGAGAAGGATGTCTGACTGCCTGTTTAGGCCCGATCCTACTGGTCAATCGAGGGGTCCCAGACTGGAGAGGGTGCAGGCTGGGCTGAGGGACACACTCCCTCCCCACCATGCATGAATTTTGTGCACCAGGTCTCTAGTTGTTATATAATATTTTAGGTCCATCTTGTTTTTTGCTTCCCTAATTTGACATTGTCACATTTTTATTTTACTGCTTGACTCGATTTTCCTATACATTTAACTGTTCCTTTGCTCACCATTCCTTTCAGATTTTCTGTAGTTATTCTTTTAGTGAAAATCTATTTATGGAAGCTCTAAAATTTTTATCAGAAAATATATTTTCTTTAACTTAATTCTAGAGTGGGGATTTAGGTAGGTATGAAATTGTAAGTTATTTTCTTAAGGCTTCTGAGAGATTTGTTATCATTCTACTTTTTTTTCTTTGTTGGTGTCATATATTTGAAGTAACTTTCTCTGACTGCTTTAAGGTCATGTTTGTTTTTTTGACCTTTAGTATTGCTATGGTATGTCTAAGTGTGGATTAAAAGGTTTTCTTAATTTAAAACATTTACTTTAAAAGTTTTGTCCTTTCTGAATCTGAGGATTCATGGTTTTCATCAAGGACATTTTTTTTGTGTATATATATTTTCAAACATTGTCTCCTTCTGAAACTTCAATTACATGTATGTTAAATCTCATTTTATTTTACATTTTAATAAAGCTCTTCTTATTTATCATCTCATTAGCTCCATTTGTTATAGTCTATAAACTTTTAAAAAATCTATCTTCTAGTTTATTGATTTGTTCTTCCATATTCTATCCAGGTTGCTTTTTAAACTGCCAATTGAGTTTTTAATTTCATTAATTATATTTCAGTTATGTTTCAATGATTATATTTTATTGTCTATAAGTCCAATTTAATTCTATTTCAAGATTGTTTTGTTATTTCTTGTAAATTATTATATATGAGGTTCTAGGAGGTCTCTTTTCATGATTTTAGTTCTATAATCTCCTTTCCTTGTTCTCTTGTTTCCTTAGATATAATTCTGAATTGAGTACCAATACTGACTGCTCTTTTTCTGTGGGAATCCTGAGAGCCCTGTGTGGGTGTTTATTCCTTCACATTTGCTTCTGCTATACATTTTTGGAAGCTACCAAATGAGGACAACATTGAGCTGGTATTTTGGCTTGTGGTTTTACAATCCCTGATGTTTGCATAATTTTGAGCCTCAAGCTCACATGGAATTGGCCTAAATTTAAAAATTCTTAGTTATGGGTGAGGGAAAGAAAAGTTTGACAGATTTAGAAAATAAATACCTAGTTAAACTCTTTTTTAATCCTCACTGGAGGATACATTTTTATTAACTATAGAGAGAGAGGAAAGGGAGAAAGAGAGAAATATCTATGTGAGAGAGAAACTTTGATCAGTTAGCTCCCACAGAGGCCCTGACTGGGGATTGAACCCACAACCTAAGTATGTGTCATGACTGCAAATAGAACCCGCCACATTTTGGTGTATGGGATGACACTCCAACTAAATGAGCCACCTGGCCAGGGCACCCAGTTTAACTTTAAAAATATGAATGTATAATTTTTTAGTATTAAGTATATCCCATGAAATTTGTCCTATATTTTTTTCTGGCTACTAATAACTAAGGGGTGGGGAGGTTTTATTTTCTTAACAAGAGCTGAAGCTTCTACAATAAATTTCATATTATCTTCCTTTGTGAGTAGTTTTGTTGTTGTTGTTTTTCTAATTCATCATTTCATGAAACATCTCCTCTTTCAAAGGTCTTGGGTTTTGTGGGGCTTCTAAGTTCCAGCTCCCCACCTGGTGGAGACTTTGTGTCCTTTCCCTAGAGTGGCTCTAGGTCCCTGGAATGGGGACATTCCATCAGCATAGTCACTGATTCAGTATTTGCTTTTCTTGCTGGTTTTCTGCTTCCCTTTTGATTGGTTGGTTGGTTGTTTATCTCCTAGGATTTTTCCCTTCTTTTTCATTTTTCCCTTCCAAGTGAGATATGCATTTAAAAGTTCTATGTTTTATCAGCTATATTGCTGGCTGCAGAAATGCTCCCATTCACTCTAACCATACCCTTGCCCTTACCAGGATCTAAAAATGCTGGCTGACAATTCTGACAGGGTGCTTTCTTGCTAAATCCAAAGGCCTCTTCTTGGGAGTTGCCTACTTGAAAGCTCTCATTGCTTGGCTAACCTCTTTCTGTCACTGCCTCTGTGACTCCAGAGTCTTCTTATTATTTTTCTGTAGCCAGCCATTGTCAGTCCTCTTTAATGGCTCTCTTCCCTGTTGCTTCTTCTTTGGTATAAACATACCTCTTGGACAGACAGCCTACTCCTAAACCAGTGTCCCAATCTTCAAACTCTATAGGTAGCTTTCATATTGTTTTCTATGCTAATATTTTTAAAACCAGACCTTGTATCCATTCTTGCCCTTGAATTTTTTTGATAACTTTTTATTGCCAAAATATAAAATCTTAGCATTAAAATTCTCTATAATAGGACTCTTAGCCACTCCTTCTCCAATTTTATCAGTTACCAAACTCTCCAATCCCTGAACTATTCCTTGCTTCTTAGACCATGATGTTGCTTCACTCCTCTATCTTTGTTCAAAATACTGGAATATCTGCTGTTCACTGCCTGTGTATTGAAATCATACCCTTCCTTCATGGTGAAGCTCAGATTTCACCTTGGTGAAGGCTGGCCCACTCCCACCTCAGCTGGCTGCTCATTTAGTATTGCTATTGGTGCTTTTCAGGCAACACATGTATTTCTTGGGTGCAAACTATCTTTTTCATTTTATTACCTTAATTCTGAGCATAGTACTGTCTATTTAGTAGCCTTCAATTGAATTACTGATTATTTAGTTAAAGTACATGTCTTTAGTGATTATGAGGACATACTTGATAGGCCTAGAGTATCATATCAGTTTTATATTTTTTTAAAAAAAGAAGACCAACTTAGAAAAACAGTTAGAGCTTCATAAGCAGTATGAGTCTTCATTTTCCATTGGAAAGAGTATTTCATTTAAACTCCCATATTATGGGGGCAGTCTCATTTCCATGTTGGATCTCTTGGCAGACTGATGGTCAGATGACTGGGGATTTCTAGACTCTCATGAAAAGGTATTCTCAGAAAAAGCCCAGTAACCTCCAAGGTCTTTGAAAGATGTTTATTCATTTTCCCCAAATCCCTTTTTTCCATATACTTTAAAATAATAACAATGCATAAATAGTGGTAGGCAGCTTATGCCTATTGAGATCATTTGTCCTAATAGATTGCACTGTTATGTCAGCCTCCAAGTATTGGTAATGCCTGTGAATCTTCTTCTTTCTTTTTCTGTCTGCATAGGGTTGCCAGATTTTATAAATCAAAATATAGTCCATTAATTTAAGTTGAATTGCAGATACACAATGATTAATTTTTTTAGTATATGTCTATATATTGCATGGGACATCCTTACACTTAAAAAAGTCATTGTTTATCTGAAATGCAAATTTAACTGGGTATCCTATATTATGTCTAGCAACCCTGCATCTGTACCACTTCCTGCTACTTGCTCCTTATTATCATAATCATCTAAAATGTACACAGAGGGCCCTGGCCAGGTAGCTCACTTGGTTAGAGTTGTCCTGCCCAACACACCAAGGTTGCGGGTTTGATCCTGGTCAGGGCCCATACAGGAATCTACCAATGAATACATAAATAAGTGGGACAACAAAATTGAAGTTTCCTCCTCTCTTTCTCTCTGTCTCTCTCTCCCTTCCTCCCTTCTACTCTCTCTCTAAAATCAATCAATCAATAAAAATTTTTTAAAAAATGTTAAAAAGTACACAGAGGGTTTCTATATACATCAATAAAGATTCTATAAAAGTGATTTTCCCTGGAAAACTATCAAACAAAAATTTTTCTAGCTTGCAAATGTTAAGTGTGGTGAGGAATGTAACATGGCAACAGGATAATTAATTCTAGAGTGGGGTGGTGGAAAAATAGTACTGTCTTGAAAAGCCGGTCTCAGCTGTGGGAGTTTACTAGCATAAATATGTTTCTGGTAATGTTTCCAGTACAACTAATCTATTGTGGCAGCCACATCTGGGTGACACACACTCTGTAACTCAGTAAAATGCCTGGGAGAAAGTGTGTGTGTGTTGTGTGTGTGTGTGTGTGTGTGTGTATTAAGGTAAGCAATCCTTTGTTACAAAGGATTGGAACAGGGCCATGAACATTGTGTCAAAATTCAAGCTAATTGATGGACAGTATAATCACCACCTTAGTTAGCGCCTCGGGACTCTTCATACTGGCAAGCTGTAAATTTAAATGGAAACCAAAGGGATAGTATACAGTCCATAGCTCTGCGTTCCATTACTTCATGTATGAAAAATTCAACAAGTAAGAGAGATGCTTGACAGGTAGCAGCCAGAGAGGAGCTGCACAGTGATTAAGGTAAGACTGAGTGGCTGGAAAAAGTCTCCATCTCCCCACGTATAGGGGTAGGTTTTTGGGTGCTCAGGAGGAGGGAGATACTTCTGAGTGCTGAGCAGCTCAGGGATCTCCTCTCTTCAACCCCAGCCCTAGACAGCACAGTCTTCTTGAGATTATGAGATTTGGGGTAAAATAGATCTACTCATGAGCCCAATCAGTCACTGTATTTCTATCCTTTAGCTTCTGGCTATTTAGTGTCATTGAAAGCAGTTGAGTTTTCTCATCAGACTGACTTGGGTTTAAATCCCACCCAGCTCTGCTTCCGCATTGTGACATGCACTTCCCGAACCCGTTTATTCATCTATAAAATGAAGTGGAACCTGTCCATCTCTCAGAGTTGGGATGTGGATTAAATGGGTTTCTGAGATGCAAACTGCTTGGTTTTTATTAATCGCTTCATGAAAGGTAGCCGTGTCCCTCTCTATCCCAAGGCTTTCTGACATTCTGCTCATTGCCTGAGTCTCAGGGGAAGACTTCCCATCTTCCTGCAATCATATGCTTCTTCCTGCTTGTATCTCTGACCCTTGAGACATCTTAATTTGACGGTGCATTATAGAGGAGGAGAATGTTTGCCGTAGGGGGCATGGCGGAGGGCTGTCCCTTCCCATGCAGACTCACCAGTTGGCACTGGCTGCCTTCAGTAACGTGCTGAGAAAAGCTGTGAGGCTGCCTGAGTGTGAAGAAAGACAGCACCTGGTTGGCTGATGAAGGCTGCCATTCACACAGGAAGGGTTGCGGTGGTCTTGGTGCCCTGTCCTTGGCAGCTTTCTCCCTGGCCAGGTTCCAAAGCAGGCAGTTTGTGTTCAGAACATGAATTCCCTGTCTGTACCCTTTCTTCGACGTTGTGGGCCAACTTCCCCAAGCTCACTAGTGTTTGAGCACTGGCTTTGTGGCAGAGAAAGTGAAGGATGAACTCATTAGTTTCTGTTAAGATTCAGGAACTTACCAGTCACTTTCTTCTGCAGAGTGTTTGCAGGAAAAGGCCAGATGCTCTGGGCCGGCCTTGGCTGCGGGCTTTACAGATGTGAGTTGGTGGTGGCCTGTCTCCGTGTGTTGCTGGTGGTGGTGGCCCGTATCTGTGTGTTGCTACTGCTGGTGGCCTGTCTCTGTGTACTGCTGCTGGAGGTGGCCTGTCTCTGTGTTTGTTGCTGGAGGTGGCCACATTAATCCCAACATGGACCTTGGTTTTCAGATCTTTTCTGAAGCCAAGTGAGGAGAAGATTAAACCTCTATGTGTGAGCTGCACCTTCTGCCAAAAACCTGCTCACTGGAAAGCATCACATCTTTGTAGGAACGAGCAATGATTTGAATGTATATGGTTTAGAGGAGAAATATTCTCTAAAGAAATGGTCTTCAGAGATGTAATTTCAAAATGCATCTGTTTTACATTTATTAAACAGAACTTCTCAGTCGGGACCTTCTGTATGCAGATTGCTTCAATACATTTACATGTTCACTCTTGCTTTACATTGCATAATTTCAGGGGACCACACAGGAGCTGGGAAGAGTCTCCCCAAAGATAAAGTGAGATACTGCCTGCAAATGTTAAAGCAGTAGCTTTTAAAATAAGGCTTCAGGTCAAATCTCTATCTGTGATACAACACACATTTATTTGCATAGTTGAAAATAATACTTTACATTCAAGTCTATAACCTGCTTTCTTAATTTAAGTTTCCCCTGTAAATATTTTTAATATCATTAACATTTAATATCAGTGAGCCCTGGCCAGTGTTGCTCAGTGGATAGAGCGTCAGATCATGCATAGAAGGGTCACAGGTTTGATTCCCAGTCAAAGCCATGAACCTGGGGAGCAGGTTCAATTCTGACCCCCAACTGGTGTGTGTGTGGGAGGCAACCAATTGATGTGTCTCTCTCTTTCCCTCCACACTCTCTAAATATCAATGGAAAAAATACAGGTGAGGATTAATAAAGCAAACAAATTTCACATCATTGATAAAATTATCTGATAAAATATCATATATTTTGAAAACATTGTTTTTTATGATTTTATCATCTTTAAGTCTGCAGTTGTTATTATGATCAACAATTTTTTCCTTGGGTATTTAGATTGCTTTCAGTTTGTTTCTAGAAATTATATTAAATGAACATCTTTGAACATATACAATTGTCCATTTTTCTGATTACTTCCAGTAATTCAGCTTTTGTTAAGAATCCACTTAACATTAATGGCTTCAAATGACCAACATTTATTATTTTTCATGATTCTGTAGGTTGACAGAGAATCTGTTTGTCTGGTGGGCCTCATAAATGCTCAGAAACAGACTCTCATCTGCTCTGGCCTCCACTGTGCGCAGACGTGCTGTCTGCTGCTGCCCATCCACATGGCCAATTCGATGATCCCGCCCCTGCTGGGGCTGGATGGCTTGAGACGACATAACTCATATGTCTGCACAACTGGGACAACTGGGTGATCGGGCCTCTGCCCATCTGGTCTATCATTCTCCAGGAGTCTAGCCCAGGCTTTATTCATGGTAGCAGAAAGGTCCCCAACAGCAGGAGAGGGAAAGCCCCAGTCACAAGTAATTTTTAACTCTTTAGTCATGTCACATTCTCTCAAGTCCAGCCGGCCAAACCAAGCACCATGACCAAAGCCAGATTCAAAGGACAGAGAAGTAAACTCCACCTCCTGATGGGAATAGAGGCATAGTCACCTGAGAAGGGGCCTCAACACTGGGAGGAAGTTGGCAGCTGCAGCCATTTTTGCATACAATCTGATTTTCTAGAAGTAGGATGACTGCCTCAGAGCATGAACTCTCTTTTAATGTTCTAATGCATAGTGCCAAAATTACCCTATACAAAACTTATATTGGTTTGCATTTTCAACAGCAGCCAATTGTAGTGCCTGTATAAAATATTCAAGGCAGCATTAAATATTATAAATTTTAAAATATGTGAATTATAAATACCATTTTAATTCGTATATTTTTACTCACAGAGATTATTTTGGTAAGCTATTTCAGTTTTCTGCTTTGTGAAATTTTTATACTTATTTTCCTTGAGATCCTTGTGTTTTTCTTATTGATTTTTAAAAGGAATAATAATAACCATAAGTTGTCATAGTGTGTACAAATATTTTTCCAGCCTTTTGTTTTTCAAGGTATATGAATTTCATAAATGCCACTTTTATGTAGTCAATATATTTTCCTTTGTGATTTATTTCATTGCTTCAAAGATGGAACATTTATTGCTCTCAAGATAAAAATATTTATTCATCTATATAGTGTTCATGTTTTATACAATACCCTTTATCAACATTTAACTATTTATTTTTAATCTGAAATGTATTTTGACTTGTAATATTATATAAGCTACTTCAACTTCATTTAACAAATATATACCTTTTTAAAAAACTTACTCTGAAATTTTTAAAATATAATTAAAATTAGAGAGTATAGCATAGAGAATTCCCTATGGATCAATCACCCAGATTAAAAATTATCAACTAACATCCAATCTTATTTTATTTACTAGAGGCCCAGTACACAAAATTCATGCACTGGGGCGGGGGAGGGAGGTGTCCCTCAGCCCAGCCTGCACCCTCTGCAATCTGGGACCCCTTGGAAGATGTCCGACTGCCAGTTTAGGCCTGATCCTGTAGGGACATCTGGCAATCAGACATCCCTCTCACAATCTGGGACTGCTGGCTCCTAACCACTCGCCTGCCTGCCTGCCTGATTATCCCTAACAGCTTCTGCCTGCCCACCTGATAGTCCCCTAACCGCTCCCCTGCCGGCCTGATTGATGCCTAACTGCTCCCCTGCTGGCCAGATCGCCTCCAACTGCCCCCCCTCCCCCCCCGCCGGCCCGATCGCCTCCAACTGCCTTCCCCTGCTGACCTGATTGCCCACAACTGCCCTCCCCTGCCAGTCATCTTGTGACAACGTGGGGGCAGCCATCTTGTGACAACATGGGGGCGGCCATTTTGTGATGATGTGAGGGCATTGCATGAGGGCGCGAGGGTCCACCTAGGCTTTTATTAGTATAGATTCTTGTTTCCTCACTAGTTCCAGATTTTTTTAGGGGTGAATCCCAGACATCCTATCATTTCGACACCTATCTCTGAAAGACAAAGATACTTTTTAAAAACATAACAATAATATCATTTTCGTATCCCAAGTGTTAATAATTTTTAATATAAAATTTTCACAATAGTGTCATAATTTCTTTACATTTTGAGTGGAATCCAAGTTAAGAATTAAATTGCAATTGGTTCTCAGTTCTCTTCAGACTACAAAGTTCCATCCTCTTTTATTTTCCTTGCAATGTATTTATTGAAGAAACTGAATCGTCCTATAAAGTTTTTTGTATTCTAGATTTTGATGATTGAATCCTGTGGTATTGTTTAACATGTTCCTCTACCCTTATTTACTTTAACTTGATACTATTATGTATTTCCTTAAGTATGCACATATTAGCAGGTTTTCTCCCTTAGCAGGATAATAATCATGAATGAGTATTGCCTACATCCACTAATTAATTCATTAGAGATCTAGGGGCCAATATTCTAATTTGATCCTTTCATCTTCATTTACTATTAGAATAATTTCATAAAAAGAAACTTTCCCTCACCTACTGTCTACCTGTGGTATAATATGTAAAGGAAAATCTTTATTCTTTGCTTTTGCTTAATTGTTTTCAAAATGATGAGTTTTAGTTCTTTAGCATCCGCCAGTGATGATCATTAGGGTTTTCCCTCCTTTTTTAGTATTGTTATGCACTCGTGTATTTAAACATATTTAATGTGTTTCTTTTTAAAAATTGATCTTTATTGTTGAAAGTATTACGGATGTCCCTTTTTTCCCCATTGACCCCCACCACTCTGTACCTCTCTCCCCCCAGACCTTCATCACACTATTGTATGCATCCAGGTGTTACGAATATCTACAATAAAAGCATAATATGCTAATTAGACAAGATGTCCTTCCTGATGACCTTCCAGATGAAGTTGGGGCTGCAAGCGAAGCCTGGGTCCCGGTTGCCAGAGGGAAGCCAGTGCCGGCAGCTGGAGCAAGGAAGTCCTACTCTTGCACAAATTTCATGCATCAGGCATCTAGTACATATATAAATTCTATGGTTAATCTTACCATCCCCCACTCCCTCCTTTCCTTCCCTCTGAGATTCCTTCCTCTGTTCCATGTGTTTCAATTCATTGCAATTGTTAATCTTAATGATGCTCAAATTGTTTTCATGTTGGCCAGTAAGAACCTCTTCAGGTTGGTTACTGAATTCTTTGCCATGGACTTGGAGGTCTTTGCAACTGCCTTGCTCTCTAGGTAAGGCAGAATGTGTGACTCTCCATGTATGTCTCTTGCCTCACATGATGCCATTTCTATTGGAGGAACTCTGGCTCCTTCTGGTGGGAATTGGTATTTGGAAAGCTCAATTTCAGTTCTAGGTGGCTCATTGCTACCTAGAGCTGGTATTGTTTCCAGGCCTTTTTCATTATTCAGAGCTAAGATATATATATTTAAGATAAAATGCATCATGGATTTAAATAGGTTCTTCTGATTTATGGTCCAAACTACAGAATTTTAACACCCATATTGATCATACATCTGTATTTCTTTTCTTAGTGCTGAAAATAAATTTATAGTGACACCAACATAGTTAATAATTTGTTTTCTTTCACAGCATGCATGCAGTAGCCTCAGAATAACTGCCATAGCTATCCCAGCAATGATGACTTCATTTGTGTTAGTTCAGGGCGTGTATGTGTGTGCCCTCTTAGCATCCATTCCACTAAGGATGTGCCCTAAAGTCACTGAGTAGTTCCTTTCAATGTGTAGATTATACCACCAAACTAGACACAAGTTACTTTGTTTCGTTTTGCTTTCAGTTTTTAGGGTTTGCTAATTTTTTATCCATTTCTGAAGGTCTTTTTCACATCTGAAACTCTCCTCTTACAGCTGCACCTCATATAAATCAGAAGTGTCGCTAGGAGCATGAAATGCATAAAGTGGCATAAAAATCCTCACGTGTGTTGTAACATGCCAGAGTTCTGAATCCTGAATATACAGAGGGACTCTTAGGGCAGGAAATGTTTCTACTTTTATATATATATGGCTAAGCGACCATCCAACTGTCCAACTGGCTGATAGGTATGACACTCACTGACCACCAGGGGCAGATGCTCAATGCAGGAGCTGCTGAGCTGCGGTGACTTGGCAGCTGTGGTTCTTAGGTGATGCACCGGGAACCAAAAAGGAGGGAGCCTGACTCTGGGGTGTGTCACCTGAGAACTGCCCTTTTGCAATCTGGAACCCCTCAGGGGATGTCGGAGAGCTGGTTTTGGCCTGATTCCCACAGACCAGGCCGAGGGACCCCACCTGCCAGAGGGACCCTGCTCACTCCACAGATGACCTTTGAGCCATGGTGTTGCCTCAGGTTCAGCTGGCCAGGGAAGGACTACAGGAGGTTGGCTCCAGGGTATGTCAGCCCATCCCACCCAATCCCACCTCTCCAGCCACCCTCTAATTAATTTCCTTTCAATGTGCACAAATCTGTGCACTGGGGCACTAGTAAGCATCATAAGGCCGCAGGGGGACTGAGTGAGTAGTGCCATAACTGTGAGCGCTTTTATAGCACTGAAAGACATCGCATAGCAGTTATGATTAGTGTTATGAATACTGACAACTTGTGAACTGTTGTTTTGAGCCTTTTAATCCTTTCAATTATGTTGCCAAAAATTCAAGTGTCTGAAATTAATTCATGAAAAAAACAGAGGGAGAAAGGGGTGGTGACTGAGCATTGCTGGTCTGTGGTGATCTCTCTCCTGGCCACCTGGAACACTGCACCAAGGGAGTATTTGTAGGAGGGACTGAGAAACTCATGGGGTGGAAACTCTTTCTATGGGACACACTTTGAAGACAGGACTTAGATCGTTAGCAATGGATCATGGGAGAGGACTGCCTCAGAAGATTCTTTGACTGCTTTTTTTTAAGGATTCATACAAGAACTATGAGAAAGGAGAAAAAACTGAAAGCAGCATTTTCTTAGGTTTTTTGTTAACACGTCTAAGAACACAACCAACTCCTGCTTTATGGATCACGTACCATCATGTGCTATTCCAGATCACTAAGAGCCCTTTCTTTTCAGGAAAGGGACTGCCAGACCACCCCTAGAACAGGGGAGAGAATGTGGGGGTGGAGGGAGAGGGCCTCAGAATGGAGCCACCCCCTTTGGAACATGGCAGCTGTGGATGACATTTCTCAGTGAACCTCAGGAAGTAGCATAGATACCCCCAGAGCAGGAGCAGGAGCAGGAGCTGTGTCAGCAGAAGTTTCCAACTCTCTTTCATATCCTAGATCAGTGGTTCTAGATCAGTGTCTCTACAGCAGCGGTTCTCAACCTGTGGGTCGCAACCCACAGGTTGAGAACCATTAGCAGGGTCACCTAAGACCATCGGAAAACACAGATATTTACATTACGATTCATAACAGTAGCAAAATTACAGTTATGAAGTAGCAACAAAAATAATTTTATGGTTGGGGATCACCACAACATGAGGAACTGTATTAAAGGGTTGTGGCATTAGAAAGATTGAGAACCACTGTCCTAGATTGTTTTATGTTCAAGCTAGTATGAAACACTTCCTGTGCTGTTTTGAATAATTAAATAGGAGCTACAATTCTTTGGTGATGGGTAGAGTGAGGTAAATACTATTTATCTACTGTGATTGCAGCCTTAATTTTAAGCCTGGCCTGGGATGGATGGAGGATAAACAGTCTTCATGAAGAAAATATTTCTCAGTAAGCAGAGCAGTGGACATATGTTTAAATCTTTTTCATTGCAAAATGCTTTTGCATCCATAGAACATTAGAGGAGTAGAATAAGCCACTCTCACAGTGTGAGCTTTCAACAAGGGATATCATTCTATCAAAGAACAGAGATGTTCCTGGGGCAATATTTGCATCAATGGAGGCTTTGACTCTACCATCTCTATATATAAAAGGTTAATATGCAAAGTGTTCCCTTGGGAGTTCGATTGGGAGACCAGAAGTTCAATTGCTCGCTATGACATGTGCTGACCACCACTGGGTGGCATGGAATGAAGGAAGGCCCCAGCTGGCAGCCGCCGGAAGGAAGGGTCTAAACCAGAAGTTGGGCATCCCCGAGGGGTCCCGGATTGTGAGAGGGTGCAGGCAGGACTAAGGAAAACCTCCTCCCTCCCCCATGCACAAATTTCATGCACCAGGCCTCTATTTTTATGATATTTTTCTATGATTCTGGGGAAGTAAGAAGGAAGTACCTTGGAAGAACTCTCTGAATATCTAAATTTAATTTTACCTCAGCTCTGAGGAACTCTATCTTGCCCTCATAAATGGTTTATTCTTGCTATTTGCTTTCTTAATGCTCTAAGCCAGTGGTCGGCAAACTCATTAGTCAACAGAGCCAAATATCAACAGTACAACAATTGAAATTTCTTTTGAGAGCCAAAAACCGACTTCTGCGCATGGGCCACGAAATTTCAATCACATTGTACATGCGTGCCTGCACGTGGTATTTTGTGGAAGAGCCACACTCAAGGGGCCAAAGAGCCGCATGTGACTCATGAGCCACAGTTTGCTGACCACTGTTCTAAGCTTCCTTCATGGAGATCTATTCTTCAGCATCCATTCTGACTTATCACTTCTCAGTACCTGCTGCCTCCCAGTGCTGTGTGGTAGGTACTCAATTCAAGTTCCTGATGGACTGAGTGATTGAAAGCAACACCCTCTTAAGGGCATAATTGCAGAAGGCTGTGCATTCATTCAGTCTCTGTGCAAGTTCAGGTAGACAAGGATAAAGTAGTTCTTGTCATTAATTTGATCCATATCCCCCTTGACATACTACTGTACTGTGGCAAGTGTAGGATCATAAAGCTTACATTTATATTTTTCTTAGCATTTCTCAGTGCCGGCACATTAACAGGAAGACAAGGAAAAATGGAGTCCTCCACAGAGACTGTTTACATTGATCATAAAAAAGAACTTAAACCTATAAAAAATAAAATGCCAACTTAATGATCATGGTTACATTGGTTTATCATTTTGCAGTGTAAAAAGTAGTTCAGTATATATTATTTGGGAGACTAAAAGGATTGATTGATTGATTATATAATGAAATACCACACTTCTAAATATTTCTAGTAAAAAAATACTTCATGTATTTGAGACTGAAGATCATGTAGAGATAAAGAAAGATGTGCCTTTTCAGCCCAGATACTTTTAGTAGGGTCAGCATTTCCTTTTCCTGTGGGAATAAATCAATTGTGCCATTTGTTGTGAGACTGAATACAGATATTTTATTGCCTAGTTCTCTTTGTCTTTACACAATAAGGTCTTATTTCCATAATTAAGCTTGGGTATCTCTTTAGAGGGCTTTTTGAAATTTTCTGGTTTCAAAATTTTTATCTTCCATCTGAATACCAAGGTCAACATTGGTATTGTTGGAGTTCTCAAACATATGGGAAGTCTATTATATTCTACTAATGGCAGTCAGATTAAGTATGAGTTATTCATGAAGAGACATTTTATTCTTTTTTTGTGTGTGAGAAAGTTAATAATGTGCATATGTGACATAGAAAAATGTTGATGTGCTTCTCCTGACATCTAAGGATTTTGGCAGACATGCCAAAGCTGACATGTATGGTTGATCAGTATACCCGCGTTCTACGGGATGCTACTAGACACTTCTATTGAGGATGTGCTATAAGCAAACAAATTAGATCAAAACCACCAGTATAAAATTCAACACCCCAGAAGCCCAAACAATCCAATTAAGAAATGGGCAAAGGACATGAGTTCTCCAAAGAGGACATACAAATGGCCAATTGATACAT
Organism: Corynorhinus townsendii; assembly: GCA_026230045.1. Lineage (NCBI taxonomy): Eukaryota > Metazoa > Chordata > Mammalia > Chiroptera > Vespertilionidae > Corynorhinus > Corynorhinus townsendii. The sequence goes on from JAPDVU010000005.1 coordinate 80,020,391, forward strand.
GAAAAGATGCTAATTATCTCTAATCATCAGATAAATGCAAATTAAAACTGCAATGACGTATCACCTCACACCTGTCAGAATGACTATCAACAAATCAACAAACAACAAGCATTGGCGATGATATGGAGAAAGGGAACCCTCCTTCACTGTTGGTGGGAATGTAAACTGGTGTAGCCACTGTGGAAAACAGTATGGAATTTCCTAAAAAATAAAAAATGAAACTGACTCATGACCCAGCAATACCACTTTTGGGAATATATCCAAAGAAATCTGAAACACTAATTTGTGAGAATAAATGCACCCCTATGTTCATTGCAGTGTTATTTATAATAGCTAAGATCTGGAAACAACCCAAGTGTCCACCAGTAGATGAGGGGACAAAAATGCTGTGGTACATTTATACAAATGTGACCATAAAAAAGAAGGAAATCTTACCTTTTGTGACAGCATGTAGGGACCTGGAGGGCATTATGCTAAGTGAAATAAGCCAGTCAGAGAAAGATAAGTATCACATGATCTCACTCATTTGTGGAATATAATGAACAAAACAAACTAACCAAGTGGAGACAGACTTACAGATAGAGAACAGACTGACAGCTATCAAAGGGGAGGGGGGCTGAAGGAGAAGGGTGAAGAGATTAAGCAAATAATAAAAAAAAAGACTCATGGACATAGATAACAGTATGAGGATTGCCAGATGGAATGGAGGTGGAGGTAGAAGGGGGGGGGGTAAATGGTGATGGAAGGAAACTTGACTTGGTTTAATAAAAGAGAGAATGTTTTAGCTTCTCCTTTTTAGAGAGAGTGAGGGGTCTCTAATTGCCTGCAGGATCCTATGGGAGAGTCTTTTTATCTTTGGCAGAATATTTTAAGGCAAATTTCAGACATCGTGTCCTTTCATTTGGGCAGGGGAGGGAGGTGGGCAAGAAATCTTGCTATATTATTGAAGATATAGGCAGACAAAAAAATAACACAAGAAACATTTAGAGGGGAGAATTCCTTTTTGTGTCTGACAGCCAAGCAAACACATGAAAACATAGACCCTGTGGGTAGTTGAGGGGCCATGGGCTGGCCATCCTCACAGATATTGCAAAAGTAAGCAATAAAATGAAAGGGTGGATTCTCTCCACGTGATGACCTCCTGCTCTTGCCTGTGCTCTGGGTCTCACCTTGGAAGACTCCACTGCTGTCCCCTGCAGGATGGAGGGAAGGGGCGACCATGCTTGTTGCAGTTGGCGGAAGTAGAGGCTTCACCAACCCGCTTCTGGCAAGCGATCTGATGGATGTGTCATGTGTCAGCACGGAACAGAGGGACACTTGGCCTCCTGTTCCAGAATGCAGTGCCCCTTTCAGGCGCTGAAACTGTGTGGTATTTCACATTTAAATCCAAGGTCATTTCTCTGAGCAGGAGGTCACGCTCACATTTCTAAGAAGTGAAAAGAAAAAGTACAAAAGGCCCAAAAAGCCCTGAACACAAAGACTGTTTCTTCCCCTCCCATTGAAGCACCTTGTTAACCCCAGCCCCACTGACCAATCCAAGTGCATTTTCATGGAAATGTGTGTCAGTGGGAAAGAACTGCTAGAAAAAGGCAGAGGATTTTCTAATGTAATTTTTTTCTTATTTGAAAAATACCGGCAATACAATATAAGAAAAAAATAAAAAGGAAGATAAAATAACCCAAAGTGTGCTATCACCAGAGAACAAGCATGGTAAACATCTTGGTATATTTTCTTTCTCTCTGTTTTTAAAAGCTTTGGTATGTGTGTGTGCACGTGCGTGCACTTATTAACTTGTTAAACTGGAATAATGCCAGACTGGGGGCCTTCATTTTTCACTTGAAGAAAAGACTTTTGGATATTGGGTTGCCTTCCTGCCTCCCAGGTTTAGCATGACACGCTGAGAGGGAGGAGGGGACCGTCTTTTCTTTGGGCACTAATTGTTTCATTCGGTGGCACCATGGAGATCAGAGACGCCTGGACAATAATTTTGAGTGGCTTTTAGAATACTGGACTCTTCACCTAGAGTTGAGACATTTTCTTCTGCAGCCTCCCTCTTCCTCAACTTTTCAGCATTCCTAAGACACACACTGCCACCATACAAGTACCTCTCCAATCCATCTTCATCTGAACCCAGGTTATTACCTCCTCTGTCTCTTTCATCAGCCTGCGAGACTGCAGGCTTCTTACAGGAATGGCTGTTGTACAAGAAATATGCCTCTTGTACCCATCAGGCCACAATGTTGCACAGAAATAACCCCATTGTGTTTCTCCCACATGGCATTAGGGAGGGAAAAGATAATTTAAGAGCAAGAACCGGTATTCAGCATGAGTTCCAAATAGAAAACCAATACTATTTATGATGATGAGGAAAGAGACCCAAGAAAGCTGGGAGGAACACTAAGTTCTCTTAGGGCAATTTACCAACTATTGGGATTCAGTAGGTTTCTGAAGGTTAAAAAGTACCACATTTCTCCAGAATGAAGCTGACCCAGGAATTTGGATTAAAATTGCTGAGGGACTGCTCTGTTTGGGTGGTGTCTCTTGTCTACTAATTGCCTTATTTATTATTGCTATTTCATGACTCACTCATGACACACCCTCTCCAAATGTTTGAGCTTGATTATTCTGGAAACATGTTTTTAAGATTTGTGATGGATGTTTATTATGTCTCTACAACCTCCTTATTCATTATCTTGGCGAGGTTCGAGGTGTGAAATGCAGCTCTGGTGAACCAGTTTTTTGGGGAGCAGGGGAGGGGAAGTGCCAAGCCATCTGGTGGGGGTCATCCTGGACATGAAGTTAGAAGCCTAGCCTGGTGTCCTTCGGGAGGGACGTCAGGAAGGCTAGCCATGTCTCAACTTTGTCCCCTCATGGCCCCAATCAGTAATGGGGGTGAGGAGAGAGTGGAAAACATTAGATAAGAGTGTGGTTTCTTGACCTGGCTGGTGTTTCTCAGTGGTTAGAGTGTTGACCTGGGGACCCAAGGGTCGTGGGTTTGATTCCCCACCCAGGGCATGTGCCTGGGTTTCGGGTTCATTCCTTGCCCCCGGCTGGGGCACCTGTGGAAGCAAGCAGTCAATGTGTCTCTCACATAGATCTTTCTCTCTCTCCCTTTCTCCTTCCCTTCCACTCTCTGAAAAGCAGTGAAAAAATATATTCTCAGGTGAGGGTTGAAAAAAAAAAAAGATCCTGGTTTTTCTAGTTGATAGTTAATAAGATCCAAAGCCTCCACATGACAGGACTCCTTTTTGGAAGAAAAAGTGGCATAAATTGCCCTTCGTCCATTCCGAGTTTACAAGTTGCCCTTACGCTCATGTAAATGCCTTAATAACAGAACCATGAGAATTTCAAGAAGAATAAAGCACAGTTTAACTCATTCAGTAAAATTTTGTCAAGTGCCTTGTATGTACTAGCATGCGATATAGAGATGAACAGCCAATAATTTCTTGCCTCAAAGAGCTTCCAATTTGGTAAACACATACCACCCTAGTGGTAAGGTAAAAACCAAATAATAGTTTTTGATTATTAAAAGAGTAAAAACCCAATGAAGCAGGCTGAAATTAGCCCTATCTAAGAAAGCCACATAAGATGCCACTGTCGAGAAAATAAAATTGTGTAATTCTGATGCCTGGCACATACAAACCACTTTCTAATAATTGACTGAAAGAATGATACCAGGGAAAGTATATTTAAGGGAATGTAACATTTAAACTGATTGTCGAGGAGAAGCATGGTTTTGTCAGGAACTGGCTAGATAGTGTGTGCAAGGACCCAGGAAGTGCATGAAGTGTTCAAACAGCGCACTAAGCTCAGGGTGGTTGGTCCGGGAATACAGAGAGAGGTAGCAGGAGAAGCACAGACCACGAAGGATCTTGATACCATGTACTAGTAAAGAGTTTGAACTTTATTCTCTCGAGAAAATGGGTCACTGAGAGTCTTCGAACAGGAAAGTTACAAGATCAAACATGGGTTTTAGGAAGATAATTCTGAGGGCATTTCAGGAAAAATAGAAAAGATGAGCCTGGCAATATTCCACTGTTACTAAGCATTGACTCTCTCAGGAAGCCTCTGAGGCAGTCAGGTTTGGATTGTCAACCCCGTTTTACTGGGAAGAGAAGACACCTGGAGAGGCAGCAAGGTTAGCCCAAAGTGCCAAGCGGAGCAACGCAGAGCGCTCCTCGAAGCCTGTGCTTAGTTCCAGTCCTCACGCTGCCGGGGCTCTTTCCTTTCTTTGGAAAGAAAGGGACTGCAATTCCAGGATGTCTTCATTATGATTCTGTGTCTGCCCATAAGCTATTGGCTCTTGATTCGAAATAACTAATACTAAAGGATCTTCAGGATTATAGGGCATTACATTTTTTATCAGAGGAGCAATGGTACTACTAGTACTATTATTATTTTAAAATATGGTTTAATTGTTTTTTGGGGTTTTTTTTAGAGAGGAAGGAAGAGGGAGAGAGAACACAACATTGATGTGAGAGAGAAACATTGATTGGCTGCCTCCTGCATGCCTCTACAGAAGATCAAGCCCACAAACCAGTCATGTGCCCTGACTGGGAATCAAACCAGTGACCTCTTGTTGCATGGGACAATGCTCAACCAATTAAGCCACACTGTCCAGGGCCATTATTTTATTTTTATGGATAAAATTTTTTACCATGAATTCTCAAACTTGTTCTAGACTCTTGTGCCATTTAATTTCACCAAATATGCATGGGAGTCTTCTTTTCTTGGTAATCAGCCATTTGGACATCTCTGCAGCTGGAATTTACTGCTTAATAAAATGCCTTATGATAAGAGCTATTAACTCTTGGTGATTAGTCCAATATACTCTCTAAATTGGTGATTAGTCCAATATACTCTCTAAATACTGAATATGTAGTTAATCTATTGATTCTATATATTCTTGTACATGCTTTTTCCCACATAGTAGATGAACAATACTTGAAAGTGGCTGAAACATAGTGTGTGCAAGGACCCAGGTGTGAAAGTGCATGAAGTGTTCATTAGAAGAGATGTGTTGGAGAAACAGGAGGCTATTAATGAGAGTTTCACTAAGAAGGATTATAGAGGTAATAGCTTTATTTCAGTTGAGTTGTTTCATGTGAATACAAGCCACTTTTTATGAGTCCCATCAAATAGCATAAATAACTATATCTTGAATACAATTTTAAATCAGATTCACATTAGGTATTCATTGAAGCACAGATTGCAAAAAGCATCACAGATCAATGAAACTTGTTATAGGAGCAGGACTTTTCCAACAAGATGTGAGTTAATATCCATAAGTGGTCACTGGGCTTCATCAGCATTGAACAGTGATGTTAAAAACTGAAGCCCATGACCAGGGTACAGTCATTACAATGAGTCTCAGACTCACCCTATGAGAAAGTACGTGTGGATTTCCTTGTGGCTGCTGGGGTGAGATGGGAATGTCAGCAGTGATGGCGGGATCTGAATCATGTTTATCTGAGATATGTGGTCTTTCCATGCAAGTGCTTAGAAGTTTCATTATTTCCTTTAGTAAATATAAGGTTGAACTCTTAGAAGGATGGGTGCTTTTTCCTCTGTCATATTTAAACTTTGGAAGCATTAAAATATCCTAAGGTATCTTCAAGTGGATTTCATTATGCACAGTAAACATTCACAGGTGGGCTTCTTCACAGAGTCTATTCCTCAGTTCCTTTCCACTCCCTCCACCTCCCCATCTTAATCCAGTGTTGTCTCAGCTCCTTTGATTTTGGCAAATAAATATAATTGATTCTTGAGTTAGAGTCTACCCCATCTAACACAGGGGCAGGGCGACTGATTAGATTGTGAGCTGGCTTAATAGAAGACTGCAGGTATGTCATATTATTGCACCCAAGTGGACACATTCCCCCCAGGTCCATTGAGGAATTTCCATGTCTGACAGCAGGTGTGGGGAGGAAGTGGTAAGCTCATCTGCATGATTCAGAAGTGATCAATGATTTGATTAGATAATTTTCTGCTGCAAGACTACCTGGAAACAACTTTTTGGCATTTTTTTTCTCAGGTTGGAATTATTAAATGACAAAGGAGTTGGAAATAATGAGGGTTTTCTACATAGTATGGATACTGGCCTGATAAATTATAAAGCCATTAACCAGGTTGTATATTTCAGGCTCAGTTTTGGAGATAAAGAAAGGACTAATGATGAATACAGGTTTTGTCCCTCATTCTCAGTCACTCACAGCAACCCTTTTTATCATTTGATTTCACTGGTGGAGCATCATTTAGAAAAGGGGACTTTTGGAGACCAACTGAGTGGTGCCTTATGGCTGCTTCCTTGTTGTTCTCTTTATTCCATAATGGGTAATATCAGAACAAAACAAAACAGTACACCTCCAAGATAGTATCACCTTGTAGCCTAAAGCTGGGTAGATGTAGGCACTCAGCAAACACGTGTGGATTCAATGTTCTGACAAGCTCACAGGCCAGGCCAAAACCGTGACCTCTCCTGGCTCCTCCCTGTGTCTGGAACCAAGCGGCTCTCAAGCCTGCTGTGCATCACAGTCACAGGGGCAGCATGGTAGCAAGTCAGAGGCCCCAGCCCTGTCCAACCTCCACAGGCTCAGGTGCTGTGCTGTGTGTTAGCTCATCTAGGGGGTTCTGATACCTACGGGAGTGTGAGAAGCATTGTTTTAGAGGCTTTCATAGAGACAGTTACCAGCTCCAGTTTCCACTGGCACCCAGGTCTTTTGGGGGCTGGGGGGTGGGCAGGGAGGGATGTGTATGCAAGAAGCTTTCAGATGCACTTACCATCACCACTGAGAAGGCCCATGAGCTCTTTCCTTGAATTTACAGACTAAGCCTAAAGGTGTTCTAATGGGAAATGATTTTCAGGGTTGTTTGTAAGGTCTGTATGATGAACAGGCTTCCTTACTTGAGTAATTAGGAAAGATGCTTTTCTGTTCTCATTGTGAATTCCCCAGAGATCTCACAATATAGGATACTTATCAGGCTTATTTGTAAATGGAGTTATTTTATTCATAGAGCATATTATTATATTACTAGAGGCCCGGTACATGAAATTCATGCACTGGGGCAGCAGGGGGGTCCTTCAGCCCAGCCTGCACCCTCTCACAGTCTTGGAGCCCTTGGGGGATGTCCAACTGACAGCTCATGGCCGCTCCCCATGGGGAGCAGGCCTAAGCAGGCAGTCAGACACCTTAGTGCTGTGGCGGAGGCAAGAAAGACTCCCACCACCACCGCTGCGCTCTCCAGTCGTGAGTCCAGCTTCTGGGCTTCTGGCTGAGCAGGGCTCCCTCTGTGGGAGCACACTGACTACCAGGGATCAGCTCCTGCACTGAACATCTGCTCCCTGGTGGTCAGTGTGTGTCATAGTGACTGGTCATTCCACCATTTGGCTGATTTACATATTACCCTTTTATTATATAGGATTAGACTAGAGGCCCGGTACATGGATTTCTGCACATTGAAAGGAAATTAATTAGAAGGTGGCCTGTGGTGGGGGACTGGGCAAGACAGGGCCAGACACGCCCTGGAGCCAACTTCCCCCAATGCCTCCCCAGCTGGCAGCACCTGGGGTGGCGCCAGGGTCAAAGGGCGTTTGCGGAGTGAGTAGGGTCCCTCTGGCAGGTGAAGTCCCATGGCCTGGCCTGCAGGAATCAGGCCAAAACCAGCAGTCTGACATCCCTGAGGGATCCCAGAGTGCAAGAGGGCACTCTGCAAAGTTGCTGTCTCTCGGCAGCTCTTGTGTTGAGCATCTGTCCCCTGGAGGTTAGTGCACATCATACCTACCAGCCGGTCTGCTGGTCAGCCAGTCGCTTAGCCTTTTATATATATACTAGAGGCCCGGTGCATGAAATTCGTGCATGGGGGTGGGGGTCCCTTCAACCCAGCCTGCACTCTCTCCAATCCAGAACCCATTGGGGGATGTCTGACGGCAGGTTTAGGGCTGATCCCGAGGATCGAGCCTAAATGGGCAGTTAACATCCTTCTCACAATTCTGGACCACTGGCTCCTAATTGCTCACCTGCCTGCCTGTTGGCCTGATCACCCCTCACTGCCCCACCCCCCGCCAGTCTGATCGCCCCTCACTGCCTCCCCTGCCAGCCTGGTTGCACCTAAATGTCTCTCCTGCTGGCCTGGTTGCCTCACGCAGCCTGCTGCTCAGTCATTTGGTCGCCCCTCACTAACCCCCTGCCAACCTGGTCGCCCCACACAGCCTGTTCGGTTGTCCATTTGGTTGCGATGGTCACTTAGGCTTTTATGTAGATAGACATTTATGAATGTTGCATAGTTCCTTCTTTAGGAAATTATACTTTAAATATTTTTTAAAGCTATATTGGAATTTGATTCACATTGTGTTTGTTCAGTATTAGAAAGGCCAATATGGGACTATGCCTTTTCCACTGGTTAACTCTGTGGAAATCAGCTTTTTCTTTTCATTTTTCTTTCCCTGGAGCAATCTGCTGCTGCAGTTATGACATGTGCAAAGAGTTAGTTTGCTTCAGCTTTACTGAGTCTATTCTTGGTATTTTTGAACATTTTATGGTGGTTCTTTGGCTCCTGGGGCCTCAGAGGAGGCCTGCTACTATCTTTTTCTACTTGATTTACCCAGATCATCGCTGCACTGTAAGAATGTGCTAACATAGCCAGGAGTAAAATTTTAAATATGCCCAAAGAGCCAAGATGCATTTGTACCACTTTGTTCTTTTCAGGTTTCTCAGAAATAAGATGTCCACATAGGAACAAATCAAATCAACAAAAGAAAACACACAGCTAGGCAAAACCCCCAATGCAAAGTATTTATATTGAAATATCCTATACATAACAACCTTTTTACAAGTCGACAGGCAGAGTTATTTCTTATAACAATTCCTAAAATGCACTCCATGACTAATTCAGGGACCAGGGTTTCAGCTCTTCCACCCAGTGATCAAATCCACCTGCACCCTCACCGCTCTGCTCCTTCTGCCCTCAGCTCCCACCCTATGTCACCAACCCTCCAGGAGCTGGGAGACCACAGCCTCCCAGCCTTGCAGCCTCAGCTGTCAGACTCATTCAGGATTGAACCCAGCTCAGTGCTCAGACCACACAAACACCCCTGCCTCCTCCCCTCGCCCTAGGCAAGGATCAAGGATTTTCACACTTAATTGCAACAGGCAGAGGATAAACTCAAATTCACAGGGGCCGACCAGCCTACTTAAGGAGGGCAAGGAAGCCACTGTATGAGCTGAGGGGCAGAAGCGCTGGGAATGGAGCAGAAAGATCCAGAGCCCAGCTGGTTTGGTGAGAACACAGTGCCTGTCTGCTAAGGAGCTTTTGGTACCAGGCAGAGATTAATCCTGCAAACAGCCCTGGGATGTAGATAAATCTGTATTAATTAAAACTGCAAAACACTCTCTACCTGCCGAGTTTTAATCTTGAGAAAGAAAATGTCATTCCCAGAAAGGCGTGGGAAGAAGGAAGGACACTGAGGCTGGTGGTTGGTTCATTTGTTCTCATCACATGGCATATGGTGAGGAAAGCCAGTCCTCAGTGTGCTGGGCAGAGCAGTGGTGCTCCTTAGACCTCCAGCCATGTCTCCCACTTCCCTTTTCCTCAGCTCCAAGCAGAAGAAGGGCAGGGAGATGCAGAGGTGTGCCCTGACTCCTGATGGGGTGCATCCTGCACCAAGTCCAGTCTGAGCCCTGCAGCTGTGCTGGCCCTTTAATGCCCACACCAGTCCTGTGTGGCAGTTCTGCTACTACCCACCTCCCATCCCCTGCGGAAGGAGGAAACTGAGGCCTGGAGAGGTGACACAACACAGCCAAGAGAACACCACATTCAAGCCCAGTTGGTATTTCTAGAGTCCATGCTCTTCGTTGCTGTACTCTGCTGCTTCTCACTAATACCTAGCACAGCAAGACTTGGAAAAGAAAGAAAACAATCAAAATTCTCCCCCACATTCCAGTGTTATTTACATAACATTTGAAAGACTGGCCATCTTTCCTGCTTGGTGAGCCTGATCATTGCTGTCAGTATCTGCTTTGTGTTTGTCTCTCCACTTGGACACTTCTCACCTGCCTTGCCTGCTTTCTAGTCCCTCCATCCCCCAAAAGGCATCCCAAAGACTGCCGTGAGCTGACTGCACAAGAACTTTTGGTAGCTCTTGCCTCTCCCATGACATGCAGTGGAGGCTGCACCACATGATCTTCATGGCCTCTCAGTCTGTAGTTCAAGGTTAGATAGTTGGTAGGCACTCACAAAAGAGCTGCTGCCTGATTGCTAGGGGAATAAGAGGCAGGAAAAGCCAGGCAATGGGTTAAAGCTCTGAAGTCATCAGTGTCAAGGGCCCTTTCTGTGGGGAAACACTCCCTGAGGCTATGCCATTCAGAACTTCACCTCCTGCCTCTCTGATCATTCTTCCTCAGCTAGCTCCATGCTTGTATTTTTTGGCTGCTCAGTAAACATAGATACTCCTACTCCTCTCTCTCTCTCTTTCTCTCTCTGAGGTGGTTTCTCTACTTCTACAGCTTAAATCACCTCCCACCCTTTGCTTGCTTTCCATCTTAGCTGATGATAATGAATAAAGCCCTCCCCTTGTTGTTGGAAATGCTGGAGTTGGACTCAACCCCCACCCTCCCCCACCTCCTTGACAAGTGGCACAGGCCTCTCAAGCCCTGTCCTCCTTTTTAAAGAATCATTGGATCGGAGCACAGCCACACCCTTTTGTTTATGTGCTGGTTTCCGGCAGCAGAGTTGCAAGAGAAAGCTTACAGCCTGCAAAGCCTAAAATAGTCACTATCTGATTCTAGAGAAAAAGTTGGCACCACCTGCTCTAACTACTGGGAATTGCTTCCACATTCACCAGAGGTAGCTGTGCTCGGACTTCTCTCCTGAACAATCTCCGCCTTTCTCTTGCCAGAAAAAATAAAGGACAAGTGCCCCAGCCTAGATGGAGGCCCTCGTGGGTACCCCTTGACCATCAGGACCTCAAGTTCTTTTGCACCCTTGTCTGTACCCCAATCTCAAAATCGCCCACTGTCCATCATCCCAACCATACTCTTGTAATTCCTCTCTTCTTTGCTGTGCCCAGTTTCCAAGGCTTGACTCAAATGCCACCTCCTCAGATGTCAGCTCCACACTGGGAAATACAGTTCCCAGCGTTCTTATTTCTGCATCTGCATCAGCTTTTGCCAGGCATCCCCTGGGGTGGTCTGTGTGGCTTAGGCAGCTCTACAACAGCCTCTTCCCTAGTCCCCTCGTCCACTCCTGCTCCCTTGCAATGTTTCCCACAGAGCAGATATGTTGATATTTTAAAAACATTATTCAGATGGTTTCATCCTCCTGCTTATTGTTCTTAGAATAAAATCAAACCTACTCTGGGCTCTGGGCTGTCATCTGAGCTCTGCCCAGCCTCTTCCCCTCACACTGGCTACTATTTGTCTCTCTTCTGGCTACATTTGCCTTCTTTCTGTTCCCAAACAAGTCAAGGTTGTTTCCATCCTAGATCTTTTGCACTTGGAAAAAGCATTTTAAAAACCCTTCAAGGTAGGGATTGAAAAAACAAACAAAAATTGTTTCCTTCTATATTTCAAGTGACTAGAGCTGTGCCTGGCACATTGGTGCCTAATAACTATGTGCTGAATGAATGAGTAATTGGATGAGTCTGGCAATGGTTGATGAATAAATACATTTCACAAATCATTCATTCAGAGACTGGTAGGCAGGGCTTGGCTGCCTTTTATTTCAAAGGCCTGAATTTATTTCTCTGAATAGTACATTGCAAACCCCAGGCAGGCTGAGGCCAAGTGGTAGAAAGGAGACAAAAAATACATCATCCTCAGGAAGAAGAGCCTGAGCAATTGCTGGAAAGGTGGTGGCCAGGTGAGAGGAGACGTGGTACTTCATGTGGAAAAGCAAATTTGAAGTCAGGGGTGGGAATCAGGAGTGCAGTAGGATGCATGTGCAGAATAGGTGTGAGAAGTCGTGCAATGCTGCCTGCAGGAAAGGGTGGAGTCTGCTGCAGGAATGGGGCCTGACTCCCAGGAAAGGAGCCCTGCAGGTGAGCCAGGCACACCTCAGCGACCCCTGCAGGCAGAGCCTCCTACCCCATCCAGCTGCAGCCTGGAGAGCGTGTGCAGAGTCCTACACATGGTTGCTATCATGGTTGCTGTCATCTGACCTAGGGCGGCAATCAGGGCTCTGTCTAGCGGGAAGGATTCACTTGTAAAGGACTTTCCCCACTGCTCCCTAGGAATGGACCTGGTCTGACATCAAGAGTCAAAGGGCCACACATCAAGAGGGAGAGGTGCCAAGGACGCTGCCCCGAAGGGGATTCATAAACGGAACTTCATTTTCCACCAATTTACAGACAACTCCTGGACTCCTAGCTTGTAACACGGTCAGCTCTGCTTCAGTGGGCACGTGAGCGTTTCTCAAAGGCGCCCTAAGGCTTATTGTTCAGGGTCAGGCCTTGGAACAAAAGGGTTTTGTGTGCTGGCTGCAGGGTGTGCCCGACTAAAGTGCTAGAGTGTTTCTCACTTTCCCTAGGGGCAACTTTTTTCTTTCTTTCTTTCTCTCTCTCTCTCTCTCTCTCTCTCTCTCTCATTTTGAGCTCTGGTCTTGAGAAACTAGAAGAATCTTCTATTAGGAAAATGCTCAATCCATGTTATCAGAGGATTCAGGCCACTTGGATATATAAGGAACAATTGATCTCCTGAACTAAGTTCCTGTAAGGTCTGTTATTAAATTATGGGGGAAAACATGCTTACTCTTTTTATGCTATATGTATTTTATTTTTATTGAACTGATTGGGGTTAATAAAGTGGTACAGGTTGCCCATTCACAGTTCCACAGTTCGTCACCTGTGTATTAGCTTGGACTTCTGTGTGCTTGCTCGGTGCTGTCTTTTGTGATGACCTTATTCTCTTGAGAACCATGTTTTTGGGTGTATCCTCAAGTGGGTGGGTCCCCTAAGAGAGCCACCTCTTTGGAGGTGTGAATAAGCAGAGGGCATTGTTTATACTGGATGGTAGGCAAACCTGAAGTTGAACTTGGGCCAGCCGGTGGATCTGACAGAGGCAGCTTCTGCTCCAACTGTTCAGAAATCCTCTGGCATTCCCTCACCTCACCATGGGTGTGACTGATGAGCTTTAGAGCTGTTGCTAGGCATGGATAAGCAGCTTGGATTCTTCCCAAAGCACTGGGAAAGCCCTCTCCCCTCCTCAGTTCTGATTTCATGCCCTTTGGGGCAGTAGACACCTGTGGAGATGCTCTTGACTCACAGCATCTCAGCCAGGGTCCCAGACATGGAGGGTAAGAAAGGCCTCTGTGCTTCCCAGCACCCCCACATTCCCACAGCACTACTGCCCTCCTTCCCCCCAGCCCATCAGCCTCTTCCCATTTTCAATCATTGCAGTCAGGGCTGGGCCTGCCTGGAGGCCAGCAGAGTGTGTCTTATGTACTTCATCCAGTTATTCATCATGTCTGGCACTTAGGAAAGCCTCCATTCAGTGTGTTTCTTTTGCCAAGTCAGCTGGCACCCTCTGGTTGTCGAGCCAAATTACAAGATTCCCATCAAACATTCCACTTGGGCATTTATCTCCCCTGCGCTCTCCCATTCCCGTCACCAGGCAGGAGAGCACAGAGCCCTCCTGCTAACCCTGCAGTGACAGGGGGCAGTGACTGACCCCCACGTGCTCCCTGCTGGGCCTTGAGGGCCTCCAGCTCCTCTCACACAACCTCACCAGGCCACTTTCCGAAGCTTCGAGTTTGCACTTGAGATGGAACGTCTGCAATCCTGTGTGGCTTGAATCAGTCTACCCCAAAACACATGTTGACGTCCTAACCCCAGGTACCTGTGAATGTGATCTTATTTGGAAATAGGGTCTTGGGGCATGACATCAAGTTAAGATGCGGTCATCCTGGATAAGTGTGACCTTATAAATAGAAGGGAACACTAATGCAGAGAGAGCAATTGGCAGAAAGCCTCGGAAATGGGAACAATGTAGCTACATAAGCGGGGTGGGTGGGTGTGGAGGGGTGGGGGAGTAAGCGGTTGGGGGTGGGGGGATGTCAAGAATTGCCAGCAAGCAACAGAAGCTAGGATGGGACAGAGAGGATTCTTCCTGAGAGCCTTCTGAGGGAGCTGGCCCTGCTCACACCTTGATTTTGGACTTCTAGCCACCGGAACTGTGAGAGAGTAAGTGTCTGTTATAAGCCACCCAGCATGTGGTCAGTTGCTACCATAGCCTGAGGAAACTGTGGTGCTTCCTGCATGTCTACCTTGTCAGAATCTTATGCACCTGGTGCGATGTGCAGGCCACCCATTTTGGTAGTCCTCACCCCATCCACTGGGAGGGGCAGTGGGGGTTCAGGGGAAAGGAGACCCATGTGTGCAGCTTAAAGCAAGGGAGCTCTTGTCAGGGAGGGCTCTTCATCCGTCTCCTTTGCTGTCTATCATTGGGTTATTGGAGTTGTAAGAGCCATGGGGCTTAGGTCTGGCTGTGAGTCTTGGCGAAAGGGCCACTAGCCCTGTATCAAATTTAGCCCTTTGAATTGGAGGACAAGAAAAGGAACAGTCTTAGAGATGTGTGGTCGTGCCCAATTCATAAATTTAGAGCATCATACAAGATTTTGGCCAGGAAGAAGATTAAGATTTCTGAGTGATCTTAACAGCATGGTTGCCCTATGAACCTGCAGAATGTGTTGTTTATTATGTGGCTGATTAAAGATGAGGAGTGTCTGGCATAGAAATATTAAATCATGCTCATGTGATACATGCATATATGCCTGGCCCTATTCAATGTGCTGTGCAAATAGCTCATGCAATCCTCTCACCTGGCACTCTTATTATCCCTGTTGTAGAGGTGAGGAATCTAGGCACAGAGAGGTTTAGTCATTTGCCTGAGGTTACCCAGCATTATAAGTGATGGACACTTATGAAGTCTGACTTCTGAGTTCTGTGTTCTTAGCCACAACACTACTTAATGGCCTTATTCTCCCAGTCAGTCTGACGCAGTCAGTCTGAGCACTATACTTTGGGAAGCATTATTTTAGGCTAACTGCCACTCTCTGCTTTGGTGGAAGCCATGGTCAGCTCCTTAGATAATCGCAGAGACCGTGGACTAAGATCTTTGATGTGGTTTTCCCCAAGTGTACTATGGCAACTTGTTTAGGGGGGCACCCTTGCCAAGCAGCAATTTTCATGAAGATGGGTGAACTAAAACGTTTACAGTGTTGTGCACAGAGGTTGTGCCAACAAGCCTCCACCTCTCCTGCAGTGGAAAGAGAGGAAATCAGCGTAGGTGATGCATGAAGGATGTAAGTTAAACCTGCAGAGAAGGAGGAATTCTCACTGGTCTGAGATGATTTAGGTCTAATTACCTCTTGAGGCAGAAAGATTGACAGGATTCCTCCTTCATGCCCCTCCCTTCCTAAAATCGGTGACAACGTAAGCTGTGTGTTTTTATTTTTCATAACAGTGTCATGGCTGCCATGGCCTTACTCATTCCTGCCATATGTCCTGTAAGCTCCCCAAGGTGATGGCATGCCTGAAGGAGAAGGGTTTCTGTTCCCATGCCACTGCTGCACCCACTTCTGGTTGCTCTCAGTGAATTATCAACATTGTTTTCAGTTGTTCATGCTGGAAAGCTGGGGAGCTTCCTAACCATGCAGGGTGGGGCAAGGTAGGTTTACAGTTGTGAGTACACAAAACATGGAGTTTATTCTTGTATTATCCTATATAATAGAAGCCTAATATGCAAATTGACTGAACAGTGAAACGAACGGCAGAATGACCAGTCGCTATGATGTGCACTGACCACCAGGGGGCAGACGCTCAATGCAGGAGCTGCTCCCAGCCCGCAGGTCCCAGGCCAGCCAAGGTGGGTGCCAACAGGAGCCTCCCAATCGCCCCGCTAGTCACACCTCAGAAGGAGGTGACCAGTGGTGCCAAAAGAGGGCGGGGCCAGCTGGCGAGTGGGCGGCACCAGGCGGGCCAAGAGGGTTGCCAGTGGAAGCCCCCCTGATCGCCCCACTGGTCACCTCACAGATCAACCCTGATTGCTGGCCAGGCCTAAAGACCCTACTTATGCATGAATTTTGTGCACCAGACCTCTAGTTATTTATTAATTATTGTATTACTTTCCATATGAACAACTGTAAACCTACTTTCCCCCTTCCTGTTTTTCCCACATCCAGTTGTCACAGTTTGTCCAACCTGACTCTCCTCATCGTTTCCATCCCAAGGCTCAGTTTCATCTCTGTCAGTCTCACCAGGCTGTTGCAATTGCCACCTAAGTGATGCCTCTGCCTTTAGCAATGCAGTCTCAACATCAGCCTCCTCGCTGCTTCAGAGTGACCCACCTAGAATGGGCTGGCCACATGTGGACACCCACGTGTTAGCATGGCCCTCTAGCTAATGAGGATTTGTACATTTTATCTTTCTTTCTGTTTATTTTGGGCAGTGAAATTTTTTTATGTTTATTATTTTTATTTTTATCTCTCAATTTTTCAAAGTTGATATATAATATATTAGTTTCGTATGTACTATTATACATACGAAACTAATATAATATTATAACACACTAATTAATGAAGTTCTTAATGAAGTGATCTCTCTGGTAAGTCTGGTACCCATTCATTTTGAGTTTATTTATATAGTTTTATTTTTTTGCCTGTATCCATCCAATTTTCATTCACCATTTATTGAAGAGACTATCTTTACCCCATTTATATTCTTGCCTCCTTTGTCATAGATTAGTTCACCATGTAAGTGTGAGTTTATGTCTTGGCTCCCTATTCTCTTTCATTGATCTATATGTATGTTTTTATGCTAGTACTATCGTGTTTTGATTACTATAGCCTCATAGTATAGTTTGATGTCAAGTGGTGTAATACCTCCAACTTTGTTCTCTCTCAAGATTGCTTTGGCTATTTGGGGTCTTGTGTGGTTCCATATAAATTTTTGGAGTATTTGTTCTAGTTCTTTGAAGTATGTCATTGATCTTTTAATACGGATTGCATTGAATCTATACATTATTTTGGGTGGTATAGACATTTTAATGATATTAATTCTTTCTATCCATGAACATGCTATATGCTTCCACTTGTATCTTCCTCTATTTCTTTTTTCAATGTCCTATAGTTTTCCAAGTACAGGTCTTTTACCTTGTTGGTTTATTCCTAGGTAAAACACAGGCTCCTTACCATGACCCACCAAGGCCTCTGTGATGCATTCTCAGATTCACCTCCTTTGGTTCCTGGTTTTGCCAACTTACATGTTACCAAGGATCAGGCTGACAATGTTAGAAACAAACAAACAGCAAGTAAGGCTAAAATAAAGGAGTTGTGCTGAGGCCCCTGGTGAACTGTAGCATGCATGCCCTATTGAAAACATGCATACTCTAAAATAAAACAAAAGGAAACAATGTCAACCACAGGGCATCGGTGGTCAGTTTGTATCATGATGCTCCTGGCCTCTTTGTTTTTGACCTTGTTGTCGGCCAGCTAGGAGTGCCCTTCTTTCCAATGTCATTGGTTTGATTCCTGTTCTTTCTGATGGTCCTCTTGCATAGAAAGTTGTGTTAGGTGTTCCTTGGCATCTGTGATGTCTCTATCACAGGGTGAGTTCCATTATCTTGCAGATATCTATTTAATCATGGGTTTCCACCATGAGACCCTTGGCTCCTTGAGGGCAAGGTGTTGTCTCATTCAACTTTTATGCTAGTGTGTATTTGTAGAGTGAATGAGTGAATATATAAACAAGGACATGAATAAACTCGGTGACTCAGCAGTATCCTGTAATCCTCACATAAGAATGAGATGATGCAACTTATTGTCTTTATATCTAAAATAATTCCTTTTCATCCAGTGTGAGCTTTATCAATGTTTCTTTTGAATTGCTCCAATTTGTTCTGTCTTTACAATACCCTATGGGAAAAGGCAGGTGGGAAGAATTATCTCCATCGTGTAGGTGAAAAACAGGGACAGCGGTGATATCAGGTGAATCTGTTAGCTAGAAGCTCATCCCATTTACACAGGACCACATGGCTCTTTCAATTAACTTTCATCTCACTTGATTTCTGGCACTATACTAGTCTCCAAAGATCCAAATATGAACAAATTACAGTCTTATACTCCAGGCGGACATAGTTTTGTCTGGGACACAAGCTTGTTCATCCTCTGATGGCAGCAGGCCAGGGACTGCTGAGAGGACAGATGAGAGGGGCGTGGACAAGGCTGAGTGCATGAGATAAAGCAGGAGAGAGGAAGGCAGGACATGTCACTTAGGTGGGACATCTCCAGCCTTCAGAACTCTAGAATGAGGCCCTCCCTGTGAGAAATATGATAGTCCAGCAGCGAACCACTCGGCCATCCTGCTGAGAGCACCCCTGTGGAAGTACCCACCTCTCCTAAGTCTGTCATCCTCATCCACTCATCACAGAAGGGGTGGGTCCTTATGGAGTGATTGTACTGTAGTCCTGAGGGACATTTTTGAGGAAGAACATTTTTACTAATTATGACTTGGAGAAGATTTGGGCAGGAAAACAGTATAGCCTGTGTGTTCCATGTGGTCTGGTCTCTTGGCTTTATTCTTGGGAGAGGATATGCCTAGTGTTTGTGGACACACTTTGCACGTGCACAGGGGGAGGTAGCTCTGGGGTTCACCTAAAATAGCTCTGAGTGGTGCTCCAGGGGGCCCACACCTTGATGCATGCTCCATGCATGAAATGTCATTTAATCCCCACGACATCTCTGTAAGGGAAGTCCTATCATTATCCCTGTTTCACAGAAGAGGAAACTGAGGCTAGGAGAGATGAAGTGACTTGGGCAAGATTGCAGAGCTGATCATTGGCAGACTGCCACACCAGAGCACCCAAATGTGTGTTTGGTTTTCCCAGCCTTTGGCCAAAGGAGAATAATAAAAATAATTCAGAGAGTTTTTTCAAATAAATTTTTAGTATTCACTTTAAAGATGAAATCAATTTTAAGATTTTTGAAATGCACTTTATGGCATTAAAATATTCTTATGTACATGTGTATTTGTGTGTGGGGAGAGTAATGATAATAGAAGACACCATTGGTTGATCCAAGGGTGTATGGTGTTGTTTTTGTGTTTTGTTTTTTTTAATTTGTCATGAAATTCCAAAATGCAGGATCTTATCATCTATATTACATGCTGACTGGGGTGCCTTCTTCCTTTCTGTTTTGTGAAGATGGCCAGGAGTATATACTCATGTTTGTGCATGCATATACACAGATAATGTATGTACATTTACCTGTAGAGTAATGTGCAACATTAAGTACATTTTAAAGAAGCAGTTCTGGGCTCCCCTTGTGGATTCTGCTTCTGCTTTGTTGGAAGGTAATATAATTAAAGTGGTGGCAATAATGACTGCTTATTTTATAACCCCTGGGAGTTAGTGCATCTTCCTCAGGAAAGACAACCAGTGCCCTACTGCCCACAGTTCATAGATACCGTTTGAACTGTATTTTAATAAGACTTATTCAGCTGCTTTCTTCTTCAAAGATACTGCATATTTTGTCCCCTGGGGCCTGGACTCAGGTTGAGAACAAGGCTTAACCCAAATGAGTCCCAATTCAGTCTCTGGTTAAGGTGGGTATGCTCATAAAACTACAGTTTAAAATCTTTCAACGTTGGCATTTCAGACAAGATAGAAAAATAAAAAAAAAATTTTCATCCAACATGAACACAGATCTTATACTCATTTCAAACAAACAAATAATTAAAGTTTCCCTTTTATAACAGGTCATGAAAGGCAAGGCATGTTATGAAGAAAAGTCATACATGTCTTTTATAAAATAAACAGATGCTTATCTGAATATCCTTGTATTTGTGTCTACATGACATTAGATCAATGACTGAAAAATCCAGTGAGTTGTTTGGTCTTTGTGATATTAAATTGTTGCTGGTAGTCTAATGAATATGTCCCAGCATTATGAGAATGAAGACAAAGTCGAGGGTATACATGAAGTCAAGACATGGTTCTCTAGTTCCTTGGAGCAATTAAATAAAAGGGTTTGGTAGGAGAATGGGAAGAGTCTGAGAGCATGGCAATGAGAAAGGGATTCAGAGAGGATAGAGTCCAGTGTGAAGGCCTTACGCTTTTTCTGACTGAGGTGTTGGAATAAGCACCTGCACTCATGGATAATTTTTAATGTGCCTGAGGCTGGCCCGGAACGCTCATTTTCTGAGTAGAAGAATTTTGCTTGTTATCAGGGAAGCCTGTCATATGCAGTTGAGAGACTTGGACTTCAAACCATCTAAACATTCATCAGCAGGTCACTGGTTAAATAAGTCAGGGTACATTGACTCAAGAGAATTGTATGTGGATAGCATATACTGATATAAAAGTTGTACAAGTTATTTTGTCAAATGAAAACTGTTTTATAATCATATGTGTGTATAAAATAGTCCTATTTGTTTTTAGAAAACGAAACTATTTGTATGCAAATGATTGTCCCTTTTTAGAAGGACATAAAGGCATAATTAGCAATAGTTACCCTTGAGGATTGATTCATCCTAGGAACTTTTTTTTTTTTAACTTTTTTGTTTTAGCCTCTTCTGTACAGTTTGAAAAAAATCCTGTCATAAGCATGTGTTGCTTTTATGCTCAATATTAGGGAGAAAGTTAAAGACCTGGGTTTGAGTCTCCTTTCTGAGGCTGCTAGTGACACTAAGCTTTGGAGCTTCAGTTCACTTTTCAGGATTGATCAGAGGAATGAAGCAGTGAGGCAGCAATGTTTTCTGCAAATCCTGAAGTGGACCAGGTGTCTTTGCCTCCTTTTTTTTCAGGGTAGCCCAGAAGCCCTCTGAGTGTGATGGAGCTGGTGCCAACGATGACAACTGTTGCTAAAATCTTTGTCACGCCATTGCTGAGGGCCAGGATTTTCTGATGATACTTTCCCTCCTGTCTCTGACATCGGCCGGGCCCGCAGTGCTCTCCCCTCCTTCCTCCTCTGCGTGGGCCTGAGTTCCCAATGTGGCAGGGATGCCGAAATTACTTGGAAAAGATAGGAGACAGCAGCGGCTCCTCTGGCAGCAGCAAGGGGCAGCTGTTTTCTGTGACCGGTGACCATGAAACTGGTTGGCAAACACTGTGCCTAGTCAGGAAGGGAAACCCAGCAATCCAAATACTTTATGAGGCCCCAACTTAGCTCACACTGCTTATTTGAGCTCCTAGTTCAGTGCTGATCACCGGAATCTCAAAAAATTATTTACTGCCCCACTGACACCAGCCCTACGTTATCTTCTAAGTGGAGTAGGAAATTCCCCCAAGTGGGCCATGGCTTTATTACCGCTTCTCTGCAGTCTGGGCACAGCCCAGGAGTGACACAGATTCAGAGAGGGACAGACACTCACACACGCACACACACACATGCTCACACTCACATACACACACCCACACTCACATACACAGTTTCACACACTCCCATACATAAGTCACTCAAATACAAATGTTCACAACAGTGACACACATTCATACACATTTCCTACTCGCATATCCATACATATATGCCACTCACATACACACTCACAGACTCATATACAGCATATACTACTCACATTCACAACATTTATACGCATACATAACACACATTCTCTATGGCATATACTGTGCATTGAGAACAAACCCTCATAAATATGACAAGACATCAAGGAGTGTGCTTATTAAAACAGAACAGCTTCTGCCTCAGTGTGTCAAGGGCTTGGTAAAAAGAACAGTGCGTCCTCTGGATATCTATGAGGGGCAACTGTAAATAATAATAGTGCCTTAGGTGATGTGGGGTTTTTTTAGTGTATTTTTATTGATTTCAGAGAGGATGGGAGAGGGAGAGATAGAAACATCAGTGATGTGAGGGAATCATTGATCGGCTGCCTCCTGCATGACCCCCACTGGGGTTCAAGCCTGCAACCTGGGCACATGCCCTGACCAGGAATCCAACCGTGACCTCCTGGTTCATAGGTCGACACTCAACCACTGAGCCACGCCCGCCGGGCAGGTAATGGCATTTTAAGACACCTGACAGTTCACTAAAATGAGAATTCGCTAGTTGTTCCTCCTTTAGAGTCGTTATTCTCCTTCTCTTGGGTTTTGTGATTTACTGTAGCTGTTCAGGTCATTTCCCATCTTCTCCACCCACAGCCAATTACACCACTTTTTGCTGACAGTGTTGAAAGAGGATGCGCAAGATAAGGAAGTGGGACAGCTGCCCACTTAATAAAGCCCAGCCAAGCTGACCCTCCCTGGGAGACTGTCCTGGAGATGAGGGGGGAGGCAGGGAAGGGCTCTACAGTGGCATACCTATGGGCTGAGGTAGGACACCAGTGGAGACAAGGCTGTACACCTGAGAGACAAGCATCAGCCCAGCCACTGGTCTTCTTCATCATCCATGGCCACCTGGCCCAGTCGCTCGCAGGCAGCAGGGAGAGACCCAATGAAACTTCTTTTACCTGCAGAAATAACCATCAGTTTGAGTTCTATGTACATTAGCCTCTTCTTTTCCTTCAAGGCCTCATGGTTTTGCCTCTTTTCTCTTTGAGGCTGCCGGCCTGGCACCGTGTATTGAATGGAAGGATCCTGGCTTCCTGAGCAGCGGGCCAGGCTTCTCTGCTTGGTTGCCTCCATACAGAGGAAGGGGCTTGGCCATCTGGTGGGCATGAAGAAGATTGTAATGTGCCTGAACATTACCTCACTGTCTGGATATCTTTTTCTGCTTTATTTATGTGCACTTCCTTGGTGATCTCATCCAGCCGTATGGCTTTAAATAGTAGTTATATACTGACTACTCCCAAATCTATGTCTCCGTCCTGGATGCCCCCTCCCCCAATCCTAGGCTCGTAGAACCCACGGCCCACTGGACATCTCCACTTAGATGCTTCAGAGGCATCCAATCATAACGTACTTGGAATGACTCCCAATTTCCCCTTAACACCTACTTCTCCTGCAGGTGTCCCCCCCAGGAAAGGCCACCCCATCTTTCCAGTTCCTCAGATAAAACCCTTGGATTTAGTCTTGCCTTTTTCCTTTCTTTCATATTCTTGTTCACTTCATCAGTGTGTCAGATCCACATTCAAAATATATCCACATCTGAGTGCATCCTAATTCCACTGCTTCCCTTGGGGCCAGAGCCACCTACCTTGCCACTCCCTGGATTACAAAAAAGTGTCCTGTCATGTGTCCTGGTGTCCTCCCTCATGGTCTGCCACTTGTCTTCCCCAGAGCCCTAGTGTTTTTTTCAGAAATCTAAGCAGGGTCTTGTTGGCCTCTGCTCCTAAACCACCATGTGCAGGCATCTTGCTTCAAGTCCCAGCCCAAGTCCTCACCTTGTCCACAGGATCTACATGGTCTCCACCCCACTAACCCATCTTATTCCTCCACTCTTTCCCTCATCCCCTCATCCAAGTCATGCTGGCTTCTTGCCATTCTTCCCCAACACCAAGCAGATTATCAGCTCAGGGCCCTCACTCCACTAGTTACTTTGCCTGGGACATTTGTCCCTAAATATACTTCAGTGCCTCTGTATTATAGAGAACTTTTCTGACCAACCACACAACCTCTATTCTGCCATTCCAACTCATTCTCCATGCACATATCCCTACTTTGCATATTTCTGTTTATGTGTTTATTGCCTAATGTCTCCTTCTAAAATGTAAGCTCTATGGTACATCACCCACCAAAAGCATCAGGTCTTCAGGGTAACTGATGGCAAGGAGATATGCCCCATGGTCAAGTACAGATTGGTTTAGGAACTGGTCAGGAATTGGAAGCAGAAGGAAAGGAAGTGATTGAGAACTAAATGAGAGTTTATTTCTTGCCACTCACATGGCACTTGTATGGCAGCTTGCTAGACATCTCTGAGACACAGGCATTTAGACACCTAGAGAATACTTGGCTTCAGTTGGTCATTAATACATAAGTATTTAATGTGGCCCTACTAAGAGTCTGAGTTAATTGTAATTGAATGAGTATCTATATATACTGTATATAAGCCTAAGCAACCATTTGACTGTTCAACCGGTAGCTATGATGTACACTGACTACCAGGGGGCAGATGCTCAATGCACAGGCATGGAAACATGAAACAGACTGATGAATCTCAGAGGGAAGGGAGGATGGGGGAGGGCAGAAAGAGATTAACTAAAGATCTTATATGCATACTAGAGGCCTGGTGCACAGATTTGTGCAGAGGTGGGGTCCCTCGGCTTGGCCTGCGGGGATCAGGCCAAAACTGGCCCAGTGCATGGATTCATGCACTGGTGCGGTCCCTTGGCCTGGCCTGCACCCTCTCACAATTTGGGACCCCTCGGGGGATATCAGAGAGCCAGTTTTGGCCCGATCCTGACAGGCCAGGCCTAGGACACCCCCTCCCCCTCCTTGCCCCCACTGCTGTACCGGGCCCTAGTTCTTAATGAACTCCATGCTAACGGTGTTGGGGAGAAAAATGCCAGGTCTGCTCATTATCTCTAATATCTGCTCATCCCAGGCTCTTGTGAAGGCCAACTGTGCTTGTTCTCGCTTTTTTCAATGATCAGCACTATGCCAGGATATTATTTATGCCAAAACATGTAAACTTGATGCTAGAGTAAGAAATGGAAGGAGTTGGAGGGATCTTTTTTCTTTAGAAATGTTTTAGAATGGAGAAATTAAGAGCACTGACTTTGTACTCTAACAGATGGTTTGAATTTTGACTTTGATACTTTCTACATGTATGTACAGGGCAGATACTGAAACTCTCAGAGTCTGTTTCCTTATTTGTTAGTAGGATGAATAGTGTTCATAGAGTTGTCATAAAATTATTAAGTAAAATAATATGAAATGATTAGCACAGACGTAATACATATTATGCATTTAATAATTTTAATTTTTATTATCATTGCTGCTTGAGATATTTGGAGGATATCTAGATGGAGGTTGTCTATGACTATGACACAATGATATTTTGTATGTTTCTTGCAATAGAACAGTAAACAAAGGTAAGAAACCTGGCTTGCATTTCCAACTCAGCCATGGTGTGTTACATCACTTAAGCTTTCAGAAGCAGTGGACAGTAGAGTACACAAAACACGGGCTTTGATTCAGACAAGCAGGACCTTGATCTGTATTTATTAGGTAATTTTGGATAGTCTAGCTAGTGCTTATGAAACTATGTTCCCTCATCTGTAAAATGGGGATAATATTTTGTCCCCAGGTTTGGTTTAATGAAACACTGCCTGACCATTCCTAATATTTCAGTGGTTTCTACTCAGTTGTTTTCAATGCATGTCTGTGTGTTCACATGGACATGTGTATAATTGTGTGGTAACCCACAATTTAAAACAATGGCAACTTACTATATATAAAGTTTTGAATCCTGCTATTTTCATTTAACTTTATCTTGTGACTATGATTTAATTACTGTGCTCAAGAATCTACTTATAAATGACTCTCTATAATCCATTTTAGGGAAGAACTACATTTTATTTGAACATGTATTATTGAAATGTAAATTATTCCTTTTTTCACTTTTAAGAATGCTATTACAGAGAGATTTCTTACATATTAATCATTTTTACTACCTCTGGACAACTTACCTTTGATCAATTCCAAGAAGTGTAATGACTAAGTCAAATGATATATGAAACTGCTTCCCAGAAAGGTTGTACTAGTTTATAACTCCTGTTAGCATTGTATGAAGATGCTTATTTCACCATGGCCTCATCAACAGTGGGTATCATGCCAAATCCTGTTCTGCAAGATTATTTTGTCTGTGAAGAATTTTTCGTAGCTAACTGCAGACATCTTGAACAAATAGCAGCAGTATATCTCTAACCAGACCTCTTACCTGGTGGAGGCTAAGTGAGGTGTAGAGAAGTGTCTAATATTGCACATTTCATACCAGATTGACTGGACCAGGAGACTGGAAATATGCCATTTACTCTAACAGAGGGTGAGTCCGGAGCACTTTTTATGTTGTCTTAATTGAAAGGCCATTGGCAACCTAGATTTCCATCATCTATAAAATGGGGACATTCATGTCTGTCCCTTGGAGGGATTTTTGGGTAGAATTGAATGGTGAATTGATACAGCTGGATGTCTTCAGATCTGTATATATTACACCAAATCACCAGCTGGTTAGTACTATGTGTATGGGGGTATAATTGTGTGGGAGCAGGGAATTGGGCAGCTGGTAATAGCACCTTTTAGGAGAGAGTAGTAGCAGCATGCATTAGATCTGGCTGCAGTATGAGTGGGTCATGATGGACAGCATGCACATCCCTCAGGAGCAGCCCTCCACTCCTTGAAATAGGTTACATCAGGCCCAGCGTCACTTGAAAGATAGTTTTCAAACTTCTCATGTATCAGAATCAACTGAGGGGCTTATTGAACCATTGTTGGGTCCCACTCACAGAGTTTCTGATTCAGTAGCTGGGATTAGGCCTGAGTCTCTGCATTTCTAATAGGCTCCCAGGTGACACTAATATTGTGGTCCAGCAAATAAAAACCACAGGTTTATAGGATCCTGTAGCAGCAGTTTAGTTATCATTAAATTAAATCACCACCTGCTATAGATGTGTGTTTTTATTCAATGGGAGGCCACTGGTATTTGCATATTAGCAGCACTGAGCTTCACCAAAATTAATTATTTGTCTAGAATGTGGTATTGTGTTATTGGAAAATGTAAACACATTGAGTATATCTCTCCTCGATCAATAGCTTCATCTGATGGATGCATGTAGTCAAATGTATCTTTCATAAGCATGTGCAATATCACAAAAAAGGAATATTTTCTAGCCAGTGTTAGAATCAGTGCCTGCTTTTCAAAGCAGAGCTCTCAAATTTAATAATTATTTACAACGAAAGTGGAATTTTAGTCTCATGTCAGGCAAGTGGAGGATCTCATATTTCCTAGAGTATGTCTGTGATGACTCCAGGTCCAAGTGGCCTGGGAAAGATAAGGAGACATTTCATCGTTTCAGAGGGGCCTCAGCCCATAGACACTAAACTGTGGTTAGTGAGCAGACAGCCATGTTTGTTTGCCTCGTTCCAGGAAAATAGCTCCAATCCAAACACACAAGCAGGCCAGAGACCAGGCTTATTTAATCACCTGGAAGTTCAGACGACCACTGCAGCTGTTAGGAGAACCTGTCACAGTTGGTTTGTCAAGAACCCAGGACCAGGTGCCTGCCCTGGGAGAATGTATTCTCAAATTGACACCTGGGTTTTGGGAGAGCCAGTGAGATCCACCAAGCAGGACCAAGGGGCCACGTTAGCCAGAGTGTTCCAATGAAAAGGCTCACTCTCCAAGGGAGACTCCTGCACAGAAGGAAATGGACAGGGAAAGGAAGGAGGCGCTGGCGTCCAAATAGATAACCATCTCCGGCCATGTCTTCTTACAATGTGCAGCGGTGGGATGCTGTTCACCAGGAACCCAGATATATCGGAGACATTTCCTTCCCGAGTTTACATTTTAAATGTTTTACACTCATATTGAAGAGAGGGAAACAAATGTCCTCATTCAATGCAGATTTATTTGAGCAGCAATGGAGGATTAACTTGTGATGAGGTCATTCCACGTGAAACAGTTCTGAAAAAGAGGGTTAGGGACTAACATAGATATTAAGTTCTTCTTGACTTAAGTCATTTAAGCAGGATGGGCAAGAGGAAGGGAAAGAGGAAGAAGGTTGGAATAAAAGGGAAGATGTAGGTTGTCAGTTGAGCTTTTTAATAACTGATTGCAGAGCTATTAAGTTTGGAGCTATTTATTTCCAACTCTCTCTCTCTCTCTCTCTCTCTCTCTCTCTCTCTCTCTCTCTCTCTCTCTCTCTCTGTGTGTGTGTGTGTGTGTGTGTGTGTGTGTGTAAGAGAGAGAGAGAGAGAGAGAGACTTTATACCAATTATACACTCTGCATGGGTTATCTATTCATATATTTGGACATGTGCCTGAGACAAAGGTCTAAAGAAGTAGTGACTAATATTTTTGTAGTGTGGTTGTGTATTCAGGATAGAAGCATCACATGCAAAAACAAAGTCTATCCACAATGTTCCCTTTCCTCTGAGGACCTGCACACTGAATGTCCTAAGGTACCGAGAGGTGATTAAGGCTTGTGGGGAAATGCTTAATCCACCTTGAGAATAAGCCATGCTGATTTGTTCCAGGTGAGTGAGATGCTTCCCTGAGCTTCAGAAGACAGCTTGCATTAGGCCCATGATTTATGCTTCACCAGAACTCCATTATGCTGCTAAGGTAGAGGCAGCAGTCCCCCCAAGTTATGAAAGCTGTTCATTTCTCCTTAGTCCCTCATGGTGCACAGGGTTTCCATGGTGAAGGAGAAAATAGCTGTTTTCCCTTCTATGCCTGTGGCCTGGGGTTCAGTTTCTACATCCATCTAAATAACACACAGGGCTCAGGGCAACAGATATACAGGAATTTAGATCCTGCTTGACCAAAGACTTGGAATATGAATAATTTGTAATATAGAATTTTAAAATTTTATTTATCTTTATCTTTTTTATATTTTCTCCTGCAGAGAGCAGGAAGTACAGTGTGCTTTAAAAATTCATCTCCAAGAAGCGGCAGTTATCTGGGTTATCCCTCCTTAGCAGTAACTCATGGGTGAGCCAACAATTCGCAAGGGGAAGCCAGGAAACTCCGGCCTCCGGAGTATCGAGGAAGGCGTCCAGGGTTTGCCCTGCGCCTTTTGATTGATGTGTTGGCAGTGGGCTCACTGGTTTGCCTGGCTTCTCTGCAGCACCACAGTTGGATACAAGAAAAATAAAATAATTTCATCTCTCTTTTATTGTGTTGACATGCACAGAAGCCAAAAATACTTAAGGTACTCTTTATCCTATTTGCTGGGAATTAAAGGAATTATGTTTTAATGGTGAAACCACAATGGGGGAAAGGTCCATATGGAACACAGCAATATTGACATGGAGGTTTGAAATTGGGCCTGCCTATATCTCAGTTGGACACAGGATTTCCTTACCTAGGGAAGAAGGAATGCTGTCAAAATGTTGATATGTAGCTTATTGATGATGGAGGGTGATAGTTACTGCCATGGGTGGGAGGGAGACATTAATCTTACTTGTTTCCCTTCACATTCCAGTCACACATAGGGGGAGTTTGGTGGAAACTTTGGAGCCAGATTCCTAGTTAATATCCAAGCTCTGCCCACTACTAGCCTGCAACTTTGAGTAAATTACTCAACCTATGTGTGCCTCAGTCACCTCTCTGTAAAAGGAAGAGCACAAGAGAATCTAACTCAGACGGTTATGGTGAAGCTGAGCTGAGACAGTTACAGTGTGGAAGGTGTTCGGCACATCCTAAGTGCTATGTAGGTGTTTATGGTCATGTCAGTTACTGTTCTTGTGGCTGAATTGTCGAAGCTGCTGCTCTGCTTTAAGTGTGACTTGCTTTCAGATGACCAGTCAGCTTGCCTCTGTTCTAGAGCATAACTTGTGGTCTCCAGCTTCTAATTTCTCACCCTGATCCAGTGTCCTAGTTACCTAAGAAAACAAACCTCCCTGAGGGCTCTGGAGAAACCATACTTTCCTCTCTTGTGTTTAAGGTTCTCAGGGTTTGAGGTTGTGAAACAGGTTGAGCTTTCTAGAAGCAGAAACTGTACAGAGTCTCTACGTTGATTGGAATATTGTGAGGTGTTGACTGGGGAGACACACCTGCAGAGGGAGGGGAAGGATGTGCATTGGACACAGGGAGAAGGGGAACAGAGCCTCAGCCAACCCTACAGGGTGCAGTGGGCTGCCTGCAGCCCATCACAGTGACCCAAATCAACTCAGAATTGCCTGGCCTTTATATTGCTGCATGGACCAATCACTGGATATGGGCTACTTGAGGAAGGATGGTCCCCGGGTGGGGCAAGTCCTGGAGGTGCTGGCGGCTGGAGGCTCTGTGCTGCTCTGTCCTATGAGTGTTCATAGCTACTCAGATTGGTGGGGTGCAAGTCCGCGTCCTCCACAGGTTAAGTTCCAGACTAGAAGGTGAAGTCCAAAAAGCACAGAGCAAAATCTCTTTGTAAAGTCTTCACTGTTCGGCCAAATGCTTTTTACAGGGGTGGTTGGGGAAGATAAGGGGCTTGCCGAAAGAGGGAAGGGTACCAGGGAAAATGCAAACACCGGAATGGAACAGAGGCGTGTGTTATTGGGGCTCAACAGTAAATAGAGGAAGCCAAGCAGAATCTCCCAGGGTAGGGGCCCAAGGAAACAATTTGAGGGTGTTAGAGGACTAATAAAGAAACACACTGGTTTTTCTGAGGCTTTCAGAATTAGCTAATAGAATTGTGGTGGATTTGGGGTGACCACCCTCTTGGTTTGCCTGGTCTGAGGGTTTCCCAGGATGCTTGACTTCCAGCACTAAACCTGAGTCCTCAGTGGGTTGATATGAAGCCTATTCCAAGCCAGCCCCTGGAGTCACACTGAAGCCATGGAAATGGGTGGGTGGAGGGTTGGGAAGCCATGGCAGATGTTTTTCTGTGCAGTTAGGAGTGACAGAGAGAAGAGACATTATTGATAGTCCCTGCAGTGCTCCACATGTACTTGGCAGCTAATAAATATAGATCATACTGAAAGTGAATATAAGGGCAATGAATTGGAAGAGAACATTATTTGGAAAAAACTGCTGAGGACAGAGAAAGAATGGTAAAATAGGCAATGTATCTAGGATGTAAACCAGAGCTAAATGCTCTGGTGCACCCAAATATAACGCCATAGAGTCAGGCCGGGTCCCGAGCCAGTGTCTTCAGTCCAGACTGGGTGCTCCTGCAACCCGTGTGCATTAAAGAGCAACCTGGAGCCTCCTCTCTGCACACGCCCTCACCTTATCCACCTGGAGCATCTTCTCCTCTCCTCCCCCGCCCCTCCCCTGTTTCCAAGCCCGCTTTCACTCAAAGTTGACCCCTGGCATATACCCTGCCCTCTTCTAGCAGAATGAATCTCTCCAGAGACTGGACAGAATTTAGTGCTGGTATGGAAGTTTGCTGTGGCGGTGGGGAGGTTACCTGCTTCTGGCAGTGCATTGCTAGGGTTTCTTAATCCAAGTCAAAGACCAAAGGGTTTAGTGGAAACTGGTCTTGCTTCTACGTTGAAATGAGGGCAAGAACTGCTTACTTTGTTTCCAAAATATGGAATGTGTTACAGGAAAGGCCCTGACCAGCTGATATGTTTCACTAAGACAGTGACCCTTGGACTTTCTGACCTCATATAAAGCACTGTTCACACTCAGTCAATAATTGCATGTCCATAGATAAACTGGCCTCCCTGCTAATAACGGAGTTCTTTTTATCCAAGAGGTTTGTGCGTCATGCTCAATTAGCTGCATTTTATTGTCAGGTTGCCTTACCTTTTCTGTTTCTAACACACAATCTCGGTTGGCACCTCTCATCCTTAGACTAATGGCCCCTACACTTTGACTTTATTTATTTATTAAATCAAAACAGGGGTGGAAATACATTTTTCATTGTATTTTTTCCTTTGCATTTCCCAATCAGTAGATACCCACAGAATGTCCTGTGCATATTCATAATGGCTCAGATTCTAAAATATACAGAGCCTGGAGTACAAAAGGTGCTCAATGAGGATTTGTTGTATGAGCTGTAAACTGCTCCATAAAATGTTTAGTGAGTGACTCAGTGAATGAATGAGCAAAATCAATACTGAAAAGATAAGGATTTAAAAGATTAATGCATTGGCGTAACCTTCAAGGTCACATGACATTTGTTAGACAGTATATATTCTTCTCTCAGGACTCCCGGCGTATTTTCACCGTTATTCAGCTGCACCTGGGAGGAGCAGGCAGGCATGATAATCTGCACCTGAGGGTGGCTTGCGAGAGGGCTGGCTGAAGAAGGAAAAGGAGAAAAAGCAGAAGGCAGCCAGCTTTCCTTATCTCAGGCTCTGGTGCCTGGCTCCCCCTCCTCCACTGCCCACTCCAATCTGTGGCTGGCATCCCAAGTTGCAGCAGATCTACCTGCTCTCCCTCACCTTTTAGGCCTCCTTGAAGTCTCCTTGATCATGGGAATAAACCCGTTTAGTCAGATGGCTTGTGCATGCCTAGCACTGTGTTGGCATGGAGGGAATTACTGAAGTATGGAGGATGGTCTCTGTGTTGATGCCTACAATAGACTTGGGAGATAAGCGTTACCTACCAGAAGCAAATATGAACACACAAGTCCCTGCTATGTAGCACTAACTGCTAAATTGGGTGTTACGGAAGGAATGGGTCAAAAGGGCTCAGAAAACAGGGGTCACTAAGGGATGAAGTAGACAGGCGAGGGATACTGTCATTGAGTTCAGTTCATCCAGCCCTACCTGTACATGTGTGTCCTTTGCTCTTTTTGGCAGGTGGGTGTGAGAGGGCTGGTGGGATAAGACCTCACCCACTGATACCATCCCTGAACTGTTTTATGTAATCAATTTCTACTGAAGACTTCATTTCAAAAGTATCCTGCTACTAAAATATCATTCCCAAGGCTCCTAACTACATTTTTCTTCTTATAAAACATGTTTATATATATCATGTTTATATATATTCAAAAGTTATTACCATATCATTAAGCAATTTCTAACCTAATAATAGCTTCTCATGAACTTGACCAATAGGACTCACCTTATTATAATCAGTCAAAATAATAAATGATAACTAATAAATCCAATGGTTATTCTCCTTTGTTAATAGGAGGGCTATACTTGCAAGTAATGTCATCACCAGCAGAATTTTAGGTTTAACAATAGAATTTTATACCTGGAAAAGGCTCAATCTGTCTTAAAGCAATTCTGGATTTATTTAAGGAATACAATTTGAATTGGCAGTGACAGTAGAGCTGAGGGATCTATGACCTCCCAAGGTCTGGTAGTCCAGAGTTGGGTCCCTTTCTGACTCCTCAGGCAGATTGCAGAGGGTTCCAATACAAAGGACAGTTCTCCACACCATAGTGAGCATTGCCTGGGAAGGTGAGGAAAGCAGGACTTGTCATATCTTGACAGAAAGGTGAACTGTGCATCATCCATGCTGGCATGGTGACCGCTCTCCCCCTCTGTCAGAACAGCTGGGGCAAGAGAAGCCCCTGGGGCAAAGCCCAGGCTGCCACATCCCCTGAGCCTCAGCCTTAGTCTCATTTCCGCCACTTCTGTTGACTTCCCAGGGCTGTTTGGATGGAAAAGACTGCTTCTCTCTCTCTCTGATGTGTAAGGAAGCCTTTTCTATAGGGCCCTTGAGGAATATTTGCCATGAACATAAGTAAGGTGTTTCTGGAGCTTAAGCTGTGAGGCAATCAGAGGGGGGAAAAATCTGTGTGTGTGTGTGTGTGTGTGTGTGTGTGTGTGTGTGTGTGTGTGTGTGTTTATTATGCACTTACTGGATTTTTTTTTTTAATTTTATTTAATCCTCACCTGAGGATACTTTTTTCCATTGACTTTTTTAGAGAGAATGGAGGGGAGGGAGGAATGGGGAAAGAGAGAGTGAAACTTTGATGTGAGAGAGACACATTGCTTAATTGCCTCTGTCTGGTTCATATCCTGACCGGACCGGGGATCTAGCCTGAGACCCTTTGGTCTGCTGGCCAGTGCTCTAACCACTGAGCAGGGCAACACGTGCACTTACACAGGGAGAAAAAAAAACCAGTTTCAGCAGACCCCTGACCTGCCTTCCCTAAGATTCCCTACTTTTGTCTTTTTAACCTAAGGATCTCTGTCAGCATAAAACGGGAGTGCTCCCCAGTCAGCTCTGGGCTCTGCTGGCCATATGGACAAGGGTAGGCAGGCATTCCAGAACCTGGGAGCCTGTCACTGAGGACCCAGCCCTGCCACCCTCCTGGGGCCCCTAACAGTGTGCTATCTGCTTTTCTCTTTGCATCCCAGGGATGTTGTCAGGGCTGGTGTTAGGCAGTGGGGGCAGGGACTATAAGTGCTGGAGCCCCAGTGTGTTTTAGGAACCCCTGGGGAGCTGACATGCCATTTGGGGTGGGCTTTATGGAAGGCAGGCGCTAATCACGGGATGATCTGGCTCTCACGCACTGGCACTGGGAAAGTCAGAGGCTGTCCCCATCTCCTTCCTCCCCGTGGTGCTATCACTGATTTTATTGGCCTCTCAGTATCTGGTGGAAATCGAACTCAGGGTCTTTTTATTTGACAATCATTACAGGCCACAGAATGAGCTGCTTTCGCAGTTTATAGACAGCGTGTCCCTTGTGACCTCCCCCAGGCTCTGGTTTCGGGAGAACTCTGTTCTCAGGTTAAAAGAAACGCAACCTGCATCTTGTTTAATAAATTTACATAAATCTTTGAAGTAGCATTGTTGGACCCAGCTTGCAAACTGGACTTTAATGTGTTGGAGTTGTGTATAATCAAAGTCGGGAGGAATATGTCTTCCCACCCCTCCCCTTTTCCCACCTCCTCTTGCCCAGCCCTTTTTATTTGGGGCAAGCAAAGTAGTTAAAAATGTCAAACTCACAGTATGCACTGTCAACAACACAATGAGAAGGCTGAAATAAAATCCTCTAGCTTCATGGTGATACTTTATACTTTCACAGGGCCTTTCATCCCAAGCCTTTCACTGCCTCAGGGACATTAACCCTCTCTGTGCCTCCCCGGCTGAGCCTGGAGCCTGGCCTGGCTGAGGAAGCAAATGTGTGGGAGCAGAGTACCCCATATCAGGGACAGATCCTAGGCAAATATTCATAACCAGTCAAATTTACATCTCTTCTTTCAGCTCCTCTTTCAACAGACTCCTGCCATATCAGTCCCTCTCCTAAGGTGCCTGGTGCCCCAAAGGTGTTAACAATGCAACAGATAGAATGCACCTGTGTTGAGAACCCCAGCAAGCAGCTCTCCCTCCCCAGTTGAGGAAAAATGCATGTGTAAGCTTGAAAATCTGATATATGATGACATACAGCAAAGCAGTCATTATGGGAGTAATCTGAACTTTGTTGGACTTCACACTTTATAGTTTACTCTTGTTTTGTTTGATTTATGGATGGGGCATACTGTAACATCTGTAGCGATGAATGCCTATAAAGGACATGACCCAACTCTGTGTTGGGACCATCAACATGGCACCCATTTTGTCTTCTCTAAGTTGCACTTTGTGCACCAACTTTGTGTCAGATGTGACCTCTTGCAAGGAAGGGTTATCAGGAATTTTCTAATTAATTGATCACAGTGTTCTTTCCCAAGGAACCTGGACAAAGCTGTATGCTCTTTATTAACATCTGATTGTAAACAAGATGGTCGTGTATTTACTTCTTTTGCTATAACCAGTGCTTCTTCAAATATGTCTGAGGACCATCTGTATGAGAATATCGTGGGCCGCTTTCTAAACATGCAGCGTCTCAGCCCCCCTAGAGACCCCACTCTTAAAGCCATGCTGATTGGTTTGAGGAACGCTGATGTGTTCCCGTGTTACTCCAAAAATCTCTTCTGCTTCCTATTTCTGATCATATTAACTCTGACAGAGCAGCCTGGCTGGCAACAGGCTGTCTCTTATGCCTGTAGTAGAACCATTAGCTCAACAAGAAAAAACAAATATTGGAGCAAAGGAATAGAAGTCACTGAAGGCTCTCAGTGTGAAGGGAAACAGGTAGGAACCCCATTAAATGCCTGCACTCCAGTATTTTCTCCTTCCCACAATTGAATCTTGCCCATCTTCATGGGCATGGGAAATCAACTCCACACTGACGCTCTGAGACTAAGCCCTGTGGAGCTGATTTCATGGTCTTTGCACCTGTCTTTGAAGTCAACAGTAGATCTCCTCTGAGAGTACGCAGAGGGGCTACGTTATGGAAAAGAGCAGAAGTCACACCAGTTTGAGATTGAGGTCCGAGGTCCATTGAATGTCCCCTGCCATATATACAATATAAGGATCAGAACTGAGTACTTGAATGATGGCGATATGCTTCTAATTCCAACTTGTCATTCTTCATATTTATAATCTGCAGTGGGCTCTAAGTCTCTAGGGCACTGGAAGGGCAGGCCGAATTGAAATGGTAGATCTACCTCTGACCATTTGTAGGATCAGAGTCAAGTTACTTGAGGAGCATAGCTATGTGGACCTCAGTTTCCTCAGCACTAAGAAGGGAGTGATAATGTTGCTAGTGGAAACTGTGTTCTTCCACAGGATTTTGAGAATAATATTTCACAGACCCATGCACGGGAGGTTGTGGTGTGGCAAGATTTATTTGGGTGAAAATACAAGGCTGCCCCTCATGGGTTCCAATGTCCTATCTGTCTGTCCTGCCATGGAGAAAGTCCAATCTTGTTTTCATCAAGACCCAAACAAAGGCCAGTATCCAGAGTTTCTGTTTCAGATGAAAACTCAGTTCCTGGAGCCCACGCTGTCTGTCCTCGGCCCACAGGGCTGCTAGACCTGCATAGTTACATGTGTTCCTGGCTGAGAGAGAGAGGGCTCTTCTGTGTTCCTTGGGGATTATGTTATCTCTGGCTCATGATGGACCAGAAGTTTTTTCAAAATAACCAATCAACTTCCCAAGCTTTTGTGGGCTTGAGCTGGGCCTGCCTCCTGACTAATCCATTATTTCCCCAGGCTAGACTGATAGGCCTCTATGGCCCAGCACCTTCCCCTGTGCCATTTTGACTTCTATTGCACATGCGCTTACCTTCCCCTGCCCCACCCTTATTGGTACCAGAGTGGGAAGGGAGGGGTATTCATCTTTGGCAGGGCAATGCTGTGATCCCTTGGATCTTCTGGTGAAGCAAACAGGCTCATGCTCCCCATTCATTATACGTAATAATGTCTGAGTCCCTTTGCTTCCTCCCTTTATTAATATCTAGCTACCTATGCTAACAATAATAGCATCTAACTCACTGCATCATTTTAAAGGTAAATAAGATAACACATTTAAAACAAATGGCACATATAAATGCTTCATAAATGGCAGTAGTTTTCCGTGTTTATCAGGATAAAAGGGGGAGGTAGAGAGGTACTCAGACACTGGAGGTAGGAACTGTTCCTATGATAATAGTCTTGATAGGTCCCTAGTTAGATCAATCATCCAGCAAGCACCTGCAAGGTAAGGGACCTTTTTTTCCCTGTTTCACTCATTGAAGAGCGGGTCTCTGATTTTAGGGATTTTCCAGGTTAAAACAGAAAACACTTTAACATGAAGAATATAGCATAAATCATTTAAAAATGAACAGGCAAATAGACATATATATGCATTTTATAACTTTGCCTGGCAATCCTCCATTGGTGAGGGCAGGCTGCATGGAGAGAGAGGACATTGCCTGGAGAAGGAATAGAAGGCACTGAAGGAGAAGGTGGGCCACACACCTCAGCAAGGGGAGGCGATTGTGGCTGCAGCATTAATGATCGCTTGGTAGAGTTGGGGAAGACACGGCCCCACCCGCACCTCACCTTTCCTTTATTGTTTTTATATGAAGTTGAAAGTGAAGTTAAATACATATATTTAACTCTCACTTGGGAAAATGTGACTTTACGACTCCCGAGGGGCTTCACATGTGCATTTTTAAATAGGATCTGGCCTCAAGTTCCTATAATATGTGGCTCATAGCAATATAAAGCCATGCAGGAATTATGGGCTGTGCTTTCTTTGTCTTGAAATTATCATAGACATATCTTCTCACTAGGAAGTAAGGTGAGACTTCAGTATGTTTTTCTCTAGAGGACTAAAAATAGTACTTCTTTGAAAAATCCCTTTTTCCTTGGTGGAAATTTTCATTCTTGTTCTTGGACTTTTTTTCCCCCTAAAGAAAAGTGTAGTATATTAAGCGTGGCTTATGCCTGTGAGTTTCCACCTGTAGGTTGCATGTAGGGGAGACTGACCGTTCTGTGCCGGCATTCCAGGCCACTGACCTACAAAGCCTCTGTCCCTCCTGAATGAAGCTCTGAAGACTCTTTATGGGTGAGAGTTTCCTAACCTGCCCCTGGTGAATTCCTTAATGTTAGATCGGCCATGACAGGAGCTGGGCAACCCTGTGCCCTTACAAGCTTTCTGCCTTCTCGTCTAATGATTGTTAGCAACCAGAGAACTGAACCAAAGCGGTTCATACCTGTCTTACCTTACAACTCCACTTGTCAAACAACAATTGCCAAGGGAAAGGTCAGCACTTGGTGTTCTAAGCACTTAACGTTAATAATTTCTTCAGGTGGACAGAGACTAAGGGGTTTTCAAATTAGTCCTCAAATGTATGGGAGAGGGCCTGGTTGGTCATTCAATCAGAAATGAAAACCAAGTGCCTGGTTCTCCCTCTTCTTTACCTTATTCCATTCCAATGTAGTGCTGTGTCTTAGTAGAAAGTCCACAAATATTCATCCAATCAATAGATCTTTATTGAGCACCGACTATATGCCAGACATTTGTTGAAGGACTAACTAAGATTCTCCTTGTGGGTTATTATGAAAATTGTAGGATCATGTACTTTTATTATTATTATTTTTAAGTTTATTTTTTATTGTTGATAGTATGACATATTCCCTATGCCCCCCATTTCCCTCTTCACCCAGCCCCCTTTATTGTTATTTGTAATAACAAAAGTGGCACATGCTCATTGAAAAAGAAAAAACTATACAGAACTGAAGTTGCCCTGTCTCACTCTCCAAGGATAACCACTGTTAATAATTTGTGTAATTCTTCCCATCATATACTACAGTCTGTACTGCAATTTGTTTTATCCATTCAACAAGCAACTATGTATTTCTTTCTGTGCCAGTACATAGCAGTTACCTCAACTTTTTCAACTCCTTCTAAGTTTTATATAATATACATGTGCCACAATTTGTAAAATTTACCTTTTCTAATATTGATGAATATTTAAGCTATCTCTATTCTAATGGTTTACAAATAATGTTGCAAGTAACATTCTTGTGCTTATATCCTCGTGCTCTTTTGGGAGCATATTTGTGGGGTCACTCTGAAAAGTGGAACTGCTTGGTCTAAGGATTGTATTTATAAAATATTTAGGTACTTATCATTTGCTTTTCATAATTATTGTGTTGATTTTTAAGACCCACTAGTGATCCAAGATATGCACTATCTTTAACTGATTCTTCCATGAAGTGGCAGATTGGCAGGTCTGGGTACACTTCCAAATCAATAATCAATCACTGCTCTTTGAGAAAAGAATGTTGCGATAGGCACTGTAATAAGATGTGACGTCATTGTTTCCAAAGGCAGGGAGAGTATTTAATCTAAATATACACTTCATTCCATGGGCCCACTAACCTTGTTCCTGTCTCCCCTGTATTGCTGTTTAAGATTCACTATGGCAGGCGATTCGAGTATAAACAAATTACACTTACAGCACAATGTTTGCCCTCAAAGACCCTTCAAATTGAGTTGGGAAGACAGACACAAATGGCTAAAAAACAAGCTAAAAATACAAGTCAGTATATAAAAAGCAGCAATTATAAATAGTCAGCATCATTGTGGAAGTTCAGAGGAGGAAAGGAAAACAGTGGAGTCCAGTGTCTGAGCTTCAGGCAGAGGCTGTGGGACTGTGGATTCTCAGGTGGGGTCGGCGGTGGGTGGGAGATAACGCTGAAGTGAAAGTAGGAATCAGCTGACAGAGAAAGAGAGATTCCATGAGGGTGGAAAATAGGGCAAAAGTGCCCACTTTGAATTTGCTGGTTGGAAATGGATGGGGTTTACAGTAGTCCTTGAGATTATTAGAGATACTTAGCAGAAGTTTTTTATTTTTTCTGTTTTGGTTTTTTGGGGGACATGATGGGGCTGGTACAGGTAGGTCATTAAAATTTTGAGAATCTGAAGAAAGCTTCCAGCACTTTTCCCAGGAAACGACCTGCCTGCTTGCATATGCACGTACATTTTGTGGCTTCAAGCAGCCCTTCCTTCTACCCCAAGGTAAACTTTTAGAGTATATCTAAAAGAAGTTACAATCCAGAACAATCCATCTAGAAAAAATGTTAGCCAGCTACACACATCCCAGTAAAAGTTGTTTGGCAACATAAGACATAACTAATATCCATGTATTCATGAATCACCAAACTCTGAAGCTGACTGGAACAGGTGGGTCAACAACCTGATAGGGCTGCCTGCTTCAGACCTCCCCTGCACGCCCTTGGTGTACCTAGTGTGAATGACAGGGGACTCTCAGGTTCTTGGAGAAAGGTCTGACCTGCGAGAAGCCAAGCTCTTAAAAATTGGAGTCAATGGGATTATTAACGCATGTGTCGCTGGAATCCACTCCTCAAGACGCCCACTTGCGCGCTGTAAAAAAGATACTCTTGCTCCCCACCCCCTCCCTTTTTTTTTTTTTTTTTTTTGACAGTCAGTTAATAAAGACTCAACAATAAGCAGCTGCCAGTGATGTCATTTGGGACTTTGTCCACAGAGCTTGTATTTACAAGCTCGGAGCAACCGCGGAGCCACACGGAGGGAGCAGTCTCCGCAAACTTGCTCTGAATTCTCTGCAGGACTTTGCTGCTGCTTTGGACGTTCAGGAAAACTGAGCGCGTCCTCCTAGTGAGGCCTTTTAATGCTTCAAAAATAAACAGAGGATAACTCGGGAGGAAAGTTTTAGCTGGAGAGAGTGTTGCAGTTCCTGTGTCTGTCTCCAGGGCTGTGATATGTGTTGACTGAAGCGCTAACTGCAAGTAAGACTGTTGGTTTTTTTTTTTTTTTTTTACTCTTGTAACAGTGTTTCTTCTTTATACAGCTTGCTTTCCTTTTAAAGTGAGATAATGATGTTTACGTATGTCTACAGGCTCTGGCTGCCGCCACAGGTATGCATTTGTTCCGAGTAATTACAGGGGCTGAGGTTGCCTGTGAGGTGCACAGGACTCCTGTGTCTGAGAACAGGCAAGGGGCAGCGATGATAACAAGATAGTGCTGAGTTCTTAATTATTTGCCTCTGCAGGGAGGTTGGAAATTTTTTAAAAAATAAAAAGCAACCAACCATATAAAAACTATTAGGTTGACTTAAGAATTTTAATAGAAACCTGTAAAGACTAATTTTCAGTGAACTGGTGTGCTGGAGGGGAAACCCGCTTTTTGTCCTGATCCTTTCTGTGGTTTATAGGTTTCTAGTATGTGACTGCTGTTTACAGTATCCTGTTTCCTCCTGCCCACACCCTCTCCCCAAGAGTACATACATCCAAGCTCATTCATTCTCGGGGAAGTTAAAGGATAGAAAAATGTTTTGCAATTGCAACCTTTTCTATATGGATATTTTTTCTTCGAGTATCTGGAGAAATGTTCACTGTTCTGACTTTTCTCTGAGTTAGGAACCTGAAGTAATGAACTACTGAAAAAAATCAAACTTTTGACATGCAGCGAGGTCGGGAGTCAAGACCCACATCTCCTCTTTCACTTTCCTTCTGACTCTTTTAAAACTCTTCCGATATTTGCGGGGGGCGGGGGAGGGGGGGTTTGATAGGAAGAATGCTGTCAGTGTGTGCCAGCCTGGACCAGGCTCCCTCTTATCACGGCCAGGCTGGGGCACCTGGCCACTCGGAAGTTCTGCTTAAGAGCCCTGTGAGTTTGTCTTTCTAGTTCGTGCTTCAGGAGGCTGGGTTTGCTCCTCAGTGACTGCGGTTCAGCTCCTCATAGACAGTAGCAAATCGGGGCTAACTCCTGCCTCCTAGAGCTGACAGCTGTGTGCACAGATTGGCAAGAAGTGGCTGTTAGCCTGTTACCTCCTGCACGCGAACCCCATGACTCACTCCTGGGGACCTGGCCTGCCTCTCAGTTTAGGGGCTCCATCACCAGCCCAGGATAGCAGTGACAGCCCTCACTGCTTTCTCTTTTCCTCTGGCCTAGGAGCTGTAAGAACCCAGCACCAGAAAGGTTTTCCAGGGGGTACTAAGGTGTGAAACTTCTTGCGTGTTTGTCAGCTCCAAGTTTTTCCATCATAGCACACGCTGCTTGGATATGGTTTATGGATTACAGCTCAGTGCTTTTTTTGGTGAATTTTCATTTAAAATAAGGTTTTTGCTGCTAAAGCAGTTTTCAAAATACTACTCAAAGCTTAATCCTTTTACAGAAGAAAACCTTAGGCACAAGGAAGGGAAATAATTTGTCCAAAATCACCGGGCAAGACGGTGACCGAGCTGCAGCTAGAAACTAAATCCCTGTGCTCCTGTGGGCATGCATTTCACAGCTCAGCTCTTAGGGATTAGAAAAGGAACGGGACCTACGCATCGTTAGCAGGCCTTCTTGTAGGAGCAGAGCTTGTGTGAAGGTGTAGGAAGGTGTTCCTGCAAAGAGAGAACATTCCTGTTTTGTCTTTGGCTTCCAGAACACTTCTTAGTGTCTCTGTCCCTCATTGTTTTCACTAGAGGGCCCATAGGGCTCTGATTAGTTTACAGCTGATGGCTGAAAGGCAAGCCAGGTGGTTCCCTCAGGTGAGACATGCGGAAGACATTTTGCATCAGGTACAGGTTGAGAGATCGAGGGTGGGTCCCAGCGCTAACATCTTGTGCTTCTGCTTACTTTCACATCTCAGACCTCTTCTCACTGACCTCACCTGTGTTTCTGACTCCTCTTTGGGGACCCTCTTGTTCATAGAACCTTCTTTTCACTTTCTCATGGATTCCTCCTGCCCCCTCATTCTCGCACTGCAGTCTAGAACTCAGGTTCTGACATTCAACTGGATTCACACCCTGCATTCCTTTTCTCTCTGGAACCTGCCTTGCCCATGCATGTGGGATACCTCTGGACTCTCGAAGTCAATGTCTTCCTTTGGATCCTCAGAGCATCTGTGCTGACTTTTTCTGGGGGATGTGGAGCTCTTTGCCACACAGTTAAATATCTCTTTCCATTGAAAACAAGGGC
This sequence comes from Corynorhinus townsendii, assembly GCA_026230045.1. NCBI lineage: Eukaryota > Metazoa > Chordata > Mammalia > Chiroptera > Vespertilionidae > Corynorhinus > Corynorhinus townsendii. The sequence continues at coordinate 80,063,151 of JAPDVU010000005.1, forward strand.
TGTGTGGTGTTTTTTTAAAAAATACGTTTTTAAAGATTTCAGAGAGGAAGGGAGAGGGAGAGAGAGATAGAAACATCAATGATGAGAGAGAATCATTGATCGGCTGCCTCCTGCATGCCCCCTACCGGGGATCGAGCCTGAAACCTGGGCATGTGCCCCTTCCACAGAGCCAAACCAGCTAGTCCTGTGGTCGGCAAACTGCAGCTCGCGAGCCAGATGCGGCTCTTTGGCCCCTTGAGTGTGGCTCTTTCACAAAATACCACGGCCTGGCCGAGTCTATTTTGAAGAAGTGGCGTTAGAAGAAGTTTAAGTTAAAAAAATTTGGCTCTCAAAAGAAATTTCATTCGTTGTACTGTTGATATTTGGCTCTGTTGACTAATGAGTTTGCCGACCACTAGGGCAAGGGCTGTGTTTTAATCACTTCCTATATTCACTGCACCTGATACAGAGTAGTTGTTCAGTGTATAATACTAAATAAATAGAATCGGTTGTTAATCTTAAATATCTCGTTGCCTGCATCAGACACCTAGGCCCCAGCACTTGGCTAGATAAAAATATGACATAAGGGTGCCGAGTGGCTTTAAATTCTGTGGTTGAAAGCTCTCAGTGCCAGACTCCTCATATGCAAACAGGGCTATGCTGATGTGATGCTTGCCAACCTCCGCTGGCTCATCTCTCTCCACTCACTCGATGCACTTATACATCTGTTCTCGAGGTTCCTGTCTCAACAGCTCAACGGAACCTTCCCTGGAGGATGGAGGGTCAGCATGGCACAGCGATGGCAGACTTGGACTGGAACCCGACTGCCTGGGTTCAAGGCCTGCCTCCACCACTTGCTGGCTTTATGGTCTGGTTAATGAACTTACCTGTTTCAAGTTTTCACTTTTAAAATGTGGATAATAAGGGTGCCCATCTTAAGGGGATCTGGGGGGGAGGGGAATTAAATAAATTATGATAGCCCAAACAGCGCAATACCAGGCATAATTTAGTGCCTATGAGTGTTAGCTGTTGCCATTACTATTTACCTTGCAGATGCCCATATCCCAATGCAGATTTAATGGATCAGCATCTACAAGGTGAGATTCAGACCCAGAAATAGTTAAAAAATTCCTCAGATGATTTGGACAGGAATTACTGGCTTAGCTACCAGACATGCTTTCTGTAACCTGATCATGTTGGGCTTGTACATTCTTTAGCACCTGTATACCTTTATACTCCTGCCTGTGGCATTCTTTATCCACCTAATTTATCCACCAGGCCCTTGCCAAATTGGTAATCTCATGCAGAGCTCAGCACCTGGCACAGAGTTCCCACTAAATCATGAAAAAAAAGTATGAGTGCATGCTTGATAGGCTTTGAAAGAGAAAATTCAAACTGTTTTCTTCCCCATAATCACTATTGAATGATTGCTGCATATCAGGCACACTTCTAAGTTATTTGCATGTGCTATCTCATTATACTCATCTTCCAGGCAAAGATACTGAGGTTCAGGTTGGCAAAATCATGCGCAAAGGTCACATGGGTGGTAAGAGGGAGAGGCAGGATTTGAACTCTGAGCTCATACTCTTGACTTTTCATTGCACAGCTCTCTGGATATAGAAGGCAATATTTCACATGAGCTTTGCCATGATGGGACTTAGTTTTCCCCTGAATGGAGTGTTCTGTCAGACCAGGAAACCAGATAACCCTTCTAGGTGCCAACTAGTTGGACTGGGGATTCACATTTTCTAGTTTTTCAAAATTATCTAAAGCCCATGCCTAGTCCTTTGGTATTTTTGTTTTTCTTTTAACATCAGGTATGAATCTCCTTGCAGGCAAGCCCAAGTTTACAGCTGACCATCAGGATTATCTGCATTCTTGATCTGGGTGTTGGTAGGCTGAGTTCAGCTTGGTCAATAGTGTAATCCAGAGAATTTAGGTAAAAAAAAAAAAAAAAAAAAAGAGAGAGAGAGAAAAGAAAAGAAAAAGGAAATACTGTTTGGTCATGTGATTGATCTTTAGAAAAGTGGTATTTTGTGATAGTGCTTTTATAGCCAGAATGGTTGAGACTGAAGACTGGCAAGTTCCTAGAACCAGTTAAATACAAGGAATCCTATAGCCTTATTTTTCTCTACTTCTCTAATTCTACACAGTTTAATGCCTTTGGGATTTTAGATTCTCAATTGTGCTTTCTTTATAGATGAAATAATAAATCTCTCAGATACATAGAACATTACCCACAGCATTTACTCTGCCCCAATACATACTCGTCTAATGAAGTGTGTCGTGTCGGTTTGGAAGTCTCAATTATACAAGGTACTTCCTAGTAGTTTCGTAAATTAATCTTGGTATTTCAGAGGAGGAGAAAAGATCACTCCTCTTAGAGATACTCTTTCTGGATTACCGATGCCTTTGAGTAGGATTTGGATGCACTATGGAAACCCATTGGACTGAGTTCAAAAGGAAAGTCCCAAACCCATTCTGGAATATAAGCTCCCATAATAAGGCAGATGGACATTATGGTGTTGGAGGCAGGACTATTCTGAAACGTGGGGACAAGTGTTACTGTCAGATGCATGTCTGACAAGATGCTCCATGAAGGGTACTTGCTTCTTTTGACAAATTGGATCTGGAAGCAGCACTGGTCTAGGTCAGCCCAAAAGACATATTCCAAATGGTTGTACTGTCAGCTTTAGAAACCTCCAAAATCAAATGATATATGCTCACAGTTTAGAAAACCAAGTAGTACTAAAATGTTTATATAGACATATAACTATATATCACATATAATTACAAACGTGCACATATCATTTGGTATAACACTGAATGATAGTGCTGAATTTTATCTGCACTCACTTTTATAAACATTGCATGTACATGGTGCAGTCCCTGGAGCTGCTCTTCCCCTCCCAGCCCCAGGCCTGGTCCGCAGAGGCTTTTCTACTCTTTCTGCTGCTTTTTGGAGATATTTCTCTAAATAGTGTTTTAATATCTACTTATAATGTCAATTTATTTGTTTATTTCCTATTCTGGTATATTACCATATATATTTCTTAAACCTACACCTTCCCTGTTCTCCAATGAACTGTATCACCATTGTTGAATAAATGTATATTTAGTGTTTATTTTTATCATGATTGTAAATGTTTACTATTGAGTCACATCATTTATTGTTGATTATAATTTTATCCTGTTAAAATATTTTTCTTAAAGTTACTTATAAATCTTTTAATTGCCTCATTTAAAAAATTTACTTAGGTTTCTAGGAATCTATAGTTAACCTTTCCCATTCCTTTCAACAACTTGACAAATATGTCAATGACAACTTATTTTTAAAACATTCTTATTATACTAATAATTAAATTCTCAAGTTGCCATATACTGGTGGGGTATTGTTTTTTTTTTTTCAGTTGTCAAACAGAAGTTAGTTATTAGTTGTGCCATATCAGAAGCAGCTTAAAAGGCATGTCTTCAATATTTCTTTTATTCTAATGCTAGTCAATTACTTGTATGTGGATAAAGAGACAGACATGATATATTTTATCGTTTGGTAAATAACATTCATAATCTGGTTTTATGGTTCCATGAATACTTGATATATTTTAATGTAAGGAATATCCTTTATTTGTGAGTACCTTTGACATCTAGAGTAACTTCATTAGAAGAAAGCAAATGATACCTCATGAAATGCTACTTCATGAATAAGTAAATGAATATCTCACTCAAACTGACACATAGTTCTTTCCTTTCTGATTTTCTTTTCATTTTTCAGTGCAGACCTATATAAGCAGGAATGTGAGATACGTTATTACTAGAAGTAGTTAAAATATATTATTTAATTTGAAAGAGACTGTGTTTTTAGAAATTGCCAGTAGAGGGCCTTATTAAACTGAATAAACTCACAAACCGACCATTTGTAACAGTTAAGAAGCCATTGTTTGTAAGATACCTGATTAATAGGAAAATTTCCAAAGTACTTTTTAAAGTGCATTATATTTCTCTCTAGCTGGAGAAATTAAAAGTCTTAGCTTTTCATTTTCATTGTTTCCATGGTGGAGGAGGGGGATTGGAGAATTCAGATAGACCATTAATAGCCCATCAACCAAACCAGGACTTCGCATACCAAGCCACAAAATCTATACATGACATTTCTTCTGTGTTGGAGCCCTGTCTCCGGGAAACTAGCATTGGCTGTTGAATACATGGAGGGAAGAAATGGTGTGTCTCCTATCCTAGGAACAGTTGATACTTGCATCCTGCTTTTGTGGGAGCCCCACTCTCAACAAAGATGGGTGTCTATTCCCTGCACCTGGACCAGAATCTTCTCACTCTAAGGGGGCCATTGATTCAGACTCATCATGCTCACTGTCCAGTGAAAGATACAGGGCCGTGGGGAGTTTTGCTGACTTTCCAAAATCCATTCAGTGGCTTAGTGCAGAGCTATGCTCTGACTACTCACTGGCCCGTTTCCAGCCCTCCTACTCACCAATCTCTCCTCTGAGGAAGGCTCCCCTCCCTGTCCCTGCATCCCCAGCCTAAACTACCCTTCCTCAGAAGAACTTCCCTACTTGCTATATACTATAGTAGCTTCAGGTACTTGTTTTGTAGCACTTATCATTAGTATAATTAAATATAGGGTATCCATTTGATCAAGAACATCTCCCCATCTAGGCTGTAAGCTCTATGAAGGCAGAGCCTGTGTCTATCTTGTTTAATATTGTAGTCTTAGCACCTAGAACACTGGCTGGCGAATGATAGGAGCCCAACAAATATTTGGTAAATGATGGCTATAAGCAAGTTTTCTGACTTTAATTTTGTACTTTCTCCTCTCCATTTTTACATATATGAAAACATCCCTTTTTACAATTCCACTGATGACATTCAGATCTTACAGCATTCAAAATGCCCACGGACTCAGGGCAGAAAGGCATGCTATTGCTTTTAACCCAACTTTCAAGAAGTGAGTGAGTGCCTGTGTATTTCCAGTCATAAATGCATCAGTATTCATAGCGTTTGTCAAATGAGGGCTCTATAGGTATGAGAACAAATGAAGGAGAGAATAAAGATTTTTCTTCCCTTGTTGATGAGGACAAGGAGTGGGGAGGGAAATATTCTGAGCTGAGGAATGTGCTCCTTCATGTTTCCCAGGTCGGGCTAGAGGTTTTCTGGAAACCCTGTTCCTGCGAGGCTGCATCTGGAAAAGCCAGAACTTTGCAGTCAGTTAATACAGGTAGAGTAACAGAAAACAAATAGCCACAACTTGTGCCCACATGGCATTCGTTCTGCTCGCCATTGATTTTGGGTGGATTATTTAGCTTCATTGAATGTGGTTTCCTTGTCCATAAAATGTAGTAATATCAACAATTTTAGGTACTATTTATGAAGTGCTTACAATGTGTCTGGCCCTGCTGTGCTTTCTACATATATTGTTTCATTTAATCCTCAACGTAGCCCTGCGAGCTAGACATTACTATTAATCCCATTTTATAGAAGAGAAAACCAAGGTACCAAGAGGTTAATTTGTTCCAGATTGCACAGAAAGACTTGGAGCCAGATATTTAGATAATGTAACCTCGTGAGGGTTAAGTGAGATAAAGTACCTGGGGTGCCTGTACAGCAATAGACTCCTGTTACATGGTGACCATTACAATCATGATTGGCTCCTTATCCTTGAAGGCGTAATGGGACTGTGTAAGTAGGTGACTGCTGAAGGGAAATGAGAGGGCTGATGACAGCTCTATGTGTCCTGGTCATAGGGGTTTGTTTAATCCCCATGCCACATGTCAAGAGCCCCATTTACTCAGTATTTTGGCACATACAAGTATTTGTAGCCCAGAAGAACTACCAAGGGGGCTGCCCATCTCCAAACCCCTCCTGCTGTGAATGCATTTATTATGTTCTCACCATATGTACATATTTTCATTGCTTCACACATTGCATCTGTTTATGTGATGCCCCTGGCTTTATCATGTCTGAATTTTACTTGGCACAACTGTCAGATCCTATGGTCCTCAGTATGTATAGGACTGCTGATTTGAAGTGCAGTGGAACCAGGTTATGGAGGAGGGTGGGTAGAAGAAGTGTCCAGATACTTGAGGTGGGGTCTTAACCTGATACACATTTTCTGAATCCTTGGACCACCTTTTCTAGCTCCTCCTGCTCCCTTATTCTTCTCCATCTCTCTCTTTCTCTCTTACCCCACCTTATTTCTCTTTCCTTATATTTCTCAATCTTCTCTCTCTCCTTCTCTCCCTCTATTTTCTCATCTCTTATGCTGTTCTCCTTCTTTACCTTCATTTACCTTACCCTCTTCCTTTTCATTCCCAGAAAGGAGAGTAGAGGAGTGTGATGATGGTCAGTGTTTCTCAGTAGACAGGGGGCTATAAAGAAGAAAGGAATTATTTTAGTTTCTCCACCTCTCATAAACTTAAATGCTGATTGGGTTAAAACACATAACACATCCAAATTACAAAACAAAGAGAGAAGCCAAAGGAGCAAGCAGCATGGCAGAGTGGAGTGTAATCTGGACAGAGAATTGAAAGACCCTGCTTGTAAAATCCTGCCACAAGCGGCTGCAGGACATGGGTCAAATGGCCCCATCTGCAAGTGAAGGAGGAAATCAGATAGTCCCAAGGCCATTTCTGGCCCTGCAATCCTGCCTACAGTCTGATAACAAAAAGCTCTGAGGCACAACCCCCCTCCCTGGGACAGTGGTGCAGGTCTGGGCTGCGTGCATGGGGACTTTGCCATGTCTGTAATCTCCAGAAGTCTCATTTTTTCCAAAGTGAAGTAATTCGTCACTGCATAGTGCTGTGTGTCCTCATAACAGACGTTAAAGGATCACCCTTGAAAGGGTGTTTCTCCAGAGCATTTAATTAGAACCTCCACAGAAGATTAACAGATGTTATAATTGCCTTTACTCTTTGATTAAATGGTTTCTTCATGAGGAGCTTTCTTAGATTTTCTTTCTCTGTTTTGTATGATCTTTATAAAGAACTGACATGTGTGTTCAATTTTCTAGAGAGAGTTCCTTAATAGACTTGGTAAAAATCTTTGCAGATATATAGTTTCATTCTCTCTTTCCTTCCTATCTCTCTTTATCTTTCTATAAATGTCTCTCTGTATCAGTGTATGTAACTATGTGTCTATATACCTTGGGTGGGTTATGCTTGTATAGACCAAACCATCCTATATAATAAAAGCCTAGGTGGCATCACACCCTTGCGTGACACCCTCGTGCGACGCTGTCATAAGATGGCCACCACAAGATGGCCACACACACAGCGGAGGCGTGGCCCGGTGGCCGCTCTGCATGGTGAGGCCTGGGATTCCCGCGGATCTGCGAGGTGTAGAGGAGGTCTGTCCTGGCATCTCTGCCGCCTTACATGGAGGAGGCAGGTCCTGGCAGAGGAGGCGGGTTGTGGCAGGGGAGGGCAGTTGTGGGCCATCAGGCCAGCAGGGGAGCAGTTAGGCATCAACCAGGCTGGCAGGGGAGTGGTTAGGGGCAATCAGGCTGGCTGGCAAAAGTGGTTAGGGGCAATCAGGCAGGCAGGCAGGTGAGTGGTTAGGAGCCAGCAGTCCCGGATTGTGAGAGGGATGTCCAACTGCCAGTTTAGGCCCCAACCAGCAGTCGGACATCCCCCGAGGGGTCCCAGATTGGAGAGGGTGCAGGCCAGGTTGAGGAATACACCCCCCCACACCCCCAGTGCACAAATTTCATGCACCAGGCCTCTAGTTGGTTATAAAAGTGGCTGGGTGACAGGAATATGAATGTAGCCAAGAAGCTGGCTTCTGTCTTTACTGTTTGTTCATTGAAATGATTAATGTCCATGAATATTATCTGGAGCATTAAAAAACCGCAAAATGGGAAAGGACAATATAGCAAATTTTGTGCAGTAACCAAGCATGCCAGATACCAAGTGTACAAATGAGTGTGTAAGCAGTGAGAAAAAATAACATTCATGATGTGAATGGCTGCAAATTTCTTTGGCAATATTTGCTCTGGAAAGATAAGTTATCATCCAGAAGCCTTATCACCATCAAAAGCATTATTTTCATTTCATTATTTCAAATGAAGAATTCCTTCTTTTCATTAGAGATGTGGTTTGTGTTTTATTACCCATGTATGATACCACTAACCCTACATGAACGAGAATGCTTTTTCTCATTGTCTCAATGTTCACATTAGTATGTTTCTTCCTTGAGAAGAGAAAATTATAAGAAAGGATTTCAGACATCTGGTCAATTTGTGGATGATGAAGACAAGAGGAACAGAAGTAAGGAATTCCGAGTCAGATCTTTGGGAGGGGTATGCTTAATAATGGTCTCCACCTCTCCATCTGGAAGCATTTGAAAAGGGTTCATAAGTCAGGGCAAAGGTCAGTCTTTAGATCAACTTGAGGTTGATCTAAATGAAGAGGAGGGAGTGTGCAGTGGACACGGAATATATGTGCTTCTAGAGAATCCAAAGGAAAAATCCTTCTCTCTCTTTTTTTAAATTTAAATTCTTTATTGTTTAAAGTATTACGGAAGTCTCTTTTTCCCCCCATTGACCATTCCCTGGCCGCCCCCACCCCCAGCACATTCCCTCATTCCTCCCATCTCTCCCCAATCCGTCTGTGTCCATTGGTTTTGCTCATATGCATGCATACAAGTCCTTTGGTTGATCTCTTACCCCGTCACCCCCTACCTTCCCTCATAGGTTGGACAGTCTGTTTGATGTGTCTATGACTCTGGTTATGTTTTTGTTCATCAGCTTATGTTGTTCATTATATTTCACAAATGAGTGAGATCATGTGATATTTATCTTTCTCTGACTGGCTTATTTCGCTTAGCATAATGATCTCCAGGTCCATCCATGCTGTTGCAAATGGTAAGAGCTCCTTCTTTTTTACCACAGCGTAGTATTCTATTGTGTAGATGTACCACACTTTTCTATTCCACTCATCTGCTGATGGGCACTTAGGCTGTTTCCAAATCTTAGCTATTGTAAATTGTGCTGCTATGAACATAGGGATGCATATGTCTTCTCTGATTGGTGTTTCTGTTTTCTTGGGATATATTCCTAGAAGTGGGATCACTGGGTCAAATGGAAGTTCCATTTTTAGTTTTTTGAGGAAACTCCATACTGTTCTCCACAGTGGCTGCACCAGTCTGCATCCCCACCAGCAGTGCACATCCTCTCCAGCACTTGTCGTTTGTTGATGAGTGCCATTCTGACAGGTGTGATATGGTACCGCATTGTTTTGATTTGCATCTCTCAGATGATTAGTGACTTTGAGCATGTTTTCATATGTCTGGCCTTCTGTATGTCTTCTTTTGAAAAGTGTCTATTTAGGTCCTTTGCCCATTTTTTTGATTGGATTGTTTGTCTTCTTTTTGTTAAGTTGTGTGAATTCCCTATAAATTTTGGAGATTAAGCCCATTATCAGAGATAACATTGGCAAATATGTTCTCCCATGCAATGGGCTTTCTTGTTGTTCTGTTGATGGTTTCTTTTGCTGTGTAGAAGCCTTTTTTTTTTTTTTTTAATGTAGTCTCATTTGTTTATTTTTTCCTTAGTTTCCATTGCCCTAGGAGCTGTATTGGTAAAGATATTGCTACAGCATATGTCTGCTATTTTGTTGCCTATAGCTTCTTCCTTCTCTTTATGGGGATCACAAAAAATTGGAAGAAAGGACCTACATGGATATTTAAAAATACTACTAACCAATCAATATGATTAATTTCCCAATGAATGACCAGAGTTTTGCCAAATTAAAAGGTATGTGGGCAGATTTTGAACATTCTAGAAATGGCTAAAGAAATTTTATTTATTCAGGTCATTTTGAGGAGGAAGAGGTTTTAAAACCTTTTTGAAGTTTAATGTACAGAAAGTAAGTGCACCTAAGCACACAGCTTGATAAATTTTTACAAACTGATTATGTCCATGTTACTGGCTTTCAAACTAAGAAATATTACCAGCCCCTCAGAACCCTGCTCAAGTCCTTTTTATTCATACCCTTACTCAGCATACGAACTTCTAGTAGCACAGAATCATTTTGCCTCATTTTGTACTTTATATAAGTGAATCACATAATACATGGCTTTGTCATTCAGAGTGTTTATGCGATTCCTCCATTTTACTGTGTTTAGTTATGGAGATTTCATGATCATTGTATAGCACTCCATTGTGAGACGATATCATGGTAGATTCTTTCTCCTGTTGAGAGGCGTTTGGCTATTTCCAGTGTGGGACCATTACAAATGGTGCTGCGGCAAATATTCTAGAACATGTCTCTTGGTGAACAAACATGCACATTTCTGTTGAGTGTGAGTATGTGTGTGTATGTGTTTGCTACATCAGGTGGTTGTGCCCATTGATAGTCCCATTAACAATATGTGGAGAGAATACTGCTTAACTTCCACTACTACTTAAGGATGGAATTTAAAGGAAAGCAGTGTGGCCCAACAGTAGGCAGAACTTTCTGTCATTTGGAAATTCACAGAAAGAAGCTGGGACCCTATGAGATAGCTCCTTGTTCCTAGAAGTGGTCAGACAGTGACGGGATGGCCTTCATTGAGAAGAAAGGTGAGCTGGTGGATTTCAAGGCCTCTATTAGCTTTGTAAACCTAAATTAAGCATCTCTATAGAACTGAGAATGAAAGTGGTTGACAGAGGTCATTGCTAAGGACCAGATGGTCAGATGGTATAAGACAAGTGAGTGAGGGCAAAGGTTATTCTCGGAAGGGAGACAGCTACATGAGCCTGAGCAGGAAGTGGTAGAATTGATGTGGTCATAAAAAGAGATAGTATTTTAGCAGATGGAACAAAGAATGGTTAGTTTGCATGCAACCACAGGTGTATTTTAAAAATATATATTTTATTGATTTTTTATAGAGAGGAAGAGAGAGAGATAGAGAGTTAGAAACATCGATGAGAGAGAAACATTGATCAGCTGCCTCCTGCACACCTCCTACTGGGGATGTGCCCACAACCAAGGTACATGCCCTTGACAGGAATCAAACCTGGGACCTTTCAGTCTGCAGGCTGACGCTCTATCCCCTGAGACAAACCAGTTTTGGCAACCACAGGTGTATTTTAGAGCACAAGTGGAACACAGGTTGACATGGTTCACTCTACTGAATGCTTAGAACCAATTATGAGAACCATAAAGCAAAGCAGAGGCATTCGATCCGCTCTGCCAGAGATCAAGTGAGGCCTGTAATATGCTCAGGGGAAAGCTGCTCCCCAAGGAGATGGCCAGATAGCACTCAACAGTAAGAGGCTATGGAGTGCGTGAACTTCTGCTCCCGTCTCTTTTACACAATTGATCCCTCTGGTTTCTAACTTAAGTTCATGTTTGCATTCAGTATTCTCACTTCCTTGGAATAACTCATTGTGCCTCCTCATGGTTAATACCTGTTATGGGTGCCCCAGTTACCAGCCTATGGTACCTCATATTGAGCAAGTATCCCATTGAACACTGTTTTTAAAATTGCTGATTCCCCATGGCGTGGAGGTTGGGGTGGCGGCAAACACTTTCCCTACTGGACAGAGTTATTTGGGATCAAATTTCACCGAACTCTATCTTATTTCTTCTATTTTATATTGATACTATATCATTTTATGATTCCTTTGTAAAGTCCTGAGAAAAAGCTTGCATAAGTTAGTTCCAGGAATAGTCAGATCATGAATAAATAAAATTTCTTTAGCTATTTCTCATAACTCGGATTATGTTTTCTTTTTACTTCAACTGCCAGGAAGCTCAGAGCCAAATTTACATGCTTAATTGCAAGTGCTCTGTTGGCTCATATATCATGCTTATTGACAATTAAAACATTTCTTTTCAATTACAGCTAATATTCAGTACTATTTTCTATTAGGTTCAGATATTCAGCATTGTGGTTAGACATTTATATTACTTACAGATTCTTTCCCCATTTAAATCTAGTACCAACCCAGCACCAGACATAGTTATTATAATATTACTGACTATATTTCTTATGCTGTATTTTACATCCCCATGACAGTTTTATGACTACCAATCTGTACTTAATCCTTCACCTTTTTCACCCAGCCCCCACCACCCCTACGCCCATCTGGCAACCATCAGTTTGTTCTCTGTATCTATGACTATGTTTCTGTTTTGTTTGTTCATTTATTTCGTTCTTTAGATTCCATATAAGTAAAATCCTATGGTATTTATCTTTCTGAGTTTGACTTATTTCACCTAGCATATAATATCCTCTTGCTCCATCCATATTGTCACAAATAGTAAAATTTAACTTTATTTACATGTAAGGTTAGATTGTTTACTTGAGATATTTCTTGTTTCTAAAGGTAGGCCTGTAATGCTATGAATTTCCCCCTTACAAATACTTCTGCTGTGTCTCATATATTCTGGATCATTGTATTTACATTTTAATTTACCTCAAAATAGCTTTTGATTTCTTCCTTAATCTTGTAAGCCCATTCATTGTTAAGTACCATGTTATTTAGACTCCATGTGTTTTTCAGCTTTTTTTCCCTTGTAATTGATTTCTAGTTTCATACCATTGGGGATGAAGAAAATGCTTGATATGATTTCAGTCTCCTTAAATGTATTGAGATTTGTTTCATGCACTATCAGATGGGCTATCTTGGGAATGTTCCATGTGCACTTGAAAATAATGTACACTCCATAGCTTTGTGGTAAAATGCTCTGAAAATATCAATTAAATTAATCTGGTCTGGTGTGTCATTTAAGGTTGCTTATTGATTTTCTGTCTGGAAAATCTACCCATTGATGTCAATGGAGTAGTAAAGTCCCTATTATTACTATATTACTGTCATTCTCTTCCTGTCCATCAGTATTTGCTTTATATATTTAGGTGCTTCTATGTTGGATGCATAAATGTTTGCAGAGATATATCCTCTTGTTGGATTGATCTCTTTATCACTATGAAATATGCTTCTTTATCTCTTATTATAGTCTTTGTTTTAAAGTCTGTTTTGTCTGATATAAGTATGGCCACCCCAGCCTTTTTTCCTTTCTATTTGCATAAAATATATTCTTTCATCCCTTTACTTTAGTCTGTATGTGTCTTTTGATCTGAATTAGTCTCTTGTAGATAGCATCTGTATGGGTCTTGTTTTCTTATTCATTCAGCTACCCTATGTCTTTTGATTAAAGCATTTAATCTATTTACATTTAAAGTGATTATTGATAGGTATGATGTTTTTGCCATTTTATTATTCACTATAGGCCTGGTGCATGAAAATTCATGCACCTGAGGGGGGGGGGTGGTCCCTCAGCCCGGCCTGCACCCTCTCGCAGTCTGGGAGTCCTCAGGGGATGTTTGACTGATGGCTTAGGCCCACTCCCAGAGTGGGCCTAAGTTGCAGTCTGGCCTCCCTTTATGGGAGGTGACCAGGTAGGACAGTTAGGGGATGGTGCCGGCCATGAGCGATCAGCCTTGCCCCCTGCCACCACAGCTACCACTGGTAGCCTCCCTCTGCAGGAGGTGACCGGGCAGGCCGATGAGGGGACAGCGCTGGTAAGCAGCCAGCCCCACCCCTCTATTGCCCCTCCGTTGTAGCTGGTCGCTGCCACCTCCCCCCACCCATTGCCATCCCCTCCTTCCACCTGCTGGCACATACCTTGCCTGGCCTGGTGCTGCCTGCTAGCCAGCCCCACCCCCCACTGACCAGCCGTTCTGGCATTTGGTCGATTTGCATATTACGCTTTTATTATATAGGATATTTATTTTCTTCTTCCCCCCTCCCCTTCTTTTTAAATAAGTCCCTTTAACATTTTTTGTAATACTGGTTTGGTAGTAATGAACTTCTTTAGCATTTTTTTTTTTTTTTTTTTTTGGTCTGGGAAGCTCTTTATTTCTCCTACAATTTTAAACGTTAGCCCTGATGGCTGGAATAATCTTGGTTGTAGGTATTTGCTTTTCATCACTAAATATTTCATGCCAATTTCTTCTGGCCTGCAGAGTCTCTGTTGAGAAATCACCTTACAGATAACTAACTGCCTTTCTCCTGCTGCTTTTCAGATTCTCTCTTTGCCTTTAGCCTTTGGCATTTTGATCAGATGTGTGTTGGTGTGGGTCTTCTTGGGTTCATCTTGTTTGGGACTCTGTGCTTTCTGGACTTGTATGCCTATTTTCTTTGCCAGTTTAAGGAAGTTTTAGTTACTATTTCTTTAAATAGGTTCTCAATACCTTGCTTTCTCTCATCTTCTTCTGGGACCCTTATTATGTGAAAGTCTGTACACTTGATGTGTTTTCAGAGGTCCCTTATACTGTCCTCTTTTTAAAAATTCTGTTTTCTTTTTGCTCTTACAATTTTTTTACCTGCACCTTGTCTTCCAAATTACTGATTCAGTCCTGTGCTTCATCTAATTTGCTATTGATCCCTTCTTGTGTAGTCTTCATTTCAGTTATTTTATTAATTTTTGACTGTTCTTTTTAATGGTTTCTATGTTCTATTTTATGCTTACTATCTTTATGTTGGAGTTCTTACTAAGTTTCTTGAACATTTATACCAGTGTTTTGAACCCTGTATTTGGTAGATTGCTTACCTCCATTTTGCTTAGTTCTTTTTTTCTAGTTTTGTTCTGTTCTTTTATTTGGGATATGTCTCTTTGTCTCCTCATTTTGGCTGCATCTCTCTTTGTTTTGTGTATTAGTATATCTAGTTTGTCTCCCAGTCTTTTCAGGGTGGACTTATATAACAGGTGTCTTGTGGCACCCAGTGGTGCATCTCCCGATCACCTGAACAAGGTGCTATAGGAATGTCGGTTGTGTGGGTTGTGTGTGCCCCCATTGTAGTTGTCTTTAAAAAAATGTTTTATTGATTTTTTTAGAGAGAGAGGAAGGGAGAGGGAGAGATAGAAACATTGATTGGCTGTCTCCTGCAAGCCTTCTATTGAAGTTTGAGCCTACAACCCAGGCATGTGCCCTGACTGGGAATTGAACTGGTGACCTCTTGGTGCATGGGATGGTGCTCAATCTGCTGAGCCACATTAGCCAAGTTGTGGTTAAGTCTTAATGCTCTTGGCATGCTAGTGGGTGGGACTAAACCCAGGTTGAGGATTGGCCCCCACCACAGTATACAAGTTTCTATGTGGGAGCTGACCTCATAGATCGTGATTTGCCCAGTGGGCTCTGGTGCCTGCTGAGAAAACCCTTTGTGTGTGCTGTATGTAGAGCTAATCAGGTGCTGCTCTGTGTGGTCTGAAGCGGGCCACCAGGCTTATTGGTTCTGTGGCATCTTGGGAGGGGCTCTGGTGCAGCAAAGTTTAGCTGCTGCCTGTGACTAGACTGGGGGTACTTGTGAGAGGCCTCGCTGTGAATCGAGGCTGGCTGCCTACAGTACTAGGCCTGGGGCAACTCAGCAAAATGTATAGAGCACCTTGAGGCCTGCCTCTGCTTACCAGCTGCCCATAATGCTCAGCTGCTGAAAGAGACTCAGGCAGTGTGCAACTGGGTGAGGCATGGTGGGGCGAGTGGTTAATGCACATTCAGATTTGGCACTGGTGCTGAACCAGGTCCATTCAGCGAAAGGCATAGGGCACATGGAGGCCAGCAGGTGCCTGCCTGGGGCCTGTGGACTTTTGAGAGTTTTTTAAGAAAGGTTAGAGCAGGGGCCAAAGCTGGCTTTCTGTCTCCAAAATAGCCTCTGGCGGTACAAGAGTTGGGTGGGGCTGGGCCTCAGGGAGTCATCAGGGTGGAGTAAGTGAAGTTCAGGAGGCCAATGCAGATTCAGATTTGACTGTGAAAGGCTCAACACGGAACAATGGCAACTATCTCTCTAGCCCTTGCTGTGAAGCCACACAATTCAGTTTCTCCCCATAAATCTCTGGAGCCTCCAGAGCCACCTTTCCTCTGCTGAGTCCAAGGTGAGTGCCCTTGAGCAAGGGAGTCTGTAGTGGGCCCTTTAAGAGAATGCCTGGGTTTGCAGCAGGTGGACAGGTGGAATCTTTGGTGTTTTCACAACCAGATGTTGTGGAGGCTCCTCTTCCCAGCACTGGTGCTTCAGGCTGGGGAGCCTGGTGTAGAGTTGGGACCACTTGCTCCTGACGGGGGGAACTCTGCAGCTGAGATATCCCTCCCGATTATCTACCAGCCCATGCAGTTGTGGGTCCAGCCAGTTTCATGTGGCCACCTCTTCTACCCGTCTCTCTCTCTCTCTCTTTTTAAATGGGACAATCATTTGCATTGTTTTCCCTTTTTAAAAATTATTTTAGAGAGAGTAATGGAGAAGGATAGAGAGTTAGAAACATCAGTGAGAGAGATACACTATTAGCTGCCTTCTATATACCCCCTACTGAATTGAGCCTGCAACCTGTGCATGTGCCTTATGTGCCCCTACTGGGAATCAAACTGGTGACCTTCTGGTTCATAGGTTGACCCTCAACCACTGACCCATATTGGCCAGGCTCTCCTAGCAGCCTCGACTTGGCTTCATTATATCCTTGGTGATAGGACTTCTGTTCATTTTATCTTCAGATGGTTCTCCAGGTGGATCATTCTATAATTTAGTGTTAATTTGGAAATGGTAATGGGAGGAGGCATGCACAGTGTTTACCTACTCTACTATCTGACTGGAATTGCTTATTTACAATTTTGATTCATATTTGTGCTTTGTGGTGGACAGAATTCTGTGGTGGACTCCAAAATCTCAGTCCCCTGTTGTATATGCACCTGGTGTATGATTTCCCTCCTATTGAATGTGAGCAGGGCTGGGAAATAGGATGAATGTCACTCTTGTTATTAAGTTACATTATATAACCAAGAAGAATTTTGAAAATGTAATTAAGATCCCTAATCAGTTGACTTTGAGTTAATTGGTTGGCCCTGACTTAACCAGACAGGTTCCTTAAAGAGAGTTTAGAAGTCAGAGAATTGAAGCCTCAGAGATTCTCCTGTTGACCTTGAAAAAGCAACTTGCTATGAATTCCACAGATGCAAGGAAATTAATCCCAGCAACAACTGCATGATTTCAGAAAAAGACTCCAAGCCTCAGATCAGACCTAAGGCTTGCTGACACCTTGATTTCAGCCTTGAGACTTGAGCAGAGGTCCCAGTTAAGCTGTTACCAGATTCCTGGCCCCAGGAATATAAATGTGAATTTTTTAAAGGCATTCAACTTGTAGTAATTTATTATGCAACAATAGACAACTAATACATACATTTCCACTCATGTCTATTTCAGTTTTACCTTTTATTTATTGTGTATGTAGCTCTTTAAATTTTTGTGATTTAATTAAAATAGAATGGATTAAGGAATACATTAAATAGTATGATATGGCCTTTTATATTCACCTCAGAGTGACTAGGGATGGTGCAATTCCCTCCATGGCATACTTCTGCCTCCTCCCTCTGTATTTTGGCTTATGCCTCACCTCTATTTGGAATTCCTCAAGCCTCATCTCCACCTATCAAAAACTCCATCTCAATTTAGAGACCCAGCTTGAGTTTCACATTCTCCATAATTCTTGCAATGTGAGTTTTGGAGTTATTCCCCCACCCCCATTTCTAAATCCCTACAGCTATGCTTCCCAGGATGAGTGCTGACATCATCACAGTCCCTTCAGGGAGGTTTTAAAAAATGCACCTTCCCATCATTCCCTCTCTCTCTGTGACTCCAGAAATTCTGGTTCATTATTGAATGTTTGAAAACCTTTTCAGGCCATATCACTGGAAAGCTCGCTTTGGCAATAGTTACCCTCTCATTCTTACACAAGTCAGCTCTGTGTATAGAGTCCTGTGCAATTTCCAGCCTGTGCTTAAGGCTCTCAAAACTTGAAGCCAAATTTGTAGAACATCTCTTGCCGAGACAGCATATTGTACATTTCTTTGTTTAATTTTAAACCTGATTTTATTGTTTTCCTACTTATATTTTCCCTTTGGCTTTACTCCCTCAATTATTTTATCATTTTGTTTTTGTGTATATTTTTGTAAGTAATCACAAATCCTAGGGGGGAATGAAGTTAGAAATAAATAAACAAAAAGCCAACACAGTCTTCCCTAATCCTTTAATGTACATGAATCTCGTTTCCCTGGCAACAGTAAAACTTTCTAAACCATGGACTCTGGCTTACACCTTTTTCATGTCCTCATTATAGCTTATACAATTTGAGCGTATAGGAACAGTGTTCAGCAAACTAAAGAATGATGGTCAGACGGATAAGAAAAGGTTCTGGCTTTGTACAATGTTCCTTCCTGTCCTTCCCCCTCCTTATCTCCTTCCTGTACCCCTTTTCCTATCTTTTGAAGCATTGAACAAAGAATTGCTTTTTTTTTTTTCTAGACTCAAGTATTAGAGGCTAGTACAATGCATAGATCAGGTTATAGAATGAACAAGAGGCCTTTTGTGTCTTTCAAAGTGTTTCATCTTTTGAAATGGCTTTTGACTGAGGTGTATTTTATTTTTTAGCCTCCTGGTTCTGTAAGCAGGCACATTCTAGATGAGGGGCTGACAGGGTCCCCTCAGTCATCAGGCACTACCATTTCCTCTTCCAAAGCCCCAGTGAACGTGCTATTCAGGATGGCAGCCATGCCCTTATGTCAAAGCACACATCTGGGATATCACTTGAAATGTTTCAGTGCAAGCCTTGCTCAGTAGATGGAGTGGGGCAGCAGGTTTAGCATACAGAGTTGAAGAGTCCTCCAAGAAAGTTCTACTGAGGCAGTCATTATGGAAAATCGGATAAATTGTACTCCTCTAGCTATTATTTTAAAGCCCATTCTAGTGTTTTGAAAATTTCTAATCTCTTGGGCAATGATGAGTCCCCTGACTCAATCTACTTGTCCTTTCTGCAAATCATGTTTTACTTAGATTCTTTCCAGTGGGGTACTCTTTTTTGCCCATTGGTTTTTATTTTGAGTGTAGTTAGTTGGCTGTATCTAAAGATCCAGGTGGACATGGGAAGATGTGCTGTTTGTGTGCGTGCATACACATATGCAGGTTGTGTACTATGCGTATGAGTGCATTCATATGAGTTTCAGAGTTTCTGTTTCTGCCATTTCAGTTTGATAAAAATATTATTTCTTTATGCACTCTTAGATTTACAAATCAACTAATTGAACTTAGAAATCACTGTATCAAACCAAAATAATCCCAGGGAATTTTAACTAGTGGTATTCATCTTCTTAACAGAAATTAGAATTATTTTCTGCTTGATTGAGAGGTTTTTGTACCATTTTCTCCAATATCATTGGGGTTACACTTACACTATTATAAATCTTTTAAAAAATAAGTGTTTGAACCATTGAAATCTTCCTCTTCCCTCCCTATGTTTTTATAAGGCTATACAATCTCACATATGACTTCAAAATATTTCAGTTTTGTTCCTTAGGTGTGGTAGGTGCATACTTAGTGAGTGTTGATGGAAGCATTTCACAATGTAGATTCTGAAAGCTGGCATCTAGCATTTGCCTGTGTCAGTGTGGGGACCACTGAAGCCATTGGACTTGGCGGCTGCCCTTATGGGACATGCGGCCCATCCAATGCTACACCACGATGCTGATCAAGTGCAACAGGAAAGTGTATTTGAGAGCTCATTTGTACCTCACAACTTCCATCACTGCCTCATGTTCTGCTTTGGCCTCCAGCTTATCCAGTCTGTGCTGGCATGGGTGGAAGGAAGTGGAGAACTCAGCTTCCTTGATAAAGCAGCTCTGGGTGCAGAGTCCCACCCGGAGAACCATCTTTCAGATTTGGCATTTCAACTGGGCCTTTTCTGCATGTCCTGCGGCACTGACTTCAGAAGGATTTGCCAAGAATAGCTGAAGCAAAAAGTTTAATATTATGTAATGGATATTGAAGGAAATTGGATGAAAAAAGAGTTGATTGTAGCCTTAAATTCTCCACACCAGTTGCCTTTGACATTTGGTTCAATGCCCCTCTATTTCCTGTTGGGTGGGCTCTTTCCTGATCAGGACTTTGCATGAACGCTTGTTGTGCAGGGACCATAGGAGTTCTGTCTTTCTGTGTGTCCTTCATCAAATGTTCCAAATGATTGAGAAGTACTCTTAAGGTGAGGTTGTGATTAGAGGAAAGAGTGGGGCCAGGAAGTTCAGTGTTAATGGCATAGAGTAACTTGACAGTGTATACTGGCAAGGGGCACTTTGATATGTGAAGTTGATTATGAAGGCTGATCATTACATTTCTGGGAACTTGCGGGCATCATTTTCTGCCTTTCTGAACTGAAAATATAAGCCATCATTGGGACATGACAGGAAGGAGTCAGTGATTTAGAGTAATAGAAAAGTGGATGTAGTATTCAAAAGTGAATGGGGCGAGGGGGTGGCTTTAGCTATTTATCTTTAAAAGCAGTTCATCTGTGTGTACACCATAATGCACACTGTGGCATCATTTGTACTAAGAGTGATAAGTACTTGGCTTATGCCCTCACCTCTATGCTGATGAGTGTCCATCAGCAGGGGAAGAGTTGGACAAATAATGTTCTGTTCACACCATGGTGCCCATGTAACCATCCAAAGAGCAAAGAGCTGTTGGCAGTCTCTCGTGGAAACACCTCTGATATATTCTTAAGTGAAAAAAAATCAAGGTGTCAAAAAGATGTACAATAGAGTGTCCTTTATGTTTCACAAACCTTGTATAGTTAAATATGTACACTTGTATATAAATGGCCAGAAAAAGTTCCAGAGATATAACAAATTATTAATAGTTTTTTTTCTATTAATAGTGTATTTTTTTCTATTTAGGAGTATATAATTGGAAGTGTGTGAAGAGGAATCTTTTGCTATTTTCCATAGAGGTTTCTTTATAATTTTAACGTTTTGCTTTGAGAATATATTCATTTATTTATTTTGAAAAAGATATGTGTGTATGTGTATGTATAGGTTTTTTGTGTATATTTTAATAAGGAGGAGATATTCTGAAGGAATATTTCATGAGGTTATGAGAAAGGGATTATTGTTTTTTCCAAATAAGTAATCTGAGATACCAAAGGTAATATCAAAGAGGAATGGAATCGCAGCCTTTCTCTGTGTGAATTACAGTTCCCAGTCATGATCATGTTTAATTTAAGGTACAAATCAAAGCTATAAAAATACAAGTCACCAGTAATTTCTAAGTAGGTGTGAAGCAACCTAAATTATCTGTGAAGAGATCGTTTG
The DNA here is from genome assembly GCA_026230045.1 of Corynorhinus townsendii. Classification (NCBI taxonomy): domain Eukaryota; kingdom Metazoa; phylum Chordata; class Mammalia; order Chiroptera; family Vespertilionidae; genus Corynorhinus; species Corynorhinus townsendii. The sequence continues at coordinate 80,084,247 of JAPDVU010000005.1, forward strand.
CTCAGGAGCTTAATTTCATTTGAATAAGCATAGCTGTTCCAAATACTCAGCACTGGGATTGGGGACAGCTAGGTAAGTGAGCTGTGGCTGCTCTGCTTGAGGGGAAACAATAGGGGGAAGGCCAGATGAGTAAACAAATGAGGGCATTCAGGAGTCCTCACCACATTGGAAGGCTGAATGAAGTACTTGGGAGGAGCCACGCTGTGGGCATGCGAAGGAAAACAAACAAATACCGATTATTTTTAAGGATAGAAGAAATACGTTTTCACGAAGGACCCTATGAGGCAGATGTGGAGGTCTAGGATGGATACAGGGAAATGGAGATGGGAAAGGGCCGATGGCCTGAGAGCATGGTGCAGTTCACAAGATTAGAGGTTTTGGTGTTGATTGGGAATTCATTTCTGGAAGTTAGCAGTGATTATATTGTACTGAAATAACATTACATGTGAAACTGCCAGACACAAAAAAGCAATTGTATATGGCTAATGGTAATACCTAATGTTTCCTGAACACTTCCTATGTGCTTGGTACTTGCTAAGTACTTCATGTGAGTTATTTACTCCTTATAGCAGCCCTGTAATGTAAATAACACGGTGTTCCTACCTGTGGTATAGTAGTGTTGTGATTTACATTTTATAAATAAGAAAAATTGAGACTCAAAGAAACTAACTTACCTATGTGATGTTATGACTCCAGACCCGAATCACTCCCAAACCCCTGATTTTAACCATTATCCCAATACTTTACCCAGGAGTAGACAGCCTGAGGTTTTCCTCTAGAAGATGTATCTGGGAGTTAACAGTTTTCAGAGGTTCAGCCCGCTTAAGAGCTGACAAGAACGTAACAAATGGACTGTAAAAGTAGTGATGAGATGAAAGTCACAGTGTGAGGATGTCCAGGGGATGTTGTGAAGGTTGGCTCCGCCCTGGCCATGGTGGTGCCCAGGAAGGAAAGCAGAGGGGAGCTTGTTGCCTGGAGACTGTGGTGCACTCGATGGCAAACCTGGGCGGTGTGGATGGAAGGCAAATGGTGAACAGGGAACAACATGTCTTGATGTCATCACTTTCCTGGAGCAAATGATCATGAATATTCACAAAGTTAAGCAACCATAACAAAAACTTAGAAACCACCTACCTGTCTATAATGAAGAATGCTTAAAGCACATTATGGAACATCCAGTCAGTGGGCTGTGCAGTCCTCAAAAATGTTACTGGCATTAAATTAGACTTAACCACATGGCTGTAGGTGGGGAATTATGTAGCGAGTATTCCTATTTTTATAAGTACGTTGTTGTAGACATTTGTCATGTCTGTGACTACTTGTCATCTTATGAACAGCTTTTCTATATTTGGGGACATTCCTACATTATGACCACCTCCTCCCAACATTGAAGCCGGAACTCAAATTTCCAGCCTCCCTTCAACTGGGATGCAGGCATATGACTTGAGCTCCACCAACCAGATGTACTGTGAGAGAACTCATTCCTGAAGTGAGTAAAGTGTGCAAGCAATCCTGTGCACAGCTTTCCATTGTGTGGACGGGTGATGGCAGGGGTATTGAGCTCTGACTAGGGGCTGCAGGGGAGAAGCTGGGTTTTGGAGGCAACAGTTTCCTCATTTTGCAGTGGGGTTTGGGGGATTGTTTCCGGCATCTTAACCCGAGCCTAATTTCCAGTCCTCCCAATCATTCTGTGAGCCATCCAATTACTTTTTAAAAATAATTTCCTTGACTTCTAATCAGTCAGCATTAGGTACAACACAATGTTGACACTAGTTTTGGGGTTTGCTCTTTTTTCTTGTATTTTTTTTAACAAATATTCATTCAAAAGAAAATTACCATATATTTGTTGAGTACTAAGTAGGTACTGCAGGTAAAGTTACTTATGATGCTTTCTTTATCGCTAGTCCACATATTATATAGATAGACAAGACTCTTTCTTTAAATAATTTCTGCAAGGATTTTTCTCAAGGATGCATGAGGTTATTAAGAGTTTGAAGGACCATGATGTAATTAAACATATATCAAATAGTTTATTTAACATTTTTATTGTAACATCTTTGAATTACTGTATATTTCTAAGTTAGCATTTTTCTTTGTAACTTGCTCTCATATTTGTTCTCATTTATATAATTCCCTGTTTCAGTTCAATTCTCTTATTGTTTGTTTCTTTTTTAAAAAAGTAACTTAGTTGTTATAATTACTATATTATTATATCTTTTTAATAAAAATTATAATACTAAAATAAAAGAAATTATAAAAATCATGAACTTTACTTTCTATACATCCTTCAATAATTTCTTAGTGAGTGTCTTGGCGAGGTAAACATTCGTTTAAAGTCTAAAGATGTTTTTATTTTGTTGTCATTTGTTCAGTTATCTTTTAGCTCAATTTGGAATTCTAGGTTCACAGTTACTTGCCCCCACCACTGTGAAATCTCTTGTCTTGGGCTCAGGCATTTCATTTTCTGCTGCAGTCTTGCCGTCTCATAGGCTTTCATCTGTGTGTCACACTTTTAGGATTTTCTCCTTTTGTACCACTGTTTCTCATTTTCCATTTCTCTTTAGCTTGATGTTTCTATAGTTTTAACATTATTTGTGTTGATATGAATTTTTATGTATACTGTACTTTCCATCATAAAACAAATGGTCAGTTTTGAAAATTACTTAACCATTATCTCTTAGGGTATTTCTTTGATATTCTTTTTCTCTTTTTGAAATGTCTTAGACACATTTTAGAGTCTATTAGTTGATATTTCTTATGTCCATTATTTTCTGCACTTTAATCTAGGTGAATTCATTAGACAAATTGTTTAATACCACTAATTCTTTATGATTGTTTTGTCTAGCCTTTATCTTGTTTATGGCATATTATTTCAGATGATGATTTTCTTTTCTAGATTGATAATAGCTCCTTCACACCCACTTTTTATGTTTCTTATTTGCTGTGTTTGTACCACCGTTTCTCATTTTTTATGAATGCTATTCCATTTTTTGTTTTGACTTTTATTCATAATCCTCCCCCTCAGTTTTGTTGAGGTATATTTGACAAATTAAAGAATGGTATATCTTCAAGGTGTGCAGTGTGATGTTTTGACCTACATATACATTGTGCGATAAGTACCACAATCAAGCTAATTAACCAATAAATACATCACCTCCTATAGTTATGTTTTCTTGTGTGTTGTAAGAACACTTAAGATAAACTCTTTTAACAAATTTCAAGTACACACACTACTGACTGTAGTCACCGTGCTGTACAGTAGATCTCCAAAGTGTGTTCATCTTCTAACTGAACCTTCCTACCCTCTGATCATCAGGCCCCTGTGTCCTTCCCCTTCTAGCACCTGGATGTCACCCTTCCACTCTCTGCTTCTGTGAATTTGACATTTCTAGATTCCACATCTAAATGAAATTATGAAATATTTGTCTTTCTGTGTCTGTCTTATTTCAATTAGCATAACCTTTCCTCCAGGTTCGTGCCTGTTGTTGCAACTGGAGAAATTTTCTTATTTAAGGCTGAATAATATTCTTGTGTGTGTGTGTGTGTACATACACACACATGACATTTTTTGTTATCAATTCATTCATCAACATAACACTTAGGTTGTTTTCATTTATTGGCCATTGTGAATAATGCTGCAATGAACATGGAAATACAGATATTTTGAGATACTGATCTTATTTCATTTGTATATATACCCAAAAGTAGGATCACTAGATCATATAATTCATTAAAAAAATTTTTATTCCTCATAATCCTCACCTGAGGAGATGTTTTTATTAATTTTAGAGAGAGAGGAAAAGGGAGGGGGGGGGGAGAGAAACATGGATTGGTTGCTTCCTATATGTGCCCCTATTGGAACCTCCATACTGTTTCCTGATGGCTGTGCTAATTTATATGCCCACCAACAGGGCACAGAGATGCCCTTTCTCCACATCCTTGCTAACACTTGCCTTTTGTTGTTTTAATAATAGCTATTCTAACAGGTGTGAGGTGATATCTCCTTGTGGGTTTGATTTGCATTTCCTTTCAGGTATCTATTGGCCATTTGTGTGTCTTCTGCTGATGTTAGTTTTTTGCTCATTTTATTGTTTTTATTTCTTTTGCAGTGAATTCTCTTCATTTTTTAATTTTGGCTCTCTTCTTAGTATTATTTTTCATGTGCTTTAAATTTTCCATTTATCTTGCATGAGGATTTTTCCCCTTTCTGCACACTCGCCTCCATCGAGGATTTGTGGATGCCTCCAGCAAGCTTAGCAGACTCCAGTCAGGTGACTTGATACATCTGTCGTGTAATATAAAACTGGCACATCTCCGATGAAGCTGAGCTAGCCAGGGCCTTGGTCAGGTTCTGTCTTTGAGACTGTCTTTCCTTCTACCAAACCCATCAGCATCCTACATACAGTAAGCTGTAGCCTCGGGCGGCCATTCCTTTTCATCAACCTCTTTTCAAGATTGAGGGAAACTTTTTCCTGACTGTGTTTTCAGGAAGAGAGCCTGCTGTCTTTTGTCCTCAAACACTCATGAAAGCTTTTAATACTTAATACATATTAGGTTTCAAATTCTTTCCCAATTTGTGTAACTCTAAAGCCAGGACCTAGTGGGCTAAGGACCTCAGTACCCTCTTTCTTCTCTGAGCTCAGTTTCTGGTTCCCAGAGATGTTTATCTTATTTATATATCCCAGGAAATTTACCTGTGACAGTTAATATGTTTTTCTCAACTATTATTTAAGAGGAAGTTCTTACTTTGACGTTCATTTATCCATGAATGGGCAGAGTAATCATGGTCCTTAAAACTGCACAAAAAAAGTAGGTATGTTAAATGTTTGTATTTTTACAAAGTGTTGGGTATTTAACTTCTTCTGCTCCTCAAAGTTTCCAAGAACCATGACCAAATGAGACTCTTTCCATTTGAATACATGCTATATTTGCCAGGAAAAAAACATAGTAGTGAGAACTTATTTTATTTTTCCTCCAAAACATATAACTACGTTTTATGCCATTAGCAACATTAGCATAATTTGAAAAGGCAGTGGTACAGTGGCAGCGTTAGAACAGTTTGAGTGGAGTCCCCCTAAAATAAAGTTGAAATTCAGATTCCTGATACAATCATTTTTTTCTTCTGGCAGTCCAAGGAAATGCTGCCTTCAATGCAAATATTTGATGAAAGCAATAGGCTTGAAGTGATTTATTTATGTTTCTTTTAACTGTTTTTCTGAGGTCATGGGAGTTCAATGCTGTGTACTTGTTAGGTAGGAGTGAGTGTATTTTCTATAAATGTGGGCTGCTAAGACAGTGTTAGTGTTGTGCATCCGTGAATGTTCAGTGAGTGCTAGTGAGAGATGATAGGCATCTATGTAATTTAAGTGACTTAATTGGCAAGGTTGGGCATCCAGCTTAACTTCAAATTCAAATATACTGTATACAAGTCATATGTGTCTTTTCCTGACTTAATGAAAATAAAATTGAAAAATTAAACAAAAATATATTGCTCAGGACTAAAATAGAACATAATACAATATATAGATACAGTATTATAGAATTTTACACTTGAAACCTATATAATTTTATTAATATAATCCCAATAAATTCAATAAAAATTAAAGAAATAAATGGAAAAATAACTAAGAAAATGGGTGCATGATTTAAAGTAAATCACAAAATGTTAGAATGAATGGTGTGACTTCATTTTTCATCTTGAAGCTTAAAAGACATACGATGCAATGAACCATCCAAAACTGTAATTAAGAAAATACTCTCATTTATAATAGCAACCCAGAGAATAATACCCAAGAAGAAATTTATCAAATAAAGTGCAAGGCTTGTACACCGAAAACTAGAAAACATTGTTGAACGATATTAAATAACATGTAAGTATATAGAAAGATACCCCACTTTTATGAGTCAGAAGATTTGTATTGTTAGGGTAGCAGTACTCCCCAAACTGATCTGTATACTAAATGCAATACTATCAAAATCCCATCTGGCTTTTGTCAAAATTATAAGTTTTTCATAAAATTCACATGGAAATGAAAGGTATTTTAATATGGAAAATAGCCAAAACCATTTTGAAAATGAGGAGTAAAGTAAGACTCTCAATTTCTAAATCTACTACAAAGCTATTGTAATCAATAACCAATAAGGCTATATAAAAACATCAAATTAATAAAATTGAGAGTAAAGAACAAAACTCTCACACTATGATCAATTGATTTTTGACAAGGGAGTCAAGACAATTCTGTGGGGGAAAAACAATCTTTTCAATAACTGGATACCATGTGTAAAATAGGTTGGATATGAATCCCTACCTCACATCATACATAAGTGTTAATTAAAAATGAATCATAGACTTGAGTAAAAGAGCTAAAATTATAACACTCCTATGATAGGAATAAATCTTTTTATTTTGTAATAGTGTTTTCTTAGATGTGACATCACAAGCATGATCTGCAGCATCAACAAAAATCAATAACTTGGACTTCAGTAAAATAAAAAAAAAATTTCTACATGAAAGGGCAGTATAAAGAAATTGAAAATAAAACCCACAGAATGGGAGAAAATATTTGCAAATAGTTCATCTGGCAAGAGACTGGTGTCCGGAATATATAAAGAACTCTTACAACTGAACAATGAAAAGACAAATTACATCCCCCCTCCCCAAATGGGCAAAAGTCTGAATAGCTGTTTCTTCAAAGAAGATATACAAATAGCCAATAAGCACATGAAGAGATGTTCATCATTTTCATTTCCATTAGGGAAATGGAAATAAAAACTACAATGAGATATCACTTCACATACACTAGAGTGGCTCCGATAAAATAGATAGACAATAACAGATGTTGGTAAGGGTGTAGAAAAACTGGAATTCTAATACATTACTGTGAGAATGTAAAATGTTCATCATTTTCATTTCCATTAGGAAAATGGAAATAAAAACTACAATGAGATATCACTTCACATCCACTAGAATGGCTCCGATAAAATAGACAATAACAAATGTTGGTAAGGGTGTAGAAAAACTGGAATTCTAATACATTACTGTGAGAATGTAAAATGGTATATAGCCACTTTGGAAAACTGTTTGGCAGTTTCTCAAGATGCTAAACTAAGAGTATATATTTGACCCAGCAATTCCACTTCTAGGTATATATCCAAGAGAAATGAAAATATATGTCCCTACAAAAAGCTGTGTATAATGTTTATAGTGAAAATGTGGATACAGTCCAGATGTCTATTAACTGATACATGGACAGATAAAGTGGTATTCCATGCAATGGAATATTATATATACTAATAAAAGGGTAATATGCTAATTAGACCAGATAGACTGGACATCTTCCAGTCGTCTGGTCCTCCTTCTGGACAAAGCCATGGTGGCAGGGGCTGAGGCAGAGGCGGTTGGGGCTATTAGGCCAGCAGGGGAGAGCAGTTAGGGGCGATCAGGCTGGCAGGCAGAGGGGTTAGAGGTGATCAGACAGGCAGGCAGGTGAACAGTTAGGAGTCAGCAGTCCCGGATTGTGAGAGAGATGTCTGGTTGGGCCTAAACCAGCAGTCGGACATCCCCCGAGGGGTCCCGGGTTGGAGAGAGTGCAGGCCGAGCTAAGGGACACCCACGCCCCCCACAGGGCCTCTAGTCCAACCATAAAAAGGGGTGAAGTACTGATGCATGCTACAGTATGGATGATGCTTAAAAACATTTTGCTAAGTAAAAAGAAGTCAGTCACAAAGACTACTCCTATGGTTCTGTTTATGTAAAATATCCAGAATAAACAAATTCCTGGAGACACAATATAGATCAGTGGTTGCCTGCATCTGGGTAGGGAGCAGAGCTTGGGGAAGAACTGCTAACGTATATGGGTTTTTTTTTTCAGAGTGTTGAAAGTGTTTTAAAATGACTGCAGAAGGTAATGACTGCAGATGGTAGTGATGGTTGCACAATCCTGTGAATTCACTGGACTTTAAATGGGTCAATATTATGATATGTGAATTACATCTCAATAAAACTGTAAATGAAAAAACTACAACGAATTTAAAACCAAAGACTTTAATTCCTTTAACTGGTTTTGTAGATCACAACATTTTATTTTATTTATTTATTTTTTTTAATAAATCTTTATTGTTCAGATTATTACAGGTGTTCCTCTTATTTTCCCCCCATAGCTCCCCTCCACCTGATTCCCCACCCCACCCCATGCCCTTACTCCCCGCCACTGTCTTCATCTTTAGGAGTAAGATTTTTGTCCAATCTCTTCCTGCACACCTCACACTTGCTTCCCCTGAGAATGGTCAGTCCACTCCCTTTCTATGTCCCTGATTCTATTATATTCACCAGTCCATTCTGTTCTTCAGAATTTTTATTCACTTGATTTTTAGATTCACTTGTTGGAAGGTATGTATTTGATGTCATTTTGTTGTTCATAATTTTTATCTTTACCTTTTTCTTCTTCTTCTTCTTCTTAAAGAATACCCTTCAGCATTTCATGTAATCCTGGTTTGGTGGCGATGAACTCCTTTAGCTTTTTCTTGTCTGTGAAGCTCTTTATCTGACCTTTAACTCTGAATGGTAGCTTTGCTGGGTAGAGTAATCTTGGTTGTAGGTTCTTGCTGTTCATCACTTTGAATATTTCTTGCCACTCCCTTCTGGCCTGCATAGTTTCTGTTGAGAAATCAGCTGACAGTCGTATGGGTACTCCCTTGTAGGTAATTAACTGTTTTTCTCTTGCTGCTTTTAATATTCTCTCTTTGTCTTTTGCCCTGGGCATTTTAATTATGATGTGTCTTGGTGTGGTCCTCTTTGGATTCCTCTTGTATGGGGTTCTGTGCGCTTCCTGAACTTGTAAGTCTATTTCTTTCACCATGTAGGGAAAGTTTTCTGTCATTATTTCTTCTAATAGATTTTCAATATTTTGCTCTCTCCCTTCTTCTGGCACCCCAAAAATTCGGATGTTGGTTCGCTTAAAGTTGTCCCAGAGGCTCCTTACATTATCTTCATATTTTTGGATTCTTTTTTCTTTTTGTTTTTCTGGTTGGATGTTTTTTGTTTCCACATATTTCAGATCTTTGGTTTGATTCTTGGGGTACATTGATCTACAGTTGAGTTTCTGTATATTCTTTATTTCAGACAGTGTATGCTTCATTTCTGACTGATCCTTTTCCATTTTTTTGGCATTCTCATTAAGCTCCTTGAAGGTCTCATCAAGTTTCTCAGCAGTTTTAAGAAGATTCTTGAGTAACCTTATACATGTGGTTCTGAACTCTATGTCATCCAGTAGTTTGCTTTTCTGTTTCTTTCATTTGTGACATGTTTCTTTGTCTCCACATTTTGGCTGCTTCCCTGTGTTGATGGAGTGGCTTTGTGTGGTAGGTGACCTATAGGGGGCAGTAGCTCAGCCTCCTCAATTACATGCGGCGGATGCTCTTGGTACACCCCTTTGTGGGCTGAGTGCAAAGTCTTGGTGTAATTAAGCCTTAATTGCCGTTGGTACACTGGGAGGAATTGACCTCCAGGCCAATTAGCTGTGAGCACTCGCTGTGTCTATAATGGAAGAACTGCTGCGCTAAAGACACGCTTATGGGGCAGGACTTGTTTCAGTGGGGCTTTGGTGCTCACTGAGTCTGCCTCTTGAATGTGTCACTTATGGATGTGAGGAGTTGAAATCTGGTGTCTCACACTGACCACTAGGTACACTGGCTTCTGGATCTCCAATGGGGTGCAGGTCAGCTACTGTCTGAGGCCATCCAGCAGGAGCTACAGTGAGAGCTACAGTTTTCTCCTCTTTGCTTGTGGTTTGGAGGTTTTGGAGCTGTCTGACCCAGGCTGCAAGTTTGCTAGGTTAAGCTGCGATAGGGCAGGGCTTTCTTATGCAAAAGCCGCTGCTTAGAGCTTGGGTGGGTTTTTAGGTTGTGCAGGGCGGGGTCTCAGGGTGTCACTAGGCTAGGGTGTGGCAAACAGCAATGGCTGCTAGTTAGCCGGCTCTGAGTCCCTGTCGGCAGTCCCGTGCCCCAGTTCAGTAAACAATTATTCCTGCGCGCAGCTCTGCAAGCAAGCCACCCTCACTGGCAGACAGTCCAGCTTCTCCCCGTAGGAGTTTGGGTCCCCCACCTCTCCCCAGAAACTGTATTTCAGAGTAATCGGGGGCTTGTCTCCCTTCGGGTTGAAAAAAGCAACGCCCTCCGCCAGCCCAGATCACACACCTCCGTACCTCAGCTTTTCAGCGCTCGTGCACGTCTCAATGCTCTTTTCTCTTTCCTTCTAGTTGTAGAACTTCCACTCAGCCAGCTTTCCCATGGTTCTGGGTGATAGACGTTTTTTCTTTTAGTTGTATTTTTGAAATTGTTGTGGGAGGCAGCAGTTTAGGTGTTTACCTATGCTGCCATCTTGGATTCTCCTAGATCACAACATTTTAGAGCAAAAGGCATCTTAGAGATCACTTAGTTCATTCTCTTTTATATGTGATATGAGAAAAAAAGAAGACTAGAAAAATTAATTTTTCTGAAAATTTATAGGTTGTTAGTAACAGAACAAGATATATAAACCTTCCGTTTGAGTTTTAAAAATGTATCAAGATTTGCTAAACTCCACTGAAGCCATCTTCATAGCTAAATATGAACTATCAAGTTGTCATAATTCAGTAATTTATTAATGTGACCTATCAAAATATCCATGTGTCTTTAATTACCTTTTGTGTGGATGAGAAAGAAAGAAATACCAAAACTAACAAGGAAGTAAGAATATATAAAGACAACCAAGATATTACAGAAATATATACTCACATTCCTTTGAAAATCTATTAAATTAAAGAAATACATAAAGTTGTCTTTGAAGGAGAGACTTTTTTTTTTTATCTCTGTGCTGTAATGGCAGACATGGATATCTAAAAATTATTTTGTAACCCAAGTAATATTTAATTTTAAGGAGAAAAAATCTTTATGCTTTCAGAATTTATAACTTTTAATTGCTTCTACATTTTGGCTTCATGTAAAAAAAATAATAAATTATCTTTAAAAAGAAAATTTGGATTTGGATTTTCTATTTGCCTAGGAAGGTGATGGGATATTAATTCACCCCCTTGCTATAGCTGTTCTTAGTTTTTTTTTGGTGTTAATATTTAAGACTACAACCTTCTTAGAGTTTTATGTTAATTCAAAATTCAAAAAATATTGAATTTTAGAGGTGGAGGGGGATTTGTAAGAACTCATGTAACTAAAATTTGCAAATTTGTGGCTTAATAGGCTGCATACTTCTCACAGATGAATTCTGTTTGGCTTCTGCAATATATTTTTAAAATCTGAGAAATCTTTAAAAATTGGCAGGTTTTGCATAAATATCTGAATGTCTGTGTTCTCTTGATAAAGGAAGGGTTTGGTCGGGCGGCTCTCCATTCCTGCATGGTGGTTTTGGCTGCAGTTGGTTGCCAGCTGCTCCTTTTGGACAGGTGTGTGCTCCCAGGGGGACACAGCTCCTCTGGCCAGCTTCTCTCATTTACCTCCTTACTTCTTAGCCCATTGGGTTTGCAGCTGTTGACTTTGCCCAATCCTTTCTTTTTCCCCCCTAACTCTCCCCATAAGACACTTCATCAAAGGAGTGTGTACCTAGTCAAATAACTCAGAACTCATTATCACTCATATTAACCTCTTCTATTGGTTAAAAGCATCATAAACCTGCTGATTATGTAAGAGAATCAAATTGAATTTTCCAAAAGAGAAAATTGAGAAACCTGAAAGTATTTTAAATCTTTAGATAGAAACATTCTCAATGGTGATGAAAATTGGTCCCTGGGACAATTTTAGAAATCACAATGATTTGTGGTTCTAAAAATGACCACAGTTACATAAATAGATATATGGTATCTGTGGTATTAAAGTTTCATGGGTTAAGAGAAGGAATTAAGAAAAAAATTAAAGGGCGCTAGGGGGTGATGCAAAATTTAAAAAGCTGAGAAACACTGAACTATAGGGAGGACGAAGGACTCAGAAAGACTAATTTAAATGCCTGGCTCAGTATTTTCCTGTCACATGTGGCTCCATCTTGTGGGGAAAACCCTGAATAAATATATAAAGAAAATACTAATCAAGTCACATTAGAAACACTGCCTTCAGTCCAACTACACAGAAGCTGTCTGATCCAACTGCCAAAATGACCAGGAGTTTCTTTCCTTACCTTCCCAGCTTCACTGAGATATAACGCATACAGCATTGCACAGGTTTAAGGTGTACAACATGTTGATTGGATACGCATATATATTTTATGAAATTATCACCACAATATGGTTAGTTAACACCTCCATCACCTTACATATTACCATTTGTGTGGTGAGAATGTTTAATATCTACCTTCTAGCAACTTTCAAGTATAAAATATTTTTAACCATAGTCATCATACCACACATTAGATGCCCAGAACTCATTCATCTTATAACTGTAAGTTTGTTCCCTGTGATCAACATCTCCCATTTCCCCAATCCACCAGCCCTTGGCAACCACCATTCTGCTCCCAGTTTCTATGAGTTCAGCTTTGTTAGATTTCACATATAAGTGGGCTCATAGAGTACTTTCTTTGTTTGACTTATTTCACTCAGCATAATTCCCTTAAGGTCGAGCCATGCCATTTCAAATGGCAAAATTTCTTACTTTTATATGACTGAATAATATCCATATACATATGCCACATTTTCTTTATCCACTCATAGACAGTGGACACTCAGGTTGTATTCATTTCTTGGCTATTGTGAATCATGCTGCAATAAACATTTTATTTGGGTCTAAACCTAGAAGTGGGATTGCTAGATCACCTGGTGAGAAAACCAGGGTAATACAGAGATTTTAGCATCACTGATATAGGTAAAAATTGTTACAGGATAACATTTTGGGAGAGCAATTTGAAACTGCCTGATAAGTTGAACAGGTTTATAACCTGTGATCCAGTGTGTTCTCTGTACGAGAAACTTTTCTGCCTTTGTTCAGAAAGATGCACGAGCAAGAACGTTCAAAGCAGCATTGTTTGTGATGTAGTGGCAAACCCTAAATATCCATTTGTGGGGAATTGGGTAGATAAACTGCCATAAGTCTATTGAATAGGAGTCTTAAAATATTTAAAGTGAATGATAACTCCTTTTATCAACACGTATAAATCTGGATGCCTAATGTTAAGTGGGAAAAAATGTAGAAATATTAAGTGGGGGGAAATGCTACAACTGAATAGAGAAAGCCTGATACCATATGTGAGCTTCAAAATGAACATTAAACAATACTGTGTATCATTCTTAGTACCTACATACTTAGTGTTAAATATAGGTATTGGGCACATGAATATTTGTTACTTTTTGGTATGATAAATTTTTAGTTTAAATTTCAGAATAACACATTTTAATGCAGTATAAGGATCCAGGAATGTGTAGAAATTCCCTCAATCTGGTTATTGGTAGCTTAAAAGAAACAAAACAATCTCATACTTACTGATGAAAATATTACAACTAATTCCACTGAAATAAGGAACAAAAGTTCCTACTATCAACTTGCTCCTTAGCCAATGCCATATGACTAGAGAAAGAAATAAGAATTATAAGTATTGGAAAGGAAAGGCCAAAATGTTTCTATTTTCTATCTAAAACAAGCATACTTAGAACTAGCAAGGGTACTTAGGAGAATGGCTAAACAAAAGTCCAAGTTTATTAATCAGTAGTTCTTTCTTGGCATTACCTATAATCAATTAGAAAAAGCAATTAGAAAGTATTTAATCTTAAGAGCAACAAAAACATAAACACTTAGGATTTAAAGAAGATATGCCCAAGGGCTATTTAATGAAAATTATAAAACTTTACTGAAAGACATGAACAGTGACCAAAATTAATGAAGAGATTATTTTAAATTATCTATTGTTGCATAACAAAACATTCCAATACTTGGTTACGTAAAACAACAATGACTTACCTTTTCCTCAGGATTCTGTGAGTTGGTAATTTGTATGGTTCTTCTGTTGGTCTCAGTTGAGATCACTCACATGACCGTGGCCATTTGAGGGCTTGACTAGAACTGAAGGGCTCAAGAACTGAAGTGGGCTTCACCCACTTATCTGGCAGTTTGGGTAGCTATCAACTAGGGTACCTTGGTTCTCCTCCTTCAGTGTGCTAGCCTGGGCTTTTTCACAGCATGCTAGTCTCCAGGTAAGTTCTAGCATCAGACATCAGTATAATTTTTGCCACATTCTATTGGTCAAAAGAGTCATAAGTCATTACAGATGCAAGAAGTGGAGAAATGTATATTGCACTGTGTGTGCCCACCACCTAAAGTCAAGTCATCTTCCATCACCATATATTTGGCCCCCTTTACCCATTACTACTTACCCCCTAACCCTAACCCTAACCTTAACCCCTTCCCTCTGGTAACCACCATATTGTTGTCTGTGTCTATGAATTTAGTTTTATATCCCACATATGGGTGAAATCATATGGTTCTTAGCTTTTTCTGATTGACTTATTTTGCATAGCACAATATTCTCAAGGTTCATCCATGCTGTTGCAAATGGTGGTATTTCATCTTTTCTTATGGCTGAGTAGTATTCCATTGTATATACGTATCACATCTCCTTTATCTAGTCATCTATCGAAGGACACTTAGATTGTATCCATGTCTTAGCCACCATGAGTAATGCGGCAGTGAACGTAGGGGTACATATTTCTTTGTGAATAAACGTTTTCAATTTTTGGGGTGGATACCCAGAAGAGGGATTGCTGAGTCATATGGTATGGTAACTTTTAAATTATAACTTTCCTGGGTACAATAATCTTGGTTGTAGGTCCTTGCTTTTCATCACTTCACATATTTTGTTCCAATCCCTTTTGGCTTACAAATCAGCTAATAGTCTTATGGAGGCTATCTTTTAGATAACTAACTGCCTTTCTCTTGTAGCTTTTAGGATTTTATTTTTGTCTTTAGATCTTTGACATTATGAGTATGATGTGTCTTGGAGTGGGCTTCATTTTCTTTGGGACTCTCTGAGTTTCCTGAACTTCTATATCTATTTCCTTTGCCGGTTAGGGAAGTTTTCTGTCATTTTTTTTCAAATAGATTTTCAATATCTTGTTCCCTCTCTTCTCCTTCCATATTGTGAATGTTGGTACACTTGAAATTATCCTAGAGGCTTCTTACATTGTACTCATTTCTTTTTTCTTCCTTTTTCTTCTTGCTGTTCTGACTGGGTATATATTGCTCCTTATATTGCAAGTCGCTGATTTGATTCTCTGCTTTATCTACTCTACTTTTGATTCCCTATCATTTAGTCTTCATTTCAGTTAGTGTATCCTTCACTCTGACTGGTTCTCTTTTATGGTTTCCATGTCCTTTTTTATGCTATTAAAGTTCACACTAACTTCCTCAAGCATCCTTATAATCAGAGTTATTTTGAACTCTGTATCTGGTAGTTTGCTTGCCTCTATTTCATTTAGTTCTTTTTCTGGAAATTTATCCTGTTCTTTTATATGTGGCGCATTTCTTTGTCTCTTCATTTGGGCTACCTCCCTGTGTTTGTTTCTATATATTAGGCAGAGCTGCTATTTATTCTGGGTTTGATAGAGTGGTCTCATGTAGTAGGTGTCCTGTAGGTCCATTGGCGCAGCCTCACCTTCTTCCCAAGCTGGGCACTCCAGGCATGGCTCACTGTGGGCTGTGTGCATTTTCCTGTTGTAGTGATTATTGATTGCTGTTGGCATATCTCTGGGAGGGATTGACCCCCAGATTAATCAGTTTCAAGGACCAGCTGTTAGTATAGCAGAGGAGCTGCTGCAAAGGGCCTGACCCCACAGAGCAGGACTCACTTCCGTGGAGCTCTGGTACCTACCAAGTTCACTCTTTGAGCATGTCACTCATAGAAGTGTTTGGATTGTAATCCAGTGTGGTCTGAAGCTGTCTACCAGCTGCACTGGCTCTAGGGCCTTCAGGAGGTGCAAGATCAGCCGCCACCTGTGCCCTGTCCAGGCCACCGGGCACGAACTGCAGAGAGATCAGAAGATGGCTGCTACTTGTGCTAGTGTTTGAGGTGACTGGGAGAGGCCATACTGCAAACGGAGTCTGGCTGCCACTAGTGCCAGGCCTACAACCACTTAGCAAGAGATATGGGGTATGTAGAGGACAAATGCTGCTTTTTTGACAGATTTTAGGCAAGTCTGAAGCATGAGTCAAGAGAGACCATTTGGCCGAAACTGGTTTGGCTCAGTGGATAGAGCGTCAGCCTGCGGACTGAAAGGTCCCAGGTTCGATTCCAGTCAAGGGCATGTACCTGGATTGCCGGCACATCCCCAGTGGGGGGCATGCAGGAGGCAGCTGATCGATGTTTCTCTCTCATCGATGTTTCTAACTTTCTATCTCTCTCCCTTCCTCTTTGTAAAAAATCAACAAAAAAATATAAAAAAAAGGAAAAAGAGAGGCCATTTGTATAGAAAAGCCACTGGAAACAGCTTGGGTGGGCCCAGGTTCTGGGTGGAGCAGGGTTTCAGAATCACTCCAATGGGGGAACAATGTGAGCCAGGTTAATGGAGACTCAGATATAGGGCCCATTTGCTGCCTCTGTGGGAGGAGGGCTCAATAAAAGAACAATGGCCTAAGCTGGCAATTCTGAAGCCAGACAATTCAGGTTCTCTCCTTATGTCCCTGCATCTTGTGAGAAGCTGCCCCAGCACTAGGGCTCAGAGGAAGTGAGTCCCTCTAAGTTCATGTATGGGCCCTTTAAGAGGAACTGCCTGGGATTCTAGAAGCCCTCCTTTCACTCAGCCACCATCTGCTTATTTTTACAGCCAGAAGTTATGGGGACTTCTCTTCCCTGGAGGGGGTGGGGGGTGGGTTCTGATATAAGCCCGGGACCTGTTGCTCCTCAGGGGGAACCTCCACAGCAGCTGAGACATTCCTCCCGACTTTTATCCGCCACACATATGGGTGTAGAACCAGCTCATTCAGCACCTCCGTTCCTCCTTCAAGTCTCCATGTGGCTTCTTCTTTATATCTTCAGTTATAGGGCTTCTTTTCAGATAGATTTCAGGTGGTTCTGAAAGATGATTGTTCTGCAGTTCACTTGTAATTTTGATGTGGTTAATGGGAGGTTTCGAGTACCATGTTTATCTATGCCATCATCTCAGAACTCCTGTTTTACCTTAAAGAGATTTTAGCTCACCTTTCTCTCCATGAGGGAATAACACTCTCAATTTAATTAAACACTATAGAGAAGATGAACATCTTTGAGACTTTTCTTATATATTTCATTTTGACAGCTGCTGTTACATAGGACATCTTTAATGTCATATTCTACATTTTATGGTTTATTAAGAGTTATTTCTGCCCTAGCTGGTTTGGCACAGTGGATAGAGCATTAGCCTGTGGACTGAAAGGTCCTGGGTTCAATTCCAGTTAAGGGCACATGCCCAGATTGTGGGCTCGATCCCCAGTGGGGGGGTGTGCAGGAGGCAGCTGATCAATGAGTCTCTCTCATCATTGATGTTTCTATCTCTCCCTCTCCCTTTGTCTCTGAAATCAATAAAAAGATATTTTAAAAAGAAAGAATTCTTTCTATCGTTTTTAGCTTATTAATGGTATTTAAAGCTTAATCCTTTAATCTTTACTTACTAGGCTTTGGGCTTTTCCTTTTCACATCAGAATTTTTTGGAGCATGAGATTTGTGGAAGGAGGTGACTAAAAGAGAAGAGTGAATAAACTCTTAAAGTGACAAAAGTTTTCAGGTAGTTGGAAATATTCTAATTATCAGCTAAAGTAAAGTGTGTTGGCTTCCTATTTATTTTACTATACCCATTTCCTGAATCAATTTGGTTTTTCACTTGTGTGCAAAGGCATTTAGTGGAAAATAATGAATTCTGCAGTATATGGGGACATCACAGTTAAACCTTTTGCTGGATCTCCACAAAACACTGCTTTTCATAAACTGTTTTCCTAACAAGTCATGTTGCCTCTCAGTGGGATTTGCAGAGTTTAGAATGTATTCTACCCAACTAGCCCCAGATGGAAAATACACTCTTGAAATTTGATGGTTTTTTAAGTGTAGCTCTCTACAGCTTTTCAAAGGAAAAAAAAAAAAAAAAAAAAGCTTGAACAGAATCCATTTAGTAGCATGGCCTATAATTCCCCCAGCATCCCACGGATTTAGATGTTTTTGCTTTTGGCAGTGGAATTTTTCTAATTTAATTAACTCATTAGTGTAAGCTGATGACACAGTGTGAAAATTCTTTTCCCTAGTCAGTTATCTAAATATTCTTCCAATCCACTGGGGTTGTGTGCACAACTTATTTGTTTTAAAAGTTATTTATTTGTTTTATTTGTACACTGACTTCCCTTTAAGAGTTTATGGGCAATGTGTAGACATTCATGTAATGAACGAAAAACCTTTCTAAAGTGATAAATGGGGAAGAGGCAGAGGAGGGAACTAAACAGCAGGGAAAATCTTTACAAAGAAAGACCGGGAGAGAAAGAACAGATCGTCGGAGAAGAGCAACCAGAGCTGAAATGCTTATGCTGGTCCAAACCCCTGCCATTCTGTCTCTTCATTTTTAATTCAAATACTGTAAAAATGCAGCAAAAGTTCGTGTCTGGAAAGCAGCTGGAAATACTGTGAATGAGAATAAAGGCAAGTTTTCCAGGATTATCTAAGTGGGATTCTCCTTTATGCTAAAATCATTCATTCATTCATTCACCTTTATTTTTTTTTACCTTTTTATTATGAATATAGAAATCATTATTCCCTCTTAGATTTTAAACTCCCTTGATATTTGAGGATTGTACTTCATATCTTCTTTCTTTCATCTTCCCTTTTCTTCTCCTTCTCCTCCTTCCTCTTCTCTCCTCCTTCTTTCCCCTCCCCTTCCCTTTCCCTTCCTCTCTACTTCCTCCTCCCCCTCTCCTCTCCTCTCACTAGGGCCTAACACAGGGCATGGAAGAAAATATATATTGAATAAATATCACTGAATTCTGGAATAAAAGAATTCTGTTGAGTTATATCTAACAGTCATCGAGCATCTTCTCCGGTATTTAAAACATGTATCATCTTATTCCTCAGAGTAATTTTATTAAGGCGATTGCTGTTATTATTACCTTAATTGTATCCATGAAGAGACTTAGGCCAAGATATTACATTGCTCAAGGTCACTAACATTGCTCAAGGTCACAGGACTTTTCAGTTGAAGAATTTAACTTAGGATGTCTTGGATGCTGCTACCCTAGTGATGGTGGTGTGGGATAGTCAGGCTTGGTGGAGCTCAAGCAGAGAAGGGGGACACCTTTATGGCCATGCTAAGAGAGAAACACAGCCCCCAGTTTCTGTAGCAAATAAATTTTGGGTAAAAGAAAGTGTTGACACTGATTTGTGCACGTTAAACAGGCGGATTTTATGGTATGTGAAGTGTATCTCAATTTTAAAAAGATTTAAAAGATAAGGATTGGAAATTACTGAATTTTGGACATATTAAAGGTTCCAAGAGTTTTCCCTGTTCTCCATTCCTAAGGAACTTAGTTTGATGCAATATCAATATTTTACCTGTTTCAGCTTACAAAGCCATGTGTTGAACAATGCCAAGCTCCCCACACCCAGACTCTGCTGTGCTCCCTCGCTCTCCATGTTGGAGGTGCCATTTACCTGGGAGGGGCCATGGGCAGTGATTCTAAGGGGTCCAACCAGCTTTTAAGTCATCAGCTCTAAGCCACTGGACAGCATGTAGGGTGAGAGGTTTAATAAATATGAGCTCATGAAACCATTTTTTAAGCCAGTTTTCATCATCATGCTAACATTTCTCTACTTCAAAGGAGAAAGCTGTTGTCACATCCCTGAGAGAGTGTGTCCAGCCATGGATTTTTCTGGCAAGGACGGACACCGCGATCAGGGAGTATGTTAGGATTCAGTCTTCCCAATCAGTGTCAGGGTGCTGCGAGGATTAAATAGACACCTTATGGTTGAAAATCACATGATTTGGTGTGTTTTTTTCCTCATGTCCAGAATGGAGATGCAGTTTTCTGTTTACTCAGAGTGCATGTGCACACACACATACGTGCAACACATGCATACTCATGCACACACACATGCGCACATATACACACACACGTATATACATACACGTGCACGTGTCCACACATCTAAACACCTCATGAATGGATGTATCAATTGCAGGTTACTGAGACAGTGTATCTTCCAAAAGGAAATGGTTTTGTGTTTATTTGCTGCATAAGGCCTGCCTTCTGCTCTTCTTTGCAGAGGCTTAATAGACAGGTATGAAAAGATTTCAATATAAGGCTGACAGGAATTTCAAACATTCTATTTGGCACCTCTAAACCAGTGGTTCTCAACCGTTCTAATGCCGCGACCCTTTAATACAGTTCCTCATGTTGTGGTGACCCCCAACCATAAAATTATTTTCGTTGCTACTTCATAACTGTAATTTTGCTACTGTTATGAATCGTAAATATCTGTGTTTTCTAAAAGAAACCTAAGAGGGAATAATGATTTCTATATTCATAGTAAAAAGGTAAAAAAAAATAAAGGTGAATGAATGAATGAATGATTTTAGCATAAGACTGCTCTAAGCAAATCTCACATATTCATAATTTCTGCTGTTGGCACTGTGAAATGAGAGCAAGGTGCTCACAGTGGAGAACAGTGGACAGGAATGAGGGAGTGGGATTTGGGAGCATTTGAGTCAGGACTTTCTGACCCTCTTGTTCTTGGTGTTGGACATTTCTTTCTTCATTCTCTAAATTGTGGCCCCACTCCGAGTTTCTACAATATCTGCACATTAATTTGGAATCTAGATTTGATAGTTCTGTCTTAATTCAAATATAATTCCTGCACAAAACAAGACCAGTAGCACTGTGAGCAAGCTTGAGAGGGTGGGGTGAGGGGAAGGAAGATGCTGATCCAAATTGTTTGTATCTAACATTGTTTGTATCCAAAAGTTTGTATCTAACTGCCTTAGAGTGTGTAGATTAAGAATTGCTGTTAATAAGAAGGCAGATATTGCTGCCAACCTGGTAGAGCCATAAGACCCTGGAAGAAAGGGAAGCAGATAAAGAAAGGGGTACTTTCCTGTCAAACTGGTGCTCCCTTGGTTGGGTTTTGGAGTCATTCTGTGATATTAAAACAATGATGACTAGGTCATACTCCTAGTGATCCTGGTTTATTTGACCTGGGGATGGACCTCAGGGACTCTCCAGGTTACTGGGATATGCAGTGGAGTTTGAGAACCACTGTTCTGAGCAGCAGCCGCATCCTCTGGTGCCAGAGATTCCAGGCTCTGCAACAGGGCCTGCTCCTGGGTATTACACAGGCTCCCAAGAGATTCTGAGGAGCACCAAGTGGGCAGAGCTGCCCAGCTGTCTTCTCAGGGACAGGAAACTCTCTGCCTTTTGGTTGTCTTTGGCACATTCAGTTCTGAAATTATTCTTTTTAGGATTTCCAGGAGCTAGTGTGGTGGGCTATGCCAATGAGATTGACAGTCTGTTCTTGGGATGTTCACTGCTGGGAACATTCGTCTTTCACTTGCTTGTGGCCTAGTGAAACTGACTGAAAAGGATCGTGAATAGACGTGGAAGGACTTTTTCACATGGGATCTCATTGGAGCTGCACAATAACCTGTGGAGAACAGTTTAGGAAATGTTGATGCACAGAAGTTAGGGAACATGTTCAAATTCACAGGGCAAAGAGGACTGGGAGCCAAATCTTCCAGTCTTATGGCTCTACCATGTTTCTCCATTTTGTCTGCCACTGCTATTACGATTTCCTAGCAGGGGTGGGGTGTGGGAGGAGCAGGGAAGCAGAAATGCGATGAAGAAATGTGTGTGTGTGTGAGCGTGTGTGTGAGTGTACATGTGAGAGTGTGAGAGTGTGTGTCTGCATGTGTGTTACTATGTCCATGTGAGGAAATGTGCCTTTGAGATTTTATTGGAAGATATTATTTGGTTATTGAAAGTTACAATTTGTTAACAAAGTCCAGCAGAAAAAAATTACTGATATCTCTAGGAATATTAAAGGCTCTGTGTACCACTTAAAGGCCATTACTATCTGTGAGGAAAATTAAAGAGAATTTATTAAGGCCAACTCAGATTTCTACAGATGCCAATAAATAGTATTTTCTTTGCCAGAGAGAAATGTAAGGGGGGGAGATCAGAAACAATGACCATCATCCAAAACTAGATGCTT
Source organism: Corynorhinus townsendii (assembly GCA_026230045.1). Taxonomy (NCBI): domain Eukaryota; kingdom Metazoa; phylum Chordata; class Mammalia; order Chiroptera; family Vespertilionidae; genus Corynorhinus; species Corynorhinus townsendii. The sequence continues at coordinate 80,106,427 of JAPDVU010000005.1, forward strand.
CATATCCTGTCGTCCTTCAGCTCTCTGGCCAACCCCCCTACTCCCTCCCCTCCTGCAGGCAAGGCACTCAGTGCATACCTCAGAGGCAGGTATGTGTTCTTTGTAGCCAGGATTGTGAGAAGACACTGGAAAGACAGGAACACAATGGGCCATGGCACTTTATAAGTGCAGGCAGGGCCTAAGTAGTAATTTTAGGTTGATAATAGTATTTAAATCATGATAAAAATCTCTTTGAGGCTTGGGTATGTCTGTATATTTGGCAAAGTAAGTTCAGCGTTGTACATGTGCCTAGCATCTCTGTGCTTTAGGGGTGTTACATTGCTGCCTTGCTCTTTGCATGTACACGAAGAGAGTTGTAAACATTCATTCATTTATTCATTCACACAAGCAACAAATGCTCCTTCAGTGTGTGCCGTGTGGGTATACACAAGGCATTATACCCTCTAGGGCAGTGGTCGGCAAACTGTGGCTCACGAGCTGTGGCTTGCTGCTCTGTTGACTAATGAGTTTGCCGACCACTGCTCTAGGGGAACATGGAACATAAGACACTGTCCCTGCTCTCCAGGATCTTAGTGTTGGAGGACCTTAAGTCGGTGCTGTTACTTCAGAAGGCTCACAAGAAGGAAGCCAGGAGTTGTGCAGGGAAAGCTGGCTGCCTGTCCAAAGGTATCTGTCTCTGGGGTGTGCTTCAGTTGTCAAGCCAGGGAATGAGAAACTGCGCTGGATATTTCAGGCAGAGAGGGCTTCACTGCATGGATTTGTTACAAAGCTGTTGGAAGGGCTGGTGAACGGAAGGCCTGAGGTGGCAGTACTTCCCCTTCCCTGGGGAGGGAGGCTGCGGCTGGCTGCCTTTTCTTATGCTGAGTCCTTGGAAGCACCAGGGAAGTCACTGGAGCCTCTAGTGCACTGCTGTTGAGGCTGGGCACCTAGAGCTGAAAGCAGAATGGCGTCTTCCTTCCTGTTGCCTTCTGATCTCTCACTGCCTTCTGTCGGCAGAATCCAACGTGCTCAGCTGACTAATAAATCTCGATAATGTAGTTTGCACCTCTTGACTTGCAGTATGGAGATGAATGAATATAGCACAGCCAGGGGGGTGCATGGTGGTGGTGGTGAAATCAAATAGTGAAATAGCCAGAGGAGAGGGATAGGGCCTGGGAGTAGCCAGTGACACCCAGAGTTTTCTCATAGCAGTTTAGACTCAGAAATGTGATTATTAGTACACTGAAATGCAATCAGGCTTTGAAATCTGATCAAAACTAACTCTTATGGACTGAACTGGACCCCTAAAATTCATATGTGGAAGCCCTAACCCCCAATACAACTATATTTGGCAATAGGATAGTTTTTTATTGATTTGAAAGAAAATCATTGATGTGAGAGAGAAATATTGATTAGTTGCCTCCCTAGCTGGGGATCCAATCCATAAGCTTCTGGTGTATGAGATAACACTCCTACCAACGGAACCACTTGGCCAGGGCTGGTGATGGAACCTTTCAGGAGGAGATTAAGGTTAAGAAACGTCTTAAGAGTGGGGGCCTTATTCAATAGGACTGGTGTCCTAATAAGAAAAGGAAGATACACTAGAAGCATGTGTGCAAAGGAAAAGGCCTTGTGAGGACACAGCAGGCAAATGCAAACTAAGGAGAGAGCCTTATCAGTAACTAGCCCTGCGGGCACCTTGAACTTGAATGTCAGGCCCCCAGAACTGTGAGAAAATAAATGTCTATTGTTTAAGCCACCTTATCTGTGGTATTGTGTTATGGCAGTACACACTGATTAATATACTAAGCAAATCCCTAACTCATGAATATAGAGTCAGATGCCAAATTGCAAATTGTACTGAAAACATAACAAAAGATCGCCTAAGTACATTTGCTGGTCAGCACATTCCTCTATAAGTTAATCTACATAGGAATCAAGTAAAATTAGAATGTTGCTTGACAGTGGTCTCTGAGCAAGAGCATTTATTGGATGATACAAAAGACCAGTGTAATACCAAAATGTCCTTGGGGTGTGACCTACTCATTTGCCTTCTAGACCCATAATCCTTGCTGGTCATATGTAAATGTGGGTACTCTTCTTCCCTGATGGTACTGCAGGTGGGGTGTGTCAGCCTTCCTGGCTTTTCCTTCTTGGATCCCTCCCCTTTTCATGTTGACTAACCTGGTTGCCACTTTTTTGGGGGTGGGGTGTTGCATTGATCCTTTTGTGTAACTTTGATAGTTTCCATGATGGTTTTATGTTTTAACACATAAATTTTCAAGTTCCTGGGATGGGGTTAGGACATACACTTAGGCTGAAGTTTGGCCAGGACCCACGGCTGCAGTTATACTGCCTGTTGCCCTGGACTGTGTCCTTCTGATTGGTCAATAACTGTGCTGTGTCAGTTGATAAATGTTTTGAATGCCAATCTCTGCCTCTGTAATTGAAAACATAAAGTATGAAAATAAATTGACCAGGCTAAGCTGTTCAATCAACCATCCACCTGTATACTAGGCTAATAGAGAACTGTCAAAAAAATCCCCATTTCCCAAAATGACAGCGTCATTAGCCTATTATGGAGGATAAAATCCAGTCACCAGAGTTTCTCCTTAATAAGTTTCATCACAGTTACCAGAAAAGATAACCAATGTTCAATATTTAAAGCTTACCTACTGTGTGTCAGGTACTTCTCTTTATTTTTTTTTTATTTTTTTTTATTGTTTTAAGTATTACAAATAGTAGTACATATGTCTCCTTTTTTTTTCCCCTTTGATCTCCCCCCGACCTCCCCTACCCCCCAGGACATGCCTTCACCTGCCCACCCTCCCCCCCCGCCCGCCCCAGTGTCTTATATCCATTGGTTGTGCTTATATGCATGCGTACAAGTCCTTCGGTTGGTCTCTTACAGCCCTCCTCGCCCAACCACCCCTGTCTTCCCAATGTAGTTTGACAGTCTGTTCAATGCTTCTTTGCCTCTGTATCTTTTTCCCACCATTTCTTTCCTTTAAAAAGTTTTGCCTTTGCAGACTGGAAATAAACATATAATAACAAAACAAGACACAACAAAAAAATGTTTGAGTCCCAATTTCAATGTCCAACAGTTCCTTATGTGTACATGTCAGCAGTGATATCTGGATGGTGGGCACATGGTGGCAATGCAGGTCTGACCCTCTCTGGTTTGGTCCTAGGTAACCTGCAGGGGTGCACAGCTGCTGACTGCTCCCATGGCAAGGCGTTGTCAGCGTCTTCCATCTCTGGACTGTTTTTTCCTCTTGTCTTCGTGGTTGGAGCACTCCTGTCAATTCCTCTCTGTTGCAGGAATCCATCTGGTCTTGGGGTTGTTTTCTGAAAATATACAAATATATTCTCGACCACAAGTTAATAAAGGAATCTTTTCTATATAATTGATTTGGGATCCTTTTTATTTTTGTTCAAACGATTTTCCTTTGTCTTATTTAGACACCATGTGTGTTTTTAATGGCCGTCTTGCTGTTAGCATTGCAAATGAACCTTAATTTGGTAAAGTAAAAATTTTCTAGATGTAATTTACTTATAGGATATTTTTCCTTACATGATATTGCCCTACTATCCCCCCCCCCTTTTTTTTAATGGAGGTTTTTGTAAATTTTATAATGCAGTCTTGATAACTTTAAATTAAAAAAATTTTTTTTTCCCCCACACATATGACTGCTTTAGGTTCATTGCATATTCAGGAATTTTACCATGAGATGAACTACCAATAGAAATTTTAGTTATTACTTTAAGAATAGCTTTTTGTCCAGTACTTGAATATTCACTTATTTCAGTTAGCCTATTTAAATTAATCTGAAAACTCGATTACTATTTTACTGTCAAATTTAATACTCTACCAACAATCTTAGTTTACCCTGTAAATATTAGTGGGAAGGATTATTTGCATTCTTGAGTGGGCCCTGAGCATTCCAAATGCTCGGCTGAATTTAGATATAGGGCAACTGCTGTCGGCCAAGTCTCTGGTCTGTTACCTGGGTCCCGATCTGAGCTGGGCCAAGTCTCTGTCTGTCCGCTGTATGTCTATGTGAGCTGGGCCGGATCTCTTTCTGTTGCCTGGGTCCCGATCTGAGCTGGATGTGGGAAGCGCGAAGCAGCCATGGGGGTAGGAGACCTCCTTTAGAAGGGGGTGAGGGTTCAATCCCCTGCAATGTTGGGGGGGTGAGGGTCTGTGCCCCACTTCTGTTGCCCCCCCAAGTTCTCTCCTGATGGCCCCTCTGCGACTGTGCCTGTCTTAGGTTGTTTCTTCCTTGAGGAATCTTACCCTTCTCTGGCTAACCAGCCATCCTCTGGGGCCAAGCAGGGTGCTGTGAGGTTCAGTTGTGTCTCCTTGGTAGCCTATGACCCCGTGGCCTCCACACCCAGCACCTGCCTTGGGAACCCCTGGCCTGCTGGCAGGGTCCCGGTGCTGATCACATATCTCGGGGAACTCGGGTTTTTTCTCCAGTGAGGGCCCAGCTCACACAATTGGATGTGAGACAGATCCCTGGTACCAGCCCCCACGAGGCTTCAAGTTCAGCATGAACAGAAAGCTCAGGTAACAGCTGAGGGCAATTGGATTGTGAGAAGAGGGTCCCTCTTGGCACAAAGGGCAAGAGGGGCCAATATAGGATGCTCAGGTGCCTTCCCAGTGCCTTAATTCCTTCTGCAAGGGATTAAATCCTTTCATGTCCCTTTTTTTTTTTTTTTTTAAATTGCTGCCCACCATTCAAAGAATTAGTTTGTAAGTTTGTTTGGGATAATTGTAAAATATGCTGTTGTAAAATATCTAAAATTATAATGAGATTGTAGAATAATATCATGTAAGGATATTCTTTGCCCTAGGCCCTGGCAATTCCATTTCAAACTGGCTGTCCATTTCTTTTTGTAGCTTTATATAAACTTTGTCAGGGAGGCAAAAACACAAATTACTTACTTTAGTTCAAGAAGCCAAATATATTGAATTTCAATTACAATCCTTATGACTTTTGAAGAAAACTTCTCTTTGTTTCCTTCCAAAATAATTTTCAGTCTACAGAGAGTTTCATTTAAAAATTTTTTTCACATGAGACAATTTCTCTTAATGCCCTGCCCCCTTGTTGTCTGTGTCCATTGATTAGGTTCATATGCATGCATACAAGTCCCTTGGTTGATCTCTCCACCTTACCCCCACCCTCCCCTACCTTACCTGAGGTATGATGTTCTGATCGACGTTTCTCACCCTCTGGATCTGTTCTTGTTCATCCGTCTATGTCGTTCATTATATTCCACAAATGAGCGAGATCATGTGATATTTATCTTTCTCTGCCTGGCTTATTTCACTCAACATAATATTCTCCATCTCCATCCATATTGTTGCAAATGTTAGGAACTCCTTCTTTTTTACCACAGCGTAGTATTCCATTGTATAGATATATCACAGTTTTTTAATCCATTCATCTGCTGATGGGCATTTAGGTTGTTTCCAAATCTTGGCTATGGTGAATTGTGCTGCTATGAACATAGGGGTGCATATTTCCTTTCTGATGCGTGTTTCTAGATTCTTGGGATATATTCCTAGAAGTGGGATCACTGGGTCAAATGGGAGTTCCATTTTTATTTTTTTGAGGAAGCTCCATACTGTTCTCCACAGTGGCTGCACCAGTCTGCATTCCCACCAGCAGTGCAAAAGAGTTCCTTTTTCTCTGCATCCTCGCCAACACTTGTTGTTTGTTGATTTGTTGATAAAAGCCATTCTGACAGGTGTGAGATGGTACCTCATTGTTGTTTTGATTTGCATCTCTCTGATGATTAGTGACTGTGAGCAGGTTTTCATATGTCTCTTGGCCTGCCTTCTGTCTTCTTTTGAAAAGTGTCTACTTAGATCAGTTGCTCATTTTTTGATTGGGTTGTTTATCTTCTTTTTGTTAAGTTGTATGAGTTCTCTGTATATGTTGGAGATTAAACCCTTATCATTGATATCATTGGCAAATATGTTCTCCCATGCAGTGGGCTTTCTTGTTGTTTTATTGATGGTTTTCTTTGCTGTGCAAAAGCTTTTTATTTTGATGTAGTCCCATTTGTTTATTTTCTCTTTAGCTTCCATTGCCCTAGGAGTAGTATCAGTGAAGAAGTTCTTTCGGCATATGTCCGAGATTTTGCTGCCTGTGGATTCCTCTAGTATTTTCATGGATTCCCGTCTTATGTTTAAGTCCTTTATCCATTTTGAATTTATTTTTGTGTACGGTGTAAGTTGGTGATCTAGCTTCATTCTTTTGCATGTATCTGTCCAATTTTCCCAACACCATTTGTTGAAGAGACTGTCTTGACTCCATTGAATGTTCATGCCTCCTTTGTCAAATATTAATTGAGCATATTGATTTGGGTCAATTTCTGGGTTCTCTATTCTATTCCACTGATCTATATGTCTGTTCTTGTGCGAGTACCAGCCTGTTTTGAGAACAGTAGCTTTGTAATACAACTTGATATCTGGTATTGAGATCCCACCTACTTTGTTCTTCTTTCTCAGGATTGCTGTAGCTATTCGGGTTCTTTTTTATTCCAGATAAATTTTTGGAAATTTTGTTCTAGGTCTGTGAAATATGTTGTTGGTATTTTAATGGGAAGTGCATTGAATTTATAGATTGCTTTGGGTAGTATGGACATTTTGATGATGTTGATTCTACCAATCCATGAACATGGTATGTTCTTCCATCTCTTTATTTCTTCCTCTATCTCTTTTTTCAGTGTCGTGTAGTTTTCTACGTATAGGTCTTTTACCTCTTTAGTTAAGTTTATTCCTAAGTATCTTAATGTTTTTGGTGCGATAGTAAATGGGATTGCTTTTTTAGTCTCTCTTTCTGTAAGTTCATTATTGGTGTATAGAAATGCCATAGATTTCTTGGCATTAATTTTGTATCCTGCTACATTACCGAATTCAGTTATTAAGTCTAATAATTTTTTATGGAGTCTTTAGGGTTTTCTATGTACAGTATCATGTCATCTGCGAATAAGGACAGTTTTACTTCTTCTTTTCCAATTTGGATGCCTTTTATTTCTTCTTCTTGTCTGATCGCAATGGCTAGTACTTCCAGCACTATATTAAACAGGAGTGGTGAGAGTGGGCATCCCTGTCTTGTTCCTGTTCTTAGGGGAAATGGTTTTAGTTTTTGCCCATTGAGTATGATGTTGGCTGTGGGTTTGTCGTATATGGCTTTTATTATGTTCAGGTATGATCCTTCTATTCCCACCTTGCTGAGAGTTTTTATCAAGAAAGGGTGTTGGATTTTATCAAATGCTTTTTCTGCATCAATTGATATGACTATGTGATTTTTATCTCTCAATTTGTTTATGTGATGTATCACGTTTATTGATTTGCGAATATTGTAACATCCTTGCATCCCTGGGATAAATCCTACTTGGTCATGGTGTATAATCTTTCTGATGTACTGCTGGATTCGATTTGCTACAATTTTGTTGAGGATTTTGGCATCTATGTTCATGAGGGATATTGGCCTGTAATTCTCTTTCATTGTGTTGTCTTTGTCTGGTTTTGGTATTAGGGTGATGCTGGCCTCATAGAAGGAGCTTGGAAGTGTTCCTTCTTCTTGAATTTTCTGGAATAGTCTGAGGAGGATAGGTTTTAGTTCTTCCTTGAATGTTTGGTAAAACTCCCCTGTGAAGCCATCAGGCCCTGGGCTTTTGTTTGCTGGAAGCTTTTTGATGAGTGCTTCAATTTCTTCCATAGTTATCAGCCTATTGAGATTCTTAGAATCTTCCTGAGTGAGTTTTGGAAGGTTGTATTTTTCTAGGAATGTGTCCATTTCCTCCAGATTGTGTAGTTTGTTAGAACAGAGTTTTTCATAGTATTTTTTAACAATCCTTAGTATTTCTGTGGGGTCTGTAGTTATTTCACCTCTTTCATTTCTGATTTTGTTTATTTGGGTCCTCTCTCTTTGCTTCTTGGTGAGCCTGGCTAGAGGTTCATCAATCTTGTGTATCCTTTCAAAGAACCAGCTCTTGGTTTTGTTGATCCTGTGTATTGCTTTTTGGTCTCTATGTCATTCATTTCTGCTTTGATCTTTATTATGTCCTTCCTTCTGCTCACTGTGGGCTTTTCTTGTTTCTCTCTTTCTAATTCTTTGAGTTGTTGAGTTAGAAGATTTATTACCATTTTTTCTTGTTTTTTTGAGGTAGGCCTGTAGAGCTATAAACTTCCCTCTCAAGACTGCTTTCATTGTGTCCCATAGCATTTGCATTGTTGTGTTTTTATTGTCATTATTCTCCAGGATGTTTTTAATTTCTTCTTTGATCTCGTTGATCACCCAATCATTGTTTAATATCATGCTATTCAGTTTCCACGCGTTTGAATTTTTTGGAATGTTTTTATTATAGTTTATTTCTAATATTATGCCATTGTGGTCTGAGAAAATGCTTGATAGGATTTCAATCTTTTTGAATTTAGGGAGGCTTTGTTTGTGACCCAATATGTGGTCTATTTTTGTAAATGTCCCATGGGCACTTGAGAAGAACGTATATTCCGAGGCTTTGGGGTGAAATGCTCTGAAGATGTCAATTAGGTCCATGTGATCTAGTGTGTCATTTAGAATTGCTCTTTCTTTGCTGATTTTTTGTCTGGAGGATTTATCCAGTGATGTCAGTGGTGTATTAAAGTCTCCTACTATGATTGTATTGTTGTCGATCTCTCCCTTGATCTCTTTCAGGAGTTTTTTTATGTATTTGGGTGCTCCTGCATTGGGTGCGTATATGTTTACCAGAGTTATATCTTCTTGTTGAATTGCTCCCTTTAGTATTATGTAGTGGCCTTCCTTATCTCTTGTTATGCCCTTTACTTTGAGGTCTATTTTATCAGATATAAGTATTGCTACCCCAGCTTTTTTCTCATTTCCATTTGCTTGAAAAATATTTTTCCATCCCTTCACTCTCAGTCTGTGTGAATCCTTTGCTCTGAGGTGGGTCTCTTGTAGACAGCAAATATATGGGTCATGTTTTCTTATCCATTCAGCTACCCTATGTCTTTTGATTGGTGCATTTAATCCATTTACGTTTAATGTTATTATTGACAAGTACATGTTTGTTGTCATATTTTCCCCCTTAGTGTTTGTGTTTCTTTTTGCCTTTCTCTTTCTTCTTTTTACAGCAGTCCCTTTAGCATTTCTTGCATTGCTGGCTTGGTAGTGATAAACTCTCTTAGCCCTTTTTTGTCTGTGAAGCTCCTGATTCCCCCTTCAATTTTGAATGATAACCTTGCTGGGTATAGTATTCTTGGATTCAGACCCTTGCTTTGCATCACTTTGAATATTTCATTCCATTCCCTTCTGGCCTGGTGTGTTTCTGTTGAGAAATCAGTTGATATTCTAATAGGAGATCCCTTGTAGGTAACTTTCTGTCTCTCTCTGGCAGCCTTTAAGATTCTTACTTTGTCATTGGTATTCGCCAATTTAATTATGATGTGTCTTGGTGTTGGTCTTTTGGGGTTCAACTTGTTTGGGACTCTATGTAATTCTTGGACTTGCATAGTTTTTTTCTTGCCAATATCAGGGAAGTTCTCCGTCATTATTTCTTCAAACAGGTTTTCTATTCCTTGCTTCTCTTCCTCACCTTCTGATATCCCTATTATTCTAATATTGTTTCGTTTTGTGTTGTGCCAAAGCTCCCTTAGGCTCTCCTCTTGCTTTTTAAGTCTTCTTTCCATTTGCTGCTGTGTTTGTGTGTGTTTTCCTACCTTGTCTTCTAATTCACTGATGCGGTCCTCAGCCTCTTCTAGTCTACTGTTTAAGCCTTCCAATGTGTTCTTTATTGCAGCTATGTCGTTCTTCATCCCCTCTTGGTTTCTTTTCATGTTGGTGACATTTTCATTCAGCTCCTTATAGTTCTCATTGAGTTGTGTGTATTTGTCATCCATCCGTTTAAACATCCTTATCATCATTACTCTGAATTCTCTCTCAGTTAAGCTGCTAGCCTCAGTTTCATTTAACTCCCTTTCTGGTGATTCCTCTTTTTCTTTCCTTTGGGTATTGCTTTTTTTGTCTCCCCATGTTTTCCTGAAATGTTTTAATTGTAGATCCAATTGCTTTGCTACCCAGGTTCTTTTGGTGATGGTGCTACTGGTGAAATCTTTCTGTTCTCCTGGGCTTGGTTATCTAGTGTAATTGAGGTGCTTAGCTTCTAAAGATTTCTCTTTAGAGTAGATCCTATGGCCTCAGGGAGTATTCAGATTCCTTGGTGTTAATCAGGGTGGAATCTGGGTGTGGCTATATTGGTTGCCTGGAGACTGAGGGGAGGGGCTATCTCTCAGGAGAAAATGGATTCTGTGGGCTTAGATATGACTCAGCACCAGACTTGCTACCACCTCTCCTGGACCGTCCCTTGCCCACTCTGCCCAGGTTCCACAACTCTACCCCTTCTCCTGCACTTCTGTCACAGGTAAGCGCCTGTCTCCAAAAGGTCCCACGAACTAGGTTCAGTGGGGAAAGGTGCAGGCCCCAGCGCGAGGAAGGACCGCGTCTCTGCCAGTTTCTCTCTTGCGGGCACTCCGTGGTCCGGCAGCTCTTAAAGGCTGCCTTTGAGCTCAGATCCGAAATCCAGACTCTATGGTCTAAAATCCTTCAGACCTTGCCTGTCCTCAGGGACGCGGCTTGGCACTGTGTAGTTTCTCCCTGACCATCTGGGCACAGAGGTCCAGGAGATTCTACTGCCTAGATCTTTGATTTTACCTTTATCCGGGGGATCCCTGCTCTTCCCAGCTGCAAACTGTCTCACCAGCTGTGCCTCCTTCGCCAATTCGGGCTGGATTCTGCTCATCTCAGCTGCCTCCTCTATTTGCTCCGGGAGAAGTCTCAGGACACATCCTTCTATTCCGCCGCCATTTTGTCTCTCCCAGGTACTTCTCTTTAAATGGACCATCTCATTAATCATCATATCAACCTCACTATGAAGGTCCTACTATTGATTCCATTTTATAGCTAAATCAACTGAAGCTTAAATAGGTTAAATAATTTGTTTAATATTATCAGCTAGTAAAGAGTAAAGTAGAGAATCAAACCCTAAGATTTAAACATTGTGTTTAGAACAAGCAAGTTTCCTTGGCCTGGAGGGCCCTGCATGATACAGTTGTTGCTTACACCTCAGCACTTTGCTCACATGTTCTCTTCCTAGCTTGCTTTGTTCCATATTCTGGGACACACAAAATTTCCCCAGATCCTTCCCAGCAGAAAGACTGACCTCTCTACCTGGCATGCTTTTTACACGTATTTTTACATGGCTGGCTCCCACCTTTACCATTCTATTTAAAATATTCTCCCTTTCCACATGCTTGAAACATACCACCTTGGTGAAACATACTGGGGATTATTTCCTTCAGAGCAGGTACCTATCATCATTTGGAGTTGTTTGTTAGCTTCTTTATTTTCTATATCCTCCCATTAGAATGTCAAGAACCTAGTCTGTCTTAGACATGGCTGTGTCATCAACATCTAAGTACTGAGTCCTTCCTGGTAGTCAAGAAATATGTGCTAAATGTCAACGTATTATCTATTGTGACTCATCAAACTCCATGGCTCTTTGGATTAAGACTTAGGAGGGCATGCTTTTGATTCAGGGGGAAATCTCAGTGTCTAATTAGTCTCTCTAGTTGGATATATCATCACAGAGAGTATTCTGAGCTACCAGTGCAGCCAGTCACTGAGATGAAGAAGGGGCTGCAAAGTGGGTGGATCAGCTGAAAATGGGATGTAAGTCCCCGAACAAATTTCAGATGACTAGTAGTTTTTTCTATAGTAACAGTGTAGAGCTAACTTAGTTCTGAAAAAAATGCTTCAGAGAGTTTGTTTTTAACTATTAGGCTGTACCAAAAAGCAACTATTAAGATCTTACTATATTGAAAGAATTATCCTAGGTGATGATGGTGATTAATAAAGTAAGGCACCGAGGACTTGTATGAAACTTGGAAGAGAAAGAAATCATTGCCAAATGGAGTGAGTAGGAAGGTATTGTGAAGGAGATGGGAGCTGAGCCAGGCATCGGAGCAAGGGGAGGAATAGATCAGATGGAGGTGAGAGAGGTATGATCAAAAGCATGGTCTCAGGAATGTGCCTAGTGTGTTTGGGATTGCGAAGACTAGTTGGCAGGAAGTAGACCTTGAACATGATGTTGAAAAATTTGGATTTTATCCTGAATTCAGAATGAACTCCTAGGAGTTTCTGAGTGGACCAATAATGAATTAAAATTAGTGTTTCTGAAAAATGAAAGAGAATGACTCAGATGGAGAAGGGAGCCTAGACATGGAAAAGGGGTCCATCAGCTTCCTGCAATTAACTATAATTTGGGCAGACTCTGTCTGGGCCACAACTGTCTCCACTTTCTTCCTGGTAGAGGAAACCAAGAAAAAGAGGCCGCATGCTGTGTGTGGTCTGTGAAGTAGAATCCCTTGCATCCTCTTCAGAGTTAGAGCAGTTGAGAGAGTTGTGAAAAATATTTATTTTCAATTTTATGAAAAATGATTGGTATAGCATTTTATGAAGTTCAGTTCTGATATCAGCAGGACAATGGATTTGTGCAGATTGGGAGCATTTTGTGTGGATTAAGAGCATTTCTGTATCTCAAAGTGCCTTCTGAATCATCAAAGACATTAAATTATGTCAACTAGTATTTAAGGTTAACCAGTTCTTAATGTAATCTGTGTATAATTATAACTGACATATGGGCAAGTAGTAAGTCATTACCTTTAAACTATTTTTTACATATATCATTTGATTGCTGTTGATTGCAGTTGAGAAACATGGATTTTTAGAGGCTCAATGACTTGTTCAAAGTCATTTGGCTAATGGGAAGGAAAGCTTAGGCTCAAACTCATTTCTCTTACTTCAAGCCTTCTCCATCTTGGTGAAAACTGGGAGCTTGTGCTTAATACATACGACACATTCTTACTAACTAGAATACTTAATAATGCTAGAACAAGCAATCTCAGTGGAGTGCGGGGATGAACTATATCTCATATGGTGGAATGCAGTGGGTGTTCAAATACTCATTGATGATAATAATGTTATCTACCATGCTTTCTAAATCAACTTGTCCCAAAGGACATGTATCTTATAATGTTCCTCAAATATATTTAAATTAAATATTTTTAAATTTAATATTGACAATAATGTTCGTATTTCAGTTTTCCAACACTGGGTTTGGAGCTACATAACTTTTAGTTATGGAGCGTGGTTTGCCAGTTTGATCTCATGGAATTTGCAGACAGCATATATGTGCACAGAAACAGAATGGTGCCGGCTGATAGAGAGAGGGTGGTTATGGAGCAAGTGTGGCATGAAATGGACTGTTTGCTTTTTTCCACAGTCTGCTGATTCGACCTGCAAACCCATTCCCCAACACCATGAGCAAAACCTTTAAAAACACAGGGGCCTCCATAAAGATGACTCTGACAATTGCACCGGAGAGATCTTTGACGTTGAGAGAGCCCAGTTCTATACTTATTATTTGGGTCTGGATAATTTTGGTTCCAATATTTATTCCTGGTTAGAAAGTTAAAAACAAGGGTTTAAACACTGTTCACGTGGATAGTGAAAAACATGTTCACTTTTTGCAGTGACCCTGGAAACAGAGGGGGAATTCTTATAAATCACAAAGGAAAATAAATAACTTCACCCATGGAGGGAAAGAGACAGCTTGAGAAAAGGGACTTTGGAAAAAGGCTGTCTCTAGACAGCAGTCTTGTGGTAAGTACTAAATATTCATTTACCACTCTATATGTTTTGGCTGAAAATGCATTATTCTTTGACTGTTATTTCCTGATCCCTGTGCTTTTGAAACCTCTATTTCAGTTACCCCATTAGCAATATCCCGTGGGATTTTGTTTCATTTATTTTTTACTGAGTCAAAAGCCTGTAAATTATTGGAATGTTTGTATAGTGTCTTAATAGGCAAATGTCATAATCTGTCAACATTATATATAATTACATTAATTCCAGCCGAAGTAGACTTTAACCTATACAAAAACACTACTGTACAGCTGATGCCAAATGCTGAGCCTATATAGAGTTGTTCCATCCCTCTTAACTTTGGGGATAAGTTGAACAAGAATTCAATAGAGCTCCAATATTGAAGAGCGAAGAAACTCTTGAGAACTTCTTAGGTATGTAAATGAGTTTAATTGTCCACAAAATTTCTTCTAAATATTTTAATGCTGATGAGCATCATTCTTAATCATATGATTGTGTTTGCTTTTGTGTATGAGAATCTGGTTAGTTCAAGGAAATAGACTCAATCCCTGATTTCTGAAGGTTGGCCACTCTTTAGCCTTTGAGCTCAAATGTGTGGGTCACCTCTTCCCTTCTATAATGCATATGAACAGGTCAGGAAATCAAAGCTGGCAAGTCACTCCTTCCCCTTTTGCTCATGTACTGAGATAGAAGCTAGCTTGGTTCCTTCATTTGCTTATTGTATAGGGATGTGCTTTATTGATTGTATACTCCCAGCAGCTGGCCCAGACTTTGGATCAGAATAGGCATCCCATAAAGTACTGGTTGAATTGATTTATCAGTTGCACTTCTCCAACTCGGCTGATGTAGATCTTACTCTGTCATTGTACAAATTAGCTGTTTACCCCATAACTGCTAAGGTTTCATATCACACACTGTTCATAGACGTGAGTGTCTAGGGATTGAGGAACTTTTGGGTCTAGTTCTTCTTTTGTTATTTGATGCAACTTCTGTATCTCTGAGGGCTGTGCACTGAGCAGCAGACCTTCAGAGGCTAAAAACTTCAATAGCATTTTAAGTTCAACTCCCAATGGTTATGTCCTCTCCTCATCTCTAGTGTCTTCTATCTCTAGGTAGAATATAGTGAAAATTGTGTGTGTGTGTGTGTGTGTGTGTGTGTGTGTGTGTGTGTGTATTTATATCTATTCCTTTTGCAACTTATAGGGAATTGGGATAAAAAGATAATTTCTCAGCCTCTCCTTTGACAAAGAAAACACTTCTTTCATATCAGGCTGCCGCTGGGGTCTGTCTTATGCCCAGGCAGGGACAGAGATGCTCATATAGTGTGATATGAGCAGCGCAGGGAAGATTCTCTTAACACCAAAATATCATCCTTGTTGATTAGTCGCTAAAGCCCAAATTCTTCCATAGATCCCAGAGAATATGCAATGACCATATCAAAGCAGGCATGCTAAGCTATTGTCTTTCAGTAACTCAGAGTAGCACTTACTAATAAAGGTCTTGGATCATTCCCAGGTGTCATCAGATGTGCAGAGTTTTGTGGAGGGAATTGGTAAACAAGAGGGGACAGAATATAGAGAGCCGGAATGCAGGGCTGGGTTGGGGCAAGTAGGGAAGGGGAAGTGGATTAGCGGGAAGGATTGGGTCCCTCTGAACATCAGAGAAAGAGGAAATAGTCTAAATGAAATCTTTGGCCACATTTATATTTTGCTCAGTGATAGGTTGGACTGTGAGCATAAATCAGAGCCTGTCACATTACCAGTGCTAGCGGGAAGCCCCAAACTAAGCTTGTGTTCTCGTTGGCATATGGAGCTACCCCAAGTCTTGTGGGGGCTATGAATCTGTGTTTTGACTTAGAGCCTAAAAGAACACTGTGAAAATGAGAACTTGTTGCCTGGACCACCTAAGAAACTTAATCCTGTTCAATCTCCCTAAATGATGCTTGGGAGAGTTTTTACTCTAGTGAAATACCTCTCTTGTTTCCTAGAGGCAGATTGAGTGTTATAACTGCATGTGTATATGGGAAAATCCTGAAAAACGATGTGGTCATCTGTGACTACATGGCCCAGTACATGGGGTGCTTGCCTGCTCTTCAGTGTTATACTATTAGGCTGGGAGATTGTAATTTTCCCCTCTGTTTTAGTGTTGTGTTCCTTCCTTATAGAAGATACTGCTGCTGGGACAATGACAGCAAGAATATTCTTTTTGACTTGGTTCTTTGAGCATGAGACCCGCTGAAAGTCCCTTGGATTAAATTTATTGTGACTGTCAAGAAGAGGTAGGAGGAGTTGAGATCAAAACCAACTGGCCTGTAGCCCTGACTGGTGTTGCTCACTGGTTAGAACATTGACCCACACACGGAAGGGTTAGGGTTTGATCCCCAGTCAAGGGCACGTGTCTGGGTTGTAGCTTTGGTCCCTGGTCCCTGGCTCTGGAGCATGCCAGAAACAACCCATTGATGTATCTCTCTCACATCTCTATATTTTTCTCTCTCGCCCTCTTCCTCCCTTCCACTCTCTCTAGAAATCAGTGGGGAAAATATCCTAGGGTGAGAATTATTTAAAAAAAGACAAAACAAAAAAAATTCACTGGGCTATAAAGGACTTGAATCTAAGACATGGCCCTCCTTTAGGATCCATGAAATCATACAAATAACTAGGCAAGGAACACAGAGGGATGATTGTAGGGAAGGTGGCTGGGAAATATAAGAGAAAAAAAGGGGAAACACATCATATAATTACCAAGGCATGTTTATTTTATGATATTTTTATAATTTTTATTTTTATTTTTAGAGAGGGATGAAAAGATGAAGGGTGCAGAGAGAGAGAGAGAGAGAGAGAGAGAGAGAGAGAGAGAGGGAGATGGTGAGAGGGACTAAGAAACATGAACATGAGAGAGACTAAATTGGGAATGGTTTATATAGTCCCCTCACTTTGCAGAAGGAGTAGTTAATACCCAACAAAGTTCAATGCTTTTCCTGAGGTCCTACAAATAGGATACAACCAGGAGTAGAATGGCAGTTTTCTGCCTGTTTCTTCAGGCCTTTATCTCTCACTGTGTGTATGATACCCCAGTAAGAGGAGAGGTCCTTTTGGAAAACTGACCAGAGGAAAGAGAAACATTAAATCCTTCAGCCTTGAAACCCCCGCGTGTCATGGTGACCTGTGTGTAGGACAGTGAGAAGGCCCAGAGGTAATTTCCAGTTTTCACTTTTGCAGGAAAAATTCCTAATAATTGACTGTGAGAGTAAGGTACTATTAACTTCATTACACTCTTTATTATACATCTTTATTTTCAATCAAATCATGAAGTGTGGAGTAGAAATTATAGCTCCCTTGCAGCAAGTTACCATTTTTAGGCTGGATGAACCACAGAGTGCAGAGACTCACACTCAGATTCTAAAACAAACTTCCAGTGGGGGAAGTGAGTTTGCGGTTCTTAGTCACAATTTTGCTTTCAGAGCATGATACAGGGGAGGGTGTGAGTGTGTGTGTGTGTGTGTGTGTGTGTGTGTGTACTCTGGTAATGCTGAACTATTCTTTGATGTTGATGATTTTTTACTTGATAAATCATTCCTTTTAAGAAGAAAGTGACAGGTAAGTGAAACTGAAATGAGAAATTTGTTTCAATGTTGGGGGTAAAGACCCGAGAGCAAGAAAAGTGACTGCAAGTGAGCCTGCCCAGTGGGAGTGTGCAAGCAGCTGCATATCCCCACAAGTAGTCTTCTCACTGAAAACAACAAAATCGCCCTAGAAACTGAGGCCTCCCTTGACCCAAAGCTGTTCAGCTCACCTCAGGATGATTTTTGATCAGAAAAAGTCCGCATTTCACACTGTGCTCTTTTATTTGCAGGAATCACTCCCAGGCTTCCTCTGCAGCTATTTGACACATGTCTCTGTGATAACATAACTGCTGAGAAGGCTGGGGAGTGCGTTATCTTTTTTACCAGCTCACGTTTCAATGGCAAACATTCTCTTTTAATTTGGGGAAAAATTACCTTTTGCTTTTAAGCACAGATAGGAGTAGCAGTTTCTCTTATGAATGATGAATTCTTTCCTGGTGTCCCCATTCCTTTCTCCCCCACTGAAAGGAAAACAAAACGTTGGCCTTGCGCAGTCCTCAGCTGTGACGGCAGGGCCGGTTGATGGACTTCCAGAAGCAGGAAAGGCCCCAATTAGGCCCTTCAGTTCATCCTTCATCCTCTTGACAGTTTACAAGCAAATCATTAGAGTAATTAGGCCTTCCACAGCACACATTAATTAGACCAATCATCACGCGTCTTTGCAAGTCTGCTTTATATTGAGGTGCTTTCGTAGCTGTGGGATGTGCTGGATAGTTGCCACTCTCTCCTCCAGATACACCCCATCCCCTGTTCCTGGTGTGCACCCCTGGAGGAGGTAGTACAGGGATCTTGTCAAAAGGATCTCTGGGTTTGTGGCATCTGGTTGGGTTTGGCCAGTGGAAGGACCTAGCAGGATATCAGTGGTTGGGAGGAGAAAGAGGTCAAAGTCACTGTTTTCCTGCTCTCTGCCTGCCTGGTCGTGGGCCACAGTGATTGGACTCCTTTGCCTGTGATCACAGTGTTTGTTGGGTGACTCTCTGGCACAGCCCTGGCTGCAGCCATCACCAGCCCTTCTGTGTTCTGGCCCTTCGTCTTCCCCACGCGCCTCAGGCTTCTGGGCACTAGTGACTTCGGGTGCTTCTCGCCTGTCTCATGTTGGTTTGCTTTAGGTCTGCTTACCTTTATTGAAAATTCCTTACTGATTCTCCTCAAGTAGATGCATTGAGTGGCCATCTTATTCCTGCAGGGTTCCCCTGACTGATAACAGGAAATATCCCCAGGGTATGGAAGCTGACCAATAAGCAGGAAAGTAGTATATAACATGGAGGAGGCAAACTGTGTGCTGCTGACAGGGCCAGGAGCCGGGATCATGGTGGGAGGCAGCGAGGAGGCTCCGTGAAGGAGCTGTCGTTAGAGCTGTGCTTTGGAGCAATGGAGAGAGTTTGGTAGGCGAGGTTTGGGATGGAAGAGAAGATGCAACCCAAGGATATTGTCCTATATCCCTGGTGACAACTAATTTTATTGCCGAATTATTTTTTTCCCAGGGAAACGTCCTCCTTATATCAAGTTTTGATGGTTAGTATAGGTCAGCGTGACTGAGCCAGAGATGGCCAGGTGGCTGTCAGAATGTTCTGTCTGGGGGTGTCTGGGAGGCGTTTCTAGAGGAGAGTAGCATAGACTGAGTAAAGGTGGCCCTCACCTACGTGAGTGGGCACCATCTCATCTGTGAGGGCCTGCCTAGAGCAAACAGGCAGAGGAGGGCAAGTTTGCTCTCTGCACGAGCTCCCACATCTCCTGCCCTCAGACATTGATTCTCCTGGTGCTTGGGCCTTTGGCCTTGGACTGGGACTTACACCTGGTTCTTAGGCCTTGGCATTTGGACCAGAAATATACCACCAGCTTTCCTGGGCCTGCAGCTTTCCTGCAGATTATGGGACTTCTCAGCCTTTCTAATCACTCAAGTCAATATCAAAGCAAGGGTCAGCAAAGTCTGTAACAAGGCAGACAGGAAATGTTCTCGGCTCTGCAGGTCAATTGAGCAGACACAGCTACTCTGTTCTTGTAGAGGAGAGCAGCCACAGACAGTACATGAATAAATGGGTGTGATTTATGTTCCAATAAAACTTTATTTACCAAGGCAGGCAGCATGCTGGATTCTAAGAGCTCCACCCACAGGAGGGAAATGGCAAACTCGATAGTGCACTTTTCCTGAGTGCTAACTCTGAGTCATGGCTTGTTTCCATCCTCAGGACATGCAATCTGTCCAGGCAAGCAAAGGAACAGGTTTGGGCTGTTACAAAAAGATGCATGGACACAAGTCACAAGAGGTTGAGCAAAGGGAAATAGTTTAGAAAGCTCAAAACTCACAGAAGCTTTTTCTAAACACAAAATAGGGGCATGGTGAGTATTGCTCGGTGCAGCCAGTAGATTATGAAAACTAAGGGGGAAAAAATCTAAGTTTTATAGTGCTTCAGGCATGCTATAGCCTTTAATCTCTGGTGCTGCATTTAGACCACCCTCACCATGGGGATGCTTGATGGAGCACAAACTACAGCTTTCTAGGTAAGATGTCTAGTTATGAAATCCCAGCTTCCCTTGGCCCTTTCTAATGCTTTGCCCGTTTCTCCTCTGTTAGATTACAAGAGGCTTTTTTTTTTTAATCTCAGGGGGGAATAGTATCATTATACTTAACCTGGTAATTAATTAATAGGGAAGGAACAAAGGGAGGACCAAGTAGATGCATGCCCAGTAAAGTCTGGGTGACGTAGGAAAGATATCTACCTATCAGTCACACCTGGGAGCAGGTCATTGGCCAAAATAGGTGTGGCCACTGCAAGAGCATGAAATCTGAGCTATATAAGCTCCTGAGCAAAGGACTTCCCTCTCTTCCTCTTGGTTTCCTTGTTGCAGGGGTGTGCTCTCACACGCCTGCATTTGCCCACAAGGCTCACAGCCATGTCGACCCCACACACAATGGAATGATGGACTGTGACTAGCCTGATGCTACACAGGACCCAGCTCCACCAGGGAATGGTCACTCTGTACACTGGCTTTGCTTTTAGCTCTGCCGCATCCCCAGCTGCATCTTTTCCAGGATTGCCTTAAGGGGAACTGGATTTTGCAACCCAAGGATGTAAATTCACGCAAATAAAGCTTTCTACCCCATCTCATCATCCCATGGGGGCCTCTGAAAATTCTTTAAAATATATTCTTTATTTATTTTTTGAGAAAGAGAGAAAGAAAAAAAGAAAAAGAGAGAGAAACATCACTGTTAGAGAGAAACATCGATCGGCTGCTTCCCACATGCACCCTGATCAGGATCAAGCCTGAAAACGAGGCCTATGCCCTGACCAGGAATCAAACCAGCAACCCTTTGGTGCATAGACAATGCCAACCAATTAGTCACATTGGCCAGGGTCCCCCGGAAATTTTTATTTCAGCAGCTCCCCAAGAACCCCACTCCCACTAGCAATGGAGAAGTTCCACCTGCGCAATTGTTGGATAACACTACTACATAAAGTCTGGTGTACTCAGTGCCCCTGACTCTTGGACAGCTGCCCTGTGCAAAGCCTGGCCCTTGTCCTCTGGTGTCAGGTTTGAGATTTCCCAAGGAAGCATCAAGGGGAGGAGGGTCAGGAACAAGAGGGAGCTGCTTATCCCACACTGCGTCACTGCTCCTGACAGGCTGCTAGCCCAGCTGTTCCCTACAAACCCTAGTGGGTAAGGAGACCCTGCCCTGGAGCCAGGGTTTGGGAGGTGTGGTGGTGTTTGAGGATCCAATCAAGGCTCCTTTGGATAAAAACAGCAAGAGTAGAGCAGACCCACTTTAGCCTGCGCTAGCAACCTTCCCAAAGTGACATGCCAAATCTTTCCTGTTCTCCCCGTAAAGTGGAAGTGGCAGAGTTAGAAAAGTGTCCAATTCCTAAGTGCATGTTTACCCAGTGAATCCGCCCACCAGCTTAGCTGAGCCCATCATGGCAGGTCAGGAAAACGCTGGAGAAATGTCCTGTCCAGCTGCCCTCCAGCAGCACAGGTCCCTGGGGACTACGGATGGCGTTGGGGCAGGTGGGCTGACAGAAGGCAGGGGAGGCTTGGCCAGGTAGGCACAGCCCACAGTACTTGGTTGCTAAGGGTCGTAATGGGCTCTGGACAAGCAGGGAGAGACCAGAACCCAAGGAGAACAGTGCTAGGAGGTGTGAGCAGCACCCAGCACCACCACTGAGGCCAGAGACTGATGGGGGCAGGCCAGAGGAGCAGAAGCAGAACACATCCAAGCAGTGAGCATGGAGAAGGTCAACAGTGGGGCTGACAGTCTAACATTGAAACCATTTTAGCAGACAGCTCAGCATGTTCAGGCAGAGAATCCAGCATTGAGGTTAGCCAGGAAGGCTTCTTTCCCTGAGAATGTATTAAGGTTTGCTCTGTGCCAGGCACTCTGCTCCATGCGTTAGATGGAAACTGTCATTTAATACTTATGACAGCCCTGTGAGGTGGAACTCTGTTCCTATTTTACAAAGCGGAAATCTGAAGCTTAACAAGTTAATAACTTCCTCAAGGTTATAGAACTGGTGAGTGATAGATCTGGGATTTCAAGGCGGGTCTGGCTTCATACCACCCTGGGAATGCGCAGCTAGCAGCATGGAGGCCGAAACTTTTCCATTCCAGTAATGGGAGCTCCTCGCATGGTGCTTCCCGGTCTCGGAGAGCCCCAGCCTCAACAGAGCTGGATGTTTACATGTGGATCAGCACGGCGGCTGTGCCCAGCTTACCGATGAGAGAGGCCAGGTCTGATTTCCCAGGATAATTTCAAAGGAGGTGGGAAAGGAAGGCTTTACAAAGAAGAAAGATTATACATGTTGGAACTTGGTCTAGGCCTGATTTCTGGTCTTGTGCTCTTTTTCTGATTAAGCAGGTCTTGAAACCAACTTCTACAGAGATTCAAGTTTATAATAGTAGCATATACATAATATATAATGTCTGCAATTTTATATTTTTACCCACATGAGGACTGATTGTATGAGGTGGGATTATTGACTAGAGTGAGAGTAGAGTAGGGGGGAAGTGGCACATCCAGAGTATGGCTAGATGTCCCCCAGCATGTACTTTGGCTCATCACTTGAGTGATGGTCCTACCAGATGGCCGTGCATTGTCTTGGCTGGGCCACTGGCAACGGAAGTGGGTAAGGAGCCAGCATCATTTCCCAGGAGGAGATTCTCTCCATATTGCCATTTATTTGCTCACCACTTGCAACTGGTGCTCCCTCCTCTGATGTCACCTGAAGGAATGTCTGCCTGCATTGTGGTGATGACTTTCCCCGATGACGCTTCTCTCTCCTTCTTTCTTCTTCTCATCATTGAAAATAAGACAGCCTGCCATCATAACCGTATTTCCCTGAGTTCTGATTACAATGCCCTTTCCTGTTCTGGACTTTGTCACTGCATTTAACACTGTCATACATGTCTAGAGCAATTTCTCAATCAAGGCACTCTTGACATTCTGAACCCTATATTTCTTTCTTTATTATTATTATTATTTATTATTATTATTATTATTTTTATTGTAAGGGAACTGTCCTGTGCATTGTGGGATGTTTAGCAGCATCCGGGCCTCTACCTACTGGGTACCATTATCACCCTCCCCTAGTTGTGACAACCAAAAATCTGTCTCCAGACACTGCCAGATGTCCCTTGGAAGGCAGCATCAGTCCCGACTGAACTGAACTGTATGCTCCCAGAAGACATGAGCCATGTCAGACTCACATTTGTGTCCCTAAAGTCTGACCCATAGAAAACACTCAGTGAAATGAATAGATGAGGAGTGAACTGAGCAGTGAGTTCATGAGCTGAGTACATACTAGCAGGTGGCACTCAATATGGAGTGAGGGAAACTACCTGGAGAAGGCACCAGTGGCTTGTTGGGAAGGTTGGAGGGGGTAGATGACACCCTGCTCTTCGGCTTTGTTCAAGGATGATTCTAGTGTGTACATAGACTTTTACATCAGAGATTATTAACATGATATCTGGATCCTCTTGAGTCCCAAGGTGTTTGATACATCTATGAAAAGACTCCAAAGGTTTTGACTTCTTTGAAATATATTGTATTAGATTTTTTTTGTATGCATATGTGCATTTTTCTGGGGATCAAGTCCATAGGTACAAGCAGATTCTCAAAGGTATCTGTGACCCACTAATGTTTAGGTAGCTTTACCTTCCATTGTCTAGCAAGCCCGGCCCATAGCACCTGCACACAGATGGCTTCCCTTGCCCAGGTCACAGGCCAGGGTCTCAGCAGCACCTGCTCCTCTGTATTCATGTGGCTGCAGTGAGTGCTGTCGCTGGCCTCAGGTGTAGCTCTGTGCACATGTAGGTCTCAGAAATCAAAATAGGAACTGGAAACATTTTGCAAGCCTTTTTCAAATGCTGTTATTGATTGGAGATGAAATGATGTTCCTTCTGTAGCAGAAGTAAGTACAAATGAGCAGAGATATTTGCTTGGCATGTTCTGTATTTTCTTAGGGCACAGAGATCAGAGATCTGCTTGGCATTCTCCTGGTGTCTCACCACTTTTCAACAATGGGACTCATCAGATCATACAAGTTTCCATGGCAACTGAGTTTCTTGCATCATCCTCTGGCTGTCTAAGATCGTCCCGTGGCAGCCTTTCTAGTGCTTTGTCCGTAACAAGAGGTAGAGTTTTCATTGATTCCTTGAAAGCTGCTCCTCGAATCCAGTCGGCACTTGGGTATTCTCACTGATGGGCGGCTGCTCTTCTTTCTGGAGTTCCTAACTGGTCAGCTCGGGAACTGAGCTGCTATGAGGTTCAAAGCCCTGTGAAGTGCTAAGAGTGAAGACCTAAGTGAGTGCTGAGAAATGCGAAGCATGATTTCTGCTTTCCACAGCTTTTAAAAAATGTGGTGACATGTTCACAAATCATGGTACTATAACACCAGCAGGTACACAGTGGTGCAAACAAGAATGATGGGATTTATAAAAAGGAGGTTGCTCTCTGGCTGTATTGATCAGGGAGGGCTTCCCCAAGGAGGAGAGCTTTCAGATCCCCCTCTACGAAATTGGTCCAGATTTAATCTATGGTGTTCCTGCATTCCCTGAAGCAAAACTTTATTGAGAAAACCACGGTGTCTTAAAAGAACAGTGTATGACTCCAAGGTGCTGGGTTTATATTTGAGGAATTGCTGAGACCCTAAGCAGGCTCCACTGTAATCCTGAATTATCATCTTAACTTTCCTCTTGTCCCCTGTAGCCACCCCTCCCCACCAATCCTGAATTATCATCTTAACTTTCCTCTTGTCCCCTGTAGCCACCCCTCCCCACCTTCTGTTAATGTTCTTACCCATACCTCCTGGTGCATGGCAGCTTGCGTCGCACAGCTAAATCATGTCGATTTCCTTTCTTCTCCTTCATTCATCAGTATGTGTTAGACTAGTGGTACATATATTAGCTGTATTTCAGCAGCCTGTCTCACACTAATTTACCAGCCGCTACAGTAGTTCATCATTATTAATTAATATTTATTAAGCATCCATGGGGTTAAGGCTGTGAATTAGGCAGTATTTTCATTACTTTCTGTTGAATTGCCATCTTCTGTTCCCTGGGCTCAGCTGAGCCAGTATTTAGGATCTTTCTTCCAGTTTTCTATTCATGTGACAGCCCTCACATTCATCCCAACGTCAATTAATATTTCATGAGTACATCCAGGGGCCATTGCATTAAAACGCTTCACTTAACCCCAGATGCACTGCCTCCATTCTGTCCCTTTCATGTTCTAATTCTGCAGATCTCCTAACACGAAATCCCATTTGTCAAGGATGCTCTCTACAAGACCAAACCATGGTTCATCCTGGTTCCTTCACATGCCAGGCAGTTCCAGACGTTTCCTCCTCATGAATCTCACTTCCCTAACGAAGCTTAATGGATCATAATTGTCCGTTTCCGAAGATGCCTCCGAGGACTGTCTGCCTCCTATCTTTCAGCACCTTTCTGCTTCTTAGTTATCAGCATTTGCCTTCAGGTTGGTAGGTTTCTTAATACAAAGTAATTGATTGACTGCTCTTATGCACATAGATGTGTGGAGGAAATGAAATCATTTGGTGTGATAAATTCTGGGACCCATCTGTCAGAGCCAGCAGGGGGGCTGTTTTCCAGGGCCTGGCATCCCTCAAAATGGGAAGGCCAAGAAGGCTGGTCATGTCCACCAGGGGTGGGCATGGACTGAGATGATGTCCCTGAAGGCATCAACCCAATATGACGACCCTGGCTCGCGCTGTCCTTCCCTCCTCACTGAGTGCCATCCCGCCACATGGCAGGGGAGATCTCCTGGGCTAACTTTGAGTTCTGCTGGTAGGTCCCTGAGGCAGACTGTCTGACCTAATTCCTACCTGGTGAGGTGTAGCCAGAGGAAGTGAAGGCAGAAGAGAGCCGGGTCTGTTGTGGTTGGCATGCCTCGCCCTCTTAGCAGCACCTGCATAACCTCCCATAGTTTTGCCTACAAAGACTACATCAGTGATATTGTTTCCCTACTTCCTGTGTCAGTGGAGGCCCTGGAAGGAAACAGGCACAGAGGCACTGCGTTAGCTCCCAGTGTGTATTCAAGTAAGGCGATGGACTGGAGCTTACCAAAGGGCCTCTTATAAAGGGAGGGCAGGATGTAAGGCACTTAACAAGGTAACAGTGCAGCACCCTGAGGCTAACACAGTGGGCCCATTGCCATTGTTGTGCGTGAAAGGGCAAGAAGGCAGTGGCCACAGGACCATGTGGCGACAGGAGAGAGCCACTTGGCAGGAAATGTTGCCTTAGGTGAAGGATGCAGTCAACCAGTGTTGCCCAGCGATGGGGAATAAGGCCGTGAAAACTCCCGCTGCATTCCCCTCCCACTCTCCAGGGCTCTGCTGCCAACTCCCATTCGCCGAACCCAACTGGAAGCCAGATGCTAGGTGCCCACCTAGCATCCTGGGACCCAGAGCAGGATAGAGAAGGGTGGGGTGTGCATGTGTAGGGGCCCACAGACTGTGTCCAGCCCCTGATTCTGTATAACATACATCCTGCCTACCCTCTCTTCCCACATTTCTAGAATGAGAAGAAAACACAATCCTAAGTCAGACTAGTTTAGTATTTACATATTGTTAGATATGGATTCCTATGTGTCACTTTGGTTTGACCAGAACAATATTCTGTGCCACCTTCGCAGCATAAGTTCCCTGTGGCCAGTGACATGGTCTTCTCCCAGGGGTCCTGGTGAGAAAGCCCAGGGCAGGACTGTGTGTGGTCAGTGTCTGGAGTGCCCAAGGTGCACGGGTCCTGCATTGGATTCCAAATGTGCACATTTGGAATTGAGGTTAACCCTTTAGCAGATATAGGGCCTCAAGAAGTTTCTTAAACTCTGAATCTTCGTGCCCTCCATAATGGGCTGACCGTGAGGGTGAAGGGAAATAAGGACCAAGAAGTTGTTGTGGACACTGTAGGACTCTATGCAAAGGAAAGATCCTGATATTATGGCAGTGACGCAGCTCTACCTGCTAAACATTATCAAAAATACAGCAATAGTGGCAGCCCTAGGAAGAAACAGGGACCAAGAACCTACTGTGTACCGAGAGCCTACTGTGTACAGCACGCTCATCTCATGCAAAGGCTGCAGGGGAAGCATATTCCATGGATGTAGGGGGAAGAACGGGCTGGCTGTGGGATCAGCCTGAATGGGGTTCCAGTCACAGCCGCCAGCACTGCCTAGCCTGTGTGAGCCTGGCCAGGACACTGTACCCTCTCTGCACCTCCTCGTC
The DNA here is from genome assembly GCA_026230045.1 of Corynorhinus townsendii. Taxonomy (NCBI): domain Eukaryota; kingdom Metazoa; phylum Chordata; class Mammalia; order Chiroptera; family Vespertilionidae; genus Corynorhinus; species Corynorhinus townsendii. The sequence continues at coordinate 80,133,501 of JAPDVU010000005.1, forward strand.
TCCTCTCTGTGAGGAGGTGATCCTGTTTTACTCAGAGGGCTGTGGGAAGGTAGGATAGGATTCCGTTAGAGCACACAGAGTCTGCCTGGCTCACAGTCTCGGCCTCCACACCGAAAACCCGTGGAGCCGCTGATGTGGTGACCCAGATGGCAGCTTTCTTTGTCTGCAGATGGCAGGAGACATTCAGAAAAAATAGTGTTGAATGGTTGGTTTGCATATACTCATATATGATGTTTAAAAACTGAAAGGCATAGCGTGATGTTATCAGCCAGAATGTTCGCCAGGTGTTAACTCCGGGTTGTGTCTGACCAAACCTTTGGATTCCTTTCTTCTTCCAGTTGCTTAGTAGTTGCCCGTTAAAGAGCTCCAGACCTTCTTATGTGGGGTGTTATACTCTTCTGGAATGGCTGGCCTCCTGCTCTCACTCTTGAAGCTCAGCCAATGTCTATTTATAACAGCCAGTTTTATTCCAAAGCTTCCAGAAGTGCCCAGAGCCTTCCAAGCAAGTGCATAATGACGCCCTGTGCACAGGGCTTGCTGTGTCTCTGTCTCAGGCCTGTGCCCCGATAGAATCAGGCTGGAGACTGGGCCGCAGAGCCCTCCTTTGTTTGTCTTAGGCCTTCGGTTGCTTTGAGCTGTGCCAGCCTGGAGCAGCGGGAGATGAGATCTGGGGAAGGGGTTGGGGATCACTTCCCATGTGACTCCCTCTCTTTGCTGCGATGGGGAAGACAGACTCCAAGGGGTTGACGCAGGAAAGATTTCCCACTACATAAAGAGAATGAAAGAGGAAGCAGGGTCCCAGTGGCCTCTTGCCAGGCCCCAGGAATGCGCCAACCCTGGGAATTGGCCCCTGGCCAGACTACTCAGGGGCTGCTGACTTGGGAAAACTGGCTTTCTGACGGTTGCCAAGAATACAGACAATGGTCTTTTGGATCGTGCACTTTTGAAAGTTAGGCTTTTGTTTTATTATCACCAAAGGTAACATTTATTGGGCACCTATGTATGCATGCCAAAAGATAAAATGCATGATTGGAAGTCAGTGTAACTTAAACTGAGCAGAAACACTAGGTCCTTCTATAATATTTCCAGCCTGCTTCTAATTAGGCCTAATCCTTTGCTTGGGTAAGTTGCTACCTTAGATGTGAGCACAAGTGGTGCTGAACTTCTAGAATTAAAATTAGTTCTGAAGTGCTTAAGTGAGCTGTATTGTCACCTGAAAGAGTTGGTGTAAATGGGACGTGCTTATTCCATTGTCATTCAGTCAAGAAAGGGTTTGAGAGCATGAAGTACAGAGTTGGTATCCTCTGGGAAGGGAAGAGACCAAGACCCAGCCACTGGTTTAGCATAGAGTAACCCTGACATGTATAAACACTGAATTCTGGGATGGGAAAGGGGGGGCCAATTATACACTCCCCTCAATGTGTCATCATTTAGTGTGAAATGATGATGATGGTGTTATTGAGATATCAGATGACCTTAAAATATTCCATATGTGTTTTTTTTAAGTTTTCATTTATTTTAGAAGAGGGGGAAGGAGGGGGGGGAGAGAGAGAGAGAGAGAGAGAGAGAGAGAGAGAGAGAGAGAGAGAGAGAGAGAGAGAGAGATGAGGAAAACATTGATCAACTGTCTCCTGCACACCCACTACTGGAGATTGAGCCTGCAACCCGGGCCTGTGCCCTGACCAGGAATTGAACCAGGGACCTCTAGGTGTACTGGATGATGCTCAACCAACTGAACCACACTAGCCAGGGCTCCATATGGTTTTTTTTGTTGTTGTTCCCATTTGAATAAGTGCTATTGATAATAACAATAATAACAACTAACATTTTAGAGTATGTACTGTATCCTTGGTGCTGGACTTAAATATTTTATTTATATTAGCTCATTTAATTTTCACAACTTTACAGGGAGGTACTGTACTATAATATTCCCTTATACAGATGAAGAAACCGAGGCTCAGAAATTAAATAGTTTGTCCAAAATCACAAGACTGGTAAATACCACACCTGCACCACCGCCATGTATCTTCAGCTCATTTCATAATGGAGAGGAGCATGCCTCTCTGTGCTTTAATCGGTGAGGTTTTTGCCTTCCCTTTCCCATGCGATGGGATGGCTAATCCCAGGATGCCATCTTCTGTAGGGTTCATTGCCATGGCTTCAGTGGCCGTTTATAGTGGCTCTTCTCACAGCGGTTAGTTCCCCTCAGCTTGGAGCCCTTTGTTCAAATAACAGTGTGGCCTCCCCCTTGGGCAGGATCCTTCCTTCGCTCTGTGCTGAAGGGTTCTGGCAGGGTTCTGAGCAGGGGAGAGTGGGGAGGGTTTCTCTGGAGCAGTGCTGGGAGCATGCAGGTCTGAACCCGAGGTTGACACCCGCATGCCCAGTTTTAAGAAAGTCCTACTTGTGAATCCAGATTGATATAAGAGACACATCAGAGATTGCTTTTCCCTCTTTCCAGAGAGATTCCTCACATGACAAAGGGCTTGCCAGAGAGTTCTTTAAATAGACTTTAATGCATTTTAAATTGAATTAAGTTTCAAAATTCAATTCCCGGTAGTAGTTTCCCATGGAGCTAAATGTCCGACATCTGACTTTTTTCCCTGTTATGGAAAACAGATCATCGATGATATTTTGGGTTCAAGCGCTTTCCCCTGGAGCACTGAGGGGCTGGGGAGCTGTCAGGGGCATGGAGGGAGTTTTCACTCTGGGGACGAAGGTGAGCGTCACAGCCAGACTCCCAGGCCTCTGCTCCTCCCTGGAGTTGCCTTTTTTTCCCTTTATTCACTAATTTTTCAATTATATCTGACATTCAGTATTATTTTATAATAGTTTCAGGTGTACAGCACAGTGGTTAGACAATGCTGTAACTTACACGGTGATCCCCTGATAATTCTAGTTCCCATCTGGCACCCTGCAGTTATTACATACAATCTTTCTTCACCCTGGGCAGCTCGGGTGGGGGATCCACAGTGTGCTCTGTAATAAAGAGAGGTGCACCCTACAGGTAATCCAGAGTGACTCACACATCATACCCCACCAGCACATCTCTGAAGGTCTGGCTTGTGAGTCCATAAAAGAAGTTCTCTCATTGCAAACTATATCCATTAAGTATTTATTTTTATACATATTATGAGTCCAAATCTTCTGAGTAGATGAAAGAGAAAGTATAAGGGGGAGGAAATTAACTTAGATTTAGATTATTAGCCATTGGTGATATGCTAGGCATTACATAGATCCATTATACATATTTTAAATTATCTTTTATTAAAAAATATTTATTGTGCTTGATTCTCCACAGAATTATGTGGCGAACAAGACAGCTGATGTCCTTCTCTCCTGAAGCTAACATTCAAATAATCCTCCCCATAATCTGTGGTTTATGCATCATGATTCCCATTTTAGAGATGTGGAGACTGAGGCTCAAAAGGGTTAAATAACTTGCTCTAAGTCACATAAGTTGGTAAGAGTTGGTACTGAGTTTCTGAATCAGCACCAAATTTGACCAAAAGCCAGTTTCTTAGTTTTTCTATAAAAACACTATTTGCAGCACTGAATTAAGGACCAGATCTATATTACTTTGGTAGTTGAACATTGTCTGGAAATAAGAAAAATAATGTTTTAAATGAGGAATTAACTAGAATGGGTCTTAGTATACTATGAGCAAGAAGATAGTTCATCCTTTTTCCTATGTGATTCCCAGGCCCCAGTGGAAAATTAGCAAAGGAAAAACACTGGTTATGAGTGAAAGCATCACCATGCAAGTCACATATTTGGTATTCAGAGGCCTTTGCCCCGAGAGTTCCAGCTAAAGATTACTGCCCCTGTTGATAAGCATGTTGCTCAGGGTTCCTGAGAAAGGAAAATGAAATTGGTTAATAGAAATGATGTGCAGTTCTTAGTGCCATAAAGCACGTAAGAGCCAGTCCTGCACTGGCTATCTGTGTGCCCTCCTCAAATCCTCTAGCCCAGTGGTTCCCAATGTGGGGCACACACCCCACAGGGGTGCAATTTGATTTTTAAGGGGGGCAATTCAAGAATGAGTTATTAAAAGTGATTTTTTTTGCATTTCCTGTGGTTCCAGGGGCCTCATCTACAGTATGTATATATACATTGTGACATATTTATGCATTTCAGTTCTCTATTATATGTTTTAAAACTTTATTTGCTATTGTTTCATATCACATCATGTTATTATTTTCTTAACAATTTCTTAGTGAGTTCTTCCTCTGTACTTCAACTGTCCTCTCATTCTTTTTTTTTCTTTCATAGATGCCATGTTCTTTAGAAGCCTGTTTAGACCAAGTTAATGGCCTTTTAGACTTCCCCCATGTGAATAGGAGTTCAATTTTTGAATAAGAATTGTATGTCACGGGGGAGGGAGACATCAGGATTTTAGAGACGCTTAGGTGGGGCATGGCCAAGAAAAGGTGGGGAATCACTGCTCTAGCCTTTTCTGAGCCTTCACTCTCTACTTCCTTCTGGACTTTTATAAAGATCAAGTGACATGAGAACAAAAAAATTGTTTGAGAAAGTTAAAAATTATATCCCAGTAGCAATGAGAACTGTGATCATTATAGAATGGGCCTTGACTTGTTTACATTTACACCGCAGTGCCTGGTAGAGGGGAGCATTCAGCCACGTTGCATGATGCTGGGTGGAAGAAATGAATTGTGACAATCACTCTATGAAAGTAAGAACAGGTGAAAGGAAAATGAATGACAGCAGTCACTCTGTTGAAGCAAAAACAGTGTTATTGCCAGTGGCACTGGCTTTGTTCCTTCTATGCATCTCTTTACTACTAAGTAAACTTTTCTTTGAGAGAATATTGTGAGTGGTCCACATACTCTTGATTAACCACGGGCAGCTGGCTCCTGGGAGCTGGAGGGACTTCTTTCCTCTCTCACTTGGAAGGAAGCAGGTTTACTCACTTGAGTGGCTTCTCAGGACATTCCCGATGACGCCACCTTCACTTAAGGCCCCAGCTTCACAGGGGAGCTTCAGTATTTTTCAGACACAGTTGGAAGCTTAGTATTCATTCACTGATTAATGAAATATCATGGAGCACCTTATGTTCAAGGCACTCCTATTAAGATCTTTAAAAATACAGCTATTTTTAAGATTCAGTATATTTTTCTTTGAATTTTTGCAGTGCCTGCCTCAGAGCTCTAGTGGAAGCCACCCTGATGGAAATCAGAGAGGCTCACGGTGTGTGCTTGCAGAGCTGCATTCAGTACTGTTTTCCTGTGTGGCCCTTGTGAATACCAGGTATAATGTGGACATAAAACGGAGAGAGGGTAGAGGACTGAGTCCATCTTGAAACTGGAATAAATGTCTGGAGACAGGCCACTGGCCAAAGGAAAACGACTAGAAAAAGCAAATGGACAACAACAACAAAACACACACACACACACACACACACACACACACACACACACACACACACAGAACTGCATCCCAATAAATGGGTCTAATTTCTTCTCTGTTCTCTCAGCCCTCAGAAATCCCAGCATTTATGGGACTCCCCAGAGTGAAAAAGGACCATGGCCTATAATGCCCGTGTGGATGAGGGTTAGCACAAGGCCATTGAATTGGCACATTACAAGCCAAGAATTATGTTTTCTGTCCATTTCCCAAGCTAGGTAAATCCAGTGTATTTGGGAAGAGGCACATAGGAACCAGATGAAGATATGCACAGGTGACCAGATGAAGCTATAGTGGAGTGCTGAGATGTCAGGGAAAGCAAAGCCAGTTACCACACACATGTGTGGTGAATAGGCCTCAGAAATCTGGGGATGCTCTATGCCAAGTATTGGCTGTTAATGCTACTTATCAGATTTTGTAGTTAGTGTTCTCGTCACATTTTTCAGATATTCCCAGGAGGATTGGGAAATGAGAAGGTGCCACATGATGGAATTTCTTGAAAGTAATTATCTGAGAGAATTCATAGAAAATTGAATGGACTAAGGTTCACACTTGAATAAGATTCACCATCATCCATAACAATGTATAAATGTATCTATTAGGAAAGTTAATAACTTAGCTATTGCTAATAGTAACCAGTTAGGTCTGAACATCAGAACTAATCAAATCAAGATTTCTGTGTCCATATTCTTTTTATACACACCCAATATGTTGTCTAAATAAATGAATAAACACAACTTTAATCCTTAGTATATAATTAAAATGCTTGAGCTCTCTATTCTTACTCGATAAATAAAGTTTCATTAGTAAAGTTAAAATTAAATTGGCTGGAATCTCAGTTAAAAACCTGTCTGTGGAATCTAAGTTCTAGTACTTGTTTGTAGAAATCCTCGATGTAATTAATTTTTATATCTCAATTACTAAGTTCCTTTGATTGAATCAACAAAGGTTAATTAAGGACTCAACTTGTATAATTATACTTAAGTAGGCAGAGTCATTGTAACTACTGTTTTTTCAGTCAGGCCAACTCACTTTGATGGCAAGCTTCTATAGGAAAAAATCTTTGTAGTCATTGTTGCCATGTCCCCAGAATATAATGCAGTGGCCAGCACACAGTAGGACCCAGCAAATGCTTGGGAAGTGAACTTCTGAGTGGCTATGGGCTCCACAATTCTGGTCTCAGCTCTCTGGCTGAGTCACTCTGAACAAATTCTCCTTTGTCTTCTGAGCTTTATCTTTATCTTTTTCTTTGTGATCCGTTGACAAGGCCCAGGGATCTGCCGCGCGCCTTGGAGCTGAAGGATTCTATGATATCTAGTGTCTAGCAGGGAATGAGGATACCAAAGAAGGAAAAATAGTCCAGCTATCAATGTGCTCCCAGCAAAAGAGATGGAGTCCCAGTGACTGAGAAAGCATAGCAGAGCTCTCCTCTGTGCTGCATTTAAATAAGTGATCAGGGTGGAATGTCTCGTGGTAGAATCACAGACATCAGTGAGCAGCAGAGAGGGAGACCTCAGAGGGAGAGAAATCTATGTGACAGATGCATCACTGCCATAAAGAAGCCTCCTATAATGACTCAATTCTGAGGAAATTTTAATGTTAGATAATTTATACTTTCTGACAATGAACTGTTTGCTTAGATTCCTTTCAAATGTCTCAAGATAGACATTTTTAAAGCCAGTTTGTAGTCCCAGTCATATGTTTGGTCTTCCCACTTTGCCCAAAGCCACTGTGTTGGCTTTACTGTCAGTTTAAGGATTCTGTGTAGCCAAGGGCATTGCTGCCTCGTTTAGATGTGGCCACTCCAGCTGACATATTGATGTTTGAAATGAGTCATTGCTGTGTCTGGCTTGCAGACCTCCCACTCAAGCTTTCCTGCTGCAGAAAGACATGTGTTAGCAGAGCCCTGCCTCTGGTCTGGGAAGCAGGCTTGAGCTGTAAGTGACAAGAAAAAGTCTTGTCAAAGCCACACTTTTGTGAACTTCAGTGGGTTGAATAATTGGTAAGACCTCACTGATTTGGGAGATTTGGGATAGACTGTCTATGGCACTGAATATATTTTTAAAGAACTGAAGCTCAAGTTTTCTCAGATTTGTATTATAGTTGAATTAACCGTGAATAGAATTTTTCCTCCATTTTGAAAAATAAACATATCATCTCTGATTGGTATTGCTTTGCAAATATGAAATCAGACATCTAAGTTTTACAAAGCAGTGTGTGTCTGTTTCATAAGAGTTTGTGTTTTTATGGCAAGATGATGTAGGCTCAGCAGATTTCAGGTGAGAGAATTAGCCATTTCCACGTGACCCGGTCCAAGCTTACAAATAGTTGCAGTATTCCAAGTCCTTGTGAATGAGCAGAGCAACTGTTTGAAAAATAGATTCAGGTCAGAACCAAGTTAGGATCCACTCTTTTCCTCTAAAAATCAAGGAATCTACCAAGTAACACTTGGGTTTCGTGTCACTTTTTGTTGGCATCAGTCATGGGCTGGTTTTTGTGCTGTGCTCGCTGATGGGGTGGCAGAAAGATGTGTCCACCTGGTGTGTGTTTTATCACATCAACTTGTGAAAATGTGTGTAAGAGTTTTAATTTACCTGGTGCATTTTTAGAACACATTGCTGACAGAGACAGAAAGACGTGGGTGTTTCCTCCTGTTGCGATAGTAGTTTAACTTGCAAATAATATACACTGTGTGTATTTCACCTTCAGATAATAGAAAACTTTTCTTTCTGACTAAAGGTTTATTCATTTTGCCAATTTGGTACTGGATCTCAAACCAAAAACAGCTCACAGTCCTTTGGTAGAAGTCCTTATGTGACTTTGGCCAACCTGCAAAAGTTGCAAAGATAAGTCCTTGACACCTGGCTACCCCAGCCTAGTGATTGGAACATTTCTGATAACTTCCTCCCTGCACAAAGAAAGCAATCTTGGTTTGGCAGCCTTTATTAGAGCTCAAATAAGACTGTCAGCCAGCAAGTTGCTTGGATCAGAGGCCACTGACCTGTGAGCTTGCAGAAAGGACTGGGTTATTCTTGGAGCCATAAAGTAATTTGTATATGTGGAAGCCAAGATAATAAACTATCAAAGCTGTGAGGTACTCACATCCAGCTGTGGGATATGAGTTGATCAGCGTAGAGAATGGGTACCAACTCCTGCACCTTCTCCAAACCTTCAGGTCAGCAGCTGAATGGAAGACAGAAAATCACTTCCTTCTCTCAACAAGTGTCTTTGTGGCTTTTCCTTCTCTCTTTCTTTTTTCTTCTTTTCTTCTCTTTTTAACCGCCTCTTACCTCTGTTTCCTTTATTCCTACCATCACACATGTTCTACTGATTGCATGTGAATATCCTGAAAGGACTCCATGAACTTGTGTGCATGGTCCCCACTAACCCCCCACCCAGAGCCTGGTTTAGGGATTTTCTTACCAAAAATCTTTTGTCACTCTTACCTTACCTTCCAAAATGTGAAGCTCTGACAATGATCACTTCACTGTGGAAGGCACAGCTCTCAAATGTTGTTTACAAAAGCTACCTGAAATTTGTGGCATATGTTGCTTATGGATTTTTTTCCTTGACCAAAACCTAAATGACTAAAACCTGGCATGAGATTTCAAAGGCTTGTGAGAAGCTATATGATCAGAGAAATTTTAGAGCTCGAAGTGGTCTTACATCTGATATATATTGCATGTAAGTGCCGCTCTGTGGCCACATTCACTCATTTTGAATATTTTAGTTTCCGTAACCAGGGGTTCATTGTATCTCTTTGAAGCCTAGAGATAACCTCCATCTGGTTACTTCTCTGTTATTTACCGGGAGACAGAGCCTGCATCTGAGGCTAGCTAGCTCTGCTTTCAGCCTCTGGTTTTCCTTTCTACCTGTTGGTCACAGTCATATATTAAATTTGGAAACACCCAAATGGCCCAGGGAACAAACAAATGTTTGAAGGTCTAAACACACTCCCACATGGTTCCCTGTGCTTGAGCTCAGAATGGCACAGCTTATATACAGGAAAAGTGTCCAATGTGACAAGGGGATGAGTGAGAAGTGCAGAGGGGTGTCCAGTGCCCAGAAGAGGGGACGTGCTATTATCTCCTGGTAACCTTCCTGCTAATGCTCCACGTAGGGGCTTGAGCTGGGAAACCCCACTTGTGAGCCCCTCACACAGCCCATTCATAGCTCACTAGTGACTGAAACTTGCCATCCTGAACTCAGCCAGGAAGCCCTAGCAACCTGTTTAATTCCAATTTAAAACAGCCTCCCTGTAATTAAGGCAGTTATTAGGAAAACAGCCGCTGCCACATTTTGGCCTGTACTCAGAGATGATAGACTGTGTTGTGCTAGAGCTTTTTCTTTTCTCTTAAATCAAATTTTGACCGTGCTTTATCCTTGAATATAGACGAGGCATGTCTGATATTTGGAAAATAAATGTGTCGTGTCAAATTTTCAATGCTAATCTTTTAAAATTGGCAATTGCCTTACTCCGTTCTGTGTTCTGTAACCCTATCCATCTGCACAGGGCTCGGTTTCCATGGGAATCTGCTTTGCACACTCATTCAGCAGAGTCTGCATTAATCCAGGAGGCTCTGGCTGTCCTGATGCTCAGTGCTGAGCAGTTCTCCCAATGATTAGAAATATCGCCTGTGTTGCTCTGATAGACAAACATTCCTCATTTTGCTTGTGTTTGTTTCTTTTTTAGATGTCTAATATCACTAGGCCTATTTTCCGTAAGAAGTGGTTCTTTACAAAGAAAATTGCATTTACTTAACTTCTTTGAATCTATCATAAGAACCTTGATCTTCCCCTCTTCTTAAACTGGTCACACTTTTCCAAATAGATGCAGTCTTATAACCTAATACAGTCATTCTCTAACTTGATACTTCAAAATCCCATGGAGTGCTAGCTCATTAAAACTTAGATTCCTGGTTCCGCCCCCAGAGTTTCTGATTCAGCAGGTCAGGAGGGGCCATGGTTTGCATTTCTAACAATTCCCAGGTGATGCTGATGCCAATAGGCTGGGGAGGGCCCACACCTTAGAAACACAAGCATCTTCAGTGTTGTTGAAGTGCCACAAAAGAACCACAAAGTAGTTGCTATGTGCTTAGTTAGCACTGCCCCTAAATGTTCAGATACATTCCTACTGTGGTGATTATGTGTAAGTTAACATGCAAAATTAAGAGGACTAGTCAAGGAAAGAGAGATGAACAGGAGCTGGAGGACTCATAGTGGACTTTGGAGAAGATAATGGACTGGAACTGACCGTGGAACATGCAGAAAATTTGATTTTTATAAAGCAGGTTATTTCCCTCAGAAATTAACAAGTTATCAAGGTACACCCTCTGTGTCACCTTGAAGGTGAAGTGTTTCCCAGGTGTGCAGGATTTCCCCTTCCACATGGCTTCCTCCTGCTGTAAGCAATCAGGAGTTTAACTATGATTTAACAAGGCTGCTTTGCTAAGTGGGTAACCTCTGCTTGTCTATACAATGTCAAAAAGTTGATCTTGTTTGCTAATATAATCTCCAAACACATTGTTAGATACATTTGACTGAAACACTGGTTAACAAGTATTTTGTGGCCTTGAATTTTGTTGGAATTTGTGATGCTCCTGGTTTACATGAACTTCTGAATAAACATGCTCTGTCAAAGCAAGTGTGTTATTTAATTTAATTGAGGTCTTGAGACATCTTGACATCAGCTGAGGTGAGGCAGGCATAAAATTTGCCTGAGAGTAAGCAGCGAAGAAATGTCTTACTTTTGTTCATTTAAATGTAATTGTAGCTGGTAATTCTACCCTACTTTACTATTTAGAATGCCTGGATAAGTCAGTGTGTTTATTGCTAGGTGTGACTAATTGAGCCCCCACCTTCCCGCCCATCCATGCCCATGCCTCTGGACCGCATCCTTGACAGCATCCTGTTACTCAGCAGTTGGGAGGTCTTTCTCTGCACAAGTAACTACAGACTGTCAGAAACAGGCTGTCAAGAAGCAGCAGGTGCCATAACTAAAGCTGTTTTGTCTTTGGATTTTATAAATTTTGGATGAGTCTAAGTCATAACTGTTCCTGGCAGGTAGCAGCTGGTTATCAGCTCATTCTGAATGTGAAAATCTGTGTGCTTTTTGCTTGATCGAGTCCCCATGTCAGCTGCACTAAAGGTTGGTGTGTTTCTGGTCTGCTCATAGCTGGTCTTTGATGGGTAGCATACCACGCATCCTATGGTAGGTCTGTGCCCAAGACTGTGTTTTCAGTTTCTCCTTTCAAATATAGTAACTGAATATTTGTTCTCTCCTTCCCACAGACCTGTAGCCCTGTCTGGGTACAACAGGAAGTATTTTCTATCCCTTCAGTCTCCCTAGTGGCATTATCAGCACAGGTGAATTTTTTCAAAGTACTCAAGTGGCTGCTTTCTGGCATCTGGGAAATCAGCAACTAAATTATTAGCGGGAAGGATGGAAGGACATATCTGACAGACAGTGATGAATTTGTTTATTATTTTGGTCAGCAACTGTAGTGAGAATTAACTGTATGTTGAGAACTGTGTTCTGTGTGTGTGTTCACATAAATGAAACAGTCTTAACCTCAGAGAGAGGTAAGTAAACAAGTAATTTTTAATTTAGTGTTATGGTTGCTACAGTAGAAAGAGAAGGTGATGGGGAAACACAGAGGTGGGTTGGTTGGAGGTCTGCCTAAGGGAACTCAGGAAACCTACTGGAGCTTAGACTAGATTGAAACCTCCATTAGGTTTAAAAACTAGAGAGGAGATTACAAGGCAGATGACAGAGAAAAGGATATTTTGGACAGAGAACTGTGTAGGAAAAGGCACAGTAGTCTGAGAGAACAAGAGTGTTTCAGGAATGGCAAGGGGGTGGGTAGAGTTGGGAGGCAGAGTGTTACCAGAAGAGAGGTTGGATATAAGGCTGGAGAGAATGAGCTGAGCCATATCATAATAGGTCTTATATTCTGTGCTAAGGAAATGGTTTTCCAATACATTGGCATATAACTAGGCATGCCGTTCGAAATCATATCTGAGATGGAAGTATGGAAAATGGACTGAAGGGGTGCATGACTTGAGGCATTCAGACTGGTAGGAAATATTTGTTAGTTTAGGGAAAACCCAAGAAAAAGTTACACTAAGGCCATGCAAAGAAGAAGGATGAGACGAAAGCTGAGACTTGTTAGTGTGCCAGGGGTGGAAATGAGGGAAAAGCCCTAGCCCTGGGTAGGCCCTATTGACATACTTGCTGACAAGGCTCTCTGGCTTCTGGTCTGGTGGAGATGGTCAGTTAATGTGCAATGAAGAATCAGTCTTGGAGTGCAGGGGCAAATGTATGACTCTAATGGTAAAAAGAAATAGAAAGGGGCTCAAGAGCCTCTTCCTCCCCATTCCATTATGGTCTGTAGCATTGTCTCTCAACAGTAAGTCCAGCCTAAGAATGAACGTAGAATCAGCAAAAGGACTACCAATATATTCTCCTAAACCCATCCTTCCCTGATGTTAGAATCGATTCTTGGGTAAGTAAGAAAAACTTTACCTCTATTTCTCTGCTATATTGCTTCCCAGAAAGTGAGCATTGTTCAGGTGATGGAGCACAGGGGAGCTGGCTGAGCCTAGACCTTCTAGGTCCTCTCTTTTGTCACTGTCTTTCTATCTGACCTCAATCATATCCACTCAGTCTATTCACTTTCTTTATTTCAGTGGCACCACACTTTCTAATTTATTTGTCACCTTTGTACTATAAGTATGTGGTAGAGTTAGCTATCCTATATAATAAAAGGCTAATATGCAAATTGTCCCCTCGACTGGGAGTTCCACCAGGAGTTCGACCAGGGGGCGAGGCCGGCCTGCCAACAAACCATGGTCCCTCCCTCCAGCCAACCCCACCCCTGAACGCTGCCCCCCCCCCATCCTGCCAACCTCCCACATCCCCTGCCCTCCCCACCCCCACTAGCCCGGCCAGATCAGCCCCGATTGGGGCTGGCCAGCCGGACCCCACCTGTGCACTAATTCATGCACCAGGCTTCTAGTATAAAATAACGGAAAGTTCTTAACTATTCAAGAGGATGATGCTTTGTAACTACAATATAAAACACCCTAGAAATCCATCAGGAACCCCAAAACCAAGATTTTCATTCATTGATTCCTTCTTGTTGTTGTTCAATAGTTACTGAGCACCTACTATGTGCCAGGTACCATTTTCAGAGTTTGAGACCCATCTGTAAACAAACCAGATAAAATCCTTGCTCTCATGGCACCCACAGATTTTGTTTACAAAATATTTTAGTAGCGTCCATACTGTTACTGGAATACATAAGCTTGACAAAGTCATAGTGAGGATAATATGATAGCCTTGAACAAGAATAGTATGGAGGTATTTGGGCATTAGCTAATGATAATTTTTACTTTCAGCTGTTTTTTTCTTTTCCTATGCCCAGTCTGGTTTCTTCCTGTCCTATGGACCTGTATTGTCATTCATGGCTGCCTCATTTTTCGACTGCTATACATTGGGGACTGTCTACAACTTATTGAGGTGTATCAGCAAAATGTAAATTTCATCAAGGTCAGAATATCGTTTAGAATTTCAAAAAGTTGGATATGTCTGTTAGGGCACCCTGACCTTCCCTAGCTACACCCAATGTTGCACTGCCTCTTGGTGAGGTATTTATTATAGCATCACATGACTGCTTCAGGTGGAGGAACTTAAGCTAAAATAAATAGAAAGCAATTTGTCAGAATGACCAGTGCACAGACCATTAATGACCTTCGCCTTGGAAGGAAACACATCAGATTCTGAGAGCCGTGAGCTGAGTCACATGTACCTTACACATTGTCCCATCTCTTTGTGACTTCTGTTCTGGGCAGCAGCAGGATGGCTTCTGATCACTCCCTGCTCTTTCAGTCTGGGAAGGAGTTGACAGTGACAAAGACTTAGTCCATGAGTTCCTTTTTAAAGGAATTGTGGGTTAATGGAACTGGATTTCATATTAAATCAGCAAGAGTAAGAGCCACTCAGAATTTTTAAAGCAGGAAATGCTTTCTTCTTTTCACATGTTATCTCATGGATTATATCTAACACCTCTGTGAGGTTGGCATGAATATTTCTAATTTATAGATGAGGAAATTGAGGCTTGGTGGAGTTAAGTGATTTTTATCTTGGTCATAAAGCTAGCAAGTGATAGAACCTGGAAAGGAATCTATGCCTGATATTCCCAATCCAGTGCCTTTTGGAGCAGGTGATACTACCTTCAGGGACCATTAATAAAGAACATATTACGTTATAGGCACTGTGGTATGTAACTGAAAATTAGAGGCATAAACTCCTTTCCCAGGAACTTTCAGACCTGCTGGACCCACCTCTGTAATGGAGGTACTGAGCCCTCCTTTATACTGTGCCCGTTTTACCACCACACTGCAGGTAGGTTCCTGCCATTTTACAGTGGAGGTTGAAAAACTAGTTTACAACTAGTGAGTGGTGGGCCTGGAATTAGAATTCACATCTTCCCTGACTCCAAAGCCCATGTTTTTACCGAGGCCTCTAGCAATGCCGTGGACATACACGAGATCCCAGTGCTGGTGGAGCACTAGAGTCAGAATGAGAGAGGCTCAGGGAAAGCAGCAGGCATTCTGGCCTGAAGTAGCTGGGAAGGCTTTCCTGGGGAAAGTGACATAGAGAAGAAATGGAAAAATAGTCCTCCTACAGTCTGAGCTATACAAATGCACCCAAAAAATTAATCACATTTACAAAGAAAACATTAACTTTCCCAAGCCCTTATGAACAGACAAAAGAAATTGCAGACCTATATGGGCAAACGATATTCTCAACTCTTCACCTGACAGGCCCTATGGGGGAAAGTGACTACATTGTCTCTTGCTTCCACCTAGCTCAGCCCAGTTGGCTTTTGCTGTGTTTTCATTCAGAGCGATTGTCATTACCTGCCATTAATTGTATGCTTATTTATGTGTGTACTACCCATCTTGAGGCCTTAAACTATGCTCATGCATCTGAGCAAAGGCGCCTTAATCCTTCCCATCTTGTCCAAACTCCATCCCTCACTTTATAGAGACCTCTGTTCAACTTCAACCTTGTAAGAGCCTTCCCTGACTGCCTTGTCTAAAATAGCTCATGCCAAGCACCCAGGAACCCCAGTTCCTGCTAGGTTTTCATTTAGAGCAACTGTCATTTCGTGGCATTAATTGCATGCTTATTTATGCGTATCTAGCCCCCCTCCCATGCCTGCTGGCAAAATCCACAAGAATAGCATTTTTTTTCTGTTTCTCTGGTGCCAAAAACAGTGCCTGGCATGTCATAAATGTCCAATATTTAGTGAATGAATGCATGCATGAATGAATATGGAACAATAAGGTTAAGAAATCTTAGGTGAATGTGAGATGAGCTGGAGAATTTCTTTTCTCTGTCTTTCAATATCAGATTCTGTTATTTCCCATTCCCAATTTAATGTTTCCAGGGTGTCTTCTGATTCTTTGGAAAGCACTCATAGTTCTTACCAGAAACCATAAAACAAATTGTGAACTCAGGAAATACAAAGCAAGCAGCCAGAACTCCAGTCCACAAAGAAAACTTGGCCTAAAAGGCACATTTCCTTGAAGTCATGCTCCAGAAACACTTGTAGTCAACTGTGTCCATTCTGTTTTCTTAGGCTAGCAACCTGGGTCTGACTGGTGATGTCCAGCGGTATTAAAAATATTGCCTAATGCTGGATGATGATACGTAAAGGGTCACCTTCCAGTGGCCTCACTTGACTCTCCTTCTGAGCAAACCCTAGTATCTTCAGGGCAAACCCATCTTCAGTATGCTGATGGTGCAGAGCACGCTCTGTGCCATAGGGATGGTGTTTTGAAATATTTTTGTTGATAATCCTCACCCGGGGATATTTTTCCCATTGTTTTTAAGGAAAGTGGAAGGGATGGGGGTAGGGAAGACAGCGAAACAATGATGTGAGAGAACCACATCAATTGGTTGCCTCCCACCTGCAACCCAAGTACCCTTGACCAGGAATTGAACCTGCGGCCCTTAGGTGAGTGGGCAGAGGACACTCAAATCCCTGAGCCATGGTTGTTTTGAATTTTTGATGCGACTGTTTGCATTTGCCATTCTTCATCTTTCCCACCTGGCTCCATTTGCTCAGAGATGCTCTTAGATTCAATCATAACCTTGGTGATTCTCTTGGATCTCTCTGCATACACCATTACTGCCCTGGGACAGGTCTTGATTGCTCACTCATTAGGCTTGAGAAATCTAAAGACAGTGGTTTTCTTTGTGTGTGTGTTTTTAAAATGTATTTTTATTGTTGAAAGCATTACAGATGTCCCCTTCTTTTTCCCAGTTGACCCCTTCCACCCACACCTGTCCCCCCAGGCCTACTGCACTATTGTCGTGTCCATGGGTTATGCATAGAAGTTCTTTGGTTAATCGCTTCACTTTGTTGCTTTCTGGACCAGGTTTGGAATCACTCTTAGGGCTCTAGAGAAACTGCTACTCTCCATGGCCCTCTGCCTGGCTGTGGATTGATGTCTCAGACAGACTCTACTTGGGAAATGGGAGTTAGGGCTGCTGCAGCATCTGGGCTGTGCCCAACTCCAGGGTGTAGGCATTGATGCCAGGCAGAGAGAGCTTTGTCGTGAGAGCTCCTAACTTGAACATTAGGGAAACTGTTACATCAAAAGGACAAGATTGCCGAGGGAAGGTCATTGACTACAGGTGCTGATTCCCTGTCTCTGACACTCCCTGGCTCCTATTCTGCCAGCATCCTGAGCCTACTTCTCCCACCTCCTCCACAGCCACCTTTACCTAGCGCCCTGGAAATACCCACTTTGGAGCCTAGTTCGTTTTCTGTGTGAAAACTATAGGTTTAAAGAGTTGATCGTTAACAATTTTCACCCCTTAGTTTGAATCTCTGATTTTCTGGGTATTATGTTTTTCTTGGTAGGTCCTTACGCATATCTTTGCTGCCACATCCATTTTAAATTAATAGCTCCATTGTCCAGGGCCTTGGACATTTGGACAGATTTACTGTGCTCAGCAAAAAATAAAAAATAAAAAAAATCCAAAGCCACATGTATGTAATTTCTTGGGCTGCGATTTAGGTCATTTGGAATCTACTTTAAAATACAGACAAGTAATTACTTGGCAAATAAAAGAAAGGGAAGCAACTAAAGGTTGTATAAGAGCTCTTGCTGCTTTAAAATTCTGATTCTATTTTGCTGTGAGAAAATATGTCGATAGGAGTTAGAAGTGAAAATTACTAGAAAATATAGTTCTCTCTATAGTGGAAAGTGTTTACTTTCATACAGGAATCCTGGCTGGGAGATTGTCTATTTTCCCAGTGCTGCCAGGAAAGATCCCCTATGTAACACATTTGTAAATGTTACCTTCCTGAATATTAACTATTTTCTAAGTGTGTTTTTCTCTCACTTAAGATGAATTGTTATTTGCAGGCCTGTTCAGATTAACTACTTTCATGTACAGGAAAGGCTAACATGAAGGTCAGATCCTTGCTTTGGATAAGCACATGTGCCTGCAGTTCCCATTTATCGTTGGCTGATTTCTCAGCCCTGTTCCACCATAGCTGAGCCAGAGGTAACATCCCATCATGAGATTGCCAAAATGAAGGTGTGCTGCATTCCTTTTCCTGATGGAGGTGAGGTGTAAGGAAACAGTCGGCATGTCTAGGAACTCTATAAAACTGAGCCCTGTTTTTAAACGTTCAGCTTGACTCCCTAAGGGGTGCACATGAGGGGCTTTAGTCTGCTTAAGAGAGCTTGAATCAATGTGCTATGAGCTGCTATTTGAACATGCCATGTTGGAAGGGTCAATTTTTTTTTTTTTAATCAAACATGATTGGGTTATTCAGTAGGTGGACAAACAAAAAATATTTCACCACACTAAACAAGTAAAACACTCCATGAAAATAACATTAACAAATAATACTAAGTAAAGTGTATTGAGTGTTTATTCTGTGTCTTGCACTTTGATAACATTTAATATCAGAACTGCATTTCTGTCTTCTGGGAATTTAAGAAAAAAGCAACAATGATTGAAGATCAGAGAAATATTAAGAAATTTCCAACAGTAATGAATTTGATATTCAACCAAGTGGAGAACACAGGTGTGTCCTACTCCAGTGCCTGCGCTCTTTACCCAAATGTTGTGGCTTCTAGTCAGGGGCTGTGTCTCCGCCATTTTGACTCTGTGAGCCTTGGGAAGGACCTCCATGTGGACACCAGGGAAGACAGGAGGAGATTTTTGTTCTTGAGGGTCTCTGAGAATTAGACCATGTGGTTTTCTGGGCACTGCTGCTACAGGGTGTGGGTGAAAGCAGCATTTTCACCATCCCCTTAAGCAGCCCTGGGGAGGGAGGGGCATGCAACTGAGATGCTTCATTTGGCCTCAGACTTCAAACTCCAGTTCTGTAGGGAACTGAAACCTAAATATTTGGAGGGTAAATTCAGTGTTCCTCCCAACTCGTCTGCTGTCCAATAGCCCACATTCTCTATACTTTCGTGCAATGTAACATTGTCAGAATTAGAGGGGAGTTTTAGAGACAGACTAGCTGTGTTTCTCCACCCTCTTCCCATTTTGTGAAAGAAGCCTGGAGAGGTTCAGGGCCAGGCACATGAGAGCCTGAATAATTGGGGCCAGATTTAACAGAAACCAGAGAGTGCCCTTTCCTCACCACTGTATCCCTTCTGAGAAGCAACCTTTACAAATTCTGTCCTTTCTTTCTTGCCTTCCTGCTTATTTTAAATTCCTCATTGTTTAAAAGTATCTCCTCCCTCCTCTCTCTACTCCTCCTAAGTTTTCCTCATTTTTCCCTTCATTGTGTCTATGACTCTTCCTGTGCTATTTTTGAAGGTGCATTGGTGTTGAATAATGTCCATTCCTATAGCCAGTGCTAGTTTGTGTTTTCTTTGTGGTGGGGAGGGAAGTATGAAAGAAATGTGGGCTATGAACAGCTGTCACTAAGTTCTCCAAACAGGAAAGTACCCCGGGCTATTTTTAAGCCATGCTTTCCAAGATGCAGGACTGGGCACTGCCTTTCACCCCTGCAACATGCAGGGCTTTCCAGGATGCAGTTCAGAAAACCTGTGGCTATTGTTTCTTCAAGGGTTTGTCTTCCCCAAAGAGGGCCCTAGCCAATGATTGCCCTTGTGAGAAAGTGTGGGAAGTCTGAATTACAGGAAACAACGCCTGTTGAATGAACTGTTGTCTATCAATGATTCTAGTGAATAGATTACTAATTGTTTTTATCAGAACAAAAACAATAAGGAGCTCTTCAACATGCCTGATCCTACCTTAGCAAGATCAAAATTGTGGCTTTTTGCATAATTTCTAATATGAAGAGTTATTTTAAAATGTTCACTACTCAACCAGTTATGGAATCTAAATTTTTGATGACCTGATATTAAATGCTAACACATCTATATTACAGTCCCTGATTTGGTTTCAGACTGTATGTTCAGTAACTTTTATACTTTAATTTTCAGATAAGCATATGAGGGATTACCAATAATGTACCTCAGATGACTGAACAAGTGTTTGTCTTCATTGTTATGTGGTCACCTTCACATTGATAGAGTTTGTTTCGATGACCCCTCCCCCCCCAAATAATAAAAATTATGATGGTGATACTATTGCTGATAAAGATTTCAAATGAAATTAAACCAAGTACTGAGGGGTCTTGTCCAAGATCTTTTTTCTTTAAAAACAAACATGTAAACACGACATGACATCTACCTACTTTGGCATCTAATATAGTCACTGACAACTCAGCTTTCTGAGAAAGAATGCAAAGGACTTTTATAGGACGGTCAGAGACTAGCTGTAGTCTGTTCTCTTTTATGTAATCCAGTCTGTGTATTCTCATCCATGCGATCTATTCTTTTTGGTCATTGTCACTACCAGTGTCTACATAGAAGCCTTTTGGGGTAGACACAGACTTGTGATCTGTGTGTGCACACATATGCACACAAATATGTACACCTTTGCCAATTAACTATATGATTAGGAAGGTTTCATCTTTCAGATGGCCAGGTGATATCATATATCATCCCATTTGCTTCATAGAGCTGTTGGGTATGTCACATGGAGTGACTGACCTGAAGACGTCTTGGAACTTTACACATGCTGCTCTGGTATCAAGTAAAAGTTGTTAACTGACTGTATTAACCTAATATTTAGCAAATAGGGTACCACAGTAGATATTTTCCATTACTGGTGATAAAATTGAAAGCTACCATATACTGTTGGGTTTGGGTTCCTTTATAATCAACTCATGCTTGAGAGAAGAGCCAATTTAATGTTTTATTTTGTGGCCATGACACTTTCTAAGTGAAGCTAATGGCCTAAACCAGTGGTTCTCAACCTTTCTAATGCCATGACCCTTTAATACAGTTCCTCATGTTGTGGTGATCCCCAACCATAAAATTATTTTCGTTACTACTTCATAACTGTAATTTTGCTACTGTTAATGAATCGTAATGTAAATATCTGTGCTTTCCGATGGTCTTAGGCAACCCTACCACTGCTGTAGATTCTAAGACCATCGGAAAACACAGATATTTACATTACGATTCATTAACAGTAGCAAAATTACAGTTATGAAGTAGTAACGAAAATAATTTTATGGTTGAGGGTCACCACAACATGAGGAACTGTTTTAAAGGGTTGCAGTATTAGAAAGTTTGAGAACCACTGGCCTAAACTGATGACTTTGACCTTTTCAATAGTTCCTAGCTAAGTGATAATGCTGACACAGAGGCACATCTCTTTAGTCTCTAAAGTTTGAACACTATTATTTTTCTTGGAAGATGTTTATATAGTTCTGCAAGAACATGTGGATGTTTCCTCACAAATAGGGTCATCTATGAGCTGCCAATATCTAAGAAGATAGATAAATGCCATGCTAATAGGTAAATCAGTTCATTAGGAGAGTTCTTGGAACGCACCCACCCTCTGCCTTTCTACAGGTCAGTGATTTAGAGGGCCAGGTGTGCGCCAGGTGTGGTCTCCGGGAGGAAGGATTGCAGCCTAAAGGCTTCCTTTAGATTATAGAAATTTCAGGAAACACATGGCCTGTCTTTTTTCCCTCTACAAAATAATATCAGTGTAGTTACATATTTATTGTTTGTTCATTATTTGTCTCTTTTTCTCATAAGTTATTTGTGGTCAGAGTGTATGTTTGACTTATTCCCTACTGTTACCGAGCATGTAGCTTTTTAAGTGGCACATTAAAGGCCTCCTCCATGAGTGAGTAAATGCGTGATGAAATAATAGACACATACAACATCAAGCCAGAAAGGGATCTCTTCAATTTGCAAATGAAGAAACTAAAGCACAGAATACTAATGATTTTGTACAATCTGTTAGTGGCAGTGTTGGGACTACCACCTAGATTTCTCCACTCAGTCTACAGTTCTTTTCATGGTGTCATGCACCTTTTAGGGTTACAGTCATCCTTTCATATTATTTTAAGTGTAACTTCTTGGTTCTAGGGAATAAATTAGGTGTGGAAAAGGTCATTTTCTGCTGCATTGGGTATCAGGTGGTCCTAAGGAAGAATTTGGTTCAGTATCAGGTAGTCCTAAGGAAGAATTTGGTTCAGTATCAGGTGGTCCAAAGGAAGAATTTACTCAATATGGAGATATTGAAAGAGCAGCAGTGGAACTCTCCCTAACTCATGAAGACAGGGACGAAGCCAGGTGGGCTCCTGGTCCTCTCCAGCTTTCAGACTGAAGCTCAGTGTCAGTCAGGGTAGAAATAACTTCCCATCTGACCCCCAGGCCTATCTGTTTAGAGGTGTAGTTCTGACAGAACACTGTTAGGACCACAGCAATAAAGGGCCAGGGGTTGATGGGAAAATCCATCATTTGAAGGTCTCATTAAACTTTTGGAAGGGCTCGCCAAAAATGGGGGATTTGAACAAAATAATGATCAAATGATTCTCCATCAAGGCTTTTATTCCAAAGAATAAATCCAAAGGAAATTACTATAATAAAATTCTAATCACAGGCTCTAAAATTTTAAGTGCTAAAGCGACATTTAATGTTCAGACACTAGACTCTAGCCATGATTTTCAAACTTGGCTGGATATCAGAATCACCAGGGAAACCTGGCCCTACCTGCCAGAGATTCTGCTTTAGTAGTTTGCAGGTGGGACTCTGGAATCTTCCTTTTTATTAACAGTGTCCAGGTGATTCTCCTGTAGACTGCACTTTGGAAGCCCGTTCTAGAAAATATAAAGAAACATTTTAACTGGCAAGTTCTATTATTGAACTCATTGTTCAAAAGCAAACCTGTTCTTCTAGAACCTATTTTAGGAGATAAAAAGTCCATTTCTTTGTGAACTATTAGCATAGTTCTCAAAACTTACTAATCTAGAGTAAAATGCTGAATTTTCCTTAGCATTATTTTTTTAATAAACCCAACAGAGTGTAAAGCACATAAAGCCAGTGGGGTTGGGGGAATCTTGACCTTATTTGCAAGTTTCTAGTTGAGAGGATTTTTATGACCTTGGCATTTGGTCAGCTAGACTTAGACTGCTCCTATGTGGAGATAATTCGGGGAGCCACAGAATTTCAACTTTGTTTCAACAATTTGTTAGTGTAGTTTGTGTAAAATATCAACTTATTAGATAGACTCACACATCTGCAGAAATCATGACAGTAAAATATACAACAGATTAAGAATTAACAATCACCAGATGTACTATAACAATGTAGATTTTTACTTGCAATTTCAGTTGCAGATTTTAGAAAAATGGCCACTTTTCAGGGCTATACTTATATATTTGGAGCCACTCAGCAATTATAATGGTAGGGAGAAAGATGAGAGATAGATAGATAAATAGATAGTTAAACAGATATATGAAAGGTGGATAGGTATATATTCTTGGACTTAATAGGATTTTATCCCATTTGTTTGAAGTGACAATGGAAAGCAGTATAATTTACTAGTAGTGGCTAACCAGTTTCTTGGGAAACCAAGACATGTGTGTTTGAAACTTGCATCTGTTTTTCAATTCCCCACCTGGAGAAACAGAAAACAATTTGTGTTTTCCTCTAAGGATTACCCAATCACTGGAGTGGTCCTTATGTGAGAAACAAAAAGGTAATGAGTTCAGAGAGGTGGTAGGTGAGCTAATATAGAAGGTATGAAATTATAGGGAGTATTCATCTTAGATGCCCAGACAGTTATCAAGGAAGTGCTGGATTTTAGCACTTCATCATGCCAGGTGTGGGCATTGGCAGAAACACCATGAATCACTGCCAGATTACTGTACAGCCATCCATAATGTCAGTTTTCTAACAGCCATCTAATAATACTGTCAGTGTTTCAGAATCTCTTGCCATCTAGAGCAACAACTGCATTGATCATCAGCAAGATATTTATATTTGCATATATGTGAAACTTTCCTTCTCTTGTCAAATGACATAATATGGGTCCACATGAAATAAAACTATAAATCAGTTAGGGTAGAAAAGAATAGAAATGGGTTACAGCTGATATAAGAGAAGCAAGAACATTTTTTAGAATAGTAGAGGACAGATCAGTATCAGAGAAAAAGCTGAAGAATCTTATCTTGGGAAGTATGGGCAGAGAGGGCAATGTGGGAATCTCAGCATGAACTGTCTCAACATAGGTTTGCGTCAAGTCAGATCCTAAGTCAAGGGCTTGGAGCAGAAAGTTCATTTGGGAAGTAATTCCAGGGAATAATACTAGGGGAAAATCAAGAATGAATTAGAGAAGAAGGTGAAGACCATCTAAAGATGCATTATTGAAATGGCCATCACTGTGGGCACCTGCTGGTCAGTCAATCTGGTACCTTCTGAAGAGCGGAATTGTCTGCCCGAAGGACTGAAGGGACACACTAGGCCTGTTACCTGTGTGAGTTAACTCCCCCTCACTCCCAGGTTCAGCGCGTCTGAGAGTGCCCTGTGCAGGTGCTCGAGCTACAGCATTAGGGAAGTTCCAGGGCAGAATCACGGCAGGGCAGTTCCCCAAGGGAAAGGCAGCAAAGGGCGCTGTCGCCAAAAGATTCAGGAACATGGCATCAAGCAAAACGGATAGATATTCCTTAGGTGAAGCTGGGGATGTTTGTTAGAAAGAGCGAGAGGAAAAAGGACTTGATTAGGACCTGGCACGTTTCTCATGTTCACCCAAGCTTCCATTCCTGCTGTTCCACCTACTTCTCCATTTGTCCAAATCTTACCTCACCCAAGGCCCACATCCTCCACCAAGGCCTTCAGAGTGACATGTTCCTCACCAGTGCATTCCTTTCAGTGTCACTACCACCCAGATCAAACTTCAACTAGGGCAGTGGTCGGCAAACTCCTTAGTCAACAGAGCCAAATATCAACAGTACAACGATTGAAATTTCTTTTGAGAGCCAAATTTTTTAAACTTAAACTTCTTCCAATGCTACTTCTTCAAAATAGACTCGCCCAGGCTGTGGCATTTTGTGGAAGAGCCACACTCAAGGGGCCAAAGAGCCGCATGTGGCTCGCAAGCTGCGATTTGCCAACCACTGCTCTAGGGTCTTTAATGTTGGAGTCAGTTCCTTTCCAAGGCAGAGAAACATGAGTTTTGACAGTAGCCAGAACTGAGTTGAAATTATTGTCCCACCGTTTACTGGTTATGCCATGTTCCCTTGGAAAATCACTCCTATACTTTGATTACTTCATCAGTAAGAGGGGTATAGTAGTAATCACCTTATAAGTTCATAAGGGTTACATTAAAGTGAACTGAAAAGTAACTGGATAAATGTTAGGTTACTTAATAATTATTAGTTCTTCTGCTTTGATAAGAGTTACCATGCCTTATGCCTCGTTTGAATGTTCCCTTAAGACCTGGTTCAGAATCAGTTCTCACTAGGGCTCAGGAATACTTGCTGATCATTCATACAAACTCAACTATTGAAAGTTTGAGCTAGAGGTTGCAAACACTTGTGACCCTATGGAGCCTATTTATTGATGTTGTAAAGACATATTTATTTTCAGAACTGAATTAAAGTCCAGCAACCTAACAATCTAAATATTTCACTTAAAAATGCAAATTGCTGCTTTTCTTGAAATACTTGCCTCACATTTCGGCATGATCCAGTTAACGGGACCTGTTTCCAGCTCCCTGCTGTAGACAAGACTCAGTTTTCCGGTTTGCTACAGTCCACTAACAGGCCTCATGCCAGCTCTCCTTCACACATGTCTAGTACCTCCCTGGACCTTATGCTTTTGTGTTTAAGATTCGAGCTTCTTCATGAGGATAAGAAAGAGATCAAACTTAGAATGCCTTTTAGTTGACTGTTGTAAGAGTGGTGAAACCACTGTTCTGCCTGTCGTATCTTACACATTCTCTGGTTTATCTGTCAGCAGTATTTGCTGGGTGTAATTATGAGAGCATCTGCATGAGCCTTGGCAGTTTACAAAGTGCCCTGGCAGACTATCATTTTTTGATCTTCACCCACATTTCTGCATATTGAGGTGGCAGGGCAGGAGGCATGATTATCCTTATTTAATGATTAAAAACCAAGCCCCTGAGAGATGAGCAGAAAGGCTCAAGGTCCCAGTGCTAGTAAATGATAGAGTTATTGACTCCAAATCTAGGCCAGTGCCTATGAAAGAAATAGTAAAGAAAGCAAAGGTCATCACCCTTGAAGTCATTAGTAAGTAAGTTGTTTTTAAGAAAAATGCAAGGAAACCTGTCAGGAATATGTATTGGGCATGTACACTGAGTGGCCAGATTATTATGATCTCTGAACGCATAATCATCTGGCCAATCAGTGTGTGTGTGTGTGTGTGTGTGTGTGTGTGTGTGTGTGTGTGTGTGTGTGTGTGTGTGTATAGGAGGCCCAATGCATGAATTTGTGTATGGGTGGGGTCCAGCCAGCCTGGCCAGGGGGAGGGGACATGGGTGATTGGCCGGCCTGCCTGCTGGTCGACTCCTGGTAGAGGGGACAATTTGCATATTAGCCTTTTACTATATAGGATATACACTGACTGGCCAGATTATTATGCATTCAGAGGTCATAAGAATCTGGCCACTCAGTGTACGTGATAGTGCAGTAGTAGCTGCTGGAATGAAGACAGTGCAGGGGGTATGCTGGCATGATCAAAGCTGTGAGGTTTGTGGGGAGAGACTTGAAAAAGAAAATGAGTTTGAAGCCAGATTCTGAAGTTGTTTATGTTTATTTGTTTATTTATTTTTGTAGGGTTTTATATGTTCTCTATTTTATTTTTTAATATATTTTATTGATTTTTACAGAGAGGAAAGGAGAGGGATAGAGAGTTAGAAACATTGATGAGAGAAATATCGATCAGCTACCTCCTGCACATCCCCCACTGGGGATGTGCCCACAACCAAGGTACATGCCTCTGACTGGAATCGAACCTGGGACCCTTCAGTCCACAGGCCAACGCTCTATCCACTGAGCCAAACCAGTCAGGGCTGTTCTCTATTTTTTTAAAGGTATATGTGAAACTGAATAACAGGAAAGTGTTTATAGAAGACATTGTCTTGTGAAAGTCTTGTAAAACTCAGTGATTAAGTGGAAAACATGTAAAAGTCATGAGCAAGACACCAAAAGCAGCCTAGTCTTCCTAGAGCAGGTGGGAAGAATGTCCCAGCTGAAATAAATCAGCCAAGAAGGTCTTATCCAGGGAAGGAAGTACAGCTCTCCATGGCATGCAAGGGCAATGGTCACAGTCCACTCACCTAGAACCTACAGCTGGAGTAGCAGCTAGTCAGGCCACCTGGACTCCAGGTCAATGCTCTCCTTTCCTTTTCCTCTTCTAAGACAGTAAAATTAGGGTCATATTGCTCAATAGTTTTGATTGTGCAATTGTACAAAAGTGTTTAATTGCTGCGTAGGATAGTTCAGACCAACCTTAAGTTTTCTCCATAAGGGAGAAACCATGATTAGAAACATGCTTTGTGAAAGAATATTGAAGCAGTCCTACAAAAGAGGAAGTGAAGGAAGGAAAGGTTGCACACAGCAAGGCTGGGCAGATTCTGTTGTGCTAGATAGCCTGGCTATTTCAAATGGGGGACCATGGCCTGGATTCTAGTCTGACCTCTAGCTCATGATAGGAACATATTCAGAAAGAGAAGAGGTAATTATAGCAGCATCATCAGCAATTACCTTATTGATTTAAGCACTATATATGGAAGATCCGAGAAATCATATATGTATATAGGCTATCACATGCTGCTTAAGGACTTACCCACCATTGATAAGGGCTCTGGAAACTGAAAAATGTTGTCAGCAGAATCAAATCAGCGGCTTTAATTACACCAGCATGAGCCTCTCCAATGCAAGGTTGCCCCAATTAGAATTGATGAACCTTGGTTAGTAAAAGCTTTACAGATTATGAAGTTATATTTTACAAGTGAAGAAAATTGCTGTTATCTTAAAGTCCCCCCAACCCCCACCTAGGCTTTAATGCTTAGTAAATGATGAAAGGGAAACACAGTGAGTGTTATTTATGCTGAAAAAATGAATCGAAGGTCACCATCGACAGTATCTTTTTCTTTTGTTTTTTTTAAACATATATTTTTATTGATTTCAGAGGGGAAGGGAGAGAGATAGAAGCATCAGTAATGAGAGAGGATCATTGATTGGCTGCCTCCTGCACGTCCCCCAAGGGGGATAGAGCCCACAACCGGCATGTGCCCTTGACCGGAATAGAACCTGGGACCCTTCAGTTCGCAGACCAACTGAGCCAAACCAGCTAGGGCAGACAGTATCTTTTTCTTATTAGGAAAGGCCTCCAGGGCTTACAAAACCCTTGGGTTAATTTCAGCTTTAGTTTTATATTTGACAGCTTTCAAATCACAAATAGGCCAAGGAGGCTGGACAACTCCAGGAGTAAAGAAAGTCATGGATGGAAGATAAAGAAGAATTTTCTCGTTTGACTTCCTCTCTGTCAGGCACAGTACTGATTTTTTTCTTTTTGGATTAAATAGGTGGGAGACAGCTGGCTCTTGGGTTGATGCATAAATCTTCCCATTTCTAACTGCTGTGATTAATTGCATGCATATGAAAGATTACCTGGAGTTATGATAAGGAAATACTGATGCCTTTAGTCATTGTCATCAATCACACCCATCATTTCCCTCTTGAAAGACAGGCCAAGATAATGCTGCTTGATCCAAATACTTCCAGTGTTTATGTTAGATTGCTAGCACCAACATTTTTTCTGTACATCTGTTGAAAGCATGGTTGAAATCTGGATGTTTCATTGTTGGGAAATCTAACATGTCACTGAGGAAGTCCAAACGAAGGGCAGTTATGATGTGTGGAGCATGCAATGCCATCAAAGGGGAGCTGGCCTTCATTTGTCCATTCAGTCAATCTTCCTTCCTTCTCACCTCAACAAATGTTTGTTGGGCACACTACATTTGGAAAAAAAGAATAAAAGAATTATAAGACTTAATTTTTGCTCTTGAGCTTCTTACTTTGTGGTAGGAGCAACAATCATGTAATTGAAATAAATGCTTTGATATACATTTTCACTAAGTGCCCATAGGAACAGAGCAATGTATTGAGCCTTCTGTATGTGCAGTGTGCGTGTGTATGCACAGATTGTGTGTACAGTTGGGGGAGTGCCTCAGGAAAGTTGCACTGAGGAACGAATACTAGACTTAGTTCTGAGAAGACCAAGTAGAAAATTAATGAGCCTTGGGCTAAATTTAGCCAGCATATGGTTTCATGGTTTCAAAATTTTTTAATTCATTACCAATATCTAAGAATCTGGAGATTTTGTTTAAAAATCTGGAATATTGGCTTCTTAAAAAAAAAGTCACAGTTGGCAATAGCCTCAGGAGGATGACAGGTAGAGCTTGATAGAGGCTGCTTCTTTAAACAGAGTTCTCTTTATGTTGTTGTTTTCTTGCTTTAAGCATTTTTACTACCTACTTGGTCTAGGTACATATTGAGTTTGTGATTTTGTAGTACTTGTTTGCCAATAAAGAAAAGAAAATTTGGATGCCAGGGCTATTCTGTAGCCATGTACAATGAGGGACAATTCCGAAGACAGACAGGAACTGAGCATAGTTGGCAATTTCAGCAAGTTCTACAAAGTACATCTGGAAGAGTAAACTGAGTCCAGAGTTTAAAGTGTGCACAATTATAAACTAAAATATAATCTTATAGACTAACTTGTTAGAAATGCCAATTCTCTGGCCCCACCCCAGACCCACTGAATCAGAGACTCTGGAGAAGGGGGACCCATAAATCTCTGGTGTAGCAAGTCCTCCAGGTGATTCTGATGCATGCTAAAGTTTGACAATGCTATAAGAAATAAGAAAAAAATAACTAGTCAAATGTTTAATTGGGAGAGATTTATTTAAGATCAGACTTTGCAGTGGTGAGAAATTGTTAGCATAGAAACCAGTTAGCACACAATTATCAAATTATCAACTAAGTAAAAGGTGGTTAATGCCTGGATCAAGGCAGGGGCCATGTGGGAGCCAGTGGAAACAACAAGGGAAGGTGTGAGAGATTTCTAAGGCAGCACTGAGGACTTGAGACCTATTGGATATGGAGGAAGGAGAGAGGCAATGCCTCGTGTAGTTGCTAACCTAGAAGATTGAATGGATGGGGGTGCTATTGCCTGAGATAGCCCACCGAAAGGTAGACCAGTTTTTAGGAGAAGTTAGTGTTTAGCATTGGGGGAAATATTTGAAGATTCAGTGGGGATTACATGGTTTATTTTTGCTGAGTTGATAGGTATAGGTCTGGAATTCTGGAGAATATTTTGGGAAGTGAGGCCTTGATTGTAATGAGCTCACCTGAGGGAGAAGAGAAATGTGGAAAGAGAATTATTCATGAAACTCAGGAGAACCCCAACTGTTAAAAGGTGGATGGTGGAAGATGAACTTATAAAAGGGATAGAGAAGGAAAAATAATCAATCCTTCCAAAATAACCAAAGTATCAAAGATCCATGTGCACAAAGATATTCCTCATAGAATTTTTTAAATGAGAAAAACAAAAAGCCACAGTAAGGTTTAATAGCAAGATAATTTATAAGAAAATTGACTTTAGGTGTGGGCACATGGTACAATATACAGATCTTATAACATAGAAACCCACAAATCAAACCTGTGTTTTCATGTCGACCAATGTCACCCCAATCAATTTAATAAATGAAAAATTTAAAAAGGAAATCTAAATGAAAAGTATGGAGGCCTTAGAAATGCTAGTTATAAACTCTATAATACAACATGGGAAATGCTTGTGATATCATAAAAAAGCAAAATTTAAAAGTATGCATTATTTCATGTAGAATATGATTGCATCTATGTAAAATTACATACAGACAGCTAGTTTGGTGTATTAGAAGGTAGCCATAAAAGAGTACAGATGGTGAAATTGTGGGTGAAATTTACCTTTGCTCTCAGACTTTTTTTATGTTATTCTATTATAATTATTTCCAGAAGTTTACTTAAGTTTCTGCATCATCAATGGTAGGTTGAATTAAGTAGGGAATCCTATCTAATAAAAAAGTAATATGCAAATTGACTATCACTCCAACACACAAGATGGCTGCCCCCATGTGGACACAAGATGGCCACCACAAGATGGCCAGAAGGGGAAGACAGTTGGGGGGAACCAGGCCTGCAGGAGAGGGAAGTTGGGGTGACCAGGCCTACAGGGGAGAGCAGTTGGGGGTGATGAGGCTGGCAGGGGAGGGCAGTTGGGGGGGACCAGGCCTGCAGAGGGGGTAGTTGGGGGGGACCAGGCCTGCAGGGGAGGGCAGTTAGGGGTGACCAGGCTGGTAGGGGAGGGCAGTTAGTGGCAATCCGGCTGGCAGGGGAGCAGTTAGGCATCAATCAGGCTGGCAGGGGAGTGGTTAGGGGGTGATCAGGCTGGCAGGCAGAAGCAGTTAGGGGCAATCAGGAAGGCAGGCAGGCGAGCTGTTGGGAGCTAGCAGTCCTGGATTGTGAGAGGGATGTGACTGCCCTACTGGGATTGGGCCTAAACGGGCAGTTGGACATCCCTCGGGGGTCCCAGATTGGAGAGGGTGCAGGCTGGGCTGAGGGACACACTCCCCCCCTGCATGAATTTTGTGCACTGGGCCTCTGGTAATAAGTAAAATTTTATCACCAACTACTTTGCAAACTAAAGCATAACTTATGGTCTTGAAAGTTTGAGACTCAAGAAGGATAATTTGTAGGGATGCAGGCAAAGGCTTGCCTCATCTCCTGGGCATTGTAGTGGGAGCACTGGTTAGTAAGGGATAGCAGGAGATCAGCTGGCCTGGGGGAAGGGAGGAGAAGTCATATCTAATCAATAGTACATTAGGTAAAAAGTCAACATACAAGGGGTTTAATCTACAATTAAAAACAAACATTAGAGGAAGCAGTGATATCTCTGTAACTGAAATATCAGTGGTCCAGATAAAAGTGTCAGAAGTTCATCACAGGTGGCATCTTTCTGAATACTTATCCCTTACAACCATAGCTCCAGTCTCCTCCTGCCTTGAGGCTTCCTCTCCATCCAAGGCTTTCACTGTCCCTGGTTTCAGAACCTGGTGATGGCTTAGCACTAGGTTCCTTGCAATGGCAGGCCAAATTTGAAATAATTGGACGACTAGAGAAAAATGCCATTTCTTCTTTCTAGGGATGAAGGCTGGCAAGATATAAGGCTGGATAAGTAGACAGGGGTGTTTAAGGAAAGGCTTTTTGCTGTCTCATCCTTTTCAGGATGAGATTACTGGCTAGGGAGAATGCAAAGCTTTGGGGAACTTCAGTAATTCTGACTATCCCAATGGTACTTAGATTCCTTTGACTAAAGGACTTTGACTGAAAGTCTGAGAATGTTACTGCATTAAAAATACCTTTCTATTGAAAACAAGGCATACAATCAAAAATACTAATGCAAATTATTGGTTAGAGGGAATTATGTGATTTTATAACTGGAATCTTAGGTAAAACTATAGTAAAATTAAATATCCTAAAAAAGAGTTCTCTCTAAAACACTTTGTTATGTTGATCTTGATTACTTTTGAAGGGAGAGTTGGCAGAGGTAGTCGTGTATATGGCTGCTATATCTAGAATTTCAAACCCAAGGCAATGATACAAGGGTAAGTCTTGATGCATTGAAGTATGACTGGAAGAGTCCATGGAAGGAGGTTTTTAAGGTACATTGAAGTCTACAGGGAAGACAGCCAGTTTGGGGCCAGTCTCCCCCTGGTGTTGCTGCCCATCCACGCCATGTGATGAGGAAGGAAGAGTAGGGCCGGGAGCCAATGGACCTGAGTCTACATCCTGTGTCAGTCCCCCACATCTCTGTGATTCTGTTTCATCACCAATAAAATCTTTATCACCATAATGCCTGACTTTGTAGTAAAGATGAAATGGAATATTGATGAAAAAGGCCTTTCAAATTACCAAGTATTATGCAAAAGTTTATTTACATTTTTCAGTTATCTCCCTTGTACTTAACATTCATACCTTTATATAGATTCCTTCAGAATATCATGTTTCTGTATTCTTGCTCAGAATAACATATTTGTTGAGTCTTGAGCTATTCCCAGTAGCCCCAGAGGTCTCATATAAATTGCCAGCTGAGCAGACCAGAGCCCCCAGTGTTACAGAGCCCATGGATGGGCATTGGGCAATGCAGGTTCAACAGTGTGTTTGCAGTCACTCCATGTAATGATGATGAGCTGAAATCCCCAAGTTTGGCCCAATGGGCTGCTCCCTTAAATATATGGTTAACAGGAAGAAGAGATTGGATTATAAATCTTTGGAAGTAAGCCTTCTGAGATATCTGATGCAGGAACCTCAAGGAAAACTAAATTCTTTAATCGATTGAAAACCTGCC
Source organism: Corynorhinus townsendii (assembly GCA_026230045.1). NCBI lineage: Eukaryota > Metazoa > Chordata > Mammalia > Chiroptera > Vespertilionidae > Corynorhinus > Corynorhinus townsendii. The sequence continues at coordinate 80,166,756 of JAPDVU010000005.1, forward strand.
TCACAAAAGCTTTTAAACCTTTAAACACCATCACATAAATCAAGTTAGAAATATCCCACCAAGGAATAAAAGAGTTCTTGCCATGTAAAATATTAATTTATCTTTTCAAGGCAGAACAAACACTTCATTTGGACAGGCAGGAGGTGGTGGAGAAAGCAGGGCATGGGGAATGAACTCATTTCCTTGGTCTTCAATGCCCACTTAAACGTCTCAGGTCTCTGGGCTTTTTCTTATGCTGAAAAGTGTGGGCCCTTTAATGCTGACACTTGGTTCCGGTGGATTTTACTCCAAGTCATTCTCATGTCTTTAATTCCATGGCAATTGTTTTTCAACTATTTATTGAAAAATGATCTACAATTGAATAGTTGACTTCAGCCTGATATGTTCCTGGGGTTGCAAAGGAATGGAGTAACACTGGATTTTAAAATACAGTTGTTCTGCAAAAACAGCTATTGATGAATCACAAAAGGGCAAACATGTACCACATGGCCATTTCTTCATTTGCTACAATATAGATGCACCAGGAGTAACACTGAAGCCAGCCTGGGAGACTACCAGAAAGGAAACTGTATGATTAGCAAAACTAAAACCTGATTTGCATTTAAAAAATGTTGTGTGTGCTCCTTTAGGTGCAAATGTAATGGGAAAAGGCTGTAGGTAAAGTGGCTGAAGTCTAAACAAAATAAACACTTAATTTTCTTTTATTGTATCCTGTGACTATTAATAATATTATGGTAGCAAGTTAGAAACATTAAGCCAAGCAAGAGAGCAATAAATGTTCATAGACCGTGCACCACTGTTGATATTAGCAACTAATCGCTCCAGAGTTCACATAACATGCAGATGGAAGTACAAGGAAGATATTGCATGCAGGCAGCAGGATTGAACTGTGCACAGGTGAAACCAATAACTGGAGGGCCAGCTCAGCAGGGCCAGGGCCTGGGGAAGATACCAAGAAAAGGGCTTTGTAAATCACTGCCCGTTAGTCTGTCTGAATCTACTGGCATGTGGTTGTTCTTAAGCTTGTAAGGTTCTTCGTCTTGATTCCAAACTGGCAATATTGTTTGAGAATTTGCCAAGCTCCTCATTCAATCATCATCCTGAGACACTGAGACGGGTAAGATGGCCATTGTTCTTCCCATTTTACAGATGGAGAAGTCAAGAGTTCTGAGTACATCACATAACAGATAAGGCTCGGAGTGAAACTCTAGGCTTATGATTCCAGTGCTCATGTATTTTGTTGATCTTCCTTTAATCCTTATACCTACATGTCTGTCTGCAAGTCACATAAAATGGTATTTGGGACTTTCATCTCTGATACTAACTTAAATGGGAAACCCCAAATAATCTTCCCAATAATACAGTGAAATTGCTGTTTAAAATATAAAACAAAGAGAAAAGACACACAAATAATGCCATCATTTTAAATATATTGCAAAGCTGGCACAAAAGCAAAGAATCAGCAGAGGTAAAATAAAATAATTAGAAGAAGAATTTAGGAGGAAAGTGGGCACTGACACTCTTGAGGGTGTCTGCCAATCCATTAGCTGTTGCTCTGATGGCCTTATGGTGAGATGTGACATGCAGAGAGAGCCCGGGGCCCAGCATGATGAAACCATAAGGGCTACATCTCAGGATGGTCAGAGCTGGAAACAGGTGCGCTGCCCAGAGACACCTACCTGTGAGGACTAACTACAACGTGAACAGAGAATTCCCTTAAAAAGTGCTCAGGATTGGTAGGCAAAAGAAAATACATTTACTTCCTGGAAAAATGCAACTTCAACCTGGGTTTCAGAACCTTCCTACAATACATGAAATTACAGTCAAAATTGCAAAATGCAAAAGGAAGTGAGGCGTGAGAAGTGAAAAGCAGAAGATGTAGTGGATAGAAGGATCAGACCTGTAGATACTTCAATGTTGGCTATATTGGTGTATTAGATGAAATCTTTGCTTTGTGTTGTGGTTGAGATGGCTAGATATTCATAAAGCTGAGTTTCACCTACTCCATAGTAATATGAGTATAGGGTTACTCCTGATGCAAACTAGCTTGACTATGCTCCCCCATTCCTTTTGCACTCAGGTGTGACCATGCCATTAGGTTCTCACAAATAGAATATGAGCAGAAGTGATGTGTGTTACTATCCCTCTTGTTCCTTTGCACTTTGTGGGAGCTCAGATTGGTGTCCACCCAGCCTTAACCATGCACATGTTGGCATGGAGGAGCACTGTCTTGAACAGGACCTGGGTGTGTGAATGGACACATCAGGCCTGGACCATTCACACTGGGATCAGGTGAAAGATAAGCCCCCTGGTTCTCCAAGTCTCTGTATTGTATTGTTGAAGCTCTAGCATTACCATTCCTAATATACATCTGTTTAAAAAATAATAGAGAAACTTGAAAATGCAAGCAAACTGAAAAAAAAACTATTTTTAAAAAAGTGAGGAGATTTGAAAAAAGAATGCAATAGAATGTCTAGAAAAAAAAAAAGATAATTTCCATTCAGTTTAGACAACTCATAAAATACAAGAACATATAGGTAAATGGAAAAAGTTATCCATATTTCCACCTTCTAAAGGTAAATAATGTTTACAGTTGGAGGTTCTCCTTTCAAATGTGCACAGCATGAAGATTGCTAAAGACCAGGACTCATAGGCCCATCATTCTCCACTGACTGGCCCCATTGCATCTCCATTTATTCATTTAGCTGCAGTGAAATTTAGTGCTTTGTGTCACTTGGGCAGAAAGAGCATCATTCTGATTTTGTATGGACCATCAGAAGAATCATGCCTCCTCTTTTTAAAACTCAATTTGGAAAAACAGATAATATACTTTTTTTTACCATATCAAAAGAGGTAGCTTTGTTTTTCTCTAAGACCTACAAATAATGTCCTGATTTAGCTTCAGTATTGTATGATGTATATATTTTGGCTTAATTCTGAAATTTTATTAAAACTAAATATTAGCTACTTTGTAAAGGAGATAATTTAAATTGAAAATACCCACAAGATATGGGTTTTATTCCTTAACTAGAGGCCCGGTGCACAAAACTTGTGCATGAGGAGGTGTGTCTCTCAGCCCAGCCTGCACCCTCTCCAATCCGGGGTCCTTCTCACAATCCAGGAATGCTGGTTCCCAACTGCTTGCCTGCCTACCTTCCTGATTGCCCCTAACTGCTTCTGCCTGCCAGTGGGATCACCCTCTAACCACTCCCCTGCCAGCCTGATTGATGCCTAACTGCTCCCCTGCCAGCACATTTGCCCCTAACTTCCCTCCCCTGCAGGTCTGGTCCCTCCCAACTGCCCTCCCCTGCTGGCCATCTTGTGGCAGCCATCTTGTGTCCACATGGGGGCAGTCATCTTTGACCACATGGGGTCAGTCATCTTGTGTGTTTGTAGTGATGGTCAATTTGCATATTATTCTTTGATTTAAATAGGATAGAGGCCTGCTGCACAGGTGGGGGCTGGCTGGCTTGCCCAAAGGGTGTTCCAGGTCAGGTTGGGGGTTCCCTTGGGGCATGAGGTGGCCTGGGCGAGGGGCCTGTGGTGGTTTGCAGGCTGGCCATGCCCCCCAGCCACCCAAGTGGAGGCCCTGGTATCTGGGATTTATTTATCTTCTATAATTGAAACTTTGTAGCCTTAAGTGGAGGCCAAGGCAGGCAAGGGCTGTGGAAACTTGGCTTCCTCCAATCACTGGGGCCAACTCAAGCCTCCTGCTCTCTCCAACTCTGTGGCTGCCACCATTTTTGTTGGGATTTATTTGTCTTCTATAATTGAAACTTTGTGGCCTTAAGTGGAGGCCAAAGCAGGCCAGGGCAGGTGGAAAGCTTGGCTCCCTCCATTGCTGGGGAAACCGAAACCTCCTGCTCTCTCTGTGGCCACAGTCATTTTGGTTGGGTTAATTTGCATATTCACTCCTGATTGGCTGGTGGGCGTGGCTTGTGGGTATAGCGGAGGTATGGTCTGTTTGCATATTACTCTTTTATTAGATAGGATGAGATTATTTTGAACTATTATTGTATTTGGGTGCTATTTCTGCTGGTTAAAGAAAAAATAAAATTATGCCTATGGCTTTTATGTGATAATTCTGGTTAAAATTTAAATGACTTATTTCCTACTTCTATAATCATTATATCCATCTGCTCATGTTCAGTGTTATTCTAGTAAATGAGCTACAATTATTCTATTCTAAAAAGTTTAAGTTAAATTTTAATTTTGTGTAAAGTTCTAATATGAATTATGTTGGTGGATATTTCTGAACTCCCTTTGATACTTAGTAGCAAACCAGTGTTAAAATATATTGCTAAATTAGGTGATATGCATAAAATTAAAATATATTGGCTTTCCTCTTAAGATTTATTCTGCCGTTAACCCTCAAATCAGGTAGCTCTCAGTAGACCTCCGACAATACAGTAATTTATTAATGGGTCTATTTCAGCCTTACATGTGATTCAGCACAGTAAGTGAGCAATTTAGAACTTCTGCTGAATATCAAAGCAGAAGGGAGCCATGTTGGGTGAGCTAATTTTCCTGTTAGTTTTGGAAAGGTAAAAACAGGAACATGTAGTTAGTGGGCTTTTATTTAGCCACCCAATGGAGGCAAGCACAATGTAACATCATAAAACTAAGCATTAGCCAAAAATAGCACTTTTTCCTGACTACTGGTTGATTAATGAAGGGAAAATGAACTGATGTATTGAGTTTTATGTTTTCTCTATTTCTATGTGTCTTATTTTTTCCATGTACTAAGTGTTTTAAATGATCAAACATGTAATTCTGAGTTTGATATTTGAAGCAAAAAAAAACACATTTACTCTATATGGACCTATATACATTTAAGTAATATTTCATGTAAAAGTGCTTTTTGATGAAAGTGTAAGCTTCACAGTTCTGATGATATATATTAGTTACTTATTATTATGTACTTATATACCGCTATAGGCCTTTGCAAGGTCAATGACAGAGGTCAACTGGGCCATTCCAGTGTTTGAGGATGCCGTTACGGTATATTAAAGAATGTAGATGTGCCTATCTGTTAAAAGTTTTCGTTTAACAACTATAGTTAAATTATTTATGTGATACATTTAAAATTTTCTATTGAACAACTACAGTTAAATTATTTATGTGATAGGTTTTCAGTCCTTATAGTGTGTCTCACCATCCATAGGTATTATTTAATTTAGAGAGAACACCAGAAGTCTACATGTGAAACCTTTGGTGAAGAGGAGGCCTGGCTCAGTGGCCCACGGCTCCTCCTGTGACAGGCCCCAGGAACCCCGTGAAGAAGTTGTTCTCACACAAGCCAGAGAGACAGCTTGTTAGTCTCGGAAGCCTTGGGCTTTGCTGGGGCTCACATGTCATATGGAAAAATGTACATGTGTGTGGAGTCGGGCCTTGTGAGGGAAACACTGAGAGATCCTAATTGTCACATTCCTGGGCTCAGCCGCTGCTGAGCAGGCCTTTCTGTTAGTTCTTCTCCTGTGCTTAGCCCTGGAGAGGAGAGAGAACACAGGCTGCAGACAGCCCCCGCCCAGCTGGGCAGTCCCCGTCTGTAACAGATCAGAGGTGGGCTGGGCTACATGTATGTTTACATTTCACCAGGCACGAAGTGATGCACGTCTTCTGTCAGGAAAGTCCTCCAATCTTGAGGGTTTTGTCAGCCTGCTCAGGCCCTCCCCTGCAGTCCTATTGTACCAGGATGATTCCTGTAGACATTTTCTGAAGGAGAACAAACAGCAACAGCAAAACAATAACAAAGAGATTGCATTTCCTTTGTTGTGCGCTTATTTTCTTCTGTGATGGTTTATCAAAGGTGACTTGCAGAATACAAAGGACTTGGTGTCAGATTGTGGACCTAAAAGGCATGTGTGGTGTGGGGGTAGGGAATAGCCCTCCTCCCATATCTAATCTGTTTTGATCCAATGGCAGCCAGGATGTTACAGTGCCAGCCCTTCCACTCCTCTGCCCTGGCAACTAGTAGATTTTTACTAACCCAATAAATGTGACTCCAGCTAGTACTTGTCAGTACCTAGTCCAGTGGCAATGGGTGGGCCATCCCAAACTCAATACAGCTTCTCTTTAAAGTTATTTGTTTAGTTTAAACTACTAGTAAACAAATCTGTGTTGATGCTCATGGTCTCAGAATGTTAATGGAGGTACCAGGCATGTTGCACATGCCAGTCAAGCTCATGATAGATTTATAGGCTCAGGGTGAGGGGCGGGGGGGGGGACAGAGTCCTGGCATTAAGACAGAGCCCAGGCAGTGGTGAATAAAGGGTATGCAGGCTCACACTCATTAAAGCAAAGCAAAAGGGAGAAAATCCTATTTAATTTTTGTCCTAGCAGACTTGTCAGAAATTTCAAGGAATATCATTTTCTTTCTATAACTGATTGTTTTGTAGAGCATGAAAAAATTGGAAAAAAAGAATTCGGATTTATACACACACACACACACACACACACACACACACACACACACACACATACGAGGGGAGAAACTGGCCCTTTAAGAATGGGCTTTTGCATTTCCTTTTTTAAATTACACAAATGGATGCTATTAAGTGGACTTATTGAGTTGCCTTACACCTCTTCCCACTTGGCAACTCATGAATGTTATATTTGATGTGTATTATTGATTGTTCTGGATGAAATCTTTTCCATAACATTTTGTTCCTTCAGGGTATCTAAAAATAATTACTTTAAAATTTATCTTCCCATCTTAAATGTTTTATACTTATCCCTGAGCCCGCTATAGGATCCTTAAAAAGCATCCTATTTTTTAATAAGAAGTTTCAGACCGCGTTGCCTTTCTGCCCTGAACGTGGCATAGTGTCTCTGTGAACATCTTTCCCTTCACATCTAATGGGACAGAATTCTCAGTGGCAGCATTTGATATGGGACCAAGGGAAGGAGTGGCTCTTTGAGGTCATATTTTAGCTTTGGCTCTGAAGACTCGAGAAGCCATTATCTTAAAATGATATAAATTCAGTTACAAAATGGAAGGATGGTTACATGATTAATGGAGGTTAATAAATATCATTGAAATCTTTGCCTGGATGAGGCCATCAGAAATTATTTAATCCAATTTTCCATGGCTCCAGGCAGGCCACATAGGAACCACTTTGTCAGATGGAATCTCTCCTCTTCATAGCCCTTGAGGAAGTCGAGTCCCCTTTTTGTACGAAATATGATGCATCTGTGTCCCGCTCTAGCACTTACTCTTACCTGGGGCTCCTTTGCTACCTGTGTTGCTCATCAGAGGTAAAGTTCATGGCTGTGGAATAGCTATGAAAGGAGCTGGCTGGACGTGCAGGAATTGAAATACAAAGATCTCCTGGCACCATGACACAGCCAACTATCCCAGTGAATCTAGTAAGCATTTATGTGGCTGCTGAGAGAAATGTGGTTAAATTTGTGGGGTTGACACCTACATGGGCTCAAAATTTTTCCTCTCCTTTAGTTAAAAATATCTAAGAAATAAACAAAAGGGCTGACTTAAAAATTGTTTATGTTATCCAACCTGTTTTCCCTAATAGAAAAACAACTTAACTCTAATGTATTATTGACTTTGTGTCAGCATCTTCTTCAAACTCACTAATAATAATACTATTACATTAATTAGGAATTGTGTATATCTCCAAGTAAGAAATCTTAACTAGCATGACTTAATCTGGATTTGTTCTTCTCCTGTGCCACCTGAGTTCTGGAAGGGGCGATCCAGAGTTGGTGACTCATAGATGTTATTCAGGGGCCTCTCTACTCCTTTTATCTTCTGTCCCACGGATCTTCTCATGTAGATTCTATTTCCATGGTCCTTCAAGGCCACCTCCGGGCACAGTATGGCTGACAGGAAGTCTAAGCAGGAAGAAGAGGGTGAGGGGAGGACAACTGTCAACTCAGACACCTTTAGAGCATTTTCCTGGGAGTCCTTGCATAAAGGCAATGCCTTCAGCTTGTATCTCAGCTGTTACCCCTGTCCTCCTCAAGCGAGCCTAGGAAGTATTCTTTCTTAGTTAGGTACGTTGCTACCCTTGCAATATTGGGGTTTTGTTAGTGAATCATAAAACATTAAAAAGAGGTTTATGTTCTGTTTTTCTGGAAGGACAAAATTGACCTGGTTTCTCAAAGTGCTAGGACTTTTTCATTGAGGAGCCTTTTGGTCAGAGGGGTGTGGTAGTAGAAGTGGTAGAAAAAGCATTTGGATATGAAGCCATCTTTTCTTCTGATCAGAATTTGAGCAAGAAGTCAATTACATAAAAGAAAGAAAAAGGAGAAACCCATTGTTCATTGGACCAAATAGAGTTTATCCTCAGAAAGGACATAGATATAATAACACCATTAGGTAAAACTTCCTGAGCAATGGATTGCTCTGTAGGGCCCATTGGTGAAAGTGTGGGATGATGGATTTGGAGTAATAATGAAGAAAATTTGGAAAATTTGTCCCATGAAAATGACTAAAGCCACTTGTCTGTGATAAAGTCTGGAAGGAGAAAAGCCATAATTTTAGTATTCATAAAGGTATATCAACAATTGACCTTGAATTTAGAGAGGGATGAGATGGACATGACCTGTATTAACATGTGTCATTTTAGACTTTACAACAATTTTCTTAATTATCAAGACTTTAAGATAGTATAATCATCCCACGAAAAGTTGTGGAGCCTTTCCCTTGCACTCTCTCGGTAAAGAATGCCCTGTTCTTTTTTGTATTGCTTGAAACAAATCCACCCTTGATTAAAAATTTGTTTCATCCTGTATTTTAGCAAAGATTCTGACACAAATCATCTGGAATTATCTTTTGAAAGCTGATACACAGTGTTGTGTTCATGTGATCTGCAAAAGGTCTTGTTGTGAATAACGACGGTTAGCCCTCTGAGAGTGCGGTGGTCCGCAGGCCTGGGTTGTTCTCATAGCTGTAGTGCCCTCTTCCATTGCCTTGAGTATAGTCAGCTTCTGACCTCGTGAAGCTCAGTGTATGTAAACATCTTGTTAGTCATATTTCTCAGAGAAAATTTGTTTATACCTTTCTCTTTAAACACCCGAAGAAAGGCCCTTTTGAAAATTACTATTTGGCCTATCAGTTCCAAGTGGAAACATTCTTGCCTTACACTTGAAGGAATCTGCCCTCGTCATGTGTTTCAGGGTTGGCTTATTGAACCAGCAAAGACATTTGGCTATATGCTTTCAAAATGGAAATCTTTTTCTTTATTGTACCCTCCATTGTGTTTTCTTTCATAAATCTATTACAGAAGTCTCTACTGCAGGAACTAAGTGTTAGATATGGCTCATATACTGATACTGAAAAACTTAGCTAGGACTTGCAATTTTTTAAGATAATTTAAATGTAAAATTAAACTGTTAGCCAATGATCTAACGTCATGTGGTGTGCGGTTTGGATATTGTATGGGCAGTTAAGAATCACCCATTTCAGTGCCAAAAATCACTTGTTGCTCATGTTGTCTGCACAGTTGATATAAAATATTATGGTTGGGGCTTTACTTTGTGCTCAGGGTCCTGTCTCTAGGAAGCTTCTTTTCAGTTCCAAATACAGTTTAGAATATTTTAAAAAAATGTTCCATCCAAGCTCACTAAAGGTGAGTATCATGCTACATATTAGCCAATTCAGAACATTTGGGTAATAATAAGTGACCATCTGTCCAGGTGTTTTGTCCTTGTGATGGGTAACATCTCAATTGTTTCCACATTTAATTGATTAGAAGTGAAAGATGATGTTGGGTTTTGCAAAGAGTTTTTATAATTCTAGGTAAAAACATTTCAACCTATTTTAAAAAGTTAGAGACAAGAACAAAATCCCTGAAAGTATATAGGCCCACACAACAGCTCTAAAATTGTGAACCATCCATAGACTGTAGAAATTATACTTAACTTGGCTTCATGGCATGACAGGTGATTATTTTGAAATGTCCAAAGCTCTTGAGTTCCTTCAGAAGCTGAGATCTGAAATGCTGGACAGACTCTTAACTCAGGCAGAGAAGGCCTTAAGTTTGCAAGTACACTGTTGATCCGCAGCGTGGATAACCAATGCTGCCCAAATGAATGTTTAATAGATATTGTGTGGTTGTATATGAGTATTAATAATATGTCCTTCTCAGTGGAAATTAGAGCCCCACTACTACAGGTTTCCAAGCTTTCCTCCATTTTCTGAAGTCCGTGCCTGATGACCTAATTCAGGTGACTAACACAGTATTTATCACTATCTTCAGCATGCTGAGGTATAATTCTTTACCAAATTCTGATTTTTAAGTAGGCCATCAATGCTTTATATATGCTAATCAGAAACAGAGTGGCTAATGCTATTTAATTATATTTCCAGTGTGCATACCCTGCCCCCAAAAGCCAAATTCTCTTTATTTTTAATGCAGTTTTATAAGAGAAATATGAACATTATTTGCTCAATTTCTTAGTTTCTAGTCACAGGTGTCTAGTTTCTTAATTTCTAGTCATATTGTTAAAATGAATATGTACTATCCCTATTACAGATTTGAAACTGTATACGGACATAAAAGGAATTTAATTAACAGAAACTAGTGTCATTTTTCAGGTAATTATTAAAGTAAATTAAAAATATATGATAAATTTTAACATGTAATTGAGAGGTTTGAAAATGATTAGAGGTGGTTCTCAAATCCTGTTCTTCCTTCTATGTCACTTCCCTATGGTCTACTTTATTTTTTTCAATTTATCATAAATATATTTCTGATTATGAAAATTATATTTGCTCATTATGAATATATCTATAAAAGTTCAAAGAAAGAAAACTCAGCCAGCATTTTGGCTGTCCTTCCTTCCTTCCTTCCTTCCTTCCTTCCTTCCTTCCTTCCTTCCTTCCTTCCTTCCTTTTAACATCTATGTGTCAATCTATCCAATCATTCCTTTATTAAAGATCACACCAGGTATATAATCTGCATTTTCCTGTTTTCTTGAACACTCTCTTACCCATGTTTTCAAATGGAGTTATAGAATTTGGATAAATATTGTTTTGACTGGCTACTTTATATTCCATTGAATAAATAGATCTTATTTTGTCAATTTCCAACTGAATTTTTATATTTCTTTTTTTCCCTTTTTTTGTAATTATAAAAAGCAGTGAACCTTTTGTTCATAAGGATTTGTTCACATCTATTACTAATGTCTTTGGAAATTTTATTAGAAGTATAGTTATTTGATCAATGCTATACAAAATATTTTCTCTAGTTTCTTTAAATATAGGTGAGTTTTTCCCTTGTTGAGATTATTGCAATTCACTTTAAAACTATTGGTTGGTTTCAGGAAATAGAGGATTTTAGTGTTCATTATCCTGTGGTTCTATAAATATCTTGAAATACATGGATGATAAATTTATTTTGATAATCTTCACTTTTAGGATTGTCTAAATATCATGATGTTTTCTGATTGAGGTGTCTGATGACTAGGCAGAATCATCATGATTGTTTAACATACTACTGGTCTACCTTTAACATTATATAATGGAACTAATAAAAACTTCAGGTTCTATAGTTTTTCTATAAAAGGGAAACTTTGTTATTTACTAGGAGATTTTATATCCGTCTTCTTTTGTATATAAATTATTCAAGAATGAATTTATTTATATAACAATGTTAGAAACAGAATGAAAAACATGGAGAGGATTCCTCAAGGAAATCAGTATCTAGTGATATAACAAAATATATTCTACTAAACTGTGGTAAATGGGAAAGTAGTGACTTCTAATATGAGGGAATGGCAACTCAGAGGGAAGGCACCATCTTTGGCGACCAACTATAGGACTTGGGGCTTGGACTCTACAATTAAATATGTGCCTGGCTTTGGTTACTTTTCCTGCTTGTTCCACAGTCTAACTCCTGAAGCTTCAATCTTGTTCTGAATGTACTGACAAGTTGACTTCACACTGCTTTCTCTGATTGCCTTAGTGTCACATCAACATCCTATACTTTAGAAATTGTTAAATGGGCCATTTGTGGGGATTATATCTAGGCAGGAAATGCATCAGCTGGCCCCCACCTCCTTCTCTCCACCTCTGTGCCACTTAGATGTATGACTGTGAGTGACATTTCCCAGTTAGGTTCCGTGACAGTTTTCTTATTCCACGTTATCAGCCATAGGTCTAAATTTATAGTGTGTGTATTAAGCACCATCAGTGGACTTTCTTCTTGGGCACGTACTCCTTTTAGTCAGAGCTCCTCTTGCCCAGGGTCCCCTTCCCAGGGACTGCTCCCAGGGCTACCGCTTGTTTTCCAGGTCACCCAGTTTCTCCCAGTAAGCTGATTTCATGCTTTGGTTCTTCAAATGGTCCCTTGTCTTGGAAACAGGGATATCCTTCATGTGTCCTGAACTTGCATAAAAGGGAAACATGTTTCTCAAGGAGAGGAGGTTGCATCTGACATGGTGCCTTTGACATGTTTTTGTGCCGAGCATTATGATTTTTGGCCAGTTGCTCATTTCTTCTCTATCTCAGAGAACTGAAATATTAATGTAGTAGAGTGAACAGGGTATCTGTTCCAGGGGACTCATTTGCTAGATCACCTGTCCTAAAGAATGTTAAATAGAATCCTTTCTTTTCTATGAAGTTTCTTCTCCTCTGCATTTGTTTGTGTGGCGCTCATGTAGCCCTCATTGTTCAATGATGTGTGAAGAGAGACCACCCCACAATTCTATTTTAAAAGGGAAATGTTTGAAGTTCCCAACACTCATTTGGGTTGAGGAAACTTGTCCTCATTGGTACCTATTAGTCAAGTACCAACTGGCAAAGTCATATAGGTGCTTTAGCACAGAGACAGCTAAAGCCATAATTCATTTTCAAGCCGAGGTTTCTGAGACTGGGGGTTACTTGGCACCACTCATCGCCAGAAACACGGGTCATCTGGTTGATCGATGCTAATGTGGTCACTCTCTTTGCCCTGATGGAAAGGGAAGGCTTCGCACAAAAATCAATGTGTTCTTAATGAAGTGGATATGTTACCGTAGTGGGGAAAAAACTGCTGTACCTTTGAGTGATTGTTACATGTCTGTGTGTGGCATTCCAGGAAAAGGATCCATTAAAAGACAGACAAGATATCACAACTCACTTTTCAGCAGAAAATGACTTGGCTTTCACTGATGAAGTCGATTACTGGAAAGGATATTCATATGCCACTGGGGTATAAGCTTTCTGATATCTGCACATGAATAGGTCCTGGCCCAGTTCACTGAAATTTTGGCCTTCAGTTTCTTTGTAATGTGAGGTGCAGAGAGGGCAAGTAAAGAGCTGGGGAACTTGCTTTGCATTTAATGAGCACTGCTGCTGGAAAGCACATAGTGAGTAGTGAGATCCTTGACCATAGCATTGGAGTAAAGGATGGCTTTGGGGTCTTCCTTAAGTTTTCCTGATTAGGCCCTGCAGATTGCAAGATGTCCTGCTTAGTGAGCAACCCATGATATGCAACAGTTTATGTAGTAGAGTGTATTCATACTATAGAAAGGGTCTATGATAGAACATTCACATATCATAATTAAGACAAGGATAACACAAAAGACCAGGAAAAATGAAAGAAGACAAACATGATACTGTTATACACTCCAGGTACCAGGTGGACATGAATTTTGGTGGGACACTATTGAACCCAGCACACACAGGTTGAGTACTAATGCAATCATACATTTTTCTCTATCTTACTATTTTAGCAAAACATTCTTTTGGTTTTAGCATGTGGAAGGAAGCCTTTCTCAAGGTTTCTCATTTTTCCCATGTGGAAAAGGCAGAGAAATGTGGTCTGGATGTTAAAACACTGTGTGGTGGATTAGATCTTAGTTGAATTATTGCCCCCAAAGAGAGATTGATGCCAGCCAGATTTTCTGGGCCAGCCTACACACTTCTTTTATGGCCCTGGGCTGTTCAAGGTTTTGGTCAGTGATATGAATAAAGATAAGAGAAACTATGTAATCCCCACTTCAGGATATCACATAAACTTTTTAAAAAATATATATTTTATTGATTTTTTACAGAGAGAAAGGGAGAGGGGTAGAGAGTTAGAAACATCGATGAGAGAGAAACATCCATCAGCTGCCTCTTGCACACCCTCTACTGGGATGTGTCCGCAACCAAGGTACATGCCCCTGACCGGAATCGAACCTGTGACCTTTCAGTCCGCAGAACGATGCTCTATCCACTGAGCCAAACCGGTTAGGGCACATAGTTAAACTTTTTCAAGTTTTAGCCCAAGAGAGATGTTAATGTGTAAAGAAAGATGGAAAAGGATATTTAATAGAAATAAATGTAAAGCTTGAGGTGGGTCTAAGATCAAGTGTACAGTTGGAACATCAGAGGACTGTTGGCTCAGTAACAATATGTATTTAAATAGTAACAGGGATCTCAATGTGAATGGCTCCCAGGAAGGCAATGTGTAAGCCAGAGCCTGTATTAGTGGAATGAGGGAGCATCGTCTTCCTCTACTTTGGACTGGTCAGATTATACTGAAAGTAATCGTGTTCAGTGGAAGTTGCCAAATATTAAGAGAAATTTGATGGACACTTTGGAATGTATTCAGAGAAGAATGTCCAAGATGACATTACTTGGGGGTGGATGGAACTTGGAATGTTAGCCTGAAGAACAGATGGGCAGAATCAGACTGACCAAATAAGCTTTCTTTTAAATCTTCAAAGGTTGTTTGTGTGTGTGTGTGTGTGTGTGTGTGTGTGTGTTTGGAAGAAGGGTTGAATTTTAGCCTGTATTGCCCCAAGAGGCCACGTTTAGACAAATCAATGAACGTTTCTGGGAGGTGGACTCCTGTGGGGCGATTCCTGGATTGCCTGAGCGATGATGAGTTCTGAGAACAGCAGGTGCTCAAGCATAGATAGGTGCACGGCCATTTGACAGAGTTGTCATGGCAATTGAATCAGTCAACGGCCTCTTATGTCTCTGAGTTTTATAACTTCTTTTGAAAGAAAATGCTATAAAACTCTGCAAGATTTGGATGAGGCATAATAATGCTAATTATATATTTTAACCTCCTGTCGCTTAAATCGATATGGCATACAAAAGAGAGAAGATAGTAAAGTCAAGATGTTAAAATCTATGATCTCAACCTTGACATGAAATCCATTTCAAAATGGCCCATAGATCTTGGTGAAGGAGTGTTTGGGAAGTTGAGGAGTCATAGCATCAAAAGGAACTGCTATGCTTCGGGGAAACCATGTGGTTCCTGTTCAGAGAATTCTTAAAATTGGAAGGAACCTAAGAGTCCACCTATTTCGAATGAGGCATCTAGGTGTAGTATGTCTCTCTTTGGGTGAACATATATTCCCTGTGATCTATAAAATGCCATTCACATACTTTGATAATTTCTCATTTTTCTAATATATCATAAAATTTTTTTGAAATATTCTGAATATGAATAATTTCCAATCACTTTTGCCTAAGGCACAAGATTATTAAATCTTCAGGCTGAAGTTGGAAAACAAAGAGAACAAAAGCCAGTGGCAGAAAGTCAGTTTGTAATACACATTAGAGTTGATAGCAGTTTAGGGAACATTCATTCATTTATTCATTCATGGATCCCCAAAGATTTATAGGGCAGCTGCCCTGTGCCAGACAACAGGAGTATAAAATGTAGCAGAAACCCTCCTTGATCTTGCACTTGCAGTGTAGTAGGGAGTAATCATTTTATAGAGTAGAGTAAGTGCTCTTCTGGAGGCATATACAAAGTAGGAGGAAGTATCAAGGAGCATCAAATCCACAGCAGGAAGAAAAAAAGGCCACGCAAAACAGCCTGAATCTTTGTTTACATGTATGTCTATTGTATGTCTGTAAGCACAGCCTCTTGTCTACCTGTGCTGTTTTACAGAAAGGAGAGAGATGGCTAGAGAGATCAAGATGCATGTAGCCCAAAAGGCTAAAATTGCTATAGAAATTTGGGTGTCTCGCGTATCAATAGGCATTTTTAAAAGGGGAAAGTTCTTTAAGAAAAAGCTGCCTAAACATGTACTCCAGGCTGAGTTCAATTTGCAGCCTTTGGGGAAATCTTGAAGAAAACCAAATCAAGCACTTACATGTGCTATTTTTGTTTTAGATTTAGCAAGTCTTTCCTCTTGACTGCTCAGGATAAACAATTGGATTACTTGACAGGATGCTGTACAGAATGGATTAGTTAGATTTGGGCTTGTTCTTCTCTCAAGTCAATGAAATGCTTGAGATTCTCCCTGCCAGTGTGGTTCAGAGGTTTGATTTGTGGCATTTTCCGAAAGCTTACAAATTGTGCCCCCCTTTTTTTCCCAGGGTAAATTGCAAACCTCTTCTTGGTAAGAATACTGACAAAGGGGAGAATAAATTCAACAGCATACCAATATTTGTTTTCATTTCAGAAGTTAACATAATCAAAATACTATAGAGGAATGCATTAGAAGTTTAAATTTTAAGTGTATGGACTTACACACTGATCTGCCAACCCATCTAAGCTTCATCCTGTTGCTGTGCCTGTGCTTTATCTTGGCCTATTTACTAGTATAATATGTTCAGTAGGTGTGTTTGGTTTATTCTGATGAATATTCTCAACAGTGAGCTGAGGGCTGTATAAGCCAAATAGACCTCATGTGGACAGACCATTGGCACGCTTCTGGAGGCATGTGCCATCTGTGGACCCTGTCAGTAGGCTGGACACAGACTGGCTATTTTTGGGGGCACCACGATGAGGTGTAAGATGCCACTGCCTTGAGACTGTGAGTTTCCCTCCACTTAAAATAAAGAAATGGACTTCAAAAATAAGTTGCTAAACAAATTAACTTTGGGTTTATTATTTACATAAAAAGACTATTTTACTAAAATATGAGTTTAGTGGCCTTGCCATTTCTGAATTAACATGTATCTCAGCAAAAACGCAAATGGAGTTTTTTCTTACATACTGTGTTTCTCTTGGGTCTGTGACAATATGTTTGCAATGCCATTAATGGCACAGATGGGGGGAGGGCGGGGAGTGGATCTAGAGGGGGTTGGAGTTTGAAGTTACACTGTGAGAGTGCCCACCTTGGTGCTTCTGGCCATGAAGCCATGAACTTTGCCCTCACCCCATGTAGAACCACCAGCTCAGCTTCACCAGTGGCCTTCATTGCCTCCTTGCCTAACTGATTTTGCACATTTTATGTTATTGGGATTATGCTTGAAACTCACCCAGGGGTCTTCCTTTCTTGACTGTGCTCTTTTAGCCTCTTTCTCTGTTTCCTCTTCTTTCTCACCCATTACGTAGCTACATTTCCAAGTTGTGTTCCTTGTGTCTCTCCCGTTTCAGCTTTTCCTTCATCTTTACTCTGCCTTGGGCCCCCTCCTCCCCTTCACTTTTCGCTGCCCCTCCCTGCCCCCTGCCTGTCTCCCTTGGTCATCTCATCCTCCCACAAGCCCAGCTGTCACCTGCAGGCAGGTGCTGCATGGTGGTCAAGGGCATAGACTCTGGAGCCAGGCTGCCTGGCCCACCTCCTTTCTGTCTCCCTTCGTTACCAGGGGGGGTGATCTTGGCGCAAGTTGTTTTGACTTTCTTTGTCTCAGTATCTTCATCCTTAAAATAGGTATAAGAATGCAACCTCGCTCAAACAGTTAGGTGAGAATGAAATGAGTTATTACACATAAAAGTCTTAGAGATGCCTGCTACTCAGTACGTGCGTGAGCACTGTGTTCGCTGCTTTTACTGTATTTATTGTGCTTTATCCTTTGAAATCTCCAGGCTCCTGAAAGCTTTTCTTCTTTAGGATCATATATATTTGTGATATCAATTTAACTCTTAGTTGCCCATCTTCAGCTGAAACCACCACAGCTCTGCCACAAGAACTCACACGCTGGACACTGAATGGAGTCTGAATCCTCAGACTGGTCATAGTGCCGGTCAGCAGCCTCTGACTCATTGCTCCTCAGTGGCTTTCTCAGGGGCTCCATTTTGCAGCACGCTGTGCCAGTTGCTATTCCCTGAAATTGTTTAGCTTCCTTTTGCCTCTGTGCTTCTGTTCCCTTATGTCCCTGTCCTCTCCCTGAACTCTTCCTCACCCTCTCCCTCACTCTCTGGTGCTGTCAAAATCCTGTCTGTCCTCTGGGACCAAGGAGAGTAGCCACCCACACTCCTGTACCTTTGGATCGTTGCAGTCAGAAGGGATTGCTCTCTGGGAGAACCAAGTAGCACCTCGTGGTTGCTACTCTGAGGGCACTTCCTTCCCGTAGACACAATGTCCAAGTGTTGTCTAGTGAGAAGGACTGGGAATGTGAAGTTAGGTCTGGGATTTTAACCCAAGGTCTGGCAAAGTGAGCCTCCGTTTTCTCATTTATAAAATGGTGATAACATCAATATGTAAATAACAGACTTTTATGAGCAATAAGTCAAATATATGTATATTTTATTTTATTTTTTTATTTTTTAAAGGACACATGTAACACCTTAATTAATAAAGAAATTTAATTAAAAAAAGAACTTTAAAAAATATGTATATTTTAAAACTACTAGCCTTTTAAAAAACTAGTTTCAATTAAAAACTAGTTGCCTTGCATTTTATTTTTAACATCTTTATATCTTCCACAACACCTCTCACAATGTTGGCTTTTCAGAATTGGTGCTGAATAATTGCTTGTGTATAAATCCAGAGATTCAACTTGCAAAACATTCTTACCATGAGTCTCTTCTTTTTAAAAACTCATTCCTGCTATTAGTTGAGATCTACCTAAATTTGGGAGCTTTTTCAAGGCAGTGCAACATGAGAGATAAAGTCAAATATCTACCACTTTTTTTAGCCTTGCCTCCTTGTGTAAGGAGAATGGCCTTTTAATGAATTATTTCCTTTTCTAAATCCATCATTCAGTCATAGAAAATGCCTAGTGGCCTCATGTAAATTAACAAAATAAGCTGAGAAATCATTTTTTATTGTCATGTAGCATCAATTCTGGCCTCTTGACATTTTAAAGGGCAAACCATTAGTCACACCATCTTCACATGCAGTACGCCATCCACCCACGGGACCTCTTAGTGAGGGAAAGTCTGAGAAGCCACCGAGGAGGGAATGTTGTAGAACAGATGGATTCCGAGGAGCAAGGAGGCCGCCGCTGGCTCAGGTGTCAGGACCTGGGTTCAGAGGTGCTGGCAGCCAGTGAGGGGAGAACTCGGAGCCTTCTCTGCTTGAGCCAGTAAAGTAGGAAAGCAAAGGTCAGAGTGCAAGGGAGGCATCGGAACCCGGGCACAGCCCACAGATAACACCGCAGCTTAGGGGGCTGCTGATAATCTCTGGTTTTAGTTTAGTGCCTCACATCGGTTGTCTCACTGTACCCTCTTTACACCCGCTGGGATAGGAGGGCCAGGGCTCCTTGTCCTCCTGTGTGACAGGGAAGAGAAAAAAGGAAGCGAGGCCTCTACTTCCCTCTGGTGCATTGAGCAGGTATAGTCAAGAAGCATGGGGGATGGAGAATTCTAAAAGATACCCCCCTGGTTTTCATCTTAAATCGTTTTTACACCTTGGTGATGTTTATGGGGCCTCATGCCTTATTGATCGGTTTCATTGCGCTTAAACAGTCCTAAAACGCAGTGACGACTTCTCTAGATCATGTGACCAAACTGCGAGGCACCAGTCCTTCATTCTTTCCGGGCTCCTCTCTCCTCTTCTCCATCACGGGCCGCACTGCCAGTCCTGGACGCCAGCCCGCTCTACTTAAACGCTGTACGAGGTCAGTCGGCAGATGGGAATGCGTGTGGCCTGTATTTTTTGTTTGTTTTTAAATTGAGATATAATTTACATATGACATGATATTAGTTCCAGGTATACAACATGAGTCAATATTTGTACATATTGCAAAATAATCGCCACAATAGATCTATTTAACATCTGTCACCATACAGAGCTGTAAATTTTTTTCTTGTAGTTAGAACTTTTAAGATCTGTTCTATTGGTAACTTTCAAATACACAATAAATACAGCGTTAACTATAGCCACCATGCTGTAATTACCTCCCCAGGACTTCCCTATTTTATAACTGCAAGTTTGTGCTTTTTTACTCCCTTTACCCTTTTTGCACCACCCACCCCCCCACCCCCGACTCCTGCCTCTGGCAATCGCCAATCTGTGTTTATAAGTGTGGCTTTCTTGTTTTTGTTTAGCTTCCGCATGTAACTGAGATCACACAGCATTTGTCTTTCTCTCTGACTTAATTCTCTGAGTGCAATACTTCCAAGCTCCGTCCATGTTGTCATAAAGGCAAGATATCCTGTTTACGCATCTTGTTCATTCCTCATCGATGGCCATTCTGGTGCTCTCCATGCCTAGGTGACTGGGGATACTGCTTTGGTGCACACGGTGCATAAGAAGGGGAACATTTTGGAGAATATAGTAGACTAAAAAACACATAGGCCATTTTTATAAACAATATTAGACACTTTAAAATACTATTTGAAACATTAAAAAACACGTCATATGAATTGGAATATCACAAAATCCTATACTTGCTAAGCTTTTCCTGTGCATTGATTAATAGTCTTATATGCAATTAGGAGCTCCCAGGCACCCTTGGCAGGGGTTTGAAAATGATCTGAAGCACGTCAGTGAATAAGTTGGCGAGAATCTTGACTTCCAAGTTCAAAAGGAAACTGTCAGGTCAAAGACAGAAAAGACAGCCAGGAGAAGGCAAATAGGCCAGCAGGTGCCCTGCCTTCCGCCCCCCCCCCCCCCCACCTTCCCCTGCTCCAGCAGAAACCCACTGCGAGGTCTGAAGAGGAAAAAGCAGGTTTGAGATGGAAGCAGAAGACTCAGGCGTGTGCTGGGGCAGCAGCTGATGGAAGCTGCTTGGAGTTTGGAGACCAGAGGCAGGTGTGACTGTGCAGGGGTGTGGCCGGGCAGGGGGTGCAGCCACCTCGGGGCACACGCTCTGGGGCTGTGCAGCATAGCAGAAAGGGAAGCAGGGTGACTTGTGCCAGAGAGGCTGCAGTCAGCTCAGAGGTCCTGGAGCGAGAGGGCCCAGGAAGAAGGCCAGGCCCATAGCAGAGCGTCCGAGTGCAGTGAGGGTCCACCAGGGGTGAGCTGCACCTCAGTGCTGTTCATGCCAGAGCGTCCGAGTGGGAGTTAGAGGATCCTGCAGACCAGCCAGGGGCCCTCACTGGGGAGCACAGTTGTTTGCTCTTGCTAAAGCCTGGATGAGAAGATAGCCATCTAAAGTGAAGGCCAGCACTAAACCCTGAACCAGGAGAGAGCAGGGTCCAGCCCTGGACTCGCTCTCTCCTCCTCTCCTGTAAGGGCGTCGGAAGCTCACCAGCCAGGCAGGGCAAGGAGACACGACAAACATCGTCACACCAAACACGAGCCCTCTAAACCTGAATCCCTGAGGAGATGGCTTAAGAACATACTGCAGTGAGTAGTTTAAGATTTTGTTTTGTGCCATCAGACAGGATAGGCAGAGAAGGAAAAGCTACCTGTTGGCAAATGTGCTCTTGGAACTGTGCAATTCACACCCCTTAAAAACCTGACATCTGGAGGCAGCCTAAGTGTCTTTCATCTTTATTAGAAATGAGAGCTCAGAAATTGTCACACAGTTGGTGGCAGGGATACTTGTGGCCGCCTCTTTCTCACGTGGAAGTGCCTTTGAGCCTACAGACTGCCGTCGGAGCAGAGGTCTGAGACGGCCGGACCTGAGGCTGTCCTGCTTCTGGGCTGCACTGGCTGGGAATTGGCCTGTGAACCATGCTTTGGCCAGTCTCTGAGGGGCACGGTCTTCCCTTTCAGTAGTTCAGAAACACTTGGCAAGCATATAGTGTGTGCTTAGCACTTCACGTGGTGCTGGTGGACTACAGGTGGGTGATGCATGGTTACAGCACCAGTGAGCGGCTGCCACAGCCCAGTGGGGCCATAGCTCTGCAACCATCCTTTATGAAGCAGGACAATAGGAGGGCCACACTCCAGGGGCCAGGCGGTGGGAGGGGCTTTTGGGAGGCTTTATGGTGGAGCTGATGCTGCAAAACATCCGGGGGTAGTGAAATCACAAGTGTGCTTTCCTGGATAGAAAGATGGGCTGGGAAAGAGAGACTGAGAGGGGCTATCTGTGCTTAGCTGAAGCCTCAAAAAGTCCAAGTGCATGTGAAGTAACTTCACGGGGAAGGACTAGCAGAGACTCTGCAGCAGGGCTAAGCAGAAAGATCTGTTTTTACCTGGTTTGTGCATTTGCCCTTTTCTCTAACTTATATTTAAAAAGCATCATTTAAAAGTCAAAATGCCCATATTTTCAACGTTTTCTGTCTCTGACTGTGGGCTGTCACTCGGCAGCCTAGACCCCACCTCTTCATTCCTAGCTGACTTACTCCTGGCCCATGTCACCTGAGCTGCGTACCCTTTGCCTGCGGTCAGATGGGGATGAGGCTTGTGTCATGCCATTCTGTGCCCAGCAATGTTTGGCAATAATGCTGCCAAGAGGTGACATCCTCCAGCCTTGGGTCACAGGAAAACAAGTACATCTGTCTTTGTTCTTCTCCCACACACGTGTGACATACTCTACCTGCCGTGTGCAAGACACTGCCCAAAATTCTGGGTGATGGCATGAGGTATAGATGTGGTCCATGCCCCAAAGATTCTTACATGTTGGACAGAGAGTCAAGATATACACCGAGAAAATAGAACTAGCGTTCAAAGCCATAAGGACTTGGGGTGCAGATGAAATTTTTCAACCACAACACTATGACGTCTGTGCTGTGGGGCTGTCCTGTGCTTTGTAGAATACTCAGTGACACCCTGTTCTCCACCCATTACATGCCAGTAGCATTCTCCCAGTTTTAACAACCAGAATGTTTGTAGACATTGCCAAATGTCCCTAGGGTGGGGGCCAAAATCACCCCCAGGTGAGAAGCACTCATGCAAACACTAAGTACTTAAGATGTCAGAGGGGGATGCTGGGTGGCTTCTAATAGTGACAAGATCTCAGCCATGACTCAGAGGTGAGGAGGGTTTTGATAGGTACGAGGGAGTAGGGGGAATCTTTCCAGGGGAGGGTTCTCTCTGCTGTAACCCGCCCATCTCCTTCATTTGTATAGCTCTGTGTAGAGTCATTAATTCAGCCCAATTACTGTAATTCTTTATTTTATTTCCTCTCTGCCTCCTCTCTTCCTGCCTGCCTTCCTATCTACGGACTCCTTTTCTCTCACTGAACAGAGCTCAGGTGTGAGACAATACCTGCCCTTTCAAAATGCCAGAATAGCTGCCTTTGTGTCCAGTTCCTCTCACAGGGACTCTGGTTTCATCTGACATCACCCAACAGTCCTGCGGAGCCGCAGATAACTCCCAGGCCAGGCGGGCTGCCTTCCTCTGCTCGGCTTGGGTCTCCTGTGAAATGGCTTTGTCTTCTTTCTTCCGTGGGTCCTTTTTGTCATTACATTTTGCTTCCTTCTGAAAGTACGGAGGGCGCAGCTCTCATTTCCCCCAAGTTTGAAGTGCATTTGAATCATATTTGGGAATCAGAAAAAGAATGGTACCTGGCAGTTTTTAAGGCGCAGATGGAGAGAAGAAGATTGATACAGAGAAGACTCTATAAACATATAAATAAAAATCTTGGACATGGTATTAATTTCCCCTGAGTTTGTTTGGGAAATAGCTAAAGCAACCCGGGTATCCTTTGAAGATTACATTTAAAAGGAATGGGGCCTGGTGCGGGGAGGGGAAGGCAGGGGCACAGAAGCCTTGTGGATGGTGATTGTAGAGGAGGTCTGTTTCAAAGAATTTAAACACTGAATCAGTCACAGAGCTAGTTTATTATCTTAGTTCATTGATCATCTGGATTCTGAGCTGTCTCTGTCCTGTTTCTTTTAAAATCCCCAAATTATTTTGCAGACTGTGAATTCCCTGGCAGGCGACTGTGTGAGCAATTGGTGCCTAGTCTTTCTGGGCAAAGTGATGTGCCTCCTGCTAACTGGCCAGGCTGCTGGAGAAGCCTAAATGTTTAGTTTTACCTTTTTTTAAGTTAACTTTATTAGGGTGACATTGGTCAACACGAGCATATAGGTTTCAGGGGTGGGTTTCTGTGTTGCTTGAATGTTTAGACATTGATGGAGTCTATCGGAAGGTTCCTTGAGAGTCCAGTTCAGCTCAGACTCCCAGTCCAGGCCGCTCTCCTCAGGCATCTGTTTTAGACAAGTCACTTACAGCTGTCCAGTCAGCATCCCTGGAGAAGGTAGGTATTCTGATAAGAGATCTTTCAAACTCAGCACCAGGTGTGGCTTCACTATCCTGTCCAGGCCCCACTTCATAGCTGACGGTGGCAGGTCATAAACTGGTTGGACCTTCAGACTGCAGGGAGCAGATGTGCAGGTTGTGAAGAGGAAGGAAAAAAGTTAAACATTAAATGGAGACAACTCTGGGATACTTGAGAGTGTGTGTGTGTGTGTGTGTGTGTGTGTGTGTAGGCAGTAGAGGCTGTCTCAGTAAGAGTGTTACATTCTCTTATGTGGGACTTAAAAGTCAAGAGTGCACATTTTTTCTTCACAGAACTGTAGATCCAGAGTTTTCAAAGACCTTTAAAATTAACCTAGTTTATATGTGCATCTTAAATAGGTTCATTGTTAAAAATACTAAAGCCAAACACCTGTGTGTGTCAGGTACTCATCTGTGTTATCTCAGTCATCCCTCACAGTCTTGGGAGGTAAAGACCATTGGTATCCATATTTCACAGCTGCAGAAACTGAAGCACAGAGATATGAAGCAGTTGGCCCAGATCTCACAGCCAGAAGGTTTAGGCTTGGGTTTGAACTTAGATAGTCTGGTCTGTATTCCCTGCTCCCTTTCTCATGCTAGTGTTTCTGTTCAACCAGGAATGAGTACAGACTAGTTTATGCTGTGTGCAATGCGCAGGTGTCATGTAACATCATCACTGTGTGTGTGTTAGTATGTATTATGCCCTCCCTACAAATGTGGAAACTTACTCAGGTTCACACAGATGTCAAGTCAGAGCTAGGATGAAAATTCCAGATTTTGTCTCCCAAACTTGTACCACCCTCTGCGTGTGCACGCACACACACACACACACACACACACACACACACACACACACCCCAGCTGCAGTTAGACACAGACTGAACAGTCCGACGATGCTGCCACTATGTGTTCATATTGTGTGAACACTGAAGAATAGAAGGGCTGGTCAGTTGCCCTTGAATTTTACTCTTCACTATGCAGGTAATATACAAATAGAGATGTGAGACAGTTAGCAAAAAGTGTGAAATTCTGTTGTGCTAAAATGCCAGTCTCTAAAATATCAAGAAAACAATACCTCCAGGAAAGCAAAGGAAGAGTTTTATAGAGACAATAATGATAGGAATTGTACTCCTGGACAGCCCCAGTTTTACAACATTTGGACTAATTGTGCTAATTTACTTGTCAGATCTCCCATCACAGTTATTAGTCCATAAAACATGCGTTCGTTACTAGTAATGCATACAGGCGCATGAGGAAGAGCATTTTGAGCCTGCACTGTGGTGGCTGGGAAATGGTGCATGACAGCTGTGCATCAGCAAGGACAAGGGTCATGGTGTACTTGGTGGATAGTCAGGGGAGGGGAAGCTCAGAGTGGCATGTCTGGATTGCTATTTGCAACATTTGTAAGTTTATTTTCCTCCATAGGTGTTGCTCAGTATCACTCAGCTTCCCACTCCAGCCTGGAGTAGGTCAACAGCATAGCCCAGCCTGCTCCAGGATCACAGAAATAAATGGCATTGAAATCGCTCTTTGTTTCTGCATATGCCTAGCCCTTTAAGTGTTGAATTGGCACTGTGGCCCCCTACATTTTTTGTAGCTTTGTTAATCATATGAGCAGCTTCTGCAAAGAGCAATATATCCAAGTACAATTATTAATTGAATATGATTCAATCCCATCCCATCTTTACTAAGAAACCAAAGAAGGAAATTCAATTACTCTCACCCTTTCCATTTCTAAAGATCATGTCTTCCCCTTGCACAGTTAAAATTATGAAAGATTATCTGCTTAGTAGAAGGTTACAGGAAAATTTGGATTCCTGTCAAATATTTAGTGTAATATCCCAGGATCGAGATTAATATAGCCTTTCAGCAGCTTGCTCTGAATGTCTGTCGATGCAATCTCTCTTTTGGAATCTTTTGAATAAAAGGCATTCTATACCCTTGCATGACTTAGAGTACTCAGCAGAGATGGTAGCAAGATGAAACAGTTTTGGGACAAGGTATCATGCCTGCCGGTCATGAAAATGCAGACACCTCGATCTCATTTCACAGCTTCGTGTTGGTCCTCTGACTCCTTAGAGAAAATTTACTTTATTGAAGCCAGGTTTTAAGTCTATGTGGATATTACAAACAGCAGCAGAAGTAAAAATCAAAATAAAATTTAATGAAATATAACATAATCATCATTGTTTGGAAGAATTATTTCAAAAACCCTTGGAGAATAACATTATTAATAATTACTATGATTATTGCTATGAGAGTTAAGATTTATTGCATCTATCCAAAGTTTCAGATACTACTAAGTGCTTTATTTTCTCAGACCTATGTCTGTTTGACTCCAACGGCGTTGGCTATAAGCCTTGGACTAAAATCCCCATATTACACAGCTTTTCCCACCCTCCATGATGGGTCCACTTTGCCAAGAATGAAATACCTCCTGTTATGCTTTGTGCAAAGTTATCTACAAATCCGCGTTGGGAATGAGAGTTATGTGTAAATAACTGGGATTATTTTGTCCTCCCAAGCTTCATTTTGCAGTCTGATGGTATGGTGTGCTACAAGTATAATCATAAAAGAGAGTATTTATGTAAAGCTTTCCACGTAGTTTCAATGATTTCTGCCTCAAAGCCCTGTTCAAACAGAGACCCTAGTGTCCCCTGGTGTTCCAGCTAAAAAGGTAAATATTTGTAATAGGCACACTGCAGTCGTATTCCCAGCATTGGCAGGACCGTTCATTTCTTTTCATGCCATGCTGCCAGGAGCTGGCACCCACCCGCACCTGTGGCTCACACCGAAATCTGAGTCTTGGGGTGGTGTTTTCTTTTCCACTCATGGGTTCTAGAGAGCACGCGAGGTGTGGACCGCAGTCTCTGCACTGCAGGAGGAGAAATAACACTGGCTCCATTAGCAACTCGAGTTACAAAGACCCCGAGGGAGGAGTGGCTCAAGTCTCTGCAGCCACAGCACTCTAGAATGGTACACTCAAAACGGATTTTTCAATGCAGGCAGATCCCTTCTTCAAGTGAAATATTATTTGTAAGTCCAGCAGGTAAAATAGATAAAATAATGAGGACTCCTGCTTATTCTGGGCTTTCTCTGTGACAGGCACTGTGCTCAACACCCTGCATAATTTTTCTAATTTAATTCTCATAGAGACTACGTGGGGTAGGCAGATTAAGGTTCTCCATTATGAAGCTGGCTTAGAGAGTTTAATAACTTTGCAAATTCCTGTGTCCTAGTGCAGTGGTCGGCAAACTCATTAGTCAACAGAGCCAAATATTAACAGTACAACGATTGAAAATTTCTTTTGAGAGCCAAATTTTTTAAACTTAAACTTCTTCTAACACCACTTCTTCAAAATAGACTCGCCCAGGCCGTGGTATTTTGTGGAAGAGCCACACTCAAGGGGCCAAAGAGCCTCATGTGGCTCGCGAGCTGCAGTTTGCCAACCACTGTCCTAATGGAAGGCACTGTTCAAACACAGGCAAGCAGTTTTACACCAGAGCCTGGATTCTTGGCCACGAAAACCAGACCTGCCCTGGTGAGAGCAGCCACGTGCTGAGATTGTTCCAGAAATTATGTAAACTCTGGTCCTCGCCCACCTGATAGCCACGTGGAACTTCTCCAAATCCTAGGCCCCACAAGACACACAGAAGTAAGCAAGTGATATTAAGCTAAGAGAAAAACTTAAGCTTACTTTATAAAATCATATTTTAAAGGAGTGGATAGGTGCCTGTTTGTTTCTTTGTTTAGTTTTTAAATTTTTTAATCAAATCTTTTTTTCCAAACTCTCTTGAGATGTAATTGACAAATACAATTTATATATATTTATGGTATACAGTATGGTGCTTTGATATGCGTATGCATTATAACAGATGACCACAATCAAACTAATTTAACTTATCCATCACCTCCCATAGCTGTCATTAGTGTGTGTGTGTGTTGTGAAAACATGTAAGATCTGCTCTCTTAGCAAATTTCAGATATAAATGTATGTTATTATCTGTAGTCTTCATGCTGTACATTAGCTATCCAGTCCTTACTCATGATGCATAACTGAAAATTTTCTCCCTTTGACCAACATCTCCCTATTTTCCCCACCCTCAGTCCCTGGCAACCACCATTTTACTCTCTGTTTCTGCAATTTTTTTAGATTCCACATATAAGTGAGATTGTGTAGTATTTATCTTTCTGTGTCTGGCTTATTTCACTTAGCATAATGTTCTCCAGGATCACCCATGTTGTCACAAATGACAGGATTTCCTTCTTTTTAAAGGCAGAATGACATTCCATTGTATGTATATATAGCACATTGGAGGGACACTTAGGTTGATTCCAAATCTTGGCTATTGTGAATAATGCCTCAGAGAGCATGGGAGTGTAGATAATCTCTTTGAGGTACAATTTTGTTTAATTTTTAAAATAGACCTTCTTAAAGGTTGCTTCTGAAGATAATGTAGTTTGTCAGCTACATACTTCCTTTATTTTTGAGCAAATAAATGTGTACCAAATTTTGAGAGCTTTCTTAGTCATTGAAATTACAATAAAGAACATGACAGTGATTTTGGTCTCAATGATCTCACAGGTAGGGTGACCACCAATTTATTATCCATGTTAGGACATCCTTGGAAATAAATGGGGGCACAATTAATATTTAAAAGGGGACCACAGGCCTAAGCCATGAGTGTTGTGATAAAATTGGCTCATAGAGGAGTGGAGGATTCATATAGTTATGATGTCTTATAAATATACTTTAGAGCTAGGCACAGGGTGTACTATGCACAGAGGAATGGTACCCAAAAAAGTCAGGACAAAGCAGATTTCTTAGAAGGGTGATGCTGAAGCTGAGTCTTTACGGGTGAGTAAGCATTCCCAGGTGAAGAGTGGGGATGAGCATGCTGGGCAAAGAAGAGGGCATAAGTGCAGGTATGAAGTGGCAGGTTGTAGGTGGGGAGCAAGTGACTAGAGCGAAAGATGTGAGATGGAGAATGTCAAGACATGAGGAGAAAGGCTAAGGAAAGTTATGGAATTTGGGTTTCATTTTCTAGATGCTGGGCCATCACTGGAGGGGTGTAAGCAGCTTGGACTGATGGGCACTTTAGAGAGAGTAGCCGGTGCTTCTCCAGGTGTGGCCATAGGAGGCAGAAGGAGACCAGAGAGGTGAGCAAGAAGAGTGGTTCTCAAGGCTGACTGCACAAGAAGTAACGGGCAGAGGTTAAAAATACCATGCTTGCCCCCACCCCAGCTGGGAAAACACATTTCTGGGGTGGATCCAGGCGCTGGTCGTCTTCTCAGTTCTCCATGGGATTCTGCTGGGCAGCCAGCACCGAGAATCCCTGAGCTAGAGGAATGTTGGTTCAAGACAGAAAATAGAGGATGATTTGGGAGTATACAATGGTCGTTAGGGTAAAGGGGGTAGATTAGGAAAAATTTGGAAGGTAAATATCACTATAGCAAGAACCGGTGATGAATTGGATGAGGGTGGAGGAATGGAGGTGAGCTGCTAAGGATGGTTCCCTACTGGGGGTCCGGGAGGATCATAGTGCCTGGTCCCAAAGTAACACATCCCTGAAGGGTAGCTATTTCTGACAGGAAGACAGAGGTAGG
This sequence comes from Corynorhinus townsendii, assembly GCA_026230045.1. Taxonomy (NCBI): domain Eukaryota; kingdom Metazoa; phylum Chordata; class Mammalia; order Chiroptera; family Vespertilionidae; genus Corynorhinus; species Corynorhinus townsendii. The sequence continues at coordinate 80,196,537 of JAPDVU010000005.1, forward strand.
TGTTGGAAATATAACATGTGAGGTGTCTCTAGGAAAGCATGCAGTCACCAAAGTGGGGGGTTAGTGTGGAACCCCCATATTTAAGTAGCAGGTGAGAGAAGAAAACACCATGAAGGAGAGAGAAAAAGAATAGAGATGACATAGGGACTCTTCTAGTCCTCACTGCTCGATATGGTGGCCACTAGCTACATGCTGACATTTAAAATGAAATTCATGCTTTGGCAGATTTGATTAATGGGAAAGGCCCTGCTTATTTCAACTAAATTTGTGTACGCCAGTGCCTTCTCTAGCTTCATTGTATCTGTTCATATACTCATTCACTCATTATCTCACTCATTCCTTACCCACTCTCTCACCCCCTTTCTGCCCAAAGAGGAAATGGGGTGATGCCACGCCCAGAAGAGGTGAGTGTGTAGAGGTTGCCTGTGGTCCAACTTGGTAAAGCCAATCTGTCTCCATTTTCAGTGATGTGAGCTGTGTGTCTCGTCATCTTTTATCTGTGGTATCTATAAAAATACATTGCTCTCTCTGACTCCAGAAACCAGAACTGGCTTTCAGTGGTGAATGATGTGACTACTAAATACTTGGATTAAGAAAATTTTAAATGACTCTGGGATTTTCTAAGATAAGAAGTGGTTACAGATATTGTGTTGTTTCAGATGTCTTAAAGATTATATAGGCCTGGGTATTTTTGTTATTGGTAAATCTGTGTCATTTGAATATCTTTCTCTGAAACTTCCCCACCTGCTCTTCAGCCCCCACTTGAATACAGGAGTAATTAGGGGTGAGCTCAGAATGTCCACGTCATCCTGACCCATCCCAGAGGGTATCAGACTCCTGGCTCTGTCAGTAAAGTGTAGAAGGCAGGCCAGTCTACTCAAGAAGCAGTACTTGCATCAACACAGAGTGATTTGGATTTGCATTAAGACTCTTATGTGTCTTTAATATTGTTTATTGCTCCCCCATTATTCATTGTATACAATGGTCAATTCCATGTATGCTGCAGCCTGGAATTGTTTCTGAAATTGCCTCTTAGTTCTGTATTAATTAAATTGTCATGCTTTGAAGATACAAGAAAATGTGGTCCTTTAAAGAAATCCTGGCAGAAAACCCTTTAGAATCCACTATTCATTCAACAATTATTTACTGATTCCATACTATGTTCTGGAGTGATGTTGGGTACTAGATTAATACAGTTAGATAAGCTATATTTTTGGTATCGCTTCTCAGCCTTTGGGCTAAGATCAGGTATACTTTGGGATGTTCATGATCTCATATTGGAAAATTAATGATGCTATATGTTGGGCACTGTTCTAAAATATTTTTACATATTTAACTCAGTTCCTCTTCACACCAACACTATGAGGTAGGGTGTCATTATCAACCCCATTTTGAATATGAGGAAACTGAAGAATATAGAATTTAAGGACTCATCCCAAATCAAGGAAGGCAGAAGTGAGATTCAATTGAGGCTAACTCCAGTCTGCATTATTAACTACTATGCTTCCTTACTCTCCCCCACTCAACTATGATTTCCTGTGGGAGACAAAAGGAAAACTCCCCTTGAAATTAGCTTATTTATAGAATGTGATTTATTAGTTTATCTGTGGTTTACATCTAGCTCTCTATATATTAATTATATTTGAAAAGGAACATTTTTAAAGATACAAATGCTTTTTCTTCCTATTAAGCAGAGCTCAGACAAATAGAAATGAAGGAAGAGGTAAACATTTAGTTCACCTTGCATACCTTGGGTTATCTTTGAGGATTTTTGAACTCTTAAATCTAAAATATTTTATAGGTATTCTTGGAATCCTTCTTTCATTCCAAATGTTTAAGCAGTAGAGTGTCTAGAACAATGAGAGGATGTGTTGTTTTAGAAGTCATATATAAATATTTGCACAATAACATTCACCTTTGCTGGGCTACACAAGCCATATTCCACCTGTGCCCCATTAGGAGTTGCGCAGATGCCTACACATCCATAAACGTCCCTGGTACCCACCAAACATCCTTGAGCCTTAGGAACATAAAGACGTTACATAGAAAGCACTTACAGAGCAATTTGATTAAGACTTGGGTTTCTGGGGATAGTTTCATTTTATCACTCAGCTATTATCTTGAATCTTCCATTCAACTCAAAGGTTTTGTTGTACTTAATTCAATTCTTTACCTTCTGGGCTATTAGTGTTTTGTTGAGCACCTTTTCACCAAGACTGATAACAGGATTTGGTAACAGTGTTCAATTGTATTACCACTGAAACTGATGTAGGTATAGGATTTCTTTGTGTTGGCTGGGCCCTGGCTATGACTTATTTAGGCTCTTACTTATTGCCCCTTAAACTAGCCTGACTTACTAATTCTTCCAGAGCGCAGACCTCTAAAGGTGCTCATGTAAATAACCTAGGTACCATCTGAGAGCTTCTATCCCACTGAAAATCCCTGTGGTGAAGAGTTCTCTGGCCATTGGAAGTACTATGTGCCCTGCTACTCGAAAGTAGAGCATTTCTATGAAACCTTTTCTTAGCCAAGATGGGTAAAGAGAAAAAGTAATCACTACTAGTTTATATGTCTTTATTTTGTTCACTATAATTTAAAATTTAATTACATCCAGTTTTACATTAAGCACAACACCTTTATGAGTTCAGACTTTTCTGATGCTTGAGGACATATCTTGCTGATGGATATGCAGAATATCTATAATAATAAGTGCATAATATGCAAATTGACCAAATGGCTGAACAGTGGAATGACTGTCTGGACCAACCACATTATGTCACGCACTGGCACCAGGCCAGCCAAGGCAGGTGCGATGCAATTGGTCGGTGGTCCCGTCATCACCCCACAGAGGGGGGCCAAGACCACCAGCTGGTGGGACGATCAAATGGCGGGGGGGGGGCTCCGTGATTGCCCCAAAGAGGGAGGCCCAGGTCCCTGGCCAGTGCTGCTGTGGCAGGTGGGCAGCGTCTCCCTCTGTAGGGTGATTGATCAGGGGCTCCCAGACTGCGAGAGGGTGCAGGCCGGGCTGGGCACCCCCTCCCCCAAGTGCACAAATTTTGTGCACCAGGCCTCTAGTATGGAAATAAAGCTTGATGGTCACAGACACTGGTGAACTCTGGCTATTGATGCTGAGCTGCTGGGTGTGGGTTCTAGGAAGGACCTCCCTCTGGGGATGCATGCTGCTGCGATAAAAGCTCGTGCATAACAAACAAACTTTAAGTTCTATTTTCTCTTTTCACATCTATAATAATAAAAGGGTAATATGCTAATTAGACCGGATGTCCTTCTGGACAAAGCTGGGGCTGGAGGGAAGCCACCCAGGTCTCGGGTGCCTGCCAGGGGGGGCCGGAGCGAAGCCACCCGGGTCCCTGGTGCCTGCTGGCACTGACTCTGGTCTCAGGTGCCAGAGGGAAGTCAGTGCTGGCAGCCGGGGAAAGGAAGGCCTACTCTTGCATGGATTATCATGTATCGGACCTCTAGTTTTTTCATAAAAGCAAAAATCCTCTTTGGATATCTTTCGGTTAGCAAAACCAGGTTCTAGGTAGGTCTTCCGTAAAAGCACACTAGCGTAACATGAACTTTAGAAAAGTGGGGAATACCTGCATCACCCCAGCTCTAGCCTTCACAGCTCCTGGTACACTATGGAGAAGGTGTGTCCTGAGTAAAGGAAGCACACTGGCAAAGAAGTTGTGGTTCCAAGGTTTCTCTAAGTATCTGAGAAAGGCTCCCATGGACAGAGGGTTAACCCTGCTGCCTACTCGTTGGTAGATGCAAAAAGGAGAAAATACAACTAGTTAAATAAACAGAAAAATATTTGATTTGTCAAATAAATGACATTTAAATTACAACAAAGTATGAGATATCAATCCAATTTTTCCTTAAGTTATTTGTGCTTAAAAAATTAATAGCTGATCCGCATGGGCAAGTGGTAAAATAAGTTTCCATATTTTATTTGTGACATTATTCATCCATAGGGTATTTGGCACTGTATTTTAATGTTCTGATTTTTTAATGCAATAATTCTCCTTGGAAATTCAAAATGTAGAGAAATCATGTGAATACAAATATTCATGACAATAATTTACCATTCTATAATATAAGAAGGAACGTGAATCCCTAGCAATGTAAAAATGACTACAGAAATTATAGTATCCCCATTTTACAGATGCATAAAGTGGAGAGACTTTTATCATATCATCTATTCTACATACATATTTGTCCGCTGTGTGCCAGGCACTGTTCCAGATTCTGAGACTACACTGGTGAGCAAAATAATTGCCATTCCCTGCCAAGGCCATAAAGTCTGTTGTCTGTCAGGGGAGTTAGATGTTAGTGAAATTAACATGCCACCTTCCTGGCCAGCTACTTAGGGGAAAGTTTGGTTTAAGATTTGCCTTAAACGTGCTCCTTGACACACCTGTCTATGGAGCTGACTCAGTCGGTGTGCAGGACAGAACCTTGGTGGTGTGTCTGTCTGTGGCTTAATAGCAACAATAATCCCTGGGAACATGTGAGCAGCACTTAGGAAGGGGGTGTGGAGCTCTCAGAGCACTCAAGTGTTCAGTGCTATTAGGAGATCTGAAATCCAATGTTGTTAAGCTGAATTGACCTAACTAAATGTTCAGCATTTCTTGCTTCTCTTGTGTATGTTTTTTTAAAAATCCTGTGTCCTGGAAACAGAATATGAATAATGAATGAGTAATTTTTATTGTATCTCATGGAACTATAATGATGCCGAGCTTGTTGCATGATACAGATAATATGGTCATATCAGTCCTGCAGTTTGACTGTAAACTGTAAAGTTCCCACTTCAAAATTTAACGAACTCTTGCTGTGACAAAGGGCAACATTAGGCACTTAAAGAAAATTCACTTTTTAACAAAATTTGCAGATATTGAAGCAAAAGCTAAGGCAGAATATAATGATCATGATTTGGGGATTTGTTTGGCAAATGTCCATATTTCAGAGGGAATCAAATTTTCATATCTTCAACACAGAAGTCTTCTCATTTGGATGATTTTATAAGGGTTGTTATAAATCACCAACAATCCTTGGGTTCTTGGCTTGTGTTTCTCCATTTTATTTTCACATACATGGATTTGATTCTTCTCATTCACATTGCATGTTTCTTGTTTTAGTGATAAAGGAAATTGATATTTTCCCCTCACTTTCTTCTTTGTTAGCATCACCTTCACTCCTCCCCTCCCCATTTGATAGCACTGTCATGAAGAATCGTTTGTTTCTGAGGTCTAGGTATCATTGCTACTTATATAAAATAAAATAATCCTCTCAGATACACACAAATGGCAAAACGTGGTCTGCTATGAAAAAACACACTCACCAGCCAGGTCACCTGGTCCTCCGTGCCCCTGTGTCCGCAGGCAGGCACGTAAAGCAGCGTGTTATTGTTTGCCAGTGCAGAGGTCCCAGCCATCTTTCCAACAACTTGAGAATGTTTCTCCCAGGATGAGCCCGTGAGACATAAGAGCCCTATCAAGCAGCAAGCTCCAGGGCTTCCACACTGTGCACCTTGGAAATCGGTCTCCACCTCTTCCTCCAGCGCTAGAAGGCCAGGGGTGGCGGAATGTCACACCAACAGACAGTAATTAATTCTATGCTGGAAGTGGTGGCCTGGAGAATGGGGCTGAGCAAGTTGGCCCAAAGCCGGGTTCTGCGGGTACTTACCTTCTGGGGAATTATTTCAATATTCTGAGGTTCTCTCAAATGCATTACTAGTTGTATATGTGTCTTGTCAGTGGCACTTGGGCATCAAGGCAGAACAATTCCCAATCCCCCTAAAAAAAAAAGTTAAAATAGTTTTGATATTTTTATCTTAATTATCTTTCCTGTTTCTATATGTTATAAATAAGTATATTGTTTTTTTATGTTTATCTTATTTTCAGTTGCCTTAATATAGTCTCTGATTTATAAAAGGATTTTGTTATATTTCTGAATGTTCTAAATGTGCATGATTCCATGTATAATTAATGTTTTTATATATTATATGATATTTATAGTATGTATTTCATTTTCACATCTTATTACATCAGCTAATTGCTCTAATGCTGAAATGTGTAACAGTAGTAGAGGACATCCTTATCTTTTTTATAACTTTAATATGAGTATGTTTTGTATTGGTTTCTGGCAAATATTTTTCAAGTTTCCTTTGATGTTTATTTCACTTAAAGTCAAGAGTTCCTATAAAATTATAGTAAATCATTTTTAGCACCTATTATAATCACATATTTTTCTTTAATTTGTTAATAAGAATTCAAATGTAATGTTGATTCACCCTTATATAACTAAAATAAATATACTTGGTTATAGTTAATTTTATTATAAAATGAATAAATTTTGCTAACATTCTATTTAAAATGCATTTAATTTTATAGATGTATTAAAGTGTTTTTTGTTGTTTTTTTTTCTATGCTAGGTCAATAAGACTTTAGTACTAGGATATGCTGGATTAAGTAAAGTTAATTGTAAAACTTTCATTTTTTTTCTCTTCTCTGGGACAATTTAAACAAGCAGTCACCAACATTTCGGACCTCATGGACCATGAGTGGTCTGCAGATCACCAGTTGTTAACTGCTAGTTAAACTATGTTCATAGCAGCATTATTTCCAATAGCTAAGATTTGGAAACAGCCAAGTGACCATCAGTAGATGAATGTATAAAAAAGCTGTGGGAGCCTAGCCAGTTTGGCTCAATAGATAGAGCTTCAGCCTACAGACAGAAGGGTCCCGGGATCAATTCTGGCTAAGGGCACATGCCGGGATTGTGTGCTCAGTCCCCAGTAGGAGGCGGGCAGGGACAGCCAATAAATGATTTTCTCGCATCATTGATGTTTCTATCTCTCTCTCCCTCTCCCTTCCTCTCTGAAATAAATATATATATATATATATATATAAAACTAGGTGTACCTGTTAATAATGGCGGATTTTGTAATCAAAGAAAACATGATTAATTTCAAGAGAAACATCAAAAGTGCTTTATTCAAAGTAATGTCCATCGCTAGCTACACATTTCCCCATCTTTCAGGTAATTTGTGGACACTGTCCCAATAGAACTTTTCTTATTTTGAGGCAAACCATTCAGAGACCCGGTTTTCCACTTCTTCGTATGTTTTGAAGTGCTGCTCAGAAAGTGCGTGTGCCATTGATCATAACAAGTGGTAATCTGAAGGAACAAGGTCTGGTGAATATGGCGGGTGGGTTAATACTTCCCAGGCAAGATCTTTTAATGGGTCTTTAACTGGTTTTGAAGTGTGTGATTGTGCGTCATCATGAAGCAAAATTACTTTGCCGTGTCTTCTGGAACATTCTGGTCATTTCATGATCAAAGCATGGTTCAAATTGATTATTTGTTGTCTGTAGCGATCAGTATTAATGGTTTCACCTGGTTTTAGAAGCTTATAATATACCACACCTTCCTGATCCCACCAAACGCAGAGCATTGTCTTCTTTTGGAAGCGATTTGGCCTTGCAGTCCATGTTGATGGTTGACCTGGACCAACCCATGATTCTATGCATTTGGGATTCTCAAAATAAATCCACTTTTCATCACCACTCACAATTCTGTGCAAAAAAAAGACTTCCTTTCGTGCCATTGAAGTAACATTTTACTAATGACTTTTCAGTTTTCTATTTGTCTTTCGTTCAGTTGATGTGGCACCCATTTTCCTTCCTTTAAAATATTTCCCATTGCTTGTAAATGATCGGAAATTGTTTGATGAGCAATGTTTAATCCTTCTGCAAGTTGTTTTTGAGTTTGACAGGCATCTTCATCCAATAATGCTTGTAGTTATTGGTCTTCAAACTTTCTCGGTTGACCTAGACATTCTTTGTCTTGCACATCAAAATCATCAATTTTAAAGTATTTAAACCAGTGTTCACAAGTATCTTGAAATGGAGCATGTTCACCATAGCTTCCCGAAGTATTCAGCAACACTTTTCTTTAAAATAAAGTAATGAATTATAACTTCCCGCAAATGCTCTTTTTTTTTTTTTTGGCACGAAATTGACATTTTTAAGTATAAAAATATCTATGATGTTAACACCTTCAGAAAATTTGACATATGAAGTTTTGAAGCTTGTCAATACAACAAAATAGCATACATATCAAATCACATATATATAAATATGTGTAACTCCATCTATTGAAAAAAGTCGGCATTATTAACCAGTGCACCTAGTATAGCCTATGTAATAAAAGCCTAATATGCTAAATGGGCTGGTCGGCCAGTTGGTCATTCTACCAATCAAAGCATAATATGCTAATGATATGCTAAGGCCACTCAACTGCTCGCTATGATGTACAGTGACCACCAGGGGGCAGGTGCTCTGACCAGTAGGTTAGCTTGCTGCTGGGGTTTGGTTGATAAGGACTGAGCAAGATGGGCTGCACATGCCCTGGAGTCCTCCTGTGGTCCCTCCATGGCTGGCCAAGCTCCCATGTCCCTCTCCAGCCCTGATAGTGCACTGGTGGGGTCCCTTGGCATGGCCTGCATCCTCTCACAATCCGGGCTGAAGGACCGTCCCCACCGTGAGTGCTGTGGGACATTTACACAATGGAATACTATACAGCTGTAAAAAAGAGGGGTCTCTTACCCTTTGGGACAGCATGGATGGACCTGGAGACTATTTGCTAAGTGAAATAAGCTAAGCTGAGAAAGACAAATATCACATGATCTCACTTTTTGTGTGAAATCTAATGATCAAAATAAACTGATGAACAAAATTGGTCTAGAGGCATGGATACAGGGAACAGACTGACATACCTTTATGTGGGAGTGGAGGGATGAGAAGAGAAAAAGCAAAGTGTAGGTATTTCTCTCTTTCCGTGTCCATCGCTGCTAGAGAGTGGGTCCAGTTCCTGAGTAGGGGTGGCTGGGGATTGAGAAATAAAAGAAAAAGACAAGACACAGAGATAGAAGGAAAAAGCTGGGACCTGGTGGGATCACCATCCTCTTCTGATGGAGAGACAGGGACAATGACCCAGAGCCAATCCAGCAAGTTTATTTTATACCCCAAATATCAGGAAGTTTCACCAAAAGGTCAAGACAAAAGGAGATTATTTGCATTCTTGAGTAGGCCCTGAGCATTCCTGGTGCTAGGCTGGATTTAGATATCAAAACCACTTCCCCACACCATGGGCTGAAATGAAGGTCAAGCTGACAACACCCTTGCCCTTTTGGTAAGGCGTGTTCCCAGGGCATGGCTTTGCCGATGCCACTGGGTTCAGCTGACAATAATTAAGGAATGCCCATGTGCCTTCTCAGGTGCTGTCTACACAAAAGAACTTATGTATTAACTAGAGGCCTGGTGCACAACATTCGTGCACTGGCGGGGGTCCTCAGCCTGACCTGCGCCCACTTGCGGGAAACCTTGCAGGATATCTGACTGCTGGCTTAGGCCCATGGCAGTCGGATATCCCCCAAGGGGTCCTTAGCACTGCTGTAGAGGCAGGAAAGCTGCCACCACCACTGCCTTTGCTAGCCATGAGGCCTGCTTCTGGCTGAGTGGTGCTCCCCATGTGGGAGCACACTGACCACCAGGGGGCATCTCCTGCATTGAGCATCTGCCCCCTGATGGTTAGTGCGCATCATAGCAACTGGTTGTTCTGTGGTTTGGTCGATTTGCATATTAGCCTTTTATCCTATCTAATAAAAGAGTAATATGCAAGTTGACCACACCTCCAACACACCCACAAACCATGCCTACCAGCCAATCAGGAGCAAGTATGCAAATTAACCCAACCAAGATAACTGCGGCCATGGAGAGAGCAGGAGGCTTGGGTTTCCTTAGCAATGGAGGAAGCCAAGCTTCCTGCACACCCTGGCTGGCCCTAGACTCCACTCAAGGCTATAAAGTTTCAATTATAGAAGATAAATAAATCCCAACAAAAATGGCTGCGGCCACAGAGCAAGCAGGAGGCTTGGGTTTCCCCGGCAATGGAGGAAGCCAAGAAGTTCCTGGCCTGTCTTGGCCTCCATTCAAGGCTACAAAGTTTCAATTATAGAAGATAAATAAATCCCAGATACCAGGGCCTCTGCTTGAGTTGCCGGGGGTTGTGGCCGGCCTGCAAAACACCACAGGCCCCTCGTCCAGGCCACCCCACACCCCAAGGGAACTGCCACCCTGATCCAGGACACCCTTCAGGGAAAACCAGCTGGCCCCTACCTGTGCACCAGGCCTCAATCCTATCTAATAAAAGAGTAATATGCAAATTGACCATTACTCCAACACACAAGATGGCTGCCTCCATGTGGACATAAGATGGCCACCACAAGATGGCCAGCAGGGGAGGGCAGTTGTGGGCGATCAGGCCAGCAGGGGAGGGCAGTTGGGAGGGACCAGGCCTACAAGGGATGGCAGTTGGGGGCAATCAAGCCTGCAGGGGAGGGCAGTTAGGGCTGACCAGGCTGGCAGAGGAGGGAAGTTGGGGGCAATCGGGCCTGCAGGGAAGGGCAGTTGTGAGGGGGCGGGGGGCCCAGGCCTGCAGGGGAGAGCAGTTGGGGGGGCCAGGCCTTCAGGGGAGGGCAGTTAGGAATGACCAGGCCTGCAGGGGAGGGCTGTTAGGGGTGACCAGGCCTGCAGGGGAGGGCTGTTAGGGGCAATTAGGCTGGCAGGGGAGCAGTTAGGCATCAATCAGGCTGGCAGGGGAGTGGTTAGCGGCTGATCAGGCTGGCAGGCAGAAGTAGTTAGGGGCAATCAGGAAGGCAGGCAGGTGAGCAGTTGGGAACCAGTAGTCCTGGATTGTTAGAGAAATGTCCGACTGTCCGTTTAGGCCCAATCCTACCTGGGTAGGATAGTCGGGTAGTTGGACATCTCTTGAGGGGTCCCATATTGGAGAGGGTGCAGGCTGGGCTGAGGGACACACACACCCCGTGCACGAATTTCGTGCACCGGGCCTCTAGTTATATATGATATGCGTAGCCCATGGACATGGGCTATAGTGTTGTGAAGACATTGAGGGAGGGTGGGAACTGGGCAGAAGGGGGTAAAGAGAGGATGGGAGACATCTGTAATACTATCAACAATAAAACATATCAAAAATAAAAATTATCTATTACTTAAAATTTAGAAAAAGATTTCACTGTGATACAATACTTATTTTAAAACAATAGTTCTGTAATAGAAATACTTATTTTCTTTGGTTTTCTTCATTCTTATACTTATTGTATTATTTTTAGTCATTTATATATTGCTTGAAAAGTATTCTGTTCCTAATGTAATGTCAGTGAGTGGTTCATAAATTTTTCATTTCTTAAATTCTTTTTCTACTCATCCATGTTTTATTTCTTAGGTTTTTTTGTTTGTTTGTTTGTTTTGTGTGTGTGTGCGCACGTGCGTGCTTTTATCCTTTTTCCTTAACCAGGATGCTAGAATCTGCTTTTTTATTTGTCTTCTTAAATGACCAGCCTTCCATTTAATTTATCCTTTGTTTGCCTTTATCTTTTGATGTTGTCCCTCTATCTGGAACATCTTCCCTAAGATATTCATGTGGCTCTCTTTTCCTCATTACAAAAATCTTTCCTCTAACTTTGCTGATCACCTGACCTGACCACCTCCCATCCCAGGGTATCCTATTGCACAATTGTGTTTTATATTCTTTCTAACTTGTTTCACTGTCTGAAACCATCCACTTATTTTTTAAATTTCAAATAGACTTAATTTGCTAAAACAGTTTTAGATAGACACTACAAATGAGAAGGTAGTAGAAAGTTCCCATATACTCCAGACCTGGTTTCTACCATGATATATTAGTGTGATACACTAGTCATAATTAATGAGATGGTATTATTCACTAAAGTTCATGCTTTGTCTGTATTTTCTTAGTTTTACCTAATATCCTTTTTCTGGTCCAAGATCACATCTAGAATGCCACATCTGTATTTAGCTTTTATGTCTCCCTAGGCTCCTCTTGGCTACCACAACTTTGCAGCCTTTCCTTAGTTTTGATGACCTACACAGTTTTGAATTGTATTGGTCAAGTAATTTGTAAGATGCCCCTCTTTTGACACTTGCCTGATTTTTCTTCTCATGATTTCACAGGGATTATGGGTGTTTAGGAAGAAGATTGCAGAGGTAAAGAGTACCATATTACTAGATGATATGAAGGGTATCTACTCTGAACAGGACGTGTCACTTTTGATGTTGATCTTGATCCCCTGGCTGTGGTACTGTTTGTTAGGTTTCTCTGTAGTAATATTACTATTTTCCTCTCTTTCCATATTGTATTTAAAGAGGGAGATGTGCTACTCCCCTTCCTTAATGGTGGGATGTCTGTGTACATGACTTACCTATTAATTTTTTTGTTTAGTTATTATCGGTTATCATTCACTGTAATATTCACTGAATCTAGAGGAGTAATCCTATATAATAAAAGGGTAATATGCAAATTGACCAAATGGCAGAACAACCAGTTGCTATGACAAGCACTGACCACCAAGAGGCAGACACTCAACTCAGGAGCTGCCCCCAGCCTGCAGGCCCTGATTGCCTAATTGGGGCCTGCTGGCCAACCTCCTGGTCCCTCCCCCCAGCCAGCAGGCTCTGATCACCTGATGGCAAACAGGGAACTGGGGGTGGATGGCAGTGGAAGGTGGGGCCAGCGAGCAGGCAGGAATGGCCAACCTCTCTATCCCTCCTACCCGCCCCCCCCACTCTGGCTGGCAGGCTCTGATCACCTGATGGTGAACGGGGAACTGGGGGTGGGTGGTGGTGGACTTGGGTGGACCAAGGCCCCCGGCCAGCCAGGAGCCCCACACACAGAGGGAGACCTGGGTTGGGGGACTGGGACAGCAAGCAGGGGGGTGAATGGCAAATCTCTTGGTCCCTCCCCACAGCTGGCAGGCTCCATCGCCCGATGGCAAATGGGGAACCGGAGTGGGTGACAGTGGGGGGTGAGTCCGCTCCTGGTCACTGTTCAATAAATGTTTATTGAATCAATTAATGTATACATTGATTACTAGCCAGTTTATTTTAGGTTTTTTAAATATCCTCTTTAAAATTCTTTTTACAAGTTCTTTAATTTCTTAGGATGAATATTTAAATTATTTACTTTAATCTTCCTTTTAAATATAAAAACATCTAGCTATGTATTTTCTTCTGAGTTAACCTGCATCCTAGTTTGATATGAAGTTTTTTTGATTGTACTTATTCTAAATAACTAGTACTTTGTCATTTTAGTACATTTCTGATCCTTGGTTCAATTATAAGACTATTTTTTAATATGAAGGCACTTAGATTTTTTTTTGAGGGGGGAGATTTTCTTTTTTTAATTTTGTTTTTATCCTTTCTTCAATCACTTCAAGGAATTTTAGTGTTTTCTCTCTGGTCACATATATAATTATTTTCTGTAAATTCACATTTAGGGTCATTAAAAGAAGTATAATGCATTTTATGTTCATAGCATAAAAATTACCCACTTATCCCCACACAAATGAAAACTTTTTTTCAATCTTCTCTGGCTCCTCACTGAAAATGTTTAGAATATTGGTGACAGATTGGTATTTGCCATTACAATGTGCACCTTCTGTTTAAAAAATAAAGTTTTTAAACCTCTATATTATTGGAATTCACTATATATTATTGTCAGCTCTTTAGATTTCACTTTTTAGTTATTCTTTGCCTTTTTTGTTTGTTTGTTTGTTTTTTTGCTTTGCCCTTTTATGCTACAGGACATTAGTTTCCTTTACCCTCTAGTCCTGAAAATCTCTCTCCTATAAAAATCCCATATCCCCTTATAATCTGATACCATCTCTATGCTGACAGCTTTCAAAATTATTTTACAAAAAGGAATCAAATACATACTGTTTTGTTACTTGCTTCACCCAAGTCTAGTGTATCCAAACACCAACTTCATCGCCACATAGGTCTTTATTAGGCCTCTCAAACTCTCATTCCAGAGATACTTGCTCTCCTGCCATTGATGTTTCCATGGTAAACCTACAACCCAGGAGGCATCCTGGGTCCGACCCGCACTCAGGGTCCTGCTAGGAGTGAGGGTGGTAACCAACTGTGCATGGGAGAGACCTGCACCATGCACTCTGCTCTTTGAAGTGAATCCCACAAGGCCCAGAAAACATAAGTTACAGTAGTGCCTTTCATTTTCTTGGTCAAAATGCTTTGAATTGCAGGAATGTTTTTATTTGTATGACTCTAGCAAATGTTTTTAAGGGGGTCTGTTCCCTCTTACCCCAGGCTTAAGCAAATTGTAAAACAGTCCTGCTCACACTGTCACTTGCTTAGAACCAGCAGAGACTATAGAAATGCAGGTTCTGACCCGGCAAGTCTGCAGTGGGTCAGGTTTGCACATTTCTGACACACTCCAGTGCTGCCAATGCGGACCACACTTAGAGTAGCAAGGTTATCAAGTCCTGGATTTTTTTAAATTTTGTTTTTGGATTTAGTTTTTGAGCCCAATGCGGACCACACTTAGAGTAGCAAGGTTATCAAGTCCTGGATTTTTTTAAATTTTGTTTTTGGATTTAGTTTTTGAGCCCCTCAAAAAAACCAATCTCTATAATTGATGGACACATTTAATTTTTTATAGCAAAGTTTTTACCCACCTTTAAACACATATTATTTAACTAGAGGCCCAGTGCACGACATTCGCGCACTGGGGGCAGGGTAGTCCCTCATTCCAGCCTGCACCCTATAGAAGTTTGGGAGCTCTTGGAGAATGTCCGACTGATGGCTTAGGGAGCGGGCCTAAGCCACAGGCGGACATCCTTAGTGCTGCCTGGGAGGTGGGAGAGGCTCCCACCACTGCTGCTGTGCTTGCCAGCTGTGAGCCCAGCTTGTGGCTGAGCAGCATTCCCTCTGTGGGAGTGCACTGACCACCAGGTGGCAGTGCCTGCATTGAGCATCTGCCCCCTGGTGGTCAGTACGTGTCATAGCAACCGGTCGTTCAGCTGGTCAATTTGCATATTAGCCTTTAATTATATAGGATAGGCCTGTGTACAAATGATATTTGTTCAAAAAATCAACTGAATTCTTAAGAATCAGAATTTGTTGGCCTAGACAAGATGTAAAATAATTTATCATGTAATAGGAAATCATCTCCCAGGACATTGTTCTAACATGATCTATGTAATAGCAAGTTGCTCAAACAACCCATGGTCAGTCCAGCACTATCCTGGGTTTAGCACTGAAACTCGTTGTGCTTAAGATACCCCCTAATCCTCGGCAAACTGGGAGAGTTAACAGCATTAGAAGGACTCTTCTGTGACCTTGAACACAGACAGCCTTTGCTCCCAAAGTGACTGTTTTAGGAGGCACAGTCCTCCTTGACACACATGAGTTTTAGAGTGGAGCTTGAACTTCCGACCACTCTTCCTTAATTATTCTTCATAACTGGCAGGTGGGACAAGCTTCAGTCCTCATCATGGATGAAGTGCCATGTCTAGGGCCACATACTATGGACTGAGGCTTTGGGTTCTCTATCTATACTCTTCCTTCACTATGAGTACACAGGATTCCTTGCTTTTTAAATTAGAAGAATAGTTATGAAATTGGCTTTTTGGGTAATTAGTTTGACTTTGGAACTCTTTAAGAGGACTTGTTTTTTAAAAAAGACAGAAATTATCTTTCCTCTATTCTGAAAAGTTAGGTACACAATTGATAAACAGGATACGTTTTAAATATTCTGTCTTATGAAAACCGAAGTTTTTTATGGTTTACATCTGGAAATATTAGTCATGTTTGCTCATTATTTTCCTGGAATGTTAGTTATTTTTCTTGCCATTCATTATATTAATGATATTATTTGGGAAAAAAAATTACCTCACCTTTGCTAAAATTGCTTTTAAAAACAAATGAAGGTCATATAGCACCTCTTCCTTCTAGCAGGATTGCAAGATAAATAACACAAATGCATTCTAATTGAATCCAGAAATCCCTGGGCATTTAGGAATTAGCAGTAACAATTGTTCCATCAATAACGTATAATATTCCTAATGCCAAATGCATTATGTGTCATTAAGCAAAAGTTCCAAAAAAGTCTGAATTTGAAAAAGGAGCAAGCTCAAGTGTGGTAAAACTGCAGTGCAGATTGCGGTGACTCAACACGCCATGTGGATTTATTAAAGACTGGACTTAAACCAGCTTCCAGGATGCAAGAGAGGGGCTGGACCCATGTGCTGCTTATAATCACTGACTGGCTGAAAATATCTTGAGCAGCAACCATGTTGTTGGCATTAGATATGGGTCATGAGTTCCACTTGGAATGGTGGCAGTGTCTGTTAGTATTTGTCAAAACCCTAAATACCTTGCAGTAAAATATTGCAACAGACTGTAAATGTTCGCCTTGGACACACTGGGGAGTGTCCATGTGGAACTGGAAAATTGCCCGAGAAGCTGACTAATAGAGCTGCTTCCATGCAGAGGTGCTCCGAGCTTGGAACACATCCCAAATCAGATGTATGGAGATCCCCAGGCTGCGTTTTGCAATTCAAATAATCCGGCACTTTCTCCAGCAGCCTCTTAGGCTTCCCTATGGTGGGGTTCTTTGAATGTTCACACATATATGGGGGACTTTGTTCTCTGGAGCATGAAGCTGAAGTACGTTTTGCTGAAAGAGGATTGCCTGGGCATATTTAAAGAGCTGTGCTCAGTGGTAAACTTAAGACTTTGAAAAAAATCCCAACATGAGTAGCTTTTGAGCCTTCTGATCACAGATGGAGTTAAAGACTGCAGCTTAGTGTTGCTCAGGGGCTCTGCCAGTCTGTTTATATTATTTAAAAGAGCCATCAGCTGTTCATTAAGCATCAGGAAATTTTGTGTTGGAAGAGTCATGGAAGGATTAGAAGGGTTTGTAGCAGATTCTTGATTACCTCTGGTCAAGCCATTATGCCGCAGGTTAATTCTTTTTATCAGGGAGGAATATTACTCTGTTACATGAATTCTTCTTTCCCTGGTCTTGAAAAGGGGTCCCAGGTAACTGTCTTTACTCACCAGGGATCTGTAGCTGCAGTCAACTTCCGTTCTTGAGACATCTTTGTTCAAAATTCAGTCTTAGAAACAGCTGATGATGCAACTCCTCAAGAAAACAAATGAGAAATGGTTCCCTCTTTGGCTTAATATTCTATACTTTACCTGTGACACATAAGTAATCCTATTAGTCTGTAGAACAAGAAACCCCCTGTGTTGACTCTAACCTCCTTGAGGACAGAGTCCATGTATTTGTCATTCCTGAGTCTTCCCAGATTGGGCTTGGCCCACTAGCAATGTCACTGACCGTCACCATTGGGAATTCTCTTGTCCTATTCACTTCATCTCTCCTACATGCTGTGCTGCAGCACACACCACGGTGCCTGTCTCCCCAACTTGACTCAGGGGGGTCAGCTTTTCATTTCTGTGTCCCCAGTGCCAAGTGCAGCAGGCACTCAGCACTTGCTGAAAGAGATGAATGAGTGGAAGGCACTTGATAAAGGTTAGTGGAGTTGAATTGACTAGAGCAGGCACACCCTCTAGCTATCGATGGGGTGGGATTTAGTGCAGGTGATGTAATGTAACTTGACAGGGTAGTTAAATATTGACAGGCATGAGGAAGCATACAGGCACTGCTCAGAAAGAGGAAAGGCAGGTCTGACCGTGGCTGTCAGATCAGGGAGCGAAGGCTGTAAGGGGCCAAACTGAGTGGTTGCAGTGGTCCTGATAACCTTGCATGGTCACTCGCTGGTCCACCTGCCTTTCACTTCAGTGGAGGTAAGATTGGAGCCTGGCTGGGAAGATAATGGGTTGTGATGTAAATGCAGGCTGAGCCTGTGGCTTGGAGATGGCTGGCATCCCAGACGCTCTGCTGGCTGCCCATTCATAATAGCTGGGGCTGATCCTCATTGAGGGCAAGGAGCATGAGCTCTGTTTGAACCTGTCTCCCCTCTCCCCACCTTTCCACACTCCCAAATGATTTGTGCTTAATATAGCCCCTTAAGGCAAATGGGGTTGGATTCTGGTGCATGTGTTCTGAATGCTTACTTGAGGAATGTGTCATATGATTCATTTGTAAGTACTTTTTGATGCTAATGATTAGGGACATGCATAGCAATATAATTAGAATGGCACGAACATGTTCAGTGCTACCTGGATGCTGCTTTATATATGCAGGGGTGGGATGGGGAGGGAGAGGTATATTAGGCAGTGTTTTTAGCTCTAATATTGAATGACGGAACATGCTGAGGTGAGTTCAAGGAGAATATTGGATAGTGAGAAAATGCCACCAGATGGCAGAGAAATTATTTAGATAGGTCTGCATTTACAAAAGGATGCATGTCACTTTGAGGGGAAAAAAAAGCCCCATTTGACTTTTGAAAGACTGTTTAATCACCTGACATGTCTCAGGTTAGCTTTTAAGAAAAGAAAGCTAGTGTCTTACTCAAAATTAAATAGTCCCATGCAAAAATAAGAAAGAGACAAGGCAAATAGTCTCAAGTTCCTTTACTAGGATTTAGAGAAGGAGAAAATGGTGGGTGAGCGACATGGGTTCAAATCTCAGCTTAGCAAGTAACTAAGTTAAGGCAGCCTGAGAGCCTCTATTTCTTCATCTGTGAAATGGGCAGAATGAAACCTACTGGCAGATTGCCATAGGCTTGGATAAAATTATGTATGTAACATATATGACATACTGCAATCTGCCTGGACAGACCAGATCTCTCCAAATAATTTAATTATTCCCTTTTTATTCAAATTTCAAAAGGATTATTATGTAAATAACAGATTTATTGAGATATAGTTCATAAACCATAATACCAAGTTATTTAAAGTGTACTTTTCAGTAGTTTTTAGGATAGTCATATAGTTGTGCGACCATCACCACAGTCAATTTTGGAACATTTTCATTACCACAAAAAGAAACCTCATACCGGCTGCTGGTCATTCCCCTTTCCTTTCAATGTCTCCTGTCCTAAACAACACTGATCTGCTTGCTGTCTCTATAGATTTTGCCTATTCTGGGTATTTTATATAAATGGAATTCTGCCAATATGTTACTTTTTGTGACTGTCTTCTCACTGTAATATTTTCAAGGGTCATGCATGCTATAGTATATATCAATGCTTCATATTTTAAAATTATCAAATAATATCCTACTGCATGGATATAAAACATTTTATTTATCCATTTATTAGTTGATGGAAATTTAGGTTGTTTCTATTTTTGGACTACTGTGAATAATACTACTATAATATTCACCTACAAGTTTTTATGTGGACAAATGTGTCTTATTTTTTTAAATATATTTCTTTATTGATTTAAGAGACGAAGGGAGAGGGAGAGAGAGATAGACACCTCAATGATAAGAGAGAATCATTGATTGTCTGCCTCCTGCACGGCCCCTACTGGGGTTTGAGCCCGCAACCCGGGCATATACCCTTGACTAGAATTGAACCTGGGACCCTTCAGTCCACAGGCCGACACTCTAGCCACTGAGCCAAACCGGCTAGGGCCTATCTTATATTTTTAATATAATTATAAAACTAGATTCTTTCACCCCATCTTTCTGAGAAGTTATGAGAAATCACATTAGAAAATGAGGAAGTCTACCTTTTACCCCACAGAAGTGGAAGACAGTAACAAAATGGTCAGCACTCTCCTTCAGAATATTGCGATACAACAAGTGGGTCTTTGGTCATGTGTAAAGTCTTATGCAAAAGTAAATAATATAAGCTGGCCTCCTGTACTAGATTATGTGAATTTATGTATATCTTTTTTTATCCTTATCTAATGATATGTTTATTGATTTTAGAGAGAGAGGAAGGGAGAGAGAGAGAAACATCAATGTGAGAAACATAGATCGGTTGCCTCCCACATGTGCCCTGATCGGAGATCAAACCTGCAGCCTTTTCATTGTACAGATTGACACCCCAACCAACTGAGCCACCCACCTGGCCAGGGCAATTTGTGTGTCTTGATTTCCATACACATAATCACTGTAGGATCAACTGTGTCATCATGCGTGTAGACATCATGGTTTTTATTTGTTCTTTACAGAAATAATCATGAATAGTTTTACCAATTAGGAAAATAGAAACAGCATATGGAAGGGAAGGAAATGCCAAGTTACATGTTCAAATGGCCCAGGAAAACGAGATAACTGAATTAAATGGATGGTTAGGTTAAGCAACTCTTTGAGCATGGTGATTCATTCTAAGTCACCTACAGACCGTTGTCATGGAGACATGAGGACATGATGATGACTATGGCAAACTAGAGATTACAGTCTCGCACTGCTTAATGACAGGGATACATTCTGGGAAATGCATTTTAGGTAAGTTCGTCTTTGTGTGAACATCATAGAATACACTTACACAAACCTGGATGGTATAGACTACAACACACCTAGGCTATATGATATACTACCATCTTATATGCAGTCCAACATTGACCAAAATATCATTATGTGGTATATGACAGTACATATCCAATCTAAAAGGGCGGACAATGTTGGGGCTCTAGCTGATTATGGCTGCCTAGGTACATGAGCTCATTTGACAGTATCTTCTTTCAAGGCAATTAATTTAATTTTATTTTTTAAATCTACTTTGTGGACCAAATGTAATATGCCGTGAACCATATTTATCCTGCTGGAGATCTGTCTGTAACCTTTCAGGAGAAGTAAATCCTATTACCTGGTAACCACAACATTTTGGGCCAGTTTCAGTGTTGTCCCCATACGAATCACATTATTCTTGGTCTGTCCCTGTTTCTTGGACCCTCTGTTTTCTTTTTGGAAAAGAAGGGGTTTGAAGAAATGTGCTCAGTTGGCCTTCTTGCCTCTGATGTCTGGAGTTGCATAAGGACTGCCCAGTTTGGGGTCTGGCTCTGACAGCAGCGGAATGGAAGGCCTTATGGACAGAAGCCCAGCATTCCACTGATGAGGGCCTGGAGGGCAGCGGCAGCTCTAAATGACCCCCTCCACATCTCTTGTGACAAAATCTCCCTGCTTTTGGCTGAAAAGATACTTTACCTTCATTTTGAAGGATATTTTCTCTGTTGATGAATTCTAGGTAGACAAGTTTTAGTGTTTTCTTTCTTTCATTGTGATCAAATATGTGCTCAGTCTGAAACCACTCTAAGGGTAAAAAAATTCTGTCACTTTATTACTATGCTAAACACTTACATTTATTTATTCATTTATTTTTAGTTATTTAAAACTTACCTATTACAGGTACCAGGGCAATGGAGTTCTCTAGTTATGATATTTGAGGATTTTGTGGAGAAATATTTCCAGTTGTATTGCCCACACATTGTGGACCAGAGCCCTGTAATGAAAGCACTGTGTGGGGAGCTTGCCTTGCGCTGCTCCGGCCCGGCTGTGCCTGATGTTGGGCAGCAGACGTGGGAGGGCAGGAATGAAACAGCAGCCCAGTTACCAGCTGGAGCTGTGCTACTGAGTTCTTTGTCTGTCCTTCTGATCCTCCTTTCCCTTACACACAGGATTTTTCATTAAAACAGCATTTTTCTATCTGAGAGATGCCCTAAGGTCTGAACAGTCTAATTGTGACAGACTTGGGTTCAGTGTGCTTTTCATTCCTTTTAGTATAATGTATCCCTCCGAGCCCTGCTGGGAGGTAGAGTAGAGCTGTTATCCCCATTGGACAGTTGAGGACACGAAGGTTCAGTGCTGTTGAAAGTCTCAAGAGTCCATTAGCAGCTCACAGAAATCAGGAGCCTGTCACCCAAGATATCTGTCAATCCCTTGGCCACGAAGACCATTCTGATCTCAACTAATGAAGTCTTTAAAGCAGGGTCCAAAAATGCCCTGCACAGCAGCTCCTAGCACTGTCGTCTGAGAAGATGTGAGCTGCAAGAGCAGTTGGTGAAGGCCAGACTTGTGCGTTGTTCATATTTATTTCCGTAAAATGGGCCTTCAGGTTTTTTCCTATCTGCCCCTGCATTCAGGCACATTTGTCTTTAATAAAACTCTTGACTGAAAAATCTTAGTTTTAAAGAAAGAAATGTTTTCCCCTATCACCAATGCTAGTGTTTAGCAGCCCTCTTTGTTGTTTTTTTCTTTATTTTAATAAATTAAAAATGTCTTACTTTGTAGTGTACATTCATTTTCTCCCACTACTTTTCTTCTCACTCCAAATGCTGAGCAGCTGGCCACACTTACAACACAATAGCTCTCTACCATTATCACCCAGATCCAGCCCACCTCCAGCCTTCCCTTCTCCAGGCAAAATAACACCAGGGCCCTTTAGCCTTTGCTCCCAGGTCCCATTTTACCATCTTTTGATCTATACTGTGGTTCTCCTCCGAATCCTCTCAGAGGCCCAGTAGGACAATAGCTGCATCTTATAAAAAGTGCACTGAGGCCTCTCAAATGAGAGGTTACAAGCCTGGGGCTCTCAACCCAACCCCTGGGATTAGCATAGTTCCCACACTGTGTGCTGCAGCCTCAGCCTTTAGCTGGAGGGACACCTGTCACCATTCAGGCAGCCTGCTGGCTCCCAAGGTCAATTTGGGAAAGTGAGTCAGAGGTTGGATACATGCTGTGAGGTCTTTGGGAGTGTTGTGGGCTCACCTTGTGAGAGAGAAGCCCATGCCTTCGGGGGAAAGGCAATAGGGGTTAATGGGAAATTGCCATTTGGGGTCATCACAAATCATGAGGTACGGGGAAAGAGGATTCTTTTGGATCCGCTGGGGCTCTCTGAGCAAAGTGCCAACTGTTGAGAACCAATAATTGGAAAAAACAGATGAGCCAAATGGAAGAGAATGTGGTCTTCAAAAGAAGCAAAAACCAAAACAAAGCAATATGTCTTTTTTTACTTTAATTTATAGTCTCTGAGGCAAAAAGAAAGATACTTTTATTATTCACATATAAGCATAAGAAAAAAGATGTTTTTCATTTTAAGCTATATTTTTCTCTTTCTTTTTAAAATCTTTATTTTTGAAAGTATTACATAGGTCTTCCTTTTCCCCCCATTAACCTCTTCCAGTCTGCTCCCCCACCTCGGCCCCTCAACCCCCCATTGTCTATGTCTAAGGGTTATGCATATATGCATACAAGTTCATTGGTTGATCTCTTCCCACCCACCCTCCCCTGGGTTTTCTTTGAGGTTCAACAGTTTGTTCATGCATCTGTGTCTCTGGGTCTATTTTTGATCATCGGTTTATTTTGTTCATTAGATTCTGCATATGAGAGAGATCATGTGATACTTGTCTTTTTCTGGCTGGCCTTATCATTTGCAACAGTATGGATGGACCTGGAGAGTATTAAGCTATACTTTTAAAGCAGAGTATCTGCAACCCTTTCACTGAAACTTGTATTTCTCACTGTAATTCTCAACATTGCCCCACCCTTACTTAGATGCATGTAAAACCAAATGTTTGGCAGGGAAAGGAGTTTTGCAAAATAAAAAGATGCTGCACTTGGAGGCCTCTGTTTCTTAAACTTGAGAAGTTGCATGTTGCTTTAGAACTAGAGCTGTTGCCAGGATAAGCTCATTGGATCCAGGGCGTGTTTCTTACACTAAGCTTAGAATGATGGATCTGGGTTGACTCAAAATTCTACTGAGTGATCAAAACAGAAAATCAGCCTGTAAAAATCCTGTTCGATGTGGCTATTTAAGTAAAATACCCAACTAACGTTTTTAGACAATGACAAAGCAGATTACTTTCAATGGCAACTTGGACGTTAGCCCAGTGGTCGGCAAACTCATTAGTCAACAGAGCGGCAAACCGTGGCTCCCGAGCCACATGTGGCTCACGAACCGCAGTTTGCCGACCTCTGCGCCCCTTTTGCCTCAACTCCAGTTCGGCAGTGGAGGGACCCACATCTTCTAAATGAAGCCTGTGGTTTCCATTTGCTGGGATCCTTCTCATCAACATAGCACAGAGCATGGCTTCTATTCTCTTCTCAAGATGCCACAATCTCAGAAGTTCTGAGGCTTTTTGCAAATGTGAAAAATGTTGCAGAGAATGTTTCTTTCTCTATCATCTGGTAGGTGGTTTCTGATAAATGAATCCAAAAGTCATCTCGGTTGAGCCTGTGTGGGAAATTTCCCACGTCTTAGAATTTAGAAAACAGACCATATATGCTTGCTGAGAAAGGGTGACTAGAAGGACATTTCCACTAGCTTCTTCCTATGAAAGAAGAGGCCTCATCTGTCTTGTTCCCCAATGGATTCAGGGCCCCCAGCAAACCCTGGCCCAGAGGAGCGTGTCCCTCAGATACTTGTCTAATTGGGTAATAACATGCTGCATTACAAAGAGGTAGGGGAGACTTGCGGTTTATCAGGGTTAAACAGAAACCTGAAATCTCTCAGTCGCAGAGAGGACTGGCACTAGTGATAAACAGAAATATTTTACTCGATGTGACTGTTGGTCTAACACACTTATTCTCAAAATCAAACAAAGTTGCTTGCAGCTTACAATTCACAATGATGTTTTACCTTTGCTCAGATAAACTTCTTTGGAATTCAAAAGCATATTTAATCAATATCTACCTACTAGTATATCTATATATCCATTCAGAATAAATGCCTAATTTCAAAAATGGTAAGAGGAAATGTTTTTGTTTTTTTGCTTTTTCAAAAGCCTAAAAAAAAGAACCTTTGTATACAGAGTAAGGATGTGTACTTGCAAAAAATATTTGAATAAGAAATAAAAATACCATTTTGAGGTGGACCTCTATTTTGGGAATTAGAATTTATCTTCATTAAGGAAGCTGCAAATTATTTGCATGTTCTGCTGCTCAGTGGTCAATGGGACCCTGGTGACCAAACACACTTGTTCAAAGTGAGAGCCAAAGGCCCTTTGACCTTTAGTGCATTGTCTGAGGGAGTGATGGTCAGCTGGCTCCCACAGTGAGTGGGCCTGCAGCTGCTCTGCCAGCTGGCTGTCACACAGACGCAGCAGAAAACTTGGAGGGACTCATGGCCTCGCCAGATGCTGCATAGCAGGGTCCAGCTGATGCCCCACACAGCTCAAACCAGCTCCATATTTCATAGGAAATGTCTTCCTTTGCATGTCACAGCCGACACTTTCCATCCAGTATAGTGAACACCTTGCATTTATAGTTTAGTGTCCAAATGCTCAAGCTATATTAGATCTACAGCCATTGGCAACAGCCAAATCATAGACTGTAAGGTATATTGCAAGGAATTTCAGGTATACAATCTCTTTGGCTGTGTGTGACTTAGAACAAATGGCAACATTAACAGCCCACTTCTGCCAGTATGAACTGAGGCAGCATCAGTGGGGACTCTCGGGTTGAATTAACCTTTATAACCCAACTGAATAAATTCGAGGACATAAGGATGAAGCAGCTTGGTCTGTGTATTTAGCCATTTGGAAAATGGCTAAGCATAAAGGGAGCATACTGGGGGGGGGTTAAAGTTCAGCACCAGGGAGGAATGAGAGAATCCTATCAGTGAATGCTTGACACAGCAGGCCACTTGAGGGACCATTAGCCAGGACCTACATCTGCCCCTGATTTTTAAATGCAATTTAACTCTCTTGATAAGTTCACTCATGTGTTAAAGAAAATGTAAAAATATCATGCTTTCTGCCTGTTGTTCGTGTTTGTTCTATAATATTCCACCCCCAAGAGACTCCTGTGGAGGAGATTTGGTTTTCATAGCTAAAACTGTGAGGGCACATTCCTATTAGAACATGCAAACCAGGAAAAACTGCAACCACTGAGCGTGGCGTGCTTGGTGAGGAGATGGTGCTCCCAGGAGGGACCGTATACTGAACACACTAAGGATTATATGAAGTTTCTTTTATTAAACACAAAGATGGACCTACATTTGTGAGTCAGTTGCATACTTTTTTTGTGCAGCAAGGAATGACCTCAATTCATCCTCCCTGTCTTTACCCCTTTGGCTCTTTTGCCCTTTGCTGCTTAGCGGGAGCATTGCATTGCCTTTGGGAAAAGTAATTCCACTTCAGCAATTTACCATGTGGAAACCAAAGAGGACATATTTTTTATGTGGAAAATGTTTTAACCTCAGAAACCTAAAGAGACTCAATGTAGAGTGACACTGTGTCTTTCAATCATAGAGTGTACATATATGGAGAGTTCCAATTAAACCATGTGTCTAGATAGTTTCCGTTTTGGTAAATTGGTCCTTACCTAATTCCCATTTCATAAATAATTCCAAGCATTTGTGACTTTAAGAACTCACTAGATTTTATATGGCTTCTGAGTTACGACAGAAATTGCTATAGCACGACATTTAGTATGTCATTGATTTTTCTTGGAACCCATCCTAAGTGGTTTTGTGACTATAAAAGAATACTATAATGATACCTATTATGTGCACAGCCCCAAGGGGACCAGGACAGTGAGGTATCTTTGTGTTCCCATTCACGTTGCACTATTAAACTGCAGACAAACTCAGATGACCTCCTGGATGGCCCAGCCTTTAACTCCATCACTCTGTGGAAGAGTGGGCAAATCCAGTGTCCATTGGGACCAGACAAGTAACATAAATAAACAAAGCAGGCTTGGGGGAGAGTGAGGCAAAGTGAAGATTTTAATACCTGTCTTGAGGAATCAAACAGTATTCTAATTACTCCTGATACCATTGTAATTAACTAGTTATTAATAACAAAAAAGGAGCAAAGGGGAGGCCAGACATGATAGGCATGTCCCCTACAAAACATTAGGGTAAGGAGACTGGACAAAGGGAAGAAAGATGCACGTCCAGTGAAGGTGGGGTGACAGGGAAGGTATTCCCTGTCAGTCACACCTGGGAATGGAAGTCTTTGGCCAGAATGGGCGTGGCCATTGCACGTGGAGGAGATTTGTGATACATAACCCCCTACACAAAGACGTTTGCTCTCTTGGTTCTCATGTGACTCTGGGCTTGTGGGGCTTTGCTCCAACTTCCCTGCATTCACCCTCATGACCTGCACACACAATGGACTGATGGGTTGCAACTAGCCTGATGATGAGCTGGGCCCAGCTCCCACATAGGAAGGAAGCTCTGGACACTGGCTTTGCTTTTAGCTTTATGAAACCCCTGCTATACTTCTTCTGTGACTGGACTAAGGGAAATGGGACTTTGGAAACCCAGGGGTATAATTTCACAGAAAGAAAGCTTTCTGTCATATCCTCTCCTCCTTGTGGGGGCCTCCAGAAATGCTTCTTTCCAGTGGTACCTCAAGAACCCCGCTTCCACCAGTAACACTTTGATTGCTATTTTGGGAACATGGTTATTGTGCTATTGTGAGAATATAGTTATTGTGAGAACGTTGCCAGGTCTTCTAACTTTTCAAGAACAGCTGGAAAAGAGAATTTTTTACATGAAGTCTTGTTAGCTCATTTTCTAAAACTTTTTGTTTTGAGATAATTAAAGATTTGCGTGCAGTTGTGAGAAATAATACAGAGAGAATGAGTCCAGCCACCCTGCTCCCTGTCCCCCTAATGGTAGCACCTTATGTAATTGCAGTGTATCATAGCCAGGAAATTGACAACTCACTGAACTTTTAAACTCTGTACTTAATCAAAGCACATTTGAGGGACAGAATTAACCTGTCTAGCTACTTCTGTTTACAACCTCTGTACATTACACTCTTGCTAGATTTGGGGGACTAGACCATGCATCTGGTCCCTATCACTGAATCTAGAAAAGCTGTCCAGACCTTGTTAGAAGATAGATCTCCCCCAACCATTGTTCCTAAATGCTTTTCTAGGCTTCCAGTCGGGATGCCATGCCCTCACTGCCTGTTAGTGTGTGCCCCACTGGGCTGTGCTCCTACGCTTGCACCATCTGTCCCCACAGTGCATATCCACAGGCTGGCCTCCACTTCCACTTAAACTTGGTCAGCTCTGCATGTGTCCTTCAGGCAGGCCTGTCCCTGCAGGCTCTGGCCTCAGACATGCCCTCTGGCCTCACAGGCGTCTCATATTTGTTTCTTTCAAATTCCTTTCCACCTCCTCCTTCTCTCTCTCTCCACTGAAGGCAAACACTTCAAGATGGTGGATATCCAAAGTATTTATTTGTTTGTGCTGGAATTTTGAAATCTCAAGTATTTATTTAAATAAAGTGAGTCATAATTTGGGGGTTGTAGTTATGGGGTTGTTTTGTTTCTATAGTATCTATCATAAAAAGCCAGTTTTCTTCTGTAAATGGCTTTAAGATCTCTGTGATAGTGAAAAAATGTCAATAAAGTCTGAGAGTCTTGGTGGTAGAAATATCATTCTAAACCTCCTTCTATTTTATAATAAGTGAAGGAAAAATAGGCTTTACTTTTATGTAATTAACTGAGTGTTTCTGATTGTTCTCAGTGACCTTGGTACCTTTTCCAACCTTAGCGTAGGAATAATTCCCATGACTCAGTGTAGTCCTTCCTGGTCATTGTGACGGAAGGAGGGGAATGGTGTTGCTGGAGAAGAAAGCATGCTAACTGGAACCCGGAACTTTCTCAATGCCAAGGCCACCGTCAGAATAAGGGGTTCAGATCGGGAGGACATGTCAGGGAAGAAAAGGGGGGGCAGAGCCTCGTGCCCACAGGAGCACATGGTGACCATTATGAACAATTACCACTTAACATATGGAGGAAACTGAACCTCAGAGAGGTTAAATCTGTGCTTTCAAACTGTGATATATGGGGGAGTAACAGGGATTATGAAAACCACACAGTGAATAGCATTTAACTTCTTGGGCCATGAATTTCATTGGTTTCAACTACACTCCTTGCTGAACAGGCTTGAACAGTTCAAGGGGGAAATTTCCCATTACCTGTTCATTGATTATCTTTGATGCATATTCTAGCCCAATGGAGCCAACAAACAGTAAATATAATATCACAGCTATATATTCTGTCTATTCTACTTCATACTTGACACGAAGAGGCAAATGAAGATGAAAACAAGGCATAGGAGTCGTTACTATTACCCCATGGACATTGTCACACTTCAAAGCAACCTTGGTCCTTGCTTTCCTGGATCTGTGATTGACTTTTATCATGGAAAATAAAAGGAGCTTCCTTCATTTTAACATCTCTAGTACCATTTTTATTAGTCACTAGTCATGTTGTTTAGGGACTAAAACTCTAAGACATTTATTAAATAAGCTCTTACCTTATTTTAGTTATTATGTCCAAAGGTTTTTTGATCATTTTCATAAAAGTCTATTTTTATCTGTTCTACACTTTGATCTTCCGTAGCAAAATCTCAGTAAATGGATTTATTTAGATTTTCTCACAAACATGCTTTTTTTTTTTTTTTTTTTATCCTTTTGGAGTCATGGACTTCTTTATGAATCTGATGAAGAATATAGAAGTTTTCTGGAACAACCCCTCCCCCCCCAACACACACACACACACACACACACACACAAACACACGCGTGCACGCGCGCGCGTGCATGACACAGAGCCTTGCTTTCTAGATCTTTCACAGACCACTCCCTCCATGGCTCCAGGCCAGGGGCCCAGACTGAGAAGGGCCCAGACTGAGAACCTGTTCCAGCTCTGCAAGCTTCTCTACAACAAGGTCTGTGTCTTGTCTAAACCTGCATCTTTGGTGTCTAGTTCACTGCCTGGCTGGGATGACAGTCAGTGTCAGAAAATGAATAATTTCTAAAGACCGATGGGGTAGGAAGTGTGTTTGAGCTTCTGTAGTTATTGGGATGCAGGTGTTGTGTTTATGACAGCAGGTTAGGTATGACATCACAAGATTGATGAGATACCCAGACCTGGGCTGGCTGCCCAGCAGGAGGAATATGGAGCATTTCCTGTGCTTGACTTGCGGCTGTGAACGCTTGCTACTCTGGCTTGAGCCATCAAAGCCGCCTTCTATTATCTTCTTTTTCTTTCATGATTTTTGCTATTGTTTTAGCTTGAGGTGTCAGTCCCTAAGCTGTTTTCCACAGTCAAAATGCCTAGGCAGGGAAGGCCCTAACCCGGGGTAAGGAAGACTGGTATTTTAGTGGGTGGAACAGGGAGAGTAAGCTCCGTATTATGATATCTGTAGTATTTCAAAATACTTTAGGTCAGTGCAATTTTAAGTATGTGCTGGCTGGCTTAAGTTTCTACTTCAGGAGAGGGCATCACCCTCCAGGGCAGCTGCTGCAAGATTGCAGCCAGCTATGTGCCCGTTAATACCTGAGGTTCTGTGAATATCAGAAATTGTCTTTATTTGTGAAATTAGTGAATTGCTAATTGGCTTAATGAGTGTTAGAAATGGTTTCATCGGTGACGTTCTAGGAATTAGCTATTTGACACAATGGGTTAGTTGCATATAGATGTGGAGAATTCACCACTGAGACAAGGCCTGTAGCTTACTCCCCCAGGGGTGGCTCTACAGTGTTCTGCCCAGGCCTTGTCGCAGGTCCAGCTGCCTGTTACCTGCTGAAAGGGCAGCATCCTCCCTGGGGGAGGGGGTGTGTGTGCGTCTGCCTCTAAGAACCTTCTGTGACAGGTGAGGGATCACCACCTGGGCAGGGACGGGGGTTTCCTGGAGCTTGCAATGCAGATTCTGGGACCATTTCTATGGCTGCTTGCTAATGCGTGTTTATTTAATGAATGTTTACATCTGGGTAGGAATATCTGACCTGAGGTTTGCTCTTATAAGTCAGAAGCCAGGTCAAACTGCTTCCGTGTATGTTATTACCTACCAGAAGAAACCTCAGTGTTTTGTGTGACCAAATTGGCTGAGGACCGTGCACAGTATTATGGAGAATTTGCTTCCAGGAGAGATTCCATATATTACCTTCTACTATAGTGGCAGCCCAGAAAAAAATGCAGTGGCTGCAATGCCAGCATTTATTTCTCAGCCTGGCTCTCTGGGTTGGCTGTGGCTTGACCCCAGGCTGCAAGGTGGGGTTGGGTCTGCTCTCCATCCCAGAGTCCAGACTCAAGTAGCAGCTGTACCTGCTGTTCAAGGGCATGTTGTTCTCAGTGTTAGCTCAGAAGCACAAGAGGGGCAGACAGTAAGGCTCTGCTGGAAACTGTCACATGTGGCCTCTTCAGGTTTCAGTGGTTAAAGTCAGTTCCATGGCAAATCCCAGTCAGTGGAGGTGGGAGATGCTTTATGCATCCCCACCAGCAGGAATGGGGAGACAATGAGAGACACACCTCCACTCAGCTTTGGGAAGAAAATAGAAAATATACTAGAAGGCCTGACCTGGGCCTCGCTATTCAATGGGCTGCACAGCTCTAGGCAAATCACTTAAGTTTCCAGTTTCCTCAGATTTTTCACTGATGAAATGGGTCCTGGAGACTAGCTCATGAAGTCTGTGACCCCAAAAAGAGGTATGATGTGTCTATGGATTACCTTTGGCCGGGGTCCCCTTCCATTCGGGCACCTAAGGATTATGAAACTGTTCCTGGGGTCTAATGCTGGCTGATCTTGATCCCTTAATACTTCCCCTTCTCAAAGGTCAACTATAAAATCAGTCTCACTTGTGTATGTGCACAGGTTTTTGGTTTTTAATGTATATTCCAACCCCAGACTTTTTCTCCTTTGCTATATGATTTGAAGTTTAGGACACATTAGTTGCAATGGGTTCTGTGCCCTGCACCATCATAGGTGGCACTGATTTCTGTCTTTGCTTATGAGTCATAGTGGGACTCAGATTTCAAGACAGCTGGCTCAGGAGCTTGAGGGATGCTCATTCATGACCTTGGACTCTTCTAAATATGGCCTCAGCTTGTGCAGTAGACAGCCCAGTCACCTCACTGCATGAAGGGGGCACAGGAAATGTGGGTCATCGCCTCCCCTTACCCCTACTCCCTACCCCTCCCAGCACCAGGTTTACCCCATGGCAGCTTCCTTCCCAGGCTTACTAAATTGTTTTGAATGCTGTGGTAAATGGATTATTCTTAAATGGAAGCCTGAGCAAATCTGGTTTGGACTAGAAACCACTCAAGGGTTTAAAAGAAGCCGATGGGGAGGGACTGGGATCCATTTGTTTTCTCAGTTTTCGTGGTACCTAGACAAGCCAAAAGGAAAACTACACTTATCCTGAGAGCAAACACTTGTGTTTCTAAGAAAACTTGAAAATTGACACTGATCAACACCTGAACAACAGAATCTGCTAACTTGCATGTGAAGGCTAAATGCCTGGAGCCCTCATTTCATCTTCAGTCCCTGGCAGATAAGCGCTCCTTACCACTGGGCTCAGCCTCCCTCAGACCCTTCTGTGTAAGGTCACCTCTTTGGCAAAACAGACGTGGCTGGAGTCAAGTAGGAACTCGTGGTGAGGAATGCTGTTTCCCCTCTGAGGAATGTTTTCTAAGTCCTCTTCATGTTAGATCTGAGAAGCTCAGGACTTGTGAGACAGGTTGGATTCGTACAAACAGTGCCAAGGCCCGAAGCCTGCCCCACCCCCAAGGAGAGAAGAGTTTGGGTGTGAGAAGAACAATGCAAAGGCCCTGCAAGGCTCAGCCAGGTGCAGCAGGATATAGACTTTGCCTCTTTGCTTTGAGGTTAAGGAGCTGAACTGGTCTGGGTCGGTGTCTCTGGAATGAGGCAATGCAGTCAGTGTCTGCCCAGATCCGTGAGTGAATTGAGTTTACTCAGTAGAAAGCCATATCTGCATTTCTACCACAGATGGATTCCTGACTTTGATCTTTTATTAACTTAATTAATCATTAAACTTGTTTTCATTAAATTCTCTTTCCTAACAGTTTTTCAGTTTCCTTCTCTCTCTTCCCCCTCCCTCCCTTTCTTCTTTCCATTTTTATTGAGTTTTATTTTTTTAAACATATTGGTAACATACCAGAGGGCATGAGGCAAGCCCAACTTGGAGCAACACTGGGAAATAGGGAGGTTGGGTTTTAAGCCCTCCCACCTCCCTTCCTTTCCTTCTGTGTTTATTCTGTATCCCTTCTCATCTACAGGGTCCAGTCCTTTCAAGCTGAATTCTACTTTTGCAAAATGACTTTTCCCCCACTCACCCACTCACCTTTTCTCTAGAAGCACTCCCCAAGACTCATCAAATTTTTCCTTTTTTTGTGTGTGTTGTTAACATAAAAACATTCAAACCTGTAAAGGTTTTTTTGTGAGTTTATTTGAGCCAAACTGTGACAATTGCTGGGAAACAGAACCTCAAGGGATTGAGATAATGCTCCAGAGAATGGCAGATTACTTCTATTTTTATACATTTGCAATCAAAGGAAGGTACGTAGGTAGGTTACATGAAATCCATTGGTGATAGATTAGAGAGGCGGGAGAAAGCAAAGTGGGGAAACCTCTGGGATTGGATAAAAAGTAAAATTATAGACACATACTTAGGTGGGTTCAGGAACAATTAACATGAAAACAATGAAGGGATTTGTGGTGTCTGTCCTGGTGCCCAGCACATTAGGCTGTGCCCCAAGGGGTCCAGAAAAGGGAAAGTTACAAGTTACCTAGACATTTCAAGGGTATGTTATCCTAGATGCAAAAAGACAGATAGGCTCAGTTAAGGTAAAGGTTGACCTTGTCAGTGAAGATACTGGCCTAGGATATAACTACCTACCATAACTGCTTTTAATTAAAGTTTAATTTCAGACCATTCTTTGTGGTTACTTTAGGTCTCTGAGTTTGCAAGACCACCATGCAGGCCTTCCCTGAGCTTGTCAGGTTAGCATGTGGCCCCTTTCGTCCACAGTGTGAAAATCAACTTAGTTAAATGAGCAGAATGAGGGAAAATTGTCTCCATTCATTTGGGAGATAAGAGAATAACAATCTATATCCATACTACGGTAAAACTGGCTAAAATGCCCTCGCCTCTCAACATTTTGGTCCCGCTTCTGATTTGAGATGCTGTTATTGATTTATCCATGCCGTGTGTGGTTAAATACAATCCCAACGTGATGGAGAAGATGATGGGCTGGATAGAGCCTTTCAAAAGGAGTGAATCTTCTAACTAGGGATTTTATAAGCCTGTTCATTATTCCCCTGAAGATTGGATACCATCAAAGCCTGGCCTACATTATCTGTTTTGATAAGAAAGGACATTGTTTGAAAACAATTGCCATTAATTACTTTACTAATGCAACAAATATGTGTGATCACCTACTATGTTGATTTCTTTTGTAGATACTGAGGATACAGTATTCAAGAAGAGAGACAAGGCTCTGATCAAATGGGAGACAGCAGAAACATAGGGACACCTGGAAGAGGTGGATGCTAGGAAGGAAATTAAGCAGAGTGACAGAATGAAGCTGGGCCAGGAGGAAACTGGTGATTTGTATGGAGAGGCCAGTGAAGACCCACAGGACAATAAAGACAACAAATATACCACTATAATGAAGAGCCAGGCCTTGAAAAATTTGGGGGAGGTACAATCTAGGCAGAGGGAACAGCAAGTACAAAGGCCCTGTGGTAGGAATGAGCTTGGCATGCTGAGAAACAGAGGTGAGGATAGCTCACATATAACAAACAAGGATATTTGTAGGAGATGAAATAAGAAATGTAGGCAGGGTCCTATAGGCCATGCTAGAGAGTTTGAATCTAAGTTCTAGCTAAAGTAGGAAACCTGAAGATTGGGGGTAATCTTTTACCCTGATAATTTGCATAATCTGGTTCATTAAATGCTTGTGTAGAGTTGACAGAAGAGGGACAAACTGAAAGGCAGGTCTGTAATCTAGGAGTAAAAATAATGGCCAAAGAGAGAAAGGCAAGGGTTCATCTGCAACTAATATCCTATCTAATAAAGAGGGAATATGCTAACTGACCATCACATCCTCACAAAGATGGTGTCACCCACAGCCACAAGATGGTGGTGTCCAGTCCCCTCAGCCCTGCTGGGGTGTCAGGCATGTAGCATAGCCGGGCCTGTCCCCAGGGGTGTCCGGCCACTCTGCATGCCTGCCTCTGGAGTCCCCCAGTCCCCTCAGACCCCCAGCTGCCAAGGGCCAGCCTGAGGCCCAGGCAAACCTTGGATGGTGGCAGCCCAGCTGCCCAGGGCCGGCTGGAAGGACGACCAAATGACTGAACAAGCAAGCTGTATGGGGCGACCAGACTGGCAGGGGGGTTAGTGAAGGATGACCAAAAGACTGAACAGCAGGCTGTGTAGGGCAAAGAGACTGGCAGGGGGGTTGTGAGGGGTGACCAGGCTGGCAGGGGGGGCAGTTGGGGTGACCAGGCTGGCAGAGGGGGGTAGTTAAGGGTGACCAGGCCAGTGCGGGGGGCGGGGGGAGGCAGTTAGAGGTGACCAGGCTGGCAGAGGGGGCAGTTAGGGGCAACCAGGATGGCAGGGGGAGGCAGTTAGGGGCAATCAGATGGCATGCAGAGGCAGTGGGGGGCAATCAGGCTGGCAGCAGGGGGCAGTTAGGGGCAACCAGGCAGGCAGGCAGGTGAGCAATTAGGAGCCAGAGGTCCAGGATTTTGACCGGCAGTTGGACATCCCCTGAAGGGTCCGGATTGGAGAGGGTGCAGACTGGGCTGAGGGGACCGCCCCCCCCCCCCCCCCATGCATGAATTTCATGCACGGGGTCATAGTCATTTAATAAAATAAAAGATCTACTAACATCTCAAAAATGAAAGGAAAAAGTCAATTGCAGAAAAGAAACTAATGACAAACTTCCCCTGACATAACATAAGTATGTATGGTGTAGATTTTATGCTCTTAAAATGAAAATGATAAAGTTTTATTTCTTTAGATTGCTTTGTAGGTGATTGTGCTTTCCATATATGTTGCTCAGCTTGGGGCTCAATTTCAATTGCTCAGTAGGACAGGGAGCTCAAATGTTCATTTTCCTCTCAGTCATGGTCAAAAAGTCGTTTCAGTTAAATAGATTGACAACTGAGAGCCAAATTCTCAATTCATTCACTTCAGAATATTAGGGGGAAAGTGAGGGCATCTGAGGAAAAGCTGTGGTACCTGACCCTGGAAAAAGCAGGCTGCAAGCTACCTGGGTGCAGAACAAGCCCCAGACGCCGTGGCCCTGAGCATGTCACCCCCACTGCCTGGCCTGGCTGCAGGCAGCTGTGGGATCCCCAGTGATTGAGCATGTCAGTTACACGGTTTTGCTTTCTGTACCCTTTGAAAGGTGGCATAAGGTTGAACCGAAATGCTGCAGGCATTCTTTATTCTCTTTTACTCCAAGGGGAATTTGGAGCTGGTGGACTTGAGGGAATGTATCCAGACAGGAGACCTTCTACAGGGCAGCATTTTGCAAATAGGGTAGCAGGCAGGACCACAAAGACAAAAGCAGTTTGCATCATCCACTGGGACTAATGTCAGCCGAGAGTTCTTACAGTGACCTCAGTACATGGGCTTTCCTGAACACCTAATACATTTCACCTGGAGGTGAAATGCCATCATTTTGAACCAAGAGTCTTGTGTTAAATGCTAGACATTCATGTTTTTTAAAACTCAGTAAAACATTGGAGGCCAGACTAAATACTTTCAGAACATATACAAGAAATAACTTACCACACCATGTGGTCATACATATCTGCAATAGGACATTTACTTACACTTATGAGGTGCTGACTAAAGTAAATTTAATTGATCTCTATTTTTTAATAATGTGGAAACACCAATTGTCACTAATAATAGGTGACTCGTGGCATTTTAATTATCCATTAATTATTTCCTTTCTAAAATAAATGCCTTAATCTTAATGAATTTAGTTTTACATTATTTGTTTTAGAAATGAATTTTTACAGACCCACTTTATTAATAATGACCTAAGACAGTGGTCGGCAAACCGCAGCTCACAAGCCACATGCGGCTTGTAAGCCGCAGTTTGCCGCTCTGTGGACTAATGAGTTTGCCAACCACTGGACTAGACTAAATGTTACCGTGGAGTTGGAAGCTGGGAGAATTCAGCAATTGTGGCATATTGTGTGCAAAGAGGTAAAGGGTAGTATATGATAGTGGTTGGCAAACACATTAGCCAACAGAGCGGCAAACCGCGACTCGCGAGCCACATGTGGCTTGCGAGCTGCGGTTTGCCGACCACTGATCTAGGACTTTCTTAGATGTCTAAAGCAGAATCAACAAATCACATTACCACCTGATTTTTGTGGTTGATTTCTTTATTTTTTTCAAAGTTATTCAGATGGTGTGCCACATTGGGCTTGGAAATCCTTTTCCGTTGGGATATTCTGGTCAGTGACTTCCACAACTAAAAGAATTTTTCTGTTCCTTAAAATTCACTGGAAATTCATAGAGAAATGTGACCGGGTGTGTAAATAAGGATATAGTGCCACTGAAGCGCTTGGTCTTTCATTTTAGATTGTAATTACATCATCGTTATGGGTGACCTTTGCTCTTCTCTCCTCTTGCAACTGCCCTATCTCTACAGTCTAAAGGGAAGTAAGTTTTCTCCATCAGTTACCAAACCCTGCATCCCAACCCAAGTCCCCACTTCCCATCTCAGCTCCTTTCTCATCTCACCCCACCTTGGGATGGCAGGCACTTGGAGTCCAATTCCATGAGGCCTTTCTCGATGGGTCTGCCTTCCATGTCCTCAGCCGGCTTGAGTGCGCTGAGTGCCCGTCTTTGACAACATCCAAATGCAGTCGACCGTCTATAGGGCCCGGGGCCTCCTAACAGCCCAGGTTCCTGGTCCTTTAACCATCTCTCCATCAGAAGTAATCTGGACTGAATCCTAACTCAGATGCTCACAGATTATTAACTTGAAAGACAAATGTGGAATGTGTCCCTGGTGCAGCTGCAGGGTCTGCAGCAGAGCTAGCAGGACTCACCCCAAAGGGCGTCAAGAATGCGCATCTCCTTCCTTGAGCTGACTCCAGAGATCTCAGGGAAGGCAGGTTTAAAACCACTGAGATTAGACTCACTTGTGCAGTTGGTCCAGGAGAAGGCTGCAGGAGAGAGAAGCTTGGGGAGGTGGGTAAGAGCGAGGCCCCCCTTGCCTGACTGAGGAGCTGAGGGGCACAGGAGGCTAATGGAGTGAAAAGGAAGGAGGAGGTTCTTAAAAGAGCCCATGTGAACCATGACATAAAAACCAGGATGGAGGGAACACACCATTAACTGTAGTTCTGTACTCCCAAAGCAGCGCTAACCCAGACCTCGGAGCTGCCCTGTCTCCTCTTTGAGAGAAATGCTCACTGAGACCTCAGGTCTTGGCCTGGCTGATGCCTCACCACCCAGTGAGCCTCCCCAGCTTCAGTTGTGCCTTACCAATAAACTTTGCCTCTTCTCCTATCGACCTGTCAGTCTCCACTTCAAAGCTCTCCTCATTCTGACCTGTGTCCTCCAGTAAAAAGTCTGGAAGTTATTTCTGCACTGGGCTCAAATCCAGAATTCCTTTGGTTTATCATAGTTTATATTACTAAGTACCCATTTACACACCCACACTGAATGCCTACCCGCGGTTAGGCAACCCTGTCGTAAGACTCCAGTGTTAATTCACAGTGTGCCAACGGGTAGGACGTGTCACCAACCAGGCAGGGAGTGTTCCTGAGGCACAGCATGCCAAGCCAGTCACCTTTCAGATCTTCCAGATCCCAGTCCCTCTGAGGACATTTGCATTTAATGGGACAAAGGAATTCAACTCTAATAGTGACAGATTGTAAATTAGTGAACATTATAGGATGGGTAGTTCTGGGTTTTATTGTTTGGTTTGTGCTCTACTTGGGGTACAGATTATTTGGGGAATATATCTATAAATTCTAGTTTTTTAAGGATCCCTGAAGAACATGTCCCTATACGTTAAAATTAGCACTATCATTTTCCTTATTTAAAAAAGTCTTATTGTGGAAAAGATGAGTAGACTTTCAACAACAATTGATTATATAATATTATGTAACAATCTGTCCAGCATTGCTCTAGATACTACCAAGATCATGTGTGATGTAATTCCCAGAGAGAACTATTATGAATATTTCTCGGAAAATTATGCATAATTCTCCGAGAGAACTATTATGCAGTATTATGAGATTATACTGCAGCTAGGTATCCTGATTCTATCACTTCACCTTATTTCATGTGATTAAAATATACAAGGATAAAAAAATATATATACAGGGATGGGCAAAAGTAGCTTTATAGGTGTTCGTGTGGAAGAATATATAATACAAGAATAAACTGTGTTTCATATACTCATGACTGTAAACCTTCTTTTGGCCATCCCTGTATTCAAGCACATTATTTTTACAACTGCAGAATATGATGTAACATATGTAGCCAATTGTTCTCCATGGACATTTAAATCTCTTCTAAATTTGAACAGAGCTGCTTTTTATCTACAGCTGCAGATTGTATTGCCAAAGGATATATTCATAAACCTAAAATAAGTAATAGGTTTGATAATTGTCCAGCAACCCTAAACTAATTTCAAATATATATTTTAAATATATATGCAGCATTCTACCAAGGTTTCTCAAATTTCATTAGCCAGGAATAAATCTGGGAATATGTTTTGTAGATTTTAGCAATGCATATTAAGTTTATACTAGATATTTTTAGTTTAATTTTTTTGGTTACAACATATATTATTAATTATAATCAGAATCACCAGGTGATACACTAATATTAAGATATCTCCTAAAACCACCAGGCATTATACTCTGAACTTATAGTTAGTTTAGAAATTAGGCAATTCCTTTGCATACCTGTCCCCATAGTAGAGTAAATGCACCTTGATGGAAGGTATGATTTCTCTGTGCCCAGCACAATACCAGCAACTCAGAAGGTCTTCTGGAACTGTTACCAAAAGCATGGACATCATTATTTGTTATGCTTTTTACTGGCTTCATTCAGCTCTTACCTTACAGAATATATCTTGCTGAATATTGAACTAGTGTTGTGATTTTGTATGGGTTATAGATTTCATCCAAATATTGTGGTAACTAGCAATATTAAACCATAAAGTAGAAAACTGTTTAAACACTACCACCATGTAAAACTGTTTTGTGATCTTTTTTTCATTTAGCATTAGCTTTACTTTGGCTTCTGATTTTAATTAATAATGATTTACTACAATATACTTGTTTTTAATCATGTTAGAGATTATTTTGGCCAAAAATAAGCATTTTATATGCATCACAACATTAATGAAAAGCAAAAAGTAAAATAAAAATAAATGGATACCATTTAATCATTATATTTCTTTCCTAGGACTGCTGTAACAAATTCCCATAAAGTTGATGGCTTAAAACAACAGATTTTTTCTCTCCCAATTCTGGAGGCAAGACATTTGAAATGAGGCAGGGCCGTGCTCTCTAGGCAGGCTCCCAGGAGATCCTTCCTTGCTTCTTCCAGCTGCCGTTGGCTTCCAGGCCTTCGTTGGCTTGTGGCCGCGTCACTCCAATCTCTGCCTCCATCTTCACATGGTCTTTTTCACCCTTCTTTCTTTATCTTTCCTCTTGTAAGTGTCACTTATAAAGACACTTGCCATTGGGTTTAGGGGCCACCAGATAATACAGGATCTTCTCACCTGGAGATCCTTAGCTTAAATGAACTCACAAAGACCCCTTTTCGGAATAGGTCATCGTCACAGGTTCCAGGGGTTAGGATATGGGAATATCTTTTGGGGGGACCATAATTCAACCTACTATAATCATTACCTGATAACATTGAACTTCAGATGTTGTTCCACTGACAAGTAGAAGCTGGATTTTAAGAGACTAAAAAATTGCAGTCTTCATTAATACCAAACCGTTTTATGTGTGAATCTACGAAGGAAAAAGATGAATAAATGCAAGGATGAATAAGTGGGGTGGGGGGGTGAAGGGTGAATGAGATACTTGGAACCCAAAGTAATTTTAAAGTATTTGAGAATGCTGGGTAAGGAAGATTGAGATTAAAAATGGAAAAACTTTTATTTGCCAAGAATATGTTTTTGCAGACATATAGTATTACAGACCTACTTTATATATTTATGTAGCAATTTAATAGAAGCCAAAAGTGTGGTCAATATCAATGGAACTTTTCTGTTTTAAATTGGCATGACTTTATGTATAAACTGACCAGTTTTCACAGTTACTTAAGCATATTTAAATTGGGAGAACTGCTGAGACCCCTAAATCCCCCCTTTTAAAATTAATTTCGATACACAAAAGTCTATCTGTACTGTGCCACATGGGCAGAAATAGAGCCCATACCGTTACTTGAAAATGTGATGAATGAGTCAAGTTAGTTCTCTTACATGTATTTCTAAATATTATTGAACGTTTCACACTGTCCCTTTTAATAATCTGCAAAAAGTGTTCTTATTGAAGGGGATTTCTCTTCAGTGGAAACATTACAGGAGGTGGAGGGTGGGCATTAAAAACCTCATATAAAATGCTGAAAAAAGAAATCCTGGGGTAGGATTTCCCAAAGCAAATTCTTGCCTATCAATATGCACCAGATCCCAGGAGAGCTCTTCCCTTTCTGCCACAGCCGCCCTCCACCCAGCTCTGTAATGATGGCTGGTTTTCTAATGCTCAGATCAGTGATCCATTCTTCACCTGCGCACTAGATCCTGGGACACCGGGGATCTGTTGGACGCCCAGCCCTCCGTGGCCTGATTTCCTCCTTCTTCCCACAGACACTTCCCGTGCTGCCCCCTCTGCCCGCTTAGCTTTTCTACTCCTCTGCTGGTATTCTGGTTGCTTTTGTTGCAAAGATTGTAAGAATATTTGTTCCCAGGATTGTAAGAAGACCCTCTCTGAGGCTAGTTCAAATGGAGTGAAGATGCTGTGTTGAGGCTCCAAGGTGCCCTTTAAAAGGAAGCTCACCTGGCAGGCACTGAACCTGGGGCCCAGGACGCCTCAGTGAGCTGGGAGGCCATCTTTGTGTTGATGTTTCTCTGATTTTCTGTGTGTTTCTTTATCTCTGCCTGGCTGTTCCTTTCTCCGATACTCTGAGAATTAGCCTTTGCAGCAGAACCCTAGTTTATGTGACTTTCAACACCATTTATTATATCCGATGCCAATTTGCAGCCCAACGGCTTGTTATAAACTTGCGCCCATATTCTCATACACTTTGCTTCCTGATGCTTTTGATGGGCTGACTTTGAGTCAGGTTTACAAGACTTGTTTAACCACATCCATCACAAGGTGCCCCGCCCCCTCCTGCTGCAGGGGTTGTTATTTTGAGTTGCCTCCTTCTCTCCATTCTGCTTTTCACACACCTGCATCCACTGGGCTCTGCTCCCAATCATCCCATACATTTTCGTCTAAGGACGTCAATGTTGATGCATCAGACAATTTTGCCACCCCTGAAAACGGATTCTTGCTATTTTTCATACTCTCCAACTAGAATATGCATGTATTTAAAATGGCCACATTTTCTACTTCCATTGCTCATTATTTTTTTCAAAATATGGTTAAGAGTAATTCCACTGACTGGACTTACTGATTCTATTGCTATTTTGGTATTGAGAGAATTTGGATAATTCAATAAAATACTCTTCTTCTGAGTAATAAAATGCACCAAGTCAAGATCTTTTTCATATATAAGTGTGCCAGATCCCTACCAAAGATTATTGTACATTTGAGTTTCCAGTCTTGAGAGTTTCTTCTTGATGAGTTTGAGTCTCTTGTCCAGAAGAGTCAACTGTGATATGAATAAAGAAGACAAAGTTGTCAGTTCCCTGGGGACCAGGTCTCTGTTCTTGTGTAGGCAACAGAGGGTTGAACATTTGACAGAAATATACTTATACTTTAACTCCTCCATCTCTCTGGTGAGCAGCACCAAGTGCTGGCAGGACCTCCACCCACCCAGGAGCCCCTTCTCATTACTAACACTTTTCTCCATGAGCTAACATTGAGAGGGAGGCAGACCCTGACCTAGGATATTTCAGAATATTCTCCCAAATCAACCCCTCTGATAACTGATGTTAGAAATCACACTTCCTTTGGCTTAGATCTCCTTGCCTGAGAATCTCCGAAGAGAGTCACATATAAGAATTACCAGCAGCAAGGACAATGTTAGCCCATGCATTGCCTTCATGAAAGTTAGGAAAAGAATCCTTTCTTGTACAGATTTAAATTTTTTTTTACGATGTGCAGATTTATATGAAAACAAAGCTTATAATCAGCTACTAGAGAATTGTAACAAATACACAACTCTTCAGCATTATATGGGGGCCCTCTTGTGCAGTCTAGAACCCTGATATTACTCAGC
Organism: Corynorhinus townsendii; assembly: GCA_026230045.1. Classification (NCBI taxonomy): domain Eukaryota; kingdom Metazoa; phylum Chordata; class Mammalia; order Chiroptera; family Vespertilionidae; genus Corynorhinus; species Corynorhinus townsendii. The sequence goes on from JAPDVU010000005.1 coordinate 80,239,512, forward strand.
AGCCCCAGAGAACTTTATTGCTTATCCCCTAAAAATCAGTATTTTTCCTATAAGCAGATTTTGAGAGTCAGGATAGAAAAGGCAACAAAATACCCCAATAAGTAGATAGACAGTGGATATCAAAGTTAGATAGAACAGTCTGGGAACAAAGCTACCCTTTTCAGATGCACTAAATTCCAATTGCATTACACAGAGAAGGTAGTTAACAAAAAGTCTCTTTTTGGAAAATATTTTCAGATATCATTGAATATATTCTTCTTCCATTTCAAGAGTTTGCAGTCAAATGATCAGATGAAAAAGACAAGAATTGTTTTAGATTTTCTATAGAATTGGGTAAACAGCTATAAACAAGAAACCTTTTTTAAAATGATAGGAAGAAAGAGTGTTTATAGTCTTAGAGGTAAACAAAGATATTTGAGAGACTTATTGAATTATTTTTAAGAGTTTTCCTTTTTTGGAAGAAAGAAAGAAGGAAACAAGTTTGATTTTGTTGTGTTGTGTTTGTTTTATTAGAAGACTAGCCTGGGCTGGCATGGGTTATTCTGGTTGGGTTACTGGTGATCTCTCATATGCAAGGTTGTGCCATTTTTTCCTTACAGAGGTTTGCTTTCTGCATTTGGTCTTCACACCATTCTCATATGGCAGGGATTTATCTCCCTTTGACATTGAGGGGAAGGCCAGAGCATGTATGGCAGAACTGAATTTCAATCTAAGTCCATCTAACTCTTTCCCATTATGATTGCTGCTCTAAAGACTCAGCTGAATAATAATAATGGTAAAGTTATTGCTGTGTGTTGTGGATAGATGTGTATCCCCTAAAAATTCATATTATTTAAAAGCGTTTCTCTGATTAAATTGAAGTTCTAACTCCCAGTACTTCAGAATGTGATTTTGTTGTGGAGAAAGGGTCTTTACACAGGTAATTCATCTAAAATGAGGTCACTAGACAAGCCTAATCAAATATGAGTGTTGTCCTTCTGAAAAGGGGAAATTGGACAGACACACAAGGAGGTCACCTTGACAGAGATTGGGTGATGGTTGTGTCTACCAGCCAAGAATGCCAAGATGCCAGCTAACTGCCAGGAGCTAGAGGGGAGGTCTGGAGCAGACTCTCACACAGCCCTCAGAAGGAACTAATCCTGTGGAGACCTGCACCTTTGGACTTCCAGCCTCAGGAACTGGGAGAAAGTAAATGTCTGTGGTTTTAGCCTTTGAGGTATTTGGTTACTACTGACCTAGCAAGTGGATAAACTGTATGTCTCAACTCAGATGGAAGAAGCCAAGTGTAAGTACCTGAATCCCATGCGGGACATTTTAATATGATGTGAGAAGCAGATGGGGAACACTATGGGTTCTGAGAAAGCAAAGACCAGTATGGGATAAGTTGGAGACAGCTTGGCTTGGAGAGCTGAGCTGGGATAAATGGGAGCCCCTGAAAATGTAAAAGCCTTGCAACCACGGTGTTCATTTAGCTGGAGCTTTGTTTTATGCTTACTAATTTTGTTTCTACCTTTTATTGGAATGGACAAAGTTCATTGAACTTTATGTACCTTGATTAAACTCCAAGAAGAAATTTATGACATTCTTACATTCTTTAGCTTGCCAACTTTGCTGGCCATATCTATTATATCTTACATGTCCTGTGATTCAGTCATTCCTCCAGAATATTCTTATAGGCAGCAGATGGGGGAGTTGAAAGAGAAAGAAAATTTGAGGGAGGGGGACACAGAGACTTATGAAAATGTAGGGGGATAGATTATTTTTGTTATGTATGTAGCATATATACCTGAGTCTTGAAGAGAATAGGTTTGTAGGTGAAAATAGGATAATTTTATGATCCAAACAAGCCTCAGATATTTTGTTTTCAAGCACATGTTGAGCCTTGCTTTAAATGTGAGAAGAGTCTTCCTCATAGTATTGAGGAGTGTGACTGTGAATGGGTGTTTATTGGCAGCCTTGAGGTTTTTTTACAGAATCCTCCAGCTCACCTGTCTGTCTCAGATGGACAGTGCCATGAGGACAGAAGCAGGCAGGCCCTGGTAGGCATGCTCCTTACACACCCCAGCCTGTGCTTTAGGGGTAACCTCTTCATGTGCTGGTCTGAGCTGTGTATTTCTTAAGTAAGAAGTGCCTTTCCTATCTAGGCTAATGTGTTACATTAGTTATTAAGTGGTTTCTCATAGACAATAATGACAACAACAGTAACAATAACAATAGCAGCAGCTAACATAGTGGGTATTTACTGTTGGCAGGCATACTGCTTAGTATTTCATTTATCTCATTTAATATTTCAAAGAGAATAGGGGAAATGATCTCTTGTATTATTTCAAGACCAAGTAAATAAATCTGTCTTTTAATTATTTCTGTTCACTGAGGTTAGCCAGACCCTGGTGTAGGCATTTTTACATATGATTTAAAGTTTTGATCCTATCTTCCTGGACCTGCTTTGAGGCAAAGGATTTGTAATTTCTTAGGTCTGCTTTGTCCTCATGCCTTTCTGGTGACTTGTTTGATGAATTGAGCTGCCTTTCCCCTTATATGAACTAATTCTGTGAAGAATCCTCACTACTTATTTATCGAAATCATGTGGATAATGTTAATCATTTTCAAGCCCATACTGAAGGGTTCTAATGTCTCATGTTCCTTTTGCCAACATAACTTGTGGGATTCAACACTATAATCCAAACTTTAGTCTTTAAATTGTTTCACAGCATATATTCTTGCTGGTTTCCAGGTTCCTTGGCCTATGCCTCCCTCAGCCTGCAGCCTCCACCCCCACGCCCACCTGCTTCATCTGACTAATGCATATCCATTGTTGGCTCTTGCCTATGCTCCATCTCCTAAGAGTTTTCCTTGACCCTATGTCTGAGTCAGAGGACCTTGCTAGATGTTCCTGTGTACTTGGCCTTTCACAGCCTGATCTCACTATTTTGTAATTGTGCATTTACTATCTGAATGCCTCCTACAAACAATTCAAAGGCAAGGACTGGATTTAGTTGACTATTACCCAATATAGTATGTGACCTCTTAAAATAAATGCAGAATTTTTGTTGTAAGAGTGAATGAAGAATGACTATCTCTAGCCTCACATTTACCTAATTGTGTAATTGCTTATGAAAATCCCCATTATACAGAGAACACCTCTGAGAAGAAGGCGGGACTCTTTCTAACAACTCTGAAAAGAAGGCAGGGCCTTTGTGTTCTGAGTGGAGTGTCTAGTACACGACCTGAGGAAAAATAGGTGGAGCATGAAGGACTTACTTAGCAAACGGGGACCAAGATGTCATCTTCCATCCTGTTTCTTGGAAGCCAATGCTCAAAGGAAGGAGAAGCTCAGATGCTTGGTTTGCTTCTTGATTCCTTCTTACCCCTATTGGCTTTGGACAAAGCACAGCAAATTTCCTCCTCAGTATGTACAGCACCGAGGTTCTTAGCAGTCTTTTGTTTTGCTTCATAGATAGGAAGATGACTTAGAGAAGAAAAGATTCCCCATGGTGGGAAGGGTGAGTGAAGTTGCTGTTTATTAATTTCTATTTGTTTTAGAGACTGGGTTACACATGGTTCCTGAAACAGGTGGTAGAACTAGTATTTTTTATAAATATTTAAAAGTGCTGGCTTTATATATCAATCTATGATGCTGTACTGATTCAACATGAAAGATGAATATAATTTATGTGTGCTTCTAAACAGCACCAGTTCCCTGGATATTCCAGATCGATTTTATAGAGTTAGAGCATGCTTGTTTTTTGTTTGTAATTAAAACTGCAAGAATTTTTTTATTAACTACTGCTCACACTTCAGTGGTTCTCTGAATATTTCTAAGGCCTCTGGTGATGACTACTGGGCAAGTGCAGATGAGTGTGAAATAATGTGCACGTATAAGCACATTTACAATGACCAAAAGCTTTTATGAGCTCAACTAAATTTTAAACAACTTGGATGGAAAGAGGCAGAACCAACAAGTCCTAAAAATGCTATTGGATATAGGATTTTGACAAGGTCAAATTGAGTTTATTTCTCAATGGCTTAGTGGTTTCCACTCGAATTTATTTATTTATTTTTATTTATCTTTTATTTATTTTTTTAATTTATTTTATTTTATTTTTTATTATTTTTTAAATAAATCTTTATTCAGATTATTACAATTGTTTCTCCTTTTTCCCCCCATAGCTCCCCTCCACCCGGTTCCCACCCCACCTTCTGCCCTTACCTCCCCCACACTGTCCTCATCCATAGGTGTACGATTTTTGTCCAGTCTCTTCCTGCACGTCCCCATACCCCTTTCCCCCTGAGAATTATCAGTCCACTCCCTTTCTATGCCCCTGATTCTATTATATTCACCAGATTATTCTGTTCCTCAGGTTTTTAATTCACTTGATTTTTAGGTTCACTTGTTGATAGATATATATTTGTTGTTCATAATTTTTATTTTTACTTTTTTCTTCTTCCTCTTCTTAAAGAATACCTTTCAGCATTTCATATAATACTCATTTGGTGGTGATGAACTCCTTTAGCTTTTTCTTATCTGTGAAGCTCTTTATCTGCCCTTCAATTCTGAATGATAGCTTTGCTGGGTAGAGTAATCTTGGTTGTAGGTTCTTGCTATTCATCACTTTGAAAATTTCTTGCCACTCCCGTCTGGCCTGCATAGTTTCTGTTGAGAAATCAGCTGACAATTGTATGGGTGCTCCCTTGTAGGTAATTAACTGTTTTTGTCTTGCTGCTTTTAATATTCTCTCTTTGTCTTTTGCTCTTGGCATTTTAATTATGATGTGTTTGACGTGGTCCTCTTTGGATTCCTTTTGTTTGGGGTTCTGTGTGCTTCCTGGACTTATAAGTCTATTTCTTTCACCAGGTGGGGGAAGTTTTCAGTCATTATTTCTTCAAATAGGTTTTCAGTATCTTGCTCTCTCTCTTCTTCTGGTACCCCCATAATTCTGATTTTGGTATGCTTGAAGTTGTCCCACAGGCTTCTTACACTATCTTCAACTTTTAGGATTTTTTTTGCTTTTTTGGTTGAGTGTTTTTTGCTTCTTTGTATTTCAATTCTTTGACTTGATTCTTGCGTTTCTCTAGTCTATTGTTGGGTCTCTGTATAATATTTTTTATTTCAGTCAGTGTGTTTAATTTCTATTTGGTCCTTTTTCATATATTCGAGGGTCCCTTTATATTTATCGGCCTTTTCTAGGATATTCTTGAAAAGCCTTATAACCGTAGTTTTGAATTCTATATCCAGTCATTTGTTTTTCTCCATTTCTATCATTTGTGATCTGTTTCTTTGTCACTGCATTTTCACTGCTTCCCTGAGTTGGTAGAGTAGCTTTGTGTGGTAGGTTTCCTATATGGCCTAGTGAGTCAGCCTCCCCAGTTAACCTGAGGTGGACACTCTTGGTGCACCCCTTTGTGGACTGTGTGTACAGCCTTGTTGTAGTTAAGTCTTGATTGTTGTTGGTATCACTGGGAGGAATTGACCTCCAGGCCCGTTGGCTGTGAGGATCAGCTGTGTCTATGCTGGGAGAAGTTCGGTGCTGGGGACAGCCTTATAGGATTAGACTGGCCAAATTGCAAAAGCCTCTGTGCTCAGCTTGGATGGGGTGGAGTCTCAGGATGGAGCAGACAGTCTTGGCTTCCCGTCAGCCCTGCCCTTGCGCGTTCACGCCTCCAGACCTCTGTCTTCCCTGCCTCCCGAGCCTCTGCCCGAGAGTCCAGATTCCCCCCGCAAGAGCGTAGGTCCCCAGGGGCTCGCCTGGAACTGGGGTTAAGTGCAGTCAGAACTGTGACTCAGTGCAGTCAGGAGCTTCCGACTCCCTTCTGCTAAGGAAAGCCTGTAGCAACCTCCACAGTCTTTGTGTGCACTCGCATGCACGCCTCTAGACCCCTCCCCGCTGCGGCTCCCCCAGGTCTCCGTCTCTGAGTGCCTTTCTCTCTACCTGACAGTCCAGACTCCCCCTGTATGAGCCTGGGTCCACAGGGTTTCGCCTGGAACTGGGGTTCAGTGCAGTTGGGAGCTTCCTTCCCCCTCCCACCAGAGAAAGTCAGCCAGGCTCTCAGCCACCCTTCCTCTCTGTGTGCACAAAGACCCTTTGCCGTACCTCAACCCTTTGCAATTCCTCCAATTCTCCATGAGCTTTTCTCTTTCCTTCTAGTTGTAGAATTTCCACTCAGCCAGCTTTCCTGTGGTTCTGGATGGTGTCTGTTCTGTCTTTTAGTTGTAGTTTTGAAATTGTTGTGCAAGGCAGCAGTTTAGGTGCTTACCTGTGCTGCCATCTTGGTTTCTCCTACACTCGAATTTCTAATAAAATAACCATAATGTATTATTCCTCCCTTTGAAAGCTCTGTCCACTCATTCATGTCTTTGGTATACCTTCCAAATGTCCAGTTTCCAAAAAGAGCTGGTTGACTTGAAGGTGAGACTTTCAGTCAGTCAATAGTGTTTGAATCAGCAGATCAGCCTCACTTTTCATCTGATTGTGTGACTTCATTCCTGTGCTGAGATGACTCTAGACTCAGGTCTCTGCTGAGAACTTTTCTGCAAAGCAATCAAATTATCAGAAATTACAGGGTGAGATTTAGGCTGTCACTCCTAGGGGTGTTGTTTTTCATCAGTCTTATGATTTAATAATATACAAGATCTTTCTATATTCTTGGATGTTACAGTTAGCTAGATCCTTCTGATGATGAATTAAATTATCTTATTTGTATTTGGGTGTCATGGGTCTTTGGGATACATGTTAAGAGTTTGGAAGAAAAGAAACTATTTCTGGACTTTGATAAATGAACAACAAAGCCAAACTAAATTTATTAGATGTTAACATCCTTAAGTGGAGGTAGCATTTTATTCATTCAATAATGAGTACTTGAGATGTACCAGCAATTGTGCTAGGTTTGGAAAATGTAAAGGAAAAAGGAACAGTAATAATACAGTCATAGTGTCTTTAGGGAGTTCATCATCTAATGAGGAAAACAGAAATAGTGGTGTAATACATGAGATATGCAGTTAGTATAAAGGCAGTACAATTAATCAAAGTGTGTATGTGGGTGAGTTTTGAAGACAGAGATGACTGAGCAGAGTCATAATGGTGGGGGTGAGGAAGACCCCACATGACAAGTGGAAATTGTAAGACATTTTCTGTTGCTGTAGCCTTGATCTTGGGTTAGCAGTTCATCCTCATAGAGGCTGGAGAGTTGCACAGGCTCAGGTCTTGGAGAGCATTGTGTGTTAGTTTAAGGACATGACATTTCACTTGTGAGCATAGGAAAGCCAGTGAGTCCATTTTCCATTTAGACAGTTTACTCCAGTAATTCTGCTGAACATGGACTATAATTGACAAAATAGAGGGAAACCTATCAGCAGCCTTAGTGAGAGATGAAGAGGGCTGAATTTGGCACTGTGTGGATGGACACCATGTTTGAGAGATAGCAACAGCTAATTTGATTATGAGGGCAGGATTGCAGGAGAGGGGGATGGAAAGCAGAATTCCCGGGTTTGACACTGGAGTGACCAGATGATGATGGGGTCAAGAGGATGCAGAAGGAGAATAGGTTCAATGGGAGTTCAAAACATGTTTTTAATCTGTGGAGTTTGACCTTTCCATGGGTCACTCGAATCAACATTTCTGTTGATAGCCTAGTCTGAATATCAGGATAGATGTCTGGACTAAATATTTAGACTTGGGAGTTCTCAGGAACCAGCTAGCAGTTGATAGAGGCAGAGAGCTTTCTGGGGGAGAGAGGAGGGAATACAGGTGAGAAGGGCATACAGACTGAGGATTGAAATATTCAGAGCATCAATAGAACAGGATATATCTATATATCCAGACATTTTCAGGACTCAGCACATTTCTTGGTGCATGTGAAATTGTCAATAAATAAAATTTCATAAATTATCCAAAAATAAAATTTGAATGTGTGGATAAAAGTTAAAAGTTTATAATTAAGTAAACACGTTTTGAGGTAGTAGTTCCCACCCTGAGTATACAATGGAGTCAGTGGAGAGTACTTAAAAATTATCGGTTACCAAGTGCCACTCTCCAGAGTGCTGACTTCATTGTTGTAGGGTGGGATTTAGACACAGACACAGGCACATGTGTGTATGTTCTAGGTCTAAAAGTGATTTCAGTGTGCAGCCAAGGATAAGAACTATTCTAGAGGAAATAAGAGTCATATGGGAAGGATAATTGGGAGGAGGAAGTCCTGGCTGGGTAAATGGGAAGGGAGTCTCCAGGAAACAAGAAATACTGTGGTTTCAGGAAAAAGGGAAAATTAAAGTCAGAGAGAGCATTGTGAAAGAAACCAGACAAAAATATTGGCCTAAGAAAGAATTAAATCTAGGGAGCTGGATTAAAAGAAGGAACTAGTTTGGAAATGGGTCTATGTCTTTAGGCATCAGGCCGTATGTATGTAGCTTCAGATCTTCTATGGTGTGCATATAATAGGTGCTTTAAACTGGAAAGTCAAGGAGCTAGTCATCACTGACTGGTGCTCAAGTCATTCCCAGGGGCTAACATATCTCCATTTGTAAAACAGAAGCTACTGGAAGCAGTCTTCCCTCCCTTGGGGCCTGAAGGGCACCAAGCATGGGTATTGACAATAGTGGTCCTAGTTGCCAGGAATTGCCCTCCAGACACAGCCTGATTTCTTTGCATATTTTTACGGATAGGCAGGTGTCATCCTATGTATGTTGTCTCCCATTGTTAGTTGTGGGTATATGTTGGGGGTAAGGTTGAAGGCTGCTTTGGTGCTGAGGTGCTTCAAGTATTTTACAAAGAGGGGAACTGTTTGAATCAAAATATTACTTAGGTGACCTGGAAGCCATACTGTTGGATTCTAAGTTTCAGAATTATGTTGGTGAAGAAACCAGCCACTAGTTAGTCATTGAAAAAGCAAGGTAGTTTTCTGTGAAAAGGATTTAGTTTATCACTAACATGGGAGTTCTCTGGTAAATGAGGAGAGAGAGAGAGAGAGAGAGAGAGAGAGAGAGAGAGAGGGAGAGAGAGAGAGAGAGAATGTGCACATGGTGGGTGGAAAAGAGAGAGCCTGCCCCCACATGCATATATGAGCAAGCAATGGACCGTACATTCTAATTGCTTTAACTCTCTTGAAAACACTTTGATCCAGTTGGCTGGGGCATATCTCAGAAATATGTGGATCATTTAGGATGGTTAATTATCAGCTTTGGGTGTTTGAAACTGCTTCAAGACTATGATATAGAGCAGGAGATCCTTGTGTTCTCTGTTGTCCTTCATGCCGAGTCTCTGGTAAATACCAGGGCATTAGGAACTGCCCTCTGGTGTGTTCTGTTGTTGTCGGTTCCCCGGTTAATCATTGTCCCATGTCTGGGACTAAGGCGACTATGTACTTGGCAGCTCTGCCTCAAATTATAAGGCTGACACCTGGGCGGGAGTATCAGTCTGAGATGACAATACATAAGACATCACAGCTGTCATGTCTGAAGCCAGTGGAATGGCTTGGCTTAGATCTTAGGACATACACAGCTCCCAAGGTTAGGTCTAGAAATATACTTGGGGATCTTTATGAATACTGTTATAGCTAAGGAACTACTTTCCCTAAAAAATCCTGGCATTCATCACTCTCACATATACCTGGAAGCCGTGAATGATTATTATATAGTTGCTTCATAAGCAGTGTCATAAGCTTAAACACGGAGCATTCATTTTTTATTCATTCACTTATTCATACAATATTTACTAGGTGTAGCCACTGAGGATAAACTGGTGAGCTTAAAAAGGACCCAGGCTTGTTCTTATGGAGTCTGCAGACTAGTGAGATCAAGGTGGTGGGTGAAGAGAAAGACATTGGTAAGATAATGCCCTAATGAATGTATAAGTGTAAACTCATGCAAGTCCTCTCATACAATACTTATCCATGAGAGTATATGGCAGAGCAGTGTTCTGGGAATCTGAAAAAGCTTGTGAAGAGCAGGGACCTTCAAGAGCACCAGCGTGCTGGAATGAGGGGACTTCAGGGTGAGGCAGGAGAGGTGGATAGGGTCAGATCGAATAGGGACTTAAAGGTCATGTTAAACCTATGAGAAGGTATTGCATGTTTTTAATTGGAAGTGAATGACATTTTCGGAATTCTGACTTGAAAAAAATCACTCTGGCCACTGTGTAGTGAACAGATTGGGGAGAAGGATGTAATAAATGTGAAAACCCAGATAATAAATTATTGCAGAAATCTAGGCAAGAGATGACAATATTTAAGAGAAAGTAATTCCCAAGATATTTAGGGATAAAATGGATGGTGATGTTGATTGAATTTGTGATGAGGGAGAAGGAGGAGTCAGGGGTGACTCTTAGTCTTAGTCTTGCATAACTGTATGAATAGTGGTTTTATTGACAGAGAGCTACTAGAAGAGGGGGTGATGTTTAATGGTGTTGCTTTGGAATCGGTCTACAGTGCAAGTCATGAGTTCAGTTTTTAATGTGTTAAGTTTGGGTATCTGTGGGAGACCCAAGAGCAGATGTTCTGCAAGTACAGCCTCAAAGTCTCAAAGCCGGCCTGTGAAATTCCTCCCTGGCACCCTTACATGCAAGGGATCCAGAAGTAGCATGCAGTACCCCCTAGAGGCACTTTCCACTTTGTAGCTCCTCTCCCTCTCTGATGGCTGGGTTATATAGCCTTGTACCAAGGAACACACACCACCATGACATGAGTTTGTTTTTTGGGCTCTGTAATAACTAGCTGTGTGCTTTGGCCATTCTGATTTCTCTAGATCAATGTTTTTTCCTGTGTGAGAGAAGGAGTTGAACTAGATCTAGATCATCTATAAGAGGTTTTCTGTCTTGAATATTCAGTGATGCTAATTTCTAATCTTAATCTTCGCTAAGCAAATAGTTTGGGGAATAGTTAATATGTTTCTAGATATAGGGAGTAATCTTTGGCTATTTCAGAATCACTCACATTTGGTTCACTCCCCATTTTTTATTTATCATTTATTGGTCAGGTTATTTACCATTTTTAGCAATGTTTAGATAGAGATGGAGGAATGTTTCTATTCAGATGTTAACTTTGATCCATCGGCATGGCTACCCATGGTGCTCTGTTGAGATAGATGCTGGTGCTGCTTCTTTGTTGGGAGGAGAAAGTCCTACGCAATCGGTGATGTTCCTCATGGGGAGTGGTGGCACCATAAGTGCATGACTTGCATCTTAGTTCTGAGATTTGGGGTCTGTGTTTGCCCTGCCGATGTTTGAGCACTACTTAGTCTTCAAAGCAAGTAATTTCAGGATTATTATACCTTCCCAGACTTGTGCTGGAGCTGAACTTTTCCACTATTGTTTATTATGTGGAGTTCTAGTGTAATTTCAACAATTTGGTGGGATAATAGGAGAAAGATGACTATATATCTAGATAATTTTGTTTACTGGTTAGCACTGTTTGGCACTTCCTACAGAAAATAAAAAGTGTCTACTTTTCTGTTTTTAAAAGGACAATCCTATATAATAAAAGCCTAATATGCAAATCGACCAAACAGTGGAATGACTGGTTGCAATGACACACACTGACCACCAGGGGGAAGATGCTCAATGCAGGAGCTGCTCACTGGTGGTCAGTGTGCTACCACAGGGGGAGCACCGCTCAGCCAGAAGCCGGGCTCATGGCTGGCGAGTGTAGTGGTGGAGGCGGGAGCCTCTCCCGCCTCTGCTGCAGGCAGGCAGTGAGGAGTGAGGGGTCCTGGACTGTGAGAGGGCACAGGACAGGCTGAGGGGCCCCCCTCCCCCAGTGCATGACTGTCGTGCACCGGGCCTCTAGTCTAATTAGAATAAACCTATCTGTAAGTTGAGAATCTCATAGTAACTCATGACAAGTCCTCTAAACCAGTGCTTCTCAACATCAATGTGCAATCATATCAGCTGGGGATCCTGTTAAAAATCCAGCTGAGATTCTAGTCCTAGACATTGTGGTTCAGTAGGTCTAGGTGAGTTCTGAGATTCTGACCAGCTGCCTGTCTGGGACCACACATAGAAGAGCAAATGTCTAAACAGCACTAACAATTGTAAACAAACGAGAATGGACATAATGAATGAGAAGAGTTGAATGTTTGATAGCCACACCCTAAAACTGTTTACTTTTGACAAACAATACTGCTTCCTAAATTCTCTGCATAGATTATTTTTATATGATTTTCTTGGCGGGGGTGGGGGGGATATACTAGTTGATTAAGTTCTTTGGTTAATTGCATTCCAGACTATTAAAGTTTTATTGAGCTTCTAGAACACTCGATATAAACCACAAAATGTAGTTACTTAATTGTAACTTTCATTTTTACATTTTAATTGTTTTGTTTAACTACACAAATGATACTTGCTCACTGCTAGAAACTCAGACAATGCTGAAATGCATAAAATAAAAAGTGAAGTCCTATCCTCTCCCAAACCCTACCCCATAGATTTAATAACATCATTAAATAGTTTGAACAGTTTGGTGTGACCATTTGGAGTTTTCCTGTGCTTGTGTAAATATTCTCTGCCTGTGTATTCATATACATAAACAAATAAATAGTTTAGAGGTGGGAAACAATAAATGTTGTTTTTTTTCCCTTTCTAAAAGGGGTGGGGGGTTGATTTTAGATACCACAGGGTGAGATTCAAAGGGACCAAAAGTAAAGATTTTTTCTCTCATATTTCTGCAGGTTGCTTTTTTAATATGTTCTTATTGGTTTTAGAGAGGAAGGGAGAGGGAGAGAGAAATAGAAACATCAATGATGAGAATCATCGATCAACCACCTCCTGCACACCCTCTACTGAGTATCAAACCCATAACCTGGGCATGTGCCCTGACCGGGAATAGAACCATGCCCTCCTGGTGGATAGGTCGATGCTCAATGACTGAGCTTTGCCAGCCAGCCAAGAGAGAATCTTATAGGCAACAAGAGAAAAGCAATTTGTTACCTACAAAGGAGCTCCCATAAGGCTCTCAGCTAATTTTTCATCAGATATTCTACAGGCCAGAGGGAAATGGCATGAAGTGTTCATGGTATTAAAAAGCCTGCAGTTTGCTTTTTGACACTGAAAATATAATACTTTAAACATATTTTCAAATAAATATATACACTTATTTGCTTGCCAGTGTTTTAAATGTGCTGGACTGCTTCTTTTCATCTGACTATAAATCCCCATTTTTATTCTTCTACATCTCACAAAATATCTTATGTAGGATGGGTATGAGACCCCTGGTGGGTAAGTACATTTCACTACACTTTGAAGTATCCTGACATCACAGTGGTTGATTTTCTGAGATCTGGGTTGTAATATTCATCTAGCTCAGTGGTCGGCAAACTGCAGCTCGCGAGCCATGGTTTGCCGCTCTGTTGACTAATGAGTTTGCTGACCACTGATCTAGCTAATAAGTGTTTATTGAACACCTTCTATGTGCCAGGCACTGAGCATCTACCTGTACCAGATACTAAGATACACAGTGAGTAAATGAGAAGGCCATGGTTGCTGCCCACATCCAGCTGACAGTCCAAATAAAGAGAAAGAGACTGAGTTATTTTACTGCAGTTTTACTCTAGAACAATGAGACTTGGTGTTTTGTTGGTTTTAAAAGAGAACAAGAAACCCCTAGTAACTTTGCTTTCTTTATTTGACATGAAAAGATAAAAACATCACTAGCCCTGAGATTTCTTCCCCAGTTTTGGCCAGAATCCAGTTGGTGAAAAACATCTGGAGGTCAGATGCAAGGTGGGGCAGTGCAGAAAATAATCTCTCCTCATGATGCTTCAAAGGACATGCAAGGGCAAGACTAAGAAGCTGATATTATTTTGAACCAAGAGAGATACATATGCACATTGGACTTATAGGAAAAATGGTGAGCTTTATTAACTTATCTGTTAGGGCAATGGAGTGTGAAATAATGTTGTGTGTTTTTATTTTTTTGACCAATGCAAAAGTGGAATAATGAATTCATGCTGCAAATTCACTAATGTTATATATAAGCCCTATTTTGCATTAGGCACCATTGGTGCATTGTGTAAATAGAGCTTTATCGTTATACAAAGACTACCATTATTGGTGAGGCAACTCTTAACAGCATGGCTACATTATCTGGATATTGAGAGGACCAGGATTTATTCTTCTGTTGCATAAGTTACTTTTTTTATCAGGATTTCTTATAAAGCACATTTATTGAAATAATTAGAAACCAATTTCTCACATCCGCGTTGGTAGGATAAGCTCCTTAACAAATCACCACTCCACAATCATCCAAATTGGGCTTCTGGAAAAATACCCTTACAAACTTTTATCAGGAAGCATGAAGACTATATAGGTTTTAAATTTAATACTTGATAATCTTCTGACAACAGTTGAGCAGCACTTAATGAGCTTAGCCTCTTTGCAATTAGGATGTTCAGAATCCAGGAGAGAAGGAATGGAGGGAGATTTATTCTTTTCAATTTATTTCCTAGCCCACCTATCTGCTTTCTCTCTGATAACCTCTCCTGCCTGTGGGCTGTGCCCTGTGCTGGGACCATGGTCCTGGGAAGGAGGTCAGACAGATTAGTAATACCTGCCGCTCTTCAGTCCCGTGCCCCGTACCTATGATCTCTGTGCTTTGGAGGGAAGTCATCCTTTCCAACCTGGCCTAGGCAATTGGATGCCAAAACTGGCAGATGGTAGCCAAGAAGTTGGATTCAGATTCTCTAAAGTGGTTATTCCGTCAAAATTTGAGAGTTTACATAAGAATTCAAATTATATTTTATAAGTTATATTTGTAAATTATATGTGTAATTTTATAAATTATGTGTATATTTATATAATTTTGTTGTTTGATTCATGACACCAAGGCCAGCTCAAGGCCCACACCCCACCAGCTCCATCAGAACTCAATCCAGCTCTCACCTCCCCTTCTCAGTACCCTGCCTCTGTCTTCCATGCCCCCTGCTCTTTAGAACCAAGATGGCTGCCTTTCTTGTAAACCTCACCCTGCTTTGCACAGGGTGGGTGGTCTGTGAATTATTTCCAGGTAAATAAGAGGGGCACTGGATGCCTAGCCAGGTAGAAATCAAGGCTGCTCATTAAACCCATGTTCTAACTTCTCTTTGCTCTACCTCAGAGCTCTTTATGTGAAATGCTTTTTGTTAAGTCTTTTCTCCTCGATTTTCTCCCATTTTTGATGCAGATGAGGGATGGTAATGGGAATAATTTATTCCTTTTTACTTGCTCAGTGAATTTTAAGTAGTATAGTTGGTGGCAAAATTCTTGGCAGCAGCATTCACCCAGAATTTAATAAAGTTGTTGCAATACTTTTCCTGTAATTATTTCAACTTGCATGTTTTTCAGAATGCACTGATACACTTAATAATTTGAAACTTTGGCTAATCCAAATAATTGATGTTTGACTTTGGAATTTATAGTAATGTTGGGTTTTGTGGCAAGTTTTCTATTTTGGTTATATATTATGTATTATATGGGCAGCATTAGGCTGAAATAAGGGTTATTAGAGATGTGTAGGTTTCTGGAGGGTGGCTGTAGTTGCATGTATAACAGCATATTTTGATGGCTCAGAAAAATAGGACAAGGCATTCACCTGAAGGACTTACTTACATAAAACTTGTTAAATTTCCCTGATGCCTTTTATTCAGGGAACTCCTAAACATTATGTCTGACATCTCAGTTATTGCTGCCCACGCCATTCCTTGAAAACAGTCCCCAGAATTGATTTCAGGTCTCTCTGCAGAGGCGTGCCTGCTTGTCCAAAAGGGAATCAGAGGTTTCTCCAGGAGTGGGAGTACCAGCGGCAATCTTGCCTTTACTTTATACGGGTATTCCCAGCAATGCTCGAGCTGCTGCAGACCAGCTCTTAGCACTTGTGCTCTTCTGCCTTTCATGTTTGTAGCCTCAATGGAATCAAGATGGGAGATAATAAGAGATAAGATGGGAAAGATATGTAAAGCCTACATGCCCTGGACTCCATTCTGTGGACAGTGGAAGCCACTGGGAGGTTTTAAGCAGGAAAGTGCAGTGATGGAATCTGTGCTTTAGAACAATCACTTCAGTCTGGAGGACAGGTGAATAGAGGAAAGAGACAGGCAAACTGGTTAAGTCTTTGCAAGGTCTCGGTGAGGCTTGGTTAAGAGAGAAGTGTAATGATAGTGGCCATGAGCATGGAAAGAAGGTGATATAGTTCAAGTGTATTTAGAATGTAGATGCAGGAGAACTTGGTGGCATAGTACTCTGGCAATGGGGGAGCAGGGGGAGGTGAAGATGATGCCCCGATTCTTGATTTGTGTGAATGGGTGAACAGCGATGCCACACCTCCCATCGTTTTAGTCAGGTGTGAACACACTGAGTTTCAGATGTCAGTTACCATTTTTTGGAATTTGCTCCCAATTTCTAATATCATTGCCTTTATAAGTAATTTATTTTTATTAGGTTTAAGTTTTTGTGCTTAAAATATTTGAGATATCAGCTATCATGTATCGAAGATAATTCATCACTTCTGATACCTACCTCTTTGTAAATTAATTTATTCATTTGTTCATATATCAAATGTTCATCAGATATTTATTGGTAGTATGTGCTAGACTTGTGCTGATAGCAAAGTTCTGATCCCTCTACTCACCCCTGTTGTACCTGTGCCTAATTACCCTGCCCAGCCCTTATTTGCCAGGATCATCACACTCACCTGGATGCCCAGCCAGGCCTTTGGTCCAGGAGAGCCCACTGCCCTGAGTCGGTCTTAATGGGCCACATTCAGAAATGCTATCTTTCCTATTTGTGTTAGTCTTTCAGACATTATGTCCATTTCCCTTCTTAAACTTCCTGTATTCATGCACATGCCTACTCTTTGAAATACTGGTTTTCAGCTTATTATCCATTTCTTTCTCAGATATTTAAATATTTGCTAGATTAATTTCATTTGGCTCATTTCACAGTTCTGGCCACTCCTACATTTGTCTTCTTACAACATTGATAATACCCTAGAAGAATACCAATATAATATTATGTTGGAACTTGAAAAATTATGATGGGTAAGATCTAAAATGCCAAAGACAGCATAAGATTATGGGGCAGTATGTTTCTGAATGAGTGTCCACCACTTCAAATGACAGTACAATTGGACCAGAGTTCCTTTTAGGGATTTGTCCCATTGTCAGATAAGCTCTACTTGTCTCTGCCTCCTAAATGACTGTGGCAGTATAACCACTCCTACCCCTAATTTTAGGAAGGGCATAGGTGAGAAAAATAAGCCAGTCAGAGAAAGTGTAAACCATAGGATTTCACTTAGATGTGGGATCGAATGAGCAAAATAAACAAACAAACAAAATAATAATAAACTCATTCTGTATTAGTAGAATAGGGAATACAGTCAATAATATTGATATAACTACATACAGGGGTAGGCCAGGTACTTGAAGTAGCAGTGGCACCACTCTCTAAAGTACACGATTTTATGACTTTGCTGTACATCAGAAACTAATACAGACTATTATTGAATGTAAATTGTAAAAACAATTGTCTTTAATCCTAAAAACAAAAGATAAAAGGAAGAGCATAGGACTGGAGAATGACTGAATTTATGTAGATGGGGTTTTCCCACTTAGGAGGGTTGGAACTCCAGTTGTTGGAGTGCCATTGACTTTGGGGTCTATCCTTAATAGATTCCAGTTGCCCTCGGAGTATTTCTGAGCAGGGGAAATGTAGTGAATTTGGTCTGAAGCAGGAAGCCTGTGAGTTTTCCTGAGGCTGGTTACTTCTTCAGTTCTGTGGCTCTTGTTTTAGTGGACTCTGGCGAGGTTTCTTCCCTACAGACCCACAGCACAGAGAATAGTAGGTGCTATGCTTGCCTTGTGATTGGCTTGCCACCTGATGTTAGCTGGAGATTGGATGGAGATGGGTGGTGGTGCAAGGACCAGGGATAGAAAAAGAAGAGAAGAAAGAAATTCTCAGCCATTGGAAGGCAACTAGAATATGCTCATTTAAGAAAGGTTTGGAAGCATGGAAAAGCTAATGAGGAGAATTTATAGGTGGTAGAAGGGACCTAGGAAAGATGGGTTGGTGCAAGAATTGTAGGATCGGCCTTAGGTGAATACATAAATCTGGAAGAGAAGTGTATTGTTAAGGAGAAAATTCCTCCCTGATATAGCTATGGCAACAGAGCTGCATCCAAGCAGAAGAGACTTGTCCTCCCTGGATCTCAGGAGAAGAGGGAGCGCCATCCTGGAGGGTCTCGGAGAATCAAAGGCAACAACTTTTTGGTCCTTCCTCGCAACAGGGTGCCCAACTGATAGAGTATCCCAGTTACTCTATCAGCCTGGGTTAGATTGTGACCTAAGGCAGTCCTCAGTATTGTTTGGGGGAAGGGCTTGGTAAAGGAGGAGGCTTTCACAAGAGAAGGGAAGAATGGATATTAAGGTTGAAGTCTAGGAGGAATATTCTGTTCTCTTGGGAAAGGAAGTAACATTGACGGGCACCAGGAAATCTCATCCCTAACTTCTCACAAGATGCAACAGAGAAGGAGCAAACCTGCCTCAAAGACAAACTGTCTTTATTCCAGATCTGTGGGCAGAATCCCACATATGCTGCTCAGTGAGATTTTGAAAGGAGAGGTGTGGGAATGGGAAGACTGGGGTTTCTGAAAGAAAGAGGACAGAGTCCAGTCAACACTGTTGAGAATTTGGTACTGCACTTGCTCCTAACAAAGGCTCTGAACCACCTTCTGAGGTTTGTGACTGGTGAGCTGGGTCAGAGGATGAATGTGAGAGAGATTAGTAAGCCTCTTGCACAAGCCAGGCCTTGTGAGATCAGAGGCCAGCCATCAGGTCCACATGGAGGACTCACCCTGCGTGGCATCCAGAATTCTCTTCAGGGATGATAAACCCAAGGAGATAATGGGCACTGGTCCTGCTCAGGGGTCCCTGAACTTGCGCTTCCTTTTGCCTTTGTTTATCAGAATAATCCATTTTTCTAATTCTAATCAGAAGAAAACTTGTTTGCTCCATCTTTAAGGATATTCTAAACATATTTACTAGTAAATATGACCAACATTCTGCTTTTACTTTTATTAGTACTTATTTTATGCTGAATTTACTCCTGGGCCCTAAGATTTTGTTTCTTCGATTTCTTCTGGCATATATTTTCTTCAATGCACTCCCCTCTTCTGGTTTAGGAACAATCTGCTCTTTTTTAGTAAGAGTCACCTACATGTGGCAGGGAGAGCTTGTGTGGGGGTTAATCCACCCATGTTCTGTAAGTTCTAGGCCACATTTTGGAAGCTTTGTTCACTTAGATGTACTCAGTGGCCAGAGAAGCCACATTTAAACCCTAAAGCTCAGAATTAGTCTTTGCATTTTTAAGTATGTGCAGCAAAAGTTTAATACCTGTTTTGGGCCACTACCTTGCATCCAGTCCCACTGTTTGGCCTGGGCACACCTACCAACTCCATCATTGTAACAATGGAAAAACACAAATCGCTTTTATGAAGTGACATCCTTCAGGTACTTGGTGGCTTTTCAGATATGCATACCCTTGATGGCTTGGTCAGTTTCACAAGTCTTCTTAAAGTGAAAGCACACAAAAAGAGAGAACTCATGGGCATGGACAACAGTGTGGTGACTGCAGGTGGGAGGGGTTGAAGAGGGTAGAGAGGGGATACGTAGTAATAGAAAAATTTAAATTAAATTAAAAAGAGAAAAAAAATCAGACACACACACACACAAATATGAAGATTTGAACCTCTTGGTTTGCATGATTTTGTGTTTTTTTCTGGGTCAAGTAAATAGCAAGCCATTTTCAGAGATCACCTCAGGCTGCTTATGGGAAGAAGTGAATTTTCACTTTTATTCAGGAAACTAAGGCCAAGTGCATTGTAGTAATTGGTTTGTAGTAATAATTTCTCATGACCAGCACTTTCCTTTAGAGACACATCTCTTTCGTTTTGCTTTTAATGGTGGCATGGCATTTGCTAATCACTGAGACTGACATATGAAGTGTGGAGGAATAGACTGTGGGTGCCTTCATGGTATTTTGGGGAGAAAGAAGAGAGACATAAAATGGAAATCCAAGAACATTTCTATTAGTAAATTTGAGGGTTTTTTTGGGGGGAAGGGGAGTCTGGAAACAAAAGCTTGCTTAATTATTTTTTACTATTACATTTTTTTATTTGACTCATTTTCTAGAAACTGTTATGATTGAAAGGGAGGAAGCTATTTAATAATGTGCATCTTTTATTATAAGCTGCTACTCAGTTGTTTACTTTTTTACAAAGTAAATACAATAATTTTCTATGTAGCCTTCAAACCGAAATATCATGCGCTGGTGCTCGCATGGTATTTATATATATGTGCATGTGTGTGGGCATCTAAATTTAGTCTTCCATATGTTTTAATCCCTGCATTATGACTCTTGGTGGTATTTCTCATTATACTACTGCATTTTGAAACTGCTAAAATAATTTTGTTGGAAATAAAAAATTTGGGGGGGGGGGGGATTAAAAATATATATTTCTTCCAAGGAAATGAAGAAATTTCCTATGAAGTTCAGGTGGAATGTGAAGGGGTCCTCACTTTGTCATCTGAGTCCTCTCAGCCTGTGTGCACTCGTCTTTATTAGATAAAATCTTGTTTTGCTTAGAAAGCCAATCTGGCTTACACAAGGCTCTCCAAGGCAGGGCCAGTCCTGCCCCAAATTGTGACACAGGCCAGGTCTGTGGTCCATTCACCTTTAGCCTATCTTTTCTGTACATCGTTTGTTGGTTGACAATATTCTTTTATCCTACCTTTGATGTCCTGCACCTGTAGTTCCTTTTTGTCATTTATTTCCAACAATGTAAGGCTGGATACATGCCTTTATACTAATATATAAACATAAAATGCAATGGAATTGTAATGATATCTAACATTATTGAGTGACACGCATCAGGCCCTTCAATAAATATGTGTATTAAATCACCTCAACAATACTATATTCTAGGTAGTATTTTATCAATCTCACTTTATAGATGAGGAAATCAAGACTTGAACAGTTTACATAACACAACCCAAATCACATGAATTAAGCAGAAGAATTAGGACTGGAACCCAAGAAAATCTAATTCCAGAAATTTTTGTTTCAATTTACACTGTATTATAAGTAACAGTTAAGTCTTAAAAGAGTTCTGACAAATCTTAAGGCAGCAAATCTTAAGTCAGTTGAATGAATATTCTATTTTGGAGCTTTGAGCTGAAACCACTCATGGTAGAGACATTTTAGATGCCCATTCGGTATAGTGCGTTGGGCCGGGTGAGGAGAATGTTTTTGAAATCATAACATGGCTACTACTCACTTGCAAATTTGTATCATCCTGGGAACTAGACTCTGAAAGTGACTGCAAAGAGGACTGTCTTAGGAGGTATTTTCATTGAGGAGTTGCTTGGAGAGTGGCTTGTCTAAGGGACCAAGAATTGCTTCCAAGGACTTATAGACTGGCCTGGATCCATATGGTGTGGCTGAGTCACTGGAGCCTGATTTGAGTTCCCCAAAAGGTTTCTTCAACTATCTTTCCACCCTACTGGGGAAAAGTTTGCATCATCAGAATCACTACCACCAAGACATCTGGGTACCACTGATCTGAACTACAATTATGTTTGGTTTCTCAGAGCCCAAGTAAGTTATAAAAAGAAGATGCTGGGCTTGGCTGATATGGATCAGTGGTTGAATGGACCAGGGGTCTTGATTTGATTCCCAGTCTGGGCATATGTCTAGGTTGCAGGCTCGATCCTCAGTAGGGGGCATGCAGGAGGCAGCCGATCAATGATTCTCTCTCATCATTGCTGTTTCTATCTCTCGCTCCCTCTTCCTTCCTCTCTGAAATTAATAAAAATATATTTTTAAAAAAGAAGATGCTGGTATTGGAGGGAAAGATGCAACTCAGAAGGTGCATGTGGTAGTAACTACTCAAGGATGAAGAATTTATGAGCTATAGTGATTGAAGTGGATTTAAAGGAAATAGAAAAATTGAAGGATATTTGGAAGGAAGGAGTAGCAAGGTTGAAAACTGTACTCACCATATACAAAGGTAGTAATCTGGGCCCTCTATTCCTAGACCTATTCTAGACCAAGGTCTAGAAATATGTACTATGTAAAGCATTCCCAAGGAGATTTTGGTCAGCGAATCTTCAACTGGTGTTGTAGTTAGAGACAAACATCAAGATACTTCCAACCTTTGAATCCAAGAAGAATGGTATTTCCACTGATGGAAATGGCTGAGCTATTGAACATGGGGGAATTAAACATGGGTTTTGGACTAAGCATGCAGTGATGAAATTTTGAGAAAGTAGCCCATAAGTCAAGAGAAAATAGGGAGCAGACCATTTTAATAAGTCTCTTCAATGCTTAAAATCCCACACAATTTCCCCCCTTGTCTCCAAAATAGGTCCACCTGCTTACTCTTCCTATCCTCCATTATTCCTATAATGAAACCCTCATGGCAGACACAGCAGTCTCCTTCCTGACTCCAAGCAGCCATGTACTTTCCCATTCCCACCATCCTTGCTCATAATAGTTGACCCTCCTGGTACTCTCTCCTTGAATTGTCCATACATGCATCCTCTTCTGCCTTTAAGGGCCAACTCAAATCTCATCCCCATGCTAGCACCAACACAACTCTCTGTCCTCTCTGATTATGATTCTAGGGAGTCTGCTCACTCATTTGGCCTTGAGATAATTATTTAACCTTGAATGTGCACATTCATTTCTTACTAAGCTCGATTGTGAACACTGAGGAGAGAAACCTCAGATTAAGTCCACTCTTCACCCCTTACACAATTGAGTTTAATAATATGTTTGTAAATATTTAAGGGCAGGATTGCATAGAAGTATTTGTTGAAGCCCCAAAACTCAATGAATTTGTGAGTAAATGTAAAATAAAATGAATAGGACTGGGACAGCGGCAACATGATAGGAGGAGAAAACCCAATAAAGGAATACTCAGATTTGGAGGCAGGACCAGAAGAGGGCAGCACATTCGCAGCCCTGGGGGAAGATGTTTGAGAGATTGGCTCTCAGTCTTTATTGCTTCAGAAGTGGAAGGAGATGTGTATGAGAACATATACTGTTTTTATAGTAACATAGAGGATGTACAGACTTTATGTAGCAGATTGTGTATAAAAGAACTCACTCATTTGACTCTGAATAAATATTTATTGATGCTTACTGTATGCCAGACACTGCTTGTTATCTAATAATATTATACCCAGGCTTGTGCCTAACCCCTAAGCAGACATCCTTGCAGGCACCCTCCATGCCCTCGGTGCCATTCTAAAGCCGTGAGTTGTTATTTCACGTTGCATTAAGGAGCACATTGCATTCGTTTTCATGGAAATCTAACTAAGCACAGATGTCTGATTGTGCCTTCTCGCCTAGGGATTTAACCACAAAACAAGGACAACTTTTTTTCCCCCCACCTTCCACATGCTTTGATTATACGCTTGGGTATTTAAGTTCTTTTTAAAATGATGGTTTAAAAGAATCCTAATGGCCAGAAGTGAGCGTCTGCTTTCTACTCTATGACTGATGGTATATTGCACACATATTTGTTGATACAAAACCAGCAGATTTTCTCTTGTGCAGGCCCAGGGGTCTTGGCTTATTAGAGACAACCCCTTCTATTTTGAAATACATAAAGAAGTTTTCAGATCCTGCTTCTTGTTTGCTACCTGAGACTATATTGAGAAGCAAGAGACTGACGCTTCCCCAGTCTGGCAACTGAGAAGCATGTCTTCCTGTAGTCTCCATTGGGTTGGGAGGAATATAATGAGACTTGGCAAATCCACTTGAATGTATCTCACTTGTTACTTTCAGGTCAGTAAGCATCTTAAGCTTCCTGGGGCCTGCAGTACTCTTTGTCGTATCCCATAACTTCTAAGCAGGGCTTCCCTGGAGAAGAGTTAACCAAGAGAAATGTAATCCTTTAAGTCTTACATAGGATATACTGAGTCAAAAAAAGAAAAAAGAACAAAAGAACAAAGCTAAAGAACGAATCCATTTTGATGATTAGGCTTTTTTTTTTTTAATGCTAAAAATACATTAGCCACACTTTTTAAATTGACTTCATTAACTTTTTGAAATTGCATACACATTAATAGGATTTTTATTATTAATTCTTCCAATTTGTTTATACTAGGCTCTGAAAGGGGTCTGTCTTATTATTTTCTTGAGCCTAGTGATGCACTGATGAAACTCATTAAGCATAATGGAATCTGGCCATTTATCACCCAGATTAAAAGCCCTTTCCATGTAACCTCCAGTTACCCTTTATTTTTAGAGGCACCTCTTTGGCATCAATCAAAGGCTCGGTGTGATTTTCCAGTTTTCTCAGTAACAGAATCTCTATGTTAGACACATCCTCCCTTTCCTGCACTGCCCTTCCTCCTACCCACATTGGCATGATTCGAAAGTATTTTATTCAAGTGAAGTTGTAAAAAGTATACAGAGTTAAGCCGTTTGAATAAATGTAATCTTGCCTTTTCTATCATTTCTTTCCCAAACCTTTTCTGGTCATATTTCTTCACTTGAGCCATGTTCTTTAGGGAACTAGCAGAACTCAATGCCCTTTACAAATGCTAAATGTCTCTTTCTTGTTATGAATGGAACATTAGCCAGCTAAGGTCTCTGTCTTCCCCCATCATGACTAATAGGATTGTAATTTCAGCAAGGTCTCTGATGACATCAAAAACCATATCAGTGAAACGCTAAGTGGATTTGGATGTCACCTGATCTCCAAGATGAAATTCAAAGCACTGTCTATGTAAAGGATCAGAGGCAGTGGGTCCCCACTAGAGAGGCCACTCTGACTCAGTGGAGGAGTCCCGGATGGGGCAGACTGAATGAAGATAATCAAGCATTTCTTTAAAGCCACTTCAAACAAAACATAGAATACCTAAGCAAATATAGGGAAGACTACTGGAATTTTAGTCCATCCTCTACTGGCATTTTAGTCCATCCTCTACCTTTATAGTTACTTCTTTCCCTTTTTCAAATAAATCAGAAGAAAACATTTAAAAGCTAAATATGCTATATAAGATCCCATTCCAACATGCGAAAAAGTGTTATTGATCTAGTGTTCAGATTTTGAGAATTTTTGCGTGTTTTTTTAATTGTTGTTTCCCTTTCATTGGCATTTTCAGCCTAGCTCTGTGTTTATGATAGTGGTACAAAATAAGAGGAACATGGTTTCAACTTCAGAACAGAACCAAACTGTATTGCAAATTGAAAGTTTGAACCTGGCCCTGTAGCCTCAGTGCTCAAATCTAAAATAGTTATGATATAATTTTAATGAACACTTACACTTAAGGCTTCCTGTATTCTTTGCCCTCCCCTCTGAGTCAGTGAATGCCCCTTAAACGATCTGCCTCTGTCAGGAGATTATTATTTTCAGAGATATTTACTCAAACCTTGGGATCTTTGCAACTCACACATTTGCTTCCACCCCTAATTCTGATCCTTTGTCAATTTTTGTGGCCCATCCTCACCTCCATAGCTCTGTGCCTGGACTCTTGACTCCAGGCTACCCCTGTCCATCCCCTCTGTACACTGCTGGACGATGCGTGCCAGCTCAGAGGCTTCTGTCACAGGATAGCTTGATAAAAGTTGTCCCACATCAAATCTAAACCACTCTGTCCTTGGCTATGGAAGGCTTTCATAACCTGGCCCACTCCACCAGTCTCAGCTCCCTACTCCCCAGCACATACAACGTCTGATCTCCACTGCCAAGCATTGGCTATGCTGTCTGGATATGTCCTTGGGGAAATGTCTTCCCTGACTTTAGCTTGTTCAAAGCATATCCAACTTTTACCCACGAAGTCTTCCCTGGTCCATCCAAATCTCATCTTCTACTCCTCTAAATTCATAGGGATTTGTGATAGGTGTGCTGCCATGCTATACTTCATTCTCTTTCATTTCAGATTTATATATGCTCCTCACAGTTTCCAAAAGGATTTGCAGTGTTACTTACATAGATAAAATCTCATAATGTCTGATCATTGTTTCCTCCCTATATTTCTTATCACTTCTACTTAGTAATTAGCTCTTTCAAACAGGGATCATACATACCTCATGCTTCATTTTGAAATGTAGCATGAGAAAAAGGAGAGGACACAGGGCTAGGAGCCAAAGGACTTGAGTCCAAATATAATATTGCTGCAAATTAACAATGTGACTATAGCTGAATTACTTGAACCCAGAGGGACTAAATTATCTAAAAATTGCTAATAATTACATTTTTTACCAAAGGAAAGAGCTTTTGTCCTGTTCATGAAAGTAATACTTTCTCATTCTAAAAACCATGAAATAATAAAGAATCACTTAAAGAAGGAATTTAAAATAAGCTGAATTTATGAGATAAACATTATTAATATTTTGGTATTTATCATTTCACATAGATTTTTTTTATCCATGTGCATGGAAAGGTAAGAGATCTCTCTATCTACCTATCTATCCATCTATTTATCTATCCTGATAATGAGGAAAAATGCTTGTTTCTTTGCAGATTTTCCCTCTTAACAATACAAGGTGAACACATTTTCACTTCACCAAATTATTATGGTGCTGTATGGATATTAAAGAACATATAGTCCCTTTTAGAGAATGATAGACATACATATGGGCTGCTGAAAGGTCTTACTATAATCTTCAGTTTGTCATCCTGGATGAGTTGTTTCTCCCTCTGTACAGAGCCTTTCCTTTTGCTCTTTGCCTTCCTTGTTGAACATTTGTTTGCTGGGTCCTGTTCAGTGGGCGTCTGAACCCCAGCTCCTCATGTACCCCACCTTCAGCTCCTCATGAACCCCAGCTCTGCCCCATCACTCAGATACACAGTCCCTTAGACACCATCCCAGTATCCGTAAAGCTCCAAAAGTCAACTGTTTTCTTCTGTTTGGTTTTTAAGGGTTTGGCCCAACTCAGTTGACAAAAAAATCTAATGTAATTTGTGAGGCAACTTATAGTTTGTGTTTAATTCATTTGGTGTGCACATTTATATTTTACTTCACAAATATTAATGCATTTGACTATGAGGTGCTGCCCCACATCCTTGTTGGGAGTGAAACACAATATCTATATACATAAAAGGCGAATATACTAAGTGTCCAATCGTCCAACCAGTCACTGTGACGCGCACTGACCACCAGGGGGCAGTTACTCAATGCAGGAGCTGCCAAAGTACAGTGACTTGGCAGCAGTGGTTCTCAGGTGGTGCACCCCGAAATCAGAGAGGAGGGAGCCCAATTCCTCATGGGGCCATGCGATTCTACCTTTGGCTGTGGGTTATGTTGTTGCTGGGGCACTGTCGGCCCGACTCTGTTTTACTACACACATGCATTTGCGTTCCACACCCTGTAGGCAGCAACTTTGCAGAGTCCCCTCTCACACTCCGGGACCACTCGGGGGATGTAGGAGAGCTGGTTTTGGCCCGATCCTCGCAGGCCAAGCCAAGGCACCCCACCTGCCAGAGGGACCCCACTCACTCCACAGATGCCAGGGGAAGGACTGCAGGAGGTTGGCTCTAGGGCATGTTCAGCCCATTTCAGCCACCATCTAATTAATGTCCTTTCAATATGCACGAATCCGTGCACCGTGTCACTGGTAGAATATATGTTCTCTATTATCTAATAAATGCAACTATTATGATTTTCAAAATGCATGTGGGAGGAGAAACCAAAATGGCAGCATAGGTAAACACCTAAACTGCTGCCTCGCACAACAATTTCAAAACTACAACTAAAAGACAAAACGGACATCATCCAGAACCACAAGAAGGCTGGCTGAGTAGAAATTCTACACCTAGAAGTAAAGAGAAAAGCACACTGAGAATCAGAGGAGCTGCAGAAGGCAGAGGTACCAAGGCGCGTGCGTGAGGAGAGGGCTGGCAACTGAGTAAGCAGCTGGCTTTCTCAACAGGGAGAGAGACAAAAGCTCCCAACGGCTCTGAACTCCAATTCTGGGTGAGACTCTGGGGACCCAGACTCATTCGGGGAGAAACTGGACTGTCTGGCAGTGGGCGAAACTTGAGGGTGGCTTTCTCTCAGAGGTGCTTGCATCGATTACCATGGGATACTGAGACCCAGGGGCCTCATAGGGCAGGGCTGATGAGGAGCCATTGCTGTCTGCTCTGCCCTAAGACTCCGCCCCATCCAAGCTGAGCACAGAGGCTTTTGCAAATCTTGTCTCATAAGAATGTCTCCAGCACAGAAGTTTTCCCAGTGTAGACACAGCTGATCCTCACAGCCAATTGGCCTGGAGGTCAGTTCCTCCCAGCCCATTTCAGCCATCATCAACAATCAAGGCTTAACTACAACAAGACTGTGCACACAGCCCACAAAGGGGTGCACCAAGAGTGTCCACCTTAGGTAACTGGGGAGGCTGAGCCACTGGGCCCTATAGGACACCTAGCACACAAAGTCACTCTATCAACTCAGGGAAGCAGCCAAAATGTGGAGACAAAGAAACAGGTCACAAATGAAAGAAATGGAGGAAAGCAAATGACTGGATATAGAGTTCAAAACCATGGTTATAAGGTTTTTCAAGAATTTTCTAGAAAAGGCCGATAAATTTAGCAAGACCCTCAAGGATATGAAAAAGGACCAACCAGAAATTAAGCATACACTGACTGAAATAAAAAAATAATATACAGAGATCCAACAGCAGACTAGAGGATTACAAGAATCAAGTCAAAGATTTGAAATACAAAGAATTAAAAAACACTCAACCAGAAAAGCAAAAAGAAAAAAGAATCCAAAAATATGAAGATAGTGTAAGGAGCCTCTGGGACAACTTCAAGTGTACCAATATCTGAATTATGGGGGTGCCCAAAATTGAGAGAGAGCAAGATACTGAAAACCTATTTGAAGAAATAATGACTGAAAACTTCCCCTACCTGGTGAAAGAAATAGACTTACGAGTCCAGGAAGTGTAGAGAACCCAAAACAAATGGAATCCAAAGAGGACCACACCAAGACACATCATAATTAAAATGCCAAGAGCAAAAGACAAAGAGAGAATATTAAAAGCAGCAAGACAAAAACAGTTAATTACCTACAAGGGAGCACCCATACAATTGTCAGCTGATTTCTCAACAGAAACTATGCAGGCCAGATGGGAGTAGCAAGAAATTTTCAAAGTGATGAATAGCAAGAACCTACAACCAAGATTACTCTACCCAGCAATTCAGAATTGAAGGGCAGATAAAGAGCTTCACAGATAAGAAAAAGCTAAAGGAGTTCATCACTACCAAACCAGTATTATATGAAATGCTGAAAGGTATTCTTTAAGAAGAGGAAGAAGAAGAAAAAGGTAAAGATAAAAATTATGAACAACAAACACATATCTATCAACAAGTGAATCTAAAAATCAAGTGAATAAAAAATCTGATGAACAGAATAAACTGGTGAATATAATAGAATCAGGGGCATAGAAAGGGAGTGGACTGACAATCCATGGGGGAAAAGGAGTGTGAGAGGTGCAGGAAGAGACTGGACAAAAATCGTACACCTATGGATGAGGACCGTGGCGGGGTGGGTAAGGGCAGAGGGTGGGGTGGAAACCGGGTGGAGGGGAGCTATGGGAGGAAAAAAAGAGGAACAATTGTAATAATCTGAACAATAAATATTTAAAAAAATAACTTTTAAAAATGCATGTGGTACAAAGGGTTTTGAGTAGGAGATGTAGCCCTGTCTTAAATTTGAGATCTACAATCCTTGTAATTAAAATTAACACTTTGTTTTCTGGTTTGCATTCATTAAAAAAAGAGAGAGAGACCTGAGCATTACCA
This sequence comes from Corynorhinus townsendii, assembly GCA_026230045.1. Taxonomy (NCBI): domain Eukaryota; kingdom Metazoa; phylum Chordata; class Mammalia; order Chiroptera; family Vespertilionidae; genus Corynorhinus; species Corynorhinus townsendii. Next base: position 80,269,281 of record JAPDVU010000005.1, read on the forward strand.
CAGTGCTTTTCAAACTTGTATTTTCTTTTTGGGCTTCAGAAAATATCTTCAAATAAAATCTCACCAATGTGAAGATGAAGTTCAGGACTCTCTCCCTAGAGGGAAGAGAGCTCTGGGATTTGCTGGGTCCCTCCTCCACCACCCAAGTCCCCTCTGCTCTGATCTGGTGAAAAGAGATGCAGGGAAAGCCCACAATCCCTGAGACCCAGGAGACCAAGGAGGGCAGGGCTGCTGCCTGCACTGCAGTGACCTAGAACCCTGCCAGGCAGGGAGTGCAGTCTTCCCAATGGGTGGAAGGGTTTGGTGATGGATGTTTCTGTTGTTTTGTTCTGATTGTCTGTATTGCTCAGATGAACAAGAGCTCACATTCAGCACACAGGAAGAATGGTAAGAAGGCTCCATGGAAGCCAGGTTATTTCAAGGTTGAACATAATGGAGTTGAGGATCACTTGACCTCAGATGTGTGAGCCAATCCCTATTTGGGCATATATATCATTTTAATATGATAAACAAGGCCTTGGTGAACATAAATGCACTTACATTATTGTCTATTCGTATTGCCATGTTCTCATGATACATTTTGGGCGTAGATGTGTTGTATATGCACTTTAAAATTTTGTACATAGTATCAGACTGTTCTCCATAAAGATCATACCAATTTATACTACAAATCCTGACTTTAAGAGACACTAGGTCAATAAGAAGTGTTTAACTATGGTTTCTTAATGTTTTTCAGTTTCCAACACATTGTAATTTTTAAGTGTCAAATGAATTTGTAAAAGGAGGTTTCATCAAAACAGATGTTTCTTTAGTTGAGGTATTTAAAATCTTTGCTTAGATGACCCTAGCCAGTTTGGCTCAGTGCATAGAGTATAGGCCTGTGTACTAAAGGGTCCTGGGTTCTATTCTGGTTTTAGGTTCCCTGGCCCTAGTGTGCAGGAGGCAAACAATCTATGTGTTCTCTCACATGGATGTTTCTCACTGTCTCTCCTTCTCCCTACCCTCTCCCTAAAAATCAGTGGAAATATATCCTCGGGTGAGGATTAATTAAAAAAAAAAATCTTTACTTAGATGTAAATTACCAATATTTTTTAAAAATCTCTAATAAATTTCTAACTTTATCTTCTTTACTATTTTACTCTTGATGAGATTTATAAAGAAAGATTATCAGAAAGGAAATTGTTACTTAAAATGGTTATCAAAAATTGCAAAACTAAATTATCAAAAACCACTTATCCATTAAACTGCTTTTCTTGCTTTTGCAGGATTTTGTTTGTAAGATGAACCAATCCTTTTCCCTCCATTGAATTATTATATTTTAAATGCATGCCATCAGGAAAGTGTCTATAACTGAAATGAGAGCATATTGTTGAATAGGCATTTTCTGTAGACATACTGATAACTAACATCTTACAAGAGCATCTTAGTGCCAGCATGATACACCTCTGCTACTTTAATTATTAAAGGCTTTTTCCCCCTCATAGTGACTGAAATTGTATAGTGAACACATTTCAAATTTAATGAAGCTATAGTTTTCAGACGGCATAAATCTAACAAGAAAAATGAGAGAAAAATGTTGAAACCAAGGAAACTTATAGAAATCAAATCAATAAATAAAAAGAGAGCCTATTTATGGCCTCCACATGATGCCTGTGTGAGTAGGGATGGGTCTTCAGAGCTTTCACAGCAAGCTCTTCTTGTATGACGTTACAGTTCTGAAGTTGACTACGTGCTGAACAAGATGTCAGAAAATTAACTCCTGTTGCCTTCATGGAACTTATGTCTTTCAATCTAAATATGCAGCATGTAGATGTAGATATAGATGATATACATAGATAGATATAGATATAGATATAGATATAGATATAGATAGATATTCTCTGTTGCTATATATATATATGAATCAAGGCTTACATGTAGGGTGTCACCAAAAATGTATACATACACTTTGAATAACTATAAAGGCATTGTTTATTGTTTATTAAAATATATTTTATTTTCAAAATGGAACTATCAGCTGTATCAGTGCATATACATTTTGGGGGATGTGCTGTATTTATTTTTATTTATTTCTTAATGTGTGGTAGAATTCTGAAAAACATACTTTTCTATGTAATGGGATTCAGGGGAATTAATTTTCAATGTGGTGGGATTTTGGAAAATTATTTTTCTATGTGGTGAGAATTTTGGAAATATCCTCCTCCTAGTGCCCATCATCCAGTCAACCTGGTTTATAGGTACGACAGGCTGTCAGGCTATTCTGGGATCCTGGCACATACTAGGTACTGAATGAGTATTTGGAGCATGACCCAAGCTGGCCTTGTCTTCTGGAGTTCAGGTACACACACATTTAGAGTCCATTTCTGTCGGTCAGCATGCAGTTGAGATTCAACACTTACTAGTAGGGTTACCGTGAGGAATAAGAAGTAAACCTGGGGTGCTCATAGATCAGTACTTGTTCCAATAATCTAGCCATTGTTGAGAAAGGTGGAACTGATATTATTTTTGCTACAGGTTCTCAACAATTTCCTAATTGGAACTATCAAGAGATTTTGTGTGTGTGCACACACATGAATATGTTAATAACTTAGCTATATGTCAATTTGTTGAGAATGTAGTTTGTTACAACAAATAAGACATTGACGTTATGAACTCTGGCACGATGCATGGAGAACAGAGCCTAAGTCCAATCATGAGGAAACAATCAGACAAACCCAACTGAGAGGCATTCGACAATAACTGATCAATATTTTTCTAAAGTGCCAAGAACATGATAGACAGGGTAATACTGAGAAACTGTTACTGACTAGCAACTAGAGAGAGATAACAACTGCATGCAAGGTGGGGTCCTCAATAGGATCCTGGTGCAGAAGAGGAACACAGGTGGAAAACCTGGTGAAATTCAGCAAAATCTGTAATGTAGTACTGGGCTAGTGTGAATCTCCTGCTTTTCACCACTGTGCTGTGTTTTCCTTTATTGTTAAGGGAAGCTGGATGAGGAATACAATGGTATTCTGTGGTATCTTCCAATTTTTAAGTCTAAAATTTGTTGAAAATAAAGTTTTCAAGAAACATTTTTCATAGGAACTGACATTAGCTTCCTTCAGATACTTCAAAGAGTTTATTTTGAAATTTTCCTCTAAGAGTTTACATTTACCTTTAATAAACTTAGGCTTGTTAATGTAAGCCAATTGCCCCAGAATATGATAGGTAGAATAGAAGTAGGAAGACAAAGTTTTGATTCCTGCTCTGCCAGTTATCATATGTATGACCTTGGGATGTTACTTAGCTTCTCTGGGCCTAATATTATCATCTAAAAATAAGGGATGATGGTGGTGATGATGATGATGATGATGATGATGATGATGATACCAGCACTTCATGAAATAGATGAGAATATAAAATGAAATGACATTTATAAGTACTTAGCACAGTGTCTAGAATGTAGTATATGCTTTATAAATATTAGTTGTTGCTCCTGATACTATCATTATTATTTACATTTCTTTGTCTTTACTCAACAGGAAAGTATAAGGAATGTCCAGGTCTCTTACAAGGATGAAATGAGCTATTGTATCTAAAACACTATGTATCCCACAGAGTCACTGCTAACTAAGGTGTAGTTATTCCTCTCATCCGTCTACCCATCCATGTATCTATCTACCCATCCATCTAAACGCCTACCAGGTATTTTTGAGGGTCTCCTGTGTATTGGAGATTAGCATGTCTTTACTGTGAAAAGCACTACTGTTAATCTTGAACAGGCAGAGCAATCATAAGATATGCCTTCTGTGTGTATCGCACATTACAATCCAGAAAGAGCTTTCCTATAAATTATTGCATTACATGCCTTTTAAGCATTTGTTGCAGTGATCAGCTTCTATGAATGAGCATGATGAAAACGAGTGCCAGAGAGGTTGTGATACATCCTAGCTGACATGACTAGTAAGGGGTGGATAAACTTTCTCTGTAAAGGGCCCAGTGGTAGATGTCTTAGCTCTGTGGGCCATATGGTCTTTGTCACGGAAGCAGCCCTAGACAGTAGTGTGTGACTACACTGATAAAACCTCATTTATAAAACCAAGCAGTGAGCTGGCCTTATGGACCCTGAGCCGGTCAGTGCACAGCAGCTCCTCAACTTGAGAGGTCTGGCTAAGTGAATGCGTGTCATGATTCTCTGTGGCCTCATATCAGCTTGTGAGGCAGAGAATACTACACTACACCTGTGCAGGTTCACTTAATGAAAATGGCCATGGTACCTGTTTCTGTATCCTGCTTCCTGAGCATCAAGAAGTATTTTATTAAACCCTCAGCTGAAATCCAGACTCACTTTGCCTCTCGGTCGTTACTTTTTCCAAAAGATATTAAAAGTTTTTTCAGGTAGCCTCTATAACTCCTAGTGACCATTGCTTTCTTTTCTAATTGTCATGTGGCCTTTTTAAAAATATGTATATATATTGTTGAAAGTATTACATATATCCCCTATATTTACCCATCAACCACATCCAGCCCGCCCTGACCCCTGACCCCTGACCCAGGCCTTCACCACCAGATTGTCTGTGACCATGTGTTCTGCATATATGCATACAAGTTCTTTGGTTGATCTCTTCCCACCCACCCTCCCCTCCACCCCCATATCCCCTCTGAGATTCTGCAGTCTGTTCTATGCTTCTATGTCTCTGGATATATTTTGTTAATCAGTTTATTTTGTTCATTAGATTCTACATATGACTGAGATCATGTGATACTTGGCTTTCTCTGACTGGCTTATTTTGCTTAGCATAATTCTTTCCAGTCCCCTTCATGCTGTCTCAAAGGATAAGAGATCCTTCTTTTCTACAGCTGCATAGTATTCAATTGTGAAAATGTACCACAGCTTTTTTATCCACTCATCTGCTGATGGGCACTTAGGCTGCTTCCAGATCTTAGCTATTGTAAATTGCACTGCTCTGAACATAGGGGTGCATGCATTCTTTCTGGTTAGTGTTTTGGGTTTCTTAGGATATATGCCTAGAAGTGGGATGATGGTCAAATGTCAGTTCCGTACTTAATTTTTTGAGAAAAATCCATACTGATTTTCATAATGGCTGTACCAATGTGCATTCCCACCAGCAATGTACTAGGGTTCCCTTTTCTCTACATCCTTGCCAGCACTTGTTATTTGTTGATGGTGGCCATTCTGACAGGTTTGAGGTAATACCTCATGGTCGTTGTAATTTGCATCTCTCTAATGATCAGTGACTTTGAGCATTTTTTCATATGTCTATTGGCCATCGGTTTTTCCACTTTGGAGAAGTATCTATTTAGGTCCTTTTCCCATTTTTAAATTAGATTTTTTATCTTCCTTTTGTTAAGTTGTATGCGTTCCCTATATACTAGTATTTTAAATATTAACCTTTATCAGATGTATCACTGCCAAATATGTTCTCCCATACAGTGGGCTCCCTTTTCATTGTGTTGATGGTTTCTTTTGCTGCATGGAAGCCTTTTATTTTTAATATGGTCTTTTAAAATAGTACATTCTATAAATGTTGTGGGGTTTTTTTGTGGTGGATGATTATCAGTCTAAAAACTTTTCTTTGATTTTGAAAATGAAAAAAAAAAAGGGCATTCTGAAATCTTTTTTTTTTTTTTAAATAAATACATTGGCCTGACCAGTGTGGCTCAGAGATTGAGCATCAACCCATTAAGCAAGAGGTCACAGTTCAATTCCCAGTCAGGGCAAATACCCAGGTTGAGGCCTAGATCCCTAGTATGGGGCATGCAGGAGGCAGCCAACTAATGATTCTTTCTCTCCCTCTAGAGCCCTTCCTCTCTCTGAAATCAATAAAAACATATCAAATAGACAGATAGATAGATAGATAGATAGATAGATAGATAGATAGATAGATAGATAGATAGATGATAGATAGTCCTCTCTGACTCATCTTGACTCCCAAGGTTGTCAACAGTACTTGCACATCCTCCTTAGGTCCCTTTATTTGCTAAGTGTAATCTATTGCTGAGACTTGAATTTATGCAAAGCAGCTGGCTGATCTCCCTTGGGTCTCTTTACTTACCTTGGACTTCATCTTTTCCTCTTCTTTTCAACTGGGAGAACTTATGCCTGGATAGCAAAAGTGGAAGTGACATAGGAATTGATGATTCTGCTTCTATTAGCATCACATCATCTGCATCAGGCAGTTAAGTCAATCCCATCCTTGCTCTTAACTGACTCTCAGGACAGGCTTACCTCAATACTCTTTGTAGGTCTCTTCAGGTTTTGTAAGCCATGTGACCCCATTTTTACAGATGTTTCTCTTTTTCCTTTGATTATATGTCCTTCCTTCCACACATGCCAATGCTTACTATTCTCTTATAAACAGAGTCAAAATACATTTACAAATTGAAAACTATAAAATTAAAAAGTATAACGTGAATTTAATATGATAGCTGTTTTTAACATTTGCTAGACTTGCGATTTGAATGTAGTTTTTTGTGTGTTTTTCTAGTAGTTGTAGGGTTTTTTTTATAATCCTCACTTACAGATATGTTTTTATTGATTTAAGAGAGAGAGAAAGAAACATCATTTGGTTGCCTCCCATATGAGCCTGACCTAGTGATCAAATCCACAACCCAGGTAGGTGCCCTGACTGGGAATCGAACCTGCAACCCACCTGTGCATGGGACAGTACTCCAGCCAACTGAACCACCCAGCCAAGGCAGTAGTGGGTTCTCTTGAGTTTGGTTGCCCTGTGGTCTTGTAATGGTTGATGACTCAATTTTCACCCTTGGAGCTACCCAGTATTTATTTATTGTGTGAGTGTATCCTCTTTGCCTTTACTTGTGGCAGGGATATGCCATGTATTCATTAATTCTACCTCTGTTCTCTCTTTATTAGCTTTTAACAAGAACATTGTGATCAAAAGTACAAAGAAGACACTGGGCAACATGACAGTATTTGTCCAGAAGTTGTATATTCATACATGCAGGGTAAAGTTAATATTCATCCTTTTTATACCACTGAAATGAGATACAAAGTTTAAAGGTTTTCATTGGGATTTTGTGGGTCCATAAAAATAGGACTTTGTATACTGAGGAAATCTCTGAATCTAACTGCAGCTCTGCTTAACGAATATTGATTGAGACAACCAAATCCTTTTGACTTTTTCTAAACATTCAGCTGTTTACTCCCCAAATTATCCTCCTCACTCCTCTAGCCCTTCTTCAACTGGACATGCCTAATTAGGCTCTCACATTCTTTAGTTTTCTATGCAGCTTTTCGAAGCCACTAGAGATCTCACTGCACGTTTCTCTGCTTTTACCTGAGTTTCATTGCTCTACCTGAGTTGAAAGCTGGTTGTGTGTGTTGGTTGTGTGGTGGGTGAGGCTCTCCCTCTTATCTCTGATGTTTGCTCCAAGAAGAGACTCAGACCTCTGGTTAGCCAAATGGTAGGGATCTGTGGATGCCTGTGGACCTCAGCAAGAAGTCTCCAGGCTCCAGAATAGGTCCCTGCCTCTTGCTTGAGCTTGACCATTGCTGTTTCACACCTGTCCTGTGAAATGGCTGTGCTTCCTCCCTCTTAGCTGCTGCTGTTTTCTCCTTCCATGAGAAGACCCTCAGTGCCTTCCAGCTCTATTTTGACTTGCTGTGATCTTCCACTCACCAGCCTCTTGAAAATTGTCTTATTTTCCATTGACATCCTTATACAAGTTTCTTCCTTTTTTCCTCCATGAACAATCTTCTGTTATTTCTGGAAACTTAACCAATTTGGGCACAGAGAACAATCCCCTGGTTCTCACCACCTGCTCTGGTACTTGTCTGACACTAATAGGCATGTCTGGTGTGGACGATTCTCAGACTCTGAGGAGGCACATCATGGCATTACCATCAGGACAATGAAAGAAATCCTTTGCTATTCAGACTTACCTAGTACTTGACTAAACTGGAGTCCTTTTTTTAAAAAAAAATTGTTTTATTTATTGATTTCAGAGAGGAAGGCAGAGGGAGAGAGAGAGAGATAGAAACATCAATGATGAGAGAGAATCACTGATCGGCCGCCTCCTGCACTCTTCCCACTGAGGATCAAGCCCGCAACCCAGGCATGTGCCCTTGACTAGAATCGAACCCTGAAACCCTCAGTCCACAGGTTGATGCTCTATCCACCAAGCCAAATCAGCTAGGGCTAAACTGGAGTCATTTATCAGCCTACCTAACATTCTTACAGGAGCCCTAAGAGGTAAACTTCCTCTTTGCTAAGTATGTTTATTAAGGCTTTCTTTTTATACTTCTGTTATACAGTCTGGGTGTATAAAATCATTTGCATTATGTCTATCCTCATCTCTTTCTTCCTCTCCCTCTTTTCTGTTCTTTTTTCCTCAATTTTTTTATGGGTTACTCACCACTTTGATTTATACAAAGATACCAACTCTGCTTTCCAGAGAAACACACAGACGGGCTCTGACCTCCCTGTTCCCAAGAATCTTAGTCATCCCCTCCAGCTCCATGCACTTTCCTCTCCTGCTCACTAATTATGTCTGTTCTGATTGGATTGCTTGTCTGGGTACCCCTGGTGTCAGATTATCCTGGGTTTACCATATTCTCTTTCCAGACTCAGTTGTCTGGGAAATTGGTAACTTGGTTGTGTTTTTGGACAAAGTGTCTCTTAGGAATTCTTCGCCTAATTGGTCTACATTAACTTGGAAATCTGACTCCTCTCACTTCTGTGTTTATCCTCAGAATGTCACTTTCCTGATGGCCAACAGCTAGATTCATCAACATTCTCTTTCCACTGAGAAATATGTCTCTCCAAAAATCAACTGTGATCCTATAGTCAGCTTTGCCAATCAGGGGCCCAACAGAGAAATACAAGCGAGTTATCTAAAGATAATCAATCTTATACATTAGGACTTTCCCCATCCTAAGCTGACAGTGGAGAGGGCAGACAAGAAAGATTAAAGTTATGACCTTGTTGTGTGGTGTGAAGTTTGCTTTCTGTTATTTAGCTCACAGTCCTTAGTCTGAATAGCCTTTCGCTAATGTCAAATAATCAATTTTATCCATAGGTTTCATTCCCAAATAGTCATGCCACAATAGGACACATAAATGGTTTTTAATTAGGTGGCTATATCTGTCCTTAATTCTGTATAATAGTTTAACACACTCTCCAAAATTTTATTTTCTAAGTTATGATATAATATGTAACTTTAGTATTGTAATATTTATATATCTTTGGGGTCATTTCCTAAAAGGATGCAGGCAAGAGTTCAGCTGGTATTTTATTTTTTATTTTTTTAAATATATTTTATTGATTTCTTTACAGAGAGGAAGGGAGAGGGATAGAGAGTTAGAAACATCAATGAGAGAGAAACATCGATCAGCTGCCTCCTGCACACCCCCTTACTGGGGATGTACCTACAACCAAGGTACATGCCCTTGACCGGAATTGAACCTGGGATCCTTCAGTGTGCAGGCTGACACTCTATCCACTGAGCCAAACCTGTTAGGGCTCAGCTGGTATTTTAAAAAAGTACCACGTCAGAAGTATTTCTAAGTCATGCCCTATAATTATGAAGGACAGTAACCTGGCTGCCCTGAAATGCTTCATCTTCTTGGTGAGTTCAATAACTTTTTGGGTTGTATTATTTATAAAATGGCTTTTGCTTATAGATATTCAAATATATGCAGTTGGTTATAATCCCAGAGAAAATAAGGGGAAAAAATAGATTCCTGAGTCAGTCATTAGTATGAAGAATTATCTCAAACACAATAGATTTTCCTCATGTCAAATCACACAAAATCTCCATAGCAACTTCACAATTATGCATAATATTTCAGTATAGTAACAAAACTAAGCCCAGAAGAAATTGTAAAGAATAGTAATATAGGGTGAGACAGATATGTGGGTAGGTGCCCATGGGAAAATTGAAGGGGGACAGGTCAGAAATGTGAAAATTTCTCAAAGGATTGCCTGCTTTGTGCTTTGGCTAGTACTGTTTAAGTCACTGTATTGTCTGGAAATTGGAGACTGGAGACTGCACTATCTACTGATAATACTGAGGTGCCTGCTAGAACCTCCATTGTTAAGGGAATGTCAGCATTTCTATTATATTTTTTCTGAGTTTATAACAATTATAAGAAAGTTTCTCTAGGCAATCAATATGTTGGCATGCTAGCTTGAAATAGGAAAGTAGTTTTATAATTATTTCTGAATTCATAAAACTTGCTTGAGCTATTAAACTTAAAAAGAAAAAAATGTAAAAGCACTCTATGAAAATAACATTGTTTAGTTACCATGAAACATAACTGAGATGCTCTAACAATAACATTCCTTGCATTTTAAAATATTATTTTTCTGCCCATCTGGTGTGGCCCTGGGTTTGAGTGTTGACCTATGAACCAGGAGGTCAGGGTTCAATTCCTGGTCAGGGCACATGTCTGGGTTGCGGGCTCAATCCCCAGGGGCCTAAAGGAGGCACCTGATCTGTGATTCTCTCACATCATTGATGTTTTTCTCTCTCTTCCTCTCCCTTCCTCTCTGAAATCAATAAAAATATATTTTAAATAAGATTTTTTTTGCAAATGTTAGTGCATAAAGGTAACTCATGCTTGGCTATTTTCCCACCTGAGTTCCCAATATAAAGTTATTTACTTATAGATAAGTATCAGCATATGGCTTTTGTTCACAATCATTTAAAATGAGTGTTGTTGCCCTATAATTTTGAAGGATAGTAACAGCTTAATTCAGAAATTTCTATCAAAAGGAGATGATAATTTCTGGAAATTCCAAGGTTTGCAGATGGGTGAAAGAACAAGATAGTGTTACATGCTCAATTTGGTTTAACACGTATCAACTCCGTTGGTACTGTGACTCTGATTCCAAAATGAGTGCTGGAAGCATAAAGATGACTTTGACATAGTTTGTGCTATGGGGATATTTGGAGTCTAGAGTAGGAAACAGACACATAGCTTATTCATTTCAATGTGACATGGTAAATACTGAGATATGCTCAGGCTTATATTTAATAAATAGCTAGAGCTTTTTAACCTGACATCTCACAGAGGAAACTTGATAAGTTCTAAAGGGAGGAAGTGTCAACAAGGGGCAGAAGGTGAGGACAGCATTCATACAAAGGGGATGGCATAAGCAAAGGCACAGAGGCGTGAACTCATGCAATGTGTTCAAGGAGATCATCACTATCTCTTCCGTATTATGAGAGTGTAAGGTGAAGAATGAAGGGAAATGAGGTTGACTCTGCCAGGGGGACACAGCTCAGATCAGGCCTTTTTTTTTTGCCAAACAAGTGGCCAAAATAAGTTGCTCTTAGAGCAATTGAAGCCACTGAAATGGGAAAGTGTTTAAAGCAAGCTCGCTAGCAACATGATGGGATTTGCATTTTAGATAGATACTGGAACTTCAATTTGGAAAGTGGAATTAGCAGGGAGAGATGAAAATCAAGGAGATTGTGTAAGAGGTCATTTTTGAAGCACAGACCTTCCCAGGAACCCATCAATCCCCTTTGTCATAGAAGCAAGTACAAGCTGCATGCACGCCCATTAGTGCCTTCTCTAATCATGCGGATCTTTATGTAATTTCATTATTTTGAGGGTGATCTTAGCTAGGCCTTTTTACCATTAAGATGATAATTAAATTGGTTTAATTTTGTATTATAGAAACTGTCTCATTTTAAGGACAGATTTAGTCCATTTCTTTGCTTTCAACATCTAGATTTTATGGGCATATAAAATTTATTCTGTTTTAAAGGCTTTAAGAAAAAATATATTTTCACACTAATCTCTCTGTATGTGTATGTGTGTGTGTATCATCCAAGTAATAGGAATAAATGTTGGGTGACTATAGTTTTGGAAGAATGGGCAAAGAATAGGACAATACCTAGGGTTGGAAAAGCAAGGGTTCATTAAATTTTATCCACCCATCTAACCAACATTTTTGAAGGTATACTAAGTGACAGGGACTGTTCTGAGCAAGAATGAAGCAGTGATGTGCAAAACAGATGGGGGACTTGACATTGTGGAAATTACAGTCTAGCTGGGATGACTGACATTGATCAAATAAGTATATTTGCCTTTTAACAGTTCATGCAAATATATCTCATAATGCCATCTATCCAAATATTGCTTACAAGTTGATCAAAATCTCAGTTCCTTAGCATTTTTCAGCTGTCCACCTGTTGTCTTTAAATTGTATGAGAAGGGATGTTGACAATGAACATGGCTCCCTGAATTCCTTGGAAAATAGCTTAAAGGATCCCCACCTTGTTGTTATAATGCAAATACTAACTTTATTATCAATCATAAACATTTAGGTATTTCTCAATAAGCATAAATATTTAATTTTGTCTCCTGGTTGAATAACTTTCTAATTTGTGGGTTTAGTACCCCTTTAAATTTCAGCATAAATAATTAAATTGCCCAGTGTGCAGTAATGTCATGATTAGGTGACATAGCCCTAAGATGTCTGCACTTGTATCATGTCCTTTAGTTCTTGTTGAAATGTGTGATCCTTTAACTCTAGGGAGCTAAATGTATTGACCAGAAAATCAGAGTTCAGTCTTCACCGCTCATGCCCTTGAACTCTCCCCTGTGCCTCTGAGAACTCCAGGCAAGGAGCTCCAGGCAAAGCTATAGGGCAAGTGGTGAAAATGGTGATTAAATGCTTCCCTCTGTTCTTCCTTAAATATGCTTATTTATCTTGTATGGTTAACTCTGCTCTGATAGGGATAAAATATGCATAATATATTTTAATAGTTATGCCACAGCACCAGGAGAGGTGGTAACTAAAAACTAAAAGGCAAAGGTCTGAAAGGAATATGAGACACATAAACATTGCTCCTTCTAATGTGAAAGGCAGAACCCTGGCTTTTCCTGTGGTACTTTCACTCAAAGATCTGATTTAAAGAGACAGTTTAAGAAAAAAAAAAAAGGACAATGCAAACATGTGACCTGCAGTGATGATACCCGCAGTACAATGCCTGTGGAAGCTCCTCCCTTTGCTCTGTAGGTTCACGAGGCTTCTTGGGAAAGCTGCAATCTAAGTAAGACGTCTTTTGCGGTACAGTATCTGGGATGAAGTTGTTTTTCCAGGGGTGTGGGTATTTGGAAAATAATTGAAGACAAGTCAAGGACCGAAGAAAAAGGAAAAGGTTTGATAAGTAATCACAATACTATAAAGTCACTGGATTCAAAATAAAAGTCAGAGTGCACATTCCAAATCTGAGGTAGCTATGAGGAAAGCAAACATTTGCAACTGTGAACATTCTGAAAATAAAAATTCAAGAAATTACCTTTTCTTGAGTGTGATATTAGCATCTCATGTTTTGAGAAGTTCTGTCTGTTAATATGAAGCATAATGAGATTATTTGCAGTAGATATATGCAGGGCTTTTTTTTTTTTTCAAATCTCAGCACATTTTATTTGCATATAAAATGGCCCATTTATACTCAACAGTAACTAGCCCTGAAGGAGTGATAGTTAATAGGAGAATACAATTATCTGTCAGACCATAGACATTCTTTAGGGCAGTGGCTGCAGTTTCAGATAGCCTCATAATCACTCTCACAGAGCACCAAGTGACTACCACACTGAGCTAGAAAATAATTTAAGCTACAAAATTTTGTGATTTCATGTGAATAAAATATCTGTTTTCACTTATCCACCATTTTAGGACTAATATACATAAACGTCAATGAGCTATTAAGTTTTTATTCTTGATTCCATAGGAATGTTCTAAACAATTATTTTAAATACAAATACTAAGAACTGTAAATATTTTATTATACACTATGTTACCTAACCAGAATTATTTTATTTTTCAGCTGCTATGATGACATTGCATAGAAACCAGTTAGAATAGATCTATTAATGATCTGGGACATTTAATGCATCCTCCTCAGGAGGTCTTATTTTGTGCCTTACATATATTGCATTACTTTGACCAACCATTGTTTTCTAAGATTTTGGGACAGGTTTCCTAGATAACTATAATGTCTCCATATTTTAGAGATCATATATGGTCTTCCACACAAACTAGAAAAAAATAAATTAACTTATTTTATCTCTCCTAATTTTGGAAGAGGTATTCTATTAGAAATTTGAAGCCATTGGTTGTCAAATTGCTTCTATCATTAATAAGTTGGTAGACAATTGACTTATCTTCTATGAACTTTCTTATCTATTCATTGACATATCAGGCCAACTGCTAAGAATGGATCAGGCCAGCACCCTGGAGATTGTGGTCCTTTATCCAGCCTGCTGTGTAATGAGTAATGATAAGATCCAGTACGTGTGTAGCAAGAATCAAAAAGAGAACTGAGATCACTGAGGTGGGGATGTTGGCTGGACAAATAATGAAGGAGCCTGAAGTGAGTGTTACATATTGAGTGCAGGGAAGAATTGGCAGGTCAGAGAAATGTGAGAACTGTCATAGCAAAGCCCTATTTACCCTGTCTGGGCAGCTTGTAGGGAGAACTGTGCTCAGAAGTCTAGGCAAGGACTGATATGGGAAACAGACCAGAGGGTCTGTGAAGTGCTTTTTACCATTAAAAACTGTAAATGTTCTCTCTCTTAGGTTATTGGGTAATAATCCAGTTTGTTCCTTCCACTGTTGCACAATGGCTTTTGGTGACCGTGATGCATAATTCAGACTTCAGATTTGCAAGCTGATTTTACAAGGTCTCAGTACTAATGTTCTTGATTGCTTTTTTGTTTGTTTGCTTGTTTTTTAATGGAGTTCACTTCCTTGAGCTTATGCACAATTGCATTCTAATTGAGAATACAGTGCTCTCTGCTGAGTCCAAGTTGGTTTAAATCTGACCCAAAGTTTCTTTCCAGGCCTCTCCACCCGGAGTCTTAGCCCCGTCTCCAGCTTCTAACAAGCCAAGCTTGTTTGTTTGGCAAAAAGCTGCAGAGACACAAGACAGGCAGCAGACTTGAAATATTCCTCTTTTGGCTTTTATTTTGCCAAGGTCTGGACAATGGATCCTGAGCTAGTTTCTCAGCATATGTTCTTCTGGAAATTTCATTTAAATTGACAATGGGAAATTAAGTTGGCTAATACAAAACCTGCCTCATTTTGGCTCCCGAGCCAGTGAGATTTCCGGCCAGTCTTCTGTGGCAGACTTCTATCTCCCTGAGGCTAGGCAATACATATAAATCATTGCACAAGCTCTCGTTATATGCAGAGGGCACCTACCTTCTGCACTCAGCCACTCACCTGAAAGTGGCGAGGCTGGCGTTGACACTGCCAACATACCGCCTTCACTATGTGCTTAGATGTCCTAACCCTCTCATCCTGGCCTCTGCCCAGCACATTCTTGACACAAGTTTGAAGCTCTAGTCTGTGCCCCATAACTTATGCCAAATTGTGCCTGGACAGCTCATGCCTTAAGAGCAGTGGTGCCTCATTCATTCATTTACTCATTCATTCATCCATGTATTCTTTCAAGATCGGTTTATTATGCATCTAATACTTGTCAGTCATAGTGTTGGATGCTAGGCAGACAGTAGGGACAGAACAAATAAAAAATCTTATCCTTGTGGACTTTCCATTCTCATGGGGAGGACAGATTATAAAGAAATAAGTAAAATGTATAGGAGGTGATGAGTGCTGTAGGGAAACAGAAGCAGAGAGTGGGTACAGAGTGCTGAGGTGGTGGTTTTAAGTAAGGTGGCGAGGAAGACTGTCCTTTGAGGGAAGATGTGAGGAGGGAGGAGAGGAGCCAGAGTGAATTCAAGGGAGGCAGGTGGCAGGCGTCCCACCAGAAGCACGCTGTGCTGTGCCCCATGGAGCCTTGCACGGTCTGAGCTGGAGTGACATGGCGTGACTTAATTATAACAGCATCATTCTAGCTGCTCTAAGTACAGCACAAGAGCAGAAGCAGGGAGACCTGTGTGGAGGCTGATGCAGTAATCCAGGTGGGCCAGGGTGGTGGGCATGGATATGGAGTGAGTAAGATTCTGGATCTATATTGAAGAAAAAGCAGACAGGCTTGCCCAGTGGATGTGCTATGTGGTAGAGAGAAAGGAAAGAGTCAAAGAAGTCACCCAGATGTGGCCTTGGTCACAGCAGGATCACATGGCATGTCTGAGGTGGTGGAGAGACTTGGCAGAGCAGGTGACAGTGCCAGTGAAGAGCATTAGGTCTTCACTGCATGTCTCTTATGGAACAAGGAAGCGTCTTAGACCCAGGGAGCAGGATTCCCCGAAATAACTCTAGCAAAATACTAAGGGGTAACAGTCACCTAATGGTGCCTGAGTGTTAAGCACTGTGTATTTCTTACTCAACTTTATTATTAATAATAATTATTATAAATTATATACTTAATTATTATAATTGTTCTATACATTTATTATAATTATTGTAGGGTAGATGAACTTTATCATTATTTCACTGTAACATATATTAATTATGTATTACTACTACTATTTACAGATGAAAAGAAAATGAGAGTCATAGAAGTTAAATTACTGGCATAAAGTTCCTCGGTTTATGGGTAACAAGTTTTAAACTTGGGTCTGTCTCACTCCAAAGCTGGGTTTTTAAATGATAAATTGAGCCACATGGGCAACAACCAGCAAAGGTTATGCAGTGATTTTTGCTTTTGCTTTTTCCCGAGGCCATTAACCACCTTTCTTCTGTGGCTCATGAACCTGTCAGCTGAGCTCTGATCCATTCAGTCCACAGCTATGAAGTCATTGTCTCCTGCGCAGCAAGTCCCATGCTGGCTCTGGCGATATGATGCTATGCAAACAGAAATATGCCCCCAACCTTCTTACAGCTCATTCTTTATTTATGGAAACAAATATAAGATTACAGCTGTGTCAAGCAGTTCAAAGTAGAGGTCCAGGGTTGGGTGAGGACATTTAATACAGGAATTATACCCAGTCTGGGGAAGGAGTGATGATTTAGCTGAGCACTAAGTAGGACGGGGGTTGGGAGGGTGTTTTCTAGGCAGCAAGAATATATACAAGGGCCTTATTGCAAGAAGAAACGTTGCGCATTCCGCATCCCATCCCTGGAAGTCCCAGATGCTGTGTTATGGGGGCTTGGGGCAGGAATTGGAGAGGTGCAAAGCAAAAGCTAGAGGTCTCCATGGCAGGGCCAGACATACACAGCTCAGAGTGGGTGGCAGCATAATTTATCATCCAAACTGCCACACTCTTGAGTGTGCTACACACTAAATGGGGTAGTTCGTTGATGCTACATGTGAGCACCAGCTCTATTTTGGCCAAACAGAGTGGTGGTCACTCTATTTATGGGTCAGTTTAAGGATCTTAGTCCTTATTGTAAGAGTTGATTGGAAGCCAATAGTAGGTTTTTCAAAGGAGGGTGAGTTGGCATGATCAGGTTTCATTTTTAAAAGATTACTCTGAGTTAACGGTATAGCATCAGCATCCATCTCCTACATGTCATGCAAAATGTTATCATTGGGAAAGCTAGATGAAGGTTACAGGGAACTCTCTGTTCTGATTTTGCAATTTGTGAGTCTGCAATTATTTCAAAATAAAAAAAATTTAAAAAAGCTTTCTCTGGTTGCTGAGAACAGATAAGAGATGGGCCAGTTTCTGGACATTTTGTACTTTCCAAAATGCCCATGGAGATATTTGGTCCATACCAAATGGTCCTTGAATTTGGTCCTGTCCAAAATGTCCATGCTTGGAAAACACCTATAATGTTTGTATCTACTTTTTAGTTTATAGGATTAATACATGAAAAATACTATACAAATTCTATTATGCTTTATTGGTCCACTAGAGGCCTGGTGCATGAAATTTGTGCACTTGGTGGCGTCCCTCAGCCCGGCCTGCGCCCTCTCGCAGCCCGGAAGCCCTTGGGGATGTCTCACTGTTGTGGAGGCGGGAGAGGCTCCTGCCACCACCCCTGAACTCGCCAGCCATGAGCCAGGCTTCTGGCTGAGCAGTGCTCCTCCTATGGGAGTACACTGACCATCAGGGGGCAGCTCCTGCATTGAGCATCTGGCCCCTGGTGGTCAGTGCACATCATAGCGACTGGTCATTCTGCTGTTCGGTCGATTTGCATATTAGCCTTTTATTATTAGGATTGTAAATTGTGGCTATATTGCCAATCTTAACCCTTTTTGCCTTAGTAGCCTAGCTGGCACATGGGGTGAGGTAGGTGGGTCAGGGTTTGAATATTTCAGAAGATCAGGATTTATATTAACTATGTGGATCAGATTTCTCTATGGATGTTTAAACAGGACCAAATATCCTGCCAATGAGGGGCCAGTAGGAGACACGGAATTCAGAGAGGAAACTAGTTCTCTACTCCATGCGAGAGTTGAGGGCAAGAGAGTATTGCAGAGTTGGAAAAACATGAAATGATTTGAGACATAATTGAGACAGAAATGCTACTCAGGGCATCTCATTTCTTTGGGCTCTCTGAGATGTCCTACCAAGAGGAACCCTAGAAGAGGAAGAGAAGGCATTGGGGATCTCCTACTAACATAGTTTGCCCTGTTAACTGCAAACTATCCTCCTCCAAGGACGGTGCCTGAGAAAAGCAAATTCATCCATCATATTATCATCTCTTCACTTCTTTTTCAGGGAAACAGGATGCCATTTCCCCAAAGAAAAAGAATGGGGATTAGAATATCTGAATTTACCACTTACAAATAATTAAAATATACCCCTTCCCTTTGGTGGATAGAAAGTTGTGAAAAGGAAAGAGTGAACAGGACATTTTTAGATTAATGATAGAGAAGGACCTGTGCTCCAAAGAAATTGTCTTTGAAAAAAAAGGGCTTGAGAGTTATTTTTGGGAGAGCAGATTTTCTGTGACTCAGGACAAGAGAAAAGACTTCTGGCAGACTTCTCACATGAAATATTTTGGTATTTACTGATTTTTCCTTATTTGCTTACATGTCCTAAGGGATTTTCTAAACTTTAGTTCTTGTTGTGTGGCTTCTTATTTCTTGTCAGTGCTTCCCCATTGAGTAGAAGATAAATCACCTTCTCCAGATGTTGAATTTCACTCATTAGCCATCCGAAGGAAGTTGTTGCCTGCATTGTGTTGTACAACACAGGAATGGCAGGAGCCAGAGAGAAAGAGGTTCCTTTGCTTTGAGCAGGGCTTGGGCCTGTATTTCTCATTATGGAGAGCATACAGATGGCAGTTCTATCTGTGAGTTAGTGGTGGCTGCAGTGGCAGTGGTGGGCATCTGGGGAGATAGGAAGTGATGGTATTGGCCCAGTGTTGCTGTAATCTTGTCCTTCATATTTTCTGAGAACTCCCACCCAAAAATGAAATGCAAATTTTGTGTTTGTCACACTAGATAGCTGGATAAAATAAATGGATAGAGATTTTAATATTGGAAGGATTTCTAATCAGTGTCCTCCAAAAAGTTTATATTAGAATAGTCCCTGCTTACTAAATGGTAATATTCTAAGTCACCTGTTTGAAACTTGAATTGATTGTTTCGGCTTTATTGAGGTATAATTGGCATATAAAATTTGTATATATTGATTTATGTGTGTTTATGAAGACACTTAAGCTCTACCCTCTTAGCAAATCGGAAGGAAATTCTGTGATTTGTGAGCCTATGGATGAACCTGGGAGGACATTATACTAAAAGGAATAAACCTAACACAGAGACAAATACTGCATGATCTCATTACATATGGAATCTAAAAAGTCAAGTTTCACACCCTGAGCAAGCTTCCCAAGGATTTCCCAATGCTCTGGCCACTCCAATTACTTCACCTCCTGTATCCCCAGCAGTGATCTTTTGCTCTATTCCATCTCAACTCCTGTGTCACATCCTGACCCACCTTCTGAATCACAATGTAATCATCCCACTCCAGATTGCAGCCTTCTCTCTTCCCAGATGACTTGGCAAGCATCCCAGTTTTGCCAAATCCTTCAGTTCTTGGTTCTATCACAGCCTTTCTGTGCTTTGTCCAATTTAACTCCTTTAAAGATGAATCCATATCACCCACCACTACACAACAATTAAGCAGGATTTCTTGGGGTGGGACCCAGGTGTTAGTATCTTTCAAAGCTCATTGGTGACTATGTGTGGCCAGGGTTGTGAACCATTGCTCCATCTTCTGAACATCAGAACACCCAGTTCTCTAATTAAGTTGATAGGGAAGGAATCTCTTTAGATTAAGTATGGATTTGAACAGGATCTTTCCAGAAATAGAGTGTCCCTTAATAGCTGTAACTTCAGGAATGTGGAGAGCTCAGCAGAGAACACATCTCCCTGTAAAAGGTTGCTTCCTTCCCAGGGGCTTCTTAAAAGCCGAGTGTCTGGCATTATTCTCTGAGATAGTGGTTTTCAAATGATGCTCCAATGGCATAATCACCCAGATCATTCATTCTTTCTTTAAAAATATTTTTTATTGATTTCAGAGAGGAGGGGAGAGGGAGAGATAGAAATATCAATGATGTGCGATCATCATTGATCGGCTGTCTCCTGCATGCCCCCTGAGGATCGAGCCTGTAACTCTGGTAAGGTATGTTTCCTCACTTGGAATCAAACTGTGACCTCCTGGTTCATAGGTCAATGCTTCAGCACTGAGCCACACCGGCCAGGCAAGATCATTCATTCTTGACCTCTCCCCTGAGCTACAGACTTTGCATATTCTGCTGCCTCCTTGACACCTCTATTTGGATATCAATAACTACCATCTAAAATGAACAAAATTGAACTCCTGATTTTCCCTCTGCACCTGCTCTTGCCTTAGTGTTCTCCATCTCAGCCAATAGGGCCATGCAGTAGTTAAGCCTCTAATTCACATAGTAGCTAAACCTAACTAAGAGAAGTTCTTGAGATTGCCTTCGACTCCCCACTTGCCCCCTGTCATCCAATTTCATTTACTTTGGTAGATCTCCCTGTCAATTATATTCCAAACTGAGCATTTTTCCATCACCTCCACATCTACCGCTCCACTCCTCTTACCTAGATTACTACACCACTCTTCAAATTGGTCATCCTGTTTTCACCTTTGCAGAGCATTTCTGCTGCAACTCAGTGTTTCCCTGCACAATAGCCAGAGTAATTCTTTGAAAATATAAATCAGATCATATCATTGACTCCCCCATCTCATGCATAAACAATTTAAATCCCTCCCATGCCAACAAAGCTGTATGTGACTTAGCCCTTGCCTACTTCTCCTCTCACAGTGGCCTTTCTGTTCCTAAGACATACAAGATATTTCTTGCATCAGGGCCTTTGTGCTCACTGTTTCTCCCCTAACACCCCCCCCCCAAGTCTTAGTTCATAATTTTATGGCTTTTTTTTCTCTTCATTTAAGCTTCTGCTCAAATATCATTAGCCTAAGATTTACTCTGAACATCTGCCTAAAAGATCCACAGTTCCCTGTAGTATCTCGTCCCTAACCTCCTTTGCTTCTTCACCTCACATCAAGCCATGAGTTAAATATGGCTTGTACTGCTCTGCAGAGCCAATTGTACACAACACATTGTCACATTGATTATGGCATTACCTTGGTAGCATGAATTATCCTGGATGGGAGTATTTCCACTATAACAATTCCGGCACTCTTCCCCCAAAATTGTTAAACATGTGCATTGCTGCTCCTGACTACGTGAATTCTGCTTGTGCTCTTCTGTGCTTCAGCCTGACACCCTCAATAGAATTTAAGCTCCATGAGTACAAGGACTTTGTATGACTTTTGCATGTGATCATAGCCTACCTATGATAGTGCCTGGACATAGTTGGCATTCAGGCAACATTTCCTGGATGAATGAATGGATGCATGGATGGCAGGGTGGGTGGATGGAAGTCAGATTTTGGTGGTCTCATCCCAATTTTTAGAAATATATATTTTCTCCCTTATATTTTTCTTACACTATAGGTCTCTGCAGTATTCCTCTGCTTAAAGCACTCGTTGAACAGGGTTTGTTTTCTCTTTCTTCTCCTATGTGGTTTTCTTTTGCAGGTTTATCATATTTGTCATTTTCTGTTAATAAAATTTGTCATCCTTTTATGCATTTGTTTAAATTAAACATTAATACTTTTAGTATTTTACATAGTAACCATAAAGTCTGGTGACCCCGCCAAGTATACAGAAGTCAGTAGTATATTGATACTACATCACACTGTGACTGTGTGATATGCTTGATGACATAACATGGTAAGTTCAATGTGTGTCCTTTGTGAGTAGTGGCTAGTTCAAAGTAACAGGTGCAGTAATTAGTACAGCATGTCCATCCATCGCTACACCTGCATCTGTGATGCATTGCCTTGCAGGATTGGAGTCTCTGATTTTTACTGAATAAACCGTCACCTCAGGAGACAGAACAGGAAGTTCAGATCTGGAGAACCAGTAGCCCACTTTCCAGGATCACTTCCCCCCATCTAGTTGGAGATCATCTTCTCACCTGCCTCTTGCTGTTCTTACATGACATGGTGCACCATCCTGTGGGAACCACTCTGATGACCTTCCCCTAGCCTGTCAGGTGTGGTCACCTAATTAATCACAATATGGCATAATTTGTCCAAAAGTCCCTTAGGTTTTAAGATTTTGAGGCCATTTGAACAAAGTACACAGTGACCTCTGAGTGCTTTTCTCTCTGAGCACATTAGAGAACCCTTTTCCTAAAGGAGCTTGCTCAGTGATGCAGGGACTAAATGATTGTACCCCATGCATATTCAGTGCAGACCAGGTGGAGTAGGGGAGACATTATTCAGTGACAGTCACAAAGCTGCTAGGGATGGACTTTTCAAAGGACAAAATACCTTTGAAAACAGTATAATAGCTTAAGGTAGATGAGGACAGCCATCCAAACTGTCCAGGGCTCTGAGTCTCACTCACGCAGCTGATTCTGGGTGGGACAAGGATAATCCACATGGCAAAGAGGAGTTGGGGGGCAGGTTTATCTCTTATCTCCTGCTAATTGATGAGAAGACATCCTACTCCATTTGTGCACCAAAGGGCAGCGTTTGTCACAATGCAGTCCATGTATCATCTATGTAAGATTATTTGTGATACTAGTTATAATGGTGCCTGGGTCCCAACCCAGACCCATTACATCAAAATCTCAGTAAATATGAGTTTTCTTTCCTTCTCCACTCCCTCTCCTTGAAGCCCTAAGGAATGTTTAGGCTCATCTTTTATTCTCCCATTCATCTGTCATTGTTTATAATGATTAGGTTGAATCTTATGAAATCACCATGATCTGGCCATGTTTAAGTGGCAAAAATGGTAATTTGATGTGGACCTAAATAATGCTGGATTCCAGGCCTGTCCCAGGTACTGGAAATGCTGTGACAAAAACACAAACACAGACAAACAATCCTTGACCTCAGATGTTCAGTGTGAGTGGAGAGTCACCCAGGGAAGAGACAGGGAGGGAGCTGCATGATGTGTGTGGTCGGTGCTCTGCTACCTAAGAGTTGGTAGGTTTTAAAGGACATGAACACGGGTATTGTGAAATATAGATAAGTTGAAATTATTTAGATAAATTCTCAGGCGACAGATTTATTACAGGTTACTAAGGGAAGTTAGCATGGTACCCATTGAGCTTGATTTCAAGAAACTTGTATGTGGTAGAGGGATCATTTTCAGTGGTGGATTTCTAAAGAAGGGGAGAATAAGAAAACCAAGGTCACCTGAGGGTCTATCAAATTACATATTTCTCTTCCCATGGCAGCAACTGCTATATTACTTTTTTACAACTATTACATTTTTACAACTATGTATAGACTCTGATAAATGGTTCCTTTAAGCAATATATGAGTTGTGGTTGTAGAAAGTAACAAGGAATAGATTTGATTCAGTGGCCTTAGTAATTTCATTCATAAGTGGATAGTGGTTAAAGGAATTGACAGTAGTGACATGGGATAGTATCTACTGGTAAATAAAACAATTTTCAATGCTCCTTGAGATGTCAGCAACAGTGCAGCCCTGGGGGTGTGATCTGGCCACTGAGACAGGAAGGAAAAGAGGAGAGCAGTAGGGTTGAAAAGTGGAATGATTCTGCGCCTTCTGTTTTTCCAAATATACTTTTAAGATACAAATTGATGACCTTCTTCTACAAAGAAATCCCCGTCCCCCCATCTCTGAACTCTTACTGCCTTTACTATGTTATGTCACTCAACTTATGTTTATTAAGGCCTCTTATTATTGTCATTCATTACCTCTTTCTTGGCTTCATCAACTAGACTGTAAAGATCTTTGAGGGCAGGTACCATATCTTACTTGTCTTTGCTTTTCCAACACTGTGTCAAAAGATATCCAGAGCTATTTTTGTAAATCAAAACAGCTGAATTATATAGGATCCAACTTAATGCATAATAAAGTTATATCTTAAGAAATATTTGTGGACTGTAGAGAGGGGGAAGAAAAGAAGAAGGCTGAGATTCCCAGTGTTTAAAATACCATGAGCTCCTTTGGCAGGGAAAACAGCCAGAGGAACGGGCTTTTGAGGGTAGATGAGTTCTCTGAATATCTTTAAGGTAAAGGAAATAAGAGTAATTTTAATTCCTAAAGTGATAGCTAGAGTCTATTATCATCAATTTAAACAAAAAGGCATTTACCTCTAAGCTATTGAAAAAAATGCTAGTCCACTCCAGACAGTAGTGAACAGCTTGCTGGTACTGTGATCTGATGTGATGCTCGGCAGTTGCCCTTTGCTCATGAAGCCAGTCTGTGTGTGTGTCAGCTGGCATAATGAAAAAAACAACAACAACACAATAACTTTCTGGCCAGATAGTATGTATTGTGGGAAGTTCTGTAAATACAAAGTATTCAGGGCAGGGCTAGGGATTGGCTTTCTAATCACCGCAGGAAGTTAAAATAACCAGATGATTGTCAGAAGTGGGCACTGTGTTTGCCTCTGAAACCAAACATTTAAAAACCAAGACCATGCTAAGAAGTGTAGCTTGTGGATACTGACACTCCTTTAACTAATTTGTTTTCCATAAAATCTATGACCTACTTACCAGATGGGGCAGAAAGGGCAAATACCAGTGAAAGGCAGTTTTAAAAGTAAGTGAGATGAGTATCCTATATAATAATCTAATAAAATAGTAATATGCAAATTAACCATCACTCTGCTATACCCACAAGCCATGCCCACCAGCCACTCAGGAGCAAGCATGCAAATTAACCCAACCAAGATGGCTGTGGCCACAGAGAGAGCAGGAGGCTTGGGTTTCCCTGGCAATGGAGGAAGCTAAGCTTTCTGCACACCCTGGCAGGCCCAGGCCTCCATTCAAGGCTACAAAGTTTCAATTATAGAAGATAAATAAATCCCAACAAAAATGGCTGCAGCCACGGAGCAAGCAGGAGGCTTGGCTCCACTCAAGGCTACAAAGTTTCAAATATATAATATAAATAAATCCCAGATCCCAGGGCCTCAGCTTGGGTCGTTGGAGGGCGTGGACAGCCTGCAATCACCACAGGCCCCTGGCCCAGGCTGCCCCATGCCCCAAGTGAACCCTCACCCATTTCCAGGACACCCTTCAGGGCAAACCAACTGGCCCCCACCCATGCACCAGGCCTCTATCCTATCTAATAAAAGAGTAATATGCAAATTGACCATCAGTCCAACACACAAGATGGCTGCCCCCATGTGGACACAGGATGGCTGCCACAGATGGCCACCAGGGGAGGGCAGTGGGAGGGACCAGGGCTGCAAGGGAGGGCAGTTGTGGGCCATCAGGCCAGCAGGGGAGGGCAGTTGGGAGGGACCAGACCTGCAAGGGAGGGCAGTTAGGGGCAAACAGGCTGGCAGGGGAGCAGTAAAGTATCAATCAGGCTGTCAGGGGAGTGGTTAGGGGGTGATCAGGCTGGCAGGAAGAAGCGGTTAGGGGCAATCAGGAAGGCAGGCAGATGAGCAGTTGGGAGCAAGCAGTCCAGGCTTGTGAGAGGGATGTCCGACTGCTCATTTAGGCCCGATCCTGGGACATCCCTCGAGGGGTCCCAGATTGGAGAAGGTGCAGGCTGGGCTGAGGGACTCAGCCCCCTTTGCACAAATTTCGTGCACTGGGCCTCTAGTTTTTAAATAACCAACTATTCTTTTCCTGTTGCTAATTACAAACTGAAGGATCACCTTGTCAAAGATGGTCTATCTTTTTCATTCTGCCTCCAGATTCTTTTAATTATTGTTCCCCATCTGTGTCCAGCAGAAAGCTATCTGTCTTAGAAGAAATAAATTAATGGCTGCTGTGGAGCATATTAGGGTGCCTCCATCTCTGTTCTTAATAGCACCACCCACTATCTCAATTAGCTCCTCTTCACACGCATAAAGATTCTTGTCCTGGCCTGGTGGGTTCAATTGGTCAGAGCATCATCCCATACACCCAAGTTGCAGGTTCTATCCCCAGTGAGGGCACATACAAGAAGTAATTAATGCATAAATAAGTGGAACAACAAATTGGTATTTCTCTCTCTCCCTCTCTCTCTCTCTCTCTCTCTCTCTCTCTCTCTCTCTCTCTCTCTCTCTCTTTCTCTCTCTTTCTCTCCCTCCCTTTCTCCCTCCCTTCCTCTTTCTCTCAAATCAATCAATAAGTAAAAAATTTAAAGATTCCCAGATGTCAAAAGTCATGGAAATCTTCCTTCCTCCTTCTAAAGTCCAGGCTTCAAAGACTGAAGAAAGCCACTGTTTATATGCATTATTAAAAATAGCTCAGGGGCATGGATACACAGCCCAGGGACCTGATCCATAGAACTTTTTTTTTCTTAGTGACTTAACTTTGTGTTCTTTTTAAAGATCAAAAGAGAAAAAGTTCTATAAACTTCTCATTATTTCTAGAAGATCATTTCTTCTGGAAGATTCATTAAAAAAAAACACCAAATATATACAACATAAGGTTTCTCTGTGTTGTTACAGAGACTTGAAGAAAGAGAAACAAAGAAGGTGGGTAGTTAAATTCTCAAGAATCCTAACTAATAAAGAGGGAATATGCTAATTGACCATCACACCCTCACAAAGATGGTGGCATCCACAGTCAATAAGTAGGGGATATGCTAATTGACTGCCACACCCTCAAAGATGGTAGTGCCCACAGCCACAAGATGGTGGCACCCAGTCCCCTCAGCCCCACCGGGGTGGCAGGTTCATGGCATGGCCAGGCAAGCCCCCAGACGTGTCCGTCCGCTCCGCACGCCTGCCTCTGGAGTCCCCCAGTCCCCTCAGGCCCCCAGCCACCCAGGACCAGCCCAAGGCACAGGCAAGCCTTGGATGGCGGCTGCCCAGCTACCCAGGGCAGGCCTGAGGCTCAAGTAACCAGGGCTGGCTGAGGCTTGTACTGCCGGCAGCGGCAGCAGCAGGGATGTGATGGGAGTGTCACCTTCCCCTGATCGCTGGGTTGCCTCCCACCCCTGAGGGCTCCTGGACTGTGATAGGGGGCAGTATGGGCTGAGGGACACCCCCCTCCAGTGCATGAATTTTCATGCACCGGGCCTGTAGTTTATATTATATTAGTGACTTCCATTTTTTTTTCTTTTTTTGCATGTAAACATAGCAGGATCATATAAAAAGTGGGAGGTGACCTTCCATTTTAAAGAAGCACATGCTTCCATAACCTCTCTTGGAAAGAAGGAATACTTGGCTAAGGTGAAACAGAATTCCTGGGTTCTCAGCTTGATGGCACCACTAAACACTTCACAGACACTGTGCCTCAGCAAGTCAGTTATGCCTCAGTTTCCTTACCTGTGAAATAGGACCTGATCCTCACTGTGTTACCTTTGCCTGCATGCGTGGGAATGGAAAGAACTGATCTGTGACAGTGTGATAGGATTAATCTCTCAGCATTCGAGCTGCACTGGGATACTGGGGTGCTTTGTCTGGGTTGCTAGTATGTGAGTCCAGGCTTTGTTAGGCTATGGATGCTTATGACGTTTTCTCCATTGTTAATGAGTTGGAATGGAACGATAGTCCATACGTGTGCATGTTTTCCCCAGGAGAATTTTATTCTCATTAGTAAGAGCTGGTGCATTTTTATAGGACTCCCACATCTTTGAACATCCATTGGTATCCTTAGACAAGAGCATGTTGCTGTCCCTTTGTCTTGAACTTCACTGTTTCCCACCATTAAAAACACCAATGTCTGTGAAGATAAATTGTTGTATTTTTTCTTAACCAAATTATTAAATTTAGAAACAAATACAAATTCAATAAACCCATGTAATCTACCTTTTCTTTCAACCATGCCCTTTAAATATTCTGAAAAATCTATTATTATTAGCTAATGTTAAAATCCAGCCTTCCTGAAAATCTTTCAAGCCTATGTACTTGATGGAATAAAATATGTTTAAAGATCTGAGTGTTTGTAGTCCTAAGAATAAGTTACTGACTTTGGGGGTGAAATTGTTTAAGCGTATGCATTCTCTGCTACAGCATGAAATTCATCATGAGAATGGTTCATCCTCTCCAAGGAGGTTGAGGGTTGGTGTAATGAGTATGTTTGCTTGCTAGGGCTGCTATACAAAGAATCACAGATTAGACTTAAACAGTAGAAATGTATTTGCTGGAGGCTGGGAGTCTGAGATCAAGGTGTTGGCAGGTTTGGTTTCTTCTGGAGCATTCCTCTGCCTCCAGGATGGCTGCCTCTGGCTGCGTGTTCACCTGGTTATCTCTCTGAGTATGCAGGCAGGAACCAAAGTTCCCTCTCAGTCTGTGCCCTAATCTCTTCTTTTTCTTTTCTTTAACTTTATCTTTACTGTTGAAAGCATATGTATTCTCAGATGTAGCTACACAGATGTAGCTTTTCCCCCATTGACCCTTTCTAGCCCATCCCCTCCGCCTGGCCCAGGCCTTCACCACACTATTGTCTGTGTCCTTGGGTTATGCATATACGCATATAAATTCTTTGGTTAATCTCTTCCCACCCACCCATCCACCCCATGCTGGATTAGAGACTATCCTAACAATCCCATTTTAACTTTACCTCTTTAAAGGCCCCAATTCCAAATACAGCCCCATTCTGAGTTAGTGGGGGTTAGTGCTAATTTTAGTGGGACACAGTTCACCCCAAAACAATGAGGACAATTCTTTCTACATCAGTCTGATTTGAACCCATTCCAGTAATAGACACATTTAGCAGAGCATTAATGCAGAACTCAGTTTATTAGCTATTCCTTCCGCAAACCTTCATCATAAAACAAGTTTCCCTGAATTTGGATCATCGGGGACATGAGAAATGTCAAGCCACTGAGGAATTCAACGCTAGAGAAGTTTAGGTGAAGTTCAAGGAGTACAGCTAAACAATGGCCGACGTAGGTTTAAACCCGGGTATGCTGAGTATGGACTGAATGTGCCATGTGGAAAATAAAAATTGTTCATTGTATTGACCTATTTGTAAGTCGTATCCTTTACAATAATAAATTGAAGAAGACTGTGGGGGAGGCAGAGGGTGAGAGGCGGAGAGCACAGTGGAAACAGGCCAACGTCTGGGCAGCCGCCGGAAGTTTGTTGATTTATGATGAAGCCTCTATAGGAATCTGACGATTGTAGTGGTTTGGGTATTTATGACAGCAGTGCCATTTATGCCTCTCTACTAGTATTATGGGGACAAATCCAGGTGACATTAGTTAATGAATTTCTGGAGCAGTGGAATGAGGTAGGAATATACCTCTGCCCACCAGAGGCCTGCTGCCTATCACTTTCAGAGGGGGAAGCAATCTTATCAGCCGTTTCCGCAGCACAAGAGAAGTTGTTACCTGAAAAGTATAACCTTTCATTCTACAAAACAGCTATTTCCAGGCCAGCGTGATGGGGAACGGACTCAAATCTCCCATCTTGTTATGACCTCATTTGGAATTAGGATTACAGTCTGTCACACCGAGTGGTTCTCCCTTTCCTTCCAACTCACTACCTTCATTCATGTATATGAAAATATTATTTGTGCCTTTGCATCTTCTGTGGTTTCGTACATTTTCTCTACAATTCTCCTTAGTTAGTGTAAAACCAGGTGAGGTTATTCACTTTGATTTGAAACATTATCAAGACAATCGTGCCAAAGGGCAAAACCATTAGGAGGCTCAGTCCTTTGGTGAAACATATTCACCTAAACGGTTTGCTTGACGTGGCTACAGAACAGAAGAAAACATGGCCTTTTGAACCCGCAGACCTGTGCTTGAGTCCCAGCTCAGCCACTCACCTGTTTGACAGAGTACAAATTACATTCCTCATCTGAGTCCCTTTCCTTATCTGTAAGAGTGATAACAATAACGACCTAGCCAGATAACTGACAGGAGTGGAGAAAATATTTTTTATTGAGGTTAATGCCAGATACACCTAAGACAGTGGTTGGTTTGCTGCTCTGTTGACTAATGAGTTTGCCGACCACTGATCTAAGTCATTCAGCAAATAGTACCTCTCTCTTTCCTGCTTTTGTTCTGGAAGCTCTAAGAAATAATGGCCTTTTTAGTAAATAGAAGGTGGGATTTCACAACCTTCTGTACTGGTCAAAGGCCTACACCTTTTTGTTCTTGGACTATCAGATACTTAAGCTGTAAAACTGAGAAATTTCCAACTAAAGTGCTGACATACAGGGTGGAGCAAAAGTAGATTTACAGTTGTTCGTATGGAAATGAATACAATAATTAATATGTGATAATATGAGAATAAACTGCATTGCATACTCAGAACTGTAAACCTACTTTTGCCTGACCCTGTATATAATAATCAGCAATGTCTTTTTAAGAGCAAAATGCCTTGAGAAGCACCCAATACTGTATAAAATATCAAACATGAAGCTTGACTAGCCATTTATTTTGCTTTAAGAAATTTATATCCCGATTTATATAATCTGATTAGCATATAAAATCAATTTTTGGAAATGAAATAGAAAATAAAATATCAGTTCTAATTACTTCATTCAGCAAAGTAATTCTTAAAGAAGGCAATGATTTTCATAATAGGCAATTGATTCAAAAGTAATGTGAGATGTGAATAATTTTTTAAACTCAGCTTTTAACAGGCCTTTTTACTACAACACAGAATATGCAAAAGTAAAGATATGTATGCGCAATCGATATATCATTAGGCTAAGATTTTTATTTAACTTTTTTATGGCTCCTTATTCTATGTGTTTTTATAGAACAAATGACAGATTTAATGAAGGAGATTTACAATACAGGTAAACTACATACAGGATTAAGAGGCTATGTGTAATTGCTTTCCTTGGCAACACACCTAGCCCAACACAAAACTGATCCCTAGCTCTATCTCTACATAAATTACAATATTCACAGCCTTTGCTTGCATTTGTCTGTCCAGCTAAAGGAAAGGGAAGATGTATACTCAGCCCATTCAAAGCACCAATTAGTAGTCAAACAGGAAGAATTACACTTTACCCTTCAACTATGCAAGGGTTAGGGATGCCAACCCCTGAACAGTAGAAAATCCACATATAATTTTTGACTCCCTAATAACTTAACTACTAACAGCCTATTGTGGACTGGAAGCCTTACTGAAAATGCAAACAGTCAATTAATACATTTTTATGTTATATGTATTACATACTGTATTATTACAATAAAGTAACCTAGAGAAAAGAAAATGTTATTAAGAAAATTATAATGAAGAGAAAATACATCTATAATATTTACTGAACAAAATCCATGTGTATGTGGATCCTTATGGTTTAAACCTGTGTTGTTCCAGATTTCTAGGAAATAGGTTTTGGGTTATATTTCTGTTATGAAAATAGAAGTTTGCTTGTTTGAAGTAAAATATTTTGCTTTGATTAAGAGTGATAGAGGAAGATGCCTTGGCCGGGTAGCTCAGTTGTTAGAGCATTGTCAGAGCATTGTCCTGATATACCAAGATTGTGAGTTCAGTCCCCAGTCATGGCACATATAAGAATCAACCAATAAATAAGAAGAGCAATAAATTCTCTCTCTCTCTCTCTCTCTCTCTCTCTCTCTCTCTCTCTCTCTCTCTCTCTTCTCTCTCTCTCCTTTCTTCTCCTTCTCTCTCTAAAATCAAACAATAAAATTATTTTTAAAAGAGTGATAGAGGAAGGGACTATATATATCACAGCGATTACAGCTTGCAAAACAGGTTTCCTACATTTGTATCCCAGCTCCATTGAGACATTCTACTTGTTACCTTGAGAAGCTGGGCAAGTTACTTTTCCCCTCTGCTCCTAGGTTTGATTATTCGTAAAATGGTATGATGATGGTGCTTACATCACTGGGCCACATGAAACTTAAGGTAGATGCCTTCTATAAAACACTTAGCACAATGCATGTCACCTAACTACCACTCAGCAAATGTTGCCATTATTAAAGGAGGTAGTGAGCCACCACAAGATTTGAGATGTGCTTGGACTTCTATACATTTCCATTCACAGCAGAGAAACAGCTCAGCTAGGGTTTAAGGGAGCTGATGCCTCTAACCAAGATGAAAAGTCTAACATCAATAAGCTATTTTCTGCAATAATGTGAGGGGCACCCTAATTGAGGAATTTTGCTTATTACTTTCTGGCAAGGTATCTGGTGCTGTGTACTTTAATTGGCGTGCACTGTTCACCTTTAGGACGTGCAGCAGCCCTCTTGAAGGGAACAGTTATAAATAGAAAACAGCTAGATAACAAAGCCAAACCTCCATGCACTCAATTGAAGGACTTTGTTTTCTTTTTTTTTTTTTTTATGAGCAAATGTGGAGAAATAGTACAAGGCAGTGGAGAGTGATAGGAGGAGTATAGACTTGGGAGCTAGACTGCCTGTGTGACCTCAGACAAGTTATTCAACTTTTGTGAGTAATCACTTATAAATGGGGATAATAGTATCTACTTGCTGGGAAGATTCAATAAAATAAGCTTAAGGACATCAGGTGCCTGAGCTGGCATCTGTCACATGGCATGCTCTCTGTGAGACTTTTAACGATGACCCCCATGATGATGGCACTATGCTGTGCCAATTCAGTCCTCAGGAGAAGCAGTTAGCCCTTACAGAGTCAGCTGCTTAAGTATTAATTCACATGATCCTCTTATAACCCATATGAATTGGGAATCAACATTAGCATTATCCCCATTTTACAGATAAGGAAACTGAGACAAAGTGGCTGAGAGCCTTATCCAAAGGTTTTAGAACCAGGCTTTCTGCCCAAGCTTGGTGATTAACACTGAGAAATAAGCCATCTCTCCAGGGATTAGAGACTGGCTTCCCTCCCCTGCCTCTCCTTCTCATGGGAAATTGGGCCCCTTTTTATAGCACTTATCACACTGCCTTGTACCATCTATATATACAAAAGCCCAGCAACCATTATGGTGGAATGACCAGAACGACCAGAACAACCGGTGGCTGTGATGTGCACTGCGGCAGCCAACCAGCCTAATCCAGGCCCCGATCACCACCACCCCCCGCCCCCAGCTGGCCAGGCCCCCAATCAGCCCCTATACCCCTACATCACTGCCTGGCTTCCTGGTGCATGTACAGTTAGTGAAAGCACAATAAATTAATCATCAGTTCCTTCTGTCCCCAACCAGAGTCTCCAAAGGGCTCTGCTAATCCTGCAGCCAAGGTGTGGAATTCTCCCTC
Source organism: Corynorhinus townsendii (assembly GCA_026230045.1). NCBI lineage: Eukaryota > Metazoa > Chordata > Mammalia > Chiroptera > Vespertilionidae > Corynorhinus > Corynorhinus townsendii. Next base: position 80,302,759 of record JAPDVU010000005.1, read on the forward strand.
CATGGCCCACAGCCCCAGGAGCTCTTCCATGTTAGCCAAAAAGGCGACCTAAGCATTAACGGGATGGCAGCCCTTTGCTGATGGATGTGGAGAGGCTGGATGGGGATTTTGTGAAATTGTGGTGCCTTGCAGATTAGGTGAGCTTTCAATCTCTCTTTAAAAGGGGTGGTGAAGAGGACCTGCAGGCTACCAGGAGCAACAGTGAAGGGTAGGCACTTCAAAAATAGAAAAACTTTTAAACAAACAGACATGAAGATCATATTGGGATACTGAGGGCAGAGCCCCAGGAAGAATGCAAAAAATCATTAAAGGGCCATCATCCATCTTGATATACATTTGCACACAACACATAACAACTTCATCTCATGGCACGTGAAATGCAGAACAGTTCTGTTATGGGTTTTCTTTTGGCCATCCTTAAAGTATAATTAGATCCAGCTGGGGGAAAGCTATAACTTCCAACATTAGACCCCATGGGTGGCCCTGCCCAATGGGCCCCTTTTGGGATGAGTTGGCCAGACCCAACATGTGCATGAATTCGTGCACCATGCCTCTAGTGTTCACATATGCACATGCCTACCTGCTTTGTGTCTTCATCATTTTCAGTTCCTCAAGGTACCTGATGGCTCCCCACTCTATGTAGGTGAGCAACAAATAGCATAAAAAATGAGGCTAAGAAGATTTGAGAAGTTCTCCCAGGCAGGACAGTCTTGCCATCTGGTATACAGCAATGCAGACTGATCAATCAGAGCTTTTTCAGGCATGACTGTGGGAAGGGCTGACAGAAGGTGGGATGGTGCTAGGTTGCCACCACTCCCAACTCTTCTACTAATTAATGGTGTTGAAACGGTGACAGTGGGTGACTAATATGGATAGTAGTGGTGGAAATGAATAACCATTGAGTATCTGTGTGACTTCACTTCCACCCTATTTGTTGAGTTCCTCAAGGCCATGGCTAATGTGTTAAGTGCTGAGTGGGCCTCAAACTCAGGCTAAAGGACTCCTTAGCCTATGCTCTTCCAATGCAGCACATACTCAGAAGTGACCTCTTCAAACCCCAAGACCTAAGCTTTATTTTAAAAGAAAAAATAAATAACAATCAACCCCTGCATTTTGAGGGGGCTTAGAATAACTCTGAAATTAATTGTTTCAGAGTTGTTCTAGACCAGTGGTCGGCAAACTGTGGCTCTGTTGACTAATGAGTTTGCCGACCACTGTTCTAGACCACCTATCACCTACAGACTCCTGTGGCTGCTAACCAGAGCAATGGAAATTGTACTTTCTGAACTAGCCCTGGGGATAGTTAATTTGTAGAGGCTTTGTGTTCATTCTTCCAGTGAACATTATGGGAAAATTCAGAGAACCAATGGCAAATTTTAGGCTCATAATTATTCTGAAAAGAACTGGATTGTTGGATAATAGCAGCTCTGTTTTGTTTGTTTTTTAAAGCCAGAATTTCCTCTCAAAAGAGAATCTTTTAATGAAGTGGTTTCAAGTGGTGCACCTCTGTTGTGATGGATTTACACAGGAGACGCTGGGCCCACCACTCACAAGTCTAACACGCATTGGGTATCGGTATGCTGTCTAACTGAGCAAGTCACGTAACCTCCCACCTTGGGTCACCCAGCTGTGAAGTGAGGGAAAGGTTACAGCTCTCTCCATAAGTAAAACAAATAGCAGGGGAAAGGAAGCACTTAAAAATTTTATGTTAGTCCAGACCAGTGTGGCTCAGGTATTGAACATCAACCTATGAACCAGGAGGTCATGGTTCAATGCTCAGCCAGGGCACATGCTCAGGTTTCAGGCTCGATCCCAAGTAGGGGGCATGCAGCAGGCAGCCATTCAATGATTCTCTCTCATCATTGATGTTTCTGAAATCAATAAAAAATATTTTTAAAAATGTATTTTAGAATACTAGAGGCCAAGTGTTTATACATAGATAATTATTTCTGTTTACTTTGTTACTAACCCCAAAATTCTTTTAAGAAATTTTTTGTTCAATGACATGAAATTTTTTTCTAAAATGTTCATGTCATAGCCACAAGCATTTCACTAATTATGTCTTTGCATAATGACTATGTGATTATTGCCCCAGGGTGTGGATTCTAAAACCCATTCTCTGCATCAGAAGCTAGACAGAGACTGGAACAGAGAACTGACTCCAGGAAAAACTCTGATATTTGTGTCTTTGGCTGAAATGAGAATCTGCTCTTGAGTATTGATTCTTTCTTCTAAAAATGGGGTATTAAACCTGATTCTTGTTAATTGGGTGCACCAGGTCACAGGAGGCTGGTTGATAGAGGCTTGCTGTATTTATTTAGATCTAGAGGCCCGGTACATGAAAATTCATGCACTGGAAGGGGGGGGGTGGTCCCTCAGCCTGGCCTGTCCCCCTCATAGTCCAGGAGCCCTCAGGGGTAGGAGGCAACCCAAGCGATCGGGGAAAGGTGATGCCCCCATCACACCTCTGCTGCTGCCACTGCTGGCAGTGCAAGCCTCCGCCAGCCCTGGTTACCTGAACCTCGGGCCTGCCCTGGGTCGCTGGGCAGCCACCATCAGCACCTTGCCTGTGCCTTGGGCCGGCCCTGGATGGCTGGGCAGCTTCCATTTGAGGCTTGCCTGCGCCTCAGCCGGCCCTGCTTGCCTGAGCCTCAGTCAGCCCCTGGCGGGGCTGAGGGGAGTCTGGCAGCAGGCACAACGAGTGGCCAGCCCCGGTGGAGGAATGGAGGATACTCTCAACGACATGAGTTATAGCTTCCAATTTGTTGGACACCACAGTCAGGCTTCAGCTTCGGGAGGGAGGAAGAGAGGGATGGGCAGCTCGTTGGAGGAGCCTGGGTGAGCTGTCAGTCATTGGGGGGTGCAGGAGGACCCGAGACCCCCGGTAGGGCTGAGGGGACTCTGGCAGCAGGCACAAGGAGCAGCAAGCTCCGCCCCCACTGTAGGCGCCACCATCTTGTGATGGCATGATGGTCAATTTGCATATTACCTCTTTATTATATAAGATGCAGTGTTTCCTTTGGTGCTTGACAGTGTGTACAAGGCAATTTCTTTAGCACAGAGAGGGAAGGTGCCTTAGAAAGTACCTCCGAGGACATGTTCTGTTGAGCATGTTTGTCAGGGCACTTGACTCCCCACCTTAGAAACAATTAAGACTCCCCATTAGATGCCGAGCTCGCTCTGCAGTGTTCCTGAGAGCACAATTTTCTCTTATCACCTCCAATCTCAGCTGTTGACTGTGCAGAGAAGGTGGAATTAGATGGGAGCTGACACATATGTGACACATGTGTGAACTAACACAGCTGCCAGGGAATGAAAGCCATAGGTCCCGGCAGTTGTGTAACTAGCGCCCCCTCCCACAGCTAGAAAACCATCAGAAACAGCCCCACCTCCACTCTCCTGGGTCACTGTGTCACTGTCCTCAAACCAAGGAAGCGGGAAAGGAAAGGGAATATGTTCTCTTCCCAGCCATTGTTTGTCACTGTGTGTGCGGGAATGTGGTGTGCACCTTCCCTTGAGGGACAGCTGGTGGTTACGGAAAAGGCACTTGTGTCTGGCAGCTTTCCATACCCTTAATGGGCACCGCAGGTGACATCAACCTGCAGGCCAGCTGCTGTCACTGAGGTTCAGCCACTTAAAGCCAAGCCTGGGTTGGCTGTTTATGTACCTAAAAGGAAAAGCAGTCCCCAAGTTGTCCCCGAGATTTAGTGAGGACACAATAATTGCTTTCCTTTCAGCAGCCAGTGATGCATTTGCCTCTGTGGAGTGTGACATGCCGCTGCGCTCAGTCATAACAGGAGCAACGGGAGAGAAACGCAGGAGCAAATAGAAAATGTCAAAGAGCTCGGGGATGGAAATTGCATTTTGCAGATGCCATTAAGCTCTGTCAGGAAAGAAGATGAAAATGCTAATTGGCAGATTAAGTTATATTTTATTTTCTGCGAGTTGCTGAGTAAGTCATCAGATGATGCTGTTTAATCATTAATGTAAAACTTTAGAGAAACCCTTCAATTGTTTGCTGTTTATCTTTTACCCCCTCCATAAAGGTGTCTTAAAGTACAATACCCTGCCAGCAAGAAAAGGAAAAACAGTGTCAATATTTATATTCAGCCCAGGAACTGATAAGTTAATCTGCACAGCACAAGAATATTAATTATGGTGCAAAATACTCAAGATATCAGTCAAGGACAGTTAGGATATCATTTCTACTTTACCTAAAAGTACACACATGTAAACACATGTGGTTTTGTCCATATATCCACCCAGAGTTTCTTCATCTGTAAAATAAGTATAATAACAGCATATACCACATTGGGTTGTGTGTGTGTGTGTGTGTGTGTGTGTGTGTGTGTGTGTATGTGCATGGTACATATGCTTATTTTTTTTAATCTGTCCTGAACACTATATGATGCAGAAAGTTATACATCAAAATAAAGTTATAATTATGAGACTTGCAAACTATTTTTTCTCTTTGTTGATAGATATATCAAGACAACACATGACACATCTTTTAAAAATTAAATTTATATATTCAGTTAAAGAAAAAACACACACCTTGTTTTCTTGCCTGCATTCTCTTTCAAATCTGGAAATAATGCTCAGTATGACATTCTCTGTACTTTTCATAGCATCTTAACCATTGCCCTCTCAGGTCAAATGTTACTGCTTAGGGATAATTGGAGAACCTTTAAACCACACAGGTTCCTCAAACTTGTTCCAAACTCATCATCAAAAGACCAGAAATCCATATTTTAATACTCACTCCTCGGCAATTTTATGAAGTGGGACAGAGCAATGGATTGAGTGACCACTCCTTTGGGACACATTTGGAGTTCCAGTTTGTGGGTGCTGTATTAGCTTGTTAGGGCTGCCATTACCAACTACCACAGGCTACCATAGGTGGTTAAAGAATGGACATTTATTTTCTCATTGTTCTGGAGGCTAGACGTTCAAGATGAAGATGTTGTCAGGGTTGGTTTCATTCTAAGGCCTCTCTGCTCAGATTGTAAATGACCATCTTTTCCCCTATCTCCACCTGGTCTTTCCTCTGTGCCTGTCTGTGTCCTAATTTTCTCTTCTTGCAAGGATATTAGTCATATTGGATTAGATCCCACCCAAAGACATTATTTAATATTAATTAGCTCTTTAAAGGCCATATCTTCAAGTACATTTACATACTGAGGTACTGGGGGTTAGGATTTAAGCATATGAATTTGTGGTGGGAGATAGAATTCAGCCCATAACTTGTTGTGTTTTTTTTTTTTTTTTTTTGTCTTATTTAGTGTATCTGAAATTTTGGGACATTCAGGCATTACAGAGTATACCCCATCTATCTCAGCATCAGCTTTAATGAATACATTAATCAATGGAGTAATCATTTAATGTGTCATTGCCAAATATTATCTCATATCTAACCAGAATTTTGACAATTCGGTGGGTTTATCTTATTACCATTGTTCAACCCATCCTCCTCTTCTATTTCTCTCCAAATGCCTTGCCCATCTCTCACTTCTGTCTTTTGTTGGAGTGACTCTCTTTTCTCTTCTGTAAGGCTTGGCTGTTATTTATTGAAACTGATGGTGTCTTCAGGAGGTAAATTCCACCTAGGGCTCCTCTGCTTACATCTCTATTATGTTTTTCTTTTCCTAAGTCAACTAGGAAACTGTGAAGGTTTTGAGGCATATCTGGTACTCCCTCTTCTTTTTAAGTGCTGTCCCTAGCCCCTCCTCCCTTGCCCACTTGTCACTTGGCTATTCCATGCTTGCTCTGTGTCCATCCCTGGCCTGTGGATACAGAAGTGGGAGTGACTAGTGAGGCGAGACAGGAAGGCAGAAGCAATCCTAATGGCTCTCTCAGTGCAGCCCCTGTTCTAACAGCCCACGTGTTCCCCTTCTCATGCTTCTTCAACAATTTGATGAAAAACTTCATTCTACTTTCTGAAAGCTTAATGGAAAAATTTTAATAGCTGATATATGTGGGTAAAGGAAATAGTTAAAGGGAACTCTAAATGCTTCCTTAAAATGATTCCTTTTTGTCTTACTTTTTTCTTTATAATAAAAGGTTCATAGTAACTACAGGGCATTTCCACATAAAGGGCATATTTAATCATTTGTCTGATGATTATGGATACCCTAGGGCAATAAAATTCTAATATTATGATTGCTGTAAGGTGTGTTTTTTTCCATGAAAGTTCCCAGCATTTAATGATATTTCAGCACTGCTCATCTGAGGTTGAAATGCAAGTTCATTTTAAATAAATATACGGCATGCCTCTAGTCTCTTCTTCAAGTAACATTCATATATACTTTTTTTTTCATTTGCAGATGGACCTGTAGACTCACTGGATGAGTTGGTTGCCTTTACTTCTTGTTACCAACACATCAAAATTGAGTTCACAGGGTCTGATTTCCCCCCATGTTTCTATTCCATGTTCATTTTTGAATGCTCTTAAATATTTAACACTTTGCTGTCAAAATAGGTCAAGTATTGCCCAGGCTGGGAAACTCCAGAAGCTATCTGGGGGCAAGAGAAGCCAGAAAATGCTAATCACTTTCAACTTACTTTTAGTTCTGCCTCTGTCCTTGATTCCTGGTCTAGGCACATACCCAGGTTGGGGGTTTATTCCCCAGTTGGGGCACATGTGGGAGGCAACCAATCTCTCTCACATCCATCTCTCTCTTTGTCTCTCCTCCCTACTCTCTCTAAAATTATTATTTTTTTTAATTTTACATTTTCCCTTGGAAACACTAAGACCTTTAAACATCACTGGGCACTGAGCTGTGGCTATTAACATCTCTTTGCCTAGTAATGACATTTAAATGCTTCTGAGGTCCTTTCTCACTTAAATATACAGGAAAGTAAAACAACAACAAAAATACAGCATTTGGTGCAAGTTTTTGGGAGGGATGAACAATAGCCAGGTGGGAGCAGCAGTGTTTCCATCTGCTAAAGACCAGTGGGGCAGGGTAAGAGCTGGCAGTGGAGGACAAGCCTGGCACTCTAAGTTCTATTCCCCGAGTTTCCCCTGATGCCTGCCATTGAGTATCAACTAGGTTGCCTGGCAACCCCCCAGGTCCTTTCTGGAGGTTCTGATTCAGAAGGTTTGAGGTTGTGCCAGAAATGGGTAATTTTAAGAAGCTCCCCAGGTGTACTTATGACCAAGTATTATTAGGAAACACTGAAATCTAAACCCTCCCTACTCAGAATATGACCCACAGGCCAGCAGCAGCACCTGGGAGTTTGTTAGGATCAGATTCGGAGCCATAGGTCAGAGTTGGGGCCTAAGATTGCACTCTAATCATACCCAGGAGATGCGGTGCTTCAGGCTGGTGCACACACCTTAAGTGAGATCCTGGTGGGCAGGGGGGCACTGAGGGGTGGATGAGTCATCATAAATCCCACTCTGTGGGTGATGTCTGCTCCCACGGACGGGCCGTTGGAAGTGGGGTAGAGGTCCTTGGAGATGGGGGTGTAGAATGACAGGATTCTTCATTATTAATATCATGCAGTCCAGAATCCTAAGTTTCTGTAAAGTATTTTAAATGAAGAGCTGGACAGTCTCTGAGGGAAGGTTGAGTTGTCTGGTTTGTCAGGACTCTGGCCATCGTCTCTATTTGCTCAGCTCAAGAGAAGGCTCTGTTGCTCTTCAGTGGAGGGCATCCTACATAGCTGCTGTTCCTCTGCCAGGAATGCCGAGCCATTCATCCCCAACACGGCCTCTCTGCCAGAACCAGTAAGAAGACAGCTGCTTGTACTTCTTTATCTTATAAACACTAGAGGCCCAATGCACGAAATTTGTGCAAGTGTAAGCCTTCCTTGCCCTGGCTGCTGGCACCGGCTTCACTCTGGCACCCGGGGCCCGGGCTTCCTTCATAGCCCTGGTTTCGTCCGGAAGGTCGTCCAGAAGGACTTCTGGTCTAATTAGCATATTACACTCTTATTATTATAGGTTGCCTTTCTTTATTGATTGTAACTGCAGGAGGCAGCCTCATTGCTGGTCTGTAGTGACATCCTTTGGATGGACTCACCTTTACTGACTGCAGTGCATAGCAGCAGCAACCTCTATTGGTAAGATCAGGTGAACCTTTCAGGCTGAAGAAGGGGAAGGTGGTAGAGGTAGACAAAAGGCAGGTGTGACGGCCCAGGTGCTGCTGATGGCTGTAACCAGTGCTGAAGCTGTTGCCTCAGTCTAGACCAATGGTCGGCAAACTCATTAGTCAACAGAGCCAAATATCAACAGTACAACGATTGAAATTTCTTTTGAGAGCCAAATTTTTTAAACTTAAATTTCTTCTAATGCCACTTCTTCAAAATACACTTGCCCAGGCCGTGGTATTTTGTGGAAGAGCCACACTCAAGGGGCCAAAGAGCCGCATGTGGCTCGCGAGCCGCAGTTTGCCGACCACGGGTCTAGGCTCCCAGAGAAGGTGCCCCCCCACACATCCCTTCAGCAAAACCTCAGTGCCTGTGGCTCGGTTCAGAGCCTCCCTGGAACCCAGCCAATGGCCCAGAAGCCTGTGATTGCCACTGACTGCCCTGCATTCAGATCACAGGTCCCACCCTGGGGGAGGGATAGAGAACCACAGGTAGAAGAGGAGTGAAGGGTTTCCTCCTCTCCAAAGTCACTCATGTCCACTGCATGCATCCATAGTGACTGAGCAAAACAATGTCCCATGCACCAGTCAATACAGAGTGGTGCTGTAGACTAGGGATGCAAGAGGCTAGGGAAGGCAGGGTTAAAGCCATAAAAAGGAGCTGCAGTACCTGAAAACCCGTCAGGAAACGTTGTCCCAAAAGCCTGTTCTCAGAGGCAGAGCCCGTCCTGTTAGCTGGTCCTTATTGTCAAGCCCTTGTGGATGCGAGGGGGTTGGATACATGCTTTCCTTGCAAGCCAGTCCTCTGACTTCTATACAGTATTTGAACCCATCCTTCCCCAAAGGTTAGAGTGCACGCTTTTAGAGTGCATCCTTCCCCAAAGGTTAGAGTGCACGCTTTTAGAGTGCATCCTTCCCCAAAGGTTAGAATGCACGCCTGGTTCCAATTCCTCTGCTGTGCCAGTTGGGAAAATGGCTTAACATGTTAAAGCAGCAGCTTTTCCTTTATGAAGTTGCCTTCCCCTTCCTCCCCGGTGGCTGTAAAGATTGCATATGGCAGTGATGCAGGAATCCCTGCCTACCTTTATCACCATTACATCCCATAGCTCTCGCACTACGTACAGCAGGTGCTCAGCAGGGTTCATGGAGCAAATAAATAAATGAATTCTGAAAGTGCTGGGTATACAGTGTGTGCTTTAAAATTTGGATTTCCTTTGTTTTCTTCCTTGATTAGGGCTGATGCTCTCGCGTACTGTAACAATGTTGCTTTATTTGACTAAACTCGGTCCTTGGGAGCCCTAGTGAAATGTGGAGGTGCTCCTGGGAGTTTCCCTGGGCCTGGGTAGAAGCTTGCCTCCAGGCTGCAGGGAGGTGAAGGCCCTGCAGGGGTTCCGGGAGTCTTTCTGGCCATTCTGTCTGACTCAGTGGCTGTGAAACAGACTTTCCTATCCTGACAAAACACTTTAAAATATTTTTTGCTGAATTTTAAGTAAATATGTTTAAATGATTTTCTCAGTGAGTCAGTTTTGCAGTCTCAAAAACTCAGAGAAACTGAGAAGTCATTCAGGCCTCCACCTCCTGAAGTGGGGAGGGGGTCCTCCTTCCCTGTGCGACCCTTTCTGGAGGGGCAGCTGGTGTTTGCACCGGAGGCCGGCTCCTCGCCCACTGCTGGTTTGTACCGAGACAGGTAAGTTAAATGCAATGCAGTTCAGACCTCTGCTTGAAGTTTCCATTTCAGACTTTAGTTGTAGCTGGGAATCCAAATGGGGTCAAAGGATGGATGTGAGGGCAGGTGTTTTTAGAGTTCAGACCTGGACATCAAGATTTCTCTTCAGAGCTCAGCATCTGTCTCAGTCAGCCAAGGTGACTTGGTCCACTGTCAGAGGAGTTTCTGGGAATTTCTTGGGCATAATTTTAAATTGCTGATGCCAGGCCCTGGGTGGGACAAACACTTTTTACAGTGAGAAGGTGTGACCAGCCAAAAGCTTGGGTCCGGTAGAAAATTATTAGGAATGTTGTTATTGTTATTATTATTGCTATTATTATTTTCAAACATGTGTCTCTATCCTTTAAAATGTGATTTGGTCTCAGACACCATGAATAATTTAATTTACCTCTGTCGCAGATTCCCTGTTGTGCTGGCTCTGCCTATTTTAGCAACTGTAACAAAAATGTGAGAACATACATGGATTGTCTATTTCAGTGATCCGTGCAGCTAATGTTTGCTGAGTTGTTTTTTTTTTGTTCCAGACAATTATCTCGATGATTTTACGTATTTTTTTTTCTGTTTAACTTATTTTTACTGTTTTCACATAATCACCAAAATGGAGTTACGGAGAATTGTGAAATACCCATAAGTTATATACATTGTTGTCTTATTTACTAAATAATTTTTCCTGTTTTTATCCAAACTGGAAACTATTTAAAAACATAGTTCAATAAATGTTTGTTGAATAACTGGATAGAAGGATGGATAGATAGGTAAATGAATATTTATTTATAGCTGGTCTAGATATAAGACTGAGAGTTATATCTTTGTTTCCAAACTCAAGATCATAGAGGTCTTGGAGCCTGGATTGAAGGTGTAGTCCACTGGTCCTCAAAGTGTGGTTCAGAGGCCAGTAGTATCTCCATCACTTGAGAGCTTATTATTAGAAGTGCAAAGTCTAAGTGCGTGCCCCAGGTCTGCCAGTCTGAAACTCTGGGGGTGGGGCCCAGCAATCAGTGTTCAAAACAGTCTACTAGGTGAAGTTTGCTAACTGCACAGCCTCCTCATCCTATAAATGAGGAAATGGAGAAACAGAGGAGTCAAGCTCCTTATAGCTCCTGTGAGTTCTAGGGCCCGATCCTGGCTCAGAGTATCATTTGCATAGTTGGTGCTAATACAATTGTTGATTTAGCTATGGATGTTTTACAGATTACAAGGACTATGCCTATTTAATCAAATCTATTGACTTTCTGCTAAGCAAACCTACTATATATAAAATGGGCTGTTCAAAAAATGATGAAGCATAATATTCACTTTACAAAATTAATTCTATTTAATGTATAAAAATTAGATAGACATGAAATATTTACAGAAACAACTTTTGGGTAAACTAACACTTAATTTAAGATTTAGCTAATCAAGTTTAATATTGGCCTAAGAAAAGGCATAGTTATAATGTTGAGAAAGTAGTGCCCTTAAATTGGAGTGAATTAAAGAGGTATTACTTTGGAATTGGAAGTTGATCTGGTTGCTGTCCTGATTTTGTTCCTTTTCTTTTTTTTTTTTTTTTTTTAGGTAGGGTAGAGGGGAAAGCGTTAAAGACCTTGTTTGTGGTTAGGGAATATGATATTGTCAAGTTTGGGATGTAGCAAAAAGGTAGGTGACTGAACTATGGCAATCAAAGAAGTCAAGTGTTTTTAACAGCCAGCCCCACCAGAAAACTAGATGTGTCCATGCATCAGCAACAGGCAGACACAGCCCTTTTATCATCCATTTCCCCCTTTCTTTTTACAAAATATTCTATCATGTCTGTCTTCTTAGCAAATCTGCCTAGGAGAAAAGTGCAGTTTTCAATAGTGATTTTCTTCTAGCTTTAGTACAATTTTGGCTTTTTTCTTTTTGCCAATCATGTTACTAAAGTCTGTTTCTGTCATTATATACTCAATACTAATGTGACAAAGTGCTTGACTGCTCTAGAGTCTACAGCAACAGGATTATGCCTGTGCTTTGTGATCCTCTGATAAAAGACAATATGTAAGTTCAAAAGTACACCATTCACTTCTTTTTTTAAAAAAATAAATCTTTATTGTTCAAATTATTACTGTTGTTCCTCTTTTTCCACCCCCCCCTGCATAGCTCCCCTCCACCCAGTTCCTACCCCACCCCATGCCCTTACCCTCCCCCACCACCCACTGTCCTCATCCATAGGTATAAGATTTTTGTCCAGTCTTTTCCCACACTCCCCACACCCCTTTCCCCCTGAGAATTGTCAGTCCACTCCCTTTCTGTGCCCCTGATTCTATTATATTTACCAGTTTATTCTGTTCATCAGATTTTTTATTCACTTAATTTTTAGATTCACTTCTTGATAGATATGTATTTGTTGTCACTGTGTTGTTCATAATTTTTATGTTTACCTTTTTCTTCCTCTTCTTAGAGAATACTCTTCAGCATTTCATATACTACTGGTTTGGTGGTGATGAACTCCTTTAGCTTTTTCTTGTCTGTGAAGCTCTTTATCTGACCTTCAATTCTAAATGACAGCTTTGCTGGGTAGAGTAATCTTCGTTGTAGGTTGTTGCTATTCATCATGTTGTATATTTCTTTCCACTCTCTCCTGGCCTGTATAGTTTCTGTTGAGAAATCAGCTGACAGTCATGGGTACTCCCTTGGAGGTAACTAATTGCTTTTCTCTTGCTGCTTTTAAGATTCTCTCTTTGTCTTTTGCCCTTGGCATTTTAATTATGATGTGTCTTAGTGTGGTCCTCTTTGGATTCCTCTTGTTTGGGGTTCTCTACACTTTCTGGACTTGTAAGTCTATTTCTTTCACCAGGTAGGGGAAGTTTTCTGTCATTATTTCTTCAAATATGTTTTCAATATCTTGCTCTCTCTTTTCTTCTGGCACCCCAAAGATTCAGATGTTGGTACACTTGAGGTTGTCCCAGAGGCTCCTTACATTATCTTCATATTTTTGGATTCTTTTTTCTTTTTGCTTTTCTGGTTGGGTGTTTTTTCTTTCTTTCTATTTCAAATCTTTGACTTGATTCTTGGGCTCCTCTAGTCTGCTGCTGGATCTCTGTATATTATTCTTTATTTCAGTCAGTGTATGCTTAATTTCTGATTGGTTATTTTTCATATCCTTGAGGGTCTCATTAAATTTCTTGGAGGATTCTAGAAAATTCTTGAAAAACCTTATAACTGTGGTTTTGAACTCTATATCCAGTATTTTGTTTTCATCCATTTCTTTCATTTGTGACATGTTTCTTTGTCTCCACATTTTGGCTGCTTCCCTTGTGTTTGTTTCTATGTACTGGGTAGCTTCTAAGTCTCCTTGAGTTGATAATGTGGTCTTGTGTGGTAGGTGTCCTACAGGGCCCAGTGGCTCAGCCTCCCCAGTCACCTGAGGTGGACGCTCTTGGTGCACCCCTTTGTGGGCTATTTGCACAGTCTTGTTGTAGTTAACCCTTGATTGCTGTTGGTATCACTGGGAGGAATTGACCTCCAGGCCAATTGGCTGTGAGGACCAGCTGTGTCTACACTGGAAGATCTGTTGCGCAGGAGACACCCTTATGGGGCAGGATTTGCTTCAGTGGGGCTTTGGTGCTCACTGAGTCTGTCCCTTGAGTGTGTCTCTTATGGATGTGAAGAGTTGTAATCTGGATGGTGTCACTCTGACCACTAGGTACACTGGCTCTTGGATCTCCAAGGAGGTGCAAGGTCAGCCACTGTCTGGGGCCGCCCAGCAGGAGCTACAGAGACATCTGCAGATTCCTCCTCTTTGGGGTTTGGAAGCTTTGAAGCAAGGCCACTGCTGCCTTGGACCTTCTTTTGGAAGCTCTGGGGCTTTCTGACCCAGCTGCAGTTTGACAGGTTTTAGGGGAAAGGACCAGCCATTCATATGCAAAAGACGATGTGTACAGCTTGGGTGGGGTTGTAAATTGGGTGGGGCGGGTTCTCTGGGAATCACCAGGGTGGAGCAAACAGCAATGGCTGAACTAGAGAAGTCCCAGGTTCTCTGCGTCCTGCGCCCTCGTACAGGAACAATGATCGCTGGGAGCACCTCTAAGAGTAAGCCACCCTTGCATTCCTGACCTGATGCCAGAAAGTCCAGTTTCTCCCCATATGTGCCTGGGTCCCCCAGAGTCTCACTCAGAACTGGAGTTCAGAGCAAGTGGGAGCTTGTATCTCCCTCCCAGTTAAGAGCAGCGCATCCAGGTGTCAGCACTTTCCGTGCCTCTACACCTCTTACCAGTCTCAATGCATTTTCTTCACCTCTGTAGTTGTGGAACTTCCACTCAGCCAGCTTTCCTGTGGTTCTGGGTGATAGTTGTCCTGCTGTTTAGTTGTGATTTTGATGTGGTTGTGAGAGACAGCAAGTATAGGATGTTACCTGTGCCGCCATCTTGGTTCTTTCCACCATTCACTTCTCATAGGAGACAGCAAAGTATATTTTAAGCAGTCAAGATGGGACCTCAACAATGAATCAACCTGGAATGAATGTAAACCAAGTATTTAACTGTGTCTAACCTGGTCCCACTGCAGAGTACTGAGCAGTAGCAGATCTCATAGCACAGTAGCTACGGTGGAGCATGGCTGTGATGCTACCTGAGCTGTCTACGGGGCTCTGATCTGGGGTGGAGCCCTCTGAGAATGAGCCCTCAGGGAGAGTGAGCCTGGGATTAAGCAAAACCTGGGTCAGTGACTGTGTCTACTGGGAGAAGCCTCATCTTCATTAGTGGAGAGTGGATGAGCAGAAACGCTTCCTGGAGTTAGAGCTGGTGAGTAGAACTCAGGTTTAGGACTGAGTCCATCCTCCACCCCCAGGAGAAATTGGGAGCATTTTTTAAAGAAACTAAGCCCAGTGATGAGTAATGGACACATAGACTGGGAGTAGTGGAAGAAAGTAGGTCACTGTAGAGTGACCAACATGTCTCCAATTTCCCACAGCTTCCCCAGAGTTGGTGCTGAAAGCTTCATAACTCGAGAAACCTCTCAGTCCTGGGCAAACAGCTCAGCTGTCCAGAAGGCTTTTGAGCCTGATTCCCATGTTTCCTGGTGAGAGTCACAGACACAGAACTTTGCCAGCAGGAGGAGGCCCAAAGCCCTCCTGGTGGGGTGCTCACAGAGTGAGTCAGGGAGAACCAGCATGCTAGAAGTCCAAATTCCCTCCAGGCAGGGCAGGCAAGGAATGAGCAGTGACTAGCATTCAGATATTCAAAATAGAAGTTTGGCTTTGTTTTTCTGGTCAATAATAAATGAAAGCACTGAGTCCTTCCAAAATAATTAGAGGCTAATAGACACTCCATCTGGTCAATGACAGCTGAGACAACCTGGAGCAAAAGTGTGGCTTCTACTTCTTTTGAGTTTTGCATTCATACATGTGCTACCCAGGAGTCAGCCTAGTCCTCCACCTCTATTGCAGTTGGTTTTATTTGACCTGAATGAATGCCAATAATGAAGGCTGGAATTAGATTCACCTGCAATTTACCCTCAATTTGCAGCCCTTCAGCCATAAAAAGGAGTGTCTTTTTCATGTTAACTAGCCTGATTCGTGAGTGTGATTTGTTATTATAGGAAATTTAATTTCGCATGAGAATCATGATAACTATGTGGCATTTGCATACGCAGAACAAATTCCCAAAAATATTTGCATAAATTCCCTGATGTTCTTTTGACTCAACAACCTCATCATAGTAAATTGCCTTTCGAAAATTGATTTAACACATCTGCCTTGTCGAAGTGTGGCTAATATTCATCAAAAATAAGAATTAGGATAGTTAAACTATTATCCACTGGTAAGTGAACTGTCTGAGTTGCTATCCCAAATATGTATTTGTAAAAATGGAATTCCTGTCTTGGGTGATTGTCCCACTACCTAGCAGTTTCATGACTCTTCAGATCCCAAATGTTGCACAGTTCATTCCTTGATGGGTTTTAGCCACTTAACACTTTTAAGAGGGAATACTTACAAATGTGTTTAAAGTAACAGCACAGGTGCACCTGCTCTATATTTATCATGGGTACTCATGCTGATTTTTTAAATGGCACATTCATCGTTTGTACAAATGTCAGCTTCCCAGTAGTACAGCTTTGCTGGTTTTGCATTGAGATATTTTTAAAAATGAGTTATTGTGTAAAAATTAGATATTTTAAAAACCTCAAATTGTTTCATTTTGAAGGCAACTCAAGAAACTAATTATGGATTTAAGGGATTAGTTGCACTTAAATTTGGGCAGGGGCCTCTGTGGATAATCAGTGGCTATAATTAGTTATTAATTTATTTATAATTGATGGGGCTGGTTCTCTGAGTTAAGTGGGATCAGAATTTACGGAGGACTTGCTAAAACCACATAGTGCTGCGGGTCAGGACACCACACTGGGAGAAACGCTGAATTAGATGCTAATTATTAGAAGAATGTGTTTTTGAGAAGTGGTTGTTTAGCTGAAGCTACTAGTACAGGACCATTTTGATCAGTTCTGGCAAAGCCAAAGGGAGAAGGCCAGCAAGTGCTCAGGTGATGGGCAATGATGAGTTGTTGGGTAATTCTCGTCAGGGATGAGCTGGCACAGAGATGGGAGCTCTGGGCACAAGGTCTCTCTCTAAATTAAAAGTTGCGATGAGTTATGATATTTCTCTCTAGACTTTCCAAAGGGAGTGTTAAAGCCTCTTAAAACCACATACTTAATTTGTTTTGCCCTTTAAGAGAAAATAAACTTCTTTTTTCCTGATTCAGAGAGACTTTCCAGAGTGAAAAACTTTGAAGGGATTAAGCAAAAACAAAAACAAAACAAAACAATAGCACCCCAACGCAGGGACACACAACAGTATGGTGATAATCAGAGGGAAAGAGGGGTGGGGAGGTAGAAGAGGGTAGAAGGGAAAATAAATGGTGATGGAAGGAGACTTGACTTGGGGTGGTGAACACACAATACAATATACAGATGATGTATTGTAGAATTGTACACTATATAAACTTATTAACCAATGCCACTCCAATAAATTTAATAAAAACTAAAATAAATACATAAATAAGAGAGAGACTTTCCACTGTCAAGGCAAATGGGTTTTCTAATGACCTTTCAAAGGAGAGTAGTACTGTTTCCTTCTGTCAGCCTCTAGGTCACCACAGATAGAAGTACTTTTTAATCAGGTGTGTTAGTCACTGCATACCACAAGACATCTGAGACTTTTGTAGGAGAATCTCAAATTTCATCATATATATCAAGCTACAGAATTGAGGGTGGAAGGTGTCAGGAAACATTGTATTTAATCCAGGCTCTTTGCTAAGAAAAATTAAAGAGGTTGCTACTGAGGTTCTTTTTCTTTTTCTTTTTTTTTATTGGGTATCTTCTACTTCATAAGTTTTTTCTCTCCATCTTCTAAAACCATGCTAAAAATCTCCCTTGTATGATTAGCAGTTGATTCTGTAGGCCCCCTTTTCCTGGAAGCTGTTTATCCTGATAAAAGAATATCAACTGCAGTGTAAGCTCAGAGTCTTTGGAGGCAAAGTAGAAGGAGCAAATTATTATGTGATTTCAGAGGAATTGTATTTTCCCACTGCTCCCCCTTTCCACTTTCTCCCTTGGTGGAGCTAAGACTGCAAACTAGAAAGAGGGGGCTGCCCCATGGAAATAGTAGGCAGCCCCCACTGAAATCTCTTTATTTTCAGAAGGCAGGGGCCCATTGCCAAAAGAGGGTCCTTACTCTTGCTCTCCTATCTTCTAGTTCAGTTTGGCTTTTCCTTGGTCATATCTCAAAATGAACAGTGGCAGCCTGCTTTGCCCCCTGCCCATTCTACCGTAATGGTCTTGTGTAGGGAAACATATTGAAATGCCTGTTAACTGGTCCTCAGGGAGCTTCCTTCTACAGAGTTGGCCTTTTCCTGGAATGTGTTGGGCAAGTTCAAGTGTCTTCAGCACTGGGTTGTCCCAGTGAAGAATTGGCCTCAGGTTCTGCACATGACATTAGAAGGCCTCCAAGATGATGGCTCTGACTGAGACGGTTCTACTGAACAGGCCCACAATGTCTGCTGCAGAGTCTCCAGTGAATTCAACCTCTGCTTTTCTTCTCTCCTGGCACCCACCCTCACACAGAACCCAGTCCCCAAACCTGTCCCAGCCTCCTGGCCCTTCCTCCCCAGGATATGATCCATCTTCAGCAGAGAACAGTCATTTATTGTTCTGACTAATGAAGTCATAATTCTTTATTCCCTGCTCCTTGTCATTAGTATGTATGGGGAGGGGTGTGGCCACAGAATATTATGTTTAAATGGACCACACAGACTGTTGCCCAAGAGAACCCTCTTATTCTTTCTGTGTTCCATCTGAGCTTGGAGTTTCTCTAGTTTGGCCCTTATCTTCATGGTAGTTTCCTCTTGGGAATGTTTTGGGTTGTGGTTTTGTAGCTTTTGCCAATAACATTTAAGCCTTTTTTATGACTCTCAGAAATCTTCATAATTTCTAGTCCTCTTTCCTATTTTGCAGTGTCAATATAGATCAATTCTATGTGTGTGCACACACATATACCCTGCAAAATATTACATTTGAGAAGGTTGCTGGGAGATGGGTACCTCCTCAGGGCCTCCATTCATTATCTTTTGAGATGTGTGTTGGGGGTTGGGGTGGGGAGCACAGCAACACCTGGGGTCTTCCCTAACACATCACTGATGTTAATACGGAGACCAGATTTAGGGATAAGAGGAAGACTTGATGAGCAGTGATGCTAATTCATATATTCTGCCTTTCTTTGTTTTAGAAAATACAACAATACAGAGCTAGTGTTTTACTTCACCAAAACAGGTCTGAATGTTGGTATCCTTAATTAAAACAACATACATGTGATCAGATTCTGAGTACTGCCTCTCCTCCCACAACCCCCCCCCCCCACCCTCAGGGGCATTGGAGAGGATATCTTTGAAACACCTCGCTCCAGGAGGAACCTTCTTTCTCTTCCTGTGGGTTATGCACAGTGCCCACAAGTGAGACATGCAGTGTAGCAGATGACACACTCTAATCCTTGAATCCACAAATGCTTTCATGCTTAGAAAATAAAATCCATACAAGGTTTTTATGTGTTAATCCATAAATGTATAAGCCCCTCACCCAGTAGGAAATAGCCCATTTCTTGATGGGAATCCCTGACTAAAGATGAATATGAAAAAAAATATTTTTAAATAATTTTACAGCTCTCCTATGTGGCTAAGGGCATCTTCCTACTATAGGCAGCCTGAGTTTTCCCAAGGGAGACCTGGCTCCAACATGGGTAGAACCTTCTGCTCTTATTCAAAAACATCTTTCTATTCACAGTCTTGCACCCAAATAATATGGGAATGCCAACAGGAGTTCAGTGGAGTAGGTGTTGTGGGTGGTTCCGGGGAACATTTGGTTTGTTGATTGATTGTTGGTAATAGGTTAGTTTTGTTTTGTTGACCTAATAGGTCCTCAGAAATAACAAACTTCCATGTGGGAGACATTCTCCAAAAGTGCTCTAGGTAGAACTGGCAACATCTTTCTCCCTCATTTTAGTTAAAATTAGATCTTTGGGCCCCACCTTACTCCTGGACTTAACAAAATCTCCCAGCTGGGCCTGGAATCTGCCATTTATCAAGTGGCTCAGTAGTGTCTTGGGAACACTGAACTTTAAGGATCACATGATATTTTCTAGAAAGCTTTGACTATATTTTCTCCCCACCTCCAGCGTCGCATTTTCTCTTTAGTCTCCCAGTGAGGACTTTGGGAAGCCCACCCACTGAAACTGCTTATATCAAGCCACTGAGGGCCTCTAGGTTAGCTGTGGTCAAGTTTGGGGCCTGCCTTACTTGATTAATGAGTATAATTGACACTCCCTTTTTCTTGAAACACTTGTTCTGGAAAGATCCTCTCAAAGTTCTCTCACTGGCTCCTCCTTCATTTATTGGCTTAGTAGAGGCCAGATGCACAAATTCATGCACTGGTGGGGTCTAGGCAGCCCACTCTTATTGGGGCTCTGATTGCATATTACCCTTTTTATTATATAGGGTTCTTCTCCCAACTTCTAATCACTGGGTCTTTTTCTCTGCAGTATCATTCCTTCCTCAGGTGGTCTCTATTATAGTCTCATGGTTCTAAATACTACCCCTAAACTCTATGGGATCCCCAATTCCTGTCTTCCAAGCCTGTTGACTGGAGACAAATGTCCTCATCCACATCTCCTCTACCATGTGTCAAACTTATCTGCCTAAAGGATAACAATGTCAGCACCCCTTGCACAAACATGCTCCTTCTATAGTCTTTCCTCTGTCTGTAAATGTCACATTATCCAATTGTTTAGGCCCAAAGCCAATTATTATCTTCGATTCTGTTCTTTTTCCTCATTCTCACATTCAGTCCATTGGTAAAGTTTGTCACATCGACCTTCGGATCACATCCTGACTCCAACAACTTATTCTCCCTGTGCTGTCCCAAGTCCAGGTGACTATCATCTCCTCCCAATAGTCTCCGGCTGGTCTCCCAGCTTCTGTTACTACTTTGGCTCCCCCACTCCCATTCCTGCAGTTAACATTTGCCAGAGCGATCATTTTCAAACTTAAGTGAGATGTTTCACTCCTCAAATCAAATCCCACTGAGATTGCTCCCTACTTCTTTGAGAACAAAGGACGGTATACTAACAAGGACTGTGAGACCCGTCCACTCTGTCTCCTCCCCACACCCAGAGTCTGTGCTCTGGCCAAACTGGCCTCAGGCTGTCCGTGGAACTTGCCAGCACACTCTTATCTCAGTCTTCATTCTTCTCTCTGTCTAGGATGGGCCTTCCAACCCTTTAGGTCTTTCCTCAAATGTTATCTCTTCCTGCACCAGTCTATGTTAACCCACTTCTCTACTTCAGTTCCTCCTTCCCCTTCTCGCTTTAATTTTTCCACAGAACACTTTCACTTACTCATTTAGTCTCTCCTCCACAAAAATTTAACTTTCATGAAGTAGAGACTTCTGCCTGCATGGTTCATGGCTAGATACCAGGCCTAGAAGAGTGCCTGAGCATAATTGACACTCAAAATATCTGTTGAATAATTGAATTTGTCATTATTATGCTGGTCTTACTAAATTCTTAAGAGGACTGTGAATGGCAGTGGGGCTACCTATTTGGCACCTAAGTGTAGGTCTTGTGCTAGGTGCTGGGATTGCAGGCAGTTTATATCTGGGCCCTTTCAGGAACAGCAAGGAGCCTGGTTTCTCCAGAATCCCAGGGCAGCACTGGGAGAGTAATTCGAGATAAAATTAGAACGTAACTGGGCAGATTTTGAAGGACATTGATAACGGTAAGCTCAGGGGCCATGATACATTGTAGTGAGTGAAATTGGCATTCTGTGATCCAGTATTTGAATAGAAGGAATCGTGCGAAAAGTACAGTATATTGATGTGATAGAGCCATTAGTCAATTTCTGCTGTGATCCTGAGGTTTGGACTAGTCCTTGACCTTTCTTTGTGTGACCAAAATTTTCTTCTTAAAGTAGCTGGTGACCTAGTTGAGATTTCCACTTACATAAGGCTCTGTGAGCACCTCTCCATCAAAGCAGGAATCAAGGTTGAAATGAGGACTCTCCTAACCATGTCATTTTTATTCTTATGGTGACTGATCTTTTCTTTTGGTTAATATATATTATATACAATCTACTGCTATGCTGACAAATGATATGTTACTGACTGGCAGAAATTTAGGATACTTTGAAATATTTTTCATTTCTACATCAAGAAAAAAAAAACCTAAACTTAAAATAAGTTATTATTTTTTCCACCTAAATTAATTTATTCATTTGACCAATATATGCTTATCTCCCAAACTCTTATAAAAACAATATGTAAGAGCCCTGGCCCGTGTGGGTCAGTTAGTTGGGTGCTGTCCCATGCACCAAAGCTTTGCCATATTGATTCCCGGGTGGGGCACATGCCGGGGTTGCAAGTTCGAACCCTAGTTGGGGCATATATGAGAAGCAATGTTTTACACTCACATTGACATCTATCTCTCTCTCTATTTCTCACCCTCCCTCCCTCTCTCTCTAAAAATCAATTAAAAATCTTTTTTTAAAAAAACGCAATATATAAGAAAATAGTATAGGCCACTTAGAAATATATTAATCACTTCTCAAAATTTTACATTTAAAACCAAGTGTAATTCTTGTGTCTTTTCCTCAGAAGGTATCAGTAATAGCATCTTTGTCAAATTTTATAAAATTTACAATATGCTGTGCTAGGATTCATTCCATTTGTTAGAATAGAGCGCTGAATATGAGAGTACAATTTAACTTCTGCCCTTGTCCTTGCTGAGCCAGAGGAATTGAAACAAAACCAAAGGCAAACATATATTGATTATATAATTAGAATGATTTTAGGGGTTTATTCCCAACTTTGTGTTGTGGCTTTGTGTATAGCCAGAGCCCCCTAAATGAGAGTGATGGGTTCATTCTACCTCTAGTCTCTCTTTTACCCATATAGAGTCTATTGTGAGGGTGGGATGTTCTCTGCTTTACTCTAGCCTAGGGCAGTAGAAAATGTGCTAGATGGAGTCATTGTCTTAAGTGTGTCATTGTTCGATCAGGAGCAAATCATTTAACCATAATGTGAACCTTAGTTTTCTAATGTTAACCATGACTCAAAGATGTTGAGGTTCCAGTGAGAATGGACACCAAAGTGCTTTGGAAAAGATTATACTTTTGATTAAACTATGTTTATAAACTATAAACTATATTGATAAATCAATCAAGTAACATAGAGATGTTCAGTTGGCTAGTTAGTATTTAACTTTGCTTGCCATGTTATGTTTCAAAATAAATGACTACTATTTATTACTTACAGTATAGGCTCATCTGCAGCAACAAAGAGACTCCCAAAATACAGTGTTTTAAATAAGATATAGACATGTCTTTTTCATGTAAGACACAAGGAAAGATTACAGTGGGTGGCTAGTTGCTTTTTCAGATCAGTTTCACCATCCTCAACACCTACCTTCTATTTCTGGGCCCAGGGTTGTTTCCATTCCCAGCTGAGGGAAGAATGTTTAATGGGCAAGAAGCTTGTTTTTAGGTTAGAGAGACCTTGGATATTTCATGCACCATTTTTGCTCACACCTAATTGGCTTGAACTCAGCCACATGTTCACACCTAGCTCGCTGAGCAATAGAATCTCTAATTCAGGAGCCCATTGTCCAGCAGAAACTGGAGAGGATCAGGAGTTTTCTTTAAAAGAAATAAGGAAAATGTCAGTTTAGTAGTCTCTGACAAATTGAGATGTACTGTAGTAAAAAAGTTCTGCTAAACTGTGCTCACAGTTTGATTGGCATTGATTACATTGCTTTGACACCAAATAGTTGTCAATAAACCTTTTCATTGTCATGGCTATTACTGTCTATATTCTGTCACTCTTGATTGATATTAATGCAATTTTCCTATATGACAGAAGTTATAGATATGTTTTCACTCTGTGGAGTTCACTATTCATTATGTTCTCCATTATCTTCCATTTGATAGCAACCTTTGGTTATGACTTTATGCAGTGAGTCAATATTTGACAATCCATGTAACTTACATGGAATAGATAAACAACGTGCCTAAATCTTCTTCAGGATTATTATATCAAAAGAATGCTCTGATTTTGCAAAATTGTCAATAGTTATCTTTGAGATGCCCTTTCTTGTTTGTATTCATAGAATGAAAGTGGGTATACAATAATTTTGGAAAACTGCCTAAAGTGTCTATGACCATTATAACCTTTTCAATTAAAAAGTAGTACTGCCTTAGCTGGTTTGGCTTGGTGGATAGAGTGTCGGCCTGGGGAGTGAATGGTCCTAGGTTCGATTCCAGTCAAGGGCACATGCCTGGGTTGTGGGCTCGATCCCTAGTGGGGGTTATGCAGGAGGCAGCTGATCAATGATTCTCTCTCATCATTGAAGTTTCTACCTCTCTCTCCTTCTCCCTTCCTCTCGGAAATCAACTAAAAATACATATATATATATTTTTTTTCTTAAAAGTAGTACTAGAAGACCAGACTAATAGCTTTATATTTTCAGATTCTCTTCTTATGAGGCAGATTACATCCAGCTAATGAACTAATTACTTCTTCATGTATTTCACATACCTTTGTTGAGTCCTGGCAATGTTCTAAGTGCTCTTCTAGGCAGGTTTGGAAGGTACAAAAATGAAGTAAGATGCTTTGAAGAGTTGTGGCACATCCAAATGGACCTGTTTGGTTTATAGCCAGATACACAGGATTGGGCCACAAGAAGGTGGTCTGGCGTGGGAATACATATTTGGAAGTCTCTGGATATTTGGTAATTGTTGACAACCCAGTAGTCTACTGGATTTTCCCATAGAAAATGAAAGAGCACCTAGGGTTGAACCTTACTCTTGATACAAAGTGGTTGGAAGAAGGAGGAAGGAAATAAACAATGGTCCCAGAGTGACAGAAGGAGGCAGGAAACACTTTCAGAGAATACCAGAGAGGGAATGAGTGCGATTTAAAATATCAAGTTCTGCAGGAACTGATCATGAGAGATGGAGCAAGCAGTCTTCTGAGGCTTGTCATTGGTGGCTGCAATGGAGCCATTCCACTGAAGCATCTGCAGTGAGAGTCAGGGTTCAGTTGTGTCAAGAGTGAGTGGGGAAGAGGAATTAGAGATGGCTAAAGAAGAGATAGTAGCACTGAGATCAAGCTGTTAAGGCTGGAATTCCTGAATTGATTTGTTTGTTGTGTTTAACATGTCTCATTGGAGGAATTTCTGTTGGAACAGATGCCAGTCAAGAATGAGCCACCCATGTATTACCTTGCTGTATAATTTCAAACGTGGGCATGTTTTAGTTTTTTACATTCACTGTGCAGGAGTGCCTTCTTATTAAGGTGACAGAATAATTTTTGAGGGAAGCATCACTTACTGTGGTAGTCATTTCCTGAGTGTGGAAATTCCCATAGGTATGAGAGTCCTATAGATTTGAACAGCTGGCCTCCTGGTCTCCTGGCCTGAGCTGCTTTGCCCAAAGGTGAATTGGGAACCCTGCATCACTAGTGACAAGAGTGCTGACAGGGTTTCACAGGCTCTGCCCTAAATTACACTGATTATAACATGAAGAGTATTTGGAGGGATTTTAGAACTCTGCAAGCTTTGATTTAGTATTGTAGTATTTTAAACTCTACTTAAAACGAATGATACATGAAATTCTCATATCATTAGAATTCATTTATAATAGGCTTTGCTTAGAACTGACCCAGATCAGACAATAGAAAGTTTGCATTAAATAGGCTTATGTTACACGAATATGCAAGGTTCAGCATACTTATAAACCTTTAAACACTTCAATTGTTTTATACTAATCACTTGAAACATGCATTACAGAGTGAAAGGCAAATTTCCTGAAATAGATTTTCAAGATTATTCTAATTTACATAAGTTTGAGCCAAGGAACAGATGTCTTTTTAATGTTATGCCTTCCTAAAAATTTTTAAAACATCTTACATGTCATGGTGTAACTTGGTGTTCCTCCTCAATCCTAACTTGGGGGAAATGTTTTAGCAAAACACCAACAAGGGCAAGTTAAAAAAAAGTAGGGCTGAATTGTTTCAAACACCATCTTAGCTTTACAGTAATATAAAGAACTCTGTTTCATTGTGGTAGTTTACATCTTGCTATCTAAACTATAATAAAATCTTTGTGGATGACATTTTCTGGGGCTGTATTTTTCTAAATAATCACTTTTTAAATTTGTATAGTGAGCATATATTATTTTAAAATTATAGAAAGAGAAAAGTATTCTGAAGAAATTAAATACTCCCTAATATTACCATAATGTTTGCTTTATTTTCTTCTAATTTTTATGTATATTTTCAACATTGCGATAAGGTTTGTGCAATTTTGCATCTTATTTTCATGTTACAATTTGCTCTGTTTTCCATTTTTTACATGGTCTTTTCCAATTTAATATACTTTATAATTCTTCAGATTGGTAAAGTGTGCTTTCTTTTAATCATTCCCCTATTTTTGGAAGCTAAGAATTCCCATTTTTTTCATGTTGTCATAAATTTTTAAATTTCATTATCCAGATGACTCCTAGACATGGGATTTCTGGATCAAATGTACATAGATATTTTAAATTTCATGACATAAGTTACCAAATTACTTTCCCCAACTCTTACATATGTAGGCAAAACACACACTTATAGTTAAGCTTACCGATTAGCAAATCAAGTGTGGAAAATAACTTTGGTCCCTTGTACAAGTGGGTCTTGGCATCGCCCTGCTTCCCTTTTTTCTTCCTCCTCCCTCTGTCCACCACAAAAACACAGAATGTGTACTCTATATCTTTCTCCTGGGATTTTTATGTTAGTTTAATTGTATAATCATATTTACATCTTTAGATATAAAATTTGCTTAAATTCTTTTGAATCTTCCTTTTATATTATAAAGTTCATATTTTTAAAGTCCATCACTCTGGTATGATATGTGTGTACATATACACATGCACACACATATGCATATATAAATGGCATATATTTTATTTATCTCTTGAAAATTCAGTATATATATGGATATACATATACCTTTACGTTTAAAATATATGCACATACACACACTATATATATATATATATATATATATATTAGTTTTTAATTAAAATAGATGCTTTATATTCGGAATTTGTAAATATCCGAGGAAAGCTTTCTGTTGCATTGTTATATAGCAGCTACTTGATTAGGGATATTTATGAATTAAGACTCAAAGGTCTGTCTGTGTATCTCATGTCAATGGACACCTGGGTGGCCAGAAGCCATGGAGCCAGCTGTATTAGCTCCTTAATAGGAAACCCCTTTGTCTGTTTGGATACTTGCAGTGTTTTTCTTAAGGATTGTTATCCAGCTCTTGTGCCAGTGGATGTGTAGATAGTTTTCCATAAACTCTACCTGGAATGTGCTTAGCCTCTTTCATATACATAATCAAGTCTCTCTCTCTCTCTCTCTCTTCCCCCTACTCAGAAATGTTGCTTTAATTATTCCTTTGATTATTGTGTATATTCCAAATCTTGTCAAATACTCAAAAGCTATAATTGTTAGTCAAAGTATATTTTCTGCATAAGATCCATCATGTCTCTATTCATTTTCATCTTTGTCCTTTACTTAATTTACTTAGATTGTCCTCCACAGGACTGTGTATTTGTTTTCATTGCCAGTTCTATTATATTATTAGAATAAAATGTTCAACAATAGTAACTATCCTCAGTAGGGTCTTAGTGCTAAGTGACATGGGAAGTGCCTGCTGGGCAGCTCAAGGCTTGCTGAATTGACAGTCTTCATAGACAATGTGTTATAGAGAGTGAACACTGGGAACAAGGAAAACGGGAATATGGCTATATGTTTTCCTTGTTGGTGACAGCACTTTTAGTCTTCGCTAACTGACTTACACATATACAAACTGATCATACCATAGAAATGCTGGAAGGGTTAGTGAGTATTTAAGTATCTGGCCTGGGTTGGGGGATTTGATTTATCTATAGATGATAGTGAAAACTAGACTTCATCAGTGTAACAAGTTTAGTGCCAACACACCCAATCCATTGCATGCTTTTCTCTGAAGCAGCATTTCATGGTGAGGAGAGTCACCCCAGAGTAAAAGCACAATGTAGGGATCAACAAATTTTCAGCTCTGCTGTTGCAGTTGATATTTGAAATTCTTAGCTTACTCACTTCCTTACTTCATTATCTTTACAGTTTATCCTGTTGTTTTATAAAATTTAACTCTGCTGTTTATTACTTAGCATTTGTTAAGCCTTTCTGCACATTTCAGAGACCAGATCTTCCCAGCTATCCCTGAACATGTCAAAGCTCTGAGTGATACCCTCTCCTGTAAGCGAGGGTGATGTTTTTGTTTTCTTGTGCTCCAGTATTTTGTGTGGTATGAGTCAGTTGACTCATTCTGAAATGCTTCTTCCAGGCCTTCGGATCACCAATAGACAGTGTAGATTCCTCTCTCTGTCCAACTGCATTGTAGAAATCTTTCCTCCAAGCTGTCCCTTTACCCAGTGTCTTTCAGACAGTTTGGGAGCTCTGTTTCCCTGGGATGGAATCTGGCCATACCCTTTCCTCCTGCCTGTGCTTTGTTACTCTGGAATAGTGAGGCCCTGTGTAATAAATAACACCAGCATTGCGCTTCACACTCAAGTTCTTGCTATAGATGCTGTAGCTACAACATTGAATTTGCTGTGGCTGTAGTTCTGCTGTGCCACTGCCATCACCCTTTATGTTTTGTTTGAGTTAATCTTCAAATGGATGGATAAGGTGGTTCCCAATAGAATAACCCAATTTTTACTTATAGAATGGTAGGGATTTCTCATTAGTTAACAAACTTCTCTTAATTCAGGGGCCAGATAATGAAATGAGTGCACTGCTGAAGTTTTCTAGGTAGGAAAAAAATGATTTCATTTAACCCAAAGCACATCTAAGTACCATATTTTTTTTCTCTCAACCCATTTCAGTTGGAGAGGGAGAGGGAGATAGTTTGGGGAGAGGTTGGTGAGGTATAGACAATAGCCAAATAAATACTCAATTAAAATATATTAGATGTTAGAAGTAAGAGTGGAGAAAAATAAAGATAGAAAGATGGAGAATTCATAATTCTTATTTCCCATTGTTTCATGGTTTAAGCCTTGTCATCATAGTTATTTTTATGGGAAATTGGGTGAAGCTCTGTTAAATAGAAACAGCCAGTATTGTTGCTTGAAGTCGATTTTAAACCAGAATCCAGCTATGCTTACATTTAATGGTTGAAAAACGATTATTACTATTAATCTCTGGTGTGTGATATTTTATGAAAAATGCTATGCTCACTGCCTGGCAGAAACTATGATGTATGCTTGCTTAAGCTATTTTATTTAATCCTTACCACACCTCTGAAATAAGTATTATTTATCCCTCTGAAGCTGAAGAAAATAAGGCTTAGAGTGATTAAATAACTTGCCTGAGGGAACATAGCTAGCAAAAAGCCCAAACCAGGATTTGAACTGAACTTTCTTTTATTCAAAGATCGTGTTTGTAATCACTACAACTTTCCCCTTCAAGCTCTGACTGAGCTAAGCAATATGAGCAAATTAACAAATCGATTGGTTTTAATCCAAACTGTTTTCCAGAGCTTGCACATGATTTGGCCCCTGCCTATCTCTCCAACTTTATTTTAGACTACATACCCCAGGCTCTCTGCCCCAGCCCCACTGGCTTCCTTTTTGTTCCTTAGATACCACATTTTGGAGACCTTGGCATATGCTGTTTCCTTAGTTTGCAGTGTTCTCTTTCCTCTTACCCCCTCTCTTCATATGCTTGCCTCCTCCTTCTCTCCGAGGTCCTAGTTCACATATCATTTGCTCGGTCTTTTTCTGACCACTGTATACTAGTATACGGAAGCTGCTCTTCCCGTTATTTCTCCTGTTACCTGTTATTTCTGTCACAGCATGTAACCAATCTGGAATCAACCTGTTCACTTATTTCTCAGGTCTCTCCCTACAGATTATAAGCTCTCTGAGGGTGGGAACCTCCTGCTTCATGGTTATCACTGTATTTACTGATCATATATGTCAAGTTCTCTAACAGATGTGGAAAAAATTGAATGAAAACTGGATGAATGATTTTGAAACATATACATTGTTTCTACTTGAAAACAGTGCTTTAAAATTTTTTCAATGAAATGTATTTGAAAATGTCTGTGATAATTTTGAGTACTCTAATTTTTGTTTAAACTTTGACTTACTAGCATAATCACAAACTATCACAACTTCCTGCAGTAATAGATTTTTGCTTTGTTTTGGCATGCCCAATGGTCTTATTTAAATAACTTGAAAATGAATACTTTTAAATGTTTTTATTGCGTTTAGAGAGAGAAGAAGGAAGAGGGATAAAGATAGAAACATCAATGTGAGAGAAACATTGATTGGCTGCCTCCTTTATGCCCCTAGTGGTTATTGAGCCCACAACCTGAGCATGTGCCCTTGACCGGGAATCAAACCAGTGACTTGGTTCACAGGTTGATTCTCAACCACTGTGCCACACCATCCAGGTGAAAATTGATATTATTTAATAAGAATAAAACTCTTTAGCTAATCATCTGCAATAGAATAATAGTGTTACATAATCATAACAGTTTTCAGCTAGATATGGACTTAGCATACTCTCTAGTCACACTGAAATATTTTAGATTGGTAAGAAGGCTTCTCAAAAACTACATGAGTAGATCCAGGTTCAGAAACATGGAACAGGGGCCTTTCTGTGGTATTAGGTCAATCCTTATTGTGCTTCTTTCACATGCCCTCCCCATCCCATTATAGTGAATACTAGTGGCCCGGTGCATGAAATTTGTGCATGGTGGGGGGGGGGGTGGTGGGCGCGTTCCCTCAGCCCAGCCTGCACCCTCTCCAATTGGGGACTCCTTGGGGGATGTCTGACTGCCGGTTTAGGCCTGACCAGGCCTAAACTGGCAGTTGTACATCTCTCTCATAATCTGCGACCGCTGGCTCCTAACCACTTACCTGCCTGCCTTGCCTGATCACCCCTAACTGCCTCTACCTACCTGCCTGATTGCCCCTAACCCCTATGCCTGCCTGCCTGATTGCCCCTAACCTCTCTGCTTGCCTGATCTCCCCTAACTGCCTCTGCCTGCCTGCCTGATCGCCTCTAACTGCCCTTCCCTGCCGGCCTGATCTCACCCCCAACTGCCCTCCCCTGCTGGCCTGGTTGCCTCCAACTGCCCTCCCCTGCTGGCCTGATCTTGCCCAGTCTCTATCTATCTTTGTTTTTCTCAGCAGTCCTCCAGGCCTCCCTGCCTCCCAGTCTCCCTCTTTCTCTTTCCCAGCTGGGAGGGGATGGGGCCAGTGGGGGCCACTCTACCCTCTGCCTGCCCTCCCTTCCATCCAGGCCTCTTCAGGCCCTGTCTATTTTATTTCCTCCTTCTGAGAGAGGCTCCAAGAGTGAGCTGGGAGGGAGAGAAAGAAAGGGAGAAAAGGCTGTGAGCTGGTAGGCACTTCGTGTGTCTGTGTGTGTTTGCAGTTGTGAGTGATTGTGAGTGCCGGCCCCGCCTCCCCCATCCCTGTCTCCCCATCTCTGCTGCCACAAGTCCCCACCCACCAGAGCCTGCTGCGTGCACAGCCTGAGCATTAGGTCAAGCCTCTGGTCATTGTGGATGTGATGGACCCAGGGTTTTTATATATTAGGATTCTTACAGGAGCAATATATTATGTATAGTATTCAATCTAAATAAACTTGTATTTCAGAAAGAGAAGTATGAATATTAATCAAAGTTCACAGTTTATCTCAAATCCATAAGAAATGAAACAGTAACATTCATGGGTGACTTAGCACTGAAATCATTGTACACTATTCCATCTAAGGCAGCTGTTATACAGAAACATGGCCTACAGGCTAGACCCTCTGCTAGAAATCAAAAGTGTCAGATTCAGGATGAAAGAATAATCAAGCTTAACAATCTAAGCTACTACATTCAAACCTCACATTCTTATTTGGAAATCAAAAATTCTTAATCAGATTTTAATAAATTTTGAATTTTTATGAATCTGTCATATATGACAAAAGAATTCCTCATTCTTCAGAAATATTTCTTGAATATATGGTTTTATTTGTGAACATAAGTTTACCCACATTTCTAAAAAAAGATATGATTTGCCTTCATGTCTTCTTAGAAGCCAAAGATTTATTTTCTAAGATTCAAAGAAAACAAAATCAAACTACATTGTCTTATTTCTATAAGGAGATGAAGAAGGGAGGTGTGTTTCATCAATGGAAATGGTGTGTCCACTGAATGTGGTCAGTGACTGTATAAAGCATTCTAAGAAGTTAAAAAATAGTGTTGTTGCTAGGAAGTGACTCTTGTAAGACCAATACAGTGAAGACCTGTATTGTCTGTCTTATTATTCTTATAAGGCCAGCAGCAACATTAGCTTACTTAATGTTTATACAGCAGAACACAGACCTCAGTTTAGATAAATATGAAGTTTATCTTTTTTCTGTGAATTGGAGGAGTTTTCGGCTGACTCAGTAGCACTCCATTTCTCTTCGATGCTTGTTTATAGAACGATCACAGGCTATGGAGAAAATATTATTCATTCTCAAATAACTGCATGTAAGTCATTGACTCCTAGAGTCCAAGGGATTATCTTGTCAAAAATATTCCTTGTAGAGATAAAGCTTGTCTTAGAATTCTGGTGACTGTTATAATGAGGATTTATTTGCCTTTGTGTATGTATGTGCAGGAATACATGGACTCTAATAAATACATTGAGCATCTGCTAACTCAACTCGAGGAGAAACACAGAAGTCTCTGGAGGTGAGTTAAACCCATGTCCTCAACTTATAGCAGCCTCTATAGCTTTGATCTTGATCCTGGAGGCAGGGAATTGGAAAATGGTTTATTGTTCCATTTGGTGTCAAAAACATCACTGGGGACAAATATTACAAGAGGCTACCTAGATAATTCTATTCCTCTAACTAAAGTAAAGCAGCAGTGCCAAAAGTTGTCTTTGAGTCAAGGACCTGCTCAGAGCTGGAAGGATGGTAGAAATTTGGACAGATTCTGGTCAAGGTCAACTAATTAATTTGTCTAAGGCCATCTGGCAACCTTATATTGGAGCCCAAAGTTTCTGATACTTGCTTGCTTAAATACTATTAAGGTTTTTCTGTAATTAAAAGATAGGATGCTGCTTAAGATTCCTGCTTCTCTTCATATCAAAAGGGAACATTTTGAGAATGCTGTTGTATAGATACCAATGGTTTTGTTATAAGTGGCAGGTTCTGATTTGCAGTAAGGAAAGATATGTGACAATATTTGTGCAGGTAAGTTGGAAAATGATCAGTATCATGGAAGTCCTATTTTCAGTTCATGCATTCCCTGGGGCCTCTTGGGAATTGAGACTGGCTAAGGATGTTTGTGATATTATTATCTAGATCTTTAGGGTCCATTCAGTTATGCTGTTCACAGGTGCAGCTATGGAATTTAAATTCCTTTTTCTAAATTTCTGAAGCTCTTGTTGTCTGGAATAAATACACTAGTGCTCATTTATATGATGCCTGACATTGCACTGGAATTGTTTCACATAATTAGCTTTGACTCCCAATGGTCAGTATGCCCCTAACGTCATCTACTTCTTATCTCCTTGAGGCAGGGAGCAGAGCTTTCTCTCTGTTCACAGAGATGGCAGGCAAATATTTGCTAACCCTGTGGCTCTTTTATCCCACCTCATACAAATCTATCATCACTGGTCTCTGCATCAGGCTATGCTGCCCCTTCTTTATGCATCCTGTAACAAATCCCAATAACCTTGGCATTCTTCTTCCTGAAGAATTCTAGTTCTTGGGTAAAGTGCCTGACACTTTCATTTGTCCTGCTCATATATTAGTTTTCCTACTAGAGAACAGATCTATGGTTATAGTAATAATATTCTATTTCTATACACAAAAACTGCTGGCAGGATACAACAGAAGTGTATAATTTAAAAAAAAAAATTTTTATTAAGGTATTATATGAGTACATATCTTACCATTGCACCCCCCCCCATCCCTCTCCCATACATGCCCTCACCACCCAATGTTTTGCATCCGTTGGTTATTCTTATATGCATGCATATAAGTCCTTCAGTTGATCTCTTATTTCCCCCACCTCTCCCTAACCTTCCCTCTGTAATTTGACAGTCTGTTTGATGCTTTACTTCCTCTGTATCTATCTTTTTGTTCATCAGTTTATAATGTGTTTTTTATTATCCACAAATGAGTGAGATCATATGGTATTTTTCTTTCATTGACTGGCTTATTTCACTTAGCATAATGTTCTCCAATTCCATCCAGGTTGCTGAAAATGGTAAGAATTCCTTCTTTTTTATGGCAGCATAGTATTCCATTGTGTAGATGTACCATAGTTTTCTGATCCAGTCATCTGCTGACAGGCACCTAGGCTGTTTCCAAATCTTTATCTTAGCTACTGTAAATTGTGCTGCTATGAACATAGGGGTGCATATATCATTTCTGATTGGTGTTTCTAGTTTCTTAGGATATATTCCTAGGAGTGGGATTACTGGGTCAAATGGGATTTCCATTTTCAGTTTTTTTAGTAAACTCCATACTGTTCTCCAAGTGGCTGCACCAGTCTGCATTCCCACCAGCAGTGCACGAGGGTTCCTTTTTCTCCACATCCTTGCCAGCACTTATCATTTGTTGATTTGTTGATGATAGCCATTCTGACAGGTGTGACATGGTACCACATTGTTGTTTTGATTTGCATCTCTTGGATAATTAATGACTTTGAGCATGTTTTCATGTGTCTCTTCTTTTGAAAAGTTTCTATTTAGGTCCGTTGCCCATTTTTTTATTGGATCACTTATCTTCCTTTTATTAAGTTGTATAAGCTGCCTATAGATGTTGGAGATTAAACCTTTATCAGTGATAACATTTGCAAATATGTTCTCCCATACAGTGGGCTTTCTTGTTGTTTTGTTGATGGTTTCTTTTGCTGTGAAAAAGCTTTTTATTTTGTTGTAGTCCCATTTGTTTATTTTCTCTTTAGCTTCCATTGCCCTAGGGGTAGTATCAGTGAAGAAGTTCTTTTGGCATATGTCTGAGATTTTGCTGCCTGTGGATTCCTCTAGTATTTTTAGGGTTTCCCGTCTTATGTTTAAGTCCTGTATCCATTTTGAGTTTATTTTTGTGTATGGTGTAAGTTGGTGATCTAGTTTCATTTTTTTGCATGTATCTGTCCAATTTTCCCAACACAATTTATTGAAGAGACTATCTTGACTCCATTTTATGTTCATGCCTCCTTTGTCAAATATTAATTGAGCATAGTGGTTTGGGTTGATATCTGGATTCTCTATTCTATTCCATTGATCTATATGAATGTTCTTGTGCCAGTACCAGGCTGTTTTGAGAACAGTGGCCTTGTAATACAGCTTGAAATCTGGTATTGAGATCCCTCCTACTTTATTTTTCTTTCTCAGGATTGCTGTGGCTATTCAGGGTCTTTTTTTATTCCAGATGAATTTTTGGAGAGTTCTTTCTAGGTCTGTGAAATATGCCATTGGTATTTTAATGGGGAGTGCATTGAATCTATAGATTGCTTTGGGGAGTATGGACATTTTAATGATGTTGATTCTACCAATCCATGAACATGGTATGTTCTTCCATCTGTTTACATCTTCCTCTATCTCTTTTTCCAGTGTCCTGCAGTTTGCCGTGTATAGGTCTTTTACCTCCTTGGTTAAGTTTATTCCTAAGTATCTTAATTTTTTTGGTGGGATAGTAAATGGGATTGCTTTTTTAGTCTCTCTTTCTGTAAGTTCCCTATTGGTGTATAGAAATGCCATAGATTTCTTGGTGTTAATTTTGTATCCTGCTACATTACCAAATTCATTTATTATGTCTAATAATTTTTGATGGAGTCTTTAGGGTTTTCTATATACAATATTATGTCATCTGCAACTAAGGACAGCTTTACTTCTTTTCCAATTTGGATGCCTTTTATTTCTTCTTCTTGTCTAATTGCAATGGCTAATACTTCCAGTACTATGTTGAACAGGAGTGGTGAGAGTGTGCATCCCTGTCTTATTCCTGTTATTAGGGGAAATGGTTTTAATTTTTGCCCATTGAGTATGATGTTAGCTGTGGGTTTAACATATATAGCTTTTATTATGTTGAGGTATGATCCTATTCCCACCTTGTTGGGAGTTTTTATCAAGAAATGCTTTTTCTGCATCAATTGATATTACTATGTGATTTTTATCTCTCAATTTGTTTATGTGATGTATCATGTTTATTGATTTGTGGATATTGTACCATCCTTACATTCCTGGGATAAATCCTACTTGGTCATGGTGTATGATCTTTCTGATGTACTGCTGGATCCAAATTGCTAGAATTTTGTTGAGGATTTTGGCATCTAAGTTCATGAGAGATATTGGCCTGTAATTCTCTTTCATTGTGTTGTCTTTATCTGGTTTTGGTATTAGGGTGATGCTGGCTTCATAAAAGGAGCTTGGATGTGTTCCTTCCTCTTGAATTTTTTGGAGTAGTCTGAAGAGGATAGGTTTTAGTTCTTCCTTGAATGTTTGGTAAAACTTTCCTGTGAAGTCGTCTGGCCCCAGGCTTTTGTTTGCTGGAAGTTTTTTTTATGACTGCTTCAATTTCTTCCATAGTTACTGGCATATTGAGCTTTCAGATTCTTCCTGATTGAGTTTTGGAAGGTTATATTTTACTAGGAATATGTCCATTTCCTCCAGATTGTCCACTTTGTTGGAATAGAGTTGTTCGTAGTATTTTTTAACAATCCTTTGTATTTCAGCGGGATCTGTTGTTGTTTTCACCTCTTTCATTTCTGATTTTGTTTATTTGGGTCCTCTCTCTTTGCTTCTTGGTGAGCCTGGCTAGAGAGGTTCATCAATCTTGTTTATCCTTTCAAAGAACCAGCTCTTGGTTTTGTTGATCTTTTGTATTATTTCTTTGGTCTCAATGTCATTTATCTCTGCTCTGATCTTTATTATTTCCTTCCTTCTGCTTACACAGGGCTTTTCTTGTTGCTCTCTTTCTAACTCTTTGAGTTGTAGAGTTAGGTAATTTATTACCATTGTTTCTTGTTTTTTGCAGTATGCTTATAGAGCTATGAACTTCCCTCTCAAGACTGCTTTTGCAGTGTCCCATCAATTTTGGATTGTTGTGTTTTCATTATCATTTGTTGCCATGATGTTTTTTATTTCTTCCTTGATCTCTCTGGTAACCTAGTCATTGTTTAATAGTATGCTGTTTAGTCTCCATGTATTTGATTTCTTTGGATTGTTTTTATTGTAGTTGATATCCAGTTTTATGCCACTGTGGTCTGAGAAAATGCTTGATATGATTTCTATCTTCTTGAATTTGAAGAGACTTTGCCTATGTCCCAACATATCGTCTGTCTTTGAAAATGACCCATGTGCACTTGAGAAGAATGTATATTATGTGGCTTTGGGGTGAAATGTTCTGAAGATGTCAATTCCATCTGATCTAGTGAGTCATTTAGGATTGATGTTTCTTTGCTGATTTTTTGTTTAGAGGTTTTGTCCAATGATAGTGAGGTATTAAAGTCTCCTACTATGATTGTATTGCTTCAATCTCTCCTTTGATATCCTCCAAGAGTTATTTTATTTATTTGGTTGCTCCAGTATTGGGTGCATATATGTTTAACAGAGTTATTTCTTCTTGTTGGATTGCTCCCTTTAGTATTATGAAGTGGCCTTCCTTATCTCTTGTTATGTCCTTCACTGTGGGATCTAATTTGTCAGATATAAGTATTGCTACCCCAGCTTTTTTTTCATTTCCATTTGCCTGGAAAACCTTTTTCCATCCCTTCACCCTTAGTCTATGTGTGTCTCTTTTTCTGAGGAGGGATTTTGTAGACAGCAGATATATGGGTCTTGTTTTCTTATCCAATCCATTAACCTATGTCTTTTGATTGGGGCATTTAATCCATTTACATTTGAAGTTATTATTGATAGGTACTTATTTGTCGCCATTTTTATTCTTTACCCCTGTGTTCCTTCTTCACTTCCTACTTCTTTTTTTTACAGCAGACCCTTTAGCATTTCTTGCATTGCTGGTTTGGTGGTAATAAATTCCCTTAGTCCTTTTTTGTCTGTGAATCTTCTGATTTCACCTTCAATTTTGATTGATAGCCTTGCTGGGTACAGTATTCTTGGATTCAGACCCTTCCTTTGCATGACTTTGTATATTTCATTCCATTCCCTTCTTGCCTGATGAGTTTCTGTTGAGAAATCAGTTGCTAGTCTGATGGAGGTTCCTTTGTATGTAACTTTCTGTCTCTCCCTGGCTGCTTTTAAGATTCTTACTTTGTTGTTGGTGTTTGCCAATTTAATTATAATGTGCCTTGGCATTGGTCTTTTGGGGTTCATTTTGCTTGGGACTCTGTGAGCTTCTTGGATTTGTGTGGGTTTTTTCTTCCCTATATCAGGGAAGTTTTCTGTCATTATTTCTTCAACCAGGTTTTCTATTCCTTGCTCAGTTTCCTTTCCTTCTGGAACCCCTATTATGCAGATGTTGTTTTGTTTCGTGTTGTCCCAAAGTTCCCTTAGGTTCTTCTCCTGCTTTTTAATTTTTTTTTTCTAGGAGCTGCTCTACTTGGGTATTTTTTCCCATCTTGTCTTCTAGCTCACTGATGCGGTCCTCTGCTTCTTCTAGTCTACTCTTGATGCTTTCTATTGAGTTCTTTACAGCAGCAATGTCATTTTTCATTTCTTCTTGGTTCTTCTTCATTTCCTCTTGGTTCTTACTCATATTGTGCAATTTGTCTTCCATTTTTTTCAGCCACCTTAAGACCATTTCTCTGAATTCTTTCTCTGACAGGTTGCTTGCCTCTATTTCATTTACTTCCTTTTCTGGTGATGCCTGCTTTTCTTTCATATGCAGGCTGTTTCTTTGTCTCCCCATGTTCTCTCTTCTCCAGGTGTCTGGTTAGGTAGTTCTCCCTCTCCTGCATTGACTTAAAGGCACAAAATACAACACAACCAGGTACAACACACAGGGCACTGAACAGAAATGTGTTCACAATGTTAATAACCTCCAACAAAGGTGACCACCAGAGAAAGGCAAAATAGGAGAGAAATAAGAAGAGGAAAAAGAAAGAAAAAAAAAGGAGTGTCAAAATGAAATTGGCGGGGGGGGAGTAAGAGAGACAAGAAAGAGACTAAGGGAGAAAAGGGGAACAGACTATATATATATGGGGAGAAAACTCCAATAGAACAACCACTAATCCCAGCAAATGCCAGCAACAAGTACCTGGGGATTAATACAAACTACAACTCCAACTAATATCAAGCGAGGCAAGGAAAAACAGAAGCAAAAAACAAAGCAAATAAAAACAAATAAACAAAAAAAGAATACGGAAAACAATCTCACAAAAAAGCATAAAAATTTGATGTAATCAACATTCAAGCAAACAACAGCAAAAGGACAGAGAGAAAAACAATTTTTTGGATAGTTAAGACAGTGAAGAGAGAGGTGTGTATGGATTTGGAGCAGGGGGTTGGAAATTATATATATAAGTAGGGTAAAATTATAACAGGGGGTAAACAGAAACAATAGGGAAAATCTAAAGCAGGAAAGGGGTAAGATAAACAGGACACCAAAAGGGGAAAGGTTAAGAAGAGAGTGATGGCATAAAGATAGAGTTGAGATAGAGTAAAATGATGCTAAAGGAAAGATGAAAATAGAATGTAGAACACTAATCCCAAAGTAAAATAAAGAGCCAATAAAATGACACTTAAAAAAAGTAAAATAGTAGTAGTAATAATACTGATTGAAAATAAAAATGTAATAATTAAAAAGGTAAAATCAAGTGAGGAAAAAAGAAAAAAATTAGTTTCTTAAGTAAAAGATGCAAAAAATAAAAATAAAAAAGAAAGATATATATAATGTACAGTTGTGAAGGTCATTCACTTCCTCTATTGTTCTGTTTGGCACGCCTGTTTCTCAGTCCAGACAGTATTGCAGTTCCCTCATTCCACTGTTCCTCAGTGTTGTAAGCCAGTCCTGATTTTTAAGCAGGCAGTGTCTTAATTTCTCGTATTCCTTTATTTTTGATTACACAAGAGTCAATTTGTGATTCAGCCCCTGGGTGGCAGTGTTTCTGGATTGACTTCTGGATCTATTTGCCCTCTCTAGCTGTATTTAGATACTTCTTTCCCTGTGGCACTCAATACCGGTTTGTAGAGCTGCCTCAGAGTTGGCTCTCCAATGGTCACTTCCCACACTGATCCCCAGGTTCCAGAAAAACAACTTTCCCCTGCATTCTTCCAGGGTGTCCCCACCTGGGTGATCCTATGTATTGGGCTTACTAATCAAAGGCAAGGATTTGAAGAGGAAAAAGCCCAAGTGTGCAAACAATGGGTCTGCGCACAAGTCTAAGCAGCTGGCACACCTTTGAAATTCTTAGACTGTCCCTGCACATCAGATCAAAATGGGTTGCTTTTTAGAGATCCCTTCTGTTAGCAGCTCTGAGGACCCCCTTCCACATTCATGGATCACGCCAGCCCCAACAGCCATGGATTTTTCTAGGCACAGTCTTCCCTGGTCCTCCAGCTCCCACAAAACGTGCGTTTCTCTCTCCCTCTGGGACCAGAAACCTCACCTTATCCCAGGCAAAATCTGATCTTTCTGTGGTGGAATGAAGAGCTCCTTTGAATCCACGTATTTGCACCAATTGGGGACCAGTGTTCTGGGGCTCATAGCTGTTCAGTGGTTGCTGTAGTTTAGATTTTCAGGCTTCCAATAAGCTCCACTTTCCCTATCAAGATGGCGCGGTCTCCGCATCCGAGCCCGTAGCTCCGGGAGGGGACCCAGCCGCAGTGGGGGCTGCCAGGTCAGGGGAACCCCATCTAGCAGTCCCCCACCTTCTCCTGGAGTTTAGCTGTCTCTTAACTTGCCAACAAACACTCCTCCGACCCTCAGCTGTTCTTTCTTTCTGCTCCAGGACAAGGCTCGGAACATGTCTGTCTATTCCACTGCCATTTTCGAAAACCCAGAAGTGTATAATTTTTAAGTTTGCTTGCCACTAACAGGCACACCAGTTAATTTTCTGTAACTTGATGCAATAGTTGCCAGATTTGTGTTGGAGAACTATAACCTGGTGTTGATATAGTTTTCTTTTGTGAGCCAGTGTATTGAATTAATAAAATTAACAACAACAATGCAATAGTGCATTTATTATGTGCCTTTTAAATTACATTTTCCATAGATCTACTACAAAGTATATTTAAAAGACTATTTAACTAGATTGCAGCACTTTCTTTCAACTACTTGAACATTTTGTTATTTTCCAAGAGAAAAATACATAAAAATGATGAATGCCCTATGACAAAGGAAATTTACAGTTTAATTTGGGTCAATAAGTGTGTCTTATAAACATCAT
Organism: Corynorhinus townsendii; assembly: GCA_026230045.1. Taxonomy (NCBI): domain Eukaryota; kingdom Metazoa; phylum Chordata; class Mammalia; order Chiroptera; family Vespertilionidae; genus Corynorhinus; species Corynorhinus townsendii. The sequence continues at coordinate 80,343,512 of JAPDVU010000005.1, forward strand.
TGCGAAGGGGTAATGCTTTTATGGGTTTTTGAATCCAATACCTGCGTGGAAAGAATATTTTCCTGCTTTCTCAAGGTAGGTAATAAAAAACTTCTGGTCTTCTCCAACATGGTTAAGTTAAAATCCCATTTCAGGCACAGAATTAAACTAACATAAAGTAATAGCTTAGAATTTTGTGTGCAGTCGCTCCCATTTTCTCTCAGAAATGGAATTATTGCTGGTGAAGAAGCCCAGCCTTATATATAGTGGCAGAGGATCTAATAAAATGACATTTGAATAACAATAAAGGGCAATAATGGCATTTGAATAGTCAGAATAACTGCCAGTGAGAAAATGGAAATGGGTAGTATTGAAAAGAAAATGAAAACCAGTAATAGCATATTTATAGACTATTTATTGAATCATGAAATTATACTTGCTTATATTTTGCAAATAGATCTTGACTTAAAGTAATAGGCTTTATGATATTATTACAGTGTCATAACTGCAACCATAGCTGAATTGTTTTTGGTGAAGAATATGTGAATGGCAGTGAGCAGTGTGGGAAATTCTTTCAGGTTGTGATTAAATTTTTAAACTGCTTTCTTGAGTTTGGGTAGACTTTTTGGTGTGCAGAGGATCATGGGAACAGCATGTGATGAACACAAACACAACTGGAATGTCAGAAGTTAAACAAATGTTCCCATAACTCAATATAAAACTTTTCTTCTGACTTCATTATGTTTTTGAGCTATACCTGGTTCAGTTTTCATGAAGGAGGCTACTTTTCATTGCTCCTGATTCTAACTGATGGCCTTCCATTTATACTTGAGCTAAGGTATAACTTAAAAGAAAGGACAAATTCTGAATATTTAGTTCTTCCAACAATAATGATGGTCAGCATTAATTTATGGCCACAATCTTTGAGGATTGGTCAAAATCACAGTAGATACATTTTCTGTTATTGACACTTGGTAAATGATTAAAGAATTTAGACAAATGGTAGAAGATTTGGGTTCATGGCTTAAAAGCCTTTCCTTATTTTTTTGTGGAGGGGTTACTTGTCTTTCTTAGTTTCTAGTCATTTCTCATAGCATAACCAGTTGCTGTGACACAAATATATTGTTGTAATCATACTCTCAAGATAACTAGTTATTTTGGGGGTCCTGCTTAGTATTCTACCGAAATAGACCTATTAACTATCTCTGGGTTTTCAAATGATAAGGAATTTGTGTAGTCCAAAGATAGCTGTCTGGCCGTGAGAAAGTCATTTAGCTCAATTGTCTTTTTTTGACACCAACAGAAAACTTGTGTGAATTCATCTGAATACCAGGGCAGAGTCAGAACCTAGAACATAGTCTAAGATTTGAGCAGGAGTCTAGGTGTGTTTGATGTGCTCTGCCCCTTCCTGCTTGATGAAAAGGACACAACTGATGGCCCCTTGTTTACTAGTTGATGTTGAAATGTGATAATATATTTCTGCATGTTTATTTGTTTTACTGTGGAAAGTCAAGATTAGAAGGAAAGGCTCATTTGCAGTTAATGATTTTTATATCATCTGTTACTATTTCTGATTTGACTAAATATATCAGTGACTAATAAAGATTATAATAAAACAGTTGCTGAGAATGTCTTTCTCCTACATTTGAAAGAAACCTTTATCCATTTGCAGCCTCAAATTGAGGGTGTAGAACAATACAAATAGTTGGAAAATACCAATCTATTCATTAATATTTATGGTGTTAATGACTCTTTGATGTCTTGTAAGAGAAATTATGTATAAAAATGGAAATAGCATGATACTATAGCAACACAAAGAGGACTGGACTGGAGGTTTGTGATACTTGAACTCTTGTCCTGGCCCACCAAGCTGGCTGTCAGGTGACATCTGAGACTGAGTTTCCATATCTTTACAAGTAAGGTATCAATATAGCTAATATTTAAGATTACAGAGCCCTGAGACTATATGAAACATAATGTTTAGTGTTACATTTGTATAATATGTCAGACATGTAGAATCTCATCTATACTAATAATAGACAAACATGTAAATTGACCATACCTTCGCAACACCCAAAGCCAATCAGGAGTGATTATGCAAATTAACCCGACAAAGATGGAAGGCCTGTGGCAGCATGCATGCGCGCAAGCGCGGAGAGGCCGGTTGGTGGGGTGGGGTGAGATCCCTGCCTTCATCGCCTTGGGCAGCGGGCTCCAGGTGGGTGGACAGCATGCACAGGCACAGAGCAGCTGGTGGGCAGAGAGCCTCTGGGCAGGGGAGACGAGCAGGTGGAGGGAGGCCTGTACTCCCCAAATAGTGGCAGTGGCAGCCATGATCGCGCCAAGCGGAGCCTGCGGGCCAAGCTGAAGTAGCGCCTGCAGGCCATCAGTGCCGAGGAGGGGCTGCGCAAGTCCTGCCTCCTGGCCCAGAAGGTGCGCCATCGCAGGGACAGCCACTGTGGCGGGCCAGGTTGATGTCCTCCTGACTGTGCCATGGGGGTTTGTGGATCTGTGCAGCTGCAGGCCTCTGGTGTGTGCATTCTTTCCTCCCCCGCTGGCATGTGAACATCCCCCAGCCCACTGTCACCACATGCACCTGTGCACCTGCAACAGTCCCAGACCATGGTGTGCACAAGTTACCCCCTGCCCCTCCACCGCACTTCCATCAACTCCAGCATTTCTACATCCCCCACAGGATGTGTGCACGTCCCCTCCGGCATGCTCATGTCCTTTGGAGAGTGTCTGGGTGTTCTGGGTGCTGAGGGTGGGTGCCTGTGAGATGACAGTGAGAGGACTAAGTGGTGATGTCCTGTTCCCACAGAGGCCAGTGTAGCGATGAGATCAACTCCATGGGGCTAATGCAGGTGCTGAGGTGGGGACAGACACACCTGGTTGGTGCAGGCGGCCCTTGCTGAGGTGCCTTCGGTCAGCGTTTAAGATCAGGAACCCAGAAGAGGTGAGGAGTTCCATCCTCTTAGTGAAACAGTGGGATAGTTGGGACAACTGCAGAGGAGGAATGTGCACTTTGGGTGCCAGCACCCATGAGTGAAGGCTGCCCTGACTGACCTCGCTCGCTTGGGGCCTGGCACACTTCTGCTGGGCAGTGGGTGACAGGACATGCTTTTCTGAGTTAATGAGAGAAAACATTGATTCTTCTGCTGCCCTCAAAGGTGGAAAGTAGAGTGGGGAGACATGTGGAGAGTGAGTGAGGTTCCCTGTCTGGGGGTTCCAAATCCACCATTGGTTCCTTTCACCGCTGACTAAAGATATACAGGGTGTCCCACCAAAATGTATATACACTTTTAATACCTATTAATTCCAATGGATTTAAGCATGAAAAGAAAGAAACAACAATGGAGCTGTCATCTGTTAAAAGTGCAGGCACAAACCGGCAGGCAGACATTCCCCGAGGTGTCCTGGATTGGAGAGGGTGCAGGCCGGACCCAGCCCCCCATGCATTAATTTCATGCACCGGGCCTCTAGTTTTTCTGTAATACTTAAATAATGCAGCATGATCAACCTGTATTATATATATATCCTATATAATAAAAGCCTAATATATTAAGTGCCTGGTTGTCCAGGTGTCCATTCAACCAAAGCATAATATGCTAATGAATATACTAAGGCTGCTCAACTCTTTCTATGACTAGTACATTGACCATCAGTGGGCAGTCGACCAGTCACTATGATGTGCACTGACCACCAGGGGGTAGATGCTCTGACTGGTAGGTTAGCTTGCTGCTGAGGTCCAGCCAATTGGGACTGAGTAAGAGGGGCCAGACAAGCCCTGGAGCCCTCCTGTGGTCCCTCCCCAGGCTGGCCAACCTCCCATGTCCCTCCCCAGCCCCGATTGTGCACTAGTGGGGTCCCTTGGCCTGGCCTGCACCCTCTTACAACCTGGGACCCCCTCAGGGGATGTTAGAGCCAGTTTTGGCCCAATCCCACAGGCCAGGCTGAGGGGCCCCACTGGTGCACGAATTCATGCACTGGGCCTCTAGTATATATATCATAGAAAATTTTAAGAATATTAGTAGAAATTATTAATATGACAGAAATACCTAACAGTTTGCCAGTAACCCAGCCAGATAATGTCAAAATGTTCATTTCAGATTTTCCTAGCTCAAATTGGAGACAGTGTTATCAATAGCCTGTAAATAAATAAAGTAGGTCTGCGTAAGCAAAATTAAGTGACAATATCTGGTAAATGCCGAGTGGCAACTGCCAGCCAACAGAGACCAGATCACCAAAGTGGCATTGGAACAGGCTCTGTGTAGGCTAGGGCTTCTCAGTTGAGATACTATTGACATTTGGGGCCAGGACATGATTTACCATGGGGGAGGCGGACGCAGGGGGGTTATCCTGTCCATTGCAAGATGTTTAGTATAATTTCCAGCTTCAACCCACTACATGCCAGTAACACCTCCTCATTGTGACAACCAGAAAGAAATTCCCCAGATATTTTCCCTATGTTCTCTACAGGTCAGAATCCTCTGTCCTCCCCTTTGAGAACCAGTGATCTAAATCACTGATGCAAGCACTTTCCCAAGCACATGCCCAGAAATACTAATACCCTTTTTAGGGCCACTGTTTTAAGTGTTTTAAAAACAATAAATGCATTCTGTGGTCACTTTTAAACATACCAGGTAAAACCAAGCTTTAAAATTGTTTTAATTGCAGAACTTTTCAGAGCCAGTTATATTGCTAACATGTGCTGTATACATCAAATACAGGATATAAAATATAATTTTGGCTTCTTAAAACAAACTCAGTCATATCTTTCTTGAAGTATCTACTTTGACTGAGGTTCCAGGAAACACATTTTGGGAAGTGGTGATCTGGCCAGTTTGATAGCCAAATATAAACATGGCTGTACCCCCTCCTTCCCATTACTTCATTGGCCTGGGATGGGTAACTAGTGGTAACTAGTAAAAAACAGTTAGTGCTGTGGGAAGTCTGGGTTGTTGGTAAAAGAGGGAAATAAGTGTCTGGGGAAGCCAACCCCAAGTTCTTCACCATTTTCTTGAAGGGTTGCCAAAGCCTCGATACCAAATTCCAATAATCTGAAGAACACTTGATTAGAAGCTATGTTTGCCCTGGTGATGCACTGAACTCCTCCTTTCCCAGGAGGAGAAATGATGGTTTCCACGTGACCAAGGGGAGGGCAACCCTTCATCAAAAAGCATCTATAGATCTCTGGTTAGATTAAGACTCCCTAAGACCTATCCCTTCTAACAATAAAATTTTGATTTTAATGTATCCAAAATTCTTAAAAATAGACTTTTTCTTTGTGGCTTATGTGTGATTCTTATTCTAAGGAAAGAGAGGGGGAAAATGGGCAAAAACTTTTTGTTGATTTTCATCATGATAGAAAATATTGCTTATCTAAGTAGAGTGAACATTGAAATAAAATGGTCTACATTCCAAATATTCATTCATGTATGCCCTATTTTGATATATTTATATATGTGGGGGGATAGATAATTGGCACCACTGCCTACAGTTCATTTCAGCTCTAATCTTAATTTCCATAAAATGTGAGTGATATTAAAATTACTTACTGAGACACTGAATGCTATTTTATCCCCAAGAAAAGAAAGTTCTTTGCTACTGTTACCTAGAAATTTTCTTGCCTTTGTAAAACAGAGATAAGAAGAAAAAAGCACATGTGCCCCAAGAAGTCAAGCCCAGAGCCTCTAGGAGATTTACCTTCTATGCATCTTGAATCTCAGAATCATATTATCCAGACATCTTAAGAATTAGCATGTCTCTATCCTCATGGGGTTAATTTATGTAGAAGGAGATGCCAAGTATTAAACAGGTTGCCTTTGCTGTAATCATAGACTTCCACTGGGAGATCTTAATTGGCAACAAGTAAAATTGCTCTGTATGAATTCTTAATGGTGGACACCACATAAAATAAGAACTGTGATTTGCTTTTTAAATTCCCTTCCAGAGAAAAAGAGGCTATCTCTGGGGGCCAGAATGTATGGCAAACAAGGAACAAGCTCAGTGCTCTGCAAGAGCAATAAAAGCTCTGAAAGCAAAACCCCATGCTATGCCAGCTCAGTAACAGCACGTGGTTTCCCATATCTGCAGCCCTGTCTCACTCCACTGCGGTCAAAGGTCAAAGGAGGCCATGGCTAGCAAGCTTTACATTATCTTCCTCTCTTCTCAACTCTGGGGCTGAATTTCTAAATCATAGCTAGATTCCTGGGCAAGTGTAAGCACAAGGGGCCACCCTGGAAACCCATCAATGTCAATTCTCAGTTACCCACTAGGGGTTGCTTCAGAGATGCAGCCAGTCCCAGACCCCTGCCAAGATAAGAATCTTGCCTCTAAGTCACGCCCTCTGCCCAGCACCAGGCAGAATAAATCAGGGCTCTGGAAATTGGGTATTGCCTCATGCTTCAACGGTTATGTCATCCGTGGGCAGTGGTGGGGATACTTATTATAGATCAATGGTGCCACTTTATAGGAGCAAAGCAGCATTGAGGCAGCTTCTCAGATATGGAGCCCTGATGGAATAGCATCACTGTCTTTAAGGTGACTTGTTCAGCAACAGAAGGGGTTTGTAGGTGTCTGGATTGACTGAACCAGAAGATCACCCAGGTTCATATTTCACCTTGTACTTTAGGATTGATCGTCATAGTTTATTTACATGACCTGTCTGATATGCTTATTATTTTTTTTTTAGTTAAATTTAAATTCTTTATTGTTTAAAGTATTACATACTTATGGCTTGTTGATCTTCTTAGGAGGTTGCCTAGTGTTTGAAACCAGAACCTCTGGGACAAGGGGACACCAAAAATGCCAGACTGAAACTCTACAGGAACATTATATACACAATCTCCTGTTTCTTAAAAAAATCCATCCAACCTTATTTTTTTTTTAAAGGGGACTGCTAATCCAACAGAGAATGTATGCTTAGATCCTAACCTCGTAAATAATAGACTATTTAAAATCATGTTGTATTTTGTCTTCTTCACTCCAAATTTTGTTTGCCAAAAAAAATGAACATGCATTTATCCATAAAACACATTTTTTGGAGACTGTCCTTCAAAAGCCCAAAGGTTTCCCCAAGAAGTTGGTGTTTAATCCAAGTAGGAACAGCTCTGGAGGACTGAGGGCAGATGAATAATTGATTGGTGAATAGATTTAATTTGAACTGCCTTGAAGACTTTTAGTGTATATACATAAGATGATGAGAAATGCAGTTCTGGAGCTCTTTATAATTCATATGTAAACCACAGTATAGATAGAGGCATTAGGTTAGCCTACAAAGATGTAAAATTGACCTCTAACATAACTGGGGAAATAGACCCACTTTAAAGATGGATTTACTGCAGCCAAGGGCAAGTTGAGTTGAATAATATTGTGCAAGTGGCTCCATAGATGATTTGAAAGTCATTCTACTTGTAGTTTAAACAGGTTTGCATTCTTCAAGCAACCCTCTCAAAGTACCAAAAATTTTTCAACATCAATAGGATTTGGGAGTCACCCAGAGAAATTTACCACTATTTAATCTAAAAGCATTTGGCTTGAAATATGTTTGTTATTTTTAGATCCAAGCTTATCTTAATATGATGGCCAGGAACCTAATGTGATTTATTTACCTGAAATTAAAATAAAGGGCCTCAAGCAAAAGGCATTTTGCAGATTTATTCGGGGCAATAAAGATCACAAATATTCCCTACTAAATTGAAAGGAGTAAAGTCCAGCAGGCAATCATATAAATGACCCACTCAGCGGAGATGCGCATGTTCAGGCTGAAGTGCACCCACAGTAGGAAGGACACAGTGTCTTTATTTTTTATTTTTCCTTCTGGAAGGAGGAATGAACTGAGTAATTGACCATGGCCTTCTATTTAATTTTAATTTTAATTTTAATGGAAAAACTCCACACTAACTTGTTAGGCATGAGAATCCTTGTGATTTTCTTTAGGGGATTGATTTTAGAATTTAACTCTACATATATCCTACATAGGTAACTCTGGAGCTAAAAGGAGTAATATTTTTTGTCTTATTCCCTACCATTGTTTTAACTTTAATATTCAGAGGCCTGGGAGGGAGTTCTAGGACCCCCCCCCCCCTTCACCCCTCACTTCAGCTCTGGGGATGGGTGTTTGGGCCTCTGAGGGGAGGAAATGAAAAATGGACCTCCCCCCTCAGAGGCTTTAGTTATGGCAGATTGTATACTTCTGTCTTACAAATTAGGCCTCATGAATAATCCCACAAAGAAGTAAGGGTGGGAAGGTGCCTGAATCAAAGAATCGGGAATAGGTTGGCAAAACTATAAAGTAGAAAGCACCTGTTAGATATCTCACAGCAGAGAAAACTTCTAAGAATGTGACCCTCAGTCGCAGGGTTGATTGAGGTTGGCAACCTGTGGCTGGTTTCATGGCCTAGAAACCCTCAGTAATTTGCTTTACTGGAAACTGACTTACTTACTGTTCAGGGTTCACTCCCTACTGAACACTCACTGATGAAGAATTGTATATGTACTCTCTATGGAGCTAATACAAGATTTTTCACCAGATGTAAAAGTCTGCATGAGAGAGGAAGTAAAGCCACCGTAGTTCTCAACGCTGCACCACTAACCGCTTTACCATCCATCTACTCACTTAGATCTGGTGGTGCTCCGGTTCTTGCCTCCTCTCCCCTCCCCAATTTGGATGACACTTCAGCAAAATACCCTCAACACGTGCCCAACAGTGGCTCTATTCTTACCCTCAGTGACCTCTATATCAATTCTAAACACGTAGCTCTCAATCCCACCCTGTCTTGTTTTCCAATTATCTCATGCGGGTCAGTCTTGTACCCTTAAGATCTTTGATCTATAGTGCCAACTCCTCTCATTCCTCATATCTCTCAAAGTGCTTAGCATAAGACCTAAAACTTTAGAATAAAACTTTGCTGATCTTGAAAGCATGGAGACAATTGGAAGTATGTTCTAGTCATCTTTGAACCTAAGAGACTTGTCTCGGTGGCATGCAAATACCTAATGGGATTCACAATTTCAAGATAGTTACTCTTAGGAAGTTAAAGATGGGACATTTAATGAAAATGCTGTTAATGATGTGCAAAGCCTGGAAGAATGCTTGCTTCACTGTACTTGTTTATGCTGCTTTCAAAAGTCAATCATAAAGAAGTTTTAAGGCAAGTCAGGTCTGCATGACGGCTCATTGCACATCATAGGAAAGGCTCTGACCAGTAACAGCTGTAGATTTCTGCCTCCAATTTTACTGGACTTATCTACCAATTGTATCTTGAGCTTCAAACAGCCTTATCAATAGAAGCAATAAAAAAAACAAACCCGAATCAGTTATAATTTTGAAAGAAAGGAATTAAGAGGAGATTGTGATAAGTGAAAATATACAGTATAAATAAGTAGTAAATCCATGATAAAAATCAAAGGCTAAACTAGTAAGTGTTTTTTTGTTTTGTTTTGTTTGTTTTTGTGTGGTTTTTTTTTTTTACCTTGGATAAAGTGAGTTAAAGAAAAATTATAGACACATAGATCATGTTCCCTTTAAAAACCTAACCAGGCCCTACCTGTTTTGGCTCAGTGGATAGAGCATTGGCCTGCAGACTGAAGGGCCCTGGGTTCGATTCCAGTCAAGGGCACATACCTTGGTGCGGGCTCAGCCTGGGAGGGAACCAATCGATGTGTCTCTCTCACATAGATGTTTCTCTCTTTGTGTCTCTCCCCCTCCTTTCCACTCTCTCTAAAAATCAATGGAAAAATATCCTTGGGTGAGGATTAACAAAATAAATAAAATGTCGAAAGTAAATAAATAAAAAATAAAAACTGAAAGTCTAGAGAGGGGGTACTTACAGAGACAGCCTTGAGAATTTTGACATACACTTAAAGTCAGGAGGGAGTTCAAAGTAAAGTTAAATGTGTAAAAAGAGAACAGCAACTATAAGTAAATTATCATTTTATTAGATAAGTGCTTTAGGTAACCTAACTATCAAAAGGGTTTCTTTCTATCTCCTAAAGTCTTACTGGTATCCATTCCAGTCCAGGTGGGGCTGCTCTTTGTTGGCACACAGCACAATCAGAGTCTCTGTTCCAATTGCTTGCTGTGTTGTATTGTTGCTAAATGTTGAAAACATTCCTGGCTTATTCTCTGCAACGTGGAGTTCGGGTCCTGATTCTGCTACTTACTGTGTAGTCCTGTGAAGGTCATGTAGGCATTCTGGGCCTCTGCTTCCCATTGGCGATGGAACCGGATAGAAGTGAGTGAGTTCAGCAGTTCTCTCATTAGTTAACAATCAATGACTCTTACCTGTTATCTTGAAGGGATAGTTGAAAGGTTGGATGATGAAGCCAGAAGAGAAGTGATAGATACATGGAATTACTGAGAGCTGAAAGTGACAATTTTCCTTCTTGAAAGAAGGCAGAAAATTATTTTTATGAACCTAGTTCTCTTTAAGCTGTAACTCTTGGGCTGTGTCTTGGCACCGAACCTTCTGGAGGTAATAAAACAGCATGCTGGCAGATCAGGGCACCAGAGCAGGGCAGCATCTGTGACCACTTTCAAAAGATTTTCCAGGAAACTATTCTATTGAATAATGTTTAACTTTCCACAGAAGCTATGAGCACAGCACAATGCAAAAAAAAAAAAAAGGAAGAAAAAAGTCAATTGCACTGTATCAAAAAAAAAGTAGCTCTGTGGTTATGGTCCCTATTAAGGGTAATTGCGTTGTCTTATGATGTTTTTTTAGTATTCCCTGGAGATTCACGAATTCAATGGCTAATTAAAAGTCAGAATGTGTATTTGCCTGGACTTGTTCATTATCTTATCTAATTGATTTTCCTGTATCTCTGCTCTGGAAATAAAGATATGAATGGGGTTAGTTACAAAGGCTCAAAAACAGAATCTTCAGACCAGACACACAATTTAGGGCCTTTGGGGCCATTTGTTACCAAGATCATGAAAGTTAAAATGTACCACAAGTTGCATTTATCCAATGATACCTCTTTCACCAGTCTGCCTACAATTCTCATGCTTGAAATAAAGGAAATTAGTGCCCAGAAAAATCACCCATGAGATCTGTACTTGCCACTTGAGGAGAGTCCTGGTGTTCCTCTCAGCTCCTGTAGTATCCTATCAAGGATTAGTTTGCCAAGTTAGATACCTGTGGAAATCTGAGTTCTAGAAATTTCTTAGCAAAGTCAAGCATGTTTATAATAGAATAAAGGAGTCCTATTAGAAATGTAAAATTACAAATCTAAATATTTCTATTTTTAGCCACAAATGTCCCTACCAACCCTAATCTTTTTTATTACTCATTATTCCTATATACACCCCCCCTCCTTGTTCAGGTCTCCATTCTAGACAGGCCTACCCAACCATTTAAGGTAAAGCTTAGATCCTCCTCATGTTCATATCCTTAGCTTGGTTCCTCAGCCCACCTGAGCTCCATTCTGCCCACTCCCTTCCCTTCCAAACTTGAGACTTATACTACATATGTACACATATGTAGTGATTTACATCTTGTGAAAACTCCAAAATTATCCCATGTACCTTAATTTTGACTCTACAAATATTGTCAGCACCTGACCTTCCACTTATGTTCTCTATAAAATGTTGATAGCATAGGGTTGAACATAATTGGTGTTCAGCTGACATTGACTGATTTTCCTGAACAGTTCTATGTGGAACTCTTGCTGATAATGCTGTATCAAGCATATTTATTTCATATGTCTATTAATGACATTACAAACTAGGAAGTGTCCAGAGAGCCAGTGACTAAAATGGAATGAGGTGCTGAATACTAAGTTAATAATGGTGGGAGGAATTGGAGATGTTTAATTTGACAAATAGAAAAATAAGAGGTAGACCTGATAACTGTTTTTAAAATGCAATGAGTTGTCCTGTGGAAAAGCATTAGCACCAACCTGTGATATTCATGAAGGAAGAACTGGTATAGCAGTTGTCTACATTTGAACCTGAGAGAAGCAACTGGGCACCAGAAAGATACACATATCACCCTCTCATGTGGAGAAGGCTGTTCTTGAGATAGTGAACTCTATACAAGTGTCAAAGCAAAACCAACATGACTATCTTTCAGATGTCATATGGAATGGATCCTTACAGTGGATAGGAAGAATCCAGATATCGCTCATGTCGGATGACTCACCATCTGGCTTTCACTCTCTGGCCCTAATGCTGCTCTACTTATTTAATTTTTTTTATTAATTTCAGAGAGGAAGGGAGAGGGAGAGAGAGATAGAAACATCAATGATGAAAGAGAATCATTGATCTGCTGCCTCCTGCACACACCCTACTGGGGATCAAGTCCGCAACCCAGGTATGTGTCCTGACCGGGAATTGAACCATGATCTTCTAGTTCATAGGCACACACTCAACCACTGAGCCAGACCAGCTGGGCCACTGCTCTATTTTTAATGGCCATTTTCTCCTCTGTGTACCATCCTTTTTAAATAGTTGAAGTCAGTTTTAGCTTTGTTTTGGTTTTCACTTTTTTAAAGGAGGCAATGTAGGTCCTTCCATTGTTCCACAGACAACTATTTTTCAGACCTCATTAATAATGGCCACCTACTAGAGCTATTTTACTTTGTCAATTTTCTTTTTAACACGTGGGCTCTAATATAAAAATAATATACTTTATTATGGCCAGATTACAAGTATAGTTTCAGTCATCCTTTGAGAGAGGGCTGTTATTCTATCTTTATGATTTTTCCCCTAGTGGTACTAATTGTTAATAACCTTTAGGCAAAATAGCTAAAATTTCAGCATTATGTCATGCATATCTAGTTACTCTCTTGTGGACTCAGGAATATAAATCATTATTTCAAGAAAGAACAAGGTATGTTTTAAATTTAGAATATCTGTTCTCTTTTTTCCTACTGCTCCTTTATTCCATGCTTTTTTTTAATTGCCTTGTCCAGTTTCACATCTTTTTTCCCAATCCAACAGCTTTATTTATGGTGAAGAGGTCAGAGCAGCATTAATCATTAGAAGTGAATTAGGTTATTCCTGACCTAGGTAGAACTTTTATTGGACACTTACTCTGACCTGCAGAAGGGAGAAGAGAACCAGCTTCAGATTATCAGTGAAATGGACAGTTATTAATTTGACATTTACATTCCAAGGTTAAGGGATGTTGGGAAGGATTAATGTTAGAAGAAACAAAGCTTCTGAGAAAATATTTACCTAGAACACAGCCAATGTGGAAGGCACTATTGGATGTTCTGTTGAAGAGAGGAGTTAAAGTTGGGTTTTGCCAATGTTCATCATCATTCACATTTAGATTTTTTTTTCAATTTCAGCTTTATTGTGACAGTGGGGTGTACATTTTACAAAAGAAGATACTGCTTTTCAAACCTATTATGCTAGGAGTTTCAGAGATTTTTATTTTGGAAATCCAATCTACTGCTCCTTCTTTGTGCTTCCTCCCCCAACCCATATATCTGAGAGGCTTATTTCTAGCCCATTTATTACATTAGCAGGCAAGTTTATTTTTCTGGCTTGATGCTAAAGCATTGTTATAGAAGTACCACTTTCAGGAAGTTCTAAAGTAGAACCATTATCTTCCTCCTCATAATTTTAAAGTCAACATTTGAAAATCACTTTCAGTTTTGGATAACAGCTGAAAAATGATTGAGGGAAGCTTGCATTCATCTTTGTCACATTGGTGAAGGTCTTGCAATAAATACATTGGAGATTATTTTTCCTGTCAAATGCTGCTAGACATTGTAATAAATTAATTATCTGGGTTGTTGTCAGATGGATGTCCGAGTATTGTCCTAGAGAAGGTATGAGCTGTGATCCGGCAAGGGGTAAAAGCTGACTCACTTGTCTAATGCCGGTGCTCTTGTTCCAGCATTAAGAAGGGTTCAGCAATCTGGAGAAAGGCTGTGTGTAGATTAAGTAGGACTCCAGAGATGAAAGATAATTTTGAAAGGCATTGGGTGTCAGAGGAGCTTTAGCTAAAGGAGCTAAGTTCTCCTTGTCTCAGGACCCCTTGCTTTTTTATTAACACAATTTGTTCTAAGGCAAGGTGGAGATAATACACTTCAAAGGGTAGGGTTTCATACAGAAGCATTGTCAGATTGGAGAACAGCTGTTCAGGTGTTTGGCTAACAAGAGGCAATAGCATGTAGATTAAGATGCCCTGAGGTGTCTGGCAGCAAATAACCATCCTATTCAGGTTTTGGGGAAATGCCTTTAGCCACTCCAACAGGTGACAACATATGTGACTCAGCCATTGTTGAGCCCCCCAAGTTCCGTCAACCTTTGATGAAACTCTTGCAATTATGACATGCTGGAACTGGCTTCCAGCACTTGTCAGCAGGAAAAAGTCTGGGGAGTCAGTTAGGGTGGCTTGAGAAGATCACTCTGGAAATGAGATACATGATAGCGGGCTTCTGACAACCTATGAGATCTTTTTTTCCCCAAGGAATGTCCAAGTCAACCCATATTCTATAGTGGGTTAGAGATGTGAGTGCTCTAGATATAGGAATAGTATAAGGCCATGCTATCATAGAGTGTGAAGAGATTTTTTAAATTGCTGCATGGCCCTTTGCATATATTTATGGGAAAGCCACAAAAAGGTCAGAGGTTCAGTATGTCTGGAAGGTTTCCTGCTTCTCACTTGAGCAAACTAAAGAAAGTGTGGATTAATCCTTATAAAAACTTTCTCATGGGATTTCCAAGAGTTGATTCCTCATGTAAAGTTAGAATGTGGAAGCATCCCTCTTATTTCTGTTTGGGAACAAGAAAACTTAGATATCACTGTCTGGATTAATTTATAGTCAAAGATTGGCTCCTTCCAGGTCCATCTTCTGTTCACAAACCCAGAGACCTAGCAGTTTCTCATGACATCCAAAATGCAGCATGTGGATGGACACTTTTCCACACGACAGTAAGAATTGTCATGGAGCATCCTGGCCCCAGGCCATCTCTCTCTTGGCAGAGTTGGCAAAGCTGGGCCTCTTTGATGTTAACTTCAAACATTCATAACATGACCCAAACGTAGCATGTTTTCTTACTAACTGGGATGGGCCTGTGATTAATTTATATAAGCCATTTAAAATTTATTTGTATTTCTAACTTTTCCCACTTCTTGTGGGGTAATAAGTTCCATAAACATAACCCCTACTTTGTGGAATAGGGTTAACTTTTATTTGGCCTAAACACACACAGGCTTCAAGTGGTGACCCCTTCAATTAGACATTTTAGGGTTCAATGAGTAAATCCATGTTTATTCATACTTTTTATAAGCTTGTAGACACAAGTCACTGCATCTGACAACAACACTCACAGAACGTGGATTTATTTTTGTTTTCTTAATTATTTTATTTTTATTTAGAATTTTAAAAAATTTCCTTCCCCTTTGGCATCCTCTTTGGCTTGTTCTCTGTATCTATGGGTCTATTTCTGTTTGATTTGTTTATTCCTTTGTTTTGTGTGTTGTTTTTTAGATTTCACACATAAGTAAAATCATACAGTATTTGACTTTCTCTATTTGACTTATTATTTGCACAATACCCTCTAGGTCAGTGGTCGGCAAACTGCGGCTCGCGAGCCACATGCAGCTCGCAAGCCGTGGTTTGCCGCTCTGTTGACTAATGAGTTTGCCAACCACTGCTCTAGGTCATTCTATGTTGTTGCAAATAGCAATATTTCCTTTGCTTTTTATTGCTGACTAATATTCCATGGTTCCTTTATCCACTTACATCTTAATAGACACCTAGGTTAATGTAAATAATGTTGTGATGAGCATAGCGATACGTATCTCTATTTGAATTAGTGATTTTGTTTTCTTCGGATAAATAACCAGAAGTGGAATTGCTGGGTCTTATGGTAGTTCTATTTTTAGTTATTTGAAGAAACTCCATACTGTTTCTATAGTTGCAGAACCCGTTTGCAATCCCAGCAGCAGTACATGGGGGTTCCCCTTTCTCTACATCCTTGCCAATACTTGTTTGGTTTATTGATGATAGTCATTCTGGCAGGTGTGAGGTGATATCTCATTGTGGTTTTAATTTGCATTTTTTCTAAGGATCAGTAATGTTGAGAATTTTTTCATATCTGTTGGCCATCTGTATGTCTTCCTGGGAGAAATTTTTATTCAGAGCCTCTGCCATTTTTTAACTAGAATGATTTTTTTAGGGGGTTAAGTTGTGTGAATTTCTTATATACTTTGGATATTAAATCTTTATCTGGTATATCTTTTTAAAATATGCTTTTATTTATTTTTTAGAGAGAGAGAGAAGGGAGAGAGAGAGAGAGAAACATAGATGAGAAAGAGAAAGAGAAATATCAGTCCTACACGTCTCCTTCTGGGATCGAACCCATATGTGCAAGGATCAATTCCTGGGCATGTGCATGGGAATTGAACCAGCAACCTCTTGGTACATGGGATGATGCTCAACCAACTGAGCTACACTGGCCAGGGCTCAGATAAGTCTTTTGCAAATATCTTCTCCCATTCAGTAGGTTGTCTTTTAGTTTTATGGATGGTTTCCTTCACTGTGAAAAAAACTTATTATTATGATGTAGTCCCATTCATTTAGTTTTTCTCTTGTTGCCCTTGCCTGAGGAGGCATACCCAAAACAAATAGCTAAGACCAATTTAAAAGAGTTTATTGTCTATGTTTTTATCTAGAAATTTTATGGTGTCAGGTCATACATTTAAGTCTTCAATCCATTTTGAGTTTATTTTCGTATATGGTTTAAGGAAATGGTCCTATTTCATTTTTTTGTATATATCTGTCCAATTTTCCCAGCATCACTTATTGAAGACACTGTCTTTATCTCATTGTATATTCTTGCCTTCTTTGTCATAGCTTAGTTGACCATATAAGCAAGGATTTATTTCTGGGCTCTCTATTTTATTTCATTGATGTATATATCTATTTTCACACCACTACCATACCATTTTGATTATTTTAGCTTTTTTGTATAGCCAATGAAATATTGAGAAAGAAGAAATTGGGTAGTATTATACTCCCTGATGTTTTAAAGCAACATATGATTTCATTATTAAGATAGAGGTTCTAGTCTAGTCCACTCTGTAACTGGGTAAGTCATTTGGACACTTGACCCCTTTATCAGAAAAGCAGAAATTTGGGCTGAAATTTCTTTTCTAGCTCTAATGATCTTTTGAGTCAGTGATAATCTAGGAAAATGTATTGTGATTAATAGTTTGGAGGGAGAATAGCAAGAAGTTTTATAAATATAGACAAGTGTGGAGTGAGACCTTCTAACATATGCTGCTAAATTATTATTTGTGGGTGGGGAAAAAAAGACAAGCTCCTTTTTCTTTTTAAAGCTTATTTCTTCTCTATCTTCTCCAAAAGCATTCCCTTATCTATTGTGAAAATGGAGCTGTCATCTGTCTCCCTGGTTAACCAGTAAGCTCCTGGCAGAGAAAATCAGGTCTGCTTATTTCGTCACCTGGTGCCAACAATCTAGAACTGATTGAATTAGTATGGATATGTGTGTGTGGTCATTGTGGTCATGGATGGTCATGAGTAAAAGGTCATGAGTAAAAGGTCATGGATTCAGAGCACTTGCACGGGTGCCAGAGCTGAGGCAATAGAAGCTCTGATAGGAATGAACAATCCCATCAGACCAGCACTTGCTATGTTTCTGTGGATCCTGGACTCTGGGTCTTGGTTCATTTTTTCTTGTTCCATTCCTTTTCTTTCATTGTCACCTCTGCCTTTTCTAGCAGCAGTCTTCTACTTCAACTCTCATAGTTAGCCTGATGGGAGCCTTGTAACCCATATATTAGAAGGGATTCATTTATGTACTGTATTATCAAATGTATATCCTATATACTAGCCCTACCCACATGCTCCACTCACTGTGTTTAAGTTGTATGTTCACATCCTTTGACCTGCATATTTCATGAGACCTATTATCAGTTTTGGTGTCTTTATCTACCTGGTTCTCCATCTTCTGTTAAACTAAAGTATTACCCCACTAGTGGCTTGTCTTGTGCCTCCTGAATCAATATTAGTTAAAAGGAAGGCCATGCATTTTGATCTCTTTCAGTTGGTCATGGGCCTTTACTCAAGAATATTTCTCATTGACATCCCTGGGCCTAAGACAGCATTCCTGGCTGTCCACCTTTCTGTTATTGTCTCTGAAAATCAGTGTGGGAAATACAAAGCTTGAAATGAAATAGCGGTAATACTTGACTATATGGCAACACTCTTCTAAACACTTTACAATAATTCATTTAATCTTTACACTGCTATGAGCTTTAGTATTTTAAAAGTCATTTTATAGAGGAGGAAAGTAAAGCACAGACAGTTGACTAATCCAGGCTGATGGTTAGGTTTTTAATTGTTAGCCTAGACATTTAGTGACTTGTTAGTAAATATTTCCTTGTGGTTGGGAGGGGTCATGTATCTCATTCTAGCTAATAACTGGTTAGCAGAATGACATTCAAGTTAAAGCACGTAATTGTGGATATACAACCCTCCAATATGCTCTTTTGTCTTGGCATGGTAACCAGGAGTGCTCAAGATAATGGTTTACCTAAAGCAAGAGTTATAGCATGACTACCATGAGCCGAGGCCCTGCCAACATATGGTGTAAAGAAGAGATAAGCTTTTTTTGGCAAATCACAGATATCTAGGGGTGGTTTATTGCCATAGCATAAACTATCCCTAGATATAGGCTAAAATAATATTTATAGGCTAAATATTATTGACTCCATATATAGGCTAAAATAATATTGAGGCAGAATGGATTATCTGTGGTGCCTAGAATATATTTCCTAAAAACTAATAATTTATTATGGAATTACCTTATTTCAATCCCTTAAGTATCAACTTCAGCTTTAGTTTTTTCCTTTCTCTTAACTTTAGTGTATCTCCAGAATTTGTCTCAAAATGCTATTCATTTCATAAAAAACTCTGGGACCTGTTCTTCTTAATATTGCTTTGAATGTACTGTAATTGCCCAAATAGTAGCTTTGCAACTTTTAGATATTGTAGGATATTCTAGAAATATGATAAATGTTGTATTCCTAATTCATAAAGGTATCTTGGAAAACTTTATGGTTATGATTTGGGAAAATACATTAATCTCGAATGCTCAGAGGACAAGATGAAACTATATAGCCACTATAATTGTCTTTGTAAAGAAAGTTATAGTAGCTATCCATTCATTAGGAACAATGTATTTTAATTATTTGCAAATAATATTAGCTGTAGTTATTGCTGCCTATAAAAAGTTAATTTAGGTTTAATGTTTAAAAGTTAATTAGCTAAAATGACTCTTATTCTTCTTATTAAAAATGGAATGTCTCTGACATTCCACAGGAGCGTATATGCTGTAGAACAACTTGTACTAGGAACTTGAAGGCTCATTGAAATTTATAACATTATTTAAGTACCATAATTGTTTTAAAGTGTAATTCAAAATTATAATCATTAGAAGTTTTTTAAAGTATACTTATTCATGTTCATAATAGCTTCTAAGAGGGCAATGTTTTCTAGTGTGGGGGTTAGCAGACTTTTTCTGTGAAGGGCCAGTAGTAAATGTTTTAGACTTTACTGGCTATATCCTTATGGTCACTGTCACAACTACTCAACTATGTAGCAGGAATTCAAAAGCAGCTACAGACTACATTTAAGTGAATGCATGTGACTGTGTTCTTTTTAAAAAATATATTTTTATTGTTGATGGCATTATAGATGTCTCCCAACCCCTCCCCTTTATCTCCTCCCACCCAATTGTCTGTGTCCATGGGCTATAAGCATATAAGCATATAAGTTCTTTAGCTTATATTTCCTTGTCCTCCCACCCCCAAATCGAGGTATGACTGTGTTCTGATAAAACTTTATTTGGTAAAATAGGCAAAATAGGTGCTAATTTCTGAACTAGAGTTAGTCTTTAAAACAACAACAACAACAACAACACACACACACACAACTTTCTTGTATTGTTTTGCAGTACTCTGCATCCAAACCCTGAATAAATGGGTCATCATGAATTTGATTTGGTTTCTCCACATCCTTCTAAGGCATCCTATAGAGATGCTCTGCTAAGCCTAAGGCACTAAGTCTCCTCCATTCTGGTGGCTAGAGGGCAGTAAAGTAGATGAGAAAACCTTGCCAACAACTGAGTTGTCTCTGGGAATCCCTTGCATGGGCCTAAATGTTATGTAAACTCAATTTCTCCATATATAAAGCAAGCAGGAATAGTGGTACTTGGTCCCTTTTAGCAACCATATGCTTTCTGTAATTCTAGTATTATAAACATTGAAAAGACCAAACTCATGAACATCACATCATCATCAAGTAAAAATTAGGACTAATAGATCCTTGTGAAAGGCTTTCAGCACTTAGTAAGAAAGGTACCACATTACTCTTTATTAGCGTTCCTAAAAAATGTTTGCATTTATTATTTCTATAGGACTGCATTCTATAGATTGTTGGGGAACTATAGAAGCTATCCAATGCTAGGGTAGAGGATGCATAATGAATTTCCTAAATACAAGTTTAGTTTAATTATATTTTGCTTTCACATTTATGTAGCCCTAGCCCTTTCAGATGTGTGTGGGCACTGATCTGAGACCTCATTTTGATGGGCTTGGGCAAACTTAAAATAAGCATGTTCACACTTGAGGGGATGGTTTCCCCTTCTTTTCATTTAGGTTTTTACTTTGTTTATATATACCCAAATATAAAGGGGGTATTCTGACAGAAGTAGCATATCAGCTTATAGGAATATATACACATACAGTCTATGTACTGTGGGGCAAAAGTAGGTTTACAGTTGTGAGTATGTGAAACACATATTTTATTCTTGTATTATTATTTATTAATTATTGTATTCTTTTCCATACAAACAATTGTAAACCTACTTTTGCCCTACCCTATACATACACTGTTGACCCTTGAACAATGCTGGTGTTAGGAGTACCAATGTCTTGCACATTAAAAAATCTTCATATAACTTTTGACTCCCCCATAACTTAGTTTTCCCTAAGTATCCTTGCATGATTGGTTCTAAGACACCCCTGTCCAGTGAATACCAAAATCTGAGGATGCTCAAATACCCTATATAAAATTGCATAGATTGGCCTTTTGCATTTGCAGACTGCCAACTACAGATTAGAAACAGTAACAGATAAAGAAGATGTGATTATGTCTATGTCTATGTCTATGTCTATGTCTATGTCTATGTCTATGTCTATACCTATACCTATACCTATATCTATATCTCTAATCTACATATCTGTACTAGAGGCCCGGTGCATGAATTCATGCACTAGTGGGGTCCCTCGGCCAGGCCGGCTATCAGGCCCGTCTCATCCTGTCCTGATTGGGTTCAATTGGAGCCAGCCAGGGGGAGGAACCCCAGGAGGTTGGCCAGCCACAGGAGGTTGGCTGTGGGAGTACACTCACCACCAGGGGGAAGCTCCTACATTGAGTGTCTGCCCCCTGGTGGTCAGTGTGTGTCATAGCGACCAGTCTTAATGGCCACTTAGGCTGTTATATATAGAAATATACACACATACAATCGAATATTACTTGACCATAAAAAAAGAAACGAAGTCTTACCATTGGTGACAACGTTGATGGACTGAGAGGGTATTATGCTAAGTGGAATAAGTCAGACAAAGAAAGGCAAATACCATATAATTTCACGTATATGTGGAATCTAAAGAACAAAATAAACAATGCAGAAACAGACTCATAGATACAGAAATCAAACTGATGGTTGCCAGATGGGAAGGGGGTTGGGAGACTGGGTGAAAGAGGTGAAGGAATTAAGAAGTACTAATTGGTAGTTACAAAATAGTCAAAGGGATGTAAAGTAGAGAATATAGTCAATAATATTTAATAACTATGTATGGTGACAGGTGGGTACTAGACTTATCAGGGGATCACTTCAGAAATTATATAAACATATAACCACTATGTTATACACCTGGAACTATTATAAAATATTACTGAATGTTAACTGTAGCTGATATATAAAAAACACACAATACAGGCATTTATTGAAAAAACTATATATAAGTGGGCCTGTGCAGTTCTAACCCTGTGTTGTTCAAGGGTCAATGGACACACACTAACATATTCATGTGTATAAACACACATACATCATGCTAACATCTGTAATATACACACAAACTAATTTTAGGAGACAGTCTAAGGACAAAATCTGAATGCAAACAAAATATTCTGAAGATATGCTATTAAAGATTGAGGTCATGACTTTTTCGGTTTAAGGACTACATAGATTTTTTATTTTAAAAACCTGGCACAATATTTGATGTAACAGTTGCTTTAATGAAGGATTGTTGGATAAAGAACTACATTAATGAAAGGACATTCATCTTTAATTTTCAAAAATGGAATGGTCGATGGAGCATGGGCATGTATTTATTGCTTTGTTACCAAGCCCTAGGAGAATAACCAGGTACTACTTTAGTGCATTCCATGTATAAATCTCATTAATGATGATATTGCTGTCATAGAACAGTGTTCTGCTAAGTTGTGATGAAAAAGTGTGGAAAGTCCCATGGAATCTTGCTGTAAGTTGCTGAGTTATATTCAAGCCCTGGGCCCTAGCCAGAGAGGTTTAATTATTGAAGAAACCAAATTTTCTTAATGAAGACTGGCTGTGAGAATAGAAACTTCCTAAGAACCATGAAAAATGTATGGTAGACAATGATCTGGAATAAATCCAAAATTAATAAGCCATATTATATTACTTATATAAGAGAGTTTTATTCAACAGTGAAATTTTTCATGACAAAATGATTGCTTAGCCCTAATAATTTTCAAATTAGAAACCACTTATTCAGTGCTACTAGGAAGAAAATAGTGTAGAAACTGCCTAACGAAGGATTACAAAGTTGAACAGTAGTTTATAATCCAACCCTGAAAGATAAGGCAAACTATAAAACAAGGATAAAATAGAACATAGAAGAACAAGGATGAGGTAGAGACATTTTAAGCAACAGTTTACATTTACAAACAATGCAGCAATGACTAACCATGTGCCTAGTATTTCTGTATTGTTGGAAGTGTACTTTCAGGGTTAATTTCAAAGCAAGACTGTTCAGTCAAATGGAAAATGCACTTGGAGTTCTGTTGGATGTTGCCAAATTTTCCTCCAGGAAGGTTGCACCACTTTATATTTTCACCAGCAATGAATCATTAAATGTGTAAATTTTCTCCAATCTGGTAGATGAGAAATGGTATCTCAGTATAATTTTAATTTGTATTTCTCTAGTTCTAAGTAAACTTGAACTTCTTTTCAGATGTTCAACGGCCATTTTTATATCATCTTGTGCATTGTCTGTTCATGACTTCTGCCCAGTTTTCTATTAAGTTTTGGCATTTCCCTCTGACTTTAAGAGTCCCTTGCATATTAGAGATATTAGCCCTTATTTATGATATATTGTGAATTTTTTCTCCCAGCTTCTCAGCAGTCTTTTAATTTTTGTGTATGTTTGTTTGTTTTGCTATATCTGAGGTCAGCATAGTAATTAATGCCCTTAGAGATGTCCATTTCCTAATTCCTGTAAATATATTACGTTACATGGCAAAAGGTCCTTACACGTGTGATTAAATGAAGAACCCTCAGATGAAGAGAGTATTCTGGAATATTCAGATGGGCTCAGTATTATCACAGGGTCCTAAAAGCTAATAATTATTCTTAGTTGTGGTGAGAGGGAAATACAACTCTGGACAAAAAGGTCAGAGAGCTACCAGGTTGCTGGCTTCGAAGAGGGCAGAAAGGCCATGGGCCAAAAGGAATAGGAACATGTAAGAAGCTGGAAAGGCAAGGAAACAACTTTTCTAGAGCCTCTGGGAAATAAGGCAGCCCTCCTGACATCTTGATGTTAGACCCAAGTTAGGCCAGCCGGAATTCTGACCTATGAACTATAATATCAGGTGGTAAATGTGTGTTGTTTAAAGCCACTAAACTTGTGATTATTTGTTATAGCAGCCACAAAAAACTAATATACGAGGCTACTTAAAAATTGAATAAAGAAATGTATTAATCTCTTATTGCATTTGAAGTTTGAATCACTGTTGGATAACCCAGGTTATAAAGGAATCCACCTGTGTTTTCTCCTGGTATTTGTATGATCTCATTTTTTACATTTGATTCCTAATGTAGTTGGAGTTTATGCTTGTGCATGGTTTGAGGTTTGAATGTAATGTTCTCTTTGGTCAAATGACCTTCCAGTTGTTTCCACATGATTATTAAAATACCCTGTTGTTGATCCGAGACCCCATCTTTATTGCATAAAGGTGAACTTGGATCTGTTTCAGGACTTTGTGATCTGTCTCCTGCCCTGTCTATCCATGCTCCAGGTACCACACCGTTTTTATTACAGGAGCCTTGTAGTATGTTTAGAGTTATTTTTCCCTTTGCAGCTTTTCTTTCTTAGTGTTTTCCTGACTATTCTTGCTAGTTTTTCTTTTTTAAATATGTACTTTAGTATTAACTCACTTAGCTCTCAAAGCAAATCTTATTGGTATTTTTATTTAAATTGTGTTAATTTTATATAGTAACTTAGAGAAAACTGACATCTTTATAATGTCGAATCATTCTGTTGAGAACAGTGAATGACATACTTTTTCAAGTGACTTTCAGGAGTTTTCAAGTTTACTTCTGGTTTTATACATTTCTTCCTTTGATTTTATCTTCTTTGGTAAATGAGGTTTTCTATACCAGTATAACCTCTAACAGGTTATTATTAGTGTGTATGAAGATGATTGATTTCTGCATATTAATTTATACTGAATATGAATTTTTTATTGTTTGAGTTAATTTTATCCTTGATTCATATAATTTGTATACTATCATGTCATCAGCAAATATGGTTTTTACTTTTTCTTTTCCAATTCTTACACCTCCACTTGTTTTATCTTTTGTAACTGCACTGAAGTAGTGGAGATAGTGGCTATCTTTGCTTTATTCTTGATTTTACTAGAAATGCCTCAAATATTTCTCTATTAAGTGAGACACTGATGTTAGAACTGTGTGTGTGTGTTTTATCATGTTAAGAAAATATGCATCCATTTCTATCTTCTTGAGTTTTCATGAGCATAGATGTTAAATTTTGTCAAACCTTTTTAAATCATGTGATTTTTCTTATTAGATTTATAATGTGGTATATTATATTAAGCTAAATACAAGTGGTCTTTGGTCATGAAATGATTTTTATTGTGGTATTGCATGGTTTTGCTCATATTTAGCTCATATTTATTTTAATATTGATATATATATGTCTGTATATATATATGGTGGGATTTATATACATATATATGTATATATACTAGTATATGTGTAAAATCAGGTTAAAATTTTTTTTCTTAATTCCAAGTGCTATAACAAAATACTATAAAGTCTGAGGCTTAGCAACAAAATAAATTTATTTCTCTCAGTTTCGGAGGCTGGAAGTTGGAGGTCAGGGTACCAGGGTTCTGGTGAAGGCCGTCTGCCCTGTTGCTGACTGCTCATGTATGCTCATATGGTGGAAAGCAGAGGAAGGGAGCAGGCTCTCCCATGGCTCTTATTTGGGCATTAATCCTGTTAATGAGGGCTCTCCCTCATGACCTCATCTAATCCCAGTTACCTTCCAAAGGCCCCACCTACTAATATAGTCACTTTTTGAGGTAGGATTTCAGTATATGGATTTGTTGCAAATGAAAACATTCAGTCTATAATTACTGTTATTGTTATCCTTGTCTCATAAAAATAATTAGAACACTTTTATTCATTTTTCCATGTTCTGGAAAAAATATGAAACATGGGATGGTCTCATCCTGGGGATTTGTTAAATTCCATGGTGAAACCATATGGGCCTATACTTTTTTTTGGCGGGGTAGTATATTAATTAGTTTCTTTATTTCTTCTAGAAAAGTTGGTCTGATTAAACTTTCTATCCTTAATCGAGTCAATTTTGATAAATGTCTTTTCCTAAGAATTCTTACATTTTTATTTATTTTCAAATTTATTTGCATAGAGATGAAATCTATAAAGGAGCCTCTACTTTTTGTGTATGTGTGTTTTTTTCCATTTCAGTGATTATTGCTTATTTGATATTTCTTATATATCTTCTCCTGTTCCACATTTTTTTTTTCAAGTTATGTAGTTATCTATTTAAAGGACACAAGCTGGACCTGATTTCTTAAGGAGGTGTATTACTTTCTGTTAATATTACTTTCTTGTTTTCTACTTAGTTACATTTTGCTCTATCCTTGTCTCTTGGGAGTTATTTTTCCTTTTCTGGCCTTTTAGCCAAGAATTAAGTTTCTTTATACACTTTTTTATTGTTAAATGTGTTTAGGGTGTGTATGTGTGTGAAAGAGAGACCACTGCTTTTTTAAATGCAGTTAGTTGTTTTCATTCTATTTTAGAAATTCTTAAATATTAGCTTGAATTCTTTATTTCTAATGTACAGAATGAAGGGATTTTTCATGTTCAAATTTTGTCGATAATTTGTTTGATTTCATTGTTATCAGTGAGTGCTTATATTATGTCAACTTTATAGAACATACCAATGTTTACTTTGAGGCTTTATAGTGGCATTTTGTACATTGCACATGTGTTTCAATTATGAATGAGGCTTTCCCTGGAGCACATGCATAGATATGGGGCTGCTGCATCTTAGTACATGAGCACCTTCAACTTTACCACATCAGTCCCAGTTGTTCCCACCTGAAAGGTGTAAGGGTTCCTGTTTACATACATCCTCACCCGTGCATTTTGTAATCAGAATGATTGTTTTTTTTGTTATGATGGGTATATTTTAAGCAGTAATTCCCCAGCAATGAGACTGAACACTTTCATATAGTTATTGCCATTTAATTATCTTCTTCTGTGAACTGCCTATTTATATACTTCCCCTTTTTATAAATATTTCCTACTCATTTGCAATTCTTTATACATTTGGAATAGTGAGTTTTTTTTAATTAGGGGATATTTCAAAAAGATTCTTCTAGTCTGTGCTTTGAATTTTTATTTTATGATATGTTTTCTTACAAAGGTTCAAAAATGAAAAGTAGTGACATACTTCAATATACTCTTCAGTCTGATGATATAAAAGTGTTCTCCAAAGAATTCCTCAAAAGGTTATATTGATTTGCCTTTCAAGTTTAGTGGGGTTTTTTGTACTTTATTTTTTAAGAGCAATTTTAAGTTTACAAGTTAATTTAGAGGAAGATAACAGAGATTTCTGATATACCCATTGCCTCCACTAATGCATAGCCACCCAAATTATCTACATCATTCACCAGGGTGGGACATTGTGCCAAGGATAAGCCTACATTGACACATTATACTCACCAAAGACCAGTTTACCTTAGGGTTTACTCTTGGTGGTGAATATTCTATGGCATTGAACAAATTCATAATGACATATATTCATCAATGTAATATATGTGGAGTATTTTCATTGCCCTAAAAATTCTTTGTGCTCTGTCTAATCATCTTGTCCTCTCCCCTGACCCCTGGGAGACACAGATCTTTGTATTATCTCCATAGTTTTGACTTTCATAATGTCATATAGTTGGAATCATACAGTATATAGCCTTCTCAAGTTGGCTCTTCCTCTTAGTAATATGCGGCTGTGGTTCCTCCATGTCTTGATAGTTCATTTCTTTTTAATGCTGAGTATTTCATTGTCTAACTGTACCATAGTTTATTTATCCATTCACCTACTGAAGGACATCTTTGCTACTTCCAAATTTTGGCAATTATGAATAAAGCTGCTGTAACATCTGGTGAAAGTTTTTATGCAGACATAAATTCTTAACTTCTTTGGGTAAATACCAAAGAACACAATTGCTGGATTGCATGGTAAGAGTGTATTTAGTTTTGTAAGAAATTGCCAAACTATCTTCCAAACTGGTTCTACCATTTTACATTCCCAGCAATACATGAGGTCTGTTACTCCACACCCTCACCATTATTTGGTGTTGTCACTAGATTTTGACCATCCCTCATTATTTTTTATTTGCATTTCCTTTATGACATGATATATAGTATCTTTTCATATGCTTGTTTGCCATTTGTATATCTTCTTTGGTGAGGTGTCTTTTAAAGTATTTGGCCCATGTTTTAATAGGGTTGTTTTCTTACTGTTGTTTGTTTGCTTTTTAATATGTTTTAATTGGTTTCAGGGAGGAAGGGAGAGGAGAGAGAGACATAGAAACAAATGATGAGAAATAATCATCGATCAGCTGCCTCCTGCATGCTTCCTATTGGGGACTGAGCCTATAACGGAGCTTGGGCATGTGCCCTGACCAAGAATGGAGGCCTGCTAGTTCATGGGTAAATGCTCAACCACTGAGCCATGCTGGGAGGGCTTGTTGTTGAGTTTTAAGAGTTATTTGTGTGCTTGACTAACAGTCTTTTTTTAAATCAGATTTGTCATTTGCAAATATTTTCTTACAGTCCATGGCTTGTCTTCTCATTCTTTTGATATTCTATTTCACAGAGCAGAAGATTTAATTTTAATGAAGTCCAGCTTATTAATTATTTCTTTCATGGATTATGTCTTTGGCATTGTATCTAAAAAGGCATCACTATACTGAAGGTCATATAGGTTTTCTTGTAGATTATCATCTAGGAATTTTATAGTTTTGCATTTTACATTTAGGTCTCTGATCCA
The DNA here is from genome assembly GCA_026230045.1 of Corynorhinus townsendii. Taxonomy (NCBI): domain Eukaryota; kingdom Metazoa; phylum Chordata; class Mammalia; order Chiroptera; family Vespertilionidae; genus Corynorhinus; species Corynorhinus townsendii. Next base: position 80,372,131 of record JAPDVU010000005.1, read on the forward strand.
TTTTGAGTCATTTTTTTGTGATGGGTATAAAGTCTGACTACATTGTGTGTGTGTGTGTGTGTGTGTGTGTGTGTGTGTGTGTGTGTGTGGATGTCCAGTTGTTCAAGCACCACTTGTTGAAAAGACTATCTTTGCTCCATTATGCTGCCTTTGCTCATTTGTCAAAGATCAGCTGGCTGTATTTATGGCAGTCCATTTCTGGTCTTCCTATTCTGCTCCATTGATCTGTTTGTCTATTCTTTTGCCAACCCCACACTGTCTTGATTACTGTAGATTTATAATAAGTCTTGTAATTGGGTAGTGTCATACATTTAGTTTTTAATCCTAGTTAATTTTTAAAGAGTGACCGTAGGTAATGTTTTTTTATCCAGATAGAAAGGTGACCTGATACCATTGTTTCAATAGTCAATCCTTCACCCACTAATTAGTGATGTCATTTCTGTGATTATCTCAATTCCTTATATCTGGGTCTGTTTCTAGGCTCTCTCTAGTTCATTCATGCATTTTCTCTCTTACCTGGTTAATTGTCTACCTTTATGTATAGTGCCTCACTCTTATTTGAATGTTAGTGAAATCACCATTACTAAAGATTAGTTGGTTATTTTAGCCTTTTCCTGTTTTATAAGAATTAGAAAATCATTTTTAAAAAGAAGCCACATTGAGACTGACAGGAAGGTGGAGATGTAAAAAGGGCTGGCCCTGCTCATGGGCAGCAGCTGAGGTTCAGTAGGGATATTTCAGCTGTAGGGGATTCCCCGTGAGAAGTGTGGGGTCTCAACCTCATACCAGGCTAGGTCCCTAGCCCAGAGAACCAGAGCCAGAAAGAGGCACCACACAACATCTGGCTGTGTAAAGCTGCAGCTTATGACTTTATGTGGAGATAGGATCTGCTAGAGACATAGGTGCTCCCTTAAAAGGCCAACTCAAATTTCATTCTCAGCCACTCACCTTGAGCCAGGACAGAGGGAAGGCAGAGTGAACTAGAGCTGTGTGAGGAAAGTATGGGCTTGTGGCTCTGGGGAGAGAGCTGAAAGGCCAGCCACCAGGATCCTTGTGCTGAGTCATTCTCCCTCACCAGTGGATGAGAGACACTGCCCTTCTTATCCCATCCTGCAGAGCTTACGCCCTGCTGAGGTGTCAGCTGCTGTGGCTGGGGTGTAGAGGTGTGGGCAGACTCAGGGGTGTCAGTGACTGAGTTGAGTGGCTTTGGGTTGGGGGCTATACCCTCACTTTCATGTGACCTGACTAGTGTTTCCCTCTAAAGGAAGATCTGCTAGAACCATATTCCAGACTCCCTGCAAACCCACCCTGTGGGCTCTGGTGGCCCCACCTGCCTGAATCCTAGTGGCTCTACCCTGAAGAGGTCTGGGCAAAATCTGGGACAGACTGAAAGGTGTGGCTCTGGGGTGGGGCAACACCCCTCCTGCCTACACACACACACACACACACCTTCCCCAAAGCCTAACTGGCACTTCCCCATCAGAGGAGATCCACTAGCCCCACTCTGCTGCCTCCCTGCTGCCCACCCTGTTGAGCTCTGTCTCCTCCCAGCAGAATCTGGGATAGATAGATACATGTGGTGTGCATGCCCACGTCCTGTGTGGTTCAGGTAGAGGGGCTGCACGCAAATGAAAGAGATGAGACAAATAATTTGGGGATATTGGGGGACCAGGCTCAAGAGGAAGGACTCCCCTTGGGCTCCAGTCTTGCCATTCTTTTATTCAATTTGGATTACACCTATAGCCCTTAGGCAGGCAATTTCCAGTAACAGGCAGACTATCTTATCAGTAAGGATTTACATGACTGTCTGGTAGGGAAGTTGCTTCAGCTACCATTGTATGTACTAAACAGTGGGTGTACAGCCCTGACCTTTGCCAGAGCTCAAGAGTCACCAGCATTCAGGGATCCTTGTCCACACCACTCTGCTAGTGAAGACAATGGGCAGCTTCCCGCATAGGGCAGGGGCTAATTTCCCCTGTACACCCGACCAGAGCAGAGCCCTCCCTCCACACACCAAATCTTGATCTTTTTGGGTCTGATAAACTCTGCTGGCCTCACCCTGACAACTCCCTGAGACCCCACCACAGCACAAAGGTTTGCAAACACCCAGGTGGCAGCTAGACTTGGTATATCAGGAGACATTTGCTGTGTGGCCTGAGACCCAATACTGGCGCCAAGTTTGAACCTGTATCAGTCTGGTGAACATCACTCACCCCTATTTGGTGACTCACTGAGAATCTACCTCATGCAACTCAAATACCATTAGTGGATATTTCAGTGACTGAACCTAACAGGCAGCCAGCAGACAGAGGCAAATCTTGGGGTGCCTTGAGACTTTTGCTGACCTTTCCCTGGAACCAGTGTTGGTAAAAGCCGGCTGTGGTATGCACAGCTTGATCCTTCCCACATGCACTCAGGCCCAGCAGAGGTAGCCACAAACTGTGGATTGCTTTTAGCTCCAAACAGGTTCCCCAGATTAGTATCAGGCAGCATCTGACATTGGCCTGCACCAGAGTCTCTCCCAATAGGCTCAGAACCAACACACTCAGTGGCCAGCTTCAGGCATCAGAGCAGGATCCAATAAGCTTAACCAGTGGCATGTCCAAAGGAGAATGCTACACACCCTGCTGGGGTGAATTCAGCTTCAGGTGGTCATCACCTGCACAGCAGTTCACACACTGTGGTCAGGGTAGAACCTCATGGTCAGTCAGCCCGTGAGCTGATCCCACACTCAAATTGGCCAATGGTAATCAGGACTCAATTATAATACGAGGGCTCACATAACCGACACAAGAACCATTCCTGGACCACCCAGCTTAAGTGATCAAGGAGACCATGCCATTGGATCCCACAGGACACCTACTACATAAGCACCCCTGCCCCTAAAAAGACTAGGCATCCTAGCAGACCTATCTAATGCATAGAAACAAACACAAAGAGTCAGCCAAATGAGGAGACAAAGAAACATCTATAAATGAAAGAACAGGAGAAATCCCCAGAAAAAGCCACATAAAATGGAGAAGAGAAATTTATCAAATTTAGAGTTCAAAACAATTGTTATAAGGATGCTCTACATCATGAAGAGGGATATAGAAACCATAAAAAAGGACCAGTCAGAAATGAAGAACACAATATCTGAAATAAAGAATAGACTAGAAGGAATAAACAGTAAGTTGGATAAAGCAGAGAATCAAATCATCTATTTGGAAGACTAGGTAGAAAAAACCCAAGCAGAGCAGCAAAAAGAAAAGACATTTTTAAAAATGAACATAGTTTAAGGGACCTTTGGGACAACATGAAGCATAAAGACATCTGCATCATAAGGGTACCAGAAGTAGAAAGAGAGCAAGGGATTGAGAACTTATTTAAAGAAAAAATGACAGAAAACTCCCCTAACCTGGTGAAAAAAAAAAAAAAAAAAGTCACATAAGTCCAAGAAGCACAATTCACATTGGTACAGGCCTACCTCAAGAAACAAGATGAACCCAAAGAGGCCCACACTAAGACACATCATAATTAAAATGGCAAAGGTTACATGGAGAATCCAAGATGGCGGCGTAGGTAAACACCTAAACTGCTGCCTCCCACAACAATTTAAACTGCAACTAAAAGACAAAATGTCTATCACCCAGAACCACGGGAAAGCTGGCTGAGTGGAAGTTCTACAATTAGAAGGAAAGAGAAAAGAGCATTGAGATGTGCACGAGCGCTGAAAAGCTGAGGTACAGAGGCGCGTGATCCGGGCTGGCTGTGGGCGACTGGGTGCATTGCTTTTTTCAACCCGAAGGGAGACAAGCCCCCGATTACTCTGAAATCCAGGCTCTGGGGAGACGCGGGGGACCCAAACTCCTACGGGGAGAAGCTGGACTGTCTGCCAGTGAGGGTGGCTTGCTTGCAGAGCTGCACCCAGGAATAATTGTTTACTGCACTGGGGCATGGGACTCACGGATGCCGCCGTTAGGGATGCAGAGCCGGCTAACTAGCAGCCATTGCTGTTTGCCACGCCCTAACCTAGTGACACCCTGAGGCCCTGCCCTGCACAACCTACAAACCCACCCAAGCTCCAAGCAGCGGAGTTAGCATAAGAAAGGCCTGCCCTATCACAGCTTAACCTAGCAAACTTGCAGCCTGGGTCAGACAGCTCCAAAACCTCCAAACCCCAAGCAAAGAGGAGAAAACTGTAGCTCTCACTGTAGCTCCTGCTGAATGGCCTCAGACAGTAGCTGACCTGCACCCCATTGGAGATCCAGAAGCCAGTGTACCTAGTGGTCAGTGTGAGACACCAGATTTCAACTCCTCACATCCATAAGTGACACATTCAAGAGGCAGACTCAGTGAGCACCAAAGCCCCACTGAAACAAGTCCTGCCCCATAAGCGTGTCTTCAGCGCATCAGTTCTTCCATTATAGACACAGGGAGTGCTCACAGCTAATTGGCCTGGAGGTCAATTCCTCCCAGGGTACCAACAGCAATTAAGGCTTAACTACACCAAGACTTTGCACTCAGCCCACAAAGGGGTGTACCAAGAGCATCCACATCAGGTGATTGGGGAGGCTGAGCTACTGCCCCCTATAGGTCACCTAACACACAAAGCCACTCCATCAACACAGGGAAGCAGCCAAAATGCAGAAACAAAGAAACATGTCACGAATGAAAGAAACGGAGGAAAGCAAACTACTGGATGACATAGAGTTCAGAACCACATGTATAAGGTTACTCAAGAATCTTCTAAAAACCGCTGAGAAACTTGATGACACTTCTGAGGAGCTTAGTGAGACCTTCAAGGACCTTAATGAGAATGCCAAAAAAATGGAAAAGGACCAGTCAGAAATGAAGCATACATTGTCTAAAATAAAGAATATACAGAAACTCAATTGTAGATCAACGTACCCCAAGAATCAAACCAAAGATCTGAAATATGTGGAAACAAAAAACATCCAACCAGAAAAACAAAAAGAAAAAAGAATCCAAAAATATGAAGATAGTGTAAGGAGCCTCTGGGACAACTTCAAGCGAACCAACATCCGAATTTTTGGGGTGCCAGAAGAAGGGAGAGAGCAAAATATTGAAAACCTATTAGAAGAAAAAATGACAGAAAACTTTCCCTACATGGTGAAAGAAATAGACTTACAAGTTCAGGAAGCACACAGAACCCCATACAAGAGGAATCCAAAGCAGACCACACCAAGACACATCATAATTAAAATGCCAAGGGCAAAAGACAAAGAGAGAATATTAAAAGCAGCAAGAGAAAAACAGTTAATTACCTACAAGGGAGTATCCATACGACTGTCAGCTGATTTCTCAACAGAAACTATGCAGGCCAGAAGGGAGTGGCAAGAAATATTCAAAGTGATGAACAGCAAGAACCTACAACCAAGATTACTCTACCCAGCAAAGCTATCATTCAGAGTTGAAGGTCAGATAAAGAGCTTCACAGACAAGAAAAAGCTAAAGGAGTTCATCACCACCAAACCAGGATTACATGAAATGCTGAAGGGTATCCTTTAAGAAGAGGAAGAAGAAGAAAAAGGTAAAGATAAAAATTATGAACAACAAAATGACATCAAATACATACCTACCAACAAGTGAATCTAAAAATCAAGTGAATGAAAACTCTGAAGAACAGAATGGACTGGTGAATATAATAGAATCAGGGACATAGAAAGGGAGTGGACTGACGATTCTCAGGGGAAGCAGGTGTGAGGGGTGCGGGAAGAGATTGGACAAAAATCTTACTCCTATGGATGAAGACAGTGGCGGGGGGTAAGGGCATGGGGTGGGGTGGGGAATCAGGTGGAGGGGAGCTATGGGGAAAAATAAAAGAGAAACACCTGTAAAAACAAAAATGGCAAAGGTTAAAGACAAAGAGAGAATCTTTAAAGCTGCAAGAGAAACACAGTTTCTTTTAAGGGAGATCCCCTAAGACAGTTAGCTGATTTCTCAACAGAAACATTTAAGGCCAGAAGGGATTGGCATGAAATATTCAAAGTGATTAAAAGCAAGGACCTACTACCAAGACTACTTTATCCAGCAAGGCTAGCATTTAAAATTCAGGAACAAAAGAGCATCCCAGACAAGAAAAAGTTAAAGGAGTCTGTTACCACCAAAGCAATATTGAAAGAAATGTTAAAAGGGTCTTTTTGAAGAAGAATACGAATAGAATAATTAGAAGAAGGGGAAGGAAGAGGACAAGGAGGAGGAGGAAGAACAAGTAAAATAAGATGATGACAGAGGAATATAGTTAAAAGAATAAAGTGGCAATAAATGTGTACCTATCCATAAGAACCTTAAATCTAAATGGCTTAAATGCTCAAATCAAAAGACATAGGATAGCTGAATGGATAAGAAAAAAAGACCATACATGTGCTGTTTATGAGAGACCCATCCTCAGAACTAAAGATACATATAGATTAAAAGGAAAGGAATGGAAAAAGATACTTAATGCAAATGAAAAGGAAAAACAGGGTGAGGGGGTAATACGTATATCTGACAAAATTGGCCTTAAATGCTATAGCCCTGGTCTGTGTGGCTCAGTTGGTTGGGTATCATCCGTGCACCAAAAGGTTGCTGGTGTGATTCCTAGTCAGGGCACATGCCTGTGGTGCAGGCTTCATCCCTGAGAGGGGACATACAGGATGCAGCCAATCAACATTCCATTGTCACATCAATGTTTCTATCTCGTTCTCCCTCTCCCTTCCTCTTTCTTTCAAAATCAATAAAAAATATGTAAAAAGAAAGATTTTAGTAAGAGACAATAGGACACTACATAATGGTAAAGGGAGCAATCAAACAAGAGGATATAACCCTGGTAAACATTTATGCTCTCAATATAGGAATACCTAAGTATGTAAAGCAGGTCTTGATGGACATAAAGAAATATGTCAACAGTAATCCTATCTCATAAAAGCAAATGCAAATTAACCATCACTCCGTGACAAAAAAGGCAGCGCCCATAGCCACAAGATGGTGGCACCCAGTCCTCTCAGCCCCGCCGTAGTCCCCCAGTCTCAGGGAGGGCTGCTGCTGAGAGCCTGCAGAGTAAGCAGCCTGGTGGAATGCTGCCCAGAGGCCCTCCTGACCCTTTATAAAAAACAAAAACAAATTCACTCCCCACAGTGCGATCCCCTCTCAGCAGTGGCAGCCTGGGGTCTCAGCCTGGGAGGGGCGTGAACCCCCATGGCGTGATCCCCTGCTAGCGGTGGCAGCCTGGGGTCTCAACTACTGAGTCACACCAGCCAGGCAGATATGGAGGAATCTTAAATGTTTCTTTTTTAAAAAATATATTTTATTGATTTTTTACAGAGAAGAAGGGAAAGGGATAGAGAGCTAGAAACATCTATGAGATAGAAACATCGATCAGCTGCCTCCTGCACACTCCCCACTGGGTATGTGCCCTCAACCAAGGTACATGCTGTTGACTGGAATTAAACCTGGGACCCTTGAGTCTGCAGGCCGATGCTCCATCCACTGAGCCAAACCAGTTAGGACTGTCCAATATGTTAAAGAAAAAACCCTATCTAATAAAGAGGGAATATGCAGGGGAGGGCATTTGGGGGTGCCCGGGTTGTCAGGGGAGGGCAGTTGGGGACGATTGGGCTGACAGGGGAGCAGTTAGGCATCGATCAGGCTGGCAGGGGAGTGGTTAGGGGGTGATCAGGCTGGCAGACAGAAGCGGTTAGGGGCAATCAGGCAGACAGGAGAGCAGTTGGGAGCCAGCAGTCCTGGATTGTGAAAGGGATGCTCTACGGGATTGGGCCTAAACAGGCAGTCAGGCATCCCCCAAGGGGTGCCAGATTGGAGAGGGTACAGGTTGGACTGAGGGACACTCCCCCCCACAACCCTGTGCACAAATTTTGTGCACCAGTCCTCTAGTAAAACTGAAAATCACACAAAGACACGAAGGCTAAATGACATGTTACTAAATAATTGAGTTAACAATGAGATAAAGGAAGAAATTAAAAATAGTACCTTGAAACAATTGAAAATGAAAACACAACAACCCCAAATCTATGGGACACAGTGAAAGTATTCCTAAGAGGGAAATTCATATCGATACAGGCCTACCTCAAAAAATAAGAAAACTCTCAAATAAACTTTTTTAAAAATATATTTTATTGATTTTTTTTACAGAGAGGAAAGGAGAGGGATATAGAGTTAGAAACATCAATGAGAGAGAAACATCGATTCAGCTGCCTCTTGCACACTCCCTACGGGGGATGTGCCTGCAACCAAGGTACATGCCCTTGACCGGAATCAAACCTGGGACCTTTCAGTCTGCAGGCTGACATTCTATCCACAGAGCCAAACCGGTTAGGGCTCAATTAAACTTTCTGACTTTACACTTAAAGGTAATAGGAAAAGAAAAATGAACAAAGCCTGAAGTGAGTAGAAGAAAGTAAATAATAAAGATCAGAGCAGAAATATGTGAAATAGAGTCTAGGGGACCCTTTCCCCCTCCCCACCTGAGAGTCTGTACTTGTTCTTCAATAAAACTCCACCTTTGCTATACCAAAAAAAAAAAAGACATAGAGTCTAAATACACAATACAAATGAGCAATAAAGCCAAAAGCTAGTTCTTTGGATAGATAAACAAGATTGACAAACCTTTATCCAGTATTATCAAGAAAAAAAACAGAGAGGATCCAAATAAAATCAGGAAAGCAAAAAGAGAAATAACAACTGACACCAACGAAATACAAAGGATTGTAAGAAAATATTACAACCAACTATATGCCAGCAAATGGACAATCTGAGTGAAACATAAATTCCTAGAAACATACAGTCTTCCAAACCTGAATTAGGAAGAATCAGAGAATTTGGACAGAGAAGATTAGAAGTAGTGAGATTGAAGAAGTGATAAAAAAAAAAAAAATCCAAAAACTCCCAACCAACAAAAGTCATGGACCAGCTGGTTTCATAGGTGAATTTTACCAAACATTCAAAGAATTAACACCTATCCTTCTCAAACTATTCCAGAAATGTCAAGAGGAGGGAAGACTTCCAAGCTCATTTTACAAGACCAGCATTATTCCAAAACCAGATAAAGACACTATAAAGAAGGAAAATTATATGCCAGTATCCCTGTTGAACAGAGATGCTAAAATCTTCAACAAAATATTAGCATACGGGATCCAGCAATACATTAAAGAGTTCTTACACCATGATCAGGTGGGACCAGTAAGCACATGAAAAGACACAGAATATCATTAGCCATTAGGAAAATGTAAATCAGAATCACAATGGGATACCACTTTGTACTCATGATGATGTCTATAACCAAAAATAATAAATATTAATGAATGTTGGTGAGAAGTTGAAGAAAGTAAAAGCTTCATACATTGCTGGTGGGAATGCAGAATCGTGTAGCTGCTATATTTATGCACATACACACATACACATATGAGAAATGAAAACCTGTGTCCACATAAACACTTGTGCATGAATTTCTTTTTTACATTAGGCAAAGAATGGAAATATCCCACGGGGCATTAACTGATGGATGGATAAATAAAATGTGATGTGTACATGCAATGGAAAGGTTTTATTAAAAGTTGTTTTTTTTTAATTTTAGGACATTGATCACTTTACCTATGTTTTAAAATTTATTGCCATAAAGTCACTCATAGCAAAGTAGTCATAACATTTTATATCTCTGTTGAATCCTTATTTACATAGCCATTTTTATTCTTGAGGTTATCTATCTGTCTCCTGTGTTTATAATTGATCTAAGCAGATATTGCTTTATTGATCCTTTATTAATGCTTTGTGTTGTATTTTATTAAACTTTTATTTTATATTTATTATTTATTTTATTCTATTTGTTGTTTTTCTTTTTCTATCCTCTTTGGTTGGATGTTTTACATATTAATTTTCCATTTTTCTTCACTTGTAGAATATGCACTAGAATTATTAATTTATTTCTATGTACTGCTTTAGTTCCTTCTATTTTATGAGTTTTGATACATAGTGTTATAATTTTAAGACCTAAAATCCTAATTTTTTCTAATAACTCCTTTATAATTAATTATTGATCTTTATTTAATTAATGAGCTTCAAAAGTATGTATTTTTATTTTTAAGAAAAAGCAAAATATATAGAAAAATTAAAAGACCAAGGCAATAAAACACTCATCTCTCCACAATTTAGCATCAACAAACATTAATGTTTTGTTTCATATATGTTTTTGCCAAAGTGCATGGAAAACGCCATGATACTTAATCCTAAACACTTTAGCCATGTGTCTTTTAAAAATAAGAACCACTTCCTTTATAACCACAACTAGAGGCCCAGTGCACGAAAATTATGCACGGTGGGGGTGTCCCTCAGCCCAGCCTGTGATCCCTTGCAATCCAGGACCCCTTGGGCAGGGTCCCTAGGCCTGGCTAGCAATCAGGGCCTATCGGGGCTTTCCTTTCCCTGGCTGCTGGCAGTTGGCTCCGCCCCCACCGCTGTCACTGCTTGTCATCTGTGCAGCACTGCTCCCCCTCCCCTGCCACCTGTCACCTCCCTCTGTTGGTGACAGGTGTGGGGTGCGATCACTTGTCAGGCCTGGGCCTTCCTCTGTGGGGTGATCGCTGACAGGCCCCACATACCCACCACAGCATCGCTGGCTGGTGGCCTGGGCCTCCGCCTTTGGGGCAATTGATTGCAGAGCACCCCCATCAATCGCCCCGCAGAGGTTGGGCTGGGTCTCCCTCTTCAGGACGATTGTAGCTGGTGGCGGGCCCCCCAACCAATCACATCGCACCTGCCTTGGCTGGCCTGGCATCAGTGCATGTCATAGCATGGTGTCTGGAAGGTCATTCGGACAGTTGTTCTACTGTTTGGTAGTTCAGTTGATTTGCATATTGTGCCTTTATTATTATAGATGCTATATTTACCCTTAGCAAAATAAATAAGAATTCTCATATCTAATACCAGTCTTACTTAATTTTCTCTAATTGTTTCCAAATGTTTTAATAATTTTATTTTACACCAAGATCCAATCACAGTTGTTTTATTTTGCTATGTCTTGTCTCTTTCAATCTGTTTTCTCCCTCTACTTGCTTCATCCATAGACATTGACTTTTTGAAGAGCTCCAGAGCATCCTGTTCTGCATGTGGCTCATTGTTTCCTTTTGTGTCATGTATCTGATCCTCTGGCTTCCATACTTATAAAATGGAATTTATGTCAAAGGTCTGGCCTAGATTCGGATTAAACTTATTTTCTTCAAGAATACTTGAGTAGCAATGTTATGCACTTCTCAGGAAGCATAATATAAGGAGGAACCATTCAGGTGATCTCTCCCTTGTGTAAGATTTCTCCTTTGTAATTAGAAAAAAAAAAGAGGTGGTATTTGGTACTGTATGAATATTCTGTTTTCCATCAATCTTTTATGTAATGGCTTTAGCATCCATTGGTAATCCTTATTTGGATCTATTTCTTTGCTGGAGATTACAAACTGGTGCTATATCTGAGGTAAGCTTTCTCTTTTCAAATGGGTAAGCGCTATCATTTCCCTACCAAAAATAAAAATAAAAAGGAAATTATTTGTCTTTCAAAAATGTTTTTATTAAGGTTTAATTTACATGCAATAAAATTCATCAGTTTTCATGTGTACAATTTGATGAGTTTGACAAATATACACAGTTTTGTGACACCACCACAATCATGATATGGAATATTTCCCACATGCCAAGTTATTCTCTTGTGCCTCTCTGTAGTCAGTTCCCTTCCCAGCCCCAGCCCCAGCCCCAGACAACTAAATTGCCTTTGTCTCTGGAGTTTTGTAGAATCAAATGGAATCAAATTAAAGCTAGTTATCAAGTATGATATTCTTTCACTTAGCATAGTACTTTTGAGATTCATGCATGTTGTTGCGTTTATCAGTAGTTGGTTCCTTTTTATTGCTGAGTAGTTTTTTATGGTATGGATGGATCTACCACAGCTTGTTTTTATATTTACAAATTGATGGAAATTTGGGATATTTCCAGTTTGGGGATATTATGAATACTGCTGCTATAAACATTTCTGTGCAAGTCTTAGTGTGAACATGTTTTTACTTCTCGTGGGTAAATATCCAGGAATGGGGTTACTGGATGGTTTTTAAGTGTATTTTAACTTGATAAGAAACTGTCAACTGGTTTTCCAAATTTGCTGTGTCATTTGGCATTCCCACCATCTATGTAGGAGAATTTAAGTTGCTCTACATCATTGCCATGCTTGATTTTGTAAGTCTTGCAGCATACTTTGGAGCATAAGGCATTTAATCCCTTTATGATTCATTACTTGATTGAGCACATGTTGAATATTTATCATATGCCAGATCCTTACCTAGGTGCTGGGACACCCTGAATGTTATATTGAAAACAGACAATAGTCAATTTCTCCAGTAACTTGGATAAACTCTATCATAGCTTTGCTATGTGTTCTTTTGGGTTTTCTATGGAGATAATCAATCATATCTATGAAGACAATCATTCCCTTCCTCTTGAAATACCTTCTGTACTGGGTTCCTGAGAGAGTCCATTTTCCTGGTTTGCCTTCTCTCTTACTGGCTGTCACTTGGGGTTCATCGTCTTGACTTTGTACAGTTGGAGTACCTTTCAGGATTCATTCCTTGAACATCTCTTTTCTAACTACTCACAACCTTAATGGTCTACAGTGGTTGGCAAATCGTGGCTCGCGAGCCACATGCGGCTCTTTGGCCCCTTGAGTGTGGCTCTTCCACAAAATACCACGGCCTGGGCAAGTCTATTTTGAAGAAGTGGCATTAGAAGAAGTTTAAGTTTAAAAAATTTGGCTCTCAAAAGAAATTTCAATCGTTGTACGGTTGATATTTGGCTCTGTTGACTAATGAGTTTGCCGATCACTGGCCTACACCATCTGATGAATTTAATTTAACCATCTATACTTAGACAATGCCCAAATTTACATCTCTACATTGGACTGGTACCCTGAACACAGTGCTTGAATATTTATTTGGCTGCACACTTAATATGTCATTTTGGTTGATAAACATCAATAACAGTAATAACAACCACTAACATAAACCCCACTAACACAAGCACAACACCAAAAGCATTTATATGGTGCTGAATAGTCAGGGACTCTTCTAAGAACTTTACAGAGATGAACTATTTTTAAAATTTAACTTAGTAGGCACCCCAATCTTAACACATCTGAAACTGAACCTTTGTTTCTTCCACCAACATGCTCTCTATCCTGTTTAGTCTTCCCATTTCAGTTAATACCATCTCCATCCTTTTAACTGCTAAGGCCCAACACTTGCAGTTATTACTTAATCCTTGATTTTTTTTCCCAACCCCCCCCCCTGTTCTGAACAAATGCTATTGGCTCTAAATTCAAAACAATCCCAGATTGCCAACTGTTCTCATTATCTTTCTTGCTATGGCCCTGTCCACACCATGCCCTGTCAGGTAGATTCTTACTATAGGCTAATCACAGATCTCCCCCTTTCTTCTTTTTCCTCCTGCAACGAATTCACAACATGGTAGCCAGAGTGATCCATTAAACAAAAGTCAGATCATGAAACTCCTCTGCTCTCACCCCTCTGTGCCTGTGTCCTCCTACCTCACTTAGAGTAAAAACCAAAGTCCTTAAGTTAGTCTGTTGGGCCTGACCCAATGATCTGTCCACTAAACCTACCCTCCCCTTCACCTCTCCCCTCACTGTCCCACCCCTTGTGCTTCCTCACTGTCCTAGACCTCGCCAGGAACAATCAGATCTAGGAAGTTGTCCTTGACTTTTATTTACTTACTGGAGAAAGTAACACTTGAACCTCAATGTACCTCACCTATTAAGTCACAGTGATGTATCTGATTTTAATCCTGACCTGTAAATGGAGACTTCAGACCATCAGTATTCATGGAATGCCCGTAGTGCTGTGGTAAGCACCACTGGGCTATAAAATAAGGAGAAGGCACAGTCTCTGCCTAGGTAAGTGGATGCTTAATGTGGCTTGGCCACAGTTTGCAGCTATAGCATAAAGCAAAATAATGATTGGAATAGAGTTTTAAATTAAACTCAATTGAATTTCTATAGTAAGTATACTTATTTCTGCCCCTCGTACACCTATCTAAATAAATGGCTTACAAATTTTCCCCTTCAACTTTTCAACTGGTGATTTGTTTACCCAACAAATTATCCCCCAACAAATACTGTCAGTCGGAGTAATTGAACATTTCCCAGCACTTGAGAAGAATGTACAAAACCAGGCATAATCCAATTGGTCGTATTCTTTATGCTTTAAGACTTGTTTATGTGTATCTAGGACTACTGTTATTTTTATTATTAAAAAAAATTCCCATAATCCTTATAAGCCTCTCACCAGTAGAAACATGTGGTTCTATTGAAGTGGTGTATAAAAATAGTTCAAAGTGTGTTATTGAACTATTGAATAAACTATTTTAATTTTAAAAGTATCAGTTTTTTAAATTATTCCCTAATAAAATAGCATTGCTTTAAAAATAATAGTTCCATGAGAAAAGGAAAAAAAGAATTATTTTAATTCAAAATGAAGCTAAACTGAGTTCTGCATTTTCTTACCCAAAGCAGATTTTTGTTTTGTCTCCAAAAGCCAACAGGAGGCAAAGGGCCCAGCTTCTTTGCCAATTACATGCCAGTCCTCCCTCCAGAAGCTTTATTCCCAAATGGGAACCAACTTCTGACTCCAGACAAATGACTGTTAGTTCCAGCTCTCACCTGCCAGTTACAATAATTTGGGTATGGGTGCCAGTCTCTGGGTCCACCTGATGATAAGATTACAGGACCTGTTTGCTTAGTTCATTAGCAGAAATTCCTTCCACAGACACGGCAAGGGGCAGTGAGGGGTGGTGTGGGGTGAGGTATGCCAGGGCCGCCAGGATGGACTGGTTTTGCTCACTAGGAAGTGGGAAAGGAAAGCACCATTTCCTCTTTGGGATCCCCATATCCCCTTTTCAGTTCCTCTGTTGGGACAGACAATAGAAGCCTCTAGGCCCTCCTCTCTGGGCACCAGGTCCTTGTCGCCTGTTGTCTCCCCCTCCTTCTCTCCCCTCCCCGCACCCACTGGCTTCCCCAACTCAGGCTCCAGGCGGAGATTTGTCAGAACCGTTCGGTTGAGACAGATTATGATTGCAGCAGATGGGCTGGATTTGACAGCCCCATCCTAAGCAGCTTCTGGGGGTGGGGGGGTGGAGGGGCGGGGAGGGGGAGAAGGTGGGGGGCGGGATTCTATGGGCCGAGCCGCCTGGTTAGAGCACACCAGCGTAGCCGGCCCGGCGCTCCTGGGCAGCTGTTTAAGGCGCGCCTCCAGGAGGAAAGTGGCACACAGACCCAAGGGGCTCCCAGAGCGCCCGTGAAACGTCCCATTGCCTAGAGGGCGCGGAGACTCCG
The DNA here is from genome assembly GCA_026230045.1 of Corynorhinus townsendii. NCBI lineage: Eukaryota > Metazoa > Chordata > Mammalia > Chiroptera > Vespertilionidae > Corynorhinus > Corynorhinus townsendii. The sequence continues at coordinate 80,387,510 of JAPDVU010000005.1, forward strand.
GAGGCAGGCGCAGGGGGACCAGTGGCACACAAAGCGGAAGAAAGCCAGGAGCGTGGTGTCTTGGCTACCGCGAGCCGTGGGCTGGTTGCGGAGCGCGCGTGGCCCAGGCTACCTCTGCGCGCTCTGGGCATGGCAAGTTTGCCAACTCCGGGCTTTGTGGCCGGCGCCTTGCTGCTCCCGAAGTGACAGCCCTGCAGGCTCTGCCCCGGGGCGGCATCCACCCAGCCCCGACCCACTGCAAAATGCTCCAGCAAAGGCCAGGTAAGGAGACTCCGGCCCGCGCCCTTCCCACGCGCGCACCCAGCTCCAGGCTGCTGGGGGGCCTCTCCCGGTCCCTTTGCTCCCACTAGTCCCGCTGACTCCCTGTTTCAGTTCCTACCTCCGTGATCTCCTCGGTCCATCTCTGCCCTCTACCGCTTCCCCTCACAGTTGCCCTTCTTTTCCACCTTACCAGATCTCAACAGCAGGGGGAGAAGTTCGGGAGGTGGGAGGTTAGGGGCTCTCCTCCCTGTGTGCCAGCTCCACTGGACAGCGGGTGGGTGTGTGAGGTCTCATTCACATTCCTGGTCCCAGGCAGTTCCAACGCAGCACAACACACACGCCCTCCTTTCCACCTGTGGGGCCTCCCTTTTGTGCTGGAAGTACACATGAAAACACGCACACGTGGACACACAATCCTACCTGGGCGCCCTCCAGAGATTCCTGAAGGGTGTGGAGGGGTGGCTGGCAGTGGGCAAATCTTGAATACCAGACCCTCCAAGCAAAGGACTGGTGCCTCTCCCGCCTGTTGGCCTTGGCTCCCAGGTCCAGGTGCCAGCAGAGCAAGGCGCCTCCAAGAGGGCCAGGAGGCTGCTGTACTTGGCAGGGACATTGCTGTGCCACCAAAAAACCCCACCCCCACCCCCAGGGGCCAGCAGCCTGGACCACTGCCTGGCCTGGCCCAGCAGGGTATGCCTGCCCCCACCTGCCATGGTAGCCACCTCCCCCTCCCCGGCCCCCCTCACCAGTGGGTCCCTGACCTTGTCTATGCAATAGCTCAGGTCCTCCTGCTCTGGCACCCCTCCCTTGCCGCCCAGCTCCCCAGGAGCTATGAGTGTGTGCCCTGTTGCTACTGGCAACTGCCTGTGCAGAAAGCTCAGCCCCCAAAGTAGCTTAATGCTGATTGATGGGCAGAAACAGGATATTTTCTGGAGCTTAGCGGGTGCTGGTGTAGGGACCCTCCCTGCTGCTGGAGCCCTTTAGCCCTATAGACCTCCAGGGAGCTGGCAGACTTCCTTCCCTCCTAGGCCCCACCCCACCCCACCCCTTCATTAAAGGGGCTTTAGGATATCATTATCACCTGGGCTAAATTCAGAGCCAGCTTTTGCTGCCCAGAGTTACAGGCAGCGCCCCAGAGTTTCCCTTCTTACTCTCCAGCTTCTGCTGAGTCCCGTAAATGAGACACTGCCATCTCCTTTCTGTTATATCCCCCTCCCCCACCTCCTTAATGATCTGAACTAATCCCACAAATGCTCATGAAAGCATTTTCAAAAATAATTCATTTCATATCAATATCTCTTCCTCAGCTTCCTCTCTTCTCCCACAGGGCCTGCCATGCCCAGCCCTAGAAAGGGTGATGGGAATAGGCCTGTACTTAGAATGCTCAGTGCAGACACTGCCTTTGCTGCTTCTGTGCAATTTCATTTTGACCCCCTCACACTCATCGCCCCTCCTTTTTCAGGGAGGGCAACCTCCTCCTCTAGGCATCTGATTTAATACAAATGCTCTGGGCTAATAGAAATCCCTGCCCCAATCTGTGCCCCTTTCCCCCCTTTCACCCCCCTCCCTCCCCCCCCCCCCCAGCCCAGTAGTGACCACAAAGGGCCCGATTTCATTATCAAAGAAGTTATCTTCAGGAGAACTTCTGTTTTACAGTATGTTTTTCTCAGCACCTCAGTATTTTGGGTAGAATATTTCCATTTCCTAAATTGGCATGCCGAGCTCTGTTTTGCCTGTTGACATTAATTTGAAAAACGATGTAAAGTTTTAAAGTTATTCATTTATTCTTCCAAACAAAACTTTGAGAGGTTCTGCTGTGTTGAGCACCACTGTAGGCTGGGAATGAAACAAAGACAAGGCCCAAATGGCCATGAGCATTTTAAAGGCCACCTGACTGCTGGATTGTGGTTATTGCCACAATAGTTGATATTATAACAGCACACTACATTGAACCAGGACTTTACAGTTTACAAAAGCTTTCCAAGGCATTCTCTCCCTTAATCCCAGCAGCAGTAATTTTAAATAGCAGGATTCCACCAAAAGGCCCAGTAATGCTCACCAATCCTGCTTAACCAACAAGAAAGAGAACCTTGCAAATCGTCCCCACAACTGATGGAGCTTTAGAACACAGAATAAGTGACTCAGAAGAAGCTTAGTCACAGGAATGTGGCCTAGAAAGATAAATGAAATGCATGTAGCATGCTCATTGCCAGGAAGCCATCATGGGAAGAGACCCATCCTGAGACTGTGGTCCCCAGTGAAGGACTGGCTGCTGGAGGTGGAGAATTTACAGGGTTCTGGACTGTTGCCTTATGCTAGGAGCTAAAATGGGATGAAAGTATTAGCGCAAAGTTGCTGGGAGACGAGAAAATTAAGCAAAATGAGTAGACAGTGAAATTACTTTCTTTAGTTATAAGGCATTCTCAAGATATTTGTAAGTTTCTAGTATGAATTTACTTTAGAAATGGAGCAATTTTCTGTACTTTAGAACATAAAAAAATGAGTTTGTGTACCTTGTCTGAACCAAATGAAGATAATCAAGGTTTTGATCATTTTTACCCATTACCTGGAAAGCCAGATATGTCTTGGGTGAATAAATGGCAGCCTCTCTTTCTTATTATTTACAGTCATTCACCACTAATGACAGGGATGTGTTCCATGAAATGTGTCCTTAGGTTATTTTGCCATTGAGTGAACATCACAGAGTGTCCTTACATGACTGATGGTCTAACCTGCTGCTGTAATCCATGTGCTGTACTTTCATACATTGGTAATGCAGTGGGTTTGCTTGCACCAGCATCACCACAAACATGTAAGTAATGTGTTGAGCTACAATCTTACCACAGCTACTGTGTTACTAGGTGATAGGAATTTTTCAGCCCCTTTATATTCTTAGGAGACCACCATCCTATATGCAGTCTATCACTGACAGACACATGGTTGTGTGGCACATGACTATACAGGGAGAATGTGCAGAAGGCCTGTGTGTAGATCTGTTCATTTCCTCATCTCCTTCAAATGGAGGGCCGCCATTCTTCACTTCTCAGCTGGGAATGTCATTCATGACTTACCTCCAAAAATGGTTTCTAGAAGCCCAACTGATACTTATAAATTTTGGTTGGAATTTCACACATCATTATAATCACCTTGTTTATCACTTAGAAAAGTTTTATTCAAAGAAGTTTTGCAAGCAAAGTAGTGTATCATATGGAACTTACTGTGGTGAGAGGCTGGCTGTGGGTATGGCTGGGTAACAGACAAACCAAGAAGGTAATCACAAGGGAAGGTCTGTTATAAGAAAAGAGTAGAGATACCCAAGGAAGTTTTTAATATTTAGTACCATGGATTTGTAGGAACTTTTTAGCTGTGTAGCATTTGTGGGTTTTTTTGATGAAGGATTGGTTCCAGGACCCCAGTGGATATCAAAGTCCATGGATGCTCAAGTTCCTTACATAAAATTATATCATATTTGCATATAACTTATATACATCTTCCTGTATACTTTGTCAACTGATGGTTGTTGGTGCCTAATCCAACCCCAACAGGAATCCCCAATTTGGGGTGCAGTGGAGAATGAAACTTTACTCAGTGCAAACAGCTTAATTGTGATACAGCACAGCTGTAGAACAGCTCAGTAGTGTTACAACTCAATTATGAAGCAGGACAGCATGGCTTTGAGGTGACCCTGGGGAGAGGTGGCTTTGGGGCAAAGCCCCTCTCTAGCTCGACAGGTGGTCTGCTCCACCTGCTCTGGTCCTGTCCTCTCCTTCCTCCCTGTGCCTGATCTGTTCCAGCCAGGGAAAAGCCACTTTAGATAGAAAGGGAAAGTGTGTTCTCTGTGCCAGAGGGGAGCTGGCTTATATAGGCAGAAGTTCCCACCCCTGGTTCCTGATTGGTCCATCCTTATGCAAATGAGGACCCCCAATCCTTTCAGTTTGATTGGTACAAAAGGCCCTGTCCTGATTGGTCAAAATGGAGCTGCTTTGATTGATTGGTGAAGATGATGGTGATATAGCTGCACAGCTCCTGCTGGGTGGGGAAAGCCACAATCCTATTGGTTGAAACAGGATTTCAGGAACTCCTTTATAAGGGCTGGCTCAGATGGCAGAAACACAGTGCAGGAGGCACACAGCTTAGCGCAGGCTTCTCCCTGAAGTGCAGTTTGCGTTAGAGGCCCCTGTATAGAAAAGGCTGCTAGACTTGGTTTATTAAAATTTGAGGCCAGTTAGTCACCAGAAGTCCTTCTTAGTAGGTATCTTTATTCTCATGATTTACTGCTTTAAATCATCTCTAGATTGCTCCCATAATATAATGTAAATGCTATATAAATAGTTAAATTGTATTGTTTAGTGAATGACAAGAAAAAAAAGTATGTACATGGTCAGTATAAATGCAAGCATTAACTACATAGTGCTTAGCCATTAAAGTACATATTACATGTCAGTAATAACAGACCTTTTTTTCTGAGTACTTTCCGTCTGCCATTGGTTGAATCTGCAGGTGTGGAAACCACAGATAGGGAAGGCAGAGTGTGCTCTGTATTTGGCATTCCTGTGTATCATTGTCATTCTTAGACGTTATAATGTCTTACTTTAGAGATGAACTTTATGTCTTTAGGTTGGTTGGATGTCAATAAAAATCATATAAAATATATTTGGCACGTTGGATTGGACCTCTTCTGGTGGGATCTTCATCATCGTCTGCCAGACCCCAGAGGTTTTCATCTGAAATTTAGAGAGAGGAGCAGTTGATTCCAACCTTAGACAGACTCTTCTGATTTTTTCTACTTCGCATAAGAGACTTGAGTGGAGGGAAGTAGTTGTGGGCACTTAGATGATGGCTAATGTCCCTTGATTCAGGGTTGTCAGTCTTCCCTATGACTCCTAAGCTAGGGCTCCATTTTTTATGCATCCATTTAATGAATATTAGTTGAGGAGAATTATTACAGAAAGCAGGCTCTGTATTCCAAACCTCCTTGCTTTTTTCCGCAGAATGGTGCCATTGAATGCGTAGCCTATAAGCACGTTCCTTGCAAATATCTGGTAGTTTGTCCTTTGATGTTCCTGTAAGTATGGTTTAAAGACGCAGAGGGAATGGTTCAGAGGCCTTCTTGCTGCAGTGAAGTAGTAGGATTCACTGCTGAGGGCCGCTGCCTGCCACTAGCCTTGCTTCCTGAAATTTACACTTTACCACCTTCTTTTTCCCCGTAAATTCTGTTTTCATGTGTCTCTGTCAGCTCACGGTTCTCAGAGAGTAGGTGGTAATTGATTTAGTACATAGTCACTGTGAATTTGTTGCTCATCTCAGAAGTCATAGCTGTTTCATATTACTTGACATGAACATAACCCTCAACGTGCTTTAAGGTGGATGTTAGGACCTAGATTCTCAGGTGAGAAGGGTTTAGAGGAAGGGAGAGAAACTAATCATTTTATGCTGTGCTGGAAGTTGCTGAAAATAGGGAATAGCACTTGCTGCTATAGGTAAGATTGTGGCCTCTAAATGGACTGTGAACTCAGATTGTTAGTAAAACTGCCTGTTTCATAGTAAGTGGCTCAGAGTTCAAACTTGGGAGTATTGTAGACCTGGGCTCAGTCCTGATACTATCATTTACTGTTGATGTGATTTGGGGCAAGGTTATTAATCTCTCTAATGTCAGTTTCCTTATCTTTAAATGGAAACATATATTGTATATGTTTATAAGTTGTTAAGAGTAAAATCTAACATATATTAAGGGCTAAGGCACAAGAATATTAGCAATTACTGTCTGCTATGGCCTTGAGTGTTATTTTCATGTTGGCTGTGCCCTAATAAGACTGCCTTTTTTGCATTCACATCATGTTTAAACTGTCTCCCAGCACCCCACAGAAAACAACTATGATGGGAAAGTTATATTTCAGCAATTACAGCTACATTCAGACGGAGCACTTGCCTTCCACCAGTATGATGGGAGATGGTGCCCAGTGTCTCTTTGAGGTTGAGGTACAAGTAGTTTAGTCTACAAGATAAACCTAGGAAATTCTATCAAATGCCTGTGAGAAGCACTGTGCTCGGCTGCAAGGGATGCAGGATGGAAACCAGTTCTTGTCCTCAAACTTCAAGCTGGAAGAGAGGAGAGGTTGATGTGAAAAGAAGTAATAATAGTAACAGCCCCATAATAATGAGCATCATCATAATAAAGGCACTTGTCACTTACTAAGCCCTGGTGTGTGTCTGTCACATTCTTTATTAAAGACAGCAGTTATGGTATCTATGAGACAGATGTAATTTTCTCCATTACAGAGATCTATAATAGTAAAAGCATAATATGCAAATCGATCAAAACAGCCTACCAGCAGAATGACCATTTGGACGACCATGCTATGACACCCGCTGGCGCCAGGCCAACTAAGGCAGGTTTGATGTGATTGGTCAGGGGCCCTGCCATCGCCTCATGATCACCCCACAGAGGGAGGCCCAGGCCACCAACTTGCAGGCTGTGGCAGGTGGGTGGGGCCTCCCTCTGTGGGGGCAAGCCATCGGGGAGCCCTGGCCTGGTGGGCAGGGCCTACCTCTTTGGCGCAATCCATCATGGGGCTCCCGAACTGTGAGAGGGTGCAGGCCAGGCTGAGGGACACCCCCCCCCCCGCCACAATTGAGTGCACGAATTTCATACACCGAGCCTCTAGTATTATATAATAAGCTGAAGTTAAGTTTCATAGTGGTGTTATTAACAAAACACAGTGGGTTGCAAAGGAGTGAGTGTCTCTACCAGATAAGCCTACCTCAGGTGGTTTTTGCTGTGCTTTGAATGAATTGTTTAGAAATGTTGAGTATGATTTATTTAATGAGTACATTATCCCTGGTGGTATTTGGGTTCAACAATCTCTTGAACCCCTGTGCTCTGTTCACAGCATTATAGAAATGAGAGCAAGAAGAGGCTGGGCTTTATCACCAGCTGGCAAGGAACTCAGTTCTTTGTTCGTTTTCATTGCAAATTCCTCCAGGGGAGATATCTTACTGGCTTCCCTTAGAAGATTCTTCCTTAGTCTAAAGACCACATTATCATCAATAACTTTTCCGATTTGTTTCTTTTTATGTGTGTGATTTAGGCTACCAAAATTTTCTCTAATTTAATTCATACCAAGTTTTATACACATGTGTCAAATAGTAAGTGTGGTGTTGTGAAAAAAACAGATTAGTGCAGCCTACAGGCATCTTAGTGAAATATAGCTCCCACCACACTTTTCACTCGTGCAAATTCAGATCAATTCGACCTCTCCCAGGCTGTTCCTCTTTTGTTTTTTCTTTTAATCATTGAATGTATGAGTGTATGTTTTTACCTAAACATGTTAATATTCTAATATTGTGGTGTGGTTTTCACCTACCTCTTTCTAAGTGAAAATGTCCAAACTCAGCTGTCACCCTCCATTTTTTTCCTATTGAAATTGTATAAAATTGGCCATATTCTTAAATTTTTGGAGTGGTACTTTTTTCTTAGAAATCCTAAATTTGTCTGAATTACTGTAACATGAAAGGGGGGATCTCATAGGCCACCTAAATATTTGGTTGTGCATATGAATTTTAATCTTTCATAATGATATTTTTAAAGGAAAAAAGGTTTAACTTAAGAAGGGACTAGATTGGTCTTTACAACTCATCATCCTTTGTGTTTTAGTTTAAAGGAATTAAAGCATTGAAAACCCCCAGCCAAACACAACCAGAAGGCCTCCTTTCCTGCCTTACTGCATTCACTTCTTCATTCATTAATTGACTCAACACACTGTGATTGAGTGTCAGGCAATGCAATGGACTTAGAGTGACTCTGACCAGTGTCCATCATTCTAATACTAAACATTTAGCAACAGAAAGCTATTAGTTCTTTAAAAAGTAAATAAAGAAAAGAAACATACAACTTTGACACTGTGTACTTCTGTTCACTTCCTGCTTTTGACAGATTTTAGGTATTACTTGTTTTAGATTATCTCAGCCACATTACATTAACATATTATTTTAAATTGTTCTCTCATTTCACTAAGACTTACAGAAGGTAGCAACCTTAATTCTGTTGTACCTCAGAGTTTATGCTGATTTTCCTTGAGACATTTCTAATTGTTTTTAATGCTCAGTGCTCAATGCCTAGTAGGTATTCAATAAATATTTGTTGAGTAGAGGAAGCAAGAAAAGAATGAAGTCAGTATATTTAGGAATTTACTGTACTAGGAGTTAGAAAATCACCTGATTTGGGATTTAACACACATCGAAAGGCCTGTCCTTTTACTATTCTTCCTGAAAATTATCATGTCTCCCTTAGATCAGATTAGGGACATGATTGCTTTCTCACTAGATGATCCATTTTAGGGTTTGGTGTGCATGGCCTTGCATCCATGGTTTCTCCTTAGATATAATTTCAGCACTGGGGTTATTTTACAGAAGTCTCGGAACCCTGTGCTTCTTTGTGGACATCCTTCACCCACTTTGCTGAATTATGATTACTCTGAGAATTTTATTCTGTCTTAACATGATCTCCCTCTTCCTTCTCCTACACTGACATATTTGGAGAAATCCACCTTCTTTTCATTTTGTGATATCATTTATTTAACACTTTCACTACATAATACCTTATCCCAGATTTCATAGTAAATCATTATAAAACATAATTAGTCCTAAGTTAGTTATAAAATGAGTTATAAAGTACAAAGGCCTTTAAGAAATTTTCATTCTTGTGGAGAAATAGGACACAGACCTATGAGGTATCAAAAACACTTAGTGTGGAGCTGGTGAAGTAGAAAAAGGAAGTGTAGCAGGAGGTTAAAAGATAAAGCGATGAATGAGGCCAGGCTAGTTGGGATGGGCCTCCTGGGGAAGGAGACCTGAGCTGACTTAGGAGAACTTAGACCCGAGGAGAGAGAGGGAGAGATCCAGGCAGGAGAAGGCTTGCACTGAGCCGCCCTAGAAGAGGAGAGGGGACTAATGAGGGGAGGTAGTGGGGGACCCACTAAGCAACTTGGATCTTTTCCCTTGAGCTAGCATCTCCCAGCGCTTCTCTCCTCAGAAGAGTACTTCTGCTGAGTGTTGTAGGTGTGTTAGTCAAAACAAGTTCCCATGGTTAAAATGAAAGAAGAGCTGAAAGTTTTTAAAAAGTTCTCTCCTGAAAGAGTTCTCAGATGCCTTAATATGTTAACCTTAATTATTAATCTCAAAAATTCCCCCAAATATTTTTGATCACTGATTCCATTTTTGATTGGAGCATCTTGAGAGAATAGTTGACTGTGGCGCCTATTTTGGGAAATGCTACTGGAGGCTATTGGTGATTTTTATTCAGAGGCTATATGGGTGAAAAGTATCGGGAATGTGAACCTGAAAATGGTGCATAGTGGAATCTAAGGGTGGGACATAGGATGATTAGGGGACTGGCTCCCTCCAGCAGGACATGAGAAAGGCCTAGGTCGGGGGTAGCATGAGAATAGAAAGGAAACAATAGATTTCATGAGTATTTCAGGTACATGAACCCCAGGTTTTTGATCAGATTAAAAAGATTTGCCAAGATGGGAGAATCAAGAATAGTTTCAAGCTTTTAGGTTCTTTTGCATTAGGAGCCTCATGAGGCAAATGCTTTACAGATTTGTGAAAGTCTGTATCTTCTACATGTGGTCACATGCAATGAAATACTCCACCTGAACTCCAAACTTAAGGCAGCTTGTCTTTCGAGACACACACCATTTTCGGAGTTTCTTTAAAGTCAACATGCTTCCTCAATAAAGATGCACTAAAAACATTGCCCCACTATCTCAAGCCATGTGTGAGATGTATGATTGCCTTGAATGGCTCTGTGCCGTCATTGGCACCCCCTGTACTGGGACGTGGTCTGGATATGCCAGGGAGTGTCTGCAACACAGAGAAGAATGAGACTCTGTATCTGCTGTTGGGAATCTGGGTTGGTCTGGCTAAGGGCACTTTTGTTGGTTTCCCTCATCATGGGCAGCTTTATTGAAGATGACAGTGAGCCCAGTGTGGAAGTCACACAGAGCTTGCTGCCAGCCCCCTTTAGCTTATCCATCCCCAGAGATGCAAGGATTTCAGTGTATGACGTTGAGCCCCATCTTCTGCCCGTTTGGTCTCCAAAGACTGGACTATAGGTCTGTTCACAGTAGTCACACTCTGTGTCTGTGTGCAGGAAGTCATGCATCTGGCATTTGGTTTTCTCATGAGATCACACAGAATAACGATTTTTCTTCTCTCTTGATTATTTTCTATTTTTGAGAAATGTTCTTAACACCCCTTTTTAAAATAGGCAGTAGTATAAAGCAATGGTATAAAATGAAAAGCTTTGTTTTTTTTAAATCTAGAATCATTCGTCAGAGTAATTAATTACAGTAAGCTTTCCAGTTTCTTACATAGTTATGAATATAAATATGTTTAGCTGCTTAATTTATTCTTTAAATTTACTTCTTCCCATTCCTATACCTGTTGTACCTCTGTTCATGTATTTGGGAGCTTGCAAATGATTCAAAGTAGTGGTGGTCATTACTGTGAATATTTCTGAATTTCTCTCTTTTGTGTGGGCTTCCGTAAAGCATCTGAATCCTTCTCCAGGCATAATGCTTATTCGTACATTCAAGGGCCTTGAAAACTCCGAGTTGTGTTTCATTTTGCTTCTTGCTTGACAGATCTCTGCCCATTAGTGTCTTATTTAAATTAACTGTGTTTTGTAGACATACCAGTGTCCTTGAGCATGCTGACTACCTCAGGCTATAGAAGTTTATGTCAATGCCTGAATTCTCATGTGGCTGTCTGCTTTGGCTAAATTTACTCGATAATTGCAAATTCCTCCTTTCCTTTTGTGAGGAGTGATTGTGTATGCTTTATGAGTGTGCTACTCATGAGATGGCTTTTCAGGGGAAAGATGGGACAGTTATGATGTATCCAGCCTAGTTGCCCAGCTGTTATTACTGTTCATTTAGTTGGAATTAAATGGCCTTCTGTTGCTACATGAGTTTCAGAGAGAAGGCATAGAGGATGAGGGAAACAGAGAGAGAGCACAGCTCAGAAAGGGATACCCACTGGGCCCAGGGGCAGTGAATGGTTTCCAGTGTGCTACGTTTACACAGGAACTTTTTCTTAGTTTCAAACTATAGTTTATTTCATTAGCTGTAGAGTGATCATCAACGAATGTGAAATAATGATATGTCATCTACATATGTGGTCATTCATTTTCTAATGAGCCGTTACAATGCACTCAAGATTTTCATATTTATCTTTCTTTGTTAAAACCACAATTGAATATGCTCTTGAGAATGTTGACCCTGACATTTTACTTATGGATTTAAGAGTATCTTTTAGAGGCTCATAGATGTATTTGATAAAAATAAAAGCAAACATGAATAATGTATCATTAATAGTCATAATAATACAATAATTGTAACAGCATTTGAGGAAGGTTGAAACAGAGACAGGCCAAATCACCATGATCACTCTACAGCAGTTATTTTGTGGGCAGAACTTTTCCTAATGGGGTTCTCATTCTAATGCAGGGTTCAACTGGCTTCCTACTTATAGTTTCTGTTTCTATATAATTAGGTTAAAGAAGAGTGAGTAAGGTTGCCTTTTGTTCAGTGAACAAATGATAATGTCACAGAAGTATAACCATACACATGTATTATACATATTATATATTAGCATAAAGATGAATAAATATCATTACCCAGAAATGAATTCACATATTTAAATATCAGAAATATCAGATTGTTTTTATTAATCTTCACCCGAGGATATTTCTGGGGCTGGGGATAGAGCCTGCAACCAAGGTATGTGACCCTGACTGGAATAGAACCATGACCCTTCAGTTAGTGCGCTGACGCTCTATCCACTGAGCCAAACAGGCCAGAGCAGAAATATCAGATATTTTTAACTTAATCCTTGGTTTATTTAAAATGTTTTATTATGGCATTAAGCAGATTGCTTTCAGTCTTAATTTATCTATTGTTCCTTCCACTTTGAAATAGAAGTCACAATATTTGATTTATTCATAAACTAGAGGACATATATGCTTTGGGGCCTTTGGAAAGGTATCATTTTAAAACTTTGAGAAAAAGAAAGCATGATCCTTACCCCATGTCATTTCATACTCAGGATTTGGTACCTAATTTGTTCATTAGTAAAACTCTTATTTTTAATGCTATAATTTAAGCTATATGCATTTATGTTACTCTGGTATTGGATTTTACTCCCAACTAAAAGAAAGTTCCATAAATTGATGAGAGTACCAGTGACACCATTTGGTTTCCAAAACACAAAAAAAGCTGCTAACAGAAGTCTAAATTATGACTTCTAAGGACTATTTTAATGCTCTTAGTTGCACTGCCCACCCAATGGGCAAAGAGTTTTTCTTTATGAGAACTCTTATATGTTATTTCATTTGTAGAGCAGGTAACTTCACATATTCACTTCTTTCCAGACAAGCATAGTCATGATCTGTTTTGTACCTCATTCCTGCTATCCAGTACCACAAGGAGACCTCTCTCTGCCTATGTCAGGACTGTGAGTATTCTCCACACACATTTCCTAAAGCCATCGCTCACCCCATCCTGTCCTCCCAAACAAAACTCACGTAACCAATGGATTAAAGGGACAGGGAATATAGACATTCACTAGAAGCCAAAATTGTCTGCTTTTCACAGCTTTGCCTCCAAGAATATTAATAAGGAAATGATGCATTAAATAGCTGTCTGTGACTTTGTTTTATTTTCCATTCAAAAATAAATGAAGTGTCCCAACATTCTGGAAAAAACCCAAACAGTTTTTATATGAATATTTATCCTGGAAGGAAGCAGGAAAATATAGTTTGGAACTGGAAACTTCTGTGATAACCAGGAAGTAGTGAAAAATTAATTCAACCACAGTTCTTCACATTTGCTTAGAATATTGTTTTGGTTTGGTTTGTAAAAATCCCTGGTATTTGATATATCATTTTGGCCCCATGACAACTATAAAAATCTAAGAAGGCATTTTATGTTTCATACGAGGAAACTTTTTTGGTAATCAAATTGCTTGTCCAATTTCACACAACCAGTGATTAGGTCAGAAGTGGAGTTCAAGTCTATAGACTCCTAGTTGAAAGTGTTTGGACTATAATACATGGCTTTATTTCTATCATTTAAAATAAGTGTCTAAGAATTAGCAACACTTTTTTTGTTCAACCTAATTTTCTAAGGCTTTTGTCAGAGACCAGTAATTATATTATACATTTTATAAAAAGAATAACATAATAAGAACGTGAGTTTTACAGCTGAGTGTTAAATCCATCTCTGCCTGACCTTAGGTAACTCACTTAACCTCACCCACCCTCCTGTTACACTGGTTTCCTAATGTCCATCTCAAACTATTGTAGTGAAGATTAATTTAGAGGATGCATGTGAAGGTAAGGCATGTAGTGAAGGTTCAGATTATGATAGCTCTTCCTTCCTCTCCTCTTTCTTATTACTAGTATTTTTACTGCAAATAAATAAGCCCAAACTTTGGGTTTAAAATAACTACAGTATAACATCCTTTTATTATAATGTGATGAGTTGACATAAAATTCAGCTTTTAAAAATTTTTTATCTTTATTGTTGAAAGTATTACAGATGTTCCTTTTATTCCCATTGACCCCTTCTAGCCTACACTCATCCCCTGCCTCAGGCCTTCACCACACTATTGTCTGTGTCTATGGGCTATGTATATATGTTATAAGTTCTTTGACTCTTATTTATATTAATTAGCCAGGGTAAAGTTGTTTTTTTCAAAAATATGTTTTTTTATTGATTTGAGAGAGAGAGGAAAGGAAAGGGAGAGAAACATCACTAAGTTGCCTCCCGTACTGGGGACTGAACCTGCAACCTGGCCCGTGCCCTGACCGGAAATCAAACCAGCAGCCTTTTGGTGTACGGATGTTGGACAACCAACTGAGCCACACCAGCCAGGCTGGAATTGGTTTTGTTATACATCATTTCACTTAAAGTTTTAGAACTCAGCCACGATGTTATCTGAGGCCTTACTGTACCATGTACTCTCTCTCACAATTCTGGGAGTTGATTGTGGTGGGTAGTTCTGCTTCCCATGATGCTGGCTGGGCCTGCAGTCATCTGGGGGCTCTGTCCGGGTGATGACTTAGCCACATGCCCGGTGCTTTGGTGGGGATTCCTGAAAGCCTGGACCGAGTGGGGTGCTGGGATGGCTGGGTCTCCGCCTCATTCCAGGTGATTTTTTCCATATGGTCTCTCCCACAGCACTTCTTACACAGTGACTCGAGCAAAATAGAAGCTTCTAGACCTTCTTGAGATTAAGTGCTAGAACTGGTAGGATATCACTCCTGCCATGGCCTGTGGGTTACAGGGATTCACAGGACCAACCTATTTTCAGGGAGGGAGGGGACTGCACCAGGGCATGACTACCATTGTGGGGCCATCTTTGGAGACCAACTACCATAGTCATCATCATCATTAAAAGATTTTAGGACACTTTCCCCAGGCTTTTGCAGTAGAGCCATGAATAAGACAACACCCATATCTCTGTGAGCAGAGGTTTGATGCCTCTCTCGGGAGTGAATGGAAGGCAGACGACTGGTGGCTCTTCTAAAGGTCATGCTAGAGGCCAGCTTTCTTTATCACTGTGCGGTCACGGTCACACGGTAGAGGAGCTGGTGGGCCCACGTCTGGGAGAGGTTTGGTGATCATACCACCTCACACTTGAATTTATAATTTGAAACCTCTTTTATGTATGTTTTCTTCTTTTTCTCTCACTGTAATACACATAGGTTTATCCTGTATCTCTATGTTACAGATAAACTGAGACTAGGAGTTTAAATGACCATTCCAATGGCACAGAGCTTGAATAGCAGAAATAGAGTCCCCACCCAGGGCTCTGTCACTGGGACACTGGCTCCCCATCTTGCTTCCGTCCTGGGCATCACTGTGATGATATTGGGGGGGGGCGGTAATAGGGGGGAGTGGTGAGGAAGTCTAATGCGTGGAGGTGTGGAAAGGAAGAGTGGGGAGGTAGATAAGCCGTGGATGCTCAGAATGCTTCCTAATTCTGCCTTGTACTTTGTGAATTCTGGCCTTCAATGTCACTGTTCTATAGCTTTCATTTTTTTGTCTATTCCATGGAATAGGAAGAAGAATAGTTGCCTTAACACTTTGTAGGCTTCCATCACTGTTAAACAAAATACATTATGTAAAGGGTCCAGCAGAGTGGTTGCTTGTCAGGACAGGGTCATTCTTTTTCCCTCGTTCCCTATATTTCTTAAGGAATCTGCTTTCTTGGGCACAGAGCTGATTGTGGGCTATGTTTAGAAATGCACTGAGCATTGTCAGTGTGCTTGTGTCCTCACGAAAGGAGGAGGTGGAGGGTTGCTTGCCTGGGTTCCCATCAGGAATTCTGTGATGGTTGCTCACTTCAGAGAGAGGCATCTTTGGAAACAGGAGCTTCTTTGCCCTGAAACAGGGTCAAGACCTGCTTATTCTGTAAGAGGGTTGGTGCTTGGGACAAAGCTCTCTGTGCAGAGTGCAGCGGGCCAAGTCTTTACTGCGCATGCCACCAAAGTCACTGTATGCCCACCCTACCCACCCACTCACTGCCTCGGGGGGATGCTGGCTTGCTTTGTGAAGGCTGCTGCAGAAGATTGTTCTGGACATTGGGGTGGATGCCTTTAGTCTAGCAGCACATCAGCCCCAAATTTAAGTGTGTGGGCATCGCCCACTGGGACTTCAGACACCTCCGGACCCTCCTTTTGGCTGGCATTGAAAGAGAAGCTTTCTTTGCTCACATTTGGTGATGCTTCCAGGCATCTCGACTCTGGTATCAAACCTCTGGTCTATAACGGAATGGCTGAGCTCATTCCCGAAGGATGTAGGAAAATATTAGTGCATCTTCCTTTGCCTAAATCAGTGTCAGGGCAGAAGACATGTTCTTGGAGTTTAAAAGTGACTCTCATGGCAGCAAGTCCTGCTCACAGACCTCTGGTAGTCTGCTCGGACGGTGTCTGGCAGCTTCAGGCAGTGACAGACATCTGTGAGCTGTGAAGTTGTTGGAGGTTGTGTTTTTGTGTGTCTGCTTGGCTGTGACTAGAACAGAGCCCTGTGTTGAGAAGGGAAGTTCAAATCATCTCTCTTCACCCACTTGTAGCATGCTTACTTCAAACCCCAATGAGCAGATGCATTTATTTCTTCTTTGGAAAAAGTGATTTTATAGTTTTGTTGCGAGGGACTCTCCCCTCATTGCTAATAACGTCTGAAGCCCAGCCTATGTCCTGTTGTTCAGTCAGATGTGGGGACAGGCTGCCGTCCTCCGAGCAGGCGCCTCGGGTAGCGGAAGGGCCTGATTAACTCACCGAGCTCTCTCTTTCTGCGTCCTGCAGTTTCAATTTTGAACTCATAGTCTGTGAAATAACTTTTTCCTAAAGAAATTAAAATAATATTTTAGTGGGTTATGGCTAAGGCCAGACATGAGGAGACTTCCTTATAGTTTTAGGGTCTAAGACCTCCATTTCGGAGAACCACTCAAATGAGCAAAATGGGGGGTTGATTATTCATGGGTCAGAAATATGCATTTGTAGCATATCTGACCTTCATTGCTGGTAAAGGAATAAGTTTTTAAAAATAAATATTAAGCGTTCATGTTTCTTCACACTGATTTCATTTGCATTTTCTAATGCACATGTACATTCTTACTGGGTAGCAAACATTTGCTTTAGGTTAAAGTTAGGTAGAGTGCTTTGTATACATAGTTAGTGATGGATGATTTTTTGTGTTTTTCCTTTTTCTTTTTTTTTTGCATCTGCTATGTTGGTATAAACATGTACACTTAATATTTATTTTTAAAAGCTTATTCCTTTACCAGCAATGAAGGTCATATATGATACAAATGCATATGTCTAACCCATGAATAATCAACCCCCCCATTTTGCTCATTTGTATGGTTCTCCGAAATGGAGGTCTTAAATTGTCTCCTTAAAACCCCTGTGCCTGGCAAGGTCACCACACAAGGACCCGAACATTCATGCAAGGCCTGCCCTGTCCTGGGAAGACCCAACCTGGCCTTGGGGGGTGATGGCGGTGGGGGCGGGGAGGGGGGGGAGCTCAATGGCAAGTCAAAATATAAACATGTGTCTGTTTTCTGTTCCACTGCTCTGTGACTTGCAGCAGATATTTGCTTTCAGGGCTAATGAAAATAAATGTGAGAGAGTTTGTTTTCAATGTGGGTTCTTTTCCACTGAGGAATTAGCAGGCAGCGGGATGCCCAGGAGGGCAGAGACGGCCTACAGAGCAGATGGCCTCATCCTCTGTTTCCCCTCGAGGTCTCAGGAGGCACGCCTGGCACAGTCTCTGAGCACCCCTTTACTGTGGCATGTGCCCAGATCAGCTCTGCTCTGAGACTCTGAGCTCAGCCAAGGAAAACATTATGTTCATCCCTATGGTGGATGCCATGGGCGAGACAGGGCTCAGCCATCAGGGATCCCCTTGGAGTGAAACGGGAAGTGGGTCATCACACTCTGCCTGTCCTGCTTGCTCGGGGCTGTGTACCAGCTGGCCCACCCCAGGCCAGGGCTCTGTGGGGCTGCAGTGCCCTCCATTCTCCATGGCATGCTGCTCTCTGCTGTCCCACGCCATCCAGGCATGCTCAGTGGTTAGCTCCCTGGGAGATGAGCAGTTTCTAATAAAGGTAGATCACATAGCTGTGGATGAGCCTGTGTTCTGCTTGGGAAACGTTTGCACATTTCATTGAAGCCCCGAGGCTTGAGGCCCATGTTTTTGGTTTTTTTTAAAATATATTTTATTGACTTTTACAGAGAGGAAGGAAGAGGGATAGAGAGCTAGAAACATCAATGAGAGAGAAACATCAACCAGCTGCCTCCTGCACGCCCCCTACTGGGGATGTGCCCCCAACCAAGGTACATGCCCTTGACCAGAATCGAACCTGGGACCCTTCAGTCCACAGGCCGACGCTCTATCCACTGAGCCAAACCGGTTTCGGCGAGGCCCATGTTTTTCCTTGTGCTTTGGAGCCCATTCCCTGATGTCGTCTCAGGAACCTGATGTTTTCAGACTATCATTTCTTGGTTTAAAACCTCTCCCCTTGGACTGAAGTGAAACAAAACAAAATAAACAAATTCTATGTTGTGGCCTAGAAGTGGGCCTGATTTGGCTTCCCTTTCCCTCTGACTTCTTTTCCACACACCCTCTTTCTGTGCTTGCAAAGCACATTGTGGCTACCTGTGTCCTTCCTCCAGCCTAGACGGTCCATCATCTCTCAGGTCGTAGCATAAGCCTTCAGCCTCTACAGATGAGGACAGCCCTCCGCCCACCCATGTGCTTCATGGCCACTGTCTTATATCTGGCTGATTTGCCTCACAGTTCTGGACGCTGGATTACAAAGTCAAGGTACTGGCCAACTCAGTGTCTGGTGAGGAATCTTCCTGGCTTGCAGCCTGCTGACTTCTCACTTTGCCTTCTCTTATGGCTCTTTTTATAAGGGTGGTAGATCCATTCATGAGGGCTCTGCACTCATGTGTTCATTGCCTCCCAAAGGTGCCACTTCCAAATAACTTCACACTGGGGTTAAGACTTTAACATATGGACTGGTTGGGGAGGGGAGAGGTGGGGCACAAACATTCACTCCATAGCAGGCATCCTATGCCTCCTTGCAGCTCTTGTAACATTGGCTGTTATTGATTTTGGGTCAGGTGATCAGCTCCATATATGTAGGCTGTGACTGTGTTGTCCTTTATTTAGTTATAGAGGTCCGGTGCACGAAATTCATGCACGGGGCCAGCGGGGGCGGGAGGGGGGGGAGGAAGGGGAATGGTGTTGCTCAGCCCAGCCTGCACCCTCTCCAATCTGGGACACTATGAGGGATGTCTGACTGCCCATTTAGGCCTGATCCTGGTGTGATCTGGCCTAAACAGGCAGTCGGATATCCCTCTCACAATCCAGGACTGCTGGCTCCCAACTGCTCACCTGCCTGCCTTCCTGATTGCCCCTAACTGCATCTGCCTGCCAGCCTGATCACCCCCTAACCACTCCCCTGTCAGCCTGATTGATGTCTAACTGCTCACCTGCCAGTCTGCTTGCCCCTAACTGCCCTCCCCTGCAAGCCTGGTTCCCCCCAACTGCTCTCCCCTGCAGGCCTGGGTCTCCCCTAACTGCCCTTCCCTGCAGGCTTGATCACCCCCAACTGCCCTCCCTTGCAGGCCTGGTCACTCCCAACGGCCCTCCCCTCCTGGCCATCTTGTGTCCACATGGGGGCAGGATCTTTGACCACATGGGGGCAGCCATCTTGTGTGTTGGAGTGATGGTCAATCTGCATATTACTCTTGTATTAGATAGGATAGAGGCCTGGTGCATGGGCCAGCTGGTTTGTCCTGAAGGGTGTCCTGGATCAGGTTGGGGGTTCAATTGGGGCATAGGATGCCCTGGGTTAGGGGCCTGTGGTGATTTGCAGGCTGGCCACACCCCCTGGCGACCCAAGTGGAGGTCCTGGTATCTGGGATTTATTTATCTTCTACAATTGAAACCTTGTAGCCTGGAGCAGAGCCAAGCCTTCTGCTTGCTCCATGGCAGCAGCTATTTCTGTTGGGATTTATTTATCTTCTATAATTGTTACTTTATGCAGAGGCCAAGGCAGGCCAGGACCTCAGAAGCTTGGCTTCCTCCATCTCTGGGGTCAACCCTAGCCTCCTGCTCTCTCCAGCTCTGTGGCTGCGGCCATTTTTGTTGGGATTTATTTACCGTCTATAGTTGAAACTTTGTAGCCTGGAGTGGGATAGCCAGGGTGTGCGGAAAGTTTGGCTTCCTCCATCACCAGGAAAACCCAAGCCTCCTTCCTGCTCTCTCTGTGGCCACAGCCATCTTGGTTGGGTTAATTTGCATACTCACTCCTGATTGGCTGGTAGGCATGGCTGGTGGGCGTGGCTTGTGGGTATAGCAGAGTGATGGTTAATTTGCATATTACTCTTTTATTAGGATTCAGTACAAAGCTGGCCCATAGGAGGTGCTTAGGAAGCATTTACTGGAAAGGGGCAAGTCAGCAACAAAAGAGAATGCTGCGATCGGTCTGACTGGGGAGAGTGTACCTAAATCAGCCTGGGAGAATAGATTAGCTTCCTACTGCTGCGGGAACACATTACCACAACCATAGTGGCCCATGGCAGCACGGATGTATTAGCTCACAGTTCTGGAGGTCCACAGTCTGCAGTGGGTTTTCCAGTTGTAAGGTCAAGGTGTTGGTGGGTCTGCATTCCTCTGGAGGCTCTTGAGAAAAATTCATTCCCTTGTTTTTCCAACTCCTAGAGGCCACCTGCATTCCTCAGCTCAAACTCCTTCCAGCCCTCTGACCTCTGACCTCTGCCTCCATTGTCATATCTCCTCTGACACTGGCCTTCCTTGCCTCTCTCTTACAAGGACCCCTGTGATAAAATTGGGACCACCCAGATAACCCAGGTCCTCTGCCCATCTCAAGATCCTTAACTTAAACAGACCTTCAAGTCTAGGGTTTGCTGGTGGCCAGCAGAGTCCAGCTCCACAGAAAGGCTGGTAGGCTGGCCTGAATGGTCCCCAGAGTGTGCACACATGCTCTGCTTGCTGGTGACCCAGCTCCTGTCATCCATAGAGCCTCCCTGACTGATGAGGGTACTTCCAAATTTTATAGTCCAGCCTAGACCAGGTGCTGTGGGACTTGACTCCCTCTGGAAATCTGTAGCAGATCCTTGGCCAGCTTGGGGTTGTCCAGGATGTGTCTCCCCACTTTGGAGAGGTTGGTGACCACTGTGCCCTCTCAGGAATGAGTGAAGAAGTGACAGCCAGGGCAAGGATTAAGATTGGAAAGAGATATTCTGGGGCCCTGCATATAAGGAAACATCATTCCGGGAGCAGCTCACTAAGCCCTTCATCTGCCCATTGGGGACCCTTGTCTGACTGATACATTGGCAGGTAGGTGATACAATTCCTCATTTATGTGTAATCCTAATGAGTACCTGCATTAATATTAACTAGAGTTGTGACTAGAAAGGCTTTGGGTATATAATTTTTGTAGCAGAACTGTGATGGTTACTAGTAGAAGTACAGGATGTAATGGGGTCGGAGGGGGGCTGTGCTTGTAGAGGAAGGGCATGAGGAGGAGCCTGGCATGAGGACACAGGTTACTATCTTCATGCAGAATCCACAGTTTGTCTTTGGTCTGATGAATCCTTGAGTGATTTTGTTTGAGGAAGAGGTGGGCAAAATGAAACCCTTTCTGAGGAGCCTGTGGTGGGAGGTGGAGCATGCACCATCCCTGTGTGATTGGGCATAGAGTTAGGAATAGACAGTCCCCCCAAAAAAGCAAATACAAATGAACTCAACCCATTTAGTGTAGCGTTATAATTTCACCATTTTCCAAAGATGACTGTATTGAAGTCAGGGGAGGTCATGTGACTGGCTGATATGAAAGCAATGGCACCATGACAAATTTATTACTATTTCCCCTTTTAGCATGGAGCCATTTTCTTTCTGAGCAGTAAGAGAATAGTTTATCCAGAATATTCATGGAATTTTGGGGGATGAATTCCTAAACTGCTTAGAACACTTCATCAGTAATGTGATGGGTCGATTAGTAACGAACCAACGTATGGCCTTATTGGCGAGAAACTGATGATACCCTGGCAGGATTTTCAAAGGTTTAGGTTCCTTTTCCTAATATAGTAACATATTGAAAGTATTTTAGAGAAATTCTGGAATGAGTAATATGAGCCAAACATGACTTTAAGTAGTCTGAGCAGAAAAGAGGATGTGAGGAGGGAAAGAAAATTAGAAAGCCATAGGTATGGGGAAAGGCAGATCTGTGCAGAAGAGGAAGTGAACATACACTTGAGATATTCCAGGCCTGCTTACTTCCAGGTCGCCAGGGTTCAGAATGAATGAAGTCCTTCTCTCCTTCCAGTATAAGCTTCTATAAAGAAAACATATACTCATATATTTAAGTGGGTCTTTAGCCATTCATGGATATTGTCCCACAATAAATGCTTTGTGTAGCTGAATGGAGTGCTTTTCTGCATAAGACCATGGGTTCCTAGTGAGCTTCCTTTTTAATTTGGAGTGAGGGGGTGGGCCCATGGGTAGAGGGTGCTTATGGAATTTTAATCTAATGCTGTAAAATTTGAAGGGGCTGGGAAATGTTTATGTTATTTTAATTGAAGGCTGCAAAATTTTAAGGGGTAGGGTGTTTACATAGAATAAAATTGCTCTATGTAAAATTATTTTTAACATTTGTCACAGTTTTTATATCAACATCATTAATGGCACGATCATAAAAACAGCCATTAGCCTCGCTGCAACTAGATTTGTATGCTGAAAATCATATAGAAACATAACTATCAAGATAATTTAAAGAGAGGACAACTCAGTCATGTCCCAAATTGCCAGGTATTTGACCCTTCTCAGGCAGGGCTGTCCATATTGGATGTTCCAGATGGAACACAATTTACAAATACAGAATAACATTACCTGCATTAGTACATGGGATTTAAATGGTTCTGATTCACTGGCTGGGTGAATGGTCATCCTCTCTTGCACACTGCCTGGGGAAGTGGGCACATTTGACTCCAGGCTGAGTGGTGGAATTCCCAGGGTCTCTGCCCTGATGCCTGATCCCCTGGGTTGGGGAAATACTGATGCTGGGGTCAGGGGAGGACAGGGCCTTGTCCTGATCTTGTGGCCATAAACCTTGGTTTTCATGCTATCTAAGATGAGATAAGTGCCCATGATGTTGTTATATGTTTTTCCTGTGAGTGACTCCTGTATCTCATGCTGCTCGTATCCCATGTTTGTTATTTGAGCTACCTGTAGGTCTAAGTAACTCCAGGGTGGTTCCATATATGGCCTCAGTTCCTCTGATTGGCCAGTGTTGACCCAGCAGTCTCTCATGGTATCTTCCAGGGTTGGTCTTTGGCTGGAGTCAAAGGTTATTCATTTTTATAAAAGTTTTTGGAATTGTAGAGATAGGAAGTATGGTATAAAGAAGGACCTACTCAAGATGTACTCAGTAAGTTCTTCAGAATTCTCCCCCACAATGGCTGTTGCCTTGTCACTATAGAGCATGACTCCCTTGCTCCAGACCTCCACCTTTGGGCCCTCAGAGGGTTCCAACAGGAACAACTCTGGGGCCACATAGGGGGAAGTGCCACAGAAGGTGGTCAGTTTCTCTTCTGTAAATACCCTACTGAAGCCAAAGTCTGCTAATTTAACATTCATCTCACCATCTAAATGTATGTTATCCGGATCTAGGTCTCTGGTGACAGTAATGTACCCCTGATAGCAATTTTCGGAACAGGGCTTGGGCTTCCTTCTCTGTCATGGGGCCACGGTTCTCTAAGTAGTCAAGTAAGGTTCCTTCACCCACGTGTTGCATGAAGAGATACACTTGGTCCTCAGTGATAATGACTTAAAACAACTTGGTGATGTTGGGATGATTTAGTTCCTTAGGAGGATGAATCTCTTGCAGAACATCAGAGGAACCCTGCCAGTTGACCACTTTCACAGCCACCTCTGTGTTGGTGACAATGTGCCTGGCCATCCTAACCTCTGCAAAGGGATCTCTTGCTAATGGTGTTGAATATGAGGTAATGGCCAATATGGCACTCTTTGTTGGCAGAGATGCCTGCTAAGTCACCACACATCACACAATGGACCCATCATGGCTGGGGATAAACCACAGTGGTTTTCTCACTTCTTGATCTTATGACCCTTTTACTTTGGAAAAAAATAAAAGGACCACCAAAGAGCTTTTTGTTTATGTGGGATATTAAAGATTAATATTTACTTTTTAAAAACAAATAAATGGTTCTATTCACAACGTCTGAACATTTGTTGGGTAGATCAGGTGGGAAGAATTGGATGTAGGAAATGGTTAAATTCCAGCCTCACATAATGTTATTGAAATGGGTGCTGGACTGCGGAGCCCCTGCAATACAGGACTTTCAGGGAGGAGTAAATAACCCTAAGGCTTAAGCAGGACCTGGAACTGGGCGGGTCTGAATGTCTTTAAGGCTTTTACTCTAGACTCACGCCAGACTCAAGACGACCAGACTGCTCATTCGTTTACTGTGTATCTCCTCATCATTTATCCTTCTCTGACACACATTCAAGCTGTTCCTTGTCCAAATGCATTCTAAAGAACTCTATGTCTATAGGAGTGTTTTTACAACTTTTTTTTTTTTACTGCAAATCACAGCAAGAAGTATATTTTATATTTTAAGTCAGTGCACATATTTAGTTGGCTCTTGGACATTAGGGGTTCTGGCCTTTGGAAGAGTATTACTTTGACTCCCCCAAAACTACTAATAGTCTATGTTGATTGGGAAGCCTTTCCAATAATATATAAAGTCTGTTAACACATATGTTCTATATTATGTGTGTTATATACTGTATTCTTACAGTAAAGTCAGCTAGAGAAAAGAAAATATTAGGGAAATCATAAGGAAGGGAAAATACACTTACAGCATTCTACATGTTTATTGAAAAAAGTCTGTGTGTATTAGTGGACCTGCACAATACACACACACACACACACACACACTGTGAAAACAAAAGTTTTATAAAACAATGCTGTAGCCCAAAATGAAATGAAGGAAACCTTGATGAGCCAGCCATTGAATATATCCCTCACATCACCTGCTCCACAGTGTCTCACTCACTGTTCCTGACAGTTGGCTGCAGAATCAGTTGTATATGCACGTTCTTGTTCTTGTAGTGCACTGTGGCATCCTGTTCTTAAGGAATATTGCTTGCAGCAAAATGGTTGCAGAAAAATGATTTTTTACTTCTCAGTAATATATCACAACCCACAATTCAGAAAAGTATTTATAAAATTATAAGTAATGCATTTGAATGAGTAAATATATCTTTTTAAACAAGCCATTATTCTAATTTTCTAGTAGAATACAGCTTGATATGTAGTGTTTTCTTGGCCTAGTGGCTCGTCAATACCTCCATCCCCTGGAAAGTTTAGTCTCTTTACCACTCAGTTCCCCAGTATTCTCCCTCCCTGGAACCATTCTCATTGCTCTCCCCTTGGACTACAAATTCCATGTTTATATCCACCTCTTCCACAGGCCTCTCAAGACACGTTCAGCCCTCCCTACAGCACAGAGGTTGTGGGGTAGAGTTGGTGGCCCCGATATTATAATAATTTAGTCTCTGCTGTCATTCTCTCCTTTTTTCTTTGTTAAAATTAAATACTAGGCTTCCTTTTTCTCTGAGTTATAAATTCCTGAAGAGCAGGGGACATTTTTCTATGTTGATAAATTTTTCTATCATTCCTAAAATATTGGCCACAAGTACAGGAACTTGCTGAACATGTGCTGTTCAAAACTAGTTGTCAGGCATCATTCATTGAAAGTCTCATGCCTTCCTCTCTGTGCTCTGACTTCAAAAGTTACATATGTTTGTTTAAAATGGTGCTTTACAATTTTTTAAAACGTTTTCTTGAAGTGCAGCATATACACAGAAAACTTACAAGTCAAAAGTGTTAATGAATTGTGGGTGTAAGTGAAGGGGGTCAATGGAGAAAAAAAGAAGACATCTGCAATACTTTCAACAATAAAAATAAATTTAAAAAAATAAAGTATCTCACAGGATTTTTTTAAAAAGTGTTAGTGAATTGATTTTTCACAAAGTGAAAACACCCAGTCATGGAAATGAAGCCAGGAATCTACCTTATACTCACTTTCAGTTAAGGGTGAATATTACCCTGATTTCTATAGCCATATATTGGTGTTCCCATATTTGAACTTTATACAAATGGAATTATTCAAAATTCACTTTTTGTTTGTTTTTTCACATTTCTTTCACTCAATGTTGTATTTACATTTGCCTTTAGAGTACAAAGTAGTTTTAAATAGATTACCCAGGTATTGTGCAGGATTCTGTTAACTGTATGCACCACAGTTTATCTGTAGTCAACTGCTGATGGCCATGTGGGTATGTCCTGCTTTGTGGCTTTCCTGGAATGTTGCTATGTACACTCCTATATGTATTTTTAATGACCATTGTTAATATTTCTAATGATTATATTCCTACTAGTAAGAATGGAATCATTGGCTCTTGCATATACATATGTTCAGCTATAGTAGATGCTGTGAAACAGTTTACCAAAATGGTTGTACCAACTTACACCCCCACCAGTAGCTTATGAGAGCTCACGTTCTTCCCATCTCTGCCAACCTGCACTTGGTATGTTCCTTTCTCTTTTATCTTAGCCTCTCAGATGGGTAGCAATAGGGTTGAATGTTGGTTTTATTTGCATTTCCTTGATGATCAATGAAGGAGCCTCTTTGCATATGTTTATTTACCATTTAGATATTTTCTTTTGTGATACTGTCTGTTCATGTTGTCATTTGTCCATTTTTGCAATGGGTTAATTTCTTTTTAAAAAAAATTAATTTGTAGTAGTTCTTTATATATTAGGGACTCAAATCCTGGATTGGATATAGGTATTACAAATATATTTTTCCACTCTAAGGCTTACCTCTTTATTTTCTTCAGTGTGTCATCTTGGGTATCATAGCCTTTAATTTTTAAGTGTCATGCCAACTGTGCACACAATAGGATTCCACAAATAGGCCGTGGATAAATTTTATGAGCGTGATTGGAGGTTAAAGAGAGAGATGTTGATGAAAAAGTCAGTGAGAGAAATCCTCACATGTTGTAAGGTTATAGTTACTCTATTTGGATCTTGCAAATTTCAAAATTGGGGTTGTTGGTAAGGGAAGTTTGTATACAGAGCAATAGATTCTGAAGGGATATGACTGAGGAAAGTAAGAAACAATAAGGATGAATTAAAGTGATATTCAGAGTAGGAACACAAGCACAAAAGATGTCTATCTTTATCATGTACCCAATGAAAAATAGAAATAGTATTAAGGATATAAAATTATAAACCTCAAAAAATCAGAGTGAACATATCTAGAAATAGATTTCATTTTGAGTAGATTATGATTAAAATTTTTATAGATAAAAAGCTCAGACCATAGACTTGTTTTGTTTTTTAGCTTATTTATTATTTTCTTAGTGACAGAACCACAAAAGAAAAATCTTAAATAGAAGGAAAATCTTGACCCCGAAATCAGCCATGGTATATGTGCAGCCACAGAAAAGAAAACACGGCCGGTGACATTACAAGTGGTGGGAATTTATATTTGTTCTCACTTCAGAGAACAGGAGAAATAGAGCAATGTAAGAAGCAAACATTGTATTTCTTGGAGCATATCAAGCAGATTGAACAAATGTTTACTCCTTGTTGTTAGGGCATTATGACTCCTTGCAGCCTTATTTAGAAATGCCTTCGTGGGTTTTCTAATTTAAATCCATGGTATCAATCAAATATGATAACTTCAGCCTGTAAATACCTGAGCTGAAGCAAGAAAGGGCGTAGATAAGTTGAATGTGTTGAAAAATGAAGCCATGGAATCATGAGGGTAAGAAATAGTTTATTTCATATGGTTTGCAGGGAAGAGGACCAAATGGCCTTTAAGAGATAGTTTCCATAGCTACTGGGCTGGATCAAAAGAAAATGCTGTCCTAGCATTTCCCCCTTGCTACCGGTACTGCTTTATGGTAACCACTGAGCCTAGTATTTTTTGGGAGCCTAGTTATTCCAAAGATGAAATGTTAGAAGCGCACTTGCTTTGTTCTGAGAATCTCGTCACAAAACCTATGTTGACCAGAGCTGCCTTTCTGTTCACAAAAGCCTGGAAGGAGAGAGTCCCTGAAGATGCAGCTCTCCAGAGCAGCTCCCTACCAATTGAAATTTTACCTTGTGATTCAAAAAACAGGGGCTGCGCTGAAATTATAGAAGAATCAGGCTGCACTGCTCCTGACTTTTTAAAGATGAGTATGAAGAACAATTTACCTAAGGACCCTAAAAGTGATGGCTTTTCACTTTCATTATAATAAGGTCCCCCACCCCGAAATATATGCTTAAAATGTAAAAAAATATATATTATTATGACATAGCTTTTTTATTTTGGGACACAAACTATACATTGAGTTATATCATAGACTCTAATGTTTTAGTCACCTTACATTTATTTGTGCCAATGCTGATCCGATCTTACGGACAAAGTGCTCTATCCCAGAGGTTCCCAACTAGTGGTCCGCAGGCCACTGGTGGTCCGTGAGGTCCGAAAGGTTGGTGATTGCTGCAGGCCGTCTATTAAAAATCCTTCCCAGTAATAGCCTGCAAAGTACAAGAGGAGGAGGAATCCACATTCATTTGCTTTAATGTTGACGTGTCCCTCCATTTAAAATGGTGTGATTTCTTTAGTGTCTTTATTGTTCTTCAAAAATGTTTTTCCAATCATTTGTATTTCTTTTAAAGCTGATAGAGCAAAGCTAACTTCTAAGAAGGTAATAGCAGGCTGATATTGATGCACTAGCTGTGTTATTTCCAGGAGTATGCCAACGTTTGCATTGAAATGGTTATAGAAGCATCTCCTTAGCCACCCAATCCAGACACCCCCTCAGCCACCCCTGTCATCCCACAGTCCAATTCAGAGGTGTGAGCTGGTCAGTGACAACAGCTTCAAGATAAATTCCCTGACTCCTCGCCCCAACCAGGTTGCTCCTTTGAAGCCCCTTCTAGAAATTCTGGAGTTCCCACTGTTTGTCTCTGGAATCCCCACTGTTTGTCTCCACTGTTTGTCCCCTCCATGCTAGTTTCTTATTTTTAAAGCACTTTTTTTTGGGGGGGAGGGCATAGAGCCTTTCCCCTTTCTTTGTAGTACATTGTGATTCCAGGAACAAGTCAGAGTTGATTTTTCTGAATATGCAATCAGTTACTTTTATTGTTTAGAGCAGCGATCGGCAACCAGTGGTCCACTGGTGGTCTGTGAAGTTCAAAAGATTGGTGACCACTGGTTTAGGAAAAGAAAAATCAAATTAATTCCAACAGTATTGGTTATTTTCAGAAATTGAATAATTCAAAATAGAAACTGAGTTCTGTTTATTTTTAATGTCCAAAATGTCACTATAATCCATATCACTCATCTCATCCTGAAGTTTAGTTGCTAGGAACAAGCCTGGGGAAGGCCAATTGGGCAAACCCACATTCCTGAGGTATCTGAGAGAAGGAGAGCACTCAGTCCCCCTGCAGATGTGGGGGAGGAGCAGAGAGCACTGGCAGGGGAAATAAAAGTAGGAGAAGAGAAAAAGCCATAGGTCCTCAGAACGAGAGGAGAAAGGATGTCATAGGGAGGCATAGCTCATGTCTCTGGGAACTTCTGTTGGAAATGAATGCCAGTCCCAGGATATGACTTGTTGCACCCTTTGCCGAGTACTAGATAAAGGCCTGTGTTTATAAATACAAATTATATCTTAAACAAGATGTAAATAAATCTTCTGGGAAAGATCCAAAAGTCAGACTTTGGACCTGGAAGTCACCAGTGACTTTGTTAATGTTTGTAAAAGACTTTGAGCTCCCGGGCTACAGATGAAACATTAATGTATATCTACATGCGATTTTTTATTTATTACTTCTGAGTAGCACTGCATTTCTGAAATAAAACCCAAAAGATGAAGGGAAGAGAGTTCTTTGGCATTTGAAAGCAAACAGTTTCTGGAATGAAAGTCCAGAAAATATCAATAGTTGTTTATAAGCACAGCGTGGGAATGTGGCACCAAAGCAACGCACATGAGCTTCGCTAAGCTCTTTTGCTTGCTTTCCAACAGCCAGTTTGCTTTGCCTGCTAGTCCCAGACCTGAAACAGAAAGCAGAGCCTGTGTGAGGATTACCTTCTACATAAGAACATGGTAAAGTAAGAAAGCTTGGAAATGCATGACAATTTCTGGATATACCCAAATTTTAGCAGTCAATACGGTGGGGAGGGTGGATGCAAGGTAGTAACTGTAATCAAATGCTTATATTTGAAATAAGATTAATCTTCTATCCTAAGTGAAAATAGAGGCCAACACGCCATTCAGTGTGTGCTTTGTAAATCATATTATCAGGGAGGGCTTAAAGCCTTCACCTAGTGTTTCATATGGAGGTGTGTGCTGGGACCGCCATATGCTGGCTTGGGCCCGAGCCAGGGAGCACGCAGGAAGCCTTTTGCATTCCAGCCGTTCACTCCTGCCTGGCAAAAAAGCACTTTTTGTATGTGGTGTCAGTGGCCAAGTTATTTGTACACAATGGGAAGCTGAAATTTCATTTCCACATGAAATTAGTGAATAATGGCTTTCAAGACTCACTGAATAAGCATGCCCAAGACACAGTCAGCATTTTAAGTCTGTCTACAGGACACCGGCCATCTGGATGGAAAATAAATCAGTTATGAAGCTACTTTGGAGGCCTCTGATGTGAGGCATGGGGAGGGCAAAGTGGATGGAGGTTATAGAGAAGCTTTTGCTTTCAGTGGGGTTTGGTGTGGTCCAGGCTTGTCACATCAGTGATCCCATGTCATTAGTACTGGCCGGATTTACCAAGCCACAGATGCATATGCCTTGGTATCTAATGGTAATGTTGTCTACCATGTATCAGCTCAATGCTTTTATCTTACTATGATATTGCTTTTTACCTTTTCAAAATATATCCACACATTAACTTTGTATTTTAGGCTCCAGGAGAACAGATTTTCCATCCGCATGACTAAGTTTCTAACTACAGGTGTACAACTCTAAAGTAATACTTTTGATGGTGGTGAAACATGTATTCCCCCCGCCCCCCCGAATGGTAAAACAATCTCATTTTCTGCTAAGTTAGTTAACATTAGTTGTTAAAATATGATTTGAGAAAGTCTGATTTCATTTTTGGTGGTGTGTGATTTGAAAAAAATAAGGCCAAGGTTATCTGTTTTCAGATAGTAAGATGTTAGTTATTTGTCTATGCACAATAATTAAAGCTAAAGCATGGAAAGCAAAATGAGAGAAGCAGATGGAAACATCCCCTAGGTGAGTGTGAACATTTGTTCTAAAAAATAAAACAAGTGCCAGCAAAATGTATAATTATTTTATTTCACTTACACCTGATTTTGATTTTTTTAAATGTTGGCAAATGATTTCAGCTATATTTGTCTTGCTGTAGTTTCCTTCAAAAATGCTTTGGAATTTATCATATGAGCAGAGTATTAATGAAAGGTAGTAGAATTTGAAGAAAATCAGTTAATGGGCTGTAATTCCTTGGTTTTTTGAGAATTGGGGGAGAGGGAGGAAAAGTCAAAATCTAGCTGATACAATACGATACCTTGATTTTCACATAGTCTAGTTCTATAATGGAAAAGGTTAAGAATATATAGGAAGAAATTAAGTACAAATGAGCTTCCTTAATTTGCTAGAATTCCATAGGACAGTATTTCACAGAATATATTATTGAAATTGTACATCAAGAACAAAACTATTTGTTTCATGCTTCTGTAAATGTGTTGATTCACATACTACTCTAAATAAATAGGCCATTAGCTGGAGTTTTACTATCCTTTGCAATTTTAGCTATGCACCAAAAATGTATTAGTTATAACGGGATTTAGTTTGTAACTTTATAGTGTAAGCTGTACACATTAATTAATTTTGAGGTGGCTTCTCATTAAAAATTCTTTCTGGTAAACATAATAAGTGAACACATTTTGGAAGATGCCAGCACATGATGTATTAAATGGATTCTGATAAGTGCATTTGGCTGATTTTATTGGCAGATATGAACACTTCCTATTTATGGGAATCCAGCATGATTGACTATAAAATGGTATTTTAATACTAGTTTTTTTGGTATTGACTTGTGCATAATATAAGGACCTAATGAAGGAATTGGGGTTGGTTATTAACCTGAAATAGAAGATATAGTCCACAGACTTACAGATCTGGAAGGGGATTCCTCTTTTACTCACTCCTCTTGCTTTGTAAGAGCAAACTGAGACCAGAGAGGTTATGATGTACCTGGAAACACACAGCTGCCTGGGAGAGGAACAGAACCAAGGAGTGAGTCTCTGCTGCGGTCAGTGCTCTGCAGCCCTACCTGTCCGCAAGCATGACTTTAGGGGCCGTGTCCAGGGAAGACAGAAGGTGATAAGCTACCACAGAGCTGGTTCACTTGGAAATCAGCATGTTTGCTTTGGAGGAGACTCAGTAGGGGCTGCTAGCTTTGTTTTAAATCTGTCCCGGGAGTGAATGAGTGTTTATTGGAAATTATACCAATGCAGTTTATATTGGGATTCTTGATCCTCTTTTCTTTCTTCTTCTGCTCATCCTTGACATCATGATTGAATTTTTGTCATGTGACATACACCCAGGATTCGTACAGATGTCCGAGCCATTGCCTTCTCTCTGGTTGCCACTAGCATCTCCCAGTGCCGGGAGTGGGGGCACTCTGAGCGCAGAGGGCACCAAGTAGAGAAACCTGAGGAGAAATGGACTGTCCTGGCCACTGTAAGGGCAGCCCTGTTGGTCAGAGCAGGCAGAGCAGGGCCCTGTGCTCAGCAGCACAGCTTCCTGGGCTCTCAGGGCTCCTGTGATGGCCACTGGGGGACTGAATTCTCTCAATGAATCCTACTTCTCTCCATGGCCTCAAATCGATGAATATTCAGATCCTGAGAAAGGACATGCAACCACACACATACTGTATTAAAAGCAGAGGGAAATGAGAAAGGGATAAAAATCTGTGCTGATAATATTAAAGTGTCATGTCTTAGAGGGAAACTAAAATGAGTAAACTGTCCATCACTTGATGAGACACCTGACCTGAGGGTCATGGAAGCCATGTTCTCTCACATAAGAGCACAGGACAAGCTTCCATTAGCAAGCACTCTCCGTCCAATGCCTCTTCCAGCCAGAAACACCACAGGCAGGAACCCACCTCTCCCAGCTACCTTACTTTCTTCTGCTTAGCTTTGGTTGGATGGCACAAGTGATTGACAGGTAAGGTGAAAGGTGCTGGTTTAAAGGAATCTGAGTTAGTGAGGTCGCTCTCCCACCCTATGGAATTTTAGCTGCATCATTTTTCAAGTATTCCTGTTAACTAGAGCTGAGCTGATGTGCTCCCTGGAGAAGCCTTATTTTAATGTGGCAACAGACCCCCTTTTAAGGGTTATTTTCAAAGCAGGAGGCTCATTTCAGTAACATTTTTTTCCTTTGCAGTTACATCTTCACTTGTATTTATCACCTTGCAATGCATTTGTTGACAGACTGTCACTAGACTGAGCTTCAGAAAGGCTGTTCTGTGTTATGTTCCCCTGGGAATCTCTGATGGCTGGCTCAGCATGGAGCTCAATAAACACATGTGGAATTAATGCATATTGAATGAATAGAAAAATAAGTTGTATGTAAATAGATGCTTTCAAAATCTTGAAAAGCTTTTTTCAAAAAAAGTCTTAATACAGTGTTCTAAAACTTTAGCCTCCATTCATATGACTTTATCATCCTTTTATCCATCTAAACTATAATAATAAAAGTGTAATATGCTAATTAGACCAGGCAGCCGGATGACCTGCCAGATGTCATTCCCAACGTCCTTCCAGATGAAGCCGTGGCGGCGGGGGCTGAGGCAGATGTGGTTAGGGGCAATCAGGCAGGAAGGTGAGCAGTTAGGGGCGATCAGGCAGGCAGGCGAGTGGTTAGGGGCAATCAGGCAGGCAATCAGAGTGGTTAGTGGCAATCAGCCAGGCAGGCAAATGGTTAGGGGCAATCAGGCAGGCAGGCAGAGTGGTTAAGGGTGATCAAGCAGGGAGGCTAGCAGTTATGGCCGATCAGGCAGGTAGTCAGAGACAGTTATGGGTGATCAGGCAGGCAGTCAGAGTGGTTGGGGCAATTAGGCAGGCAGGCAAGTGGTTAGGGGCGATCAGGCAGGCAGGCAGGCAGAGTGGTTAAGGGTGATCAAGCAGGGAGGCTAGCAATTAGGGGTGATCAGACAGGCAGGCTAGCAGTTAGGGGCGATCAGGCAGGCAGTCAGAGTGGTTAAGTGTGATGAGGCAGGCAGACAGGACAGCAGTTAGAAGTCAGTGGTTCCAGATTGTGAGAGGGATGTCCGACTGCTGGTTTAGGCCTGATCCCACAGGCAGTCGGATATCCCCCAAGGGGTCCTGGATTGCGAGAGGGTGCAGGCCAGGCTGAGGGACCCCCCTCCCATGAATGATTTTCGTGAACCTGGTCTCTAGTATTTTTATAAAAATCCCTGCATAGGCTCTTGATTCTGAGTTAGTAAAATCTGAAATGAAGTTGTCTTATCTCTACCAAGAAAGATTTACATTGTTACCCTTTTCCACACATAGTAGAACTGCTTAGGAACATCAGAATGTGTCATTAATTTGTCATAATTAATCAAAATACAGCTTTTTTTCCCTAAGCAATGCACTGATGTTTCTTAAAGTAAATAGGAGAATTTCTTGTTGGTAAGGTTCTGCTCTTACTGTGTGCTTTACATTGCACCCTGTGTTTGTTATTAACAGGACAATTTTGCAATTAAAACTTTACATATATACTAGTGGCCCGGTGCTGGAATTAATATAGATTAGTAAACCGGCAGTCAGACATCCCTCTCGCAATCCGGGACCACTAGCTCCTAACCACTCACCTGCCTGCCAGCCTACTCGCTCCCAACTGCCCCCCTGCCGGCCTGCTCAACCCCAACTGCCCCCCCCCCCCCCCCGCTGGCCTGATCTCCCCCAACTGCCCCCACTGCCAGCAGGCCCCAATGCCCCCCCCCCGCTGGCCTGCTCACCCAAGCTGCCCCCCTAATTGCCCCCCTGCTGGCCTCCTCACCCCCAGCTGCCCCCACTGCTGGCCTGATCGCCTCCAACTGCCCCCCACTACCAGCCTGATCACCCCCAACTGCACTCCCCTCCTGGCCTGATCACCCCTAATCACCTATGTCTTGACCCCACCACCATGGCTTTGTCCAGAAGGACATTGGGAAGGTCTCACGGAAGGTCTCCCAGTCTAATTAGCATATTACCCTTTTATTAGTGTAGATTTTGCCCTATAGCAAAACAGATACACATATCAAAGGTAAGGCCTAGTAAACAGTAAAATTATCAGGTTGGGGGAACTGCCCTCAGCTGTCTAGCTGCAGATAATAACATGTAGATCTTCAGGTTTGGGGAAATGCTTTCAGCTCTTCCAGCAGCAGGTAATATGATTCAGCACTGCTGAAGCCCCAAAGGTTCATCAACCTTTTGATGAACTTTTTGCATTTATGACCTGCTAGAATTAGCCTCCAGCACTTTCCTTAAGTGATCGATATATAACCGTGTGTTCTCTGTGTGTTTCTGTTTAAAGACACCTTATTTAATATATACTGTTGATATGTTAACCTTGAACTCATGGTAAACAGTGCTGCAACTCATACCTGAATGCAGTTTACCTAACACATGCCTTTTATCTGAAATATACACTTTTTTATGCTCAGGACAGACTAGCCAGAGGTGAGCAGTGTGTTAAAGAATGCAAATTATTATTCCTAAAGCAAGCTTATTCCTACTGGAGGATCCATGCTACAGAGATCTGGACCTGCCACTTTTCAAAAAAGACCTTTCAGAGTCCAGAAAACTAATAGTTCTATAGTATGAACAGAATTGTGAACAAATAGATTTTGCTTAATGACTAAGTTATTGAGAAGTAAAATTAAAAACACCTAGATGTGTGTTCAAATTGTTCTTGATGCTGATTTGCTCCATTCTGTGTGAATGCCTTGAAATCTTTGCATGCACTTCCATTTATCTAAGGGTCTTATCTCATTGCCATCACATCTTGCAGAAATTGGAATTCTATCCTTGAACTTTAAATCTCAGCTGACCACCAGCCTTGAAATCCCCATAGTAGGACCCTGCCTTCCATGATATTCTGGACTTCTGCAAATCCAGCCTTTCTCCCACACCGTCAGAGTGTGCTTCTCTGAGTTGTCCTCAGTGCCCTACTGTAAACTCTGAGGAGTGGTCCTGAGTATTTGTCATCCCTGGGTATGATCTGTGAATGCCTTGCTGGCTGGCATTCTTACTACAGATCCTGCTGGGGATGCTGGAATCATCCTCAGTTTGATCATATTTCAAAAGCAGAGTAAAATTCCACTAAAAACTAAAAACTAACTATGTTCCACAGAAATCTCCTTTGTTCTAAGTGGTTAGAAGAAGTATAGTCAGTGGTTTAAAGTATAAGTTATTCGTTTGGAAGGTTTGATGTATAAAAAGAAGAGTTTGTTAGAAAGATAATATATGCAGGAGCCCTTAGGACAATAACTGCCACATATTGATGCCTCAATGAGTACTAGCTATTTGTATTATGAATCTTTTCACTCTTTCCCAACTCTGGAAAATTACCAACATAGTCTTTGAAACACCTGATCAGATTGCACTTAGTGTGTACTAGTAAAATTACTGGCATTTAAATGTAGTTATGTGTGCACATTATAAAGTGATGAACAGGAAATGCTCATATTCAACTGATTGTTTATAAAATTGGACTTGTGAAAATATTCAATCTTTTTTATTTTTTAGGTCAATATAATTTAATGTACAATAGTAGCAAAATAATATTAATATGGGAATGCTGGCCAGAATGTGGAATTAACTGATCGGTCTGAACACTCTACTTGCAAGAAATGGACATTTATGAGATCATGGACCAGAGTAGTATTTTATAAGTTACTAGAGGCCTGGTGCACAGAATTCATGCATGGGAAGGGGGTCGCCTCAACTCAGCCTGCACTCTCTGATCTGGGACCCCTCAGGACCCCTGGCTCCTAACTGCTCACCTGCCTGCCAGCCTGATCCCCCTAACTGCTCTCCCCTGATGGCTTGATCCCCCTAAGTGCTCTACCCTGACAGCCTGTTCACCCTAACTGCTCTCCCCTGCCTGTCTGATTGCCTCTAACCTCCTCTGCCTTGGCCCTGCTAACATG
Organism: Corynorhinus townsendii; assembly: GCA_026230045.1. Taxonomy (NCBI): domain Eukaryota; kingdom Metazoa; phylum Chordata; class Mammalia; order Chiroptera; family Vespertilionidae; genus Corynorhinus; species Corynorhinus townsendii. The sequence continues at coordinate 80,424,632 of JAPDVU010000005.1, forward strand.
GCTTTGTCAGGAAGGACATCTGGAAGGTCATCTGGAAGATGTTCAGTTTAATTGGCATATTACCCTTTTATTAGTATAGATGCCACCTTGTCCTAAAAATGCAGGTTGTTCCCAGGTTTTCCTGTCGTGGAAGAGGAGCCCAAAGTAGCATCCTGGGTTCTGACCAGGGCTTATGCGCTTGTGCTTTATCTCAGCAGATGTGATTCCTAGAAGAAGACTTTTGGATGTACCTTGAACATTTCTATCGAATTTGCCAAATCATCCTCCAAAAATGTTAAACCACTTTAAACTCCCACCAGCAACCATGCGTGTGCCCTCCATCCCACTTTGATGCCAATATCATTGATTTCTCCCTAGAAGGTTCCCTCCCAGGATTGCTTGGTACTGGAGCCAACCTCATTGTTCATCTGGGGCCTTGATTTCCCGAGATAGAATTATGGAGGAGGAAAAATAGTTTTCCTCTACCTTTCTGAGTTCTTAGTGGAGGCCCTTGTAATAAAAGAAAAATCACCAAGAGAAAAACAAAGTTCATTAACATGTGTACCTCGTGTATATGTGGGAGATCCCAGGGAAAAATGAGTAACTCCTCAAGGTGGCTTAGAATGTAGATTTAAATACCTTCTTCCTAGGGAAAGGGGACGGGAGATGTAGGCCTCTTAGAGGAGAGTAAATGATTTTTAGGAAAGATGAATGGGGGTGGGGGGAAATAATTTGTTACAAAGTTTGGGTGTGATGTCAACTTCTACTCTCCTGTCCTGTGACAGGAGTCAGTCTTCTCTGCCTGATGACACTTCTCCCGTGAAGGGGACCTATGACATTTGAGCTCCTTTTGGGGGGTCCAATTTTAAGCAGATCAGGAGACTTCAGTGAAAGCCTCTGCATGCATTTGCTGTTTTTCAAGCATTTGCAGGTCAAGATCATCAGTATAACAACACAGCATATGTTGAGGTGGCATGTTCTCTGACCTTCAGAATAGACCCAACAGAAGTTTGTTGCTTCTCTTAGATGATTTGCCACAGTAGCATTATTCCCTGAAGAGAGTATTCTGACCAGACCTTCCTGAGAGTGGTCATAACATACTCTGTGCTTGTAGAAAGGTGTGGGCCACATCACTAAATAAACCAGGGGCAGTTTTCTCATCTTGTGGAAAGGGAGATAAAGTTATGATAGTTTATCTCCCTTTCCACAGTTTTCTTGCAGGTTTGTGTCTCTGCTTCCCTCCCCCAACCCCTCTGCAGCCCCAGCGCCACCATCACGGGCCTTGGGACTTCTGGGTGCCAGCCTCCCTGAGGGTTTGTGTCTGGATCTGGCCCCCTGCAACCCCAGCGCCACCATCACCAGGCTTGGGGCTGTGGGGTGCCCGCCTCCCTGAGGGTTTGTGTCCCGATCCGGCCCCCCGCAGCCCCAGCACCATCATGGCAGGGCTTGGAGCTGCTGGGTGAGGCTGCCTGGCCGCTATGGGTGTGGCCATCTTTGTTGGGTAATTTGCATACTCACTCCTTTGGCTGGTAGCATAACAGAGTGATGGTTGATTTGCATCTTACTCTTTTATTAGATAGGATGGCTTTTGGAGGGCAGTTCCACTGTGCATGTGTGTACTTTGCAAAACACTGTGTCTTCTGTATTGACTTACTAGTATAGGTCAATGAATATAATGTTGAATGACGAATTACAGAGAATTGTATTGTCAGCCTTTTCTCCTTTTCTCTCTAAACTTTCTTCTTTTCTGTGATGTGTTCCTTCCCCCAGCCATACACTGGCATGGGCTGATTGTCACAGCGCTGCAGGTTTTCCCAGGGAGCAGCAGTTATCCATTCTTGGACCCACATAACAGAGAAACTGGTCTGGTGAATAGATTCAGTGTGGCTCTTTCTGCAAGTGCTTATCTTGTTCACGGGTTGCTTTGTAATTGTTATTACTTTGAAAAAAGCATTTCTTTTTCATCTCTACAATCAGATTATATAGAAGGAGAGTTTTTCCTATTGAGGTATATTCTTATCAGGATGTTTTTCTTCTATTTTATAAATACTAGTATTATTAAACATAGGATGAAGCTCTCCTGCAGTCAGTGCCAAAGAAAACAATACAATAGGCATGTGCAGTAGGGGGTTAGCTAGATAGAGCTGCTATCTTGTTTTTCTTGCTTGCCTTTAATCAATGTGTGTATTCTTTTCAAACTTTCTTATCCATATTTTGTGAGTACTGTTTGTGAATTTCCTTCCTTTCTTCCTTTTCTTTTTGTGACAGTGTTTCTCTTTCTTTAATTTATCAAGGTGTCACAACAGTCTCATTCTACTGTACTAGAGACATTCTCCATGTGCAAGAGAGTTTGTTGCTGGATTTGCTTTTCTTTTGGACTAACCAGGACTATTGTTAGCTATTTTGCCCTTGATCTTACAAATGTGTTTCAGCTCTGGACTTTGTCTATCAGTACATTTTAAAAAAATGGATTGAGCCTTTCTCCAAAGCAGATATATTGTCCTGCTTTAATGGAATCCCCGTCCATGACAATCTATTTTTATTGTGACTTCCAAAATTATACCTTTCTTGTATGTGGTGCCTACAGAATCCAGTTTTTTCTTTGTTTTGTTTTCTCTTTTGTCTTTTAGACATGAGAACTTAGCCAAGGAGCAAAGAAAAAAACACAAAGCTTTTGTGATCAGGAATGTTTTCAGCGACAAATCGCAGTTTTATCATTATCTACTAAAACAGCATATCCTTTCTTTACCTATTTAGCTATAGGGGAGATGATTTTGCTAAAAGCCAAACAAAGCTTTAAGGAATGTCTTTCTTCTGGGCTTGGGAAAATAGCTGGAATAAAAGGAAAGGTAATAAACCCTTAGCAATTCACACATTTTGTTTGTTTTTGTGTAAAATTTATTAATCTCCAGTACATTTCTTTTAGGGAAGCCAATCTAGAAAACATTAAAGTAATAAGTGCTGCAAACAACTTTGGTTGTATTTGCCATTAACAACAGTAAAAAGCATTATAGCTACCTTTAGTATTTTTTTATTTTCTGAAAATTGATCATATATGTTACTTATTTCAGTTTTTTTGTTATGATAGCCATACTCATCATTATTCAAGAGAAAATAGCTGGAGAGTTATTCACATTGTATGTAACTAGAAAATAATGCTTTTTGATATAATGAGTAACTTTGTTTCTGTTTTATGTCTTATTTTAGCTGAGGTCTAATTCTGAGTTATTCCTACCAGCTGCTTCACATATGAGCATAGAAAAATGGGGCTCTGATGTTGTTTCCTTCTCTTTGGCTTTTGTGAATAGGTCAGATTCAACTCCGAAAGATGTTCAGTAACATGGAGTGGATCAATTGATGGTTGGTTTTTTAACATGTTCTTCAGCCTATCCAAATGTACTCATGTGTCCACATGTTTTTCTTTTAAAGACAATCAGCCCTGGAAATGGTGCTGGTTTGGCTCCCCAGGATAATAACTCTGTTCTATTGGGTTTTGCTTCTCAACTGAGTTATTTTTGTCATTGAGATAGTCAACCTCTTTCACCCTCCATTTCCTCATCTCTAAAATGGGGGTGGTGTTGTCAAAGTTCACTTTTGGCCCCCACTTTAGTAACTTGTGATTTCTGAGCTGGGTTAGAGGGAGCCCATGTACCTTTTTTGTACATAAGGGGTCATCTGGAGTGGTCATCAGTGGTATCCCCTGAGAGCAAGTTGTGTAGAACATTCATTAGCAAGAGCTTTCCCATCACATTTTTCAGATGAGCAAATTAAAACTGCTCAAAACTCGTGGAACAAAGAAACTTGCCAAAGTTATCTAATTCTTCACCCTCAGAAACAAAGAGACAGCAGCTATTACTATCTCACTAAAATTGTGTTCCTCAGAAGGGAAAGCTGGTATTCAGCTCTGTTTCCAAAACGATAGCTGAGAGAAGTAGAGGAGTAGATACCATCCTGGCTAATAACTGACTAAATGTTGTGGACTGAAACTGTCTGAAGCCTCTGGTCAGCAATGTTAAACCCTTGAATTGTCAACAAATAGATGAAATTACTGGTTGATGGGGAGTATGGAAGATTCAACATTTGTAGAAAGCCCAAAGGGCAATCAGTTTCACATTAGAACAGAGGGAAAGGATTTGAGAACCGCGAAAAGCATTTGGCTTGATTAGTATTTGGAATCTATTCTCTAGCAGGCTTTTCTTTATTTGCATTTTTTTCAGGTGGGTATCTGGCTCACTAATACTTATTTTCTGCCATTTATAGATAAAAATAACTAAGAATTAAAACACTACTATAGAGCTTATTATTTGCCAGCCACCGTTCTACATGCTTTAAAAAAATAACTCATTTAATTCCTGCAACAACCTTAGAAGCAGATAGGATACTGAGTCACAAAGGCCGTTATGCCTTTAACAAGCAGCCCCTGAACCCTGGTGAGTTATAACAACAATGGTATATTTCTTACTCCACTAGATATCGGAGGTGGGTCTGCTGCTCTGCTCCAAGAAGAGGAAGTGGCAAACCTTGTCCTGACTCTTCAAGTTTCTACCTAAAAGTTACATATTTCATTAGACAAAGCAAGTCCTATGCCAAGCCAGAAATCAGTGGAGTGGGGAAGTAACCCCCCCCCCCCCCCCCGCCAACAGAGGGGCAGTGCATATCTGTAAACAATTATACACTCTAACACCTTCCCTAGGCCAGTGAGGTGGTAACTGCAAGAGCTAGAATTTGAACCCATGTAGTCTGGCTCCTGAGTCTATTTTGTTAACCATCACTCTATTCTGCCTTTCCAGCTATGTGACTCCCAAGGGGAATTTAAGTGGGTTTTGAGAGCTTCTTAATAAATTCATATCGAACTTTTAGGGCCCATATTTCTGAAAAACTGCATGCTATGTAAAAATTACAACTCCAGCTAGAATCACATGAATAATATACTACTAACATTAAGGTTAAGAATCAGGACTATGGAGCTCATTAGCTCCTTAGTATTTTTTTTTTTTCTTAATAGCTCCAAGACCTTGTGGGAGAAACAGTCTCTCTGTGCCTTATTTTAATTATCTGTAAAATGGGGATAATAATAATAGCACCTACCTCATGATTTGGATGCTATAAAGTACTTGGAATATAATCACTATATGAATATTTAGCTTTGTTATTAATACTCTTATTCTCCTCTATCTTAAATATAACTAAAATTTGTTCAAAGGCTACTGCTCCCCACTTCCACCATCACCTGCCAGCAGGGATGGCGGGTGTCTGCCATCTTTCAGAAAATGGCTTTTTATTGTCTCTGAACCACTCACTGCTTGCCTTTCCCTTCTCTTGTTTAAGATACAAAAGATGCCTTTGTTTTTTTGTTTTTTCTCTCTCACTGTGTCAATAAAACAGCTGATAATTATAAATGCTTAGGTTTATTTACATATAAACGGGAAGTTTACAGTGACCTATTTTGACAGAATTAATTTTTCTTCCAGGTTGTTGAGCTGTTATTATTCTTAAAAACAGCTGCTGTTGTTTGCATACTGTTTGCTTTCCTGTTTTCTAAAACAGTTTTACCTCTGTTGAAACTATTCTAAATGGTCATAACCTGAGAATATTTTTCCTTCCAATGAGGGTCTTACCTAGTGTAACAAATGATTTTACAGGTTAGTTTTTATTCATTTCTCATCTCATAGACATTAGGCTCTGCTTTCTTATCATTGTCTTTTCTTTTTTCCACTAAAATTCTATATCATTGACGTTTTCTGTTTCTTTTTAGTTGTTGGTCAGCTCAGAAACGAATTGAATATTATATATATTTTGCCACAGTTAGATTGTTTACAACGAATATAGGGAAGTATATTTTATTCTCTAGATTTTATGAATTGGCATTCCTTTACAAATGCTCGTGTCTTTTGAAACCTTATTGTTGGTGTTTTGAGTAGTCTTGCTGGTAATGGTTTGACTGACAGGGAGTAGAGGGGGAATATAGTTCCTGATTTGTTTGTGTCTCCTGAGAGTGGACTCTGGTACAATATCATACATATTGTGTGAGCATGTACACAAAGTTTCATAGTTGATATGATTTCTAGGAGTATGTTCAATATAAATTAAGTCATGCTGACAGTGGAAACAATAAGACAATATACAGAAAGCAATATATTGACTGCAAGCTAGTTATGCATTCTAGAAGGAAGAATGAGGAATGTGCTCAATATAAATTTTTAAGTCACAATGATTGTGGAGGGGTCAAGAAAATATGAAGAAAGCAAGATATCGGCTCAATTCTAGCCAAGTATTTTGACAAGAAATCTCAAATGGAGTTAGTCCAATAAAGATGAATGCAAAAATTATTGAGTTAGAAAAATAAGATTGGGTTGTATATCAGGCCCAAGTAAAGATTAATTGGAAAATAAACAGAAAGCATTTTCCAAAGAAAGGGCAAGATATATGAAATGCACATGCTCAACCCACATGATAGACTTTAACAACTGTTTACTTCTCTGAGGATGGCCCCTAGCCCACAGCAGGGAGGAGATTATCTGAGTCTGTGCTACCTGACTCTGACCCCCAGGCTAAAGCTGAGCAATCCAGAGTGTGTGTGCTACCTAAACTCTGCCAATCAGAATCTTATTCCATGGGATTGAAACTGTGAAACTGATGGGGAATGAACACCAGGAGTCCCCAGACCTGAGCCAGGGAGGGTATCATGACAACATCCAGTGAAAAAGTTTGTAAGTTCTTGCTATAGAGGCCTGGGAGGTGCCCTGGTTCCTGTCCTTCCTACGACCTAGTGGTTCCATTGCTTCTGAAATATCAAAAACTGTTTAATAAAATTCCGCACCTTTCTTATTTTACCTGGAGTTTGTTTTTGTTACTTGTAACCAAGAGAAACTAAATGCCTACAATTCATATGGAAAGATTAGAAAGGTCACAAAGCTCAACAGTGAAAATAATTCTGAAAGAAAAGTAGGCGAGTTTGGTTCTGATAGGTAATGGACTCATCAGAGTGAATTGACACATGATCAAAGCATCGAAAATTACTCTTACCAAATGCTATAGGGAAAGTTATTAAGTTGAATGGTTTATAAAAAGCAGAACATTTAGTCCTGGCCAGTGTTTCTCAGTGGTCAGAGCATTGGCCGGCCCAGCACCATAGAGTCTGTGGTTGGATTTCCAGTTAAGGGCCTATACCTGGGTTGCAGGTTCAGTCCCAGGCCTCAGTTGGGGTATGTGCAGAAGGCAACCAATTGATCTCTCTCTCTCTCTCTCTCTCTCTCTCTCTCTCTCTCTCTCTCTCTCTCTGTTTCTACCCTCACCCCCCTGGCCCTTCTCCCTCTTCTCTCTCTCCCCCTCCATACCTTCCACTCTCTCCAGAAATCAATGGGAAAAATACCTTTGGGCGAGGATTAACAGCAACAACAAAATCAGAAAATTTATAGTGCTTATAAGGCTTGATAATAGTTCAGTTGGGTAGAGACCCGAGTTAAAGAGGGCCTGATTATGGGTCCTGTCTGTAGACAGATGAGTTCCGGGACCACAGTCACCTAACTCCTTACCATGTGCAAGTGAGCATGCATGTCCCTGTGAGGAGGGTGGCGGCCACAGGAAGTGTATTTGAAGTCAATATTCTTGTAGAGCATCAAGGCAGCACCTTATCTTACACTTAACATCACACTAGACTTCGTAAGACGAATACAAAGATGAATATGAATGTATTAAAAATGTCTTTTTCTCACTAAGATAATGGTATCTGTGGAGGTTAGATAGTGTGCCATTGAATCATTCAGATAGTCTTCTTGAGCTCTCTTGAGAAATGGCATGCAAAAGATGTGAGTTGCTTAGATTAAAAAAAAAAAAGCATGGCAATAAATAGTTTGTAGTTCTATAGGCATAAATTCCTGTGTTTGGCTTCTGACTTTTTATGGTTCTTACCTTGTGTGAAATGTGACTGCAATTTCTTCTATAAAGGCTTCCTTGAGAAGTAAACAACTCCTGCTGAAAATATATTACACTCTTCTTAGGGAACCCATTATATTTTCCCTTGAAGTGTGTATATTTTTATATAGAGATGGATTATATTCAAACATATATAGTTGATAGACTTTATATTAAAATATTAGTATTTCTGAATGTATTTACTAAGGTTGCATTAACAAAGTGCCACAAACTGGGTGGCTTCCGCAGACATATACTGCCTCACAGTTCTGGAGGCTAGAGGCCTAAGATCAGGGTGTTGGCAGGTTGCTTCCCTCTGAGGGCGGTGAGGGTGTGTCTGTTCATGCCTCTGTCCCAGCTGCTGGTGCTTCGCTGCCAGACTTCAGTGCCCTTGGCTTATAGAAGCATCACCTTCACCTCTGCCTTTCTCTTCACATGGTGTCTCCCTTTCTGTATCCATCCTCATTTCCCCCTTTTTCTAAGGTTCCCAGTCCTAATAGGTGACCCCATTTTAACTCATAATCTCTGTAAAGATCCTAAATCTAAATAAGATCACATTCTGAGATTTCGGGGTTAGGACTTCAACATGAATATTAGTGGTACACAGTCCAATCCATTACACTGTGCATAGACACGTTATTTGTTTTCTGAGACAGAGTCTCTGTGACTAGAGGGGTTAGCCTTAGTCATCATTGTATTTTCCATAGAACCTATTGAAGTGCCTCCATCATTGTAGCATTATATTTGTGGAATGAATTCATAGCGTTGCCAATCTATCCTAAAAGCCACCAGTTTACTGAGCAGAATTTACCTGGTGTGTGTGGCTGATTCCACAAATGAAGGAAGAGCTTTTATAGCATCGGCTGTGCTTCCTTGATTACCTCTCCGACTTCTTCCTTTAGGAACTCACAAGCCTTATTTTCCTGAGCTGAGACAGATGGCTTAAATCAACTCACAGAAACTGTCTTGGGACCTTCATGAAAATAGAGACAGAATGAGATTTCAGGGTCATTGATAACTGAAAGCCATGGAAACTAAATTAATTGTCATATAAGGGCTATTGTCACCCACACCCACAGGTATGTAACGCTCCTCAGAAGATGGTTACCATGTGTTTTCTTAAGAAGCCCCTTTCATGTGAATTACATATAGCCCATTACTTTTGAGTGTTGTCAGAATTGATGGAAGTATTGTTAATAAAATTATGTTGTTTTCCAAATTTTTCTTAATTGCCAGAAATAAGATAGACCTAGATGAGTCTTTTTTAGAGAAATTTTAATAACAAGGGCGTAAGTATGGGAGCAGTGCATGTAAAAATATTTCTTAGAAAACATGGGAACATAAAGAGCCACTGAGCAATCTAGTTTTTTTCAGAAGTGACAATTAAGTTTAAGAAATTGGTCGAAACCGGTTTGGCTCAGTGGCTAGAACGTCAGCCTGTGGACTGAAAGGTCCCAGGTTCGATTCTGGTCAAGGGCATGTACCTGGGTTGCGGGCACATCCCCTGTAGGGGGCGTGCAGGAGGCAGCTGATCGATGTTTCTCTCTCATCGATGTTTCTAACTCTCTATCTCCCTTCCTCTCTGTAAAAAAAATCAATAGAATGTATTTTTTAAAAAAGAAATTAAGTGGTTCTTCAATGATTCATGAAAAGTGTATCTCAAGGGAATCTTTTTTGAAGTCTTTGAGCTGACTTTACACTCAAGGAAGAAGTTATTGCAAGAGTTAAGAATAAAAATTTATATACTAAAGTCTGAGGAGTTTTTTGCTCTGATATATAATTCAGAAACAAATTAGATATGAGAGTTTATGGATTTCATTGTGCCCCAGACAAAGAGAGAAGGAGAAAATGGGTTGCTTTAATTCTATATGGTGTTAAGTAAATGAGTAGAGCCTGCATTTATCAGAAACGTTGTGATGAAAGCATGTAGTGAAATCTAAGTTCCAAGCAGAAATAAAAAAAAGGAGGAAACCAAGAATGACAAGTTCATTTCTTCACTGGTTCATTTATTTACTAACATGTACATCTGAAATGTTCAGAATGCTACATGTGTGACAGTAGGAGTAGGAATTACAGGTAGCTTGTGTGGTTTTATTGGCACATTTGTTAAGCTCTGGGCCATGGGACATACCTCTGATGCTAAGTATAGGTGAAGGCAGTCTGTGATCTTGCCTCAAGTCAATGAGAATGTCTTTGCCCTAAAGCATGATCTTTCATTCATTGAGGATGTGTTTGTGCCCTGGATACACAGAGACCATAAAGTCCCAGCCTTCTAGGTTTGATACCCCAGTAGTGGAGAGAAATAGGCAATTACGATACAGAGGTGGCACAAGTGACTGTACTGATGAATCAGTGAATTACTAAATAAAAATGTGGGTGCCAGTGCGACTCTAATTTTGAGACTGGAAGAATGTGTTTAGTATAGAACAATTTTGAGCATACTTACATGGCATAAAATTTAGAGAACTTGTAGAAAATACTCTAAAAATGTAGAAAATTAGAAACAATATTAGAAAGCCGCAGAAAGCTCAATAAGCACAAACGTGGATAAAAGACCTTCAGAAAAGCAGGCAACTAAAATGAGGGTATGAGTTGGTTTTTATTAATGACCTCTGTATTCCAACACATCAAATTCTTTTTTAAAAAAATCTCCAGTCTTTTGTGTGTGTGAGTGAGGAGAGAGCTTGTTAATCAACACAGCACAATGTTATGCTCTCTCCAAAACTCAGTGGGGAGTGCGTGGTGGCCCTTTTGAGTCCTGTTACCTCCTAGTTATTGCCACACAAAGTCACGTAAAGGTCACCAATTTCAACTTACTGACTTGTATGCATTATGGATGTGAAGAGATTCCCTCAAGTATGTAATAAAATGGCAATTTAGGGTGTTTGAAAATTTGGGGGCCAACACTGACATTATGTATTGCAAAAAGTGTGTGAAGAAGTTTCTTTCATCTGGGTTTTAGATCTAAAAGTTTCACTAAAATACTCTCTCATCCTGAATATCTGAGTGGATGAGTAATTAAATAATCTGCTTTCAGAAGGCTAATTAGTTTAACCATTACATAAGGCCTGCTGCCACTGGTCTCCCCATCTGCCCCCTTCACAGGCACATCTGGCACTCGGCATTGTCCTGCCTCTGTGGTGGGCGCCTCCCCAGGCCGCCTCTGTGTGCAAAGAATGGTGCTCAACTTCGGGGGGAGCAGACCTGCTCTCCTCACATGCACACCAGGTCTCCACATGCTGATTCTTGGGTCCGCTCAGAAATGAGGAAGGCTAATGATTTATTGAAACTTTCCCCCAAGATTTTAGAGTGTGACTCTCTGCCCCAAAGAATAAATGAGAGTAATCATCTAATTTCCTCATGGGTGTTTGGTGAGATCTTTGTAACAAAGAAATATGGAGCGGTGTTAATTGAAATAAAGCCCCTGCTGGATCAGAGGTTTATAGTGGGGGTTTCATTAGTGTTTTTCTCCTACTCTGTCAGAAAATCAGGCTATGGTACTGGGAATTCACTGTGAACCGTTATATCAGTGGTTTTCCTACTGAGTGGCATTCAAATGGTCAAGAATGTGTTTTATCCTTGGAGACACAGTCAATTCTTGCATTATTTGTGATTTATTTTCTAACAGTAGAGTCAATGGTAACAGGTGATGGTATATGCAAAGGCATAAGTTCTAACAAACGAGATTTTAACTAAATATATATTTACCAGTAGTCCATCGCACAATATCGCATGCAGTAGGCTGCCCGCTGCTTCCATGGGAGCTGGCGGGAACTGCAGCGTGCCGCTGGGAGCCGCACTGCTTTCACGGGAGCCATGCAGCTTCCACGGGAGGCAGAAGCTAGCCGCTGGCACCCACAGGAGCTGGGAGGGAGCCATGTTGCTTCCGTGGGAGCCGGGAGAGACCCACACTGATTCCATGGGAGATGGGAGGGAGCCGCGCTGCTTCGGCAGGAGGCGGGCCCACTGTCCCCTCTCTGGGCCTGCGCTTGGCTGCAGAGGCTGTGGGTCAGCCCCCTGTCCATGTCTGTGTCCGCTCTGGCTCCAGGGGGCTGGCCCGAGCCAGGGTGCAGCAGCTCGCCAGTCCCCCGTCTCTGTCTCTTTCTCCGTCTCCACTCCAGGCCTCACCTGCACATGCAACCTCCTCCTGTCTGGTCATGACCCGTTACTGTGTCCCAGCCTAATTTGCATATTTCCATATTTGCATATATACATATATATATATATATATATATATGTATATATGTATATATGTATATATACATACACACTAGAGGCCTGATGCACGAAATTCATGCACAGAGGGGGGTGTCCCTCAGCCTAGTCTGCACTCTCTCCAATCTGGGATCCCTCGAGGGATGTCCGATTGCCTGTTTAGGCCCAATCCTACCGGGATCAGGCCTAAACGGGCAGTTAGACGTCCCTCTCACAATCCAGGACTGCTGGCTCCCAACTGCTCGCCTGCCTGCCTTCCTGACTACCCCTAACTGCTTCTGCCTGCCAGCCTATCACCCCCTAACCACTTCCCTGCCAGCCTGATTGATGCCTAACTGCTCCCCTGCCAGCCTGTTTGCCCCTAACTGCCTTCCCCTGCAGGCCTGGTCACCCCTAACTGCTCTCCCCTGCAGGCCTGGGTTCCCCTCAACTGCCCTTCCTTGCAGACCCAGTCACCCCCAACTTCCCTCCTCTGCTATCTGGGTCACCCCTAACTGCCCTCCCCTGCTGGCCTGATTGCCCACAACTGCCCTCCCTTGCAGGCCTGGTTCCTCCTAACTGTCCTCCCCTGCTGGCCATCTTGTGGTGGCCATCTTGTGTCCACATGGGGGCAGGATCTTTGACCACATGGGGGCAGCCATCTTGTGTGTTCAAGTGATGGTCAATCTGCATATCATTCTTTTATTAGATAGAATAGAGGCCTGGTGCATGGGTGGGGGCCAGCTGGTTTGCCCTGAAGTGTGTCCTGGATCAGGGTGGGGGTTCCCTTGGGGAGTGGGACGGCCTGGGCGAGGGGCCTGTGGTGGTTTGCAGGCTGGCCATGCCCCCCGGTGACCCAAGCAGAGGCCTTGGTATCTGGGATTTATTTATCTTCTACAATTGAAACTTTGTAGCCTGGAGTGGAGCCAAACCTTCTGCTCGCTCTGTGGTGGCAGTCATTTCTGTTGGGATTTATGTATCTTCTGTACTTGAAACTTTGTAGCCTTAAGCAGAGGCTAAAGCAGGCCAGGGCTGCAGAAGCTTGGCTTCCTCCATCACTGGGGGCAACCCTAACCTCCTGCTCTCTCCAGCTCCATGGCTGCTGCCATTTCTGTTGGGCTTTATTTATCTTATATAATTGAAACTTTGTAGCATTGAGTGGAGGCCTGGGCTGGCAAGGGCAGGAGGAAAGCTTGGCTTCCTCCATTGCCAGGGAAACCCAAGCCTCCCTCCTGCTCTCTGTGGCTGCAGCTATCTTGGTTGGGTTTATTTGCATATCCCCTCCTGATTGGCTGGTGGGCCTGGCTGGTGGGCATAGTGGAGGTATGGTGAATTTGCATATTTCTCTTTTATTAGGAGATATGTGTGTGTGTGTGTGTGTATTACTATTTTACAAATTGAAAAAAAAAATGTATCGTTGTATCTAAACTTAAGAGCCATGGCATGATAGACAGGTTTCCCAGCCTACTTGAGCCTCAGTTTCCCCACAGAATGTAGCGGAAACTGCACTCAATAGTGATTACACTCTGAACCAGGAGATCTGTGAAATTTTCAGAGATCTACAGGTCAGAACTATTTTTATAAGAATACTAAGATATTACTTGCTTTTTTTTGCTCTCATTCTCTCCTGGGCATACAAGGTTGGCCAGAGGCTACTCAACATGGTACATTGCAATGTACTAAATACAGAAGCAGATATGAGAATCCAGATGTTGTTTTGCTAGCCAGACATTGCAGGCATTTGTGAAAGTATAAAACTGTGCCACTTTTTTTGTGTGTGCTAATTTTAGTTTTGAAATCTATTTTACACATATTTCATAATTACATATGGTTTATATTAACCTGTAATGGAATTATTATTTTTACTTCACACATAATAAGGTATATTTTAAACTCTCCATTTTAATACCAAATATAGTAAACATCAATGGATATCACCCACATAAACAAAAGTGTGTTGGAGTCCTCAATGATTTTTTAGAGTGTAAAGAGCTTCTGAATGCAAAAAGTTAGAGAATCAATGGTATCTGTGTGTCATGGAGTTGATTACAATATGTATCTTCCTCATAGGATTGTTTGAGGTTTAGATATTTCCTGTAAAGTATTTAGAACAGTGATTGACATAGTAACTCTTCAATAAATAGTAACCATTGCTATATTTTAAGCTGTGACATGCCTTGCAATGGCAAAGACTGAAGGAGTTGGTAGGGTATCCCTAAAGGAAGGGACCTGGATAAAATCATGAGCCAAAGGTGCAGGAGCTACAGTGGGACTGAAGTCCATCCTGTCACATTCAAAAGACTGAGAGAACACAAGCAAAACATGCAACAGATATATGTAAATGAAGTTATTTATTTATTTATTTTATTGATTAAGGTATTACATATCCCTTCCATTACCCCCTCCCTTCCGCTCATGCCCTCACCCCCCTAGTGTCTGTGTCCATTGGTTATGCTCATGTGCATGCATTTATATCCTTTGCAACAGATATTTTTTACAATTAAAATATTTGTGGAGATAGCCCTATTTCCTGTATGACCTTTTGCTAAAAAGCATGACATTTTAAAAATAACTTTCTTAGAAATAGCAGAATGCACCTTCCCATTGAAAAAAGGTTAAGTTTTATTTTTTGATGAAATTATTACATGGTATTCATTTTTGGATGCAGCTTTCAGTGCGGCTTTGCACTGCGTTGTTGTGCTGGCTGCATCTTGGGATGTGGCTCGCTTGAGTGACTCTCTGTCTATGAGACCCTGGGCTCTTAAGAGTGTGAAAACATTTTATTCATCTCTACATCTCAGTGCCTAGCACCGGGCCAGACCTAGAGTAAGTTCACACTAAGTATTTGCTGAGTGTATTAAAGTTTTCATCATTATTGGATGTTATAGTCACAGTTAGCAGAATATTAGAAATAATTAAAATAGAGTTTTAAATACTTTAGAATATAGGAGTTTAACCTAACAACCAGAACTAACAGAAGTCACAGTTTGGAGGGTCATTATAGGATTCTTTAATACCACATGTCTTTATTACAATAAAGGACACTGACTGGGTTTATACGGGGCCCAGGGCATTTTTAAAAAATACATATATGAGCATGTTGTACTTTATTTTTTAGAAAAGTGAAGTAGAAATCGCACAGATTAGCTGGCAGTGTCATCAGATCTCACCGAGTATTTGTTATAATGACAACTTGCTTGATGTGCCTTTAGAGCCACACCTTTCCAATGCCCTGTTTGCGTGGGGTAGTTTGGGGCAGTGGGACTGAGAAAGCATAGGGATAATTCTCCATGCTCATTGGGTGCTGGCGCTGCTCTTGCTCCAGGGCATCCTCAGGGGGGACCATCTGCCTGGTGGGGAGCAGGGCCGCACAGTGGTTCTATTCTCACCCATTCAGGGTGCATGCTGGCTTCCTTGGTGGCAACAGAACACTGGTTTGTCTCCAGGTTCTGTCTTCCACACTCATGCAACAGATGGTTCTGCATGCCCTTCCGTGGAGGTCTCCACACATCCCACACCCAATATATTCCCCCTTCGCAGGCTGCTTCCGGGGAACGTTTTTCTAAACGTGCAGACGTTTCAGTTCTTTTCTGAGTTTTACAAATGCCAATGTCCCATTGGCTTCACTGAGGACAGCCTTACCATAGGCTTAACTTGCAGATGCATCAGCGATATCCTGAAGATCCAGGGTTCTCATCAATCGTTTTGTTGTTATTTATTATCATCTTTAGTTGAGAGTGTCTGGGTCTTTATACTGTAGGACTTTAGAAACTTGGGACTAATTCGCGATTTGGGCATAAAATTAAATAAGAAAAAATAGCTCTGTTTCATTTTTCTTGGAGAGAAAACTTTGATTTTAACGGACAGAGAAGTAATTACGGTCTCTTTTGTTTCACTGTGTGTATATTGTTTTTATCCTTCTTTTATTTCTATTCTGTGATAAATGTCCACAGCTCTCAATGAAATATCCCTGGGCATTTGTTTTGCAGTCATGAAGTCAGTATCCCCTTCATAATGAGCTACTGGCTCTGCTACAAATCAAAACAAAACAGTGATGCATTGCAAAGGCACAGTTGTCAGTTTCCAGTAGATGAGCTCAGGCCTTCAAACAGGAGCAAGAGTGTGATTGTGTTTAATTTTCCTTGGGTAGCATGCAAGTCAAAGATTCTTTACATTTTAAACAAAGCTGTTTTTAAGAACCCTGAATTTGCATGAAAAAGATGCTGGTCCCAGTTGGTTTCACACACATATTGGAACCATGGGGGTTTGAACATATAGCTTGCTGAGGAACTGGTAAACCACAGGCAAATGAGATTACTGTAAAAAAAAATAGACAGATCCATTTATTTTTAATACTTTAACTTGATTATTTGAGCCCAGAAATGTTAACACCTAGAAATCCTGAGAATTGTATAAACAACTCGATCACTTCCTTAATTTTAAAAGATAATAATGTTTTTCATACCAAATAAAAATACAATTCCATTGACAAAAAGTTCTACTAACATAAAATATACACACATGGAATCCCAAGGATTTCAAAAATTGAACCTCAAAAAAAATCATTTTTGTGGTTTAAGCCTTGAAACCCTCTTTTCAAGGGAACTATTTTAGAAGCCTAGCACATGAAGTAGCTCAAAATTAGGGCGCCCTTGCTGTAGTGGGATTTAGTTGGCACAGCTCTTGCCCTGACTCTGGGCTGTTACTTGGAACCCTTAGGTGGTCTTTGAAATATGCATTACATTTCCTGAATAAATGATTTAAAACAATAAAGAGAGGCTTGCTTATATTTGCTGTTTTTAGGAATTGTGCTCCTTGACCACCTAACTACTTTGCATCACATAGCTAGCCTTCAGCAATTTCCCAAATCGTAAATGAGGAGGACTGGTTTGCAGAGCTAGGATTCAAGATTGCCTTTCCTGTGATCTAGACTACTCAGAGATTCTCCGTGTTTACATTGCACACTTCCACATGGCTGTTTGAAATTGGGCACATCTCTGTTCACGCAGTGGTAGGTCAGCTCATAGCTACAGTTGATGTTTCTAGTTTCTTCACATTTTACTCTCTGTTCCTCCGAATCAAATGGCTGACATGCTGCCACTTTAGAGATGACCCTTTTATGTTGGCTTATTCACATTCTTTCCCCCCCCCCCTTTTTTTTTATTAAGGTGTTATATGTGTACATATCTTACCATTGCTCCCCCCACTCCCATATATGCCCTCACCCCCCCAGTGTTTTGTGTCCATTGGTTATGCTTATGATCTCTTATCTCCCCCACCTCTCCCTAACCTTCCCGCTGTATTTTGACAGTCTGTTTGATGCTTTACTGCCTCTGTATCTATCTTTTTGTTCATCAGTCTATAATGTTCTTTATTATCCACAAATGAGTGAGATCATGTGGTATTTTTCTTTCATTGACTGGCTTATTTCACTTAGCATAATGTTCTTCAGTTCCACCCAGGTTGCTGCAAATGGTAAGAATTCCTTCTTTTTTATGGCAGCATAGTATTCCATTGGGTAGATGTACCATAGTTTTCTGATCCAGTCATCTGCTGACGGGCACCTAGGCTGTTTCCAAATCTTAGCTATTGTAAATTGTGCTGCTATTAACATAGGGGTGCATATATCCTTTCTGATTGGTGTTTCTGGTTTCTTAGGATAAATTCCTAGGAGTGGGATTACTGGGTCAAATGGGAGTTCCATTTTTAGTTTTTTTAGTAAACTCCATACTGTTCTCCACAGTGGCTGCACCAGTCTGCATTCCCACCAGCAGTGCACAAGGGTTCCTTTTTCTCTGCATCCTCACCAACACTTGTTGTTTGTTGATTTGTTGATGATAGCCATTCTGACAGGCGTGAGATGGTACCGCATTGTCATTTTGATTTGCATCTCTCAGATAATTAGTGACTTTGAGCATGTTTTCATGTGTCTCTTGGCCTTCCTTCTGTCTTCTTTCAAAAAGATTCTATTTAGGTCCATTGCCCATTTTTTTATTGGATCATTTATCTTCCTTTTATTAAGTTGTATAAGTTGCTTGTAGATGTTGGAGATTAAACCGTTACCAGTGATAACATTTGCAAATATGTTCTCCCATAAGTGGGCTTTCTTGTTGTTTTGTTGATGGTTTCTTTTGCTGTGAAAAACTTTTTATTTTGATGTAGTCCCATTTGTTTATTTTCTCTTTAGCTTCCATTGCCCTAAGAGCAGTATCAGTGAAGAAGTTCTTTCAGCATATGTCTGAGATTTTACTGCCTGTGGATTCCTCTAGTATTTTTATGGTTTCCCGTCTTATGTTTAAGTCCTGTATCCATTTTGAGTTTATTTTTGTGTATAGTGTAAGTTGGTGGTCTCACACTTTCTTTGTTGAATGTCAAAAACATAATGTGTGGGCTGATCACAAAATTTTATGATTTATTCACATTTTTCCACTTAAAAACTATGTAATGGCTAAAACCATTGCAGTTTTCTTGAATTGAGTGAGATTTGATAAGCACCTGCACTGTGTGATAATTGCTAAATAGTGTTAACAAAAGCAATCTCTTTTAAAGATAAAATAGCAATGTTTCTAACCTCTAAACTGCATTAGGACTCATCGTGTTGAAAGAATATCGTGCTAAGATTAGATTCTCAGTATTTCTAGAAAGTCTTCTTTATGCTAAACTGCTCTTGTAAAAAGTTATCGTGCCATTAGCATATCTCTCTCTCTCTCTCACACACACGTATGTTAGAGGCCTGGTGCACAAAATTCATACACTTGTGGGGGAGGAGTCCCTCAGCCCAGCTTGTGCCCTCTTGCAGTCTGGGAGCCCTCGGGGATGTCCAACTGACAGCAGGTGGACATCTTTAGCACTGCCACAGAGGCGTCTGCCCCCTGGTGGTCAGTGTGTGTCGTAGCAACCGGACGTTCTGCCATTCGGCCAATTCACATATTAACCTTTTATTATATAGGATACACACACACACACACACACACTATATATATATATATATATATATATATATATATATATATATATATATGTATATGTA
Source organism: Corynorhinus townsendii (assembly GCA_026230045.1). Taxonomy (NCBI): domain Eukaryota; kingdom Metazoa; phylum Chordata; class Mammalia; order Chiroptera; family Vespertilionidae; genus Corynorhinus; species Corynorhinus townsendii. Next base: position 80,443,749 of record JAPDVU010000005.1, read on the forward strand.
TATGTATATATGTATGTGTGTGTGTGTGTGTGTGTGTGTGTGTGTGTATAATATTTCTCTGGAGATTCAGCCATCAGGATGATGAATGATGATGCCAGGAAAATTTTCAGAACATTCCTCCATTTCTAGTTCTGTATCTTCTGGGCAGAGTTCTCAGAGTGTGGTCCTGGGGTCCTGGGTACTTCCGAGACCCTTTCTGCGACTTTTCAGAATTACTTTTGTAACCACAATAAGGTGTTACTTGCATTTCCCACTCACATTCTTACATGGGAATTCAGTGAAGTTTCCTGCAGACTCCACGGGGTGCCATTATAGTAGGTGGAATGCAAAAGCAGGTTTGAGAATCCCACTGTCTTCTTTTAGGCCAGTCTTCAAGAATATTGCAAAATTTTAAAGCAGTTCTGTTCTTCTCATTACATTTATTTTTGTTTTGGAATATAGGCTTATTTTTTCATTAAAATGTTTTACTTGTGTGAATATGAGTTTGTTATTATTTTTATTTTAATGAATTATTAAATATTTTTAAGACTATCTGTTTTCATCTACATGTGGCAAATGTCAATAGATACAGCCCATATAAACTTAAGCTCTTTGGGACCTCAGTAATTTTTCAGGGTGTATAGGGGTCCTGCCTCAAATATTTGACTATTAGCCCCCTATTCAACATTCTTACACAGAAATTCCACATTGTTGAAGCTTACTATTTACCTGATCACCTGTGGAGGCTATACTTTTCATAATTTTAAATGTATGTAAACAAGCTTTTGTGACCACCAGAACTAGAAGGTACCCTTTGGGTACCCTTGTGTATGTAAATGTAAGTGTTGTATACCATATACCATGCATATTGTATATCATGTAAATGCAAAGTGGTGGTATTATTATACTAGGCAATTGTACTTGATTGTGTGACTGATTCCTCATTCAGAAAATCACAAATATTTATTTTGTTCCTATGCAATGGCCCTTAGTAGGTGTTGCAGAGATGAACTAAATAGAATCTCAGCATTCAGGAAAGCAGCTATGAGGTATTAACTACACCACAACTGACCATGCACAAAATGACCATTAATGAGCTTTTTATTATTATTATTATTACTGATTTCAGAGAGAGGAAGGGAGAGGGAGAGAGAGATTGAAACATTAATGATGAGAAAGAATCATTGACTGGCTGCCTCCTGCATGCCCCCACTGGGATTGAGCCCAAAACCCGGACATGTGCCCTGACCGGGAATCAAACCCGGGACCCTTCAGTCTGCAGGCCAACGCTCTATCCATTGAGCTAAACCAGACAGGGCAACTTTTTTGTTTTTTAGCTGCTACTGTTGTGGTTGAGGAGTTTATTGGCTTATTTGGAGGCAGACATATCACTGAATAAACAATTGAGGAGAAAATAGTTTAGACTAGAGTTAAATGGGTCTGTATTCACTATACAGAGGAAGCCAGGGCAGATGAGGGCAGGTGTTGTTATACTAACCTTAGTGTCATCACAGGCATCACAGGAGCTTCTGGGCTCTGGTAATGTGCTAGTGGTTTACTTAGGTGGTGGCAGCTAGGGCAAGTTCACATCATGGTTATTCAAGCTGTGCACTTGTGACTTCTTAATCTTTATATGTAATATTTTAATGAAATACGTACAAAAGCTAAAAATCTTAAATTTAACATATCACTGTACAATATTAATTGCTTACAGTATGTACTTTAAAATATTTATGTGAAGGCTCCTCGATGCTTATTGTTAGTCCTTATTTTCCTTCCATCTACCAAAGCTTTTCAGTGGGTCCTTTGTTCAGGACCATGGCAGTGAATCAGTTGGTGCTGAGTTTTCAGTTTGTAAATAATCTGATGAAGTCACTTTCTCTTCCTCTCTCATGGCCATCTCCATCCCCACCCCCATCCTCACCCCCACCCTCACCCCCATCCTCACCGCCATTCCCACCCCCAGCCCCTCCCCCATCCTCATCCCCATCCCCATTCCCATCCCATCCCCATCTCTCATCTCCATCTCTCATCTCCATCTCTCTCTCTATTATAATGTTTTTAGTAAAAATAAAATCTCCATCTCTCATCTCCATCTCTATCTCTAGCTGTCTCTCTCTATGTATTATAATGATTTTAGTAAAAATAAAAGGAAGTGATCCAACCAGTTTAAAAATACACATTGAAAAGTTTTTAATCAAAGTAATAAATGTACGTAATATTTATAAGTTGTATACCACCCCTCTCTCCCTACCTTCAGGTCTTTGCCTTGCAAACCACTTTCCATGTTTTAGCTCTATCTTCTGTATTTTTCATCCTTATATCTACAAAATATCTGTGTTTTATTTCTAGATTTTATCACTTTTCAGCATTTTAAATTGTCTTCCTAGTATGAAGATAAGGATTTAGTGCTCCTTTACCACCTATCTCTCACACTTGCCCTTCTTCCAAATGTTTTCATTGTTATAACTTAATTTGTTAAAGTAATTAATTATAATAATAAAATTTAAGTAAGTAGTATTCACAGCTGATTCTAATAAAATTCTAGTATTGTGTTTCTGGAATAACTTCACTCTTTCCAAGGGTTATTAATTGCCATTGGCTTAGATTTTCATATTCCAATCCCGGGTTCTTAAAAAGACTTTTCCACTGAAAGTCTAAAAGTTCTCTCAATATTTACGATCACATAGGTTAATTTATTTTTTAACAACTTTGTTTTTCTCTGGGAATCATCCACTGGAGACTCTTTGTTCTCTAGATTCTTATGTAGTTGTTTGTCCAGCATCATAGCTGGATTCCTACAGAGCTGTTTGTTACCTGCTACTCATGGCTTCCTCTTTATTTATTTATTTTTTTGGGGTGGAGGTATAATTCCCAGTGAAAAAGAACTTATAGATTAATTTGATACAAAATTTGATACAATATTAAGCCTTCTAACCCATGAATGCGGTGTGTGCATGTGTGTGTGTGTATATTCCTTTAATTGTTCTAAGCAGTGTTTTCTAGTTGTCAGTGTAGCTGTGTAACAAAAGTTAAATTTATTTCCTAAGTATTTTGTTTGTGATACCATTATAAATAAACTTTTAAATTTTAATTTTTAAATTAGTTGATGTTAGTATATAAAAAACACAACTGATTTCTGTATATTGGCTTGTATTATGTGACTTTGCTAAATTCACTTATTAGTTGTATTTGTTTTGTAATTTCTGTAGGATTTATATATAATGATGTCATCTGTGAATAGAGGTGGCTTTATCTCTTTCTTTTTTATATTTGTGTCTTTTATTTCTTCCACTTGCCATATCAACATGGGTAGGTGTTTTGCTGGTCTTTGAACTTTACATGCACGAACCATAAAGTCTATATTGTTCTTTTTTTTAAAATATATTTTATTGATTTTTGTACAGAGAGGAAGAGAGAGAGATAGAGAGCTAGAAACATTGATGAGAGAGAAACATCGATCAGCTGCCTCCTGCATGCCCCCCCACCGGGAATGTGCCCACAACCCAGGTACATGCCCTTGACCGGAATCGAACCTGGGACCCTTCAGTCCGCAGGCCGACGCTCTATCCACTGAGCCAAACCGGTTTCGGCAAGTCTATATTGTTCTTAATTTACTTCTTTCACTCAACAGTAGTTTGTGGTATTGCATATGTCATGATTAAGTATAAATTATTCCTTCTGCGTACTTTATAGTTTTCCAGTGTATGACTATGTCCAAGTTCCATTGTTGAAGGGATGTGCATTTTTCGTTTGAGACTGCTACAAATATGCTTCTATGAATATTCAAGCACATGTCTGCTATGTGCATTTCTGTTGGGTTTAAACATCAGAGTAGAATTTCTGGGTCATAGTATATAGAGAATATGTACTTTTCTTTCCTTTTTTATACCCTTAGGAGTATTTACTGTGTGTTTAATTTTCATATTAAACAAGAAGTCAGCCCTAGCTGGCTTGGCTCAGTGGATAGAGTGCCAGCCTATGGCCCAAAGGGTCCTGGGTTCGATTCCAGTCAAGGTAAGTACCTCAGTTGCAGGCTCCTCCCCAGCCTGGGCCCTGGTCAGGGCGTGTGCAGGAGGCAACCAATTGATGTGTTTCTCTCACATCAGTATTTCTCTCTGTCTTTCCCTCCCTCTTCCACTCTCTCTAAAAATCAATGGAAAAATATCCTCGGGTGAGGATTAAAAAAAGAAAAAGAAAAACAAACAAACAAACAAACAAAATGAGAAGTCAGTCTATATTTTCCTCTTTTAATTCCTTGCTATGTTCATCAGGACTTGGGTCAAGAGAACACAAGTAGACTCTCTGCTTTTCTTATCAAAGGAAGAGGTGATGACTCCATCTTCTTATGGCTTCTTCCTGTCTGCTGTATTACCCCCTCTCATGGGACTCCTGCCCTGGGCTTCCAAAACTGTCTCCCGCAACAGTCTCCTGGGTCTTGTTTTCCTCTTCTAATCTATGTTGATTCAAACAGAACTATTCCTACTAAAAAGCTATTCAACTTCAACCAAACTAGAGCATATGCCTTCTCTTTTTATTTTTTAACTTCAATTCTTTTTTAATTTTTCAATTGTGGTTGACATACAATATTGTATTAGTTTCAGGTGTACAACCCAGTGATTAGTCATCATATGACTTACAAAGTTATCACCCCAATAAATCTGTACATATCTGACATATACATATTACAATATTATCGACTATCTTCCCTGTGCTGTACTTTACAACCCCATGAGTACTCTATAACTTCTAATTTATACTTCTTAATCCTTTTACCTTTTTCACCCCTCCCCCAACTCCCCTTGAATCTTAAAGAAGATCCATTTTGTGTGATACTGGTTTGATGCCAATGGACTCCTGTAGCTTTTTCTTGTCTAGGAAACTCGTTTTTAATTTTTATTTCTATTACACTTTGTTTATTTACCATGTGCATTTGGGTTGTTTCCAGCTTTGGACAATTGTGCATAATACAACTATGAACATTGGTGTACAAATGTCTGTTAAAGTCTCTGCCTTATTTTTTCTTTTTAATTATTGAATGTATTACAGATGTTCCCTGTATTTCCCCATTGACCACTTCTAGCCTGCCCCCTTCTTCTGCCTCAGGCCTTCACCACACTATTGCCTGTGTTCATTGGTTATGCATATATGCTTAGAGGTTTTTTGATTGATCTTTTCCCATCCACCTGCCCACCTCCACCTTCCCTGTGAGATTGGACAGTCTGTTTCATGCTTCTATGTCTGGATCTATTTTGTTCATCAATTAATTTTGTTCATTAGATTCCACATATGAGTGGCATCATGTGATATTTTTCTTTCTCTGACTGGCTTGTTTCACTTAGTGTAATACTCTTCAGGTTCATCCATGTTGTCTCAAAGGGTAAGATATCTTTTTTTTACTGCTATATAGTATTCCATGCCTTAAAGGTATCACAGCTCTTTTATCCACTCATCTACTAATGGGCAATTGGGCTCTTTCTAAATCTTAGCTATTGTGAATTGCACTGCTATGAATATAGGTGCATATAATCTATCTAACTGGTGGGAAGTTTTTATGTGACCTTTGATTCTAAATGATATCTTGGCTGGGTGAAGTAATCTTGGTTGCAGGTCCTTGCTTTTCATCATTTCGAATATTTTGTGGCAGTCCCTTCTGGCCTGAAAAGTTTCTGTTAAGAAATCAGCTGACAGTATTATAGGAGCTCCTTTGTAGGTAACTAATGGCTTTTCTCTTCCTGCTTTTAAGATCCTCTCTTTGTCTTTAATCTTTGACATTTTAATTATGATGGTATCTTTGTGTGGGCCTCTTTGGGTTCCTCTTGTTTTGGACTCTATGTGCTTCCTGGACTTGTATGTATATTTCCTTCATCAGGTTGGGGAAGTTTTCTGTCATTTTTTCACAGAGATTTTCATTTCCTTGTTCTCTCTCTTCTTCTGCCATCCCCATGACGCAAATGTTGGTATGCTTGAAGTTGTCCCGTGCTTGAAGTTGTCCCAAATACTTCTTAAACTATATTCATTATTTTGGATTCTTTTTTTTTTCTGTTCTAATTATATTCCAAATCTCTGATATGATCTTCTGCTTCATCTACTCCACTATTGATATCCTGTAATGTAGCCTTCATTTTAGGTAATGTATTCTTCTTTTCTGACTTTTTTATATATTTTCTAGTTCCATTTTTATGTTTCCTGTCTCTTAGTTGAAGTTCTCATTAATTTCATCTACTAGTAAGTATTTTGAACTAGAGTTTTGAACTCTGCATCTAGGTTTTTTTGTTTCCATTTTGTTTAGTTATTTTTCTAGAGTTTTGTTCTGTTTTTTTATTTGGGACATGTTTCTCTGTCTCCTCATTTTGGCAGCCTTCCTGTTTTTGTTTCTATGTATTAGGCAAAACTGCTATGTCTCCTGGGTAAGAGTGTCCTATGTAGTAGGTGTCCTGTAGGGTCCAGTGGCACAGTCTCCCCATCACTAGAGCTGGGCACTCCAAGTGTGACCCCATGTAATCTGTATAAACCCTCTGTTATAGTTAAGCTTTGATTGCCATTGGCTTATCAATGGGTGGGATTTACCCCCAGACAATCGGCTGTAAAAACTGGCTGAAACCACTGTCGAGGATCAGCTGTGCCAGGCTCATTCCAAGGAACAGAACTTACCTCATTGGGGCTTTGGTTCCTCCTCTGTTTGCCCCTTAAGTGTGTCACTTGTGGAGGTGGCTCTAGGGCCTCCCAGGAGGTGCAGGCTATGGTCAGCCATTACCTGTGTCCTACCCGGTACCACCTGGCCTGAGCTCTAAAGTGATCTGCAGATGGCTGCAACTTGTGCTGATCTTGGAGGTGCCTAGGAGAGGCCAAGCTAAGAACCAAAGCTGGATGCTGCTAGTGTCGGGCCTAGGGTCACTTAGCAAGAGGTACAAAGCATGTTGAGGCCAGATGCTGCTTCTTTGAGAGATTTTAATAAAGTCTGAAACATGAGCCAAGACAGGCCATTGGCATGAAAAAGCCACTGGAAACAGCTTTGGTGGACCTGTAAGGTGGGTGACGCAGGGTCTCCGGTCATCACCAGTGGTAGCCTGGTTGATGGAGATTCAGAAATGGTGCCCGCCCACTCTGTTGGGGGAGGGCTCAGCAAAGGAACAACACCCTCTGCCAGCACTTATGTTTGGAAGAAAACTGCCACTACCCAGCTCTCATCCTGATGCCAGATAATTCAGTTCCTCCCTGTCTGTCCCTAGTGCCTTTCAAGCTGCTGCCTCAGTGCTTCAGAGTGAGTGAAAAAAGTAAGTCCATGAAATGAGCTCTTTAAGAGGAACTCGCTGGGACTGCGGCAGCCTCTGTCTCACTCAGTCACAATCCCCACTGGTTTTTACAGTCACAAGTTATTGGGCCTTCTTTTCCTGGCTCTGGAATGCTGGGGCTAAGGCAGTGGTTGGCAAATTGCAGCTCGCGAGCCGCAGTTTGCCGCTCTGTTGACTAATGAGTTTGCTGACCACTGACCTAGACTTTTGATTCCAATAATTATAGGCTGTTGTTATTCCTTGTGATTAAGCCCCTAGGGATTGATGTGGGGCTGGGTCCCCTCGATCCTCAAGAGGGACCTCTGCAGTTGAGATATCCCTTTGGATTTTTTACACATGGGTGTGGGACCAGCCTGTTCCACCTCTCTACCCCACTTTCCAATCTCGATGTGGCTTCTTTATATCCTTAGTTGTAAGATTTATGTTCAGCTAGATTTCAGAAGGTTCTGAATGCTGGTTGTTCTGTAGTTTAGTTATAATTTTGATGTGGTTGTGGGACGACTTGAAGACCACATTTACCCGCACTGCCATCTTAGCCGGAACCCAGCACATGCTTTTCTGGCAGTCATAGGCATTTCAAAGGCCCAGTTTGGAGGGAAGAAACCCTCTCACTATCTGAGAATTGAGCTGCTTCCTCATTGCAGGCAGCTGATCCTGCGTAGAGGGAAAGCTGAGGGATGTAATATCATTCAAATACTAGTAGTTTAACATCTTCATAGAAGTAGAAACATTTAAGTGACAAGTAGAAACATTTCAGCACCACTTTCCAAAGGTCTCTATCCTGATCCTTCACCCCCTTCCAAAGGTTTCTGCCGTTATCCTACACCCCCTTGTGAAAACTAAAATCTGAGGATTACTGGAAGAGCTCACTCAACCTTTTTTTCATTTATCAACTTTTTAAAGAATAATTGAAAAGCTGTCCAAAATGCAGATATCTATCTTTTTAAAGTATTCTTAAAAATCCCTTGGGATATTAGCTTTTTTGGAAGTGAAATCAGAATTACAATTATACAAGTTACTAAAAGAACCCCATTGTAAAATAAAGAATACTAAAATAAATAATCTGATTTTTCATTCTACATATTTCCTAGATCCTGAAAAACTATATGCAGAATTTTTCCTGGCTCCTGAAAAATGATATGTAAAAATTTTATTAGCCTTTGAAGTAAGGAAAACCTAATTTTGATCCTAATACACTACATACCAGCGGGAGCTTGGCTTGTTACTTAGCTTCGCTGAGCCCCTGTTTCCACATCTATAAAGTGGGGATAATAAAACCTACTATTATCAGGCTCATATAAGATCAGGTAAAAATTTTCACAGGGTGCCTAATACATAGCAAGTCTGCAAATGATTTTCTCTTATTATTTCAAGAATTATACAGTTATGATTTGTTTGCTTTTTAAAATTCAGTATCAATATAAAGCAACAAAGATATAAAGATAATTAAAAATACATATGAGCAAAGTTGGTACAGAAAGGACACAGAAAATTTATTTACAAATGTTATAAGTTAATGAACTTAAAGTTTTATTCAATATTTCTTTGGCTATTTTTGAATACCAGGCCAAAAAAAAAATCTCTTTCATGACACTCAGTGAAAACAATGCACTAATGACCATTCACTTTAAATATTTATAGAAAGTTTAGTGGAGGAAATGAGCTAAACCAAGGAAGGAGTTCCTCTGAGGCCTCAAAAGAATGTTTCTGAGCCATGCCAGTGCACCTCTCACCCCAGAAGAATGGCCAAGTAACCCTGACCTTCTGTCTCTCCAGGGAGAAGCTGGCTGTGGCCCGACTGCAGCAAGAAGTTGCTGAAAGGAGAAGTGAGGGGGCCATGGTAAGTCCTGGCTGGTCTGCCCTGATCCTGCACCCCTTCCAAAGGTCTCCATCCTGATCCTGCACCCCCTTCCAAAGGCCTCCACCCTGATCCTGCACCCCCTTCCAAAAGTCTCTGCCCTGATCCTGCACCCCCTTCCAAAGGTCTCCATTCTGATCCTGCACCCCCTTCCAGAGGTCCCTGGTTTGAAAGGCATTTTGTCTCATGAAGGATAGCTAAGGAAAAAACTGAATGCTATATTTGTACATAATGTGTTTATAATGTAGTATAGACAGCTCTGCCATTTACAGAGAGGAGAATGAGAGAGAAAGAGAGAGAGAGGGAGAGGCAAAGAGATTATGAAAAATAACTATTTGGGCTTTTGAAGAGGATGTTCAAATGTTCACATAGTTATAAGGCTTCATTTTCTTGATCTACTGAATGCCCAGGCTTCCAGCTGTGAGCACAATATCCATAAATGAGCAATCTTAGATTTTCAGATAGAGACAGTTCAACGTGAGTCATGCATCTCAGTTCTTCAGACCTCAAATACAAACCACACTAAGGGACACTTAGATGTTTGCTAATGTCATTGTATATTATTCTTTTCTTCTCGCTGTTTGAAGGGCATCTCTCCCTATCCTTTTCAGCATGTGTCATTTAGAAAACTGCATTCTGAATTGTACTAAAAGTCAGTGTGGTTGTTTTGGTCCATTTCAACTTCATTTTATGGATGGTCTTTGCCAAAGTATGTGCCTGTATTCTACTCTAACATTGGAGATAGCTGTCTGGCAACCCATGTGCATATGTGGATTAACTGCTGCTGCTACCTCTGAGGGGGAAAATTTCATGCCAGATTTTCCCTACTTATGACAATACAATAGCACATTGTACAATTTTTCAGCAAAAGAATTAGCTTTTTTTTGAAAAAGGGAAGTGATGCATTTTTAGATCCTGAAAGCTGCTGCCATTTGATTCCATGAGAGTTAATTGATAATCAAGCCACTGAAAAGAGTAAGATTTTAAAAATATGCTGGCCTCACACTTCTCTGACAAGGGATAGCAAAGGGCTGCAGCAAGGGGCTGCATGTTGAGTGGGCCCTGGAAGGTGCCTTGGCCGTGGAGCAGTTAAAATACTCACGGGATCATGTGGTTTGCTCTGCTCCTGATCTTAACGCAGAGGACCTTGAATGTTCAAATAATATGAAGCAACTGCTCACAAGCATTTTTGAGCAATGAGTTGGAAATAAGTTGGAGAAAATGAAGGTTTAGTCTAATGGTAAACTGAAAATCTTCAATCTGGTGTTTTCCTGCACTACAAAATGTTTAGGGCTAGGCCACTCCTCAGTATTTCACTCTTTTGCTCAGGGCTTATTCCTATTCCTCAGCTGTGCTCCACTGACACTGAGGAAGGCTTTCTCAGGTCTCAGTTGCTTCATTTTTAAAACTAGGAGGTTGGCATTGTATGATCCATGATCCCATCAGCTTCATGGATCATGCCACTGGACATTTTTTCATAGAAAGGTTGTATGATGGTGAGTCCTTTCTGATATTAACTAAATAATATTTAATCTCAGAAAAGATCAGGCCTCTGAAGAGTATATCTTTCTGACTCTTGACAGTGAATGGGCTGGAGATGAAATCATCACAGACAGATAACTCTCTTGTCTTTTACAAAACAAAACCCTTTTTTAAAACATTATAGAAGTAATTGTTCAGTGCAGAAAATACCCAGAAAACACAGACAAAAAGGTAACTTCGATTGCTATAAAATAACTTTGGAAAAGTTTCCGGTGTTTTATTACTCTTAATTTAATGGCAGTAATGAAAGAGTCACATTTGTGCATTGATTGATTTAGCACCCACTATGTGTCCAATAACATTCTATGCACTGGGGAAACAGTGGTGAAAAACAAACAAACAAAAAAAAAAAACACACGAACAGGCAAGGGTCTGAGCGTTTATATTCTAGAAGTTGTGGAAACAGAAATTCCATGGAATTAGAGTGTTGGATGATGGGAATAGCCATGAGAAATAATATCAAGGGAGGAAACATGGGGAGTTTAGGGCATAGCTATGTTAATTTTAGTAGTAAATCACGGAAAAGTTAGTATTTGAGCAAAAATCAAAGTGGGTGCAGGAGTGAACCATGCCCCCGCTTCCAGGAGCTGCATTCCAGGCAGAGAGAGCAAGTGCAAAGGCTGCTGCCTGAGAAAGCATGGGACAGGACGGCTAGAGGGGAGTGAGGGAGAGGGCAAACAGTAGAAGATGATGTCAGAGAAGTGATGGGGCAGAGGGTAAGTCACCGATGTCTCCGGGGTCCCTGGTTCCTGCTCTGGGTGACTGGAGCTTTGGAAACCTGAGTGAGGCAGTGATATGATTGGATTTACCACTATTCATATTACTGTTATTTCCCCCTTTCATAATTTATCACACTTCCATTCCATAGAGACACCATAAGCCCCGGTTTTCTTTAATGTCCTTTATTTTGTTTGTTTTTCAATATTTTTTCCTCTTTCCTTACCTAGTCAAACCCCCCTGAGTTTTCTACTTAATTATATGCTTGGGCTTTTCTGCTCCTAGGATTCATTTATTTCTGAAGTCCTGGTTCTTTCATCTGACAGCTCCTTAAATCAGGCAGTTCTATTAATCCTCCAAATTTAATTCTTGCTGTTCCAAGCCCAGGACTTTGGTCACGCCTGTAGCAGAAATGGAAAAGACTTCATCACAACCAGATCGCCTCTTGTTTTAAAAGACTACTTTATATAGAATTCTATATTTTGATCCACACAAAAAGAGCAATGGTATTCAAAAAGTTATTTAAGAAATATTTTTTTAAAAAGCTATATAATTGAGGCAGGTACAGGCAATCCTCGGGTTACGTTGGAATTGACGCACATCCTTTGGTGATTACGTCGCCATTTCCCATTTATTTATTTAAAAAAAAGTTCCGTCATTTTGACATATATACATATGTGCTTTATGTTTTTTATTATTTATTTACCACAAGTAAAGGTCAGGAATTGTTATCTTTCTTTTAAATTGTTTTTACTGTTTCACTTCATTACTGCTTGTGTATGTGCTCCATGTGAGTGACGTAGGTGGGTTCCGACTTATGGCGAAAATCGCAAAACGTCACACTGTAGGAACAGATCTCTGACATAACCTGAAGACCTACTGTAGTTATTTTTAAAATCATTAAACCTGTTATAATTAATGAACCTGTTATAAATAATGTCTTTAATGCAAAGCATGCCTTTATTATAATTTGACTTAATGCAATAAATCTCTTTACTTATACGTTTTAGGAATAGTACCCAAGGCACCATTCTTTTGATATTTGTTTTATTTTTTTTAACATACTTTTTATTTGGGAATGATTTTAGACTTTCAGTAAAGTTGCACACCTGCATACCCTTTAACCAGTTTTGTACTGTTAACATCTGAACATAACTATAATATAATTATCAAAACTAAGAGATTAACATTGCCATGTTAGTATTAACTAAACTCCAGACTTTATTAGAATTTCACCAGGTTTTCCAATAATGTTCCTTTTCTGATCTGGATTCACTCCAGGATACCACACTGACTGCAGAGAGGTTCCCTTTTGATGACTAGTTGACACATGTGTGGGAGGAAGAACATGAGCTTGAGGATGAGATAGTTTAGATTCAAAGGCTAGCTCTACCAGCTGTTAGTTGTATGACCTTGGACATGGTATTTTATTGGTTTGTATGGATTCCGCATGCTCTATTGTTCTGTTAACTCAAGTCTTTGGGGAGGCTTTCTTTCAATATTAGATGTTTCATATTTGCTTCCTTTGTTCTTAACTCTTCCTTCCATGAAATAACTACAAACATTGTTTGCATACTTACCTTTCATTATTTTTCAGAAATGGCTATAAGATTATATCTCTCTTAATTCTGGGAAATTGTGTTTCAGCTTGTGCTTCTTCTCACAGGCTCGGTTTATTGCAAGATCTATTCTGTCCTTCAGACTCCCGTGTCATCTTAAATTTTGTTATGTATGAAAAGGTCCATTCCACCCAAGAGTTATAAAGATATTCATTCTCATTATCTTCTAGAATATATATAGTTTTTATTTTCTGCATGTAAATCTTTGAAAATTTTGGGTTGAGTTAAATTGGTGTGAGGTAAGGATAAAGATAATGTTTTTGCAAATCAATAGTCATTTTGCATCATTTATTGATCCATTTAACCTTTATCATAGTCCAAATACCTATGTCAATATGGATCAATTACTAGACTGACCATACCCTTCCATTCACTTTTATGGAGAGAGAGAGAGAGAGGGGGGGGGGGAGAGGGAGAGAGAGAGAGAGAGAGAGAGAGAGAGAGAGAGAGAGAGAGAGAGAGAGACTGGGAAACTGGCTGCCTCCCACATGCCAGGGATCAAATCAGCCACTCAGGTAAATGACCTTGACCAGGAATCAAACTCACAACCCTTTGGTGCTCGGGCCAATACTCTAACCACTGAACTTACCATCCAGAGCTCTTGTGATCATATTTTTTTCTGCAAACTAGACAATTTTACTTATTGAATAGAAGTAAGAGTTAGTAATATGTATTTGTATTTATTAAATAGCAAAAATATTTTACATGTACTTATGATACAATAAAATGTCTCAGAGAGAGTAATTCAAGTTATGTAAACAATTAGAGGCCCGGTGCATGAAATTCATGCACGGGAGGTTGGGGAGGGCCCTCAGCCCAGCCTGCAATGACGCCAGTGTCTCATCCCCCGGCTGGCCTCTGGCCAGAGACACACCCTCCCTCCCTCTGCAGGCTTGGGCACGTGGGATGCTAGGGCTTGTGGCTGGGGCAGCTCCACCCTAGGGTTCTGCATGTACTGACCAGCCTCTGGCCAGAGGCCCGCCCACCCTCTCTCCTTCCCTCCCTCTATGGGCTGGGTCACACGGGACGCTGGGGCTTGTTGCTAGGGCGACGCTGCCAGTGTCCAGTGCCCCAACAACTGTGGGTGCCATCATCCTTATGACAGAGTGATGGTTAATTTGCATATTACTCTTTTATTAGATAGGATGTCTTAAATAGAATTGCTGTTTTCTTATGTTTATGTTTGTCTTATTTTAGCAGAATATTACTTCTCCCACTGTTAGTTCATCCTTGTTTTTGATTGAAGACATATTTGTATCTGCAGAGCACTAATATCCTACCAAACACAATTTTATTAAAATGCTTGGGCTATAATTATGCAGTACGTCAACATTCTATGATTTCTTATCATCCCAGTGACTAGTTTCTTTTTTTTTTAAATTTAATAAATATTTATTGTTCAGATTATTACAATCGTTCCTCCTTTTTCCCCCATAGCTCCCCTCCACCCGGGTCCCATCCTACCCTCTGCCCTTACCCACCACCCCACTGTCCTCATCCATAGTGTATGATTTTTGTCCAGTCTCTTCCCTCATCCCCCACACCCCTTTCCCCCCAAGAATTGTCAATCCACTCCCTTTCTATGCCCCTGATTCCATTATATTCACCACTTTATTCTGTTCATCAGATTTTTTATTCACTTGATTTTTAGATTCACTTGTTGATAGATATATATTTGTTGTTCATAATTTTTATCTTTACCTTTTTCTTCTTCTTCCTCTTCTTACAGAATACCTTTCAGCATTTCATATAATACTGGTTTGGCAGTGATGAACTCCCTTAGCTTTTTCTTATCTGTGAAGCTCTTTATCTGCCCTTCAATTCTGAATGATAGCTTTGCTGGGTAGAGTAATCTTGGTTGTAGGTTCTTGCTATTCATCACTTTGAATATTTCTTGCCATTCTCGTCTGGCCTGCATAGTTTTTGTTGAGAAATCCGCTGACAGTCGTATGGGCGCTCCCTTGTAGGTAACTGTTTTTCTCTTGCTGCTTTTAATATTCTCTCTTTGTCTTTTGCTCTTGGCATTTTAATTATGATGTGCCTTGGTGTGGTCCTCTTTGGATTCTTTTGTTTGGGGTTCTGTGTGCTTCCTAGACTTGTAAGTCTATTTCTTTCACCAGGTGGGGGAAGTTTTAGGTCATTATTTCTTCAAATAGATTTTCAGTATCTTTCTCTCTCTCTTCTTCTGGCACCCCCATAATTCTGATGTTGGTAAGCTTGAAGTTGTCCTAGAGGCTCCTTACACTATCTTCATATTTTTGGATTCTTTTTTCTTTTTGCTTTTCTGGTTGGGTATTTTTTACTTCTTTGTATTTCAAATATTTGACTTGATTCTTGCAATCCTCTAGTCTGCTGTATAATATTTATTTCAGTCAGTGTATGCTTAATTTCTGATTGGTCCTTTTTCATATCCTCGGGGGTCTCGCTAAATTTATCGGCCTTTTCTAGAAAATTCTTGAGAAACGTTATAACCGTGGTTTTGAGCTCTATATCCTGTTGTTTGCTTTTCTCCGTTTCTTTCATTTGTGATCTGTTTCGTTGTCTCTGCATATTGGCTGCTTCCCTGAGTTGATAGAGTGGCTTTGTGTGCTATGTGTCCCATAGGGCCCAGTGGCTCAGCCTCCCCAGTTACCTGAGGTGGACACTCTTGGTGCATCCCTTTGTGGACTGTGTGCACAGTCTTGTTGTAGATAAGCTTTGATTGTTGTTGGTATCACTGGGAGGAAATGACCTTCAGGCCAATTGGCTGTGAGGATCAGCTGTGTCTACGCTGGGAGAACATCTGTGCTGGAGACACCTTTATGAGACAAGACCTGCAAAAGCCTCTGTGCTCAGCTTGGATGGGGCGGAGTCTCAGGACAGAGCAGACAGCAGTGGCTCCCCGTCAGCCCTGCCCTAATAGGCCCCTGTGTCTCAGTGTCCCGTGGTAATCGCTGCAAGCACCTTTGAGAGAAGGCTGCCCTTGAGTTCTACCCGCTGCCAGACAGTCCAGTTTCTCCCCACATGAGTCTGGGTCTCCAGAATCTTGCCCAGAACTGGAGTTCAGTGCAGTCAGGAGCTTTTGTCTCTCTCCCACTTGAGAGATCCAGCTGCACATTCAGTTGCCTGCCCTCTCCACGCATGCGCATCTCAGTACCTCTGCCTTCCGCAGTTGCTCTGAGTCTCAGTGTGCTTTTCTCTTTCCTAACAGTCCAGTTTCACCCCGTATGAGTCTGGGTCCCCAGAGTCTTGCCCGGAACTGAGTTCAGTGCAGTCAGGAGCTTTTGTTTCTCTCCTGCTTGAGGAAGCCAGCTATGCACTCAGTTGCCAGTCCTCTCTGTGCATGCGTGTCTCAGTACCTCTGCCTCCTGTAGCTCCTCTGAGTCTCAGTATGCTTTTCTCTTTCCTTCTAGTTGTAGAATTTCCACTCAGCCAGCCTTCCTGTGGTTCTGGGTGATGTCTGTTTTGTCTTTTAGTTGTAGTTTTGAAGTTGTTGTGCGAGGCAGCAGTTTAGGTGTTTACCTATGCCGTCATCTTGGTTCCTCTCTCCCAGCGACTACTTTCTTTTTGGGAAAAATAAAGACATCATTTCTTCCTTACACATCTAAAGGCACTAAGGAGACACAGGGTCCCTGCTTACCCACTTAGAAGATGCCCTCTTTCCTGCATCCACATATTCAGACACTGGCCTGGTGTTACCCTACTGTCTTACCAGCTAAATTCATAACCATGCCTCCTTTTTGTTTATTTCACACAATGCACATCCAAGGAGTAATGATGAAAGATGAGATATTGACAGTTGCATAAGGAATTTGAGAGAAAGAAGAGTTTGAGGATGTAGGGAGATTGGGACGTCTGGACCTTCCTTGTTGGAGAATGAGGCAGAATTGCAG
Organism: Corynorhinus townsendii; assembly: GCA_026230045.1. NCBI lineage: Eukaryota > Metazoa > Chordata > Mammalia > Chiroptera > Vespertilionidae > Corynorhinus > Corynorhinus townsendii. The sequence continues at coordinate 80,460,631 of JAPDVU010000005.1, forward strand.
TATCAGTAGTCCTCCCCAGGTCTTGCTCTTCAGTGCCACGGTGTGGACAGTCAGCCATGGCACTAGTCCTGGAGTTGGCTGGGTTAGGTGATACTAACGTGGACTGAACCACTTGGAAGGAACTTCACTTCTGGGCCTGTATCTGGTCCTGGTTTCCAGGGGATCTTCATTTAACAGCAGAGTCTTTTCTAACATCTGCATAGTGTTTGACAGGTTTCCACCTAGTTATACGTTTAACCTGCTGTTCTCTGCCCTCAACACATGTGAGCATATTTTTCCTTTGAGTAACTTGTAAAAAGCAAAATCACAGTGTTTAATACTTGTTAATTTAAAAAAGAAAAAAATAATTTCTTTTAACTTAAGAGACACATGAAAACAGGAACATTGTGCAAAACCCAGCGGACATTGCCTTGGTGAACCATCATGACTTTGCCTAGTGTGCCCTTCTCCTTGCCATTGCTGAACAGCTCTTTAGACACCTGTAGGGTCTGGCCTTTGACAGACAGAAGGCAGCCAAGAGGGAGAAAGTCAAAGTTTGAAAACCCAGGAGTAAGAGGGGCATGAAACTATAGTCCCTGAATGTGCCAATTCTCCTAGATTTCTTAGGGTCAGACTTGAGTTTTGGTAGAATTAGAAAATGAGTTTTCATACTAGCCCATTGTGTGCTACAGCTTACTTTCTAACTGCTAGTAGTCCAGGGCGCAAGGTTAGGATAGGGAAATTTGTGGTTCCATACAAATTTTAATTAAAAATTCAGCTTTTTAAAAAATTGAGGTATAGTTGACATATTTGTTTTGGGTACATAATATAAGGATTTGAGGTAATCATCACGATATGTCTGGTTACCATCTATCACCTCACACAGTTACATTTTTTTTTCTTGTGATGCGAACTCTTTAGCTCTCATCCTAAGAAACTTGTCAACTTTCAAATATGCAAAACAGTATTACTAACTACAGTCACCATGCTATACATTATGCACTCGGAAGTTGTTTATTTTATAACTGAAAATTTTTACTTTTTGACCCTCTCCCACCTTTGGCAAACATCAATCTGTTTTCTATATCTTTGAGTTCAGTTTTTTAAGATACTACATATAAGTGAGATCATACAGAATTTGTCTTTTCTGTTTGACTAATTTCACTTAGCATAATACTCTCAAGATCCATCCATGTTATTGCAAACAAAAGGATTTTCTACTTTTTTTATGGCTGAATAATATTCTGATCGGACCTAAACGGGCAGTGGGACATTCCTCTCACAATCCAGGACTGCTGGCTCCCAACTGTTCGCCTGCCTGACTGCCTGATTGCCCTTAATCGCTTCTTCCTGCCAGCCTGATTACTCCCTAACCACTCCCCTGACAGCCTGATTGATGCCTAACTGCTCCCCTGCTGGCCCGATTGCCCCTAACTGCCCTCCCCCGCTGGCCTGGTCACCCCTAACTGCCCTCCCCTGCCAGCCTGGTCGCCCCTAACTGCCCTCCCCCACCACCTGGTCCCCCCCAACTGCCCTCCCCTGCAGGCCTGATCCCTCCCAACTGCCCTCCCTATTGGCCTGATCGCCCACAACTGCCCTCCCCTGCCGGACACCTTGTGGCAGCTATCTTGTGTCCACATGGGGGTGGCCATCTTGTGTGTTGGAGTGATGGTCAATTTGCATATTACCTCTTTATTATATAGCATATGTATAATATGTATGGCTATTTTGTTTATTCATCCATTGGCAGCTTACTTAGATTGTTTCCATGCCTTGACAATTGCAAGCAATGCTGCAGTGAACGTGGAGGTGCAGGCATCTTTTTGAACATAGTGATTTTATCAACTTGGTATAAATACCCAAATGTGGAACTGCTGGATCATATGGTATGTCTATTATTAATTTTGGGGGGAACCTCCATACTATTTTCCATAGTGGCTGCAGCAATTTACATTCCTCTCAGCAGTACACAAGGGTTGCCTTTTCTCCATATCTTTGCCAGCACTTCTTATTTGTGTTTTGATGACAGTCACTCTGACAGGTGAGAGTTGATATCTCATTGTGGTTTGGATGTGCATTTCCCTCATGATTCCTGATGTGAACACCTTTTCATGGACTTGTTGGCCATCTGTATGCCTTCTTTGGAAAAATGTCTATTCAGATCCTCTGCCTATTTTAAAAATTGAATTGTTTATTTTTTTGCTTTTGAGTTCTACGAATTCTTATATATTTGGGTTCTTATATATCCAGTTTTACCAACACCATTTATTGAAGAGACTGTCCTTTCCCCATTGTATATTACGGGCTCCTTTGTCATAAATCAATCTACCACATATATGTGGGTTTACTTCTGGACTCATTATTCCATTCCGTTCATCTATGTTCTATGCCAATACAATTGTTTTGATTACTTGTAGCTTTGTAAAATAGTTTGAAATGCCTTTATTTTTGTTCTGTTTCTCAAGATTACTTTGGCTATTCTGGGCTTTTTCTTTTCTTTACTTTTCTTTTTTTTTTGTGTGTTTCCATACAAATTTTAGAATTGTTTGTTCTATTTCTGTGGAAAATATTATTGGAATGTTGATAGGGATTGCCTTGAATTTGTAGGTTGCTTTGTGTAGTGTGGGCATTTTAACAATGTTCTTTCTTTCAATCCAATAGCATGGAATACTTTTCCATTTCTTTGTGTCTTCTTCAATTTCTTTCATCAGGTTTTATGCTTTTCCGTGTACAGTTCTTTCACCCCCATGGTCAAATTTATTCCTAGCTCTTTTCTTTTCTTTTTAAAATTTTATTGTTTAAGATATTACAAATAGTAGTACATATGTCTCTTTCCCCCCCCCCCACTTTATTTTTTGATGTAATTGTAAATGCGATTGTATTCTTAATTTTTCTTTCTGCTAGTTTGTTACTATCGGTGTATAAAAATGCAACTGATTTGGGGGAAAAATGGGATTTCATCAGCATGGAAAGTTTGCACTTGTCTCTTTTTGTTAATTTACTGGTGTTAAAAACAGTCAAGGCAGCTCAGATTAAAGTCTCATCCAAAGAGAAAAGCATCATTCTCAGTGTTTACATTGGCTAAAATATACCCACAATATGTATTTGGAAAAAGAGCCAGGAGTGGTTTTTTTTTCTTTCTTACAAAAGCCAACTTAGTAAGTTAGAAAGCCAAGTGGACATGACTTTCTAAGAGTTTAGAATGGTAGGTACCAAACTTTAGGACAGGTTTTGGAATATTTACTAAATTTTGGAAATAGGCCCTGCATTTTGCTTTGCTCATTTATCTATACAACATATCCAGCAGAGAATAATAAATGGAGTCTTAGCTCCATGAAATTTATAACATAGAATACTTATTATACAAATGAATCAATGTCATACTTTTCATGATCCCTGACTATAGTCAGTGATATCAAAAATCAGTAACAGCCAAAAAATGGATGATTTTGAAAATTCAGTAAACTACTTTAAGTAATTCATTTTAAACAAACACAAGGGAAATTAAAAGTATTTCAACTGAATGACTCTGAAAAGACTATATAAACACAAAGTTGTGAGATATCAAATTAATATTTATGGTGTAATGTATCACTTTAAATGCATAGAGTAGATAGAAAAAGAAAATATTTAAATTGATTAATCTCCAACTCAAGCACTAATAAAGAATAATAAAATAAACCTAAAGGAAGAAGAGAAAGAAATAATGGAACAAAACAGAAGTCAATGAAGCTTAAAATGAAGAAAGAAACTAGAAAACATTTTAGCAATACTAATTTATTTACATACACATAACTATCATAAGACAATTAGACATGTGCGCACTGGGTATTTGATGATATTAAGAATTATCATTAATATTCATTTATATTCTTGATATTATGGTTGTGGTTTTTTTAGTCCATATTGTTTAGGTGTACATACAGAAATATTTCCCAGTGAAATGCTGTAATGTCTGGGTTTGCTTCAAAATAATTTTAGAAAAGGGAAGTAGGTGAGTTTAGATGAAAAAAAAAAAAGGACATATTTATAACTGTAGAAGTTGAAGGTGTATTATGCTTTTCTTTCTACTTTTATAGTTGTTTAAAAATTTATATGCTATTTTTTAAAAATATGAATCCTGAAAGCTGCCAGGCTCTGATGATTGTACAGTGGAGTTCAAGCGTACCTTTAGTGTGGAGCTACTATTTATACACAAACTGGTGCTGAAAAAGACAATGAGAAAACTATCCCCAACTCACTGTTTTAAAGTAAACAACATTTTAGAAAAGTTTTTTATATATATATATATGAATTTCAAAGATAGCACAGAGATTTTCCATATGCCGCATACCAAGATACCAAGATTCCCCAATTATTAACATTGTGCATTTGCACCGTACACTTGTCATAGCTAAAGAACCAATATTGATACATTATAGTTTCACCTGATGTCCTTTTTCCATTTCAGGATCGTATCCAGGACACATTACACTTACCTGTCATATCTCCTTAAGATCATTTTGGTTGTGACAGATACTCAGACTTCCCTTGTTTTTGAAGAACTTAGATATTTTGAGAACTGGTTAGGTATTTGAGGGGATTTGTCTCACTGAGATTTGTCTGATGTCTTTCTCATGATTAGATTGGGATATATTTTTTGGAAAGTAGACCACAAGTTAAAACATCTTTTTAATTACATTGTATCAAGGTTGCATATTATCAATCAGACTTGTCACTGTTTAGGTGAGCCATGGTCACCTGGCTGAAGCAACGTCTGTCAGGTTTCCACTGTGACGTTCCTCTCCCCTCACCCACTTCCTTACTGTCCTCTTTGGAAGAAGTTACCATGCACAGCCCATACTTGAGATGGAGAGCATTGTGCTCCACCTCCTTGAGGGTGAAGTATCTGCATAAATTATTTTGAATTCTTCTGCCTGGAACATTTGTGTATTCTTCCCTATTTATTTGTTCAGTTATTTATATCACGATGCATGCATAGCTATTTACTTTATACTTTGGAATTTAAATCAATATAAACTACTTTATTGTATTGCTCAAATTGTTCCAGTTTTGGCCATTAGGAGCTCTTTTAGTTGGCAAATTTATCCCTCTGACATACTCCTACCATTGTGTTTTTCCTCCCTCCCTCCCTCCCTCGCTTTCTCCCTCCCTTCTTCTACCTCTCTTCCTTTGCCTCCCTTCCTTTTCTTCTCTTTCTTTTCTGTTTTTTTATCTCAGTATTTTCTTATTTTCTGGCATACATGATGCTTCAGGCTCATTTGTGTATTTCCTGTTACAGTCTTAGAAATGGCCATTTTCCAAGGAGCACTGGTTCCTTTTAATGCACAAAGGTATTTAAAACCGAGATCTGAGCGCTAGGTGCCAGCTCGCTTTTATGAGGCTTCTTTCAAATGGTATTTATTTCAGGAATGCAATGATAGCTTAAAATTAGACAATGCATTAATATAATTGACACCAATAATAGATCAAATAGAGAAAATGCTATCTGAATAGATATAGAATAACATTTGATGAAAGTCAGTATCAGTTTATGATAATTTTAAAAAATGTAGTCAACCAAGAATAAAAGGGAATTTCCTTGTTGACAAAGGAAATTTATTGATAATCTTCAGTAAACATTGTGCTTAATGGTGACATGTTAGAAGAATTCCTTTGAAAATCTGTAACCAGAGCAGGACTCCTCCTGTCACTGCTTCTGTGCATTGCTGTGTGTCTGATCCTAATAAGTGCAACCAAATAAGAAAATGATAACAACGTTGGGAATAAAAGCACAGTTTGTATTATTTAAAAATAATGATTGTCTAAATAAAAAATCGAAGGGACTCTTTAGATAAATTTTTAGAGGATTGTTGGATATAAAATGAATATACAAAAGTCAACAAAATTCCTACTTATCAGTCATTAAATCTTACAAAGTGTACTTTAAGAAGGTATTGCTTAAAATAAAGGCATACATTCCTTTTTAGGACTGTATTGATACAGAAATTATTAAACATTATAAAGATAAACCAAAATTAGTGGAGAGATATATCTATATTCTTGAGGGAAAGACTCAATACCATAATTATATCAACTTACCCCAAAGTGATTTATGCATTCCATGTTAGTTTTTAATTTTGAAGAACTCCAATTTATCTATTTTTTTCTTGTCTCATATTTTGATTTTATATCTAAGAAAGCTTTGAATTAGTCTTAGTGTTGTTTGAGGAAGGGGTCCAACTTCATTCTTTTGCACATGGCTATCCAGTTTTCCTGGCATCATTTATTGAAAGGACTGTTCTTCCCCTCATTGAGCTGTCTTGGCATCCTTGTCTTGGATGGAAAACACACACACTAGTTGACATGAATGTGAAGGTTTCTTATTGGACTTTCAGTTCTTTTCTATTGACCTCAATGTCTATCCTTGTGCCAGTAGAGCACTGTCTTAATTACAGCAGGAATAAAGTGACACAAGTACTACAGTGTAGTAAGTTTTGAAACTGAGAAGTGTACATGCTCCAACTTCATTCTTCTTTTTCAAAAGTTGTCTTCTGGGAGTTGGCATCTATTGATTGCCTTTTTCATTCCAGTTTAGCTCCTGTTTTTTTGGTATGAAGAATCATTTTCTCCAATGACAGTTGGGTATGAGTTGTGAAACTCTGGATCTTATTTGAACCTTCTGCGTTGCCAGGCTTCCATTGACACTGCCCAGTAGGAGAAGCTGGAAGCTCTGCCTTGTTAGTGCTGCCAGGTTAGGGAAGAAGCACAGGCTCCCCGTCAGCCTCCACTGACACTCAAGGTGGCGCTTCTCATTGCTACTGGGAGTGCCAGCTCTCCACTAGGCCTGCCCTGACATCACCCCACCCCGATGTGAGAGGGGTAGGAGTGCCTTGTTACCGTTCCCCACATTGCCTTCACTGACTCTAAGGGTGTTTGGCCTCAGTACCACTAAGCAATAGTGAGAAATGTTGTCTCTTCATTAGACATCACCCTCATGGGGAGAGCCTGGTGGGGGAGGGCTGATTACGTCTGGGCAGAGGTAGAAGTCTAGACTTCTCAGGTGGTCTAGACTTCTCAGGTGGTCTCCACTCACTTTGTGGAATCCGGGAGCTCATTACCACCTGATAAGAATAAAATTCCTGACTCCCTGTCTGGCTTTCTCTGACACCACTCTATGGATTTTTGGGCGCCTCATTAGAGCCTGCATCCCAAGTATAGAAAGCTAGACTAAAATATACCAGGAATAGAAGTGGAGACTTCGAATACATAACCACTTTTCACAAACGTGTAGTATGAAAGCAGCCCAATATTAAGGTGATAGCTGGAGAGCGGTATGGGATCCAAGGAAGTTTTGTTGTTTGTTTGTTTTTAATGGCTGGCACAGTGCTTGTTTCCATTCTGAGGACAGTTGTACTGTTGAAGGGCGTCAAGTGAGGCTGAGTGAGGCTGCACAGGAATGATTTGGGAAGAGCATTCTGGACTCCACTTCCTCTCATTCCTCTTCACAGCGTAGTGCTAGGAGGGATGGGGACAGAATAGGGACTGCGAGTAAATCCCCTTTCTTCGGCACATAGTGCTCTGGTTTGTTCTTATTTTTCTTTGTTTCTAATGGCAATGAACACCGCAGGGCTTGAGTCATTGTTAGCCTAAACAAATGCTATGTATGATTGCAGTTGGACGGAAACCACACACTATACTGTATCATATATATAGGGGGAAACCTCCTGTGTCACTAAAATTCTTATAGTATTGACTCCATTATTTCCAAACTGAAACCATCTGCAACCTGGATTATTTAGTTTAAGCTCACAATGACTTTTGAGATGTTATATTTATATTGGGACATTTGAGTTTTATATTTTTAAAATACTGATATCTTAACACCTTGGGGTGGGGTGTTGGGTGTAATAACGAAGTTTTCAGCTCGAAGAGGAAATAATGGGATAATATTGCTTACACAGACTTAAATGCATTTGCTTCTGGGATGTAGGTCAGACCCTGTGGTTGGGGAAGGGGAGCCGGTTCTGAACAGGCTGGACAAAGAAGATACTGCAGAGGCTTTTGCAAAGAGACTCTAAATCCACATTTAAAGTAGAATTTCAGAATAAATTTAAAGCAGTCTATTTTTTTTCATGTGTACACATTCATGATTTTCATATTGATGTAGACAATATTGTGACAAATGAAATGCAAAGTCATTTAAAAGTGAATTCGTGGTTATTTTCTTTCGTCAGGTATTTTCTAATCAAAGAACACAAAGGAAAGAAAAGTGCTATTATATGGAAATGTGTAAGGTTAGGAATAATTGTTAAGCAGTTTTAAAGTTGGTTCAAAAATACAAATGCTGTGTTTAACTAAAGGAATATAATGGCATTCTATCCAAAAACAGAGCGCAAGTGTAAATCTTGAAGGGAGTGTATTTGATGAAAGGCATTGGCAATTTCAAAGGTCTTAAAGTGATGTTTGGTGCATTTAAAAAAAGAAAAAAAAGAAAGTGGTTCCATCTGTTAGTTTTTATTTATAACAAAAGGGGAAAAAAGGAGATCATTTTGATCAATGTCTTTTTAATTCTTGGACTTGGTATAAAATAAATCACAGTGTTATGGCAGTTCATTTATAGAATTTAATGTGGTATGATGTGGCCTTTCACGGTAGCATGGGTTTCACTTGCTAGCGCCTGGGACTTGGATTTGCCATATTACCTGCTGTGGTTTAAGTGATGCAAAATAATTATTGGGGCTCCCTTGTCACAGTGGCCTATTCCACACCTGCACCCTTTTGTTGGGTGCCCGACAGGGATGCTGGATTTGAGGTCTCCAATGAATAGACGTCCTCCCTGCGTTGTCCTCCTACACTGGATTGATTTATGGATGTATCAGGGTCTTTGTTAGCATGTAAACCCCTAATTAATTTAAAGCCTTCTGTAGAGAAATTAAACTCCTGGTTAAGATTTTAACAGACTCAGATGGTGCCAATAATGGGAAGCAAGTCCTATTAATGGATTTACCATGGTCGCTGGCATCCACACTTCACAATGAGGGCTGGTGTGTGGAGCTCAGATTGTGTCCTTAAATAAAGAATGGGCTGTCAGGAAGTCATTCCGTTGTCGCCTCTAACCCAATTAGGCTTATCATTGGAGTTCTAGCTTCCCATCTGTAGAGGGAGAGATGGTGAGACAGACAGAGGCAGACCAAGCAGAAGAGACAAAATAAGGGAAAAGAAGAAAACATGATTGGATTACATAAAGCTTTGATGGAATGTTTCTCTTCCACTAGTGACTCCATGTATTACTACTGGAGCTAGCCTTGGTCTAGGTCACAGAAGGAAAATCAAGACAATTCTCAGAATGTTATGAGAATAAATGGATAAGAGGTCTTAAGTCATGACCATAAAAATTCTGTCTTTAGATGATTAACTCTAGATGGATTAGGGCTGTAAATTATATACATATTGGAAGAAAACAGATGTTTCAACTTTGGTGATGGAAAGGCTTTCTAACTATGAATCAAACTCCAGGTGCAATAAAAGTCTTAAACATTTCACATGAAAATTCAACAATTTTGCTGACCAAAAACACTGTAAACAAAGTCAAAAGATGACTGATATACTGGGGCACAACATTAGAACATACATTAGAATGTATATGCTAATTACCTAGCATATAAAAAGCCTTAAAATGGAGGGTCAAAGGACCCAAAATCCAATAGAAAAGAATAGGAAAGGATATGCACATGTAATTCAGATGAACATGACCCACAGGCATTTGATAATATATATTCAAGCTCAGTCATAATTAGAGAAATGCAAAATGAAACACTACTGATATGTCATTTCTCACCTATCAGAAGGTAAAAACTAGATAATGTTATAACACATTCAGCTGGTGAGGTTGTGGGGAAACACTCATGCATTACTGATGGGAGTGTAAATTGGTGCAATCCTTCTGAAGGGAAATTTGGTAACAGCTAACAAAATTACACATGCACTTACCTTTAGACCTAGCAAACGTAATTCTAGGAGTCTATTCTTATGATACACCTGCAACAATATAAAAGTACACATGCACAAAACTTATTCATTTCAGCCCTTTTGTGTGATTGAAAAATACTGGAGCCCTGACTGGTTTGGCTCAGTGGATAGAGCATCGGCCTGCGGACTGAGGGGTCCCAGGTTCGATTCCGGTCAAGGGCACGTACCTGGGTTGCGGGCACATCCCTGGTAGGGGGCATGCAGGAGGCAGCTGATTGATGTCTCTCTCTCATCAATGTTTCTAACTCTCTATCCCTCTCTCTTCCTCTCTGTAAAAAATCAATAAAATATAAAAAGAAAGAAAGAAAAATACTGGAGACAAGCAAACTGCCCATACATAGGATTTTGGTTGAATAGACTATAGTATAGACACTGGAGGTCTCTGCGACTGCTGGGGGTGGATCTCTGTGATTTGATCTGGAATAATTTCCAGGGCGTTTTTGTATCCTAGAGTCATAGTAATGTTTCACATATCCCAAGATAAGCACATAATTAAAACCAATCAGGATTTGAGGAGAACCCAAAATGGGATAGAGATAGTAACTAGGTTATAGATTATTAATAAACTGAAGTGGGTAGAGAAAATAATCAACCTAAGTAACTAAAATACAATATTTTGATTGGATACTGTAAAGTGAAAGACAGAAAATGATACATATATGCTGTAACCAGGTAGCTAAGATGTTTCTCACAAGAGTATGTTCTATAAATTCTGAAACTACTTTGTTTGCTTATTAGAATTAAACAAATAATTATATTGTAAATAATCATAGAGAACGAGAACTAGGTTTTTATTCTTGGGTAAAGAAGTTATAAATAAGGAAAGGAAGAATGCTAAAATGTACTGTGTGGTATTTAGGGTCAGAGGTTACAGTAAAAAGTCATGGTTATGCATATGTGTGCATCTTTTTTACATGTACACACATATTTTGTACCCTCAACTCACATACACATGCATATATATAATGTATGTATGTATATCTATACATATAGATGCACACAGATGATATACACAGAAATGTAGACATATCTGTATGCATAGGTTTCTATATATACATGCATTTCCTAGATCTGTCCACTGAAAGGGCTTAAACAATGACACTCCAGAAACAATGATGTAACTAGAGGTAGGTCTTGGCTTCTAAAAACTATTCTCCAATAAAATGAACTGAGACTCTTTAGAGAAGTGATTGATTCCAGAGCTGGAGCAGGAAATACAAGATGAATTTGAAGTAGTTTCTTGTGTCAGGAAGTAAGGAAATACCCCCAGATAGATAGAATTTTTTCAAAAGAACACAGGGTCCAACCAGAAGGAACTCTTAATGATCAAAGCTGGAAAAGCCTGAGCGAAAAATAATGTAAATAACCTCAGATTTGAATTTTCCTGAGCAAAAACTTTTTAGTTCTTTTTTATTGGATGCAGCCCCATTTGTTTATTTTTCTTTTTTTGCCTCTTGCCCAGGGAGATATATCAGAAAAAAATTTGCTAATCGAAATGCCTGAGATTTTACTGCCTATGTTTTCTTCTAGGATTTTTATGGTTTTGAGTCTAACATTTAAGTCTTTAATCAGTTTTGAGTTTATTCATATGTGTGGTATAAGAAAGTGGTCTAATTTCATTTTTTTGGCATGTATTTGTCTAATTTTCCCAGTACCACTTTTTGAGTAGACTGTCTTTGCCCCATTGTATGTTTTTGTCTCCTCTGTCAAATATTAATTGACTATAATGACATGGGTTTATATCTGGGATCTCTATTCTGTTTTCTTTTTTTTTAAAATTTCTTTATTGATTAAGGTGTTACATATGTGTCCTTCTTCCCCCATTACCCCCTCCATCTCCCCGACTCATGCCCTCACCCCTCTGTTGTCTGTGTCCATTGGTTAGGCCCATATGCATGCAATACAAGTCCTTTGGTTGATTTTCCCCCCTTACCCCCACCCTCCCCTACCTACTCTGTTTTCTTGATGTATATGTCTGTTATTATGCCAGTACCATGCTGTTTTGAATAATATGGTGTTATAGTATAATTTGATGTCATTTAGCATTATTACGTCCATTTAGTCCTTCTTTTTCAAGATTGCTGTGGGTATTTTGGATTATTTTTGTGGTCCCATATAAAATTTAAATTTAGGAATATTTGTTCTAATTCTGTGAAATACGCCACAGGTATCTTGTTAGGAATCACATTGAATCTATAGATTACTTTCATAGTATGGACATTTTAATGATGTTAATTTTTTATATCCATGAACATGGTATATGTTTCCACTTATTTGTATCTTCCTCAGTTTTTTTCTTTAGTGTCTTGTAATTTTCCGAGTACAGGTATTTTACATCCTTGGTTAAATTTATTTCTACATATAGAAATAATTTTTAAACAATTATAGATCGGATTGTTTTCTTAGACAGAACATAGCTCAATGTAATAAATGCCATCTATGACAAACCCATGGCCAACATCATACTCAATGTGAAAAAACTAAGAGCATTTCCCTAAAGATTGTGAACAAGATAAGGATGTCCTCTTATTTAACATGGTACTGGAAGTCCTTGGCACAACAACCAGACAAGAAGAAATAAAATGCATTCAAATTGCAAAGGAAGAAGTAAAATTGTTATATTTGCAGATGACATGATACTGTGTATAGAGACCCCTACATATTCCACCAAAAAAACTCCTAGAACTGATAAATGAATTCACTAAGGTAGTAAGATACAAAGTAAATATCCAGCAGAAATCAGTTGATTTTTACACACTAATAATGTACTGTCAGAAAGGGAAACTCAGTGTTGAGTTTTAAGCTCTAAAATAAAACAATTTCCATGAGTCCATACTGATGGTTGCTAAAATTAGTGGACAGAAATTTGAGGAAAAATAGAATTTGTAGTCCCTGAATGTCTCGTCCAAGATATATATATTAAATATGAAGGAAGATAGCAATTTTACAGTAGAGAACCGTGGTAGATACTACATCAAACAAGTGATCAAGATAAACATCCACCAGTATTAAGATATAGTGGCATCATGAACCTCTTCATATGATACACTAAGAAGAACATATTTTGTGTAAGTGTGTGTGTGTGGTATACCCACCTAAAAATGCATAACCTCTTTCCAGTAATGAAAAAAATATCCAAGAAACTCATCTACAAAATGATTGACCAGTACTCTTTATGATTTTTAAGGTTATAAAAGTCAATGGAAGACTGAGGAACTGTTACAAACTAGAAGAATTCCTGATTAGGATCATGCAAAAGGGAAAAGATACTAGTAAAAACATTGATGAAATCAAATGAGCTCTCTTTAATTTAGGCAATAGTATTATAGCAATGTTAATTGCATGCACGCATTTTGTAACACTGAAAATATGTAGTGCATAATTTTCTGTCTTCACCCCAATCTCCTTATTCCCTTTTCTGGTTTCCAAATTTCTAGGAAATCTATCATATGTGGATATGAATGATGCTCAATATTTCCACATCCATTTCCTTTCTTCCAGCTCCCCCCAGAGTTGAAATATGTGTCTTTATAAGAAGGAACAGAAAATATAACATCTGCCCAAGTTTTCTTTGAAAATCTCCCACCTCAACTTCCCATCATTCCAAAATCTAGAGTTTATCTAACTTTCATTGAAGGTTGAGAGGAGCCATCTTCAGAGACAAAACAAAATATTATCTGGGTCTTCCCTGGTTGCCTCTGGTATAAGGATACAGCCCTCTGGCTTCCTGAACTTGACCCTTCTGCATGGAACCACAATGCATTGCTTCCAGGACTGAAACTCTTGCAGATGGTGTGCTAACCCAGGTTGTAGTCTCCAACGAGTGACAGGATCTGTGATCTGGAAACATTGGGATCATTAGGGAGACAATAAAAGTTAGCAATCAATGAAGTATTAAGAGACAAAATGTGATGGTTTCAATGAGCTCTTCTGTTTGAAATGTTAGGGTTATTTTTTGTTTTATTTTGTCTTTGTGTTTAATTATTTTTTAGACTTCTGTAGTGCTTAACCAATTAGGATTTACTTAGGAAATTGCACACCTGTACATCATCAATATATCATTTTGTGTCGCTGTTGAAATTCATGTAAGTATAGATATTTGGTACCACTCTTGTGGTTGCCTACATTTTTGGATTAATGATAAAGAAATACATAGTTGGGCTCAAGTCTTTATTTCTAATAAACAAAATGCTGTTGCTCAAAGTGTCCCTTTATAAGATTTCCTTGTAGACTTGTGATGAAAGATACTTTTAATATTGTAGGTGTTACTTCATTAAAAGTTAGGATGACAAATAGACATTTTGGCATGTTAACATATTTACTTGGTCTCAGAAGAATGCTGTTAATGGTTATCTTTCAAAGCAGTATTTAGCTCTTCTCTCAATCCCTACATCCAAGTACACCTTTGCAGGAATGGTCTCTTTTTAAATAGACCCAAGGATAAAAATATTGTTTCTTATTATTTAAAGAAAAACTTATTTATTTTAACCCCAAATGTCTTCTTTAAGAATTCCTTTATTAGTGTATCCTTTTTCCCTATTCTATAGCAGGAGTATCAGAATACAAGTATCATGGAGGGCATGTGTGGCTTCATGTATTAGGGGTGCTGTGTTGACAAATATTTCTGGAGCTGGAGAGAGAAAGGCTAAGTAATCCCCTGCTGCCCTCCTCAGAATTTTATTATTGATTCAGGCTTTCCACCAGGAGAGGGAGCCACATTCATTTAAAAGCCAACTTGAGTTCTTTCTTTTCTCAGCAAGTTCCAGATGGAATGCCTGTGGTACTCTAGGGGTGGTGGAACCAGACCTTGCCTTGTGGTGGGAGAGAGAATGCCTAAGGGACCAGCATCAGAGGTAGATGACGTGAGGATGCTTCCAGTCCTATAATGATGAGTAGATATGTTCTAATGCCTTTCTCTATTAAAACAACAAGAAAAACAAACAAATTTTTTAAAGTATGCTTATCTCCAATGCCCACATTTCTACTCAGTTGGGGGAGGTGTCACATCTCTGTTGGATTAAAAGGTTTGGTTCTTTAAACATGTAATAACCTACTTTTCCTTATCATTCCACAAAACAACTGTATCTTCTTTTGTGGGGTTGATATCACAGTATGAAAAAAAAGTTGTAGCCTTTATATTAAATTTGAGAGATGCCTTCAAAAGCATCCTGCCTCAAAATTCTCCCCTTATCTCTCTACCTACCTGCTCAAGTGTTTAAAGTTAAAGTGTGAAAAGTTAATTCACTTGGATTATTATATTTTGCTTCAGAGAGTCTTAAAATTAAAAACATTTCCTGCCTGGTAATATATTAATCTATCAAGAGCGATGTAACTGTGCAAACTAGATTAGTTTATTAAACTTAGGAAGGTTGTCATCTTAGTGATTAAACTAGGAGGTGGTTATGTATTTTTTAGTTTTTTTTTTTAATTTTGCTAAGAACACATGAGATCTACCTTCTTAACAGAGTTTTCAGTGGCGATGCAATACTGCTGACTGTAGACACAGTTCTATACAGCAGATCTTTAGAGCTTATTTGTCTCATTTAACTTTGTCCCATTGATTAGTAACTTGCCATTCCACCTCCACCCGCAACCCCTGGAAATTACCATTTTACTCTTTGATTCCATGAATATGATTATCTACAACATTTTTTATTCAATGTTTTGGGTGACATTGGTTAATAAAATTACATAGGTTTCAAGTGTACAATTATATAATACATCATCTGTACATTGTATTGTGTATTCACCACCCAAAGTCAAATCTCCTTCTATCACTATTTATTACCCTTTCACCCTCTTACTTCCCCTCCTCCTCCCCCCTTTCCCTCAGGTAATTACCATGCTGTGGTCTGTGACTATGAATTTTGTTTAATTTTTTGTTTTTTGCTTAATCCCTTCACTTTTTTTTCCCACTGAGCCTCCCAGTCCTTAACCACCCTCTACCTGACATGTGTCAGTCTGTTCTCTATATCTATGAATCTGTTTTTATTTTGTTTGTTAGTTTGCTTTTTTAGATTCCACATATAAGTGAAATCAGATGGTACTTGTCTTTCTCTGATTGGTTTATTTCACTTAGCATAATACTCTTCAGGTCCAACCATTCTGTTGCAAAAGATAACACTTCCTTTTTATGGCTGAGTAGTATTCCATTGTATAAATGTACCACAACTTTTTTATCTACTCATCTACTGATGGGCACTTTGGTTGCTTCCAAATATTGGCTATTGTAAATAACACGGCAGTGGAAATAGGGGTGCATATATTATTTCAAACCGCTATTTCTTTGGTTTCTTTGGCTACATTCCCAGCAATGGACTTGCTGGGTCAAAAGGCAATTTCATTTTTAATTTTTTGAGAAAACTCCATACTGTTTTCTACAGTGGCTGCACTAATCTACATTCCCACCAACAGTGCATGAGGGTTCTCTTTTCTCCACAGTCTCACCAACTCTTGTTTGTTGATTTGTTAATGATAGTCATTATAACAGGTGTGAGGTGATGTTTCACTGTGGTTTTAATTTGCATTTTTCTGATGATTAATGACATTGAGCATCTTTTCATATATATATATTGGCCATTTGTGTATCTTCTTTGGAAAAGTGTCTATTGAGGTCCGTGGACCATTTTTTAATGGATTTTTTTTTGAGTTTTAGAAGTTCTTTATAAATTTTGGATATTAACCCCTTATTAGATGTATCATTGCAACTATGTTCTTTTATCCAGTGGGTTGTCTTTATTTTGTTGATGGTTTCCTTTGCTGTGCAGAAACTTTTTAGTTTGATATAGTCCCATTTTTTTAATGTTGTTTCCCTTGCCAAAGAAGATATATCAGAAAAAATATTGCTAAGAGAAATGTCTGAGGTTTTACTGCCTGTTTCTTCTAGGATTTTTATAGTTTTTAGTCTGACATTTAAGTCTTTAATCCATTTTGAGTTTATTCTTATGTGTGGTGTAAGAAGGTGATCTGGTTTCATTTTTTGGGTACATATCTGTCCAATTTTCCCAACGCCATTTATTGAATAGACACACTGTCTTTACCCCATTTTATATTCTTTCCTTGTCAAATATTAACTGACCATGTATGCATGGGTTTATTTCTGGGCTCTCTATTCTATTCTATTCTATTCTATTCTATTCTATTCTATTCTAGGTATATATGTCTGTTTTTATGCCAGTACCATGCTGTTTTGATTATTATGGCTTATAGTATAGTTTGATTTCAGATAGTGCCATTCCTCCAACTTTGTTCTTCTTTGTCAAGATTGCTGTGGCTATTCAGGAAGATTCTGTGAATTTGACTATTTTAGATATCTCATAAATTGGAATCATGCAGCATATCTTTTTCTGTGCCTGGCTTATTTCACTTAGTATAAGGTCCTCAAGTTTTATCTATACTGTAGATCCTTCCTTTTTAAGGCTGAATAATGTTTGAAGATGTTCTTTACAAATAGATGGACATTTAGGGTCTTTCTATGTCTTGGGTATTGTGAATAGTGTTGGAATGCACATGGCAGTACTAATGAGATGGTAATGGGTAGAGGTTATTCCTATGTTGAGAAGTGTCTCAGGGCCAAAATTAAAGTATTCATCAACAAAGACAATATGGAAAGGAAGCTTAAAAAAGAAGAGAAGAATACAGTTGTCTTCAGATTATTCATCCATTGCACAATTGCCCTGAATGGAGTCTTGTTAACAGCCTTCACACAATAGATTATACACATTTCCATTGTTACCAGGACAGGGTAGAATTTCTCACTAGGGTAGTGTGTTAGGTATTTCTTCTCCATTTTTCTACCCATTGCAGTAATATGAACATAGTGTTGAATAGGAAAGCCATAAATGTAGAGACGATACCAGAAACCACTGGGCAGATGTCCTTGTTATAGTCATTGCAGAGTTCTTTGAGAGCCCACAGTGATAGCAACTACAATATACTATGAAGAACGATGACAAGGCTAATATCTGCGGAACATTTTTTTCTGCACTGACTCTGCATAATCTCTTTACAACAACTTACGGAGGTAGCTATTATTAATACACTGTTTCAGAGAAGTTAAATGACTTGAACAAATCCTAGGAAAGTGCATAACTGGTTTTTGAACTCCTTCTGACCAAAAAGTCCAAGTTTACAAATATATGGCTTCTATCCTTTAACAAGGAGCAGTGAAATGATACATTTCCCCCAGTATTTTTCCCTTGAAATGTCTGTGTTTTTTTAGCCATATTAAGAGAATCACTTTTGCGTGACTCACTAAGACCTATATAGAATATATAATATTAGGCACATATTAAAATTACTTAAAAAGAAGTCATCCAAGGGAAAACATTTTCTAAAAGTCAGTGTCTGATTATTGCATGTTCCTTATGCTGTAAGTGGGAATATAGTGCATCTTTTGCCATCTATTGGTTTCTTTATTGCTTTACAAACAACCCTAAGTGACACAGAGATACCTTATGCTTGATGGCCCTGTGATGCGTATTGTGGCAGCCACACGGGGTATTTGCTATTATCTCTAAACTCTACCAGGTTCACCTCATATCAGATTAGTTTTTTAACAGCACAAAAGTGATCCTATTTTCTAACTGGAGATAGATTTCCACCGCTCTAGGTGGCGCTCTTGTGGGGAGCTGACCTGATATGTTGGTAGGTGTGGATTCTTACACACGGATGATAATAACTGTATACACTTCCATGTAAAAGCCTCAGGCTCCCCAGTCCTGATAAACTCTCATCTGAAGTCCCTGCAGGCAAAGCAGAGTCTAGATGCTTACAGCAGCAGTCCTAGGTTGAAAGAAAGCTGCGTATAGGCACTGATAAAAGATGGCAGAAGCACTGAGAGAGGAAGAGCTAGATAGCAAACCATGTAGCTGTTCTGTCAGTTATGCTCCACCATCCCCTGGGTGTGAGCCTTCTTGAAAGGCAAGCAGATGTCATCTTGCGTTCATGCAATTGGACCTAATTGGGAAAGAAAATATTTCCGTCTTGATTAGTGGGAATGAGATGAACTGTAGCAACATCTCGGTGGTTTGAAGATGGGGGTGGTGGTAGAATTCTAGAAAGAGAACAGCAGTCAGAGCCTTTGATATGTCGCTCTCCTAGGCTGCAGTGAACTTCAGCATCTCAAGGTCAGAGTAGTTAGATGAGATTGCAGAGAGCTGTTTGGAAGTCTTTGTCCAGACTTTATGGTGTTTATTGTATGCATCTGCTGCTCCTGACAAATGCTGATATGTGTTTCTTGTATAGTCATCCTGAGGCTGGGATGCTGGGTGCAGGGCAGGATCACAAGGGTAATGAAGAGGAATAGAGAGGAATGCCGCGCTTTGGCCCTTAGTGCCAGGGCTGCCAGGGCAGGGGGCTGCCAGGGCAGGGGGCAGCCTTTCCATTTGCTGGGCTGTGTTTAGAAGACAGGGACACTGTCCATGGTGCAAAGAAGTACTGAGGCTGCCAGTACTGACTGAGGGATACACTCTTTATCAGAGCGGCAGTTTCAGTTTCTTTGCTATGAAAATTGCACCATTAACCTGAACAATAAATGTGACCTTGACAAAAATGCGAGAAAGTTACTCTTGGTGAATATTAAACATAGATAGTAAAAATATATATGTATCTTACTTTTTTCTTCCTGAAGTCAAAGAAGTATACATTAGAGCTTCTATTCTCAAGGTTCCTCCTGAGAATGGATGAGTTTACAGCAGCCTGAATTGAGTGACTCTACTGTCTCAAAAGAAGTCAGCTTTCCAGAGAGTCCAGCAGGAGAGGTAGGGGGACCATTCTGATGACCACTGAGGTAGATCTCTTCCATTGAGTCATTGCCCAAGTAACACCTTTGGTTTGGGGAGTCCCTGTCATGGAAGGGACCCCACAAATGGTGCAGGTATTTCTGTCAATAATGGACAGGAATTAATCTATTAGGGAAATACTTGTTGGGGGCTTTTCACATGGTTATAGGTACTATTCTGGACAAGGTAAATTGAGGTAAATTCTGTGGTCAAAATGTTTATCAGTTGAAATTTACTCTGGAAGAATACTGTGACAAAGTTTTAAGTCAAGGAATGTGGCTTCATGGAACAGTGGTTAACTACATGGCTCTAGGACCTTGTCTGGCTTGAATCTTGACTCTAGCTTGGTCAACTTGAACACATTGCTGTACCTGTCCATGTCTGAGTCTCCTAATTATAGAGTGAGGATAGTAATTTTATCCAGTTCTAGGGCCATTATGAGGATTAAATGAGTTGTCACGTAAAGCACTGAAAATAGTAAGCACACTATTAAAATAGATAGTAATATTCTATTATCACTATAATATGATGGCATTGAAGCTGACTTACTACATCAGATCATATCTAAATACTTGACATGGACGTGAGGGTAATTGAGGGAGAGTTGGGGAGCAGGAATGTGTAGCAGAGAACTATACTATTCTCTTATAAATAAGAAGAAAATGAAATTTTCAGAAGATGGTAATGTAGGAAGATCCTGAAATGACATCCTCCCATGGACACACTGAGTCTAAATCTACATATGGAACAATTTCCTAATGGCTGACTGAATGATAATTAGACATTGGGCAAACAGAAGAAAAACCACATCAAAGGGCAGGAGAGGCTGGGACACAATCTCATCATAAATCCCCTTCCGGTGTGATAATCCACACCAGGAGGAAACTCAAAACCTGGAGCTTCTCCCTGAGGAACAAAAGATTATAACCCACATCTGGCACTCCAGTACTTAAGAGATAAACCTGAGAGACAAAGCCCCCAAGACATGTAACTTTGAAAAACAATGGGTTGTATGCTCTTGCCTCCTTTGTCAAATATTAATTGAGCATAATAGCTTGGGTTGATTTCTGGATTCTCTGTTCTGTTCCATTGGTCTATATGTCTGTTCTTGCCAGTACCAGGCAGTTTTGAGAACAGTGGCATTGTAATACAGCTTGATATCTGGTATTGTGATCCCTCCAACTCTTTCCTTCTTTCTCAGGATTGCTGCAGCTATTCTGGGTCTTATTTTATTCCATATGACTTTTTGGAGAGTTTGTTCTAGGTCTGTGAAACATGCCGTTGGTATTTTAATGGGGATTACATTGAATCCATAGAGTCAAGACAATCTCTTCAATAAATGGTGTTGGGAAAATTGGACAGATGCATGCAAAAAAAATGAAACTAGACCACCAACTTACACCATTCACAAAAATAAACTAAAAATGGATAAAGGACTTAAATGTAAGATGGGAAACTATAAAAACCTTAGAAGAATCCATAGGCAGCAAAATATCAGCATATGTCATAGCAATATCTTTGCCAATATAGCTTTTAGGACAATGGAAACTAAGGAGAAAATAAACAAATGGAACTACATCAAAATAAAAAGCTTCTGTACAACAAAAGAAACCATCAAGACAGCAAGAGAGCCCACTGCATGAGAAAACATATTTGCCAATGTTATATCCAATAAGGATTTAATCTCCAAAATTTATAGGGAACTTGTACAACTTAACAAAAGGAAGGTAATCCAATAAAAAATGGACAAAGGATCTAAATAGACCCCTTTTGAAAGAGGACATACAGAAGGCCAAGAGACATATGAAAACATGCTCAAAGTCACTAATCATCCAAGAGATGCAAATCAAAACAACAATGCGGTACCATCTCACACGTCAGAATGGCTATCATCAACAAATCAACAAAGACAAGTGCTGGTGAGGATGCAGAGAAAAAGGAACCCTTGTGCACTGCTGGTGGGAATGCAGACTGGTGCAGCCACTGTGGAGAACAGTATGGGATTTACTAAAAAACACGAAAAATGGAACTCCCATTTGACCCAGTGATCCCACTTCTAGGACTATATCCCAAGAAACTAGAAACACCAATCAGAAAGGATATATACACCCCTATGTTCATAGCAGCACAATTTACAAAAGCTAAGATTTGGAAACAGCCTAAGTGCCCATCAGCAGGTGAGTGGATTAAAAAACTTTGGTACATCTACACAATGGAATACTATGCTGCAGTAAAAAAGAAGGAGTTCTTACCATTTGCAACAGCATGTATGGAACTAGAGAGCTATGCTAAGTGAAATAAGCCAGTCAGAGAAAGATAAATATCACATGATCTCACTCATTTGTGGAATATAATGAACAACATAAACTGATGAACTAAAGTGGATCCAGAGACAGAGAAACATTGAACAGACCATCCAACCTCAGAGGGAAGGTGGAGGGGAGGGGGGAGGAGAAAGATCAACCAAAGGACTTGTATGCATGCATATAAGCATAACCAATGGACACAGACAGTAGGGGAGTGAGGGTATGTGCTGGATGGGAGTGGGAATGACTGGGGAGAGGCTAATGGGGGAAAAGGAGACATGTAATACTTTAAACAATAAATAAATAAATAAATAAATAAATAAATAAATAAATACAATGGTATTCATGTCCCAAGACCCATAAGACTATAGTGATCTGAAATGGTTCTTTTTTAAAAATATATTTTTATATTAGTTGGCATGCAATATTATATTAATTTCAAGTGCACATTGTAGTGATTAGGCAAGTATATACTGAAGTAATAGCCACAATAACTGTTGTACCCATCTAGCAACATACAAAGTTATTATAATGTTATTGACTATATTTCTTATGCTATTCTTCACATCCCCATTGAATATTTTTATAATTTGCAGTTTGTACTTCATAATCATTTTCACCCTTTTTACTCATTCCCCCAACTTCCTCCCGTCTGCCAACCATCAGTTTGTTCTCTATTAATGTGTTCCTGTTTTATTTGTTCATTTATTTGTTTTTTTAAGAGTCTACATAAAAGCCATATCATATGGTTTTGTCCTTCTCTGTCTGATGTACTTGCCTTAGCAAAATACCCTCTAGGTCTATCCATGTTGTCACAGATGTCAAGATTTCATTTATTTTTATGGCTGAGTTATTCCATCATAAATGTATAACACATTTTTGTTACCAATTATATATAGACTAGTGACCCAGTGCATGAAAATTCATGCACATTAAAAGGGGATTAATTAGAGGAAATAATTTAATATTGCTATTTGCCCTTTATAATAGAAGTGTCAGAGATGAAAGAAATTTAGTAAAATGTATATGAAAACCTTCTTCCTGTCAGAGTCTGGGGCACACCACGGGACCCAGAGTCAAGTCCCTACCCACCCACATGCACCTCAAAATCACTTGAGACCCAGCCATTTCCCTCCCCCATTGGGCTATATCCAGACCCAGCCAGTCCCACCCTTGTCAAGCCCTGCCAGGCAGGGCCCAGCACCAGAACAGAGGGCATGGCCTGAGGTCCCCCAGCCCAGACTGGGGTCGGGGGGGGGCGTGCCTTGAGGTCCTCCATCAAGCCCCGCCAGGTGGGGGACATGGCCTGAGATCCCCTGTCAAGTCCCGCTGGGTGGGGGCACGGCCTGAGTTCCCCCGACCCAGCACTGGGGCTGCACCTTGAGGTCCCCTGTCAAGCCCAGCCAGGCAGGGGGGCACAGCCTCAGGTCCCCTGGCCAGGTGCTGGGGTGGGGGCACAGCCTGAGGTCCCCTGTCAAGCCCAGTGGGGGCAGGGGAGGGCGTAGCGTCAGGTCCCTGCTGATTGCTCCTTAAGGCTCCTTATGGGAACTTGGCCTCAGCTATGGATGCAGCCATCTTTGTGGAGTGGTGGTCAATTAGCATATTCCCTCTTTATTAGATAGGATGGACACATAGGTTGCTCTCATGAGTTGGCTATTATAAATAATGCTGCAATGAATATAGGGTTGCAAATGTCTTTTTGAATTAGTGTTTTAGATTTCTTCAAATAAATATGCAGAAGTAGAAGTGCTGGATAATATGGTAGTTCTATTTTTAATTTTTTGAGGAACTTTCATACTGTTTTCCAGAGGGGCCAAACCAATTTACAATCTCACCAACAGTAGTTGAGGGTTCCCTTTTCTCCACATCATTGCTAACACTTGTTTGTTGATTTATTGATGATAGCCATTCTGCAGGTGTGAGATGATAGCTCATTGTGGTTTTAATTTGCATTTCGCTGATGGATTAGTAATATTGAGCATCTTTTCATATGTCTATTGTCCATCTGTCTGTCCTCTTTGGAAAAATATCTATTCAAGTCTTCTGCTCATTTTTATTTCTCTTTTTTCTTTATTGTTGAAAGTATTACAGATGTCCCCTTTGTTTGTTTGTTTTCCCATAGACTTCTTCCACCTCACACCTGGCCCTCCCAGGCTGTCTATTGTCTGTGTCCATATACGCATATAATTCTGCTCATTTTTCAATCAGATTTTTTTGGTGTTAAGTTGTACAAGTTCCTTATATATTTTGCCATTAACTCCTTACCAGATATGTCATTTGCAAAATCTTCTCCTATTTGTAAGTTGTTTTTTCATTTTATTAATGGCTTCTTTCTTGTGCAAAAACTTTTTAGTTTGATGTAGTCCCAATTGTTCATTTTTTCTTTTGTTTCCCCTACCTGGGAAGACATATTCAAAAATATATTGTTAAGAATGATGTCAAACAGTTTACTACCTGTTTTCTTCTAGGAGTTTTTATAGTTTCAGGTCTTAATTTTAAGTCTTTATTTTTGTATCTGGTTTAATAAAGTGGTTTAGTTTCATTTTAAGAGAAGTGGCTCTGAAGGGGTTTAGGCATTCCGATTCACCTGCCTAAGGGTCCAGCTCAGAGGCAGCAGATGGCGGCCAGACTTTAAAAGACAGAGGCTCATCTGCTAATATTACAGCATTGCCATGAGGGGGAGGCATCTAATTTAACAAACACATCTAGGAGCCTGCTGGAACACTCCTGAACATATACTGGTGAGCTCCATCCCTGTGCTTTTTCTTGGCTGTGCTTCAGAGCACCATTATCTCCCAGAAGTGAGCTTTTATGTGCATTTTAATTCTTAATTTTTGTAGCTATGGCACAGGAAATACCTCTTGATCACCTGGCTCTGGAGGCCATGGTACTTTCTATTCCAATGGAGCTGTAATTATTGGCATCACCCAGAAAAGAGTTCATGCTCCTATCTGGTGAACCAATATTTCCAGTTGCTTCCAGGGAATACCTCTACATCTTCTGGCTCTGGTGGCCATTGGTCCTTATATTCTTGGGTCCTACAGGAAACCAACTGAGAAAGAATTTTTCAACAGCCACCAACCCCAGGGCACAGCCCAATCAACAGACCCAAAAGCTAGGTCATTCTGTAACAGAGGCTACTAACTAATTATCATGATTATGAGCTGAGGGGAAGGCTTCTTATTAAATACTAAACACAGATCTAGGGGCTGACTCTAATCCTTCACTGAGACCTGGAAGGGGTCTGCTGTGCTGTATAGCTTCAGTGTCCCAGAAGGGAGATTTGTTCTTGTCTGCTGCCCTCCTTGTTATGTCTGGTATCCTAGTTTTTATGGATGGCACACAGGAGATGCCCCTTGATAGCCTGGCTCTGGTGATCAAGGATGTTGCATTCCTGGGTCTCACAGGACTCTGGCAATTAGATGGTTCTTGGCAAGCTGCCACCCCCCAGGGCAGTTTACAGACATCTGACTGAAGCACCCCCCTAGTCTTTCTGTAGTGGAGGCTTCTTTATTCTGGAACTTCAGCCTGAGGAGTAGGCTCCTGGTTTGATACACATCTAGCAGCCTCAGGATCTGCCCTCAGGAACTGATACTGTGGACTCCACCTAGGTGCTCACTCTCTACCTTGCTCCAGCTCACCAGTATTTCCCCATAAAGACCTCATAAGTCTAAGGCCAGATTTTTATGCCTGCTGCCCAGGGGACACCTCCAGATCACCTGGCTCTGATAGCTAGTGGGGCTTCTGTTTGTAGTCTATATGTATTTGCATATTTTTAAAAGCTGCTGCTTGAAAGTCTAGCTTCCAGTCAACCTGTATCTCCATGATGAGATCCTCATCTTTGAACACTAACAGGACCTCAACCCTGGAAGCTATTAAAAATATAATAGGCTGCTTGGAAAAATACAAAAGTTTGAGAGGCGACTTCGAAAGTTGGAGTTAAACAATAAGGTTGATCTCTTAAAGACAACCACTCCTTCAAGTTTGTGAGAAATGGTTATTTTATGAACTTTATAGAAAACAGAGAGTCAAGAAAAAATAAGAAACAAATGAAGGTGCCCTAGCTGGTTTGGCTCAATGGATAGAGCATCAGCCTGCGGACTGAAAGGTACCAGGTCAAGGGCACATGCCTGGGTTACGGGCTCAATCCCCAGTAGGGGCATGCAGGAGGCAGCCAATCAATGATTCTCTCTCACCATTGATGTTTCTCTCTCTCTTTCCCTCTCCCTTTCTCAATAAAATGTATATAAAAAAGAAACAAATGAAGGTGTTTTAAGTGAAATAACAAGATAAAACCTCAAGAAAAAAACTTTAGTGAAACAGAGGTAAGTAATTTACCTAATGAAGAGTTGAAAGTAATGATCATGAAGATTCTCACTGAACTCGGGAGAAAAATTGATAACAAAGTGAGAACTTCAACAAAGACTTGGAAGATATGAAAATGTACCAAATTGAAGTAGCAGTGTTGAAGAGTATAGTAACTGACCTGAAAAATACATTAGTGGGTATTAAACAGGAAACTGCATGAACCAGAAGAAAACATCAGTCAACTGGAAGACAGGGCAGTGGAAATCACCCAATGAGAGCAACATAAAGAAAAAAAAAAGAATGAAAAAAAGTCAAGAGAGCATAAGGGACTTTGGGAGCAACATCAAATGGACTAACGTGCACATTATGGAGCTCCCAGAAGGAGAGGACAGAGAAAAGAGAGCAAAATTATTATTTTCAGAAATCTGACTAAAATTTATTTAACATAGGGAAGGAAACAGATATTCAGATCCAGGAACCAAGAGATTACAAAGAAAATGAACCAAAAGAGACCCAAACCAAAGCATTTATAAGTAAAATGTCAATGGTTAAATATAAGGAGGGAGTCATAAAGGCATCAAGAGAAAAATAACTTGTTACGTAGGAGGGAACCCCTATAAGTCTATCAGCAGAATTTTTAGTAAAAATTTTACGAGCCAGAAGGGAGTGGCAGGATATATTCAGAGTATTGATAGAAAAAAATGACAACTTTCAACCAAAAAACACTCTACCTGACAAAGTTATTTAGAATCAAAAGAGTGATAAAAAGTTTCTAAATAAGTAAAAGCTAAAGGAGTTCATCAACACTGAACTGGCCTTACAATAAATGTTAAAGGAACTTCTTTAAGATGAAAAGAAAGGGTCTTAATTCTTTTATTTTATTTTATTTTATTTTATTGATTTTTTTACAGAGAGGAAGGGAGAGGAATAGAGAGTTAGAAACATCAATGAGAGAGAAACATCAATCATCTGCTTCCTGCACACCCGCTACTGGGGATGTGCCCACAACCAAGGTACATGCTCTTGACTGGATCAAACCTGGAACTGTTGAGTCTGTAGGCCGATGCTCTATCCACTGAGGCAAACTGATTAGGGAAAGGGTCATAATTCTTTTAACAGGAACACATAAAAGTATAAATCTGATTGCAAAATATAAAGCTAGTACGAAGGTTAAACGATCAAAGTAGTAAAAATAGGTACAATTAGTTATGGGATACACAAGATAAAAACATAAAATGTGGAACTGCTCCCAGCATCCGATGTGGAGGTTGGCTCTGATAGGTGTACATGTGCTAACCAGTAGGGAGGATCCAGAATGGCAGCCCTGGTGGGTGCAGGGCCTGGCATGGCGGGCTCCAGAGTGCATTATGTAAACAAGAAGCTACAAACCCACCAGAGGGAATCACATGATCAATATAGCCACCAGCTGACCCCATAGCTGCCTTCTGCCTCCCCTAGTTCTACCTGAGAATTTCTGGGCCTTCCTTCCTTATGGCGCCTGTTTTCACTGTTGCTAAAGTGGGACAGAAAGAAGGGCCCCTGCCTGGGAAGGACCACCTTTCTGCTGCCTGTCACCTGATCATGTAGGTGAAGATTCCAGCCATACTGTTGGCCAGACTCATGCCAAGGTGGAGCAGTTGTAGTCCACGCAGATGTAACCTCTTCTCTGCATCACTTGTAGCAGCAGTTTAGTGTTTGAATGTTCATGGATCTCAGCACTTCTGAACCTCCCACCCCTTTGGAAATTGTGTCCAGGATGTTCAGAACCAGTGATGTTGGGGTTCAGATGTGCCAAACTGCCCTGTCCCATTTGGTACTCGGACCTAAGGTGCTCCTCAGATGCCAGCCATGTCTCTCATTTCAGAGTCTCTGAGGTGTAGCTGAATATGGCATCCTGACTCCTGATTTGGAAACCTAATGGTTTTGTTGCTTGAGAGGAATGGAATGTAAATACTTTCTCTCACTCCTAGGAAGATAAAAAAATAAAGCCTTTGCCATAAAAAAACAAACAAAACCCATAAAATATGTAGGGTAGATAAAAATGTTGAAATATAGAATGAGATCAAACTTAAGTGCTGTAAACTTAAAATAAACTGCTATAGATATTAGTTGTTATATGCAAGCCTCATAGTAACCACAAAGCAGTAATCTATAATAATAAAAGTGTAATATGCTAATTAGACCGGACATCCCATGGACCACCTTCTGGATGAAGTCGGGGCTGCGAGGAAAGCCCGGGTCCCGGGTACCAGAGGGAAGCCAGTGTTGGCAGCTGGGGGAAGGATGGCCTACTCTTGCACAAATTTCATGCTTCAGTCCTCTAGTCTATAATAAATACTCAAAAGATAAAGAGAAAGAAATATAATCATACACTAAAGAAAGCCATCAAACCACAAAGAAAGAGAGGAAGAGAAGAAGAAAATAACAGAAGAAGTACAAAAAGAGAAGAAAATTAACAAAGTGAGAATAAGCACATACCTACCAATAATTTCTTTAAATGTAAATGGACTAAATTCTCCAATCAAAAGCCATGGTATGATTGAATGGATAAAATAAATAGGACCCATTTATTAGCTGTAGTAAGCTCCTTGACATAGGTCTTGGTGGAAGAAATGGGTGATTTTCTTTTCTTAGTTTAAATAATTTGAATAATTTATAATTTAAAAACATTAAAAATAAATTTTCAACCTGTAGAGGTCATGCAAGCCAATGTTATTTTACAAATAAAGAAATTGAGGACTTGCACATGGTAACATGGTTTATTGATAACAAAAATATAACTAGACACTAATCCCTTTTCAGCATGTTTTTGATCCTAGGTTTCATAGTGCAGAACAGTTGATTTGGAATAAGGAGACCAGATTCCATTACTTCCCTTCAGTATATACTACTTCAAGCAGATCTCTTAAACTCTGAAGAAATCATTTTCTCATCATCTATAAAATAACAAGGCTTCTATCCTACCTACCCTTCAGGATGGGAGGGTCAAATATATGAAAATGATTTATGAACTTTAAAGAACTCTGCAAATGTAAGCATTGATTATTGTTGCAGCACCTTTCATAGTCTTCATAAATTTTTATGAAGATTATGTGGCAACATGAAGTAGTTTAGAAATGATCCACACTGGGATTGATCTTAATAATGGCAAAGATATGATTTATTATAATGATTTACCTTAGATCATTGGATGATTGGTAAGTCATTGCACTGCCTTGAACCCCCTCAGTGATATTCAGATTAATGGATCAAGCAGGTTATGTGACATATTTTTTCAGGTTATCACTTGTAATTCCAATACTGAGTATTGTCACTTAAAAATTTATCACCACAAAAGCACTTGAATATTTCTACACAACCTTGTTATGTTTATGTCAGTGGATTTCTGAGAGGCCAGGGTAGGGGGGGAATTTCTTTATTGACCACAACCTGTTCACTTAAAGATCTAAAAGGTGCTAGGGTCACAGGAAAGCATTTGAGCTGAGTTTTTAAATTTTCTCATAATTCAGGATAGTGGTGTTTAATTCAAAGATGGCTCCAGGTAAACTTGTCATATAAATATGGCCTGGTGATCATAAACCATCTCAAAGGGGAAATATGTAAGGTTGACTGCCAAAGACTTCAGAAAGGAAAAACATATTTTAAATTACAAGCTGGAGAAATGTCAACATCCTCAAACCAGATTTCAAGTTTTGAAGTCTTTCTGGTAGCTGTTGTTCAGCTCTCTAGTTTATGTATTTGATGAATTTTGAAGATACTCAAGACAATGCTGACATTAAAGACGTTTTAATAGCTTGGATAATGTGAGCTGTTCTCCAAACTTACAGGTTTTAAATATAAAAGTGATTAAGATGAAAGATTCTTCACTCTTCTACTGTGCATATGTGTATTTAAATTTAAGATAGGGGAAAGTAGCCTAGGGCAGTAATACTAAAGACATGGGAAACAATAAGGTAAAGAAAAACCTTTATTTCAGCACTATTCAAAAGGGCAAAAATTGTGAGTAATATAAATGAAAACCACGTCAGTGATTAAGTAAAATATGGTACAGTATTTCCTCCTTATCAGTAGTCTTGCTTTCTATAGTTTCAGTTGCCTATAGTCAGCTGTGGTCCAGAAATATTAAATAGACAATTCCAGAAATAAACAATTCGTAAGTTTTAAATGGTGAGCTATTCTGAGTAGCATAATGAAATCTTGTGCCTTCCCGCTCTGTTTTGCCCGGGGTGTGAATCATCCCTTTGTCCAGCGTATCTGCACTGTATACTCTACCTGCCATTAGTCACTAGGCAGATGTCTAGGTCAGCAGATCAACTGTCCAGGTATCTCAGTGCTAGTGTCCAAGTCACCCTTATTTACCATAATAGCGTCTCATTCACCTCACTTCATCTCATCCCATAGGCATTTTATCATCTCACACCATGAGAAGAAAAATGTTGAGTACACTACAATAAGATATTTTGAGAGGAAGTAAGAAAGAGAGAGACCACATTCCTGTAACTTTCATTATAGTGTACTAGAGGCCCGAGGCACAAAATCTGTGCAAGGGGCTCAGCCCTTGCAGCCCCTTGCAGCCTTGGCTTTGTCTGGAAGGTCATCTGGACAGTCGTTTTGCTGTTCGGTCTAATTAGCATATTAGCTCTTTGTTGTATAGGATCATTATAATTGTTTTATTTTATTATTATTTATTGTTGTTAATCTCTTATTTTGCCTAATTTATAAACTAAATTTATCACAGGTCTATATGTATAAGAAAAAACAGAATGTTTGGGCTTTGGTACTGTCTGTGGTTTCTGGCATCCATTGGAGATCTTGGAATTCCCAAAGGATGGGGGGACTACTGGATAGCCAATGTATGGAATATCATGCAGCCATTTAAATCTTTAAGAAGACTATGTGGCAACATGGAAAAATCATTCATGATGTAATGTTAAACAAGTTACCAAGTTGTAGATGTATTATGACTACATCTCTGTAAAGTGTGAACCAGGTAAAATGACTATCCTACATTAAAGTACACTTTATTAAAAAGATGGTTTTATTGTTTTCTTCTCAAATTTCAGAGTTTCTGATCCCTGGAATGTTTCACTCCCAGTTCTTTGCATGATTAACTCTTCTTCATTCTGCTCTTGGTGTAGATGTTGCCTCCACAGACAGACCTTCCCTGTTGCACCAACCCTGTCCTTCCACCACTGTGTCCACTGGGCGATGCGAGAGCATGAGCCTCCTTTGGTCCCTGGAGAACAGAGACCACACACCTGTTCCTTTCCCACTGTGCACAGCACTGAGCACAACACCTACCCTAGGGGAGGCACTTGGACATTTGCTAATGTAATTAACAAATAACAATACAATTTTTGACATAAACTGAACTGAAATAATGACTAAATGAGAGCCCATTTTAGTAATTTTTATAATGAAAAATCATCCTTTTGTGAGAAAAAAAAAAACTTAGGATTCTTACTAGGCCCCCTAACAAGTGATTTCATTCCTAATTCAAAGGGCTACCCTGATAAACCAATGCACTTGCTTTAAGTTTTAGTTAGGGCAGATCCATGAAAAGAAGCATTCCAAGGAAACTGGTGGGCAGAGGTTGAGGACCCTGGGCAAGCCAGGCTATAGTGTGGTCACTGACATGGGCTGGGGGTCTGCAAGTGAAACTGAGAATTGCCAGGCATGGTCCTGGGTTCGCAGGAGGACTGGAGGCCGACAGGAGGAGGACCAGAGCCCTGCCCACTCACCAACACCTCTGCCTGTGGTATACACATTTGTGTTACAAGGTGCAACAAGAGGAATTCACAGTCATGAATTAGGTTTGCTTAGTGCCTTGTTATTATTTTATTGAACTCAGCAAAGACAGGTAGAGGAGGTAAATAAACAACATCATCAAGCCCCTCAACTGGAAAAAGGCAGAACCTGGAGTCAAACTAAGCTTTTGCTCCAGAGCCCAATATTTTACTATCCACTGCCCACCCCTTTGTGTGCTGATGAGCTGTATATTTAAACGTGGAAGCAAAGCAGCAATGTGGAGGAAGAACTTTCTGCACCACAGTTGTTTTTGTGGGTGGCCACTGCCCATTGTGTGAGGCATGATTAATCCATCATGAAAAAAGTGTTTACCTGCGTCCAGGAGAGCGTTTCTGTGCCTTGCATTCCCATTGCATGGATCTGTGCACAGTGAGCCGTGTGAAACTGAGTGCTTGCCTTTGCGTTTGAATTGTTTTCTAATTGTTTGAGATACCTAACTTCCCTTATAGTGTCTGTTTTCTTAGGCATTGCGGAGTGTAAAATAGGTGTTCGATTGACGCTTGTTTTGTTCATTTGAGTTATACCTTATTTAAGATACGTAGGTGTTGAGAATCCAGACTTACAAAATAGAGAAATGATTCAGTCTAGATACACAAGAAAAGGTTCTCACCCAGTTTACAAGGCTGCCTCCCAAAACAGGCCTCTTGTATTGGAATTCATCTAATTCAATTACTACTCACAGAGAAACTAAAAGTTAACGTGTTAAAGTAACCAAGAAATGACAAAAATTCCTTTGAAATGAGAATAGAAGCCAATAGGACAGTGGGAACTGTTTAAGCAAACAAATACCAACAAATAAACTCTATTCCTCAGTAAACCTTTCAAGGACACACAGATGAACACCATCTCAGTCTCTCTGATTGTAAAAGTCCTCGGCAGAAGCTCTGCACTTAGAGTTCCAGTGCCGAATCCTTTTTATTCTGAAGTTTTACTGCCGAGAAAATATAAGCCAGTGTCACTTTGTGTTGACCAGCAACTACCACTGGGAAGGAGATTTAATAATAAGGTTTTCCACAATGTCGAGCATTTTTTGCGAGTTAAATATGTGTTGCCCCTTTCCTTTCAGATGGGCTTTGTCATTGCCTGTGGCAGCTGGGGAACCAGGAAGGCTTAGGTTCCACTGATGTCAGGCTGATAAATGGGGACTTGGCTCAGTGCCCTTCTCCCTCTATCGGTGGAGGTGGCTAAGTTAAAGTTCTCAGAGCTATTGTGATCTGAGAACACCAGTGCGTGTAGGCCTTTGGGACATTCACAAGGGCAGAAGCAGGAAAACCGAAATGCTGGGATGCATTCATCTGCAGTGATGGCCCTTCAATCCCCCTGAGGGTTTCACAGCGCTCTTTGGGGTGTTTTCTTTTTTACTTTTAAGTTCCATGCAACTTAATCTTCCATGTTTTTTAAACACATAAAGGCAGAGCATTTTAGAACACTTTTTGCCTCTGTTGAGATGGAGCATCGCGCCCGTGTTTCCTTGGGCAATTTTCTTTATACTGCGCTTTTTATGAAAGTGCAAACACCACCCTCAGTCCCTGGTGCCATCTTTATGTCACTGAACCTTCACAGTGATGCATTTTCTTACGTGGAAACAGCAACAGATGGCTGTTTGGGGGATCCTACTGCTGAAAAGCACTTGGTCTACAAACATTTTAACAGCAGAAAGTCATTGAGGAGTCACAGGTGGCTTTGAAAGCTCTCAGTTTGCTGGTCTGTCTTTTAGAAGACTGTAGTGAAGACATAAGGACTTGAATGGAATAGTTCTGATATTATTTTTTTAAAAGGATTGCATCAAATAACTCAATGCAGTGTTTCCTTAAGAGTAAAAGGGAGGCATCCAGTGTGTGGAGAGTGATCAGAGTGATAGCTCACACCCCAAAGGTTTTAGGAGAGAATTTGGGGCTCCTATAGGTCACTTTTGATTTTTCTCCATCTCAGAGTAACTTTCTGTATTTGCAGCAATAAATAAATGCTCTACTCCTTTTTCCAAAATAAATATGATGCTGCAACTTCAAGTGTTGTGTTTATACTTTTACTTTCCACAGAACAACCCCTTTTCAACTTAAGATGCTATAACTCTTGTAAATGTGGACACAGTACTTTTCTAATTCAAAGTGTTTTTCTGTGAAGATTACTTTTTAGCACAGTGCTTTATGTGAATTTTAAATGCCGTAATTAAATGACTTCTTACAAAAAATAAAAATACTCAGCTATCACTGCTACTTGGCTGTGATAGAAATTATTGAAAATTTCAAAGATGTTTCTTCTTGGCCTTTGGCCTGTTTATGTAGAAACTCCCTTCTGAGGAGGTTGGTGATATGATTGGGACAAGCATGTCAAACTTTCAGCCCGCTGGCCACGAGTTTGACATGCTTGCAGGGGTAGAAAGTGGTGAGTGTGAGTTCCAAATTAGAGGTTCTGTATATAAACTCTGCAGGAGGCCCCAAAATAAGAACAGATAGGCTCAGATTTGATCCAAATTGTCCCTCTGGGAGGGAAAGAATCATGTGAAGCTTCTTGAGTCTGAACCTATAGTTAAAGGTTTTCCTAGACATTAAGATCTATACTTCCACCCTGGCTTACACCTTGGTGCCCATAGGAGATGTCTTTGGGCATAGTTCTGGGGTTCCACATACCTCGGGTTCTGCTGGCAGAGAAAATTAGGTGAAGCTCCCTCAGACCAGCCTGAGCTTTGGGGGTGAAATCACTATCCAAAACTTGACTCTCACTTGGGAGTTTCTAAGACTTAATTTTTAAGATGGTTTATGTCTTTAAATTTTCAGCTGAGGAATATGCTGGCTACAGGAAAAACCCTGTGGTTTGCTCAGTAGTATGCTGACACGTAATGCTGGCACTGGGACGCTAGGCGGTGCTTTTTCAACTTTGGCTGGAATGCTGGGCCTCAGAGCATCACCAGTAGAGGTACATGTAGTATTTGCCAGTCAAAGTGGTTGATGCATGAGGGACCCATATGCTTGAGTTAAAAATGGGGCTACAAAAAAAAAAATGGGGCTACAAGTGTATTTCTATAGGACAAAGTCCAAATTTAGCTTTGAATTCACTATTATTAGCTGTGAAGTATTTGAATCTCTTTAGGTGGGCTGGTTTTCAATAAGCACATATAAGGTTCATGGTGAACATAGAACAGTTTTAGGTGTAGGCCGATTATATGAGTCATGGGTCTTGGTTGTAGTTTCATAGAGGATGTCAGTGCAGTGGCTATGAAGCAATTTATCAATAAAGCAAAAGACAGTTTATCTGTGATATAATAATGTGTAAAGCAGAATAGCCTCCCTAGAAATCAATTATAGAATGGTTTTTTCCTAATGGAGAAAACTCTGGAACTGAGCCTTGAGACCGGGTATAGGAAGTTCTAAGAGAGGGAAGAGGTGGTCAGTAGGAAGACAGATGAGTAAACTGCATGCTTACGAGGTCCAGTGTGCACACAGTGCAAGGTAGGTTATTGGTGAAGGTATGCAACTGGGCTTTTAGGGCTGGTCAGAGTTGTTATTTAATACAGATCATTTTTAAGCCTTATTTTAGCAATTGGAATGGGTTGAATTATGTCCCCACCCCCACCTAATTCATATGTTGAAGTCCTCACACCCAGTCCCTCAGAACGTGACTTTATTTGAAAATAGAGTCACTGAAGTATAATTAATTAAGGTGAATTCCTAATGCAATGGAGTGGTCCCTAAACCAGTGACTAGCAACCTTGTGAAAAAGGGAGTTTGCATGTGACAATTGGAGTTACATTGCCACAAGTTGAAGGACTCCAGGGGGCAGGAGGGGCCTGGGACAGGTCCTTCTTTCCTGCTTTCAGGGGGGCATGGCCCTGATGACACCTTGATTTAAGATGTGGCCTCTGGAACTGGAGAGAATACATGTATGCTGTCATGTGTTTGTGGGCCTTTGTTAGGGCAGCTCCGGGAAAATAAGCCGTGGAATCTTCTGCAAATGCAGTCCTTTCTGGGAGTGTAACATCTACAACCTGTCTGTGTGGAAACTCTCCCATGGAGGAAGGCATGGGCAGAGGGCTCAGGGGCCCATCACGCGCAGGGGCAGCTTTCCTTCCCTGTGTGCCCAGTCCCCGCCCCCACCCCCACCCCCAGGCCTCCGGTGACCCACTGTGTCACTCAAAGCCTTACTCCCATGCTAGCAACAGTGTTTGCCCTCCAGTTGCACTGTTTTCCACAGTCATCCCAGCTTGCCTGCTGCTGCCCCTGCCACATTGTTTCTCTTTTTAAAAATTCTTCCTTCTTTATCTAGTGTTTTCTTTATTAAAACCATTTAAAGTGTATTTCCTGCATAAAGTCTTCTGTGACTTCTATAAGCTTCATTGACTTTTCTCTCCAAATCCTTTCAAAACTAATAGGACCATGTCAGTGGCTCTCAGCAGACTTTGCGTCTTCTCCTAAATTATGGAATGTGTTACTGTCTAGAGCAGTACTGCTCTCCATGCAGATCACTCAGGCTTTTGTAATAGTTTCCTGTTGCCGCCATAACAAATCACAGCAAGCAGCTCAAGGCAAGACGTATATCCTTTCTGTAGGTTCTGAAAGTCAGGACTCTGTGTTGGCTGGACCAGGTTCTCTGTTCCTGGTCTCGCAGGGCCCAGATCAAGGTGCTGCTCAACGGAGATCCTATTGGGAGGCTGTGAGAAGAGTCCACTTCCAAGTTCATTGTTGTTGGCAGAACCTGGTTCTTTGCAGTTGTAGGACTGAGGGCCTCGTTTTCCCTCAACCAGTGGCCACCCTTCACTCCTGGAGGCCTCTTCCCAGTCCTAGTGTGCGCGTCCCTGCATCCCAGAGGCAGTGGCAGTGGCAGTACATTGACTCCTCCTCCCACTGGGAAGCTCTCTACCTTCTGCCGCATCTCTGCCTCTAGCCAGAAAAATCTCTAAGGGTTTATGGGATTAGATTAGCCCTACCCCATAACCCAGGTTAATCTTATTTTGAAATCTGTAACCTTATACATCAGCAAATTCACAGGTTCCAGGGATTCGGGTTGAGACATCTTTGGGAGCCATTATCCAGTGAATAAGAGCCCAAGTCAAGAGTTACATTTGCCCTTCATCCCTACTCCTCTGTACCCCCATCACCACTGCCTAGAACAGCAGTAGGTTCTCAGTAACTTTAGTTGTTGATGGATGAATTGAATGATTGATCATCAGTGAGGCATCATGTTGTGTTCTTAAACCAATGGCTAATGGTCTAAATTATATTTGGGAAGATTGTGTTGTTGATTGACTATAAAATGGATTGAGACCATAAAATACTGAAGGTGAATAGATTGGCAAGTGGTGGGGCTCATTGAGAAGTGAAGTAATAAATTGTTTAACTCTGGGGTGCTGTGGAAATGGAGATGGGAGAAGTGCCACTCTTCTGAGGTGTGGGTAGGACTCCTGGATAGGATCTTTAGAGTAGATGGCCTCCTATTTATGTGTCTGGCACAAAATCTCAATGATATTTTTGAAAGAGTAAATGAATGAATATAGCACAATGAATTTTCTTAACTCATAATTCAATGTGAGTTCAAAAGGTGAAACCTCCATTCTGAAGATTGAAGTATGTGTTGCTATTCATATTCTTAAAATTAAATGGAGGGAAATTTGTAATCATCTTGGATTTTCCTTAACAGCTCAGAAAAAAAATGATCTGCAGACAGTAGCTTGTTTTCTTCAGATTTGCCCACATTTCTATGGCTGCGTGAGATACACTGAGATCAAAGAGCACATGATGGCAGATACACTCAGCATGTGCCTCACATGGGCTCAGTGGAAGCCTCCCTAACCAGGAGCCAACAGAGAGAGGGAATAGCTTAAATCTCCTAAAGGATAATTGTGTGTTTTCTGCTTAGCTTTGTGTAGTTTGAGCAATACTCCTTTCTGGCTACCATCCTTCATTTAGAATAATATCCACCCTTTAACTGAATTACATAAAGTGCTTTATGTCATAGAGGAGCCATATTAACTCCTCAGTGAGGTAAAGAATTACCTAGTGTACCTCAGTTACTTGGGGGATTTGTAAGGCAAATGGAGAACCATTTTCTTAGTTGAAAGTGCTTTAATTCATTGGATTACATGGATCTTTTTAAAAAAAATATATCAA
This sequence comes from Corynorhinus townsendii, assembly GCA_026230045.1. Classification (NCBI taxonomy): domain Eukaryota; kingdom Metazoa; phylum Chordata; class Mammalia; order Chiroptera; family Vespertilionidae; genus Corynorhinus; species Corynorhinus townsendii. The sequence continues at coordinate 80,498,929 of JAPDVU010000005.1, forward strand.
AATTAATTGAATGAGCATTTTCATTAATAGGAAATTTTACTAGTATTATTTACTACTGTTCCATCAATGACATGAAGACCTCGTTTGTCTTCTGTACATGTTCCTCTATTATACACTATCCCAGTATTGCTCAAAGTGAGAGCTAAGCAGAAAACCATTAGCATTTTAAACACCTAATGTGCTCACTCATTTCAGATTCCTGGGCCACATCCATACCTTTTGAGTTATAGTCTCTGGGAGTACATCTTGAATAAACTTCTTAAAACAACAACAACAGCAAAATATTCCCAAACAAAAGTGTGAAAACCATAAATCAAAGTACACAGTTCAGTTGCTCTTTTCACAATGAATACTCAATAAAAACAGCTCCCCTTTTGCAGTCAGTAAACATCATGCAGATGGGAAGCCTTTTCTTTATGTGTTATTATTGTCCCAACTCAGGAGCACAGTAAGTCCTGGTTCGTTAGAGGCATACATTTTCAAAGGCAGTGGGTACACACATTGAATAAAAATGTGTTGAGTGCCATTATTGTACTATGACAATAACTATGCTTGAGGTTTGGTGGATACAAGGACATAGAACACCATTTTGGTTGACCCTTTGGTTGCCTACAGCCTAATTTGAGAGATGAAACATACATACACTTAATAACAATGAAATTGGTAAATTCCAGATGTGAGGTATAGGCAATAACTATTAAAATGTATGTGAGGCAATGAGAAATCATTGTAGGTTGGCACAGTGGCAGGAACAAGACAGGAGCCAAGTTCTGACAAATGCATGTTGTTAACATAAAAACAGTGAATCCTGTAAAGAATTTTTGTGAGTTTATTTGAGCCAAACTGTCAACATATGCTGGGAAGCAGAACCTCAACCAATTGAGATAATGCTCCAGAAAATGGAGGGTTACATCTAGTTTTATACATTTGCAATCAAAGGAAGGGACATAGGTGGGTTACATGAAATCCATTGGTGATACACTAGAGAGGCGGGAGAAAGCAAAGCGGGGAAACCCCTGGAATTTGATAAAAAGTAAAATGATAGACATACTTAGGTGGGTTCAGGAACAATTAACATGAAAACAATGAAGGAATTTGTGGTATCTGTCCTGGTGCCCAGCACCTTAGGCTGTGCCCCAAGGGATCCAGAAAAAGGGAAGTTACAAGTTACCCAGACACTTCAAGGGTATGTTATTATAGATGCAAAAAGACAGATAGGTTCAGTTAAGGTAAAGGTTGACCTTGTCAGTGAAGTTACCGGCCTAGGCTATAATTACCCACAATAACTGCTTTTAGTTAAAGTTTAATTTCAGACCATCTTTTGTGGTTACTTTAGGTCTCTGAGTTTGCAAGACCACCATGCAGGCCTTCCCTGAGCTTGTCAGGTTAGCATGTGGCCCCTTTTGTCCACAATATGAAAAGGAGTAGCAAATGGTTTCAAGCAAGGGGGATAGTATGACAGAGTTGGAGATGTTCAAAATGTTGCAAAGCACAGGTAAAAAGCACCTGCAGTGGGAAGTGAAAATAAAAGAAGTGTTAAGAATTCAATTGAGAAGTTAGCTTTGGACCAGCTTGTGAAGCCTGACATGTAATCACTAAGAGGTGAGGATTATGTTAGTTGGATAATAGAATGCCATCACATATGGAGAAAGTCATAATCAGAGAGTTAACATGTAAAATTGATTAAAAGAATGGGATATTGGAAGCAAAGGAACAGGTAAGAAGGCTAATACAATAACCTAGTTCTGGAATAATTTAAGCATGAAGCAGTGTTGTGGGAATGGAGATGGAGAAGATACAAGTGTTATTGTGGGAGAAGAACCAATACCCAGCATGTTAGTGGTGAATCTTTGCTTGTTGGAGCAAAGTGTTGGAGAGAGCAATTGGAGTCTGGGAACAATTAGAAGCTGTAATCTATAAGGCTCCATGTAAACTATAAATTATTTATGTCTTCAGCACATAATTTTGGCCACCTGAAAATGCCTGACACATGTTCTATTAGCCTCTATGGTGCAGCCAAAAACAAAGGATACATTGTTTCCTTCCTCTGCTAAAGGGCTTTCAGAATTATAGAGAACCTGGAAATTGAACCAATAATGATAAGAAATTAGAACTGGTGATGAGATTATAAGTGTGGGTGCCTGAGAGGAAGGAAGTGGTGCTGCTATTCTCAGGAGGGAGCATTGCAGGAGCAGCAGGCTTGGAAAGAATGAAGGAAAGTTGACTTTTCCAATCCTTGATTGTAAGATACTTTGTACCATTTGGGATTCCAACAGGAAATAGGTGATGAATTTGAAATAAGATAATTCAAGAAAGATTCATTGCATAGGGGCTATTTACAATAGTGTGGAAAGAGGGACACTACAGGAGATCGTGCAAAGCAAAGCGTTATCAGCCTGTCTGAAGAGGCGTATTGGAAACATGTGCCCATGTAGGGAATGGTTCCTAGAACCTGGCGGTAACTAAGCCATTTATCATTCAGGGTTCTCCAGAAAATCACAGGTAACAGGAAGTGTATGTGTCTGTCTATCTATCTGTCATCTATCTCTCTACCTACCATCTATATATCTACCTACCTACTTACCTAGAGATTTATTTTAAGGAATTAAATCACATGATTGTAGTGGGTAAGCAAATCCAAAACCTTCAGGATAGACAGACAAGCATGCTGGAGACCCAGGGAATAGTTGCAGTTCAAGTCAAAAGGTGGTCTGCTGGCAAAATGACTTTTTCTTCTGGGGAGGTAAGTCTTTTTCTATTAAGACCTTCACGTGATTGGATGAGGCCCACCCACATGACAAAGGGTAATCTGCTTTACTGAAAACCTACTGATTTAAATGTTCATCTCATCTAAAAATACCTTCACAACAACTTTTAGAATAATGTTTGACCAAATATCTGATTATGATGTCCTAGCCAAATTGACACATAAAACTAATTATCGCAGTCCTACAAGAGAGGGTCACTTTGAGAAGAACCCTGACTTTTGGTGGAAAAACATTAGTGGTTTAGAAGTAACCTTTCAGGGAGGAAACTGTGAGAGTGGTTCTCAAAGTGGTGCTCTGACCAGTAGCATCAGCAGCACCTGGAAACTGTTAGGAATGCAAACTCTCAAGACTCCCCGCCCCCCACCCTGACCCTACTGAATCAGAAATGCTAGCAGTTGAGCACAGCAATCTGCATGTTGATGAATTCTTTGTGTGATTCTGATGCACTGGGAGAACAACTGAGTTAGGTAAATAAATACACCTCCCTCCTAGCTTTCTCCCTCTGATCTCTTGCTAGGACTCCTTGTGGGCCAGACCTGATAGGAAGTCAGAACAAAACCCGTTAAAGAAGTTCAGCTAGGTTAGCCTCCCAGGGCAGGATCAGTATGGGAAAAGTATAGAAAATAAGTCAGGAAAGTACATGGAAAATATCCTGCCCCTGCATGAAAAAACTTGCAGACTAGGAAGTCCATCACAGATAAATAATGGTTCAGATTTTAGAGTAATTTGAATTGCTAAAGCAGACACTTTTAAGAAGAAAGAAAAGTAGGTCATATGTAGATTCTAAGCCTAATGCACATGTTTATATGTTGAGAATGCCCTGTGATTTTTCTTCTGGAATCACATTTCACCTTTGACTCTCAGGCTGGTGAATTAAACTTGATTTTTGCCTATAGGTGAGAATCCTTAATTTCCCTCACAGAACACTATCTCTGACTTCTACATGGCTGGCATGGAAAGCATGTACATCCCTATCTAATTCTATCCTTGTGGTGCTCATCAGAGAATTCAACCATGAATTGATTGTGGCCCAGAGTTTATCAGTCTTGCTTGAGACATCTGGTCCCTGAGAGAGTGTGTCTAATGGACAAGTGATTCCATTGTGACCTTTAAGTATCATTGCAGTGGTAAGTTATACACATAATCAGAATGTCAGATACCTAGCCAGAATTATTTCAGATCCTCATAAAAACTTGTACTGTATTAACATTTAACATGATACTTTTAGCTTGCATGGGCTATAATAATAATAATAATCTATAATAATAAAATAGTAATATGCTAATTAGAACAGGCATCCTTCCTTCTGGACAAAACAGCGTCGCGTGGGCGCCGAGGCAGAGGCGGCCGCTGTGGCAGCGGGGGCCAAAGCCCTTGCACAAATTTCATGTGTTGGGCCTCCAGTAGTAATTAATAATAATAATAATAATAAATTTGAAGACCTTCTCTCTACCATTAATTGACCAATTGTTCGGTAAAATCTTATTGAACACCTACTCTCCACCAGTGCTGGGCACCAGAGGTAGAAAAATAATTATTACATGGTCCTTGCCCTCAGGTTTTTCACACTCCAGCAAATGAAACAGAAACAGTTATAATACAAAAGACAGAAGGAGGTATTCATTTTACTGAAGAGACATAAGAAAACTTCATGGAGGAGGAACTATTTAAGTGGCTTAGATAATGAGTAAGAGTTTGCCCAATAGACAAAGGGATGTGGGTGTATTGGGAGAGTAGCTATCCCAGGAATGTTAACACAGGAGGAAGAACAGTGGAAAGGCATGGAGATGAGCTTGGAGCAGAGCAGGGCAGAAGAGAGTGGCTGGAAATGGGGTGAACTGACGAGACTAAGTTACCATGGCTTTATCGTGCATGCCCGGGAGTCTGAATTCCATCCTGAAGGTGAGGGAGACGTTAAAGGTTAGGAGTCCTAGATTAATCTGATTCGATTTGAGTGAAGCAGGTTTGATATTTTGAAGATATCAAATCAATAAAGCATTTTCTATTTCAAAAAAAATAAAAATAAATAAAATGGATAGTCTTTACTTTAAAAGAACAGTTGTAGTTTACAGAAAAAAAAAAAACTGAGCAAAAAGTACAGTTCCTATATTACTTGCCCCCTCCCCCGTCCCCCCCCGACCCCTCACCACTTCCCCTGTTATTAACCGCTTGGTACATATGTGTGGTACATATGTAACCATTAGTGAACCAATACAACTGCATTATTACTGACTAAAGTCTAATGTTTACATGCCAATTCACTCTGTCTTGTACAGTTCTATAGGTTTTGACAAATATATCCATCATTACAGAATCATAGCATGCATACTTTCACTGCCCTAAAAATCGACCATGTGGCACCTGTTCATCCATCCCTTCACCCCTAAGCCCCTAGCAACCACTGATAGTATTACTGTCTTTATAAGATTTTTTTTCCCTCAGAATGTTGCATAGTTGGAATCATATATATATATTTTGTAGCCTTTTCAGATTGGTCTTTTCACTTAATAATATGCATTTAAAGTTCCTTTATGTCTTTTCATGTCCTGATAGTTCATATCTTTTAAGCATCAAATAATATTTCACTATATGAATGTACTACAGTCTGTTATTCCATTCATTTATGGAAGGACGTTTTGGTTGCTTCTAAGTTTTTGCAATTGTAAGAATGCAATAAACATTCATGTGCAGGTTTTATGTGGACATATGTTTTCAACTCATTTTGATAACTACTCATGATCATGATTGCTGGATTATATAGGAAACCTAGGTTTAACTTTGCAGAACACTGCCAAGCTGTCTTCCAAACTGGCTGTACCATTTTGCATTCTCACCGGCAATGATAATTCCAGTTGTTTCACATCCTCACTAGCATTTGATGTTGTTTGTGTTTTGGATTTTAGCCATTCTAAAAGGTGTGACAGAAAGAAAAGAATAACCACAAGTGAACAAAATCTCAGATTCTTTAAAAAACTTAAAATTATATGAAGTCATAATTATAACAATGTAAAAAAAATAAAAAGTAAGAGGTGTGTAGATTTATCTTATTGCACTTTTAATTATCCTAGTTCTCTAAAGATGTATGGTGCTGAGCATCTTTTCATATGCTTATTTGCCATCTGTATAGCTTCTTTGGTGAGGTGTCTGCTCAGATCTTTTTAATTGGATTGTTTATTGTTGAGTTTTAAGAGTTCTTTGAATATTTTGGATATAGTTCTTTATCAGATATGTATTTTGCAAAGATTTCCTCCAAGTCTGTGAGTTGTGTTTTCATTCTCTTAACAGTGTCTTTACAGAACATAAGTTTTTAATTTTAATGAAATTTAGAATACACATTTTTCTTGCATGGATCATGCTTTTGGTGTTGTTTGTACTATTTTAAAACTTTTTACTGAAGTATAATGAGCATACAGAAAAGTGCACATATTGGTAAAGCTCACTACATTTTCTCAAATGAGACCTGTGAATGAGCATTTAAGTCAACCAATCGGATATTACCCAGTCTCAGCTATCAGTTTGAAAATAATATTAACACAGGGCAGTTACTTGAAGCTTTGAACACAGAAACACAAAGTAAAATGCTTGAAAATTACAGTGCTGCTTCACAGAGGAATTACTGACTAGATTTTAATTATCTTCCAGACAAGAACCTTGTCTTAATTCTGAATTGAATTGCCAACACCTATTGAGTGCCTGGCACGGAGTAAGCCATTATTAAATAGTCAATGGAGGAATGAATTAATGCAAGCGGTGTGATGTATTAGGGTTAAGAAAACAAATCATTTGTATGGACAAGATAATCAAGGAACCAATGATGGAGAAAAAATTGGGGGCTGTTATAGACCAAAAGTTAGATTAAAAAATCATTCATCAGTCATTTGTTGATCACATGTTATATGCACTTCAACAAGCAAATGAGGGTCTCCCAGTAGAGAGGAGTTATTGATGGGAGGGGGAGGGTGGCACTTGTGAGGAGAGAGGGGAGGTAGCATAGAGCAATGGGATTTAGTCAGATCAACCAACAGTTACTTGCCTGAGCTTGACATTAACCTAATGCCTATTATAATTTTAAATCTGATTCGGGTAATCATTTTTAAAGGGAATGTGAAAATGCCTGAGAAAAGTGCCAAAATGATCAAAACCTAGTGACAAGCCACGCAAATATATCATATTTCATACCACATGTAAGTGTGAAGATAAAAGAGGTGAGATGTCTATTAATAAAGCATTTTTATGAAGGATTGGAAAACTAATTGTTTGTTAGATTTGTAGAAGTCCAGTAAGACAAAGAATTAAGTTAAGACACAAAATATTTTTATCAAACTTAAGGGAAAGTGTCTGTATTTCCAGGATGACAAGCTGCTAAAGTAAGAGGGAACTGGGGTGTCTTTTACTTAGAGCCTATCAGGTAACAGGGAGCAGTGGTCAGTCCTGAGCAACTGAAACCCATCCTTGCCTGTTAACAGAAACAGTCTCTATGGCCCCCTAGTGCCATTTTTACTTTAAGAAAATGCAATGTAATGTGAAAATTAAGCATTAATGAGTGAAAGGCACAAGTTGAACTGAGGACATCTGATGTTTAATTAAATAGCAAACTTTTAAAGAGCCTGATAGAGGAGCTTAAAGCATGTCTGTAACATTTGCATTTACACTGCAATGGGGAGACTTGCAGTGTTCTGCTTTTCAGATTGGTCATCAGTCAATAAAAGTCGATGTGCTACAGTGGAAATGGCTTCCACATTACCCATAACCCTAGAAGCCACTGGCATTTGCTGCAAACTCCAAAACGCCACTTTCATAGGCAAATTCTATCTCCCTCAGGGCATTTTCTAGTTTTATTTGATCTTGAAAAACATTTCATTATGTTTAATTTAGGGAAATGAGATTTCTTTAATTACCATCAGTAGTAGCTATTAGAAGCTCAATTACATTTGCAAATTCATTTTTAAAAGCTTTATGGTTTTTCATATAAAAAATTTCAAGTTCTAACTGCACCCATTAAAAGTTACTGTTCCTCCCTTGGGTGCCCATACTTGCAGGAGAGAAGATACATCTCATAGTGCAAAATAAATAATGCTAGAAGCTGAGGACCAGCCTAAATAGGATTTAGAGTTACTCATTTGGATAGATTAGATATTTCCTTAAATGAACTGGTTCATTTGCAGATTATCTTTCTTTGAGCTATTATATACACCAAGCTTTGCAGTGTGAAGGGTCAGGGTGTGCCTGTGGGGCCAGAGGCAGCTTACTAACTGGGAATGCAGATATTTCTCATAGGTGCTCATGCGTAGCCCTTGTTATAGTCCTACAGTGAGTTACATGTCACCATTATCGGGTCTAGAGAAGTATCTCCATAAAGGATTGAAAGAGGGAGGGGGTCCACATAACCTCCAATTTATTGGTCTCTTAAATACTGTCAGTGGCTTTACAAGTGACTCCAATTTCATGTGTTCATATAATGAAACAGTTATTGCCAGTAAGAAAACTTTCCCCAAGCTGGGTGTCGCCCTTGTTCTAAGTCACAGTAGCATTAGTAGGTTATTTTTCGCCCTAGAGTGTATAAAGAGATAAATGAAATCGTTTGCATATTGAGATCTAGAAGAGATTGGCACCTGTAGTGCAGGGCCCATAGTAGGGCATTGGCCTTTGCACTCAGACTCAGAATGCGTTTCATTTGCAGCATCTGGGAGAGCACCTGTATGTAGCAGATGTTTAGTAAATGCTGGTGAGTGGGATTTGTTGGACCCTCCTTAAGTCAGAAGCAGCATGTGCTGTTCAGCTACAACCAGACCAGTGTTTGTCCCCGCAGTTGGTGGCAGCTTTGAGCTAAGGCATAGAGGTGCTACCTTGGGACAAGAAATAGAAAGCATCCTTTGAAAAACCTTGGGATTGGTTCATTGCATTGCTTCACTGGAATGCAAAGCCATCTCTGTTGACAGGAAATCTCAACTGTGCTAATAAAAATTGTAAATGCCTCCATTGCTGTTTGCCACTGATAAACACATGCAAGTTTCAGGTGATTTAAAATTATTGTTCCTTGAGTTCTTTTCTGCCAATAAACTCAAAGGCGAGGAAATGCCGTAACTTATTTAAGGTGTGTGCATTTGAAGGGCTTGGTTTTTGTGTATTGTATTTGGAAGTGTTTAGTTTTATTCTTCTCAACTTGCTATAGCTTTTACCCAGACCGCTAAATACTTATGGATGGAAACTTGGATTATAAGCTCAGGAATGTGGTGTTTGAGTGGGCCTGTATTGGAGGGAGAGGGTTTACACATGGCACATGTCGGTGCAGTCTTATATGTATTGCTGGCTGCTCATGCGCACACCCACCGTAGATTCCTCCTGCAAGTTGTATTAAGAGTGTGAACCATATGATGAGAAAATAATTGGAAAGCAAGTGTTTATTAAAGCAGGCCACTCACTGTTTAGAGGGTGTAAAATCAAAGTCCCACATAAAAACATGCCTTTGCATTCGGGGTCTGAAAGTACAACATAATTAAAATAAAAATAAAAATAATAATAATAGTGCCATTTAAAGTTGTCCTGGAACAGTAGTCACATGGATCACAAAGTCATCGTGGTTTACATTTTGTATCTGCATTTCATCCAGCCATTGCTCTTTAATAACTGTCACCAGAGAAGATGTAAAAAAGAAGTGAACATATGGTTGCAATGGTTCGAAACAATAATAAAGGACAGAGGCGTGCTAATTGTAATTCTCAGGAAGCTTATGATTCGATAGCTGTCTAATTTAATCAAGTCTTGTTACAGTGGGATGATTCAGCTGTAAGAACTTGCAAAACTGTAATAAACACTGGAGTCAGTATGCTCTCCTTCGTTCCTGGGGGCAGTGGCTTCCATGCTGTCAGCCCCGGCCAGGAAAGCTGCAAGATGCTGCAGAGTGTTTGTCAATACCTGCATCATTTTCATAAGAAAGTATTGATTACAGCGTAGAAAACATTTAGCTTAACAGCAATCGATGAATAACAGACACAATAACATTTGAAGTTTTGAAGTTTTTAAAATATGAATTAAATACACAATGTGGGGAGTTAAATTATTAGTAAAAGGCCTGACCCAGAGCTATTACAGATTCTAGAGGGCCAGTTTCCTCTTCCTCTTCTCAGTCAACAGAGATGCTGTGAGTAGGGCCTTAATTATTGGCTGTGGGAGAAAGTGAAAACTCACTTAGCACAAAGTAAATATAAAACTGGTAGATGGAGACAGGAATTTTCTGTTACAACCTATAACTTACACATTGAAGTGTGTTACTCTACACTCTGAGTTGTTTGATATTAATGAATGACTAGATTCATCATTTTATTTCAGCACCTGAGAATATCTGATAGAAAAACATTTAATGATGTCATTTCCTGTCACTACTAAATCTGAGAGGCTCCTGGAGTATTAAAGAAAAAAAGTGTTTGTATGACTAAATAGTTATTTATCTATACATATGTTATGACCAATATTCAGAATCATCTAATGTTGAGATTGGTTTGATATGAAGTAGGCCCATGGTAAATTGTTTCTGAGTTACAATAACTGGAATAATCTCTAACACTAAACAACACTGGCAGCCAGTGACCAGATTCTGTCTATTCCTAGTTGAAAATAAGAATAGATATTGGCTGATGACACAGCCCTGAATGGTGAAATGTGTTTCTACGTATGACACAAAGATGGTACCTTTGTACAGAGATGTAATCACACAGGGGTAGATTAAAACATCTGTTCCCAGCACACTGACAAGCACACATATCACATGATTTACAGAATGGCTGCGTGGGGTCATCCTTTCTGGAAAATGCAAACTGAAGTTTTTGATCGTTGACAGTGGCTATAATTTCATTATGTTTGGGGGAAGGGGTATCAAATCATATTTGTTTCTTAATACTAATAAGACATGGCTTCTGGGGAGTTTATGAATTGGGAAAAAAAGAAATACCACCTCCTGAAAAATAAATGATTAAGGTTGATTCTGTTTCATGAGATGTCAACTGGTAATCCAGATGAAGGGTTCCCGAACTATGGCTGAGCTTCCCCCTTCCCCACATGTCTTTGTAAATAGTTTAATTGCAATATGTCCACACCTGATTTTAATGTATTGCCTATGCTGACTTTCATTCGAGAAGGGCAGAGCTCAGTAGGTGGAGCAGAGACTGTATGGCCCTTAATGCTGGAGATAGTTACCATGTGGTCTCATACAGAGAAGTTGCCACCCTCTGCTCCAGAGAGTCATGTGTTGCCAGCTCATTGTTCAATATGTGATCATTACAATATTCTTAGTGGCAAAGACCATCTCTTTTCTGAAGACTACCTATTAAATCTTTTTATACCCCACAATTTCTAATAGGTCATGAAAAGGGAGAGGCTTCGTGACAGCTGGTTCACTGGGTGAGGTAAAAGGTTACTAGACCAGGAGAGAAACTCTTTCCTTCGTATTGGTAAGGGGAGGCAGTCAGGCTCTATGACTCTGAGCGCAGACTCTGGCTCTGCTATTTGTGTCCAATGGCTGTAGCTCTATAATCCTAAACAGATTGCTTTGGAAATAGTGCCAGCTGTCTAGTGTTGTTGGGGACAGTCAGTAAATATGACATAAAAAGTGCTTAAAACAGTCAGAATTCATCATCAACATCACTCTCATTTTTGTTATAGGAATATTTCTTATTTTTCCTTCCTATGTTATTTTCATTCACTTGATTTATTCTAGATTCGCTTTTGTAACTTCTTGACGATACAGGTGCTCTGTAAGTGTATATACATGTTTCTTTGTCCTCTATGTCATAGAGGCTGCAGCCATTCCCCTGGCTCAGATGCCACAATCCTGTTGAGTAGATGGGCCTTCTTACATAAAAGGTAAAATAAAATAAAGCCTCAGACTCCCTGTGTTATTGTAGTTGTGCTTTTATTTATTCAGTAACTACTTATAAGTAATGTCCAGTGTACTGAACCCTTTGTAATTTTTGGATGATGTGCAGTTCCTCCTGGTCTCAGTGGTGAGGGCTGCTGTTCTGGTGTTTGCATGTGATGACTCAGTGTGCTTATGTAATGGCACACATTTTGCTTGACCATAGTAACTAATGGCAGTTAAATCTCATGTAGTTGGAGCCATTTTCTTTGTACATGTTGAACCCCATTCATTGGTCAAAAATTCTGGGAGCCCTAGCCTGTGCAAAAACATACACATGTGGAGCAATGCATCAATATTATGTACCTGCAAAAGTGAAGGGATGACATTTCATAACATTCCAGGCTGGGTAAACCACTTAGCCTTTAACACTGTTGCTTTCTGAAGAAGGAGGCATATTTTCTAGGAGGACTTTTAAATACACTAACGTAATAATGGTTAGAAAGTTTTATGATATTGCCAATTGCTTTTCCATCTTCATTAGGGGTTTAATTTTGTGCTTCAACATAAGGGTTTATATTGCAAAGGAAAGTCATTTATAGATGTACATAAAAGTTTTATATATAAATCCTACTGGTCCAATAGCAAAATTCCACCAAGCTCTTGAAAATCTGCTCTTCTCTCAAATCTCTGGGAAAGGGGACTTCAAAGAGGAGGTTTCCTCTCACAGCCACGAAGACGGAGGGTGGGCTGGGTCACCCTGGGCAGGGAGCACCTTTTAGGACCTCAGTTGTACCTCATGATCTAAAGTACCTTTCTATGTGCAAAGATTTCTGTTTTCCTTTGATTCTGAGACTGGTAGGAAGGGAAAGATATTAATGTGTCCCTGGAGAAACCTAGCTGGACAGCGTGCCTGTGTTCATTCAGGTCTGACTAAGCCATCCAGGAGAGACCACCTTCAAATAAGAGAATGCGAAACATTCAGCCAGGAGTGGGAACTGGGGAGAAGCCCGGAGGATACAAAAAGGGCGCCTGAGAACACGATTTCTGATGTTCACATTTTTATTTATTTATTTTATTTTAGAGAGAGACACACAGAGAGAGAAGCTGCCTCTCATACACATCCCAACTGGGGACCTAACTTGCAACCTGGGCATGTGCCCTGACCGGAAATTGAACCCAAGACCTTTTGGTGTATGGGAGGGTGGCCCAACCAACCGAGCTACTCCGCTAACGTTTTCAAATTGCACACAAGAGAGCTGTAGTCTTGACCTAGGAATTTCTACTGTGTGCTTTTCTATGTGCAGCCATATATTAGACAGACTTTTGATTAGAGGTAATTATAATCTACATTGGCTTATTTTTTCATGACTATTATTTATACTGTATAGGAGCATGTTTTCTATTTGCTTCCTCTTGTGACTATCGCCACTCAGAAACTGAGATTATCTCTTGTAACCCTCCCTATTTATGTGACTAACCACGGGTGAAGTGCGTTTTGAAAGAAGTGCAGATTGTCTTCTACAAATATACCTTTTCCCTACTGCAGATTAACTGTGCTCCCTCAGCTCACATATAGATCTTTAATGATTTCTCCATGAAAATTATATTTCTGGGTAATCTTATATCCCTAAAATAATATGAACTCTAATTATTCAATATGTATTTCAATTTCTTCTAACTTTGGTAATTGTATGAAATGAAATACTAAAGCATTGAACCCAAACTTGAGATTAGTTCCACATTGATCTTTTAAATATTATAGTTGACATTTTCATAGAATGATAGAATGTAAAGGTTTGCATTTGTTATCAAGGGTAAGGCAAACTGCTAAATATCACATTGTTTTAAAATTTCAGGTTTCTAACATGGTCTCATATTACAATATGATGGAGGCTGGCTATGTCAAAACTATTCCAGAAGTTCTCAGGGCCTTGCTTAAAAACTATTTGGAGAGACTTTTCAACAAATTGTAGGACAAAGGCATTCTAATGTATTTCTCAAATGAATAAGAAGTATTTATGAGAAATTAATATTAATTACTCAGGTCCCGGGAGCCATTGCTCTGGCAGAGTGAAAAAGAAAGCTCCAGTAGTACCTAGTACAGCCTGTTGTTGACATTATAATTATTCTCCTATTTTACAGGAGTGAATAATTATCATAGCAAATGTTCTAATTTTCCATGTATGTAATTACACCCATTCACTGAAGAAGGGCAAGACTATAAAGATCCAATCACAGTAAAAGAGGATTCTTTTTCTGAAGAGGTGTTTCCTCCTATAGTTCTGTAAAATGTGGTAGGGTGAACAAAAAGAATAGTAAAATATGCTATCATAAAAAAAAAATGGAATTATAAATGCTTTTTAAGGAGCCACTGCAAATCCTATGAGAGGACATTTTTGTCTTATTAGTTAAGGAATTAGAGTGACTAGTCCAATAAGAGATTTGAATATGAAGTTTAGAATTACCATCTCTGGGCTATTGGGAGAGCATGAATGAGACCAACAGCAATGGTAGAAAAAGACAATGACAGCCAGGATGAAATGTGTGTGTGGGGTTTTATATCAAGGGAAATCTCATTGCATTATCCTCAGTGACTGAAGACTGAAAGTTGTAACTGATACAAACTTTGTAAACCTAGAGCTGACTGTCAATTATGAAAAAGGATATAGTGGGAGGTCACTCACCAAGCAGTACTGAACATTGTGGAGTACTCAGCGATATGGTAGTATTCTATGGTATTTTATTACCAAGCACAAGTCCCTGCCTTAAGAAAAACATGCTTTCTGAAGAGAAAGGATAATAATTACATATAAAATGCTTAGCAAAAGATATATCATCATTTTTCAAAAACTAAGTTGAATATTAGGAGCACCAGTGTATGTGGAGAAGGCAAAGCAAGTGCTAATCTTCATAGTAAATACAGCTGAAATTCAAGATTAGAGCCTAGGAAAGAATAAAATATTTTAGAATCCTCTACAGTAAGGAGCAAGGAGATGAAATATATGACTCAGAGTTTGAAAGGAAAACTAAATCGGCTGGAGAAGTCCATTCATTCTCTAATGCCGTGTTCTTAATCCAGCATCTAGAAGGGTTCAGGAATCTGGAGAAGGCGCTGTGCATAAATGATTAAAGAGTCCAGAGATGAAACATAATTTTGGAAGGCATTATGGGGAACCAGAGACTTAGCTTAAGGAATCTAAGTTTTCCCTTGTTTCAGGACCCCTTGTTTTTTATTAACACAAATTGTGTTAAGGCCAAGGTAGATATACACATCAAAGGCCAGGGTTTAGTATACAGAATCCATTGTCAGATTGGAAGAATTGCCTATGGCTGTTCAGGTGTTTGGCCAGTAGGAGGCAATAACATGTAGATTGAGAAGCCCTTAGCTGTCTTGCAGCAAGCAATCATTTTTGCATCCCTTTCAAGTCTGGGGAAATGCCCTCAGCCACTTCCAGATGATTCAGCCCTGCTGACATGCTGGAATTGGCTTCCAGAAATTCTCCACTGGTCCTCATAGGGTCACAAAAGGAAAGAAACAGAGTATGGGGGCGAAATGGGGAGTAAGTGAATGCATTTCACTCTACAGTACATACAAGTAGATTGGTTCAGGGCAGAGAACTGGAAGAAAAATCCTTAAGAAGACAGAAACCCTCTCTCTTCCTTATATGAAATGTACTGTATCCACAGAACAGAAAAGAGTATTCAAGACTTCAATCAAGTAGGAAGGCACTTAATAAAATTGACTTCTGATAGTTACTGTTCATTGTGATCAATTAACATGACAACAGAGAGATCTGTGACCTGGAGAGAGTCATTGACTTCTTATAAAAGGGCCTAATGGTGGGTAATTGAAGCTGTGTTCTAAGTAAAGTGGACAATTGAGCATTTTGAGCAAATAACTCAAGCAAATGATTGGGATAAGGGAAAGAGTGTGCCCAAATTAGGCAGTTGATAGACTATAGATACCAGGCTTACTTCTTGGTTCCTTACTCAATGTTTTACTTTCCTTGGTCAACCCTCTCCCCTGCAAATCATCAGATGTTCAGATTTGGGAAGAAATGTCTCTCTGAGAAGCTTGTCAAAGTCAGAACGTCAGTGAGCCAGCATACCCAGTAGAAAGGCCTTTTCCAACTCAAGGAATCATTGCTAATGAATGACAGTGATAAAAAAGAAGCAGTCACTGCTGTCCCTGTTCCCTTAGTCTTTCACTTC
Organism: Corynorhinus townsendii; assembly: GCA_026230045.1. Taxonomy (NCBI): domain Eukaryota; kingdom Metazoa; phylum Chordata; class Mammalia; order Chiroptera; family Vespertilionidae; genus Corynorhinus; species Corynorhinus townsendii. Next base: position 80,514,763 of record JAPDVU010000005.1, read on the forward strand.
TGGAGTCCACCCTAAGGAAGAATTATCTTGCTCCAACATCATTTAGAATCTGTCATTCCCCTCAAGATCTACTGAGACCTGCAATTGTTTGAGAACCAAATTAAAATCGATGCCTCTATGGTCTGTGTTTCAAGACCTCTCTTCCTAGTTATATAATGCCCAATGTTATAATTTTAACATTGCTGTGTCTGTTTTACACTAGCCGAGGAAAATGCCCTTGGCCTGTGAAATCTACAGCTTCTTCCACTTAATTACCAATGCAGGGATGCCTGTTGCCTATGTTGTTACCAAATAGAAATCCATACTATGACTAGCCCTGTCTTATAGACATTATACTTCATCTCATTATATTCTTCGTATCATTAATAACTATATTTTTCTTGATGTCGCAGGGAGGAAAATTTCTCCTTTACTCTCTTTGGGTCACTGGGCCTAAGCATTAAACTGATGTAAGACAGATTAATTGGAGAAAAGCATACATATTTTATTGAATTTTTACATGTACATAGGAGCCTTCACAAGAGAATGAAGACCAAAGAAGTGACCAGAGCAGAAAGCTTTTATACCTTTTAGACAAGGGTAGCTGGTGGAAAAGAAGTAACTAGGAAGATAAAGATTAGTTTAATAAGGGTTGTTTGTATAGATTTCTCAGCCTCAAATTCTCTGTCTCTGGTGATGAGAATGTCTTCCTTCCTCCTGGGTATAGGGAGGGCATCTCTCACCTGAGGGTTTTATGACCTGTTTCAAGGAAAAAGGATGAAAGGTGGGGGAGGCCCAAGTGACCTTCTTCCCTCTGCTGTTTTTTTCAAATTCCTTCAGTTTAAGATATGCAGTATGCCAAGGTACCCTATTTTGGGAAACATATTACCTCATCACTGTGATTATGGCTAACTTCATGGATGCATAAAATGTGAGAGTTGACGTGGACCTTAGCATTTTAGAAAGATGATCAAAGAGGGTAATTGTATTTCCAAAGTTGCATAGCAAGCTAATCAGAGAACCAAAATGATGATGTTAGTGGAGAAATGGAATGAGAATGTTACTGGCAATTGGACCTTGGTTCAGCAACCTCAGTGTTTGAGTTCTAACTAAGAAAGAATTCAGAGTCAAGACTCAAATACAAGCAAAAGTTTATTTAGAAAGTCACAGAGGTAGAATAAGTGAAAGCAGTGAGCCAGCTGGGCTTTTTGGGCCCAGAAAACAAGTCACAGAGGCAAAAGAATGCCCGGGGAGCTTAGGAAAAAGAAAGGAAAGACACACACCTTGAGGGAAGGAAAGGCATGGTCTTGCCCCAGAGAGAGAGCCATGTTGGGTCCTCTGTCCTAAGGGCTTCTAAGGTTGGAGATTTTAGGAGAGGTCCCAGGGGAGTTTCTTAGCCTGAAGCTGAAACACAGCTGAGGCCTAGATGTTAACTCTGGTTTGACCAAAACTCTGTCTCCGTGGTCAATATACCTGAGGCTTTGTTCTTAAGATTATTTGATTCGGGTCAGAACCTCAGTGTCCTGAGAGCTTAAAGCTTAAGGGAGTGGTCATGCAAAGGCTTACATGAAAGTTGTACAAGGCCATTCTCTGGCCCCCTTGTTCCTCCTCTAAGGGAGTCTACAGCATGACTATCCATCTGTGAGGGGAGGAAAGGTCAGGGGAGAGTCAGAACTGCATGGCCTGTGATCTGAAAGGTCTGGGGGTCTAAACCACATGATCAGTGATATGATGGGGGAGTGGGGACTCACCCTGAGGATGAGATTCTATCCTACAGTTGTCCACTGCTAGGCACCCTGGGCTTTCTTTCCTGGTGATCTTCCACATCTGGCCCATTGTCCTTGCTCTGCTCACGCCTAATTGCCGTCCACAGTAACAACCCAGGTTATCAGCCTCACACTTTCTCCACCATCTGGATCATGATTGTACAAATCAAGACACTTAAAGCGATGAAAAATGTGGGAGTAGATCAATATGTAACTTTCTGTCCTATGTTTTCCCCAGCTGTATTATGAAAAAAAAAAAAATCAAAACTGCATTACTTTATATTATGAATGCAATATTACTATTTTCTTCTTCACTTTTAGCCTGAGTTGAAAATAATAAAGATCACTAGCTATAAGCAAAAGACAACTTAATTTTATCTCTTTGTAGCACTATATTTGTTATAACTTGTTCCAACATACCTTTATAATCCATTTCAATCTTGACATGCCCAATCTTCATTTTATCATGTTTTTCTGTACAACCCACCCTGGAAATACTCCTCCCATAAAGTTCATATATGTATCCTTTGGCTGAGCAATAAACATATCCCTCATTTTTGCCTAGGAAAATGAAATCGTATGGAGTGATTCACCTGTAGCACTTCTCTTTTAGGGTTCCAGTATAGCAGTTTAGAATTGAGGATGGTTTTAAGATCTTCCTAAGTGCCCATCTGTCTTTTTTACCCTTGAAATTTCTTTCTCCCTCCCCACCCTGTCCTTTATCCCACTCCCTCCCCTCCCTCCTCTCACTTTATTTTTATAAATCACGCTCAATATATTTTTTCTCTTTTTTTGTTAGAGTAACAGCTTTGTCTGCCTTGGGCGATGTTATCAGCACTGCGGATATACATTGGGCAGCTTGTATCCTAGCATCTCAGAATCTGATTCTGATTCTTCTGTTACAGCCAGCAGTACGGACTTTAAAAATCAATTCTTAAGTTCCTTATCTCTTTCTCTGCTTCTAAGATGACCGAGTCTTTCATAAGTAATTGCAATATTGAATTCAGGGTGCCTTAGAGGAAAAATATAAAAAGCAAAAATAAGGCTGCAATTAGGTGCAATAACTAATGCTTAATTTAGACCCATTTTACATTGACTTGATACAAATTGGTTAATATAGAATTTTTCCATTAAATACTTTTCATGAAAATATAAGAGTTTAATTTTGTTGCTGATGTGTGTTTATGGACTTCTGAAGAAAATAAATCACTTCTCAATTTTAGATTTCCAGTAGGAAGCAAGAGAATGAGGATGGTTGTTCTGGGTCTCTGTCTAACCTTAACATGTTCCAGTGTACATTGGAAATTGATGGGTAGATGCATGGTGAAATGTGTGACTGTCTAGACACAAATTAATAAGCAAATCTAACTGATCTTAAAGTTCTGAATTGATTATTGAGTCTTAATGCCATGCTTTATATTTGTATCATTGAATCTAATATACTTATCTTTTCTAATGGTCTATTTAACTCGAAATGCCCTTGCATAGTATGTAGCTTGTTTGCCAGATTCCACATTTCTTTAATGAGTTCATATATTTTTTCATCAATACCCAGGAATATCATTTAATCTCTATGACCTTCTATAATGACCTCTGTTCTTTTCTCACTATCTTTTTAGATTATTTTATTATCCAAGGGCCTTAATATTTTCCCCACAATTCTTTGATCATTAAATACTGTTCACTAAGAATATTATAACTTGAGCATGTTTCATGAAATCTTTTGATATAGCAGTAACATATATCTCTCTATGTATTATTATATATCCTTCAGGCATTGAGTCAGCACAGATACCCCGAGATGTCACTCACAGTGCAGGACTCAACTGGGGTGTTTGGAGTATGTGCGGTACCTCGCTTGTTATGGTGGATGTTTCACCTGACATGACCGTACATGGTGGCACTAAAATTTTCACAGTAAGACCATTCCCCCCATTTTTCCAAATGCTTTGGATCTTTTCTAACTAACTGTGCCAGTATTGTCACCCACTGATGTGACCAGGATAACCAAATACCTAGTATACTGAGCTCTGGGATAGAGGTATTTTTATATTTGAAATTATGTTAATATCATAATGTTAACCCTGAAGTTTTAGCACACCACAGACCAAGTCTTCTGCTTAAAGTCATACTAGATGGTGGTATTAAAAGTAATGTCACTTCTTGAAGTCTAAACATAGGGTTTTATATATTTTAGAGAATATATGTGATTACATTAGTCTCTTAGTTCTTACAATCATCAGAGAGATGCAAATTAAAATGACAATGAGGTGTCACCTCACACCTGTCAGAATGGCTATCATCAATGAATCAACAAGCAAATGCTGGTGAGGATGTGGAGAAAAGGGAACCCTGTACATTGCTGGTGGGAATGCAGATTGTTGCAGCCATTGTAGAAAACAGTATGGAGTTTCCTCAAAAAATTTAAAATGGAACTCCCATTTGACCCAGTGATCCCACTTCTAGGAATATATCCTAAGAAACCTGAAACACCAATCAGAAAGAATATATGTACCCCTATGTTCATAGTAGTGCTATTTACAATAGCTAAGATCTGAAACAGCCCAAGTGCCCATCAATAGATGAATGGATAGAAAATCTGGGGTACATTTACACAATGGAATACTATGCAGGCATAAAAAAGAATGGTTTCTTATCCTTTGAGACAGCATGGAGGGACCTGGGAAGTATTATGCTAAGCGAAATAAGCCAGTCAGAAATTCCTCTCTTATATGTGGAATCTAATGAACAAAATAGATCCAGAGACATAGAAGCATGGAACAGAGGAAAAACTCTTGAATCTCAGATGGAAGGCAAGGGTGAACAGGTGGGGGTGGGAAGAGATTAACTAAAGAACTTATATGTACATATGCATAACCCATGTGCACATATAATAGTGTAGTGGAGGCCTGGGGGGCGTGCAGGGGCATGTTGGAGGGGATAAATGGGGAACAGAGGGGACATTTGTAATACTTTCAACAATAAAGATACATTTATATATAATTTAAAATGTATTTCTCCTCAGTATTAAAGTTTGATCTACTTAAAAAACACATTTTAAGCTTTTTAAAAGAAATATTTATCTACAGTATTTATTTAACTTTAGAAGCCCAGCGTGTGAAACCACATGGCCCTGCCCACCTGCATACGCCCTGCCCACCTGCCCGCCAGCCACCAGGCACCCGGGATCCCGGCTGCTTCTCTCCGGCCATCCATCCATGAACCTGGTTCCTTGTGGTTCCCTCTCTGGTCATTGGTCATTACAGCATTATGGTGTTATAGCCACAGGCCTTTTATAATATAGACTAGAGACCCAGTGCACAAAATTCATGCAGGGAGGGTGGGGTTTGTCCCTCAGCTCAGCCTGTACCCTCTCCAATCTGGGATCCCTGGAGGGATGTCCGACCGCCCATTTAGGTCCGATCACACCAGGATCAGGCCTAAACGGGCGGTCGGACATCCCTCTCACAATCCAGGACTGCTGGCTCCCAACTGCTGCCTGCCTGCCTGCCTGATTTCCCCTAACCGCTTCTGCCTGCCAGCCTTATCTCCCCCTAGCCACTCCCCTGCCAGTCTGATTGATGCCTAACTGCCCTCCCCTGCTGGCCTGGTCACCCCTAACTGCTCTCCCCTGCTGGTCTGGTCACCCCTAACTGGCCTCCCTTGCCAACCTGGTCACCTCTAACTGCCCTCCCCCTGATGGCCTGGTCCCCCCAACTGCCCTCCCCTGCAGGCCTGGTCGCCCCCAACTGCCCTCCCCTGCAGGCCTGGTTGCCCCCAACTGCCTTCCTCTGCTAGCCCAGTCACCCCTAACTGTCCTCCCCTGCAGGCTGTGTTGTCCCCAACTGCCCTCCCCTCCTGGCCCGGTCACCCCTAACTGACCTCCCTTGCCAGCCTGGTTGCCTCTGACTGCCTTCCCTTAATGGCCTGGTCCCTCCCAACTACCCTCCCCTGCAGTCCTGGTTGCCCCCAACTGCCCTCCCTTGCAGGCCTGGTTCCCCCCAACTGCCCTCCCCTGCAGGCCTGGTTTCTCCCAACTGCCCTACCCTGCAGGCCTGGTTCCCCCCAACTGCTCTACCCTGCAGGCCTGGTTCCCCCCAACTGCCCTCCCCTGCAGGCCTGGTTGTCCCCAACTGCTCTCCCCTGCTGGCCTGATCTGCCACAACTGCCCTCCCCTGCTGACCATCTTGTGTCCACATGGGGGCAGCCATCTTTGACCACATGGGGGCAGCCATCTTGTATGTTGGAGTGATGGTCAATTTGCATATTACCTCTTTATTATATAGGATGAACTGATCATTAAAGACTAAAATCTGTATAGAATTGATCAAAAGTAGCTAAACTATATTAGGCAATATCAGCTATATAATCCCAGTTAGCCAGACCTTATTCTTATATGGGACTTTCAAGTTGTTACAGTGCTTACTTTACATTATTTCAGTCATTCCTCATGGTGATACTATGGAATTGTTTTGGGCACTTTTACTCTCCCTGATTTATAGAGGAAACTAGCTAAGTTTTAGGTTAGGGGGCTTGTCCAAAACCCCTTGACTATCAAACACTAGACTCTAAACCAGAAGCTGGTACCATTCACCATTCTCTATTTAAATATTTTCCCATTCTGCTATTTAGCTTCTTCATTCAGTTCTTTCTCTACACAGGATCTTTGCAAAATCTTCATCAGGCCCTATCACTCACTTGATTAAACCTTGATCATGAGTTACTATTTTACACAACATACAATGCCACATCCTTGATATGGCCTTCCTGGTGCACCTCACTCTTGCTCTCTCACCTTTATCATATGCAGCCCCCATCCCTTGCTCCCCAGGCTCTGGGCACACTGGTCTCTTTGTTCTTCCATATGTGACTAAAGACCTCCCACTTGCTGCTCCCCAGGCCTACAGTGCTGGGCCCTCCTCTTCACCTAGTAACTCCAGTCATCACAAAGGCCTCAGTTTCAATGTGAATTCCCCAGAGAAGCCTTCCCCTAACACAGAACCAGTTCCTCTTGGTGTCTTCTTTCGGCAAACTCGAATTCTCTATTAGTTTTTACTGATATGTTTATCTTTATGACAGTTTAGCACTGGCCCTCTCTGCTTGTGTGAAGGTCTCCTGCAGTCAGAAACCATGCCCACTTGGCCCATTGCTAGTCTCCTGCTCTGACCCAGTCTGGCACATAGTAGCTGCTCAGTAAACAGGTGGGGTCTGAGTGAATGAATATGTCCATGTGGGTGTGTCCATAGCCCCACTGCTAAGCGGAGCTTTCTATTAAATTAGAAAATAATGTCAAACCTGTAGATTTTTCTGTATCTCATGGGAATATGAAGATGGCTTTTTGATACTTGAAACAATTTAAGCAAATCTTAGAAAATTGTCAGGAAAGGAGTTTAGAAAAAATAGCATGGATTACCAGGAGAGATTATGGAGTCACCTTTCCTGGAGGTTTAAACAGAAGATAGTAATGAAATTGGAGGAAGTTTAAGGTCTATATGAAGGCTATAGATACAGACAAGATCTTCTGCAGTGACAAAGACTTGAACTTTGGAATTCTACCCTTGTTTCAGATTTCTATCTTCCAGCATGAGGTAGTCAGCTCTGCTATCACCGGACAGATGCATTCCTAAAGATCCCTGCACAGGGCTTGTGGGGAAATGAAGTTTTGTCAGTGATGCTTTAAAAAATCTAATGAAAAGGGCAGCTAATTTTGCATGTGTTAATTGACTAAGAAATACAGAAGTGATTTACTAAATATGGCACTTCACCCTGAAAAAGCATGCATTGTGCTGGTGGGAGCGCTCCGTTTCAGCCTGAGCCACTGTGAAGCAGCAGGAGGAAGGCTGGAACTGAGGGCAAGCTGTACCTCCATCTGCGGATGACAGCGGCTCACCACATGCTGGGCAGACTAAGGGGCCTGGCGGTCTCTGAGATGTGGGTGATTTGTGTATTTATTTCTGTGTTAGGTTGAGTGGGGTGCAGTTTTCTGTGCTGACTCATGTTTCTCATGAATAAAATTGGGCATAAGCAAATGTGAGATTTGTGTGATACTCAAATTTTTCCAGTATATCAACTGCATTGGAATAAATGTGCACCTTTAAAATAAGTGTTAGAACTGACCATAGTAGGGGGGAAATGGGGACATGGAGCCTGAAAAATGTGGTTCTGGTCCCAGAGCTGTCATTTCTAACCCCGGCAAGCTCCTTCTCTCTCTTGATCCTGGTTTTAAAAGTCTTTCAATTAAGCACAACCAATGGACACAAGACATGGGTGGGGGGGGGGGGAGGGATGAGAGAGAGAGATGAGGGCATGTGACAAGGGATAGGGGAGGCTGGGGGAAGGTCAATGGGGGAAAAAGGGAGATATATGTACTACTATGTGTAATACTTTAAACAATAAAATAAAATTTAAAAAAATTAAAAATCTTTCAATTCAGTCGAGAACAACTGACTTTGCCAAGTTGTTCTGAGGACTGGATACAGCAATAAAGATGAGAACATTTTATAAAATGTAATATGCTCTCCAAATTCAAGATTTTTCTTATATAAGTAGGTCAGAGTTAGAGACAGAAGCTGGAGAAGAACACAGATTGGGACATTCGCACACTTGGAGTCAGCTTTTGTGAGTCAGCTAGGCAAACCTTCCTTTTGAGTGGAAGTAAATGAAGTCCATGTCACTGCAGGGGAGGAGGAGGGTGTGGATCGCAGACCTTCTTGTGGACTCCTGTTTAATGTCTCTTCTTAGACTCAGCCTCAGGCCTGTGTTGTGTTCCTAGGGTAGCGATTTAGGTGACAGGTTAAGAAAAGCCGAGGAGGAGAAACAGAAGACGTGATCTTGCTAAATGAAACAAGGAGAAATCAGATGTGAGGCCCAATCAGTTTTGAAAACTAATCTTACAGCTCTCTTAAGATGGCTTCTCAAAGCCAGCCCAGCCCAGCGGGTCAATGGAAAGAGTGATGTTGCCACAGATATTGTAACCCAGGTTTCTGTGACAATGTCTTTACTGACTGCTCTTCAGTACCTAGTGGCACCATATCAACAATATCCAACCATTCTCCATCCCTCCCTCCCCTTCATGCTCCCTGCTGTAAAAGATGCAGAGTAAACTTGTGAGAGAAAGCCAACATTGCTTTGAAGAAAGTTAGTTCACACCCAGGAAAAGTGAATACAAAAATAAATAAATTCTGGCCAGTCCATTTACTCTCTTGCTACTGTTAGCCATGTTTTATAATTTAGGTAAGAATGTTTTTCCAGATTTGGGAAGTAGATGTGGCTTATTGTCAAGCTTTGCTGGCTTAACTGAAACATACTCCTTTTGAAGAAAATATATTTTAATGAACAACTTTTGCCTCCGTTAGTCTTAGAATTTCCTAGAACTGTTTCTGTGTTACACAGGTATCATTAGAAAAGGCATCAACAAACTGAACAGAATGATTATCCATATGGAAAACCTCCTCTTATAGAGCTTGGGATTCTTCAATATAGTGGGGAGTGAATCATTATAAGATTCTGTACTTTAGAAGGAAGGAAGCATGCTGTTTCTCTGCAAAACTTCACATTGTTCATAGGATAAGCTTTTGAATAATTTATGATATACCATTTTATTGCCTGTTTCTGGAATTAAAGCACAATCTTCCAAATTCTAGAATATAAGTGACATATTCATGTTCCTATTAGTCGAGTATGTCTATACAGAGAGTAATGTTGATTATGTGTAATAATTAAGTAAAGCATTTATATTTAATTTATTTTTATTATGATTAAATATATGTAAAAATAAAATTTGCCACTTTAACTATTTCTACAGTGTTTTGACATTAATTAGTACCTATCTCTTCCATTACCATGTGTTTCTTCCTTTTGGAAGCTGCTGAAAAGTGACAGAATATAGCTTTGATTTTGATTTTACTTTTTCCAATGGAAGCAACTGATTGTGGTAGTAAAAACAGACCTCCGAAGAGTTAAGGACATAGAAATTACAACCATGACTTAGCAAAAGGCCAGCTCCATAATCAATAAGCAAATATTTCCAGTGCTAACATGCATTGGGCACTATGCTATGTAAATATTATATATGCATAGTAGACATAGTCCTAACCTCAAGCAAGTGTTCATCTAGTTGGAGAATTAAAATACATAATAACAGAAAAAATAAGTGAGGGCCAAGAGGTTGGTAAAGATAAGAGGTGCTGTTGAAACTCAGTGTTGGGAAAGAACAGTGAAGTGATAAGGGAAAAGTCCTAGAGGAGATGACTAAACATGAGCTTGAAGGAACCCTGGGTTGGAATAGATACAGTATTCAGAGGGCTTTATAAGCAGAAGGAAAAGCATGGTTCAAGGTGCAGAGGCGGGCTCTATTCTCAGAGTACCTTCATTTCCAGACTATGACCTAATGTGTTCTTCATGGTCCTTAGGAGAACCTTTTCCCACAAATCAGAGCTGGATAACGTCCATCTTTGCTATTACTCCCTGGGAATATGCCCCATTCAATGGATCCTGTTTCATCCATGGTACAAAGTCATCATAGTGTGTAGTATATTTGGAGACTAAGGTCTCTGCTTCTCTTCTTTTCCTTTAAGAATTTAAGCTATTGAGTACTTTTTATCAAAGAATATACACTGAGTGGCCAGGTTATTATGATCTCTGAACGCATAATAATCTGGCCTCTCTCTCTCTCTCTCTCTCTCTCTCTCTCTCTCTCTCTCTCTCTCTCTATATATATATATATATATATATATATATATATATATATATATATATATATATTTAGAGGCCTGCTGCATGAATTCGTGCATGGGTGGGGTCCAGCCAGCCTGGCCAGGGGGAGGAGACATGGGTGGCTGGCTGGCCTGCCTGCTGGTTGAACTCCTGGTCAAGGGGACAATTTGCATATTAGCCTTTTATTATATAGGATATACACTGAGTGGCCAGATTATTATGCATTCAGAGATCATAATAACCTGGCCACTCAGTGTATATTCTATATGCAAAGTGCTTAATTTAATACCAACAGTAACTATAATAGCATGGCATACCAAAAAAAAAAAAAAAAAAAAAGGCAGCAACAACAACAAAACAAAAACAACATTAGCGTGGTCCAGTTGGTAATGTCAGGAGAATCTGATCTTGTGTGCTTTTTACCAATTCCAGGAATGAATTTTTGCTGAAAATCTATTCTGGATCATCCAATCCCTCTTTTAATTTTTGATGCCCATTTGTGAGCTGGGATTATAAATACAGTGGGTAGTTTAGCCTCATATTATCTGTAAAAACCTAATTGGACAAAATGAAAACATTCTTTAACCTGTTCTCATGAGCTCCATGGTGTAATCAACTTGAAATTCTTGTCAATTCTATAAACACAGTAATGTTTCCTTTAAAGCATAGACCAGAGAGTGAAGAGATGAAATAATTCTGGACAGGTATTAATGATCTCAGTCATTATCACTTGAATTATTATGCATTTGATGGCATTATTGGGTCATAGATCTTCATATCTGCACAGGAAGCCACCTGGTTCAGTGGAAATTATTTAAGCATTAGAGTCAAATCAGCCAGGATTGAAAACCTGTTATCCTCTGTTTTTTAATGACAAATTACTCTGATGTTTCTGATCCTTGGTTTCCCTGTCTATAATAAGATATTAATGATAGAACCTACTTTGTGGGGTTGTAAGGAGGACAGAATTAATTAATGTATATATAGAATCCAAGTTAGCACTTAGTAACCGACATCTATTACTAATTATTTTTTGTCATAATATTTAAGAAACACCTTCTTAAAAGTCATTTCCTTTGCACCTTTTATAGCATGAGAAGCTGATACATGAATTGGAAGAGGAGAGACACTTACGTCTTCAGAGTGAGAAGCGGTTGCAGGAGGTAACACTGGAGTCTGAGCGCAGCCGGATTCAGATGCGCGGCCTGCAGCAGCAGTTCTCCAGGTATGGTTACAGCCTGAGCTTCTTGTTGCAAAGGGTGCATGCTTCCCTGCACCAGTAACACCCCTGCTTGTATTTCTCATGTGCACACTTCTGTTGCGTCTGATTGGCTAATTCCCCTACAGTTTTGACCTTGTCTTCTGGCCAAGCCATCTTATTGAATTTAGACCTTCATTTGCACCTGAAACTTCATTTGCACCTCACATAGTCTTGGCTTTATTGAGCCTGTTTCTTCCTGATGACTTTCCAAAGGATCTTACAGTACATTGTGGTGGTTTTGTGGCCTCTTGGCATGTTGTGTGAAAGGCCATCCAGGAAGATAAATTTCTCTGGTCATCATAATTCTATCTTAAGGTAGAGAGAGTGTGTGAATCTAATCATCCAGTAAGCTCTTACTCATGACTTAAAGGGAACATTTAGGAGTATTTAAAAAATAAAAATCAATAAGCCTCTTCCCTTTAAAAAGGTAAAACTTGAATTTGAAAGGAGGATTCTGAAAAAGTAGCTCTGCTTAGATTTAATTCCAGCACAGTCAGAATCATTTAGTCTTTGGTTATAGTTAACATAGGGCTAGGTGAAGTTCAACTTGTTACTTAAAATCTATTCAGTTCCATGGATAAAACATGAACTCCTGCAGTTATAGTCCTAGGACCAGATATGGGCACTCTGTGAGGGACAGTGTACTTTCATTTCTATTTCACTTTACCATTTGCAAAAGCAAGAAAATAATTTTTGAGATTCTCCCACGCAGAATCAAATTTGAGAAGTTGCCCTTAAATTTTCATGAGCAAACTCTGTGGATCTTATCTTTAATTTACTACTGGTATTTGGATATGATCAGTCAGCAATTTTCCACTGGTGTGCCACAAGAATTTTTTTAAAACATCCAATACCTGGCTATATAGTCAGGGGCACTGACCTCTTTTCCCTTGGATTGTTTAACTAAGGGAATGACAACAGCCAACACAATAATAGCTGTTTACTGTGAATGGATCAAAATTGTGTCTTCTTTTTCAAATAGGCAAAAAATGTGTTTTAGTGTGCTACGGAATTTTAGTAATTAGTTTATGTGTGTCATGAGATAAAAAAGGTTGATAATCACTTTGAATAGTGATGGATAAGATAGCTTCTTCATTATGAGACTTTTATAATAATTCTTAATTTTCAGATGTGTTGCAAAGAGAGACCATAGTTGAGCTTTTAGGTAATTCCTCTCATTGTGGCTAATACCAGGTATGTGTGCAGCACTGGTTTAGAGGAACAGGGTAGGGAGGATGGATAACTCCTCTGTGTTCAGTCATAATTTAATACCCTGTTCAACTCTTCAAGCCCATGATAATACACAGGTGCTGTAGAAATGCACCAGTCAATATTTTAACAAGTTCATGTCCTACTCCTCACAGGCTATTACTTATACAGCCTTGTGCTCCATTTTTTATCCCATTGATGGAGACTCTGACTTAATAACTCCCAACTTGAATAGATCTCCACTCCAAAGCGACTTCCAAACAAGCCCTGCTTTGTAATACTTGCCATTTTAATGATAAAGGAAAGAAGGAGGCAGATCTCACTACTCTTGTTCTGTCTAATTAAGATGCCTCTGTATTCCAGCTATTGATTTCCAGGGCATGAGGCGCATGGCACAGTAAATTCTGTTTATATGATGTCAGGTCCTCTACTATAAATCAAAAGGCAATACATACAGGTTTGGGTTCCACAATAGCCAACTTTTCATCACAAGCTGAGAGAGAAGATAATTCTATGTAAATCAAAGAGTGCTTAGTTTCACATACTGCCTTTGGGAAGATTTTTTGCCCCCCTCCCGCCCCCGCAATGTTTTCTTATGTAAAGCTTCATTGAAACTGAAAAGTTCAAGTCTAATTACAGCCAAACAACTAATGTAAACGAGCAAAAGATGAGGGGGAGGGGAAGCATGCATAACAGATAAGATTTTTATAGAATAATTTAATAATTTAACTGGACCCTCTAAACCATTTTCTGGTTACCTTACACATTTTAAATTTTGATTTGTAAGATATTTCTCATGGTTATTTAAACAACCCTATTTCTATAATTTAAGTCTTGTAAAGTTCTCGGTGTTGCAGAACATGCCTATGGTGAATTACCCTCAGATTGCTCACCATGTAAATGCTCACATAAGTAATTTCTATAACCAAAATTATTATATTGAATTAAAAACTTGTGCATTCCCAATTTTCTCCCTTCATCATGAGTTGGGGTTTATTTTATACATGATGAGTTTATTTTACACATGATGATATCTGAATTTATCTTATACATGATGATATCTGAGATATGGACTTGGAGATTTTGACTTTTTTAGTATTGCTCATCGAATGAAGTTACTTTGAAAAATAATGCTAATAGCTTAGCTTTTTCAAAGGACGTGAACTGGCTTATGATGTAAAAGATTGTTGTACAATCAGACTGATAAAATAAAAACAGAAAATAAAGACCATGAAAAAGGAATGTTGCAAGGGATCACAATTATACAGCCAACATGTTCTCTGAGAATGAGTATTTAATTTAGCTCTAAGATTCCTGGCAGAAAAGATTAAAAAGGAAAAGAAGAGGATTGTAATTCTTATTTCACAGACAAAAGCTACTACTCCTTAAAGAGTAATAACATTCACCATCTAGGCCCCTTTATAGATGGCATTGAAAGGCATAATAGAGAATAATCCAAGATGGTACAAATTAGGATTAATTCTTAGGAGTGGTACTACTTCTGCTATGCCACTTATATCTACAAAGTTAGGCAGCTCCTGAATTTCACATGATTTAGGAGTGCTGGGTTCATGCCTAAGTGATAACACAGGAAATAAGATGAACTCCAGGGCTCAAGGTTCCCAGGTCAAGCACTATACTGCAGGTTCACGAGAACATCCAAATAGATACAAGTTGTAATATCTTTTATGAACCTGGGACACAGAGACAGGAGATGTTGAAGCCTGGGCTGAGTCGGGCGAGGTGTTTTCCTAGCATGTTTGATGGTATTGTAGCCATGGGAGTATCTGAATAGTAGTTGAGATTCTCAGTCTCAGATTCAGGGATGAGGTGACATATTAGAGGGGAAGTGAATAATTAAGAAGCTGGGACAATTAGATGTGCCTGGGAATTAGAGTTCAGCTGTGAGTTTTAATGATCAGCAGTGGTCCAAAATTTGGGGGTAGGGGCAAATATGAGCCAGAGGTTACATAATCAGCTCTAAGCTCATAAATCAGAAATTGCCTGCACTGAGGGAAATGCAGGCAGCCATTGCAAACTTGATTCAAACCATGTACTCTCTTTAAGTACAGAAAGAAAAATATACTTTCCAAGTAAGCCTTCTCTATAGATCAGTGGTTCTCAACCTTTCTAATGCCGTGACCCTTTAATACAGTTCCTCATGTTGTGGTGACCCCCAACCATAAAATTATTTTTGTTGCTACTTCATAACTGTAATTTTGCTACTGTTATGAATCGTAATGTAAATATCCGTGTTTTCCGATGGTCTTAGGCTCTACAGCAGCGGGTCTCAACCTGTGGGTCACGACCCACAGGTTGAGAACCACTAGCAGGGTTGCCTAAGACCATAACAGTAGCAAAATTACAGTTATGAAGTAGCAACGAAAATAATTTTATGGTTGGGGGTCACCACAACATGAGGAACTGTATTAAAGGGTCGCGGCATTAGAAAGGTTGAGAACCACTGCTACAGATGAAGGGGTATTCCCATAAGGTGGTACTTAGAAGCAGCTAGTGGAATCATTAGGGCTGCCCCTTCTTTGTGTTAATTTTTGTTGATATAAATCAAAGATGCTTTCCAGATATTATACTGCTTGTTCAGCCATCATCTGTGTGGTGCACATAGCTGGGCATATTTTATATGAAATTAGGTTGGTGACCCCCTATAATTCCACAGTCTCCACCCTCCCTTTAACTCTTTGTTTGAACCAATTGTCCAGCTAGCTAAGGTTACTAGTGTGGACTGAGGCTGTGGCACTGCCTTCCCTCCTATGTAAAGGTAATGAGTGTTTGCTCATCGAATTAAGTTACTTTGAAAAATAATGCTAATAGCTTACTTTTTTCAAAGGATGTGAAGTGGCTTATGATGTAAAAGATGGTTGTACAATCAGGCTGATAAAATAAAAACAGAAAATAAAGACCCCAGCCTCATTACTCTACCTGGAGTGAAGGAAGTGTTTGTGTATCAGTTAGATTCACTTGGAGAAGCATCTTCAGGAAGGCTGTGTGTCACATTGAGGTGGAATAAAAGTGATTTTAAACAAAAAGACTTGTGAGGAAATATACAAGTCTACAGAGTACTGGTTACATGCAAACCATGCATTATTTGTACATGTTTTAGAGTTGGTTCCTTTGGAAACAGTGTGTAGATTATTATTGGAAGCTGCTGTTCTTATCAGACAATGAACCACTTTTACTGAATGCACAATAGGATAGAACACAGTGTCTTCAAAGATGTCCAGCCCAGATAGAGAAGGCTTATGTACATTTATGAACAAAATAACATCTGTAGAGTAGCTGTAAATGAAGGGAAATTTTGTCCAAATTCAGGACAGCCAGATTTCATATTTGTAGTGGGCATGTTATCGTGCAAAGGCATTATTCAAGCCAGATGAAATTAATAATTGTATAGTGATACTGGCAGTAATAATACACATGTGTATCATGTGACAGCTCTATTCTGCAAGGTGTTTGAAGCTTTACATTAAAATCAATCAACCTGGTAGACCCACCACCATGCAGACATATTTTGTAAACTATTGACAGTTAGGGAAGCACATTACACCCAAAGCATCAGCAGAAATCAATTAGTGTTTATCTGTAGCCGTGAAGTGTTCTGTATGTATATTTAAACCATGCAGTGTACATTGAAGTAAAGGAACAATTAAGCTGTCACCCATGATTAACTAGGATAGTTAAAAATCACCTGAACGGAGTCCAAGATTTCACTCTCAACATCCAGGATTTCTCTGCACCTGTTTTGACCTTCTCTCCCAGCACTGTTATCTGCTGCCTTGAAGATATTTCTTTGCTCTATAATGGGGCTTTCCCCTATCACAGTTGATTGCTATGCTTAACTGCAGTCCGCTGCATTTTGAACTTCAAGGAGACAGAAATGGAGATAGTTTTACTACGTAAGTTGTTTACTGGTTGCTGTTTACATTATCAGCTCCCAGAGATTTTATGGAATCCTAGGGTTCATTTTCTGCTGCCCATTTGGAACCTGTAGGCACCTGGCATAGAAGTGTGTGCTGAAGAGGATAATACGGCCCTTAAACGTTCTATTCACATATTTTTTTCCGGCCTCTGTATCTATCTTGTACATTAAAAGAACATTTTCTCTACATCATTAGAAGGAGTAAAACATAACCAGATAAGAAACGTTGTCAATTGGCCTTTGGACAGCCAGCGGCACGGAGCTCCTCTGCCCCTCTTCCACATTTGTTCCATCTCAGACCTTCTTCAATTTGAACTCACAGGCTGGCTTCCCGAGTGCCCATTCCTCCTGGTGAATACAGAGGGCAATCTTCCTTTGATGTGCTGTTTCCACACGGTCAGCAACATTTTCACCTGAGATGGCATGAAAATAGGGGCCTCTTAATGGCTCCTCTGAGCATGTCTACGGGAAGTTTCCCATGGCAAAGGGCCATCAGTTAGGTGAAACGTTTTCTTTAAATTACCAGGGTGGAAGGGAAGATTTAAAATGACATTTTTTGAAATGCCTGGTTAACCTAATATTGGCCATGTTTGGGTGTGGGGCGTGTATATCTTATTATCTAGTGTGGAAGAGCTCTCTGGAGCAAAGCAGTGTAAGGTGACACCAACAGTACAGAGAACGGAGAGAGAGAAAACCACTCTCAGTGCCCTGAACAGCTATTCCCTCAGTGCAGAACGGGCCTGGATTTCTTTGCATTTCTGCTTCTGAGACATGATGACACTGCCATGATTTCTCCTTAAATTCAGCAAGGAGCTATACACTGTTGAGTAGACAATAAAAGTTATATTGTCTATTGGTTAGTTATTGCTGGTTGAGGGAACAATATGAACACAGAGTATACAGGTCCAATTTCATTTCAGAGAGCACTTTCCTATTAAGTGGGTTTTCTAGGACCGGATTCTAGCCCCACTTCCAACTAGCTTAGTGGCTTTGGTTAAGTAATTTGATGTTTTTCTGGATCTCAGTCTGCTCATTTGTAAAATGAGAAAGTTGACTTGTACTGTAGTTTTGCAATGCTTTTCATGCCTTTTGAAAGAGAGCATGTTAGAACTGAAATGCATGTCCTGGGTGAAATGGTAATTACACTGTTATAACCAGGCCTCTTGAAGTTCTAACAACCAGGCTTTTGTGTTGAGGTTTTGCTGCCCATTTTGTCATCACAGTGGAGCTCGGTGGGACTGGGTTTTCATCGGGTCTGTCTCGGTTATCTGACTCTGGAGAAGTCGAGATTAGAAAACTGCCAAGCCTGGATGAAATATTTCCATTGAGGACGGTCAAAATTGAATACTGAGGAACTTGACTGGCAAAGGAAACTAATATCCTCTGTGGTAGACATAACCATTATGCTCTTGGCTCTAATGTTGTCTCTGTTAGGATTTATTTGAACTGGTTTGGGGAAAAACCTGAAGAAACAGAATTTTATAACAACCAGGATTGTTTTCACTTTTAACCGATTTTTTTCTGAAGAAATAGCCATCAGTAAAAACACCATTGACTTAGTCTTTCTGCTATACATTTTTTCAATCACCTATTATAATTCTGAATGTGTTACTATTCCCATCCCAACATTCTTTTTCTTTTAAGAAATAAATGCAAAATATAGAAGAATATGTTTCTTCTTAACTAGAACCTAACTTAGTTGTTATTCTTTATAACAAATGCTTTTTTGATAAGATTTACCGAAAATCCATTTTTTAGGTATACAGTTTGATTAGTTTTGACAAGCAGATACCATCATGTAATCAAGATGTAGTGTATTTCATGCCCCTGAAGAGTTCCCTCCTTTCTCTTTGTTGTCAGTTTCCTCTCCTCACCCCAAGCCTCTGGCAAAGACTGCTCTGATTTCTCTCCCTATAGTTTTTAGTTTTGCTTTTTTCCCAAAAGTCTTATAAGTGAAGTTATAACAAATTTAACTTTTTGTGTGTGTCTTTTCACTTAGCTTTTTCCTCTTAGCATGTCTTTTGAGATCCATCCTTGTGTTGCATGGGTGAGTATTTTTTAACTGAATAAGAAACTGTCAAAGAGTTTTGCAAGACGGCTGCACCATTTTGCTTTCCCACTAGTAATGTAATAGGAGTTCTAGTTTTTCCACATTGATAAATGCTTCCTGAAAAACACAGATACAGAAAACATACACAAAACAAATGTATGGCTTAATGGATTGTTCTAAAGTGAACACTTTGTGACCAACATCAAGTCAAGAAGAAAACTCTGTCAGCACCTAGAATCCCCTCCTGATGCCTCCTCTCAACCTCACCTTCACAGTTTCCCAATAAATAACTATTTCCTGACTTTAGAGCAGTAACTCCTTATGTTTTAATAGTTTTATAATTTAATGTGCATCCTCTGACACTCTAAGTCTTGACTGATTGTCATAAAACTGACTATATCTTTTAGGTTTCCTTCAATCAACAGGTACCCTCCATCACTTGCTGCTTCTTCAGATTTTTCTGTTGAAGAACCTAGAGTGTTTGACAAAAAGATTTTTCTCAGTCTACATTTGTTGATTATTATTCTTAGGATAATTCAACATGTTCCTCTGTACTCTATATTTTCCACAAATTGACAACTGTTTCCATACATTGTTCTTAATAATGAATTAAATGAGGAGTTAAAGGTTGCTATTGTGAGTCCTGGTAGCAGAGTACTTTTATAATTTCCCCCATAACCCATGTAGTACTACTATCATTAGGCAGTCAATATTTATTTTTTGGTTGAAGAGAGAAAAAATAAGGGAAAGAGGAAGGAAGGAAGGTAGGAAGGAAGGAAGGGAGGGAGGGGCAATATTGTACTATGAAAGACTTAGGTTGCACATATGGAAGAATTTTAAAGATAGTGTGCTTATGATAGAAATTTCCTTCCAAGAGAGGTTGTAAAATGGCCATTTCTGGGGATCTTTAAAAATTTGATAATAGTCATCATTCTTAGCGATATAAACCAGGATGCCCTGGGAGCATGAAGACCCAATTTCCTATTCCTGGTCTTCTATGATAGAGTAATCAGCTATAAAAGATGAGTTGCCTGTTTCAGAATATTCTTTGCAGAATTCCTGACTGCAGGGCACTAAATGGAATTTGGTGCATTGAAAGTTTACTTCCCTTAAGACAAAGTTTACTTTCAGAGAGTGTTTTATGACCCTCAGATAACATTTATACCAGTTTTCTACAATGGAGTCTCAGTAGTGAGGACTGTTGTTCGGATTACCTTTTTGGTCTCTAAGCAGTGTATTTAATGAATGGTATTCCTGCACAGTATGTCTTTTGAGTGCTGATTATAAACACTTGGAACTGTTCTTTGGGATCCTTTGTTTAATTTATTAATAAAATCAGTTAAGATGGTCATTGTTATAAATGTCTACAACTGTTACTAACAAACAGCCTCAACCTTTTAAGAATGTTTTTCTCCGAATAAAGTTGGAAATTAGCAATACTGAAGCTACAGCGTTTTGACAGAAGAAATGTGTTGCAGTTTTCGTTAACTTGTGTTTTAGAATTATTTTCATACTAGATGCCTGGTGCATGAAAATTCATGCACTGGAGGGAGGGTCACTCAGCCTGGCCTGCCCCCTCTCACAGTCTGGGAGCCCTCAGGGGCACGAGGTGACCCAGCAATCAGGGGAAGGTAATGCCCCCATCAGACCTCTGCTGCTGCCACTGCCAGCAGTGCAAGCCTTGGCCGGCCCTGGTTACCTGAGCCTTGGGTGGCCCTGGGTGACTGGGCAGCCACTATCTGAGGCTTGCCTGCACCTCGGGTTGGCCCTGGGTGGCTGGGGGGCTGAGGGGACTGGGGGACTCTGGAGGCAGGTGCACGGAGGGGCTGAGGGGACTGGGCGATGCCATCTTGTGGCTATGGGTGCCACCATCTTTGAGGCGTGAAAGTCAGTTAGCATATTCCCTCCTTATTGGCTGTGGATGCCACCATCTTTGCGACAGTGTGAGGGTCAATTAGCTTATTCCTTCTTTATTAGATAGGATTTCTCTGAACCAAAGGTTGACACCTGTTGTTTGTAGTAGCAGCAAGTGACAGGATGACTTATCTCAAAATATAAATAGGAGTTTCTTTTTACAGTTGGTTTCTATAACAGTTTAAGCTGTTAAGCTTTATGATAAGCATTTTTATTAATATTAATGTTAACATGGTTATACAAATGATGTTTTGCAGTTCTTTCATTTTTCAGTTTCCACTACCATTCCCTACATTATTTCATTCTATTCTCACTATAACCTTATTCATGACAGGTAGGGCATATTATAATATCATAATTTAAATAAACACAATATTGAAACTTAGAAAATAAAGCAACTTGTTCATGGTCACATGACTAGGTAGATCCAAAACATATTGAACCCAGGAGTTTTTTGTTTCTTTTTTTGGCTAATCCTCACATGAGAATATTTTTCCATTGATTTTTAGTAAGAGTGGAAGGGCAGGGGAGAGACAGAGAGGGAGAGACACATTGATGTGAGAGAGACACATTGATTGGTTGTCTTCCATACACCCCAACCAGAGCTGGGCATCAAACCTGAAACCAATTTATGTGCCCTTCACTGGAATCCAACCTGGGACTCTTCAGTCTACAGTCAATACTCTATCCACTGAACCAAACCAGCTAGGAAGAATCCAGGAGTTTTGACTACTGGTCAATTATTCTATTAACTCATTTGTAGTTTATTATCCAAGATAAAAATTAAGTTTTAAGTGATATTGGATGCAAATGTATTTCATACACATTTCAGCCTTAATCATAATTCATATGTCCTGCCTCTGATGGTGTTTTTTAAACTCTGTCATCATGACCTGACTGAGATTGTACCCAAGAGAAAATTAGGCCAGGGGAATAAATTAAATGACATCAAATTAAATGGAAAACATGAACTACCATTTTCCTATTTCAAAATGCATAAGGTGCAATTGTATCATTAGTGTCTCTTCTATAGTCTCTACTTTCTTGTCATATTTTTTTACTGTATTGTCAAACCAGCTGGGCTCATGATTAAGTTGATGTTTGAAGACATTTAGACTGCCATCAAATTATGATTGCATTTATCACATGGACTTGATATTCATTGAATTTAGCTAAGGAGACCCAAATTTCCCCTTTGTAGTTGACTTGGATAATATATAGTTAGCAAACAAAACTGAGCTCCATGTTATTCTTTCTACGTGATGCCTTTTATAATAGTCCACCTGCTTCACTTAGTTACCATACAGACTTTAATCACATAATTATATTTTTCTTCCTATTGTTTTTAGATATTAATATAATATATGTCCTCTGCAATTGACTGTAAACTTGTTATGGTTGTAGACTGATGTATAGTAGGTGTTCATTAAATGTTGTAATAAATGAATAAAGCAATATTTCCAGTGAGCCATGTTGCTGTTTTAAGCCACCATGTATTGAGCCCTCACTGTGGATGGCATTTGGCCATCCTGGTGTATCAGAGTTACCTAAATAATTTTCAGATTTCTAATTCATTTTATTCAATTTAAATTTTTATTTAGATAGTATTCTTGCTTTAAGAGTAAGATTTTGCAGGCACTAATGAGAACACAGTATGACAATTTTTTTTTTAAATGACAAAATTGGTTTGACTCTGTGCTAAGCAAGACAGGGTGGGGCACAAAATAAGTCATGTTCCCTGTCCCTCAGGAGCTAATGGAAAAGGTAGCATCACAATAAAAATAACAACAACAAAAAAACCCAACAGCAACAAAACTAACTAGACAAAAGCAAATCTTTGCTGCAAGAAAGGGAGAAAAAAATGTCCTAAGAAAAACTCTGCAAGCAAGACAGTGATTCAGCCCTAGCCAGTTCTTACTTAGTGGTTAGAGCATTGACCCCACACCGAAGAGTCACAGGTTAGCATCTTGGTCAAGGGCAAGTACCTGGGTGTCAGTTTGATCCCAGGCACCTGTCAGGGCAAATATGGGAGGCAACCAATTGAGGTGTCTCTCTCACATCGATGTTTTTCTCTCTCTCCTCTCCTCCCTCCCTTCCACTCTCCATAAAAATCAATGGAAAAAATATTCTAGGGTGAGGATTAGCAAAAAAATAAAAAATAAAATAAAGAAAGGGATTCATTTGCGATGAGCATTGAAGTGACAAGTAGCTGAGGATTTAATAAGAGCTGACAGAAGAACATTTTAGGTTAAGAGAACAGAAAACAAAGACAGGCTAGCAGTGTGTTTCTGGAGCCCCATTCGTGTAAGATCCTTATCCAAGCACACCAGCCACTTGAATCAGGCCTTTGTCATGCCCTTGCATCCTGGATAGTGAAAGAACATCTGACCTGCCTTTGCAGTGTTATCTTATGAATATCTCAATCACACAAGTCAGTCTAACTTTGAAAACTCCTTTTCTGAAGCCGAGCAGTCACCTTTGATGTCAGAAACACTTAAGAATTGATATCTATTCCCCGAGCAATTCACATTATTGTCAAGAGAGTCTCCAGTGAAGGAGTAATACATTTACTGTATTTCCAATATGCATGACACACATAAACGCTTACGAGTCTATTGCCTTTTCAGAAACAATCACTGAAGCACACGCTATGTTTTCAGTAAGTGCCCCATGGGTCTTGTAATAGATTTGAATGCTTCAAGATTCTGCCGACCCAGACTTTGCAAGCCGTCTGTCCAGAGTAACAAATTGAGTAGGGGAGCAGCAAGCCTGTGGTTACTGCACCTGAAGCCCAGCTGTGGAAAGGCCAGGGCCTTGGAGGTTACAATGACAGTCCCATCCATCATGTAATGAAACTTGGGGAGGCAAAGGACGAAGTCCAAATGCACTAGGAGAGAACTCATAGATGTGAATGGAAGCAAAACTGCACACTTGAAACTTCTATGATGACTCTTTAGACATAAGGTATATAAGATGCATATGTCTAATTCATTTCTTTTTCTTTTTCTTTTTTAAAAAAATATATTTTATTGAGTTTTTACAGAGAGGAAAGGAGAGGTATAGAGAGTTAGAAACATCGGTGAGAGAGAAACATCGATTCAGCTGCCTCTTGCACACTCCCTACTGGGGATGTGCCCACAACCAAGGTACATGCCCTTGACCAGAATCGAACCTGAGACCTCTCAGTCCGCAGGCTGACGCTCTATCCACTGAGCCAAATCGATTAGGGCTATTTATTTTTCTTAACATGTAAGAGGAACTGACCACGTGCCAGGCAATATTCTAGGTACAGGGAGATCGCAGTGAAGTAAAACCATGGAGGGACCATAATACTTCACGTAATGTAATTCTTACTACAACATTCTATGGAAGATGTTCATATTATCTGTCTTTTACAGATGAGGAAACTGAGGCTCATATGGGTTAAATAGCTTACCCATCATCATATACTTAGGTGTATTATAGCTGGGATTTCAACTCAGACAGCCTGGCTCTTACCCTTTACTGGATACCATTTTCTGTTTCTGTAACCCACAACAGACAAATGAGCTAGTATTTATTGAATGTTGACCTTTTCCCAGTTACTTTTTGGGGTACTGTATCTATGTAATTTCATTTCTTAAGATCCTGTGAGGAAGTACTAGTATCCATATCTTCTAGATAAGAAAAATAAGGCCAGAGGAGTTAAAATAAGGCCAGAAAGGTTAAATAATTTGTAAAGATCACACAGCATGTAAACAGCTGAGCCAGGATTCAACTTAGGTCTATTTTCCCTTATGATATACACTCTTTCTATTGTACATTACAACAATTAGTAGATGTTAAGCTCATAAAAAAGTCAGTATTTGCTTGAGTGCAATTTCTATATTTGATACAGTATGATAGTCAATGTTTTGGATATATGTTGAACTTTTTTTTCAATGTCTTTGAGAATCTATGTGTATCTATTCATTGCTTGGGATATGTTCTACATGAAAAACTTCTCTGTCATTTTGCTTAAGATGCAAAACATTGTTTTTGGCATGTGCTTTCACTGTAAAACTTATAAAACCTTAAATAATTAAGTAAATATTATTGCACCCTTTTCCAGAATTACTAGATTAATGAACCTTTAACAATTTGAGAATTTTATCTTTAGTTAAATTTGAAATGAATGCTAGATATAAATATGGTGATTTTTGAAGTCCAACGTTCTTTCTATGATACTACTTCTCAAAATATATTCATCTAGGTTTCCTCCTTATTTTTAGTATTTCAATTCACTTTTTCTTCTTTTTTCTTATAAATGTAATCATTAAATCACCAGAAGAAAGAGAAAAAAAAAGTATCAGGTAAAGAAAGTTAGATATATATTATACAGTATTTTATCAAAGAAGGAAATGGGGTTGTCTGCCTGTGTGTATAAATAAATGGTAAGAGATGTATTTGGAAAGATAAAGTAAAACTTTAAAAGGTAACTATAAATAGAAAAGAGAGTAGAGTTTGGGGAAATAATAGAATCCAGTTTTCTCTAAATACATATTTTTGAGGATTTGACCTTAGAAATATGTTAATGTATAATGCATATAACATCTAATTTAAAAATTACTAAAATTAAAAGCACAATAAAACAATCACATCTACTTGCAATCAGGATCCAAATTTAGTTGATGACAAAATTGCACAGAGAAATATTTGCAGTACTTCAAGACACAGAATTTTTTATATTCATAGTAGGATATATTAAGGACAAAAAGAAATGCACATTATGTTGTACACCTAAAACTTACACAATATATGTGATAAGTAAATAAATAAAAATTGAATAATAATTAAATTATCTATAGAAAAGAAACACAAAAAAGTAATTGTTCCCAGTCATCCTATTTTTGGAGCTAGTGTTGGTATTGTTACTGTGAAACTTGTTAAAAGGACTCAGGATCCAATTGAAAAGGCTTCTACCAATCAAAAATGTCTCAGTTTGTGCATCAGTGAGAATAGGATCAGAGGTAACAAGGTCAGAAGTAGACTGCATGCAAACATCTTGCCCTGGGTCAGTTCTAATAGAAATAACACAATCAACTCCAGGACAGTGTGCTCCAATATGGTGACCTTGGGCCCAATTTGGTGGCATCTGGACATTATAGGAGGAAATTATGGGATAGTTCCAACAATAATTATATATTAAACCAGTGGCTGCTACCCATCTGTCTACACAAAGGCTTGGGAGGGACACCAATACTTCTGTTTGTATCTTACTGCAGATGGCATTGCTGTCACTGTGGATGGTGATTTCAGATGAAAGTTAGCATCAGAAATAGAGCTACTAATTACTGTTAATCTATTTCTTCAACAGATGTTTATGGATGTTTTATAGTGTACCAGACACTGTTACATGATCTCTCTCTGTGTGTACTTATTTAATCCTTGCAGTTAACCAATAGAATGAATAGCACCATACCTATTGAAAGACGAGTAAACTGAGGTTCAGTAAGCAAAGGGCACAAAACTGTAAGGACTTCCATATTTGACACACACTTCCAAAATTTTATTCTCTTTCTATATGTTGTGCTGCCCTTGATTTCTCATTTTCTTTTATGGAGAATTTTGCTCTTGTGAATCCCAGCCAGAATTCTGCTTTGGGACTCCCCTCATCCACCTAGTATCTTAGTATCTAATGTTGAGGGTTTCTGCCAGTCATCCTCTGCTATGTCCCTCTTTCCTTAGAATTAAAATATTGTGTGATTTTCTACTAGTTTTTATTTTACTCCGTGGCAACTATTTTGTGTTTTTCACATAAGTATCCTGTTGACCAAATGGTCATCACAGTACAATATGAATGAGGCTCTTGAGTGAAATTGGAACTGATTACAATGAAGAAGAAACAGTTCCACTTACATTGCCTTTCCTTCGCCAGAGTTACCAGGGCCATATCTCCTTGGGGTCATGTCAGTGTAGTGGGAACAGTTCTGTTTCCATGGAAATCATGGCAGAGAGTTATGAGGGGGATGGTCCCTGAACAGGTTCCATGTGGCTGTCATGAAGGCTCTGGTCACACTGATTAGATGGAAATGAGCTGTTCTTTCCCCCTGGGTGATTCATATGCAGATTCTACCACCCCAGTGAGGTGGATCTTACACTTCTTGTGGATCCCCTGGGTCTGGGAATACAGATGGTATGTAGTAGGTATTTGCTAGTTGATAAGTTGTGTGCACAGTGGCAGTGAGTAGGTGTGATTATAGCCCAGGTGTCCCAGGCTGCAGTGACACCTGGCTCCACAGGACCACATGGACAGGTGACTCTACAGTGGCAATCTGCTGTTCAGGTGCCCTTGTCGGCAGCATTAATTTTGAGTTCACTTTTACTTAAATTGGTCATAGTGAGAATCTGTGTGTTGTGGATTGCATGTGCCTCCCCTCCGCCCCAAATTCGTTTGTTAATGCTCTAACCCCCAGTGTGACTATATTTAGCCTCAGGGTCTTTAAGGAGATAATTAAGGTTAAATGAGGTTTCAAGGGTGAGGCCCTAATCCCATAGGACTGGTCCCCTTTCAAATAGCAGAAAAGACACCGTGTGCACACAGAAGAAAGGCTGAGTGCCCACACTGGGAGAAAGTGGCTATATACAAACAGCAAGAGAGTCCTCACCACAAACTGGTCCTGAATACCCCTGCGTTTTGGGCTTAGAGCCTCTAGAACTATCATAAAATAAATTATTTTTTAAGCCACCCAGTCTGTGCTATTAGGTTATGGTGGCCCTGGCAGGTGACTACACTGTGTGAGTTAGGAAGGCAGAGTTGTCAACTGCCTTCATGTATGTGGCATAATTCCTTGGGTTCACAGGTGACAAACCCCTTGGGTTATGTGTAATTTCCAGTGTGACAATTCACTTCCTTTTCTGTTCAAGAAAACACAGCAGGAAACACACGAGTGAGGATTATTTTTTAAAAGATACTTTTGTCTCACCCTAACAGATAGACATACTAGGTTGTTAAAGTGCCAAAATAGTTCCCTCCTAGTTGACAAAAACTTAGCTTTCCTGAGCCCCCCCGTCTCAGTGCTCTCTGCACTAACATCTCCTCTCTGGTCCTGGGACACCCCACCATCCAGGACCAGGGACAGTGGAAGCTCCTCAGCCAGTGTCCTTTCTGCTTGGTCAGCACCTAGACCCTGCTAATTACTCTCACTTTTAAAATCCACCCATTTGGCTTGTTGTTTCACATGACATTCTCAGAATCAATCCATGTTGTTGCAAATGTCAGCATCGCATCTCTTCTTGTGGCTGGGTAGTATTCCCTTATACATATGCACCAAATTTAATAAAATAAAAAAAGTAACCTGAATTAGTTTTTCTTTTAAAGTAAGCCATTTGCAAACTTCAGAACTTTATTAGTAACAAGTAACTAAAGGCACTTTGCACCTGGTTGTGAGTCACAATGCTGCCAGTGAGAACTATTGCGCAGCCCACAAAAGGCAGTGAAGTCTGTGAATGAGATCATGTAGGCATGCAAGAGACTGGCTCAAGCACTTCTGCATGGCAGGGGGCTCCGAGTGGTGCTCAAATAGTAAATGCCAATCACTGCAAGGCTGCAGACTATGAGCGATCTCTCTCTCTCTCTCTCTCTCTCTCTCTCTCTCTCTCTCTCTCTCTCTCTCTCTCATTACATCTGCTCTGGAGTCTTCTTGTATCAAATCCAAGGAAATGAGTAATTTGTGTCAGCTAGGAGCAAAATCAGAATAAATATGTTTACTTGAATGAGCATGTTTCTGCATGTCTCTGTGGTTACTTGATACAATAATTGAATTTATGTTGCTGTGGTTTTTTTCTGAGCTTCATTTTATAGGAGTTTCCCTAATACATTTGCATGAAATGTTTGAATCCTTGATTTTACTTTTCTTTTTTTCCTTAGAAAAACTTGATTTCATTGAAAATGCCTAATAGAACCAAATCCTGTAAATACTTTTAATCCCCTTAAGTATTTTAATTCAAAAGAATGCTTCACTTGGAAAAAGCCTTCAAATATATATAACTCAAATTTATTATAGCTATTTTTTTTGTAGCACACAAGTATGCTTAAATGAAACCAAGGGTTTTTTAAGCCCATACAAAAACTATAAATAAATTTTTCAAAAATAGGACAACCTGCCTAGTCCATTTTGCTCAGTGGATAGAGCATCAGCCTGTGGACCGAAGGGTCCCAGGTTCAATTCCAGTCAAGGGCACATGCCCAAGTTGTGGGTTCGATCACAGTGTGGGGCATGGAGGAGGCAGCCGATCAGTGATTCTCTCTCATCATTGATGTTTCTATCTCTCTTTGCCTCTTCCTTCCTCTCTGAAATCAATAAAAATATATTTTTAAAAAATAGAACAACCCTTATACATGTAATACCTTGTAAGGCTCTCCTTTCTATATCACTAGGCAGTAACTATGTAATAGTTGTATTTATATTTGCAACCATATGGAAGATATAATCCTCGTAATTCTCTTCGGGAAGCATTACTGATTTAGTGGATAAGGGTTGCTGATTCCTGAATTTATTACTAAAGATAATTTAAAATATTTTGGTGTGTGGTTTTGTGTGTGTGTGTGTGTGTGTGGTAGCACATATTATTTCCAAATTGTTTTGTATAATTTTGTTTCTATAAGCTTTTCAGCACACATCACCTCACCTGAGTTTAAAGGTCTGACTATAGAGCTCATAGAAACGTTACAGCCAAGAATATATTGTCTGAGTTCTATGACACACCTTCTTCTGAGATACTCCAGAGCTGACATTAAGTTAATGCCTGTGTAATTGGGCCTCATGATGCATGATCAGGGGATCTTCATCCCATCTCAAGGAGGGTTTGGTGGAATTGCTTCTTTCACAAATCAGTGCAAGAGGGGACGGTTGGACTTTAACAAGATGTGGAAGAAGGCAAAAGAGAATGAAGACAGACTTGGTAAATATTATAGGCTATGACATTAATTTTTCTCAAATAGTAAATACCATCCTACATAATAAAGAGGTAATATGCAAATTGACCCTCATGCCATAATGCCATCAAAGATGCCTGATCTGCCCAGCCCCTCCCCTGGCCCTACCCCTGATTAGCCTCTCCCACCCCAATTGAGGGTGGGGTGGCTAGCCAAACAGGGATTGGGCCTAAACCAGCAGTCGGACATCCCTCAAGGGGTCCCAGATTGGAGAGGGTGCAGGCTAGGCTGAGGGACACCCCTCCAGTGCACGAATTTAGTGCACCAGGCCTCTAGTATATAATAAAAGCCTAATATGCAAATTGTCCCCTCGGGCGGGAGTTCGACCAACTGGGAGTTTCGACCACTCGCTATGACATGCATTGACCATCAGGGGACGGTGCAGAACATGGTGGGCTTCAGTGATGCAGCACTGTCAGTGGGCAGCAGTAGAGGCACTGCTGGCCCTGATGGGCCCTGACGAGAGCAGGACCATGGCAGGATGGTGGAGCAGGTGAGCGGGCAGTGCCAGGCCAAGGTGGGTGTGAGCGGGGGCCCTGATCGCCCTGCTGGTCACCCGCAGGCGGTGACCAGTGGCAGCGGCAGGCAGCGGGGCTGAGGAGCGGGTAGCTCCAGGCCAAAGTGGGGTGCCAGGCAGGGTAGCAGGGCTGCGAGGCTGGGGACACGAGCTTGGGCCCGATCTCCACAGACCACACCGAGGGATCCCACCCATGCACCAATTTTGTGCACTGGGCCTCTAGTATTTTTTCTAAGGAAGGGTTAATAGAGGTCATTATAGTGAGAGTGGAAACCCTCAATTTTCTTTCATTCATTCATTCATGATGATTGAAGATCTCCAGTGTGTTAGCAACCTTATTTGATCTGAGGTCAGGAGGAACAGCTAAGGAGACGTAGGAGCATGGTTCTCAATCTCCCAAGGGGCTCCCCAGAAGAGGGGCACTCACCTCGAGTGCTGGCAGGTAAACATAGAAACTGTCTCCTAGCATTCCCCCATTCACTACTGCTCAGCCAGAATGTTCACTGTCTTGGCAGATATATCTGAGTGTCTACTGAGCACAATTTTCAGGGTCCTCTGATTAGGACAGACACAGAAGAGAATTATGTATACTACCTAGTTAATTATAAATCAAATGTGTGAATCCCAGAAAACAGGGAACTAAGATGGTTTTCAAGTTAAATTAGTGGAATTGTCATCTTCTTTAAAGAGTCAATAAAGAAAGGGAAGAGAGCTTGAATTACACCATGAGGGATTTAGGCTAGAAGTAATGCACCTATGTCCTAATAGCAAAGGTGGATCAATAGTAGAGAGACTATTAGAAAGAGGCTCATTAAAAAAAAAAATGGTGGAATGATTAAATCTTATTTTTGCCTAAGGCCAGGGAGATGGACTAGATGGTTTTTAATGGTTATTTCCTACCTTAGAAGAATATGCCTTCTAGGTGGGCAGAAATGAGATAGTGAAATGATTTCCAGCAAAACCATTAAAATCAGTGGTTCTCAACCTTCCTAATGTCACGACCCTTTAATACAGCTCCTCATGTTGTGGTGAGCCCCAACCATAAAATTATTTTCGTTGCTACTTCATAACTGTAATTTTGCTACTGTTATGAATTGTAATGTAAATATCTGATATGCAGTATGTCTTAGGCGACCCCTGTGAAAGGGTCGTTCGACCCCCAAAAGGACGGCTTCCATGACTGATGGGGGCAGGCGAGGCTGTCCAGGGAATTTTCTCTGCCCCATGCAGACAGGCCTAAATATGGAAACTCAGCTAATGAACATGTAGATTGCCTAACATTAGATTGATGCATGTTATTTACATTTTGTGCAGTGTTATCACTAAGCTCCTCTAAGCTGTGAACTCCTCTGCTGCTTTGGAGCTAGAATCCTGTACTGTGTCCTACAATGTGCTATGACAGCTATAATGTAAAGCAGATGCAGGGTGCAGCGTGCATGATGACCCGCAGCCACAGTCATGACCCCTATGGTTGGTGGGAGCCCTTTTAGGCTATAAAGTTAAATGATGACAAGGGGAATTAACTGTGGTCCCTTCTCACCTATGGGACTTTGCAGAGTGGAGTGTAGAAGGTTTGCTGTATGTTTACTGGGAGGGAGCCAGAGCCTTAAATGACCCCTGTGACCCAATGTTTTAGAAGCTCTGGTGATTTAAAAGTGCCCTTTTCACACCACACTGTTTTGGATTCAAGCAGCAGGGGAGTCGGCTAAAATTTGCTCCGATATAAGGCCCCATTAATAAACAGGTTGACATTTGAAAAGAAAGACACCAGACAGTGTCATACACTGGAAAACACACCAGACTACTTTCCACTTTGCTTTCAGCCTCATGACTAAGATGCGGAATGACCTTGAGCAATTTCCTTAATTTCCTGGGCCCTCGGTTTCCTCATTCCTAACATAAATCCTTGGATTCTCTCTCACTGTAACATTTTATGAGACAATAAAATTTTTCAAACTTCCAAAGCAGTTGTTTTCACAATTCTGCTCCCACTTCCAATAGTCTGTTCTAACCATATTTTTAAAAACTGCTATTTTCACAGTTACTCAAGTTCTTTCTCACCACTTCCCAACAACATTCAAGAAAAAGGAGAAAGTCATTCTTTAGAAATGGCTGAACTCAAATATCACTCCTCACATGCTCGGAAATGGGGTGACCTTTATTTGGCATCGGTACAAATGGGAAGAAAGCATTTATCTCCTTTCTGGAGACTGGGCAAAAATACCGCCTGGGCAGATGCCTAATAAGGTGGACCCTCTTTCTTGCTGTCCCTAAAAGAAGTTATGCCCTGGTATAGCCCACACTGCTTTCTTCCCCAGTACTCAGCATCCTGTGCTTTTCACTTCGTTAATAGGCGACAGCTGCCAAGGGAGAGAAGGAATACCGTGTCAGGAAGGTGGGAGGTGAGAAGAGCACATGTGGTCATATCTTGCCTTGCATGAACAGGATTTATGTTTTATTTGCATGGAGTGAAAGCTCGATATAAGCATCTTGGGAGAATAAGACACACACACAGACACACACACAAACACACACTTTAAAGCCAAGAACATAAGCAGGAAGTTTAAGTAAAGCAACAATAGAAACATTTTTTAAAAACAGGTGTTATATAGAGCTTCCCTTCAGACCTTCCACCCTTCCCTCCTGTGACTCTCAGACGTGTGTTGGACACCATTTGGGAGTGACTGGATTTAACCATGGAAACAGCACTGCCTCTTAGTGCCTGGTGATGCTACGTGTCAGCGTGGCGGAATTCTCCGTGGATTGACTTGTGCCTCGGTTGTTTGAAGGAAGAGCCTACTAATGCGAGTGCAATGGAAAATCAGACAGCAGTCTCAAGAGGCAGGCGAATGGAGGGACATAGAGTTCAAAGGAGTAGATGGATGAAATGCCCAGAGTGATAAAGTCAGATGGATAGGTTTAAATGAACTTTTCATTTTATGCTCTTACAGATGAGAACAATTAGAATTTCACAAATTAAAATTGCAAAAGATAGTAACTATGCCCATGTGTTTATTGTCCTTATAAACCAGCAAGTAAATAAAAAAGTAATGTCCCTTAGCAAATCTAGGATTGTAAGCATCTATGTTTACTGGTTGAAGGTTAAGTATAAAGAATAAATTCTATGAGTATATATTGCTTATGTTCAATTTTTAATGAGGAAATACATATTTTCAGTGTGATTGGCAGGAACAGTCTAAAGATATCTATAAAATATGGAGGCCTAAAGGTATAGAGCAGAAAATACAAGATGACACAATGTGATTTTTCTTGAAAATGAGGTGAGACAGAGCAGCTGCATGTGTCCACAAGACAGAAGATATTTCTCCCAGAGGAGGAGGCCTGCAACTTATTAGAGAGAGAGGCAAGTACATGGCAGGAAGGCTGTGAAATCATTAACAGCTTTCCTCCTCAGCCTTCATGGCAGAGGTTAATAGTCGCAGGATGCTAATACAGTGACAGTTAATGAGCAAGTGGGTGAGTTCCCATCGGGAGAAGGCAGGTTAAGACACACTTCAGTAATTGACTGTGTTTGAGTCATTGAGGTTTGATGAAACTCACTTCAGAGTCCTAAAGGAAACAGCTGAAGGTGCAGCAGAGTGAGTGGAGTGGACTTTGAGTATTTAGGAAGGATGTGTGTGGATGAAGAAAGCTACATTGGCTGTTGCATCAGAAGATAAATGTATAAAAGGCGACAGGGGAGGGTAGATTAGAGCAATAATGTAAAGAATCATGGACTCATGTCCTGAAGGGGATTAGCCAAAAAAAAAAAAAAAAGCAGAGTTGAGATCTAAATGGAAAGTATGGCCAGTCTTACCCCGCCTCCTGCAAACCCCTAACATTGATGTCAGTTTCCTGTATGGTTTGTAAACACTCAAGATTCCGAAACCTACACCTCAGGCTGGCCTAATAAATTTGGTTGCTTAGAAGGAAATGATCAACTTTGAATTTAGAAGCTGTGAGTTCCTTCATCAAGCATCGACTGCTGGTATCGCCACAACATCTCCAGTTTCCTGATCAGTGATGGGAACATAGTCAAGGTGGTGCACTTAAGCATTTGGCAAAACTCCAGTTCCAGCAGGTGGAAGGGTTGGTGGGTTTGTAACCCTGTCTCTTTGGTGCTATGTTCAGTGTCCCACCAGAAGTAGCACAGGGCTGGGCGATTTCTCTGTGTCAGTTAGACGATACCACACTTTGACTTTTTCATAGATTTGTAGTTTTATATATATATATATATATATATATATATATATATATATATATATATACACACACACACACACACACACACACACACACACACACACACATAATAATTTTGTTTCATGTCAAGAAGGCAAAAGCCCTATACCCACTTGGAAGGGTCAATGCCAGAAGTACTGAAAGGTTGTTTCTTGGGTCACAGTCAAGGTCATTTGAAACAAGGGCAAAGGGTATGAGCAAAAATAGAAGTCACATCAGTAATTTAGTTTATTGTCAAAAGGAAAGTACCAAACTCCCTATGTGGATGGAATGGTTTCTCTTTAGCCTTGATTAGTGTACATTTGGATAAATTCTATTGAGAGCACTGGTTTTCTGGGATATTGTAGAGATGAGGTGTCAGAAACCACAATACCAATGTCCCAAATAATAATGCAAATAGTGTCTGTCATGTGCCTGCCATCCAGTGTGAACTGGAGGTGCATACTCTTTTAAGCTTCACATTAACTGAACAGCTTGGCACTATTCTGACTCTCATTTTTAAATAAGCATACTTAAACGTCACCATAGAAGTGACCTGTCCGATGTTTCACCTTGAGCAAGTAGCTTGAAACCCAGGCAGTCCAAAGGTAGCCCAGAGCGTCACTCTTAACCACTACCTTGCACAGGTTTCCGGGAATTGTATTCAAAAGGTAGACATAAAAGAAAATAGCGAAAAATGAAAGTAGAACTTTTGAAGATAATGATAACTTATAGCATTCATTCATGTGGATAAGTGATGGAAGGAAAACATAATAACCAACAAATATGTAAAAACATGTAATGAGATGGCTAAGGGGAAAGCTATCAATCATTCTCATGGGGAAAATTAAGAGAAATGAACTTTCAGTGCTATAGAAATAGGGTTAAGTAGCAGAGAGGACTCATAGGTGATTAAATATCACTCCTGAAAGGAACATCCTCAGATCCAAACCCATCATTTTTCAAATGAGGACATTGAGGTTCAGGGAGGAAAGGTGCATTTCCAAAATCACTGATTGAGTTTGCTGCACTGCTGGGGCCGGCATCCAGTGCTCCAGTAGCTCAGTCCAAATTGGTACCATTTTGTCTTACGATTATTAGTGTAAATGACTCAAGAGGTCCATGTATTTGTGTACACCTGTGCATGTGTGTGTGTGTGGGGAGTGTGTGCATGCTTTCTGAACTGTCAATGAAAAGTGATCCAATTAGCAGTACCAGAGCCAAAGGCACATTCACAGAGACAGTAGAAGAGAGGAATAAAGTGGTGGTGGGAAGTTCATTAAAGCAAAACACAGTTTGAGCTTGGACTTTGAAATCAAGATCCTGAGGAAAGAGCTGAATGAAGTTTCTGAGGCAAATATTTGTAGAAAATTAATTAACAGCACAAAACAACTTCATATTTCCTTTTTCCCTTCCCTTATCCTTTGTTCTATGTCAGTTCCCAGAGCTAAGAAGTCTACTGCAGAAAAGGGGCGGGGCGGGGGGGGGGCAGGAATGGAAAAAAAATAGCTTAGTGTGATTCACTGTTAATGACCTCAGCTTTCTCCTACAATTGTTGTGTTCTTTGCCAAGATTTTACAAAATCTTTAAAGTCACTTTAAAAAATATATAATTTCTCCCAAAAAACTCCTTTTTCTCCTGAATTTTCAGAGTCAAGGTATATGCTCTGAGGTGTCTGGATTATATGCAGTTGAGGATATCAGTGACTGATTCAAAAGCCAGCTTCAGGACTTTGTATTTTCTGTCACACTCTGCCACCCAGTGTCCCCAGGACATCTTACTTCTCTTACAGTCTCCCTGCTTGGCCCAGCATACACCCCCCTGTGAGACTTGAAGCCCCAGTGAAACAGTCTTCCAATTACAGCCAGAAATACCCTTGGATGTCAGGGGCCTGCCTTTCCACACACCACAAACTTTGCTTTTAGTATTCTTTTCTTGAAGTTAAAACAAAAAAAAAAGTTATTTTCATAAATACTCATTCATTTGCAATATCCCCATTACCAGAGGCACTGTTAAGAATACAAACATTAATAAAATATGAAAAATTGTTATATTAGACTCACATGTCTGTACTGGGAAAACTGTTATAAAGAAGCATTTGAGATGCAACTTTATTTTTCTAAGCCATGGGAGAGCTTTCATTTGAACACTTATATAAAAAGTATCGCATCTAATTTTATCAAAAGGGAAATGACATTTGAGAATATAATTTACGTGGAGTTTAAAATAAACAGGAAGGCTTTTTGCAAGTTGGCTACAAGCATAAGAATTTCTATCCTGTTGCTACAATACAATTTTTGCTTTTTAAATTCGAGTGCCCCCAGTTCAGGAATATTTGGGGAGCTGGAATGTAAATTACCTCAGTGGCAGCCCGTTGTCACACCTGGATTCTGGATCCAATGCCTGGGCTCCATCCCAGGTCTGTGTTTTACTTGTTGTACATCTTAGACAAGTTGCGTTAACTGTGAATTTCAGATTTGTTATTTGTAAAATGGACCAACTACATATGGTTGTTGGAGGGACTAAATAACAGAATGCATATAAAGTGTCTGGTGCAGAGTAACAAACGAGCTCAGTAAAATGAAATAATATATAATGATCAGATTATTAATAATCAGTAGATATCATTAAAATGGGAATCCTATTCAATCAAGTGGTTGATCCAGGATCACTCTCTCCAGTGACTACCATCTGGAAGTGTCTGACTGGGAGCAGGTATGGTTATTTTACTTGAAATTCTTATTTCAAGTGGATTGTTGGGAAGATTATTGATATATCCCCAGAGTTCATCAGGAGTAATTCCCCACTCACCCATTAGGCTCATTTTCTGCATTTCCAACTGCACTCAGATGAGGAGCAGCTACTCTGCCTTTGTAGCACAGAAGTCCCTGTAGACAATGAACCGTGTTCCTGAACAGCTTACTTAGAAAAGCAGGCAGCGGGACAGATTTGGCTTGCAGGCCGCATTGGGCCAACCCCTACTCCCAGGAATTATGTAAGGAAAGGAGGGTGGGCTAACAGAAGAGGTGAGCTCATTCATTAGAGTTGAGCTGAAGACCAGCAGAATTGCATAAGCCTGATCAAGTAAAAAGGGTTTCATGAGAATATACTCTCTGCCCCATCCTGTGCTAGGCATTGTTGGAAATATCAAAACAAAGATATTTGAGCCATATTCTGTGTTCTTAGATATTACAGTTGACTTGTGGCAAATTTAGCAGAGACCAGTAGCTAGTTAGTGGCAGTGGCCCCAATAGTGTGGCTCTGATTTCTCTCTATTAGATGTGTGAGTTGTTGAGAACATTGAGGCAGGGTTTCTAACCACAATGATAAACACTGGAGGGAATAAGTTAGCTTTATTCTGAAGAGCTCAAAATGTTTTCTTAGTATTATTTTATTTATCTCCTTTATATTATTTTGAGCTGGAAACTAAGTCAGAAAGATACTGAATCCATGTGTAGAAAATAAATTCCCGAGAGATCATTGGGTAAATTACAAAAAATTCAGAATTTGAAGCTGTGCTTGCTTTCATATCAGTTCAAAGCTATTTTCCCCTATATGCCTGCTCTCCTAAATAAAATTGGCTATTTTCACTGGTTTACAAAATTACTCTTGGGGTGGAAAGAGTAATTTTGTAAATTATAGCTAGTTATAAGAACCACAATACCTTGTACAATATTGTGCTTGTCTTAGGAACTAATATTCAATAATACTAAAACAGTAGGAAAAATCATTTTCCATAAATGTTTGTTTAAGGCCTCTTTTCAGGTACATGACTTCTTC
The DNA here is from genome assembly GCA_026230045.1 of Corynorhinus townsendii. Classification (NCBI taxonomy): domain Eukaryota; kingdom Metazoa; phylum Chordata; class Mammalia; order Chiroptera; family Vespertilionidae; genus Corynorhinus; species Corynorhinus townsendii. The sequence continues at coordinate 80,553,068 of JAPDVU010000005.1, forward strand.
ACTAAGACACTGCCAAGTTTGGCTGTGATGAATCACTACAGGTTTTCTCAGAGAAATGTTTATAACTATTTTATAACCTAAGCATCTTCCATAAACAATTAAATACCAATTTATGCTTTTATTCATCATAATTTCTTAAAAAGGGTTTCTTACCAAAAAACCCTGACAATTCAATAACAACTGCTACTCTGAAACATAATAAATTTCTTTTTCTTAGCTTACCACAAGTATGTAGTCTGAATTGCATGAATTATTTTGAAAGAATCAATATGAAGATTTTAATTATAGCCAAATATCCTTAATTACAACACTGTATTATTCAAATAAAACTAGAGTGTTAAACACATCATCTGCTATTAGTTACTTAATGTGAATAGTTCAGTTATATGTTTTTTTTCCAAATGTTAATATTTTTTCATTAAGAAAATTGACCTTTTAAGGACTATCTGTTTCTGGATTTAACTCAATAGCCATTAGCAATGCATTTACTTGCAAAATTTTCTTGAAATATAACTCTAAAATTGTGGGGAAATGTCAACACTTTAGAATAAGTGGCTAATCATTTTAATTCTCTTGGTATTCACTGCAGTATCATTAATCATGATAGAGTAATGCGATCCTAATATGGATGTAATATCTAATTCTGCAGAGATTCAGCTGTAATTTAGTAACAATTACTGTCCACTTATTATAAACTGATGCCAAAAACCTTAATGCAATTATTTTAATGCATTTTGGTCACATTATACAATGGCATTAAAGTTTGCAGATGTTGCAAAAACTTTAGATTGATGTGGCTGATTAAAAACACATTACATTGGAATTTTTTTTACTTGAGGTGTTTATGCTGGTATTTCACAAGGCGTCCCTCATTCCATTTTTGGAATAGCTCTACTTTGCATCAGTGCTTTTCTTGGATCTCTCTTTTCCCTGCATATTTGCTTTGGAGAAAGCAAAGTTTTTGTTTCCTAAGTGGGTGTAACTTTTGAAAAGGATATAATAGAAAGGTTGTCAAAAGGCCAATGACTTTTCAGGTGAGATGCCCACATGGAGGTTTTGCAGGGATCCCAGGTCACCCAGATACAGACAATGCACCCGTTACTAACCAGGAATCTCCAACAACTTCAGCTCTGGCTAGTCACATGTGTTAGTTCATCCTTATATCATAGAGCACTGTCAGTCAGCGAGGGCAGTGTGGGTCCATGATCCGGCCTTGCCTCTGTGAGATCAAACACATGTGACCCCACTGTGAAGCAGGAGTCCACTACTGTCATTATTTGTACATTTGGCCTTCTTTATCTTAAGAGGCAATTCCCATACTGTTGTCAAATATTCAGGTAAGTTCCATTTTTCTTCTTCTTGAATCCTGTTCACAGTAAAGGAGCTGATAGCCAAGTGAGAAAGGTGGGAAATGTGGCCAGGTGCCCAGTTAAACTTCTTTTACTGCAGAAGGTTCATAGAACTTATATTGGGGGACAAGTACAATCTGCTATACATAAGTACTATAAAGACTATGCCTCTGCCTTAGACAAACATTTATTAAGACTCTTCTTCCCTGGCAGGGGTAGCTCAGTCTGTTAGAGCATCGTCCCAATACACCAAGGTTGCAGGCTTGATCCCCGGTGAGGGCACACACAAGAATCAACCAATGAGCCCTGGCCAGTTTCCCATAATGGTTAAAGCATCATTCTGACCACCAAAGGGTCATGGGTCCAGTTCTTGGTCACGGTCACGTACCTGAATTGCAGATTTGATTCCTGGCCCCAGGTTGGGATGCGTGCATGAGGCAACCAATCGATGTGTCTCTCTCACTTAGATATTTTTCTCTCCTTTCAATTTCACTCTCTCCCTCTTCCCCCTCCTTTCCACCCTCTCTGAAAATAAATGGAAAAAATACCCTCGGGTGAGGATTAAAAAGAAAGAATCAACCAATGAATGCATCAATAAGTGGAACAATAGATCAATGTTTCTCTCTCTCTCTCCCCCTCTCTCTCTAAAAATTGATGACATAAAAAAGACACATCTTAATAAATGTATTCTCAATATATTTAACTATTCAACCTCCTAATTATCATGATGTTGACACATGTATAGAGATAATTGTTATCTATGGAGCAAGGTGTCTACATGCATTATCATCTAGTATCAATGAAATTGTATGACCTCCTAGGCTGGCACAGTCTCCCAGTACTTACCTTATTCCAGTGTCATTCCCAACACCTGTGTGAGGTTTACTTGACTTAATAGTAATTTAGCTATTCTACAAATAGGAAGTTATATCTATCTACCTTAAAATAATCCCCTGCAATAGACTATTTAAAAAGTCAAATCGAAATATCTTATGAGTTGTCAGGAATTTTACATCAGGTTTGCCAACAGATTTTTCATTTTAGGTTGGTCCATATTAGGTTGGCTGTTTGTCCTGGGTAACCACCTTTATTATAATGCGTTTCTAGAAATATATAGCTGAAGAGATATAGGATATATAGTAGGAGCATAAATTGTAGTCACTCTAGTGGTAATGTTGTAGCATCTGTTAAAGTTTAGGCTGTGCCTGTCTTGTGCCCAAACAATTCTGCTGCTTAGTGTTCGATCTAGAGTTTCAGTCCCACCATGTTCACAAGGGGTATGGGAAGGGTTGTGCATGGGAAGGGGTGTGTGTGGCAGCTTTGTTTGCATGATTGAACCTCATGAAATCCTGGTATTTGAACAATTTGGACTCATTGACAAGGCGATTTCATGGGTTCGAGGTAATCATTAGAAAACAAAACTTTTCATTAGTAGGAGATAAAATGTAATATTCATAATTTATTTGTTCATCATGTGCCTCCTATAATGTTATCTATTGTTGCATAACAAACTACCCCAAATCTCAGTGGCTTAAACAATAGTGATTTAGTATTTCTCACAATTCTTTGGGCTGTTTGGGCTTAGCTGAGTGGTACTTCTGCTCTATATAGTATCACCTGAGATTACCTGGAGCTTGGTGCGGGACTGGCTGGCTCCCCTTCCTTTCCCTTTCCTTCCCTTCTTCCTTCCTTCCTTCCTTCCTTCCTTCCTTCATTCCTTCCTTCCTTCCTTCCTTCCTTCCTTCCTTCCTTCCTTCCTTCCTCCCTCCCTTCCTTTCCATTCCCTCCCTCTCCTCCCCTCCCCTGAATGGTCTGTCATAATTCAGTAGTTTACTTTGAGCTTTTTATATGTGCTGCTTGGATTCCAAAAGGGCATAAGCAGAAGATTCAAGGCCTCTCAAGACCTGAACTCTGAAGTTCTAGAATATAATTTTCACCAGATTTTATTGGTAAAAATCCATCATATGGCCAGCCCAGGTTTGTATGTTGATATCAGGAATTGCTGATAGCCATCTTTGGAAATTATTTACCACATATACCATGGAATATAGTGGAACATATGAATTAATTAGTATAAATTTATGAGGCATATTCTCAAATATAAACAAAATGCAGAATAATATGTGGTGTTAGTTTTCTATTACTGTGGATCCAGTTAACCACAAACTTAATGACTTAAAACAACCCCTATTTATTATCTCACCCTTATATAGGTCAGAAGTTTGAGGGGACTTAGCTAGGTTCTCCACTTAGGGTCTCACAGGGCTGAAGTCAAGGTGTCAGCCAGGCAGAATCTCCTTCAAGTTTTTGGCAGAATTTGGTTCCTTTTGGTTGTAGGACTGAAGTCCCCTTTTCTTGCTGGCTGTCAGTGGGGGGCACTTTCAGCTTCTAGAAACCACCAGCATTCCTTGGACCCTTCCATTTTCAAAGCCAGCGAAGATGCATCAAACTCTTTTCATGCTTTGAATCTTTCTGACTTCCCTTCTGTCACTACATAGAGAAAACTCTGCTTTTAAAGGGCATGTGTAATTAGATTAGGCCCACTTGAATAACATCTTTTGATTAACTTAAAATCAATTCATTAGCAACTTTAATTATATTTGCAAAACTCCCTTTGCCACATAACACAATCAGGATGTGATAGCTCATCATATTCACAGTTCTGGGAATAGTCAGGAAATATTAGAGGAGCATTTTAGCATTCTACTTACTACATATGTAAGCACAGATAGCACCCAAGACAGTACCAAATGCATATGAATATATATAGAAAAGTACCTTAAAAACTAAATATATATAGAAAATTTTACTAAATTAACTATCCTAGTTACCTCTGGGGAGTAGACCCAAAATTTGAAAGGCTGAAAGGCGGGTAATATTTAGCCTTAATAAGAATGTTTTAATTATTTAATACAGACATTTTATTCCTGCAATAATATTATTAGAAAGTAAAACAATGTGTTAAAATAAAATTTGAGGGGTCAAGCGCTCCATTCCCTCACCCTATGTAGAACTAACTGTGCCTGCGCCAATGCACAGTGGCACCCCCTAAATCTCTCAGCACTGTCTTCTACTATGTGACTGCCTGATATAATTCATCACATATAGTTCATGCCCGCTGTGTCCAGGACCAAAATTCACCAGTCAGTGCCTCTATAGGCACAAAGTTTTCATAATATTAAAATCTTCCACATTAGTTGGCAAATAGCCACTGCCTCAGGCTCCCTACGTGTCCTACAACCAACTAGTGTGCCCTCACTTTCCTAAGACTTGGAACACCAAGACACTCAGACTTCCTGCAGTCTAGCAAGTGAATGCCTAACACTCAGTCCTCCTGCAATTTAGCAAGTGAATGCCTAACCCTGAACACTCCAGCATTCAGCCTAATCCTGTCTTTCTCCCTGGACAGTGTTCTCCTGCCTCACTGGTGGTTCTGTATTGTGAACATTACTCTTTTCCTAGTCTAAGTTCTTAAAGTATGAATTTACAAGGTAGCACCTTTCACAGGCATCTGTCCCTTCTCCTCTATCCAATGGAAAATGAACAGAATCCAAAACTATTTTCTTCCCAAACCCTGATAGTAATTGGTACGCGTCCCACCCACTAAGAAGCTGTACCTGCAACCACAGCAGAGATCTTTATATGGGCTTGCCTGTACCTTTGAGAAGGAAGAAAACTAACACTGCGTGTCCACTAGAAATAAAGTTTCTGCATTCATGAGGAGAGGGTGAGCACATCATTAGATGCTATGATGTTTGCTTATAAAAACCTCACTGAGAGAAGGCTTTGTGTCCCTGTTTCCACAGTGAGCAGCATAATGTTTTATTGACTTTGAGCTTTGGTCAGAAACCATTGCTGGATACCAAACTTCCTAAATAGGAAACTTGGTCAAGTTCAAGCTATTTCAAATGGAATGGTTTTTGCATTTAAAAGGAACCCAGGGAATTAAGCTCCCAAGCAATCTGCAGAGACAATAAGGCCCTCTGTATCTACACTAATAAAAGAGAAAGATGAAAATTTACGGTAGCTTTGTGACACCCACCAGCCAATTAGGAGTGAGTATGCAAAGTAGCCCAACAAAGATGGTGGGTTAATTTGCATATACAGGCACCCAGTGGCCTCATCGCCATGTCATCGCCATGGCAATGATGCAGGCATTCTGCATCACCCTAGCTCTGTGGTCGGCAAACTGCGGCTCACGAGCCACATGCGGCTCTTTGGCCCCGTGAGTGTGGCTCTTCCACAAAATACCACAGCCTGAGTGAGTCTATTTTGAAGAAGTGGCATTAGAATAAGTTTAAGTTTAAAAAATTTGGCTCTCAAAAGAAATTTCAATCGTTGTACTGTTGATATTGGGCTCTGTTGACTAGTGAGTTTGCTGACCACTGCCCTAGGTGCTCCGTGCTTCTGGGCAGCATGGGAAGGCAGAAAGGTGGCTCTGGCTGGAGTGAAGGCGGTGCTGGCAGCCAGGGGAAGGAAGGCCCATTCTTGCATGAATCTTCATGCATTGGGCCTCTAGTATAGGATAAAAGTATCCAGCTTGTCAGGACTAGATACACACAACATAGGTGTTGCTTTTTATTGAATGAAAAAGGTGATTTATTTTTGGCCTTCAGTAAAGCCAGTATTAACAATCATAATAAATAATATTTATACAGAGTCCCGGGCACTCTGTTAAGCTTTAACCTGCAGCAAGAACTCCATGAGGAAGGGATTAGTTATCATTTCCATTTGACAGATGAGGAAATTAAGGCACAGAGCTCTGAAGTAAATTAACCAAAGTCATATAACTAGAAAGAGGCAGGAACTGCAACTAAACCCAAAACCCCATTTGGCACCTGAGTCCCTCTGTGAAGTAGTGTCTCACTCAGATTGCACTGGTTTGCAGTCTGCTCCCAAAGTTGAGCCCAAAGTGCCCATAATTCTGTGTTTTCCATCTCATTAGCCAATGGCTGGACTAGGTTTATAGAAATGATGTTACTGAGGCAAAACCAGGTGACATGGCTCATTGTAAGAAACATGGGCTAAACTGTCAAATATGCCAGTGGTTTACCATCCATATTAGTTTCCTTAAAATAGCAAATATTCACTCTGTCAGAGTTTTGGAGGCTAAAAGCCTGATATCAAGGTGTCAGTGGGATCATGTTCCCTCTAAATGTTCTAGGGAAGAGCTCTTTCTTGCTTTCTTATAGCTGTTGGTGTTTGCCAGCAATCCTTGGCATTTCTTGGCTTGTAGTTACATCATCCCAATTCCTGCCTATCTGCTCATGGCCTTCTTCCCTTGGTGTGTATGCTCTGTGTGTTCAAATCCCTACTCACTAATCATTAGATTTCACACCCACTTCAATCCATTGTGACCTCATTTTAGTTTTACTACATCTGCAAAGACTCTATTTCCAAATAAGGTAATATTCACCAGTTCAAGGTGGACATAAATTTTAGGGTGTTTTTTGTGTTTTTCTTTTGGTGGGGGAAAGGGGGAACAATTCAACCTATTAAACTGGCCAAAAATTGTGTTCACATGTTGAATCAGGGGTTGGAGTGATGAAACCATTAAAACAGATATTTGAAATATAGTGTGTAGAAGAATCTACATACCAAAATATTTATTTCAGAAACGATCATTTGCTATAAAGCTGAATGACAAATGCTTTTATTTTAACCAAAACATCTGTAAATGGTTATATTTAAGTATTCTCTCATAACATATTTATGTACACATTTTTCCATTCTGGACACTATGCTGGGCTGAGGAGAAAAAAATGGTGAGGAAATATACGTATATACTCAGAGGTCCTTCTCTCAAGGAGCTTCTGTTCCTGTGGGGAAACTACTATTTGCCACAGAATCACAGGAGTAAATGTTTAGCTTTAAAGTGAGGTGAGTGCCCTGCAGAATAGAAAACATTTCTATTCCAGATGATGTAAAGGAAGCTGAAGGTTTCCATGTGGGAGAAAAGCTTAAGCTAAGATCCATAGCCTGGGTGGGATTGGAGGAGCTGAGTGGAGTATTCAAGAGAGAGAGAATAGACATGTTTTATTCTATCATTTCCCCCCAACGTCCAACCCAGTTTAGGGAATATAAAAATCTTAGTGGAAAACAAACACATAAACCAAGCATGATATTAAACTTTGTTCTGCCCTGGCTGGTGACTATCTCACCTGTGTGTTAGTTTCCTTTGGTTGTTATAACAAACTAGAGGCCCATTGCTGGAAGATTCCTGCAAGAATAGGGCTTCTTGCAGCCGTCTTCGCTGCCCTGCCTGCTTCCCTCCCTTCTCCATGGCCCCACCTGCTTCCCCCCACCCCGCCTGCTTTCCTCCCATCTCTGCAACCCAGCTTGCTTCTCTGCAGCTTCGCTCCCTTCTTCAGTGCTTGGCTTCCTTCTACGCTGTCTTCAGTCTTCGCTCTGGGCCTGGATATTCAAATCAACCTCCATCTTGGTTGGGTTAAATTGAATACTCGCTCCTAATTGGCTGGTGGGCATGGCTTGTGGGTGTAGCAGAGGTACAGTCAATTTGCATGTTTCTCTTTTATTAGATAGGATGAGCACAGACTTTAGAAGATAAATATCTAAAACAAGAGATATTTATCTTCTCCCATTTCTGTAGGCCAGCAATCCAAACTCAAGGTGTCCTCAAGGTTGTATTCCTGTCTGCTCTATGGGGGAAACTGTTCTTTGCCTTTTATAGCTTCCAGTGGCTGCCAGCAGTGTTTGGTTTGTGGCTACATCACTCTAGTCTCTGCTTCCATAGTCACTTTGCCTCCTTCTCTTCTCTGCATCTTTCCTCCTTCATGTCCCTTAAATTTTCCTTTTTCTTTCTCTTATAAGGATATTTATCATTGGATTTAGGGTCCACCTGAATAATCCAGGATTATCTATTTATATCAAGGCCCTTAACCTAATCACAACTTCAAAGCCACTTTTTCTTTCTTTTCTAAATAGGATTACATCCACAAGTTTTGGAATGTGACTTGGGTACATTTGCAGGGGTCATTTTTCACCTTACCACACCTGGCATGTGGAAGATTCAGAGTGCTACAGGGGAAAACTAGCACACAAAATAGAATGAGATTGCAGGTCTCCAAAAAGCATCCCACAAAGCAAGGTCCTAATTAGCAAAGTACTGCCCACTAAATGATATTTTTAAAACAGTTGGGGTTTTGTTTTTATCACCATTATCATAGGTGTGCTATTGTGTTTTAATGTGTAGGAGCCAGGAAAGCTAGATGTCCTTCAACATACATTAAAGAGACCCAAAGAAGGAATCGCCTCTGCTTCTGCTGGACATTCATGTATCTACAAGTAAATGTCTAGAACCTAACTCTATTTTACATATACACAAAAAATATGTTTTTCATAGTGTCAATATACCCTGATCCCCCAAACCCTGCATACACCTATTTTGTAAAGTGAGGGTACTTTATCCTGAGCTTAGCAGTAGTCTCACCATTTTGGTGAACTTTTTCCCCGACAGGATTATTATTTGTACCATCCCAGTTGACACTCCTTTTTTCAGCCATCAATCTACATTTGTAGTTGCTTCTACAAATACATAATAGTGGAGATTGGAGACTGATTAAGAAAAAAAAATCAAACATTATTAAATTAGTAGAGACAAGTGGAGCTCATGGAATTTTATTATTAAAGCTTGTTTTTAAAATATTTCATATTTTTGCCATGAATAAATATATATACATACATACATACATATAATTTGAGTATGTAGATATATGGGCTTCTATATAATTTTTAAATGTATTTTGTATTGATTTCAGAGAGGATGGGAGAGGGAGAGAGAAATAGAAACATCAGTGGTGAAAGAGAATCATCGATGGGCTGTCTCATGCACGCCCCACACTGGGGATTGAGCCTGCAATCTGGGCATATGCCCTGACTGGGAACTGAACCATGACCTTATGGTTCATAGGTCGACATTCAACCACTGAGCCACAATGGCTGGGCTATGTATATAATCTTGGTAGCCCTCATAAGAAACCTTTAGTATATAATTTACTTATACATTATTTACATATTTTGGTTTTTCTGTATTTTTTCTCTTATTCTTATCCTGTCCCAGGAGGTCACCACAGAGTCACTTTCAGCTTCTTGCACTCCTCTTTCACTTTCACATTCATCTTTTATTCCCCAGGGCCTGTTGAAGAGGGTGGGGTCCAAAGTGTTTTCGGTACTTAGGATGGAATGTCCACTGCAGCAGGTGGTGAGATTTTAGGGTCAGAGACGGTTCCCCTGGCATTTATCATGACTCTGTTGCACATCTTTGCTGGAGGGAAAATACGGACTCTTGACTTATAAATAAAGATCAGGTCATTACTGAGACTATCTGCTCCCTCAGGTCTCTGTTTTGGCCGCCTTTAAACTGTCTCAACTAGCTCTCTCTAATTAAGGCTGTTTTCTTCTATTTCTTCTCAGATACAAATAAGTCCCAGCTATTGTTATTTATCTAAACCTCTGTTTTTATTTCAGTTTCAACATTTACCTCTGTTCTTGTACATTCTTGTATAGAATGTTAAAAAAATAATTTTCCTTCTTTTAAATCAAGAATTATTTATTACAATTATAGGTAGTTGCAAATTTCTGTATTCTAGTATAGCATTTCCAAATACATATTATTTTATTACAAATAACTTCCCATTTATTTCTCCTTTGTATTACAGTTAGGACACCATATTGATTTTTTTCTTGAAATAATGTGTGGGTAAGTTATATTATCTGTTAATTTCATTACAGGGTAGTAAAGGGAGTATTGTATAACATTTGTTATAAAATGAAACATTGCATCTGATAGAGTTGAAAACCATTACCGTAAATAACATGACACAGTTTAAAATGTGAGAACACACATTTGTTAAGAAAAGGCAGAAGATGCAGTCTCTGTCTGAGTGGTGAGAGGAGAAGGCGTGGCCAGGAGAGGAAGAGGGGAGTTGGGGGAGGGCAGGGAGAGCTGAGCCAGGCAGGTCCATAGGGGAAGAGACCTGGACTTTCATTTGAAAAGAAGAGGGATGAGAGGTCTTGGGCAGAAAAAGCAATTATATTCCATGTTTGAGGGACCACTGTGGCTGGAAAGTAGGAGACAAGGACTAAATGTCCTTAGAAATACCCATAATTAAGGCTCCTGAAAAAATGAATGAGGTGTGCCTTATTAGGAGGTTATACTGAGTTAATGTCCCCAGGAGTCAAAGAGCGTGATGCTACTTCTATGAAGCTACAGAAGAAGGTATGTAGGATTCAGCAACAAGCTTTGTTCAGTTCCTATGCCAACTCTAAAGCATGGGCTATCATCATCTTTGTGTCAGCCTGTGCATTTGGCATTCTAGGAACAAAGGCTTACTGCTTGCTTAGCAGATCAAAGCAAAAAAAAAAAAATTATAGTTAACCTTTAAAGTGCAGAAGATAAAGAAGCAACAGAATTTTTATACAAACAAACAGAATAGACCTGGGCTTTTGTTAGGGAGGTGGAAATTAAGAGGAGGTTATGGTAAGGAGAAATACAGCCTTTGAAATATACACCCCAATTTATGGGAATGTACTTACTTGTTTGTTAAACTTAGCGGTCTCTCTCCCACTAGAATGACAGTTTCATGAAGAAAAGGACCATGTCTGTTTTATTAAAAATATGTGCAAACACCATAGTGCCTAGAACAGGGTAGTTGCTCAATAAATACTTGTTCACAGAAAGAATGAAGGAACGACTTGGCTAGGCGCTCTTGAACATCTACATTAAACATCTGCACATTATCATTCTGGGTTTTTTATGATCTTGTGCTGCATAAGAATTATTAATATGGAAAATAATGAGATTAGTTCCAGTTGCGCAGTATTTTCATTGTAAAATGTTTGCATAGCTATTAACAGCAAAGATGTGCATCAAGCCCCACTGTCAAAATAAATGGCTTGCACACTCCGAGGCATAAATGTTTGGGGAAAACAGCCAAGCAAAATGTTTGTGTAGCAGAGCCTCTATCGTGTTGGAATACAGATGAGATCATTAAGAAGCAATGCATTACATGCGCTCATCAGTGTTTGCGTACAGTGAAGTCTATTAATTGAAAGAGTATGGAGATCACTGATGTACCATCTCACTCCATAGAGATTATTTCTCTGTTTTTATCAGTAAATTCTGCCTTGAATCCTGAGGGTTAATCAGAAACAGTAACTTTTTTACTGGTCTTTGCCTTGCTTTATCACTGCATTTCTACATTTCACCAGTACCTTTGTTTAGTTATAGAGGGACCCAAAGTGGACTACACCTTAGATCAGGACTCATTTACAAGAGAAATTGAAAGAGAGCAGGTAGGAAAGTTGAGGCACCCTCTTTTGGTATCAGGAAAACCAAATGGAACTGTGCAACCGATAAGATAGCAGCTTGTTCATTCAGACTTTTAATTAAACTCAGAGATAAACAGATCTCAAGATGAGCTACTTTAACAAATCATGTGGCTAAGAATTCTCCTTGCTTTCACCTCTTCAACTCCTTACTTGAAAAGTCACTTTCTAGATTTTTAAAACACATTCAAGTGATGTCAGCATGACAATATTATTATTTGGTAAATAAATTCCCATATTGTGGATGTTTCATTGAAGCACAAAACATTCAACCCCAGAATCATCTCAGAGCCCCTGCTTTCTCCTGGCACTCAACCCTCCACAAATCCAGTTCCTCTTCACTAACTATTCCCTCAGCTGACACATACATGGAAAGTTGGTTATCATATTCTTACATCATTATGAAACTTTTGTGATCTCTCTGTGTGGTGTGGGTTTTTTGTTTTTTTAGAAAAATTACGCACAGCAATGTAAATAATATATCTCAAATTATCATGTAGTATTTCACTTGCTTCAAAAGGAAAATGGAATATTTCTAGGCATCAAATAAAAATAAGACTTTGTTCAGATGCTTCCATTAGAGTGAAATAATCTCAAACACTGAGAGTTTCTCTTGTCCACAACTGTATGCCGTGTGAGTGGCAGTACCTGGTGTGTAGTGAGAATCAGAAAATGATAGAGTTGCCAAAGAGGAACTCTGCAGATGAAGACTTTGAGCCAGAGCTGTGAAGTGATCTAAAGTCACACAGAAGTGACAGAGAAGGTGTTGGTAGCAAGTGTTGATTCTTAAATCTCTTGGGAGTTTGTGAACTTCCTTTTTTGTTCTTAATGGCATAAAATGCATATAAAATGAAATCAAGTGTATATTGGGGACATTTATTACCAATAGACTACCCCTCCTGGCTTCCCCCCCTCCCCCCCTTCATCTTCTTTTCTGCAGGGAATGGGGTGACATCTGCTTCTGCTTTTCACTTGGGGTCAGTCTATTCTAGTCTCCCTCTGCTGTGCAGTAGAGGTCCTGCTCTGGAGGGGAGACTGCATTTGTCCGGGGACCTGGCCATGTAGCTAAGCCCATGAGGAAGTATTGTCCACCTGCCTACTGAAGACGGACACATGCCCCTAACAGCTCCATCGCTACCAAAGGTCAGCTTTGATTCTGCACTTAACCTGACATGTCACTCTCAGTGGATTCCAAGACCAGACATGAAGGAGTAGGTGCTTTTTCTTTGATGCCCCCCAAACTTTAGCAGTCTGAAAACCTTGTAACCTCTCCCAAATCAATCCTGTTGCCAGGAAGGAAGCACTGTTAGAAATCCAATGTATTTTCTTTTCTTTTCATTTTTGTTTGAGCAGCAAGGTTTTTTTCAGAATTTATTTTTACTGTTGAAAATATTACAGATGTCCCTTTTTCCCCTCACTTGCCCCTTCCACCCTGCTCCACCTCACCCCAGGCCTTCACCTCACAATTGTGAGTGTCCATGGACTATGCATATATGCATACAAGTTCTTTGATTGATCTCTTCCCACCCTTTTTTTAATTTCTGAGTAAACTCCATACTGTTTTCCACAAAGGCTACTCCAGTCTGTATTCCCACCAGGGTTGCCTTTTTTCCACATTCTCACCAACTACTTGTTGTTTGTTGATTTATTGATAGTAACCTTTCTGGCAGGTGTGAGGTGATTGTAGTTGTAATTTGCATCTCTCTAATGATTAGTGAGATTGAGCATTTTTTTCATGTCTCTTGGCCATCTGTATATCCTCTTTGGAGAAGTGTCTGTTCAGGTCCTCTGAGCATTTTTTAATTGGATTGTTTGATTCCTTTTGTTGAGTTCTTTATATTCATGTATTTTCTTTCATTGTTATTTTTTGTGTGGGTTAGTATGTGGTTATGTATCTGATTCAATGGTAAAAAAAAAAAAATGTGCTCATGCTGGTTATGAAGTTTCTCTTTCTGTTCTTTACATATAGAATATGTACCAAAAACTGTTATGGCGCCCTAGATGGTTACCACATTGCAATTCTCTATTCCATGCTGCGTCATCTCTGAGTGTGGCTGAAAGTAGTGGGTGCCTGAGGCTCTTTAAGAGCTGCTTGCACTTTTGGGACTTCTCAGCACTGCTTTTTCCAGAAATCCTCTGAAGAAAGGGTCATTGTGAGCCGTAGCAGGGACTGTTATGTTATTATCCTAATCAGATAATATTTGATGATTTCAGAGAGGATGGGAGAGGCTGGGCTATGTATGAGCCCACAGGCCATCCATCCCCCTTCTCCCCCCTCCTCTGTTTCCCTATGGTCAACTAGTTCAGAATGAACTTCACATTTTTTAAGAGTTGTTTAAAAAAAATGTAACAGAGACCTAGAAGTGGCCTAAAAGGCCTAAACTACTTAATATTTGACCTTTTAAAAAAACTTTGTCCATCTCTGGTAAGATTATATTTAAATTTATTATGAATATTTAAAATTATTCCCCACTTAAGACGGAGGTGAGCTATATGTATGTGAAAATGCTTTGAAATGTGTGAAAGGAGTAGGTCAGTGAATACTAAGAGCATCATGTAAGTGGGTGGGATGCCCAGTGATGCTGGGGTCATGGATGGTGGCTGCGGGCCTCTTGAGAGAGGTGGCTCTCAGGGGGCAGACACTTTATTAGTTTATATATTTATTTCAGTTGAAGGGCAAGGATGATATCAAATTTTTGGAACCATATAGCAGAGGCAGACACTATTCAGATGTGTGGAAGGCTGGGAAGGCAAGAAAAGAGGTCCGGAACCTAGTGGAGATGCTTTGCTAAGCCTTCTCTCGTGGTGTTTCATTTGTTCTTGAAATCACCCACAACGTGTTTCATTCGTGTTTTATAAATGAGGAAATCAGGTTCTGAAGTTTCAACAACCTTCTCTAGGCTACACAGTAAATAGAATCCAGGTTTGAAAGCAGATCTGTTTGACTCTAAATATCCATGACATTTTGTCTCCACCAGGTACATATTTTCTTTGTATATCATTCATATTTCTGTGATGTCATTACACAGAATGGTGATGGCAGGTTCCAAGGTAAAATTGTATATTACCCATCCATTCTGGATGCATCAAATTCTCTTTAATATGACATCCAAGGCTGTTCTCAGGCACATGTCTGCTGCTCTTGGCACTTTCCTCTCTCCTCACTTTTATTCTTACCAGACACCCTGGGTGGTATACTAGTTCCCTAATGCACTGTGTTCTTCAAGCTTCCTGCATTATTGGACTCAGCTCCCTCTGCCAGTTCTGTGTTCAGAAACTCCTATTCATCCTTCCAATGCCACCTCAAATATCATAGCCTCTCAGGGGCCATCTCTGACTCCCTGACAGTTACACAAGATCCTCTGAACTTGTTGGAATTGTTCTTTTATATATCTTAGGTAGGCAGAAAGGAAGTGCTTTTGCCTTTACTCTTCAGTTGACTGTGAATCCTTACAAACCAAGATTAAAGGCAAGTGTCATATCCCTAGCACGTACCACAGATCCTGACATAGTGATGTCCTTACCTTTTGGTGATTCCATGAATGAGAGAAAGAATGAGCAAACAAATGGATAAGAAAGAAAGAAAGAAAGAAAGAAAGAAAGAAAGAAAGGAAGGAAGGAAGGAAGGAAGGAAGGAAGGAAGGAAGGAAGGAAGGAAGGAAGGAAGGAAGGAAGAGAAGAAAAGAAAGAAAGAAAGAGGTTGGGAGGGAGGGAAGAGCTGCTTGCCCACTCCAGTCACCATGTGCCTGTTGTACTCCCTGCAGAACTCACTCCACCCCTCAGCCATGAGCTCCTGCCACACAGATAGCTTCCTGTCTGTCAGGTGCTGTGACCACACCAGTCCATTTCCCTTGACTCATTTTACTAGTACAAACACTTTGGGATGAGTCCTAGTTCCTCAGGGCCTGAGTACAAGGCCCCTCATTGAATGTGATTTTACCTCAGCATCAGGTGTGTACCAAATGTTATGTTTGAACATAAAACCGCCTAATGTTTGGCACATCCCTCCTCAATCCCCAGTATATCTACGATGACTCTAGTCCCATTGCTGTCTGTGGGCTGCGTGGGTCTGTGCTGGGCAAGCCCTCAGTGGGCCTAATCTTGAAGTCAGACAATTAGCCTACAAATGGCTGCTAATCCAATTCTCTTTCTCTCAAAATACCTAAGGGAGCCCTAACTGGTTTGGCTCAGTGGATAGCGTGCCGGCCTATGGACTGAAGGGTCCCAGGTTCAATTCCAGTCATGTACCTTGGTTGTGGGCACATCCCCAGTAAGGGGTGTGCAGGAGGTGGCTGATCGATGTTTCCCTCTCATAGAATGTTTCTAACTCTCTATCCCTCTCCCTTCCTCTCTGTAAAAAATCAATAAAATGTATTTTTTTAAAAAAATACCTAAGGGACTTTAGCTTGATGTGTGTGGTGGTTAATTTTATGTATCAATTTGAGGGGGCTAAGGGATGCCCAGATAGCTGGTAAAACATTATTTCTGTGTGTCTGTAAGGGCATTTCAGGAAGAGATTAGCATTGAAATAAGTAGACCTAGTAAGAAACTCCATCCTCCTTCACCACTGTGCTAGGGCATCATCTACTCCATTGAGGGCCCAGTAGCACAAAAAGTGGAGGACGGGTGGGTTTTCTATCAGAGCCCCGTGTTCTCCTTCCCTTGGACAGAGGGGCTCCTGGTTCTCAGACCTCATACTCTAGATTTACACAAGCCCCCCTCCTCTTCTCCTCCCTTAGGCTCCTGGGGCCCAGATTAAATTACAGGACAGGTCTTCCTAGTTCCCCAGCTTGCAGCCAGCCAGCAGGTGGTGGGGCTTCTTGGCCTCTGTAGCTGTGGGAGCCAATTCCTCTAATAAATATGCTCTTATACATCCTCTTTTGGAGAACTCTGGCCAACACAGTGTGGATTTTCCCCCTAATATTGTAAATGACCACAAAAGGAAAGTCCTTATAATCCCCTTGTCGGAGGATCTCAGTAGCTGTTAAATAGTTGTTAAAACATTGTGTTCTTTTTGAAATCTTTATTGTTGAAAGTATTGCATAGGTCCTCCTTTTTCCCTCCATTAACCTCCTCCAGCCAGCTCCAGTTCGAAACATTGTTGACTGGGTTTTTCTTACCACCATTTACAGGTGGGATCACCGAGGCACAGGCAGGTAAAGGGTGTTCTGAAGCAGAGCGCCCAAGGTGCTCTATGTTCTCAACTCCACAGTCACTGTGACCTCAGCCCCCAGCTTGTCTGCCTTCCTTGGCTTCTGGGGAGGAGCAGTGCCCAGAGCTGGGTGCGGCATCTGCATGATAATTCAGTGCAGCCCAGCCCATATAAATATTGCATCGTTTTAAATTTTCATAAACTGTAATCCATAGTGGCTCCCAAAGCACCAACTATTTCCTCTCCACTACATATCATGCATTTTTAACTGTCTATAATTACACAATTAAGCAGTAGGCCATCGGGGCTCTCAGGAGTCATTAGCTCAAAATGTTTCAACTTCCATAACCTGGCCCCAGGGGCAGCTCTTGCCCGAGGGGATGGTGGGCATGCTCACCCAGGTGCCTGACTCTCAGTCGGATTTTGGCAACGGAGTGGGAAGCCTCACTGAACTTGAGCATGGCAGAGTGTAAAACCACCACTTTGTGGAGGATGAGGGGACAATGGAGAGGGTAAAGGAGGTCTAAGTCAAGGTGACTAATGAACCTAGATTTCAGGTGCTGAGCACACAATAGAGTATGCAGATGTTGTATTATAAAGTTGTAGACCTGAAATTTATGTAATGCTATTAACCAATGTTACCTCAATAATTTTAAAAAGTACCAAAATGTGCCTCTTTGGCACATTCAGTACACTTTGACTTTTTAACTCTTCCTATGAGAAACATTTAGTCTTGTCCATGTTGCTTCTGTGATTCAGACCTCCACGAGTGTCTATTATTTAAACACATCACATAGGTCAGATGTGTGTCAATATCAAGATAAGGGGCTGAAGCAGTCACATAATCCTGAATGGTGTGTGTCGAAAATAACACCTACAGCATTTCATATCGGGAACAAAAATTCTGTGGTGGCATTTGTATACATTTATTCATATCCTTAATTTAGAACTGCTGTAAAATCTTTTATCTGAGAAGTTTTTCCCACACTCTAATTTTCCTAAAAGGTCATCCCCTCACCCCTGTGCCTTCACACACAAGGCGCTGAGAAAGGATATCTTTAATGGCACATCTCTCTGTGCTTACCTGTAGCATATAAAAGTGTGCTTTGCAATAAGATTTGTTGAATTATAATGATCATACTATAAATATATTTTCTTTGCAAGTTTTTAAAAATCATTTTTAATTTCAAAATTTATAAACAGCAACAATAAAGACATCAATTATACAATGGCATGTGTGTGTTAGCGTGGATGAAAGCGGCTGGACAATAAGCAGATATTGTATTTTTTGGCAGATTCAGAAAAATACATTGTTAAATAGGGAGCTTTGGCAAATAGTAAGTGATGGAGATCACAATCCTGGCCCTTTTGTGTTTTTGTGTATTGTATTTAGGTTCTATTTTTTTCTAGTCTTTTTAAAGAATGTGTCACTATAGTTTTTGTACCTGTATTCAGAGTTTGGGAGAAATAAACTGTCAATTAGAATTGGCAGTGAGTTGAAAGTTAGATATTGTCAGCTATAAGGAGGGATTGTGCAATGAAAGTTTGCTTTATAAGAGGATTTTTGCTTAACTAAAAGATGTATCAGGGTTCCTTTAAATAAGAAACAAATGGCTTTGAAATACCTTTTCTTTTCCCACCCTACCACATGACACTTTCAGAGTGCGGGTCCATAGGCATTCTGGATGGGGTCCTGCGTGGTGGCTCCATTCTGTGCCTCCTACTTCCACTGATGCTCCTGATTCTAGAACAGTCTGCCTTTTCTTCTTTCACAGCCTAAGATCTTCTTTTCATTCATGGCTAGTTAAGTTTCTGTCAATCCCATCTTTTCTCTTCCTCCTTTGAAACCCTCAGTGCATACACTCTTCATTCTAGCACCGTCTCTCTGTGCTGGGTACCTTTTTTGACTTGAATTTCACATGTGTACTGGCTTTGTCTCCATAAGTATATTTTAAGTTCCTTGAGAGTAGGCTGAATACCTCATAATGTTCAATAAAAGCTTACTAGCTGATCTTTTATTGGTGTACCCTTACATTAATTTAAAAAAAACCCACAAACACACACCTCTCAGATGCTCTTTAGAGATCGAAGAAGGGGTTGACAAACACTTTCTGTCAAGATTCAGATAGTAGGTGTTTGGGGCTTTGCCAACCAGGTGGTCTTCCCTGCAGGACTCGGCTCTGACATTGCACACAAAAGCAGCTGTGGACAGTAGGTAAGCCAGGGGGTGCGGCCGTGTTCCAATAACGTTCTAGTTAGAATTAGGCAGCAGGTGCAACTTCAGCCCTGACCTACTGCGTAGGAGCACCTTACAGAGCACCTTGTGTAACCTCAGAGCAACTGGCAGAGAATGGTGGACATCACATGGGACATGCATCTCATTCCCCGGTCCAGGGAAGGCATAGCATCCCCGTGTCCTCCACATGGTCCCAAATCATGCCCAGGAGTGTTTTGGTAGTTACTCAGACTATGATAAATAATTACCCTTTTTGTTTGTTTAAGAATAATGCTTAGCCCTAAACGGTTTGGCTCAGTGGATGGAGCTTCTGCCTGTGGACTGAGAGGTCCTGGGTTCGATTCCAGTCAAGGGCATGTACCTTGGTTGCAGGCACATCCCCAGTGGGGGGTGTGTAGGAGGCAGCTGATTAATGTTTCTCTCTCATCGATGTTTCTAACTCTCTATCCCACTCCCTTCCTCTCTGTAAAAAATCAATAAAATAAGGGAAAAAAAGAATAATGCTTATTCTGGAACCCTCACACAATGCTGTCACAAGTATACATTGGTCCAGCATTCGCAGAAACACTATAACATGATGTATCCTAAATATATTCGTAGTCTTCTCTCCATCAGTTCCCTTCTGGGAAATATGCTGAAGAAATAATCCTTTTATTCAGTATCTAGTTACTGAGGGCCCACAGGTGTGCCAGGCATGGGGCTAGGTGTTGGCTCAGATGGCAGGGAGCAGAGGAGACTGAGCCACAGGCTGTCAATTACAGCATCATTTACCACAAGTAAAATCAGAAACAAGTCTTGTATTCAACAGTGGGCAGCAATTAAATGCTGGCATACCAAAAAATAAAAATAAAAATGCTGGCATACCTATATGATGGAATATTTTGCAACCATTAAAAATGATATAATAGAATTTTAATTGCATGGAAAGATATTCAAGTATAATATTAAGTGAAAAAGTAGGTTAAAATGTATAGAAATTTTTTTAAAACTTAAAACTGTACATGTGTGCCTAGATTAAATAACATAATAATGATAGTCACCAGTTATTAATGATTACTTTCTCTTGATGCTGAAGTTCCCAAAGATCTTTACTTTTGCACCTGTATTTCATATTTTTTTTCTAAAAAAAACCCAAAAACAACATGTATCACTTATGTGAAAGCAAAAAGAAACCTAAGAGATTTTTTAATTATACAAAATTTCTAACAATCAAAGGTAGCCCCCCCCCCCAAGAAGTTGAGGATGACCTATTGCTGGGCAAAAATAGAGAATTTTATACCAATAATATTATTGCGGAGTTGCCTCTAAGACTCTCTATGTTCATCTATATGCACATTTAAATATTAAACTATTTCTCTATCAACCAGGATATTGTATAGAATTGAATCTTTTCCATTTCGATTTAACTCACTAAGGGTTAACCAGGAAACCCTTTGTTTCAGCCCTTCTCAGTCTCCAAGGCCCCTGTGCTGCAGTGGCACATCCAGTCTTATGAATATAATTGAATCTCCCTTGATGATTCAGTGTGTTGCAGGACCTTAGGGCTGCAGTGCTGACCATCAATTATCGTTGTATAGGACAAAAGATATAGATGCGGAAGATATAGAATATTGAACTGAATCTGAAATGATGCCAGGATAGCCTCTGGAAATTGCTTTGCAGAATAAATTCCTGATGTCAGTGAGTTTTTGTTGTGTGTCTTTTCTCTTCTAAAAGCTTGCTTAGTTCAGGGAAAGAGAAAAGAAATATCTGGTGACTTAAACTTTCTGGTTACCTAGAGCCTGGTTACCACAGACTCTTTGCCCATGTCTCCCAGCTCTTTGTTTAATTTCTTTTCTGTCATCTCTGTGTCTTTTCATGAGCCCTGGGTATGTATCATATATTGTTTAATTTCTCTTCTGTCATCTCTGTGTCTTTCCATGAGCCCTGGGTATGTATCTGATATTGACTGGATCATACCAGGACTGTCTCTTGGGGCCAAGAGACCCAGAACACCCCATAGTGCTTCATCAGCCAAAATCTTCACCTGGTTGAAATCAGGTTGAAGTGAGCAAACAGCAAATGCCATTTAGGCCATGAGAAGGTGTAAAAGGGCAGTCAGTGAGCTAAATGGAATCTTCCTTTTACATCCGTGTGCAGAAGGGATACTGTTCTATAGTTTTATTTTTGTGTTTTTGTCTGGTTTTGGTTTTAGGGTAATGAGTGAGGAGTGGGGGAATGAGCGGAGGAGAGTTCTGTCCCACTCCCTTTGTCTTGGTGGGGTAGCCAGCTCTGCTGTCTGATTGCCACACTGGTTTGAGTTTCTTTCTCTGTTAGAAATGCCACCTGCACCTCAACCCCCTGCTCCTCAATTCTCTGTCCAGCAACAGAGGTCCTGGGGGAATTGCCCCACCAGACCTGGCTCTGGCAGGAATCATGAAATGCAGGTTCCAGAGTGCAGAGTAATGAATGAAAAACCCGAGCTTACAGGGAGGCTCCCGCTTCCCTGCTGGTTTTTAGCAGCTGGAATTAGAGATGTGCTGATGTACAGATTCCCGATTCCCCTTGGCCCTCAGGGCATCCAGGTGGAAACACCTCCTGCCCATGTACCCGCTGTCATTTATGCCCGTGTAGAATGCTAACATCTCTGTTTACTATACGCTTTGTGACTGGAAAGGTTGGGAAGCACTGATCACATTTCCCAAAGGAAGGTCCAAGAACAGTTCCTGCTGCAAGATGGAATATCTGACAAAGTTTAGGGTCTATGTTTGGGGGTCCGTGCTCATCACAACCCTCTCATTTTGCAGCTGAGGAACCTGAGCTGAAGGTTCCATAGCTAGTTGTGACAGGCCTGGAACAGCATGTTGGTGTCTTATTCGCCTTTTGGTCTTCCCTTTTCTGTACCGCAGCGGGAAAGACTTGGGGGAACACTGGGTTTGGGACACAAAAGCACTCTACTGTTGGTTAAGATAGAAAACGCACTGTCCTGGAAGGTAGGAGAACTGGGGTCATGTTCTGTTTGTGACTCTCAAAAAAAGTCACTATATTCTAGTTCTCATTCTACATATGAAGCAATTGAGAATTATTCCAGAACTTGCCAATGCTTGTCTAAAGTAGCAGGAGCTAAAGGAAACACTGGTACAAGTTTTAATAACTGGTTAGCGGCAATGCTCAGCCTCCAGTAGTGCTTTCTTCCCTCCAGTGCCCCTTGCCTGTGTTTGTCTACACCTCTGCATTTCAAAGGACACAATTCCATTAAGAGGAAACACTTTGTCCCAGCACTTTGTGCTGGCAGAAAACAAAATGCTAGCAGCAGTTAAGTAGTAAAAAAGATGTCTCCCCGCACCCCCGGCCGTCCTTCCCTCCCCACTTCCCCCCTCCCCCCGGCTTTTATCAGAAAGAGATTCTTTCTAAAGAGTGGCCCTCTGACAGGTGTGAATGATCTTTCATCCCTGCATGCATCCAAGCTTCTCAGGCAGGCCAGCCAGCAAAGTCCTCCATGGAGAGGGAGGGGTCAGCCACAACACATGTCCTTTGTTTCTCTTTTTTTGGCCCAACAAGAGGAAGAAGCACCCATGGTTAATTCAAATTGGATTTAGTTCAAAAATGTTAATCTTGAAACTCTAAAGATAGGATAGTTTTATGATGTTGAATGGAGTGTCTGTTAGCATACATTCAAACAGCTGTGTTTGTAAAAACTGTTGTATCACACTGCTTTTAGAGGCAATGCAAATACAGCTCCCGTTTTATAAATATGTGGATGGAATCCACTACTCACTCTGTATTTTTGTTGTTGTTGAATTTCACTGACTGGAATTGCTTTTCTAAAATAAGATTCTCTGATCAGCTAATACCAAATGTGTGACTAGTTGTCTAACCATCAACACTGCTATTTGTCTATCCTATAGTCATCCTTCCCTTTCTTCTCCTTCTTAACAGAATCTCTAAATTGTTGAAAATGATGAGTACAGCTTTTATTTTTTTTAAATATGTTTCTATTTTTTTTTTTTGGTTGTTCACTGAACTTAAACATTTCAATTTGACTTTTTTTCAAATTTGGGGAATTTTCAGCCATTATTTCTTCATATATATATATATATATATATATATACACACACACATATATATATATACACACACATATATATACACACACACACACACATATATATATATATATATATATACACACATATATATATATATATATTCATTCCACTCTCTTATATATTTTTTCTATAACTTCAATAACATTTGGCTATTGTCTCATTCGTCTCTGAGACTGGATTCTTTTTGTTCCCTGTTGTTTAGATTAGAGACTTTCTATTGACCTATCTTCAAATTCACTGATTCATTCTTCCACCAATTCTATTCTTCTGTTTAGCCTATACAATGGATTTTAAATTTTATTTATTATGTTTTTAATTTTAAAATTTCAGTTTGGTTCTTTAAATAATTTATTTCTTCATTGAGAGAGGTTTATCTTTTTATTTTTTTCAAGAGTGTTTGTCCTTAACACAGAGAACATGATTAAAAGAGCTGCTTTAAATTCTTTGATAATTTAGCATCTATATCATCTCAGTAATGTGTGTTTTTCATTAAGAGTTAAAATTTCCCCATGTTTTATGGTGAAGAATTTTAGATTGTATCCTGGGCATTTTGACTGTTATGAGACTTTGTGTTGTGTTAAAATCCTCTGATAAATGTTGAGTCTTTTTGTTTGAGCAAGCAGGTGGACACACCTCTGGGACTTGGATGGTAGTCTCTATTCTAGTTTAGTTCTCAAAGCTCTCGCCCTGCTCTTTTAGGACAGTTGTAAATATGTGCATCTTGCAGGTGAGCGAAGGACTTGACCCTAGGATTAGTGGATTCTATTTTACAGTTTCTGCACCTCTGTGATTTCCTTTGCACTTTCCAGCTCTCAGGGACTCCCTTTTACTGGTTCTGGCTAACAAAGTCAGATTTTAACCTACCTACATGATTGCATACTTTCCACAAATGGGTTTGCCATCACAAAGTAGAAGAAAAAAGACAAAGATAGTGGGATTCTCTTCACATCCTTCTGCCCATGGAGATCCTCTTTCCCAGTTTCTTGGGTCAGAGAGAAAGATTTTCTCTCAAGTTTTAGGTATTTAATGCTTGCTGCACTGCATCTCCATCTCCAAGGATGCACTCAGGACACTAAAACAAAACAAACAAACAAACAAACAAACAGGTAAAGATACAATCTCTGACCCACAAAAGCCACCTTCCTTTGTCTTCTGGCCAAAAAATGATGATTTCTCTTGGATATTTTCCTGTTCATTTCTGCTCTTCTCAAATCCCAGCCAGCAAATATAAAAGGGACAAAGAAACAAGAAATGCATTGCCTTGTAAGTGATTCTTTGAGTCCTGACTCTTCCCACTCCACCTAATGTTTAACTTTTCAGAGTTCTCAGGTAAGTGCTATAGGTACTCTGTTTAAGTTATTTCATTGTAATTCGCGAGATGGTTAGGGCATGCTTGCTACATCTTGGTTACATTGGCTACATTATGGTTACATTGCAAGCCCTCACTGGGTTTTTAAATAAATACTTTGAAGCTTCTTTTCATATTCTTTTGTTCTGTTTTTATAATGATTATTAAAATGCCATAGACATATGGTTCTTGAACACGACTTGATATTTAATTTTAAAAGCATATTTAAGTTTTTCCACAAGCAAATTTTGCTATACATTTCTATATTGGCTTGTGTTTGGAATGTTTTTAACCCTAAGCTGCTTGCGGGCAGGGACAATGTTTATTTGGCATCACATTTCATCTCCCAGAGCAGTTCTGGCACATAGAATGCTCAGTAAATATTTGCCAGTGAATTAAAAATGGCACTTAATCCTATCTAATAAAGAGGGAATATGCTAATTGACCCTCATGCTGTTGTAAAGATGGCAGTGCCCACAGCCACAAGATGGCGGCGCCCAGTCCCCTCAGACCTGCCAGGGTGGCGCCCAGTCTCCTCAGCCCTGCCAGGGTGGCAGGCATGCAGCAAGGCCGGGGCCAAGCCTGGCCTTGCCACGCACCTGCCTCTGGAATCCCCCATTTCCCTCAGCCCCCTAGCTGCCCAGGGCTGGACCGAGGTGCAGGCAAGCCTCGGATGGTGGCTGCCCAGCTGCCCAGGGCCGCCTGAGGCTCAGGTAACCAGGGTTGGCTGAGACTTGTGCTGCCGGCAGTGGCAGCACCAGAGGTTTGATGAGGTGTTGCCTTCCCCTGATTGCTGGGTTGTCTTCCACCCCTGAGGGCTCCCAGACTGTGAGAGGGGGCAGGCCAGGCTGAGGGACCCCCCATCCAGTGCATGAATTTTCATGCACCAGGCCTCTAGTATACTATAATTAAGAAACTAACTACTTGAAATGACTATAATGTTGGAATTCTTGAAAAGCAAAATTATTTTTAAATGCCTGTTTATAATAATTGATGACATCATTCAAAAAATACAATTCCCCAATATATTTTACTGAAATAATAACTTCAGTTAAAAGCTTGACTAGGTTGTTGGTCTGTGATCAAGTGAGAAAATCACCCACCTGTATCACTGAGAGGGACCTGAGCAAACACCCAGTATTCCCCACTAGATGTGCATTTTGGTCTGGCTGGGCACCAGATATCAAGCAATGAATGAGCACACCTAGAAGAAGGTGGTTCTGAAACTTGAGTGTGCATCAGACTCACCTGGTGGAAATGTTTACAGATTGCTAGGCCCTGCCTGGAGTTTCTGTTTCAGTAGTTCTGGGTTGGGGTGCAATAATTTGCATTTCAAACAACTTCCCAGATTATGCTGATGCTGCTGGTCCTGGGACCACCCTTTGAGAATGACTGTTGTAAAGATGATGCCTAGTTGGCACATCTGCCTTAGTGAAATCAGGATGATAATTCACACCAAACCTTTTTGCATGAATTGTTATTCTAGGCCCTGATATCCTATATAATAAGAGAGGAATATGCTAATTATCCGTTACGCCCTGAGGCATAACGACCAACTGCGTAATGAATGGATCACAGATCTGCAGGAGGGTGGGACAGTGAACTACAAGTGGGCGGCAGAGAAATATAGGAGGGGGCAGGGCAGCAAGCTATAAGGTGGGGTAGTGGGCGGGGGGGGAGCTACAGGAGGGCAGGGCAGCAGGCAGAGAACTACAGGAGGGTGGCAGCGATCTACTGGTGCACAGATTCATGTGCAGGGCTACTAGTACTTTTATAAATGAGTCTCATTAAATTTGTAATATGTCATATTCATGTGGCAGGTAGACTTAGGAAAAAATATGAACTATGGATTCAGACATATTTGACTCAAATCTTGTATCCTGCTTTTACCAATGAGAGCTTCCTTGAGTCTTTTTTTTTTTTATAATCCTCACCCAAAGATATGTTTTTAATTAAATTTTTTTTTTTTTTTTTTTTTTTTTTTTTTTTTTTTTTTTGTGGGGCGGAGAGAGAAAAAACATTGATGTGAAAGAGAAAGATCGATTGGTTGCTGGACATGCCCCAACCGGGATTGAACCTGCAACCTAGGTATGTGCCCTGACTGGAAATTGAAGTTACAACCTTTCTGGTGTATGGGATGATGCTCCAAACCACCTCACCACCTGGCCAGGGCATGGGTTCCTTGAGTCTTTATTCACTTCTCTGAGTCTTTTATTCCTCATATGTCTCAATTGTAAAATGGAAACAACAGTGTATCCGTTCTGTGGGGTCATTATAAAGATTCAGTGGAAGAACATATTAGTCCAGTAGGTGTGGAATCCATGTAAATTCCTGGCACTGTGCTAGACCCTGGTTATGGAATGTGTGTTCTCAAGTGGCCTATAGCTAGGGGCACTGTAGGAGAGCTCAGTGAAATGGGAGTGCAGGTACCTAGTTTAGTCTGGAGAGACCAGGCAGTGCTTCCTGGGAATGGTGAGATGTTGATCAAGAAGAACTAAGGAGGGCAGGAGGGAGGAGCTTTAGGGGAATTAGAAAAATCTAGATAAACAGACATGCACAGCAAATACTAGAAACAAGAGAGACCACAAAATATGTAAAAAGGACCAGCACAGAGTAACAAAAACAATAGATAACTCAAAATGAGCATTTACTATGCTCTTCAGTAGTATTCATTCCTTTAATACATCTGACACCCTATTGCACTGTTTGTTAATGGCAGAGGTGCAGTCTGGCTCTGGCCTCTGATTTTATCTTCTGTGCTATTCTGTCTTTATATAGGAGGCTCTCAGGATGTGTTAATTCTGTCTTTCCCTTCCTTTCAAGCCTGTGGTCTCTTGGAATGTACTGGTATTTTTTGCTGAATTTCAAAACTAAACCAGTATATCTTCACTGTATGCCTAAGAATACTGGGAGTATGAGGCCTCATGTGGTTCTGTACAGCAAGCAGCTGAGAAAACCAGAGTACTCCCCAGTCTCATAAATCATCTCTGGCTTCTAGTAAATGGATTTTGACTGGACAGGGTAATATGCAGACCGGCATATTCTTCTACTAGTATGGACATTCCCCTAATCCTGGCACATGAGGCCACTGTAATTCTATTGTAGGTCTTTTTACTCATGCTTTTCCTGTTTTTATTACAGAAGACCAGGGAAAAACCAAGCAACACTTAGAGAAATGGAGTTATACTGTTTATTACGCTGGTGGGCTCAGAGCAAGATGTCTCTCAAATTCTGAGCAAAAACATGGAGGAAGCTTTTCCTTTTTATATGTTTCTAGCCCTTTGTCTCCCAAATAAGGGTTTTCCGGTCCCCTTTGCAAGTTCTTAAAGCACCCCATGTGCTGGAGACTTAAGACCACAACTAAAGGCCTGGCCTGGTGTCAGTACTGATAACTCTGTCTGGTGATGGTTTATGGCCTCTCTAAAATGGGAGTAAACAGGTTTTGCAGGACCAGACAATTAAAGGGGCAGTGGCTAGACTGGGCCAATAAGAATGTGCATCAGGTTAATGGCACAGATTCAGATTGCTAGCCCCCCAAAATGTTTCACTTTCCCCATCATTTCTATTTTACCCTGATAGCACTTTCTTTTTCTGAAATTCAAACATTTTAACTTGTGTGTTGCTCCCTGCCAATATGATTGGTTTACATTTGAAACTATGTAGAAATGAATAGCTATGTTCTTTTGCTTTGTTAGTGTCATTTTTTTTTCAGTCTTTCTTTTGCTTAAAAGCTATTTTACTAGTTTGCCCTAAAGTAATTGATGGATGTGATCAACTCTTCTAGAATGATAATTAGCTAGGGTAGCCTTTCATGTACACTTAAACCACTACATTGTTAAGATTAATAAGTATTTATAAGACCAATGTCACATAATTTCTATAAAAGCAAGCATTTTGGAAATATATAATATCTTGTATGAAATAATCTGGCCCTTATATTCACAGTATGTCCTCACGGAAGATCATTCATTGGTTCTGTGACTTTAAGCAATGATATATAATGAAACTAATTTTATCATAAGCTAATTCATATAAACAAGAGTTAAGTTCCTATGACATTTCATCATATGACAAAATGACATGGAACCACATTATGTGAGGACTTGGCTATAGAAGAGCATGCACACACATACAAACACACACACACACATCATACACTCACCCCTGCAGTATACCTATGGTCTAAATGCACAGCTTACCCTTGTCAAGGTAGGGATTTGGAAACCTTACCCTCACATAGTCAAAAATTCATATATAATTCGATTTCCCCAAAACTTTACTATTAGTGACTGGAAGCCTTACCAACACATATTTTGCATATTATGTGTATTATATACAACTAGAGGCCCAGTGCATGAAATTTGTGCATGGGGGGGGGGTGTCCCTCAGCCCAGCCTCCTCTCTCCCCAATCTGGGACATCCCTCTCACAATCCAGGACTGCTGGCTTCCAACTGCTCACTGGCCTGCCTTCCTGCTTGCCCCTAACTGCTTCTGCCTGCCAGCCTGATCACCCCCTAACTACACCCCTGCCAGCCTGATTGATGCCTAACTGCTCCCCTGCCAGCCTAATTGACATTAACTGCCCTCCCCTGCAGGCCTGGTCACCCCTAACTGCCCTCCCCTGCAAGCCTGGTCCCTCCTAACTGCCCTTCCCTGCAGGCCTGCTCGCCCCCAACTTTCCTCCTCTGCTGGCCTGTTCACCCCTAACTGCCCTCCCCTGCAGGCCTGGGTCCCCCCCCCCAACTGCCCTTCCCTGCAGGCCTGGTCGCCCCCAACTTTCCTCCTCTGCTGGTCTGGTCACCCTTAACTGCCCTCCCCTGCTGGCCTAATCGCCCACAACTGCCCTCCCTTGCAGACCTGGTCCCTCCCAACTTCTCCCCGCCCCCCACTGGCCATCCTGTGGTGGCCATCTTGTGTCCACATGGGTGCAGCCATCTTTTGTGTTATTGTGACAGTCAATTTGCATATTACTCTTTTATTAGATAGGATAGAGGCATGGTGCACGGGTGGGGGCAGGCTGGTTTGCCCTGAAGGGTGTCCCAGATCAGGGTGGGGGTTCCCTTGGGGCGTGGGGCAGACTTGGCGAGGGGCCTGTGGTGGTTTGCAGGCTGGCCACGACCCCCCGACGACCCAAGTGGAGGCCCTGGTATCTGGGATTTATTTATCTTCTATAATTAAAACTTTGTAGCCTTGAGTGGAGGTCAGGGCCAGCCAGAGCGGGCAGGAAGCTTGACTTCCTCCATTACCGGGGCAATCCAAGCCTCCTGATTGCTCAGTGGCTGCAGCTATCTTGGTTGGGTTAATTTGCATACTCACTCCTGATTGGCTGGTGGGCGTGACTTGTGGGCGTAGCAGAGGTACAGTCAATTTGCATGTTTCTCTTTTATTAGTGTAAATATTCCTACAATAAAGTAAGCTAGAGAGAAGAAAATATAACTATGAAAACAATAAAGATAAGAAAGTACATTTACAGTACTGTATATATTCATTGGAAAAAATCCATATATAAGTTGACCTGTGTAATTTAAACACATGCTGTTCAAGGGACAGCTGTATATTAATTTGAAGGTTATTATGTATCTTTTATGACAATGGTATCTTCAGTAGCAGTGACTAGAAGGCCCATTCATTCTTTAAGGAAGGCACATTTTCTCTGAATTCAGGGCTGGTTTCTGATTCCATAGATTTGGATAAGAGGCTGATGCTCTCTAGGAAATGGGAATTAAGTTAGTCCTCAGGTAGTCTGGTGAGATGATGCAAGACATTTCCTTGCCCTTTTCTCTTGGGGACAGACAGATTGATGTCTAGCTGCCTTTCCTGGGGAGTGCTACTAAGATTATCTCCCCGTGACCACCATTCCCTAAAAATGGATTCAGAATTGAGTGAGAAGGATATGCTGGCTGGTGGACAAGATATATCTCATTAGCCCTATCATCACATTTTAATTTACTTGCTGTCTTTAGTTTCCATTCATTTTCCTTACACAGTAATTCTTGTCACAGCCTCGAGTGTTCTAATTGTATTTTCATTAAGTAAGAAGACATTGTTCTCATACCACCTTCTACAAAAGGAAAACCATAAAACCATGCTATAATTACACTTACTTTGCTCATCAGCAAATGCCATACCTAGATATCAATCTTAGAATTTGCCAAATGGGTTAAACTCTAGTCTAACCATCAGAACATATGCAAGATGATATGCAGTGCAAAGGTTCCTCTGTCTAAATATGCTTTCTTACACACCTACCTTGGTTGTTGCAGTTTTCATAATTCATTATTACTTTGTAATATACAATTAATGGTACTATTAACAGCAAATACTAGATTATCAATGTAATACATACCTTTTGAATGAATCAATGAAATTTATAAATATTTATTAAGTAATTTCTATAATTATAAAGTGCTGGGTTTCGTTCATCCCATTACTCTGCTAATCAATTACATTCTATAAATTTTCCCTGCCCTCATTCATGCAGTCATTTTCAAGCAACTGCCTTGTAAGTTATTGTCAATTTACCCAACCACAGCAACCCCACTTTCTAACAGGGCAGGGAGGAGATTGCAGGCTGTACTGAGATGCTATTATTTCGTTTTTTATTCCTTGCTATGCTTTAACAGGAATTAAAAGGCTGATGAATAAAACTTCAGTTTCTGTCTATATTTGGGATGCGTGACCCAATAGCCATCAATGCCTTCATTTTCATGATTTCATTCATTGCCTAATAAGGAGGTGATCCTTGGGGAAATGAGATATGTGATTTTAATTTGAAATGGGAGGGGAAATCTGGAGAATGGGATGTTGTCCACATCAGCATATTATCTCTTTTAGTAGTGATTTGGGGCACCTCGGGAACAAAGTAGATTTGAGTTGTGAAAATGGTTCAAAATGCCCCAAAGAAGGAAAAGATTTAGGAAAGGGGCTTACAAAGGTATTAAAATAACAATCATAACAAAATTTTAGTTCCTAGTGCTTTACATTTCTAAGTTATTTTCTGCTTAGGCTGGAAGGGATCGCTAGAAAGATCTCAAGGCATTTAATTTTCAGCCTCTTCATTGAATTGTGAATACCTCACTGAGTAGTGTTAGTCCTCAAGTCTGTACTGCTTCCTCCTGGAGCTGCAATTCGGTGACATAGTGTACAGTTTACATTTATTATCCAACTGAGCAAGCAAGGGAGAGCTATAACTCAGAATCACAGAATCCCCAATTTCAAACTTGAATATAAATGGTCCAAGATTGCCTTGTTTCACATTTAGATTCATCCTTAATGGCTGTTTTGGTCAATTCATGGTACGCCATTTTGGTAGTTACAAATCTCTTAGTTGCACCCTAGGGAAGGAGGCTTTCCTGCTTGTCTGTATTCTGAAATGTTTATGCATGAAGTTAGTTTCAGAAGTCTTGCTCAGTTTGCCTGACAACCTGAAACTGAGCTCGAGGGCATGACTCATTGCCATTTATGTGCCTTTCTTCACGCCTCCAACAGTACATCAGGCCATGGCCACCTTATTATTGTTTCTGCAAAAAAGGCAATGCAGGTGATGTAAAGCAATTGGTTATTCAAAGATCATGAGGGTTTGTGTTTTAATAAGATGATTTCTGAGTGGACCTGTGCACTATGTCCTTCAGGCACCAAAGCTTGGACCTTAGGCATTTGAGTGAGCCCTGGGCATTGGTTTGACCGCAAAGACCCAGCCAGCCCTAAACTCCACCTGTACATTAGGCTAGTGCCATAGCTGTCTGCTGAGCACCTGTTATGGCTGCTGTGATGCACTATGCAAACCTTCCTCCTCTTTCCTCCAGCTTCTGGGAGTGTGAATGGACCAGGCTTTTTGTGGCTTCCCTCTCTGGGTATCTCCGTGAGGTAAAGAAAGACATCTTTCCCAAGTCCATATATTTTCTTAGGGCATAGAAGCCTGGTTCCATTCCTCCTACTGGTGGCAATTCTGTGGATCCATCTAGCTCTATCACCAAACCTACTGTTGAGCAGATTTCCTCATGTTAATTTCTTTGTCCAAGTCAGTGTTTCAGGGAGGCAATCAGCAACAGCACCTTGATGAACAGAAACCAAATGTTGTCCTATAATGCAGCCTGGCCCACTCAGGCCCTCGTGACCTACCTAACCTTATTCAGCCTCTCTGGCTGAAACTTGTCCTCACATACCCAGCTTTGAATGGGTACTTTAGATGCTACATCACCTCCCTCCTGACTTTGCATGGCCTGGTGAGTGGATTGCGCATCCTCTAGGCTAGATCCCCCCCAACACAGCGTCTCTTGGAAATAGGTTAGAGCTGCCAGCTCCTTTTAACACTGCACTCTCCACTCTGGCTCCCCTTCTCAGGGAAGCTCAAAAACCAGTCATCAGTGTCCATTCCCAATGTTATGAGATCCTGGATTCCATCTCTTCTTCTCCTCTTAGAGGATACATTTCAGCAAACCCATTGAATAGTAGCGGCAAAATGGCATTTGACCCTCCATTCTGCTCAAATTGGGGTTATCTGTTCCTTCAGGTTCTTAGGGAAATATTAGAAGGACTTTAAAATTAAAACTTGCCACTGTTGCAACTCAATTGAACTAATCTCTGTGGAAAAATCTAGATTCTATTAGAGTCCTTAGTAGCAAGGAGAAGATTTCTACGATAAAGGTTAGCTCTGATTTTAATATTTTCTTTTCCTTCCCCATCCTCCTCTCTTCTACCCAAACCATTGCAAACATTTTTGCACACTGCTTATTCTAACACTTCTGAGACCAAAACAAATATAAAACAGGATTTTGCATTTGAGAGGGTGGGTGACATTTACTGTCAGTTGCATGGGAAATGAGTTTGTTCTCATTCAGCATAATAGAACGTATAACATTCAGCATTTCATGTTTGCAATGTTTTTCATTTGTGATTCTGAGTGTGTAAGTGAATGTGTGAGTGAGTGAGACAGATAGGGAGGGAGGCAGGGGACAGAGAATATGTAGAGAATGTGTGTAGGCCAGAGTGACTTAGACACATGCATAGTTTATCTACTTTGGTGGATTCTCATTAATGAGTTGCATTGGAACTATGTTCTGATTTATCTGGAGAACTCAGTTAATAG
Source organism: Corynorhinus townsendii (assembly GCA_026230045.1). Lineage (NCBI taxonomy): Eukaryota > Metazoa > Chordata > Mammalia > Chiroptera > Vespertilionidae > Corynorhinus > Corynorhinus townsendii. The sequence continues at coordinate 80,586,677 of JAPDVU010000005.1, forward strand.
TTTTGGTGCTGGATTTGAATTTGTGGAGTTGTAAGAAGCACTTAAAGGGTAAAAAAGAAGAGAATTCCCTGAATGATAAGGAAGAGGAATACATATTGAAAACAAAAAGAAATATGGAGATAAAAGGCTGTTCCAATTGCGAATGCTTCTAAAATGAATCGTAATTTTTAAGTAGCTGCTCCAGTCTGGTAGTTGAGCCCTCCATTTGTTCCCACTGTATTGATGCACTAGAGCTCCAGGTTGCTCTCACTGCACTCCTGCGGAGTTTTCTTGTCATCAGCTATGCTTCCTTCAGTTCCAGTTACCTTAATTAAGCACATGTGGGAAATACACTCATGCACAAGTATGTGTACAGATGCATGTGCACACACACACACCTTTCTTTAGATTTGTATATGAACATTTGACACTAAGGATGAGTAGAGCCAGCAGTTCACATTAAGATGAATGGAAAAAGGAATTGAATAGTATCTACATGAATTATAATTACATTGGTATAAACATTCATTGTCTCATACATTGCCTCACTTTGTCATCAGAGTACAAGCAAAACACCAAAGGTTACCCAAATGCAGCTTCAGGGAGCTGACCTCTCAGTGACCTGGCTGAGGTCACATGGTCACCTGGTGGGCTTACACAGGTGTCCTGAGGCCCCGCCAGGAGCCTTCCAACCATCTTCTCCTCCCTGAATTACATTTTTATAGCCCTCCGTATGGCAAACTAACTTAAACACGAGAACAATTACTATTAAAGAATTAAAGACAGAAATGACTTTTTCACAGCTGTTTTTACCATTTGAGCTTTTAAAACAATTGCAAGTACAGCTGTCAGAGGGTAGATTTATAAGATGTTTGCTTTTCTCTGACCTGGTGCCTGGAGATGAGGAAACATTCTTCTAATAACTTTTAAGCAATCAACATTTTAAACAAAAGAACTGACTGTTCATGGTCCATCATTTTAATGTGCTTGGGCTGTTGCTACTCCATGAAAAGCATTGCTTCCGAAGCCTTTCGGACACCTGGGCTCCAATCACAGGCAAACGAGGCTGTCAGCCAGCCTGTCTGCAGATATCCGGGCCCATTCTGTTTAATGAACTTTTAAGTTCTGGCAGGATTTGAAATAAAAAAATAAATGCTCTGGATGTGGTTACTAAACGGTTATGCTCAGAGAGACAGATCAGAAGGCAAGCTATCTCTCCTAAACGATGTGGAGTTGGGATTGTAATCTTAATGGTTGGCGTTTTTCCTCCTAGACTCTAAGTGCTCCTTTTGCAGAGCATATCCCCCCCAGAGCAGTGATGGACAGTAGCATTTACTTTTAATGTGAGCAGTAATTTAAAATTCCCTTATTTACCAAGCTTTCTTTGGCTTTTTACAACTTTTGTAATAGTTCTCTGAGTTTATCTTTTCTTTGAAATGGTTTTGCTGCAGTAAAAGAAAAACTCTTCAACAGTTTTTCTTCATCTATTTTTTCAGTTGCATAATTATAGAAAAGTGGCATTATCAGCTTAGAAGCAATGTGGTGTTTAGTTCAGCATTCTTTCTGGCATATGCGTGATTTTTATATTTTATAAGGTTTTTTTTCTCATAGGCAAGACTAATGAAACTAAACAGTGTACTTAAAGTATCAGCTTTATCTCCCAGTTGTAATCACTTTTGTTTTGGGGGGGGGGGGCGGCAGAGGGGAAGCTTTGGAAGCAGCTTAATAAAGCACTGCAAATTGGATCACATGCAGTCTGGTTCCCCGATGATATTGTATGCAGAGTTTTATAGCCAGCAGTGAAAGTCCGTGCTGAGACCAAGATTGCATAAGGGAGCAGCATCTTCTCCTCCCTGCCTCTCTGCAGCATCTCTGCAGGAAGAGGGATGGAACCAGGATCTTAAGTCTCCAAGGTGGTCTGATTTGATGGCACCTGGTACTTAGGGATGGATTTGCAAAAATCAATGACCATCCACAGTTTCTGGGGGAGTCAGGGAATGGTTGGGTTTTTTAATTTCAATACTTTTGTCTGTCATAGCGTATCTTCAGGCTTTTTTCCTGATTCTGAAATGCCTGCAGTTTCCCCCTCACAGAATATTTAAGTTAGGTAGTTTAAATTTTCCTAGTTTTAAACAAATTGAGGACATATCTCCGGCAGAGTCAGAAGTTGGTTGCAATCCCTTTGTTGCTGCTCCTGCTGAGGCCTCCCTGGTTCTAAGGAAAAAGGGGAATTAAAGTGCTGAAGGAGCCGCAGACAATGGCCCTGATTCCAGAACAGAGAGGCCAGCGATTGATGGGAAGAAGTTGTGATGGGTTTTCCTTTGTGCTGGTCACAGAGCCCCTCAGATCTTCATCACATGAGAGCTTCAGAGGAAACTCATATTCAGTTAGCAGGCTTTGCTTCCCCATGATTTATGATCTGGTCGGGCTCCCTGGTAAACTCCATGAACCCTTCCTCTCAGGAAAAGAGAAACTGCGGAGGGACCCAGCACATACAAATGCATGTTGGCAGCGTATATATATATAACTTCAAACAGCCCTGAGATAATAAATTGAGTTTCCTGTCAGTGCCAGCTGCATAAACGCAATTGTTGTAAATGATCTGACAATAGAATTATTGATTATAAATCCAAAATTTGACATTTGGAATCACATCTCCATTTCATTCCTAAGAAAGGAAAGTGACTCTTAGTCCATCTTGTAGAGGCAACTTAGCAACATCCTGGCAACCAGGCTTCTTCCTGCTGTGATTAATTAATCCGGAGCCACTCCAATGTCTCTCTTGGGAGATTGCATTAACCTCGCTTTGTCTGGAGTAACAGGTGCAGCTGGTGCCTTCACAGAGCTAGCTTTTGCCTGTCTCTTCTAATGTTCTGTACTCTGAAGTAGGAAGAGGAGGGCACCCAGGAGAGTGAACCAATTACAATGTGTCTAACATATTCAAACTCTGACTCTGTTACTTAGACATAAATATACTGTTTATATAGCCATGTTATTTTTTTCTATGCGAGTCAAATTATGGGTGCTCTTTTCAAACTAAACATTCTTTGGTTTTATAAAGATTTCTGCATAAACCTAGTAAGCAATTGAACTATAAAGATTGATTCATGAAGAAAATTATTTCACAGAGCATTTTAGTTAATCCAACTTTGCAGCACATTCATCTCAGCAGAAATAAAATTAAATGTGAACTATCTTTTAAATATATTTTTAAATCTATAGATTCGCTATTAAAGTTATCTCAAGCCATCCAACAGATCACATACCTCAGTACCTCTGTGGAGAGGAGGGGGATGATTCATGAGTTCTTCCACCTGAAGGATTTGCTTCATTTTCAGTTATGGAGTGACTTCTTCGAAGGGCATGGAATGTGTTTATTTCCTCAGGAGGATGCTGAGTCTTCATATTTCAAATTTGCTTCTGTACTTGGATCTCGGGTACTTCAGCTGAGGTCATTATGCTATTCTTTTGAAAATACTGTTCAGTATCTTTACTGCAAATCTGCATGATCCACTTAACTGACCCTCCGCATGTTGCCAGAGAGCACTGTCTCATTTCTCACTTAACAGGAGATATAGGACCAGGCTTTTTATGGTGATACATTAACTTTTCCCTTGGTCTCTTTTTCCTTTTTAACTAGAAAGCTCAAAATAACACCAAGTATAAATAATGGGCCTTTTTGTCTTTTACACAGAGATGGAAGTTGAACATTCATTTTATTTTTAAAGGTTTTGCCCTAGCCATCATACTTCTTTCCAAAAGCATAGCACCTAGGGTTTATTCATAACACTTGGCTTGTTTTAATTCTAGGATTATTCACATTCTATCTTTAGTACTCATCAGAAAAATTTCAGAAAACTGAAGCACAGCAAAATGTGAATGATATGTTGCATGGCAGGTATGAGTTAAGGTGTATTATTCATATGAACTTACCACACAATCAGTGGGCATGATACACTGGTCAGTCAGTTTCTAGAGACACCTGATTTTGGAGAACAGAGCATGGTAGTTAGGTGGTGAGGCGTTTATCTCTGTTTGTTTAAGATGGAACAGCCCTCAGTGGCCCAGCAGCCACCAGGTACTAATAGTAAAGGCCTAGTCTTGTCAGAGAAGAAGGACTTTGAGTAATTATGAGCCTGATTTCTTTCTTCCTCTGAGAACGCACCTCTTTTCCCTTCCTTCTTCATTTTCATATTCCCCAACAAATTCAAGAAGAAATCTGATGTGCAATGCTGTCCTCTATTACTACTAAACCCCTCATTCAAGTCCTATCCCTGCTTTTCACCTTGGTGCTGTGGCTCACTGCTTTGAGACTCAGTGTTCTTAATGGTGAAGTAGAGAGAAAACCTCTCCTACAAAGGGTTTCAGGGTTAAATGACATAACACATATGGATGCTTCTAGTACAATGCCTGGCAGAGGGCCCAAAAGCAGTGGTCGAATTTCAATCTAATCTAATCTAAAATCTAATTTCAAAACAGTCTATTAATGAAGCACATAAAAACAAACACTTTTCTTGAATATTTTAGCATCTATAGACATGGAAACAAATTTTGATTTTCCCCTTTCCAGTGGTTGTTACAGGTACAGTTTCTGTATTTAGTTGTAATTTCACAGGCAGGCAGCCCCTATAGTTTTCTGTGGATGAGTTCCTTCATCATCAGGCTTACGAGCAGTGTCTGAATCCAGCAAGGAGAGCGGAAAGAAGTCTGCGTGATGAAACCCTTGGGGAAAGGGAATGTCACAAAAGAAATTATAAGCTATTCAGAAGGCTGCCCAATATGCTGCCTCCTAATAAATCTTCAGTTCTCCCCAGAGAAAAGAGTGATGTCTCTTTATTTTCTTGTACATCTCGGCAAAGCTTATATTCCTTACCACTGTGTGCACATTAATCTTCATAGGTGAGAAGAAAAGGGAAATTGGCCAGCCTTTGAAATCTCCACTCAATTTTACTACTTTTAGACTCTATGGCTTTTAAATAAAAATGGGGGAAGGATTATAGTTGGCAGCAGAGTGGATTTCAGGGACGGCTAGAAAATGGGAGGGAAGATAGCCTTGGGTATGTTGATCAATCTAGTCCACAAAAATGTATAGATGAAGATGCAGCTATAAGATATATTGATTCTGAACAATTTTTCTCTAGTGGTGTTTATAATTGGTGATATCTGGAATTGTGAATTAGCTGATTTTTTGCTCTATAATAACCTGTCATGATAGGTGTATTCTCTGTAAGCTGATATACACTCTTTTCTCTACAGCAGCGATTTTCAACCTTTTTCATCTCATGGCACACATACAGTAATTACTAAAATTCTGCAGCACACCAAAAATATATTTTTAATCTGACAAAAAATAGCTATAATTTTGGGGAAGTTTCCATGAAGAGGCCAGATTTGAGGTGGTCATTGAGGGATAGAAAGTTTCTGAGTATGCATAGAAAAGCAAACATATAATACATATAAGAGTATCCATATCACATAGAAGATTCAGTCATACAATTCTCATCCCTACATACAGGTTAATTCTGGCAATTTTAGAGTGATAAAATAGGGAGAGAATGGACAGATTGAAGGTTGTGCAAAGGGATTAGGATGTATGTGTGTATGTATATATGTATGCATGCATGCAAGATGTGTATATACTATTGCATAATAGTCTCTTAATAACTGTTTCAGGTAATCTTAAGAAGAAAGCATGTACTATTCCCATAATTAAAGTTCATGGTCAAATAAACACCCCTAAGGGAAGCAGGCAAACCTCGAGAGCAGGCTGGCCAGATGGAACATTCAGAGGTCTCACTAAAAAGACCAGCTGCCCCTCTGAATTCTTCACCAAAAGGACAGGTGCCATCACTGCGAGTGATGCTTTCCCAGGGCTCTGCATCTGGCTGGTCTAATGAGGCCTGACAGGAGACTAAAGAATGCAGTGAGTGTCACCATCATATCATTTCATCCTCCGGGTGTGCATGTCAGAGCTTAAATTGACTACAACCATTATGCCTGTTTTGCTTTATTTTGACATTAATACTTTTTTTTGAACTTACATAAACTGGCATCTTTATACTTTTTAAATGATCTGGTATCTTGTCTTGTGCCATTGCCTGGCCTTTTCAATATGGTGACCTACTCCATTCTGTGCTTTGAGATAAAATGAATTGCTTCAGGCTGTTTGCTTTTATTTAAAAGTAGATCCAATCTTCTGTTTTTTCACTCTGTGTATCACATTTGATATGTTTTCCACTTTTTTGGTTGGATGACTCATTCATGGTTCTTTTTCTGGATGATTGGACTACCATTCCCCCTTCACCCTTGGGTTAGTATTTGCCCTAATGTTAATATCAACCCTGGAGTCTTAAAGGAGAACTGCCTAGCCTTAATGTGGTTCTTTGTGATAACACTGCTCCTAGCTTCTGTCTCCCCATGTAATTCTCTGATTTATCATGGTTGATTTCAATCAAAGCAGGATTTTCAAAGTTGACTGTCATGGGGTAGGTCTGGAGAGATGATTAAAAGGGCCTCTTATAAAAATGTGTAAATTTAAATTTTTAGTTGGGATGTCTTTGTAGGCACTTTTAATCTGGTTTTTAATTTTGTCTGATGAAATGAAAACTCCTGCCTTCTTACAGACAAAGCCTTAATCAATGTCTATGCAATGACTTAAAATTTTGCTGAAATGTACATCGTGGTGGCCTATTGGACACCTCATTGTGGAGATCCCAAGTTGGATTTGGTAGGACTGGGAGTATGGCATTCTACCTGGTAAAGAATAGGTTACTTTGTACTTTTGAATTTCTACTCTGAGCTATTTTATATCTCCAGCCCAACTAGAAACATTTTAAACTCTCCCCATTACCAGTGTATTGAAGTTCAAAACTCAAACTCCTTGGCCTATTTTTGGCTGTACTCTATCCACCTCCCCTAGCACATTGGCCAGCTTGATAGTATATAACACTGGGTAGCAGAACCAGTGTTGGCACTACTAGTATTTCTTCAAGTATGTGTTCCCACAGCCACCGTATTGGGTGTCCCACTGGTAACAGGCCCAACACAAATGTCTCTCTTTACATTGGGCTTCTCCCAACACCCCAGCCAGCAGTAGATTCCTGCCCATCTCTCATAGCACTTTATGTCTTTCTTAGCCTTTAGTGAATTTTACTTTTGTTCTGTGATTATTTCTGTACATGTGCTCTTCTCACTGGGGCAGGAGATGTAACATATTGTATTCCAAATAGTGTATTGAACAAGGTCTAATCTCAGTCAATGTTTGGGGAAGGAATAATTGCATTCTGAGTAAACATTTTGGAACAAAGTATTTAGAATTATTGTAAAATTAAATTCTGCCTGTATTTTCTTGTAAGGTCAGATAGTTTTCACCTTAAATTTTGTACCAGCCTTGCCCTGTCTGTGCCATTTTCCTTTATCCTGATAAACTGCAGGATCATGTGTACGTTAGCTTTATCTACCTGTCATATGCTGCCTCTATCTATTTACCTGGCATGGAGTAGTTGAATTAGAATTCCTAACAGCAATTAACATGATTTTGAAGTTAAACTACACACACACACACACACACACACACACACACACACACACATATTATATATATGCTTTTTTCAAATATCAGGTTGCAAGCTATATGTTTTATGGAATGCTCTCATAGTATTTGCTCTTGTAGTTTAAATGGATTATTTAAGAATTAGGAGAAGGAGGAATTAAAGAGTTTACAGTATAGAATGGCAAAGAAGTGTTTCCTTAGTAACTAAAACCAAAATTACACAAAGATACCAGAAACAGGAGCCTGCTTTGAAATCGCAGCCTGTAAGCAACTTGGATTTGAAAAAATAAACTGGAAATCTGTCAAAGGGAGTGGGACTCATAAGGGAAATGGGCTAGACTAGTGCTGGTTTGCCAGGCCATGCACAGTACAGTAGTATTTAGAGAGTAAAGAAAGTTAACCTTTGATTTTTTTAAGGTTGCGCATTTATCTAAATAAATTTTTATTTCCATAGTGAAGTTATAAAATATTTGGTTGTCAAATCAAGAGTCTAAAAGAGCTGTGATTCAGGATAGTTGGCAAAAAGGTAGCAAGCACCACCCTAGAATACAAGTCACTATTTGCCATTTGACCAAAGCATCTGATTTTCTTGAGGATCTTGGGTAAATAGAGTGGAGATGGCAAATGTTCAGCTAGGAGTCACATTCCTCTCTAAGCAAATGGCATCTTCCTTTCTGGACATTTCTTTTTGTCATGAAAACTATAGCCCAGAAGGAATGGATTGGTGGACTTAGCTACTCCAGAGAATGAAGCAGAGGAGGGTTTATCAGCCACCCTAATGAAGCAGGGGCAGCAGGCAGTTGTTTTTGTCATTATGAAAGTTTTAGCTCATGTGGAACTAAAATTTATCTCCAGAACACCTGGTTTGTCCCTTTCCTCCTTTCTGATTCTTCAACAATGTTTTCTCCCCAATCTCTCACTCTGCCTCCTAAGGAAGAAACCAAAACATCAGTGGAGTCTTATGATTTTGGTTACGCTATTTCTCCCTGCCATTCTGTCTATTCACGGTCTTCTTGCAATGTTTCTTCCATTCTTTCAAAGAGGTTTGACTTAACATATTTGCTTTGAATATTTTACATTAAGTGTTAATTCATATAAGGAATAAAACTGATTTTTCCCTTGAGGTAAAAATGTAAATGTTTTTTATAGCAAATCTTCTATTTTTTATTTTCTTGCCTATTCCCAGCCTTCACTTTAATCTGCTTTTATAGAAAGGTGGCAAACCAACCCTTTGTCTCCATACTGATTGCTGTCCATCAGCTTTGGAGACAGAATGCTCTGGTAGTTGTAGCCTGGTTTCTGGTTTCTGATTAGTGTGTAAATCTTACTTTGGTTATTACAGAAGAGATTGACTGGGTTTAATGATCTGTTTATTTTTTCACTGATGAAAAGTAAAACCAAGGCTTTCCTCAGAAGCCTGCAACACCAGTCAGAAAGAAAGTATTCACCCCTTTGTTAATAGCAGTGTTATTGACAATAGCTAAGATCTGGAAATAGCCCAAGTGCCTGTCAGTAGATAGCTGGATAAAAAAAAAGCTGTGGTACATTGACACAATGGAATACTATGCAGTTGTAAAAAAGAATGAACTATTAACCTTTGAGACAACATGGAGGGACCTGGAAAAGATTATGCTAAGTAAAATAAGTGAGTCAGAGAAAGATGAATATCACATGATCTAACTTATATGTGGAATCTAATGAACAAAATAAATTCACAAAAAAAAAATTAGATCTGAAGACATGGAAGCATGGAACAGACTGTGGAATCTCAGAGGGAAGTGGCGGGGGATAGGGGGACAGGAGAGATTAACTGAAGAACTTATATGCATATTATATGCATAATCCATGGACACAGACAATAGTGCAGAGAAGGCCTGGAGAGGAGGTCAAAGTGGGAAGGAGGGGCTCAATGGAGGGGAAAAAGGGAGACATCTGTAATACTTTCAACAATAAATATATATTTTTTTAAAAAGCAAGGTTTTCCAAGCCTCTAACTTAGGAACCTAGAAACTTAACTTACAGCTGATGAAAGTCAATAATAAATGTTTTGTCAGAAATATCCCAGGGAGAATGTGCTCACAGGGAAAAGCAGTTTTATCTTTATAGGCCCAGTTTCCTTGCCACCTAGTAGGCCTTTAGTAAAGGCTTGTTGAAAAAAATACATATATGAGCTTTGTTATTACATTTAATCTTTCTAGACCTCACTTTTCTGATGATCTACAAAATGAGGATATTGAATCAGGTCAATACCATTTATTGATTTGGGTTATTCCCTTTTTATTTTTTTGTGAGGACTGAAGGATATTTTTTCCATTGCTTTATAGAAAGAGTGGAAAGGATGGAATAAAGGAGAAGAGAGAGATGGAGAGAGAGAGAGAGAGATGAAGCGAGAGAGAGAGAGAGAGAGAGAGAGAGAGAGAGAGAGAGAGAAAGAAACATTGATGTGAGAGAGACACATAGACTGCCCTACACATGTGCCCTGATCAAGTCTGGGGATTGAACCTCCAACCCAGGCACAACCCCCTGACCAGAAATCAAACCTGAGAGCATTCGGTGTGCAGGCCAACACTCTAACCACTGACCTACAGTGAAATTGCTCACTTAAGCCAGGGCTTAAGTTATTATTTAAGTTATTCTCTCATTCATTCATCCATACAGCATTCTGTAAATGCACACTAAAAACCTACCATTTTTAGTCCCCATGCTCAAGATTTTTGGTGATAACTTGGGGGAGATTTACTTGAATATTTTAAAGCACAATTAAATCACCTCAGGGTAACAAATGAATTTTTTCTTTTATATATGCACTAGAGGCCCAGTGCAGGAATTCATGCACAGGTGGGGTCTGGCCAGCCCGGCCCCAATCAGAGCCGATCGGGGCTGGGCCTATTGGAAGGAGGAAATGGCAAGAGGTTGGTCAACTGGCCTGCCCCTATTGGGGCCAGTCAGGGCAGGGCCGGCTGGGGGAAGGGGCCGTGGGCAATTGGGGCTGGGGGGCTGATTGGGGGTGGGGCCAGCCATGGAGGACACTGTGGGTGGTGAGCTGGCTGGCCAGCCCTGCCCCCTATTGGTGTGGGGGGCATCAGGGGTGGGCCAGCTGGGGGGAGGGGCTGTGGGCCTATCATGGTGGGGCAGACTGATTATGGGTGGGGCTGGCTGGGGTGAAGGGCGGGGGTATTTGGCAGGTAGCCAGCTCTTGATTGGGGTGGGAGAGTCTGATCAGGGGCAGACTGGCAGGGTGGAGAGGCCCCAAGGTTGCCCTGCTGGCTCCACTCCCTGATTGGGCCAGTTCAGTTTGCTAGCCACAGTGGGTATCATAGCGACCAGTCTTTATGGTCGTTATGGCCATTACGGTCGCTGGCTCTTTACATATATATAGATAGCACATAAAATAACAATGACAATTTTGTCATGGTATTTAATCAACTCATTCAGTCCCTTTTAATGCTTGGAGGTGCAAGGAATAAGGACTTGTGCAGACTTGTTTGGGCATTCCCTCCATGATCCCCAGGATTCACAGAGCCCTGCACCTGTTGATGCATTTAAGTCATCCTAAGGCTGGGTTTTGATTGAACAGTTCAGCACAGGGACTGTTCCAGCCCAGTTTTCTTCCACTTTCTTTACTAACTACCCTTTAACTAAAGGTTTCATATGCTAAATATGCTAAAAGTAATTTCTTAAGACTTTTTTGGTCATCACTCACCAACTCTATGATAAATATAAGAAATTTATTTTTCTTGTAGTGAAGCTCGTCTTTAAAAAGTAAGGTCATTAGGGCTGCTTAATTAAAGAAAAAGTTTAATTAGTTAAAGAACAAGTTTAACCCTGGATCAGCTGTACTTTCAGAGGACTACACAGAGGGAATAATTAGGAAGATTGCTTTTATTTCTCTATTCAAAGTCTCAAGTCAGTTTTTATTTCAATAGCAAAGTGGAAAACAACTGATCTTGAACAGCCCAGACTCTTGATAAGATTAACTAAGGGGAAGAATTCATTAATTTGATTACTTTACCTTTAGTGTAGTAAAGGATTCAAATTCCCAAGGTTCACTAAGTTTTAATTATTCCAATAGCATTGCCATGGGAGAATATCAAAGAATCTCACAAATGTGTGCAGTCACACATCTACTTCAAAGCAAACACTTCCATTCTTCTTTCATTTTGGTGGTAAAATTTAGACAAAGAAAGGTTAACAAATATTTTCAATTATCAAAGGCTGTTTGGTAATAAATGAAGAATATAAGTGACCTTTTGTTTAGTTCATCACTCAAAAAGGTAGTCAACATCTTGAAGACTTGGAGTAAACCAGTTCCCCTGAGAATGTATGTATGATTCTTCAGGGATATATCTCTATATGAAAATGTAGAAAAATATTCCTGGACTAATGTTTCTGCAAATAAATAGCAGCACAGATAATGTGCTCTGAAGTACAATTTTGTGTATTATATTCCAAGCTGAGTTGAGCAAATGGAGAAAATTTGGTTTTTCCTTCTCCAGATTGATTTAGTACAAAGTGTGTTATTATTTTTGCATGGATTTCATTTTACAGATAGGACAGTTTACTTTATATTAGCTAGTGGGATTCAGATTTCAAATGGTGCAAAGGTTGCTCATTTATTTATTTTTTCCTTCTGAAATAAACTCACATAAAACCATCTGTCTTTTTCTCTTCCCAGGATATAATTCTTATTCCTTCAAAAACATTGTTTTCTCCAAGTTCTCTCTTTAACCTTTTCCCCTTCCTTCCCACTGAATCTTCTACACACAGCTAACTAATCTGTTTCTATCTGGCCCTAGTTTTGTAACTGAGACTGCCAAGTGCTGTGGGAATCTGAAGAGGAATGACACCCAGTCTCTCCCTCAGGTGGCTTACACTCCAGCTGAGGAGCTGTAAGAACATTGGAGAAGCTGAGGAAACCCATCAGGGGTTGAGTAAGAGCAATGGGAGTCAGAGACAGGAAAGGTCAGGGAAAGGTCAGCACTATAGGTGATGCCACCCCCACCTCAGCTTAATGGAATATATGATGATCTGTCTTTTCTTGTTAGGTCTTAGCACAGCGGACTGACAGTTGCCTACTTATGAATATGACTTTTGTCTCCATTCTGTTGCAATTTCTTGGATCCAATTTTATATCTGTATGCACTTTATCTTTAGCACTAGTTCAGGCATTGGGATTGATGGTTATTTCATAAGTGTTCATGGGTAAGGTTTCCTGGAGTTGGACATTGAAAGATGACTCAGAATTGAGGTTGACTGACCAAGGCATCCTGGAGCCCTGGAACCAGCATAAGGCTTGGTGAGGGAGCTGAGTGGGATGAGGGTCTCCAACAGGGAAGAGAAAGGCCAGACCAAGGTGTACTGTGTCAGTTATTCCAAATAGAAGGAAGTAAAACAATCCAGTTAGTCTTCTCACCACTTACACCCCATTGACCACTCATTGCTTAGGTGCACTGCATAAAATCTGCCTGTGCTGAAAATCTATTGGTTGTTGTAGGGACAAGCTGAAACAATGCATTTTAACATCATTTGAGAAATGTAAAAACCCCTTGTAAAGGTAATAATTATTATTATTACAATTATTTTTTCTGTTTCTAGCCAAGTCTCTGGTAGACTTGGCAAAATTTCAATAGTAGATGAAAACAGGTCTGGTAATATATGACAAGATGAGATGTCAGAGATGGGATTTTAATTTGCCTATTAAATATGTTAATTCAGGAGTCCTCATAATATTCAGAGAATGTGTCATCATATAGGACAACATTGTATTATTCCTTCAAATTAGCCACATGTGGCCTTTGTGTGATACATGGAGCTTTTACTAGTGTATACTTGTTACTAGAGGCCCAGTGCACGAATTTGTGCATGGGTGAGCCTGCCAGAGGAAGAGGCCACTGGTGGTTGGCCGCCCCCGCATCCTGGTCCAACTCCTGGTAGAGGGGGCTATTTGCACATTAGCCTTTTATTATATGTTGTTATACTTCTCATAAGTAAATAAACCAATGATGATGGATTCTGAAAACTTCCATTTTTTTTGGCTATAATATATTCAGACTTTGATTGCCGGAATGTTAGTAGCTGTGGAATAGGGATTGGAAAGTTGTCCCTATGCTTTAGCCTTTTAGCACTAGGAACTACATGGATTACATGGCTCCTGTATGCTGGGCACATTTATTCCTCCCCAAAGCCCTGTGAGATAGCTATACATGTTTGGAATATTTAAAGGAGATAGACTTATAGAGGATAGAACATGTTTCCCAGGTTACATCTGAGCCAAGAGTCCTCAGGTCTAGTTTAGCTTACATCTGAGCCAGGAGTCCCCAGGTCTTTCTATGGCTCCACCACAGGGCACTTTCATTCTGAATAAATACCTTCTGCCAGGTCTCAGGTTCACCTTCCTTTGACTTACTCTGAGCCTCATATCACCATGACCATGAAATGCTGTGACTGAGGAAAGTGTCCAAATCACAATCTTTTTTATTATTATTAAAATCATTGAGGTAACATTGGCTAATACATTATGTAAATTTCATGTATGCAACTTATTCAGTATCTCTATACTCTGTTGTGTGGTCATGTTATCGGGAAAATCAGTGTGTTCTTATCCCTCCTGGATGCTGAGGAGGGGTCCTTATGATATCTAGAAAAAATGAATTTTCTGAGACTCACATGGGAGGATGAATGCTTTTTATTTACATGGAATTACAGCTCTGTGTTGTCAAAGTCCCATTCCAGTCATAGAAGTAGAAGTGTAGCTGGGGTTCCAGTAAAAGTAGAAGCAAAGCCAATGTCCAGAGTTTCTTTTCCATGTTGCAGCCCGGTCCAGTTAAGCATCAGGCTAGTTTCAGTCCATTAGTCCATTGTCTGGGGGGTCCACAGGGCTCTGGGCCATGTGGGCGAATGCCATGAAGCAGGAGTGAGAGAGCTCCACAAGCCAGGAGTCAAGTACAACACACCAAAAGGAACCAGGAGAGCTCTTCTGTTTAGGGTATCAAATATCCCAGATTCTGTGACCTTACAGTGGCCATGCCTATTCTGGCCAATGATCTGTTCCCAAGCAAGTACCTTCCTGACATCACCCCAACTTTCCGGGGCATGCACCCATCCTCCTCCATGTCCAGTTTCTTTCCCCAGGCTCTGCAGGAATAGACCCGTGGCTCCCTGGGGAATGTAAAGCTGCAGCTTCCTGGTGAAGCTGCCCAAATGGCATGCCTACAATATTGGACCTTCCCTTTCCTGTGATTAATAAATAGCCAATTACAATGGTATCAATCACCAAAAGTTTAGTTTCTTTCCATCACCATATATTTGACCCCTTTTATCCATTCTGCCCTCTCCCATCTTCCTTCCTCTCTGATAACCACCATTCTGTTGTCATATCTATGAATTTTTTGTTTTGTTAGTTTGTGTGTTTTTTTACTTTTTTGTTTTATATTACACGTATGAGTAAAATTATGCTGTTTTTGTCCTTTTCCATCTGACATATTTCATTTAGCATAGTACCCTCAATATTCATCTTGTCACAAATTGTGATATTTCATCTTTTTATAAAATATATTTTTATTAATTTCAGAGAGGAAGGGAGAAGGAGAGAGAAATAGAAACATCAATGATAAGAGAGACTCATGGATTGGCTGCCTCCTTCACTCCCCACACTGGGGATCAAGCCTGTAGCTTAGGCATGTGCCCTGACCTGGAATCGAACTGTGACCTCCTGGTTCATAGCTTGATGCTCAACTACTGAGCCACGCTGGCCGGGCTCATCTTTCTTTTAATGGCTGAATACAAATTAGTAATCTTATAGTAAAAGAGATTTAAACCTGAATCATCAGTTTTACAAATAAATGTTTTTAAATGCATGCATTTTGCTAGGACTTTTCTGTTTATTCTCCAACGTGCATGCAGGCCAAAGTTCTGGCAGTTTTTCAATCTATGTTCATTGATGTGTGCAGCTTTCAAATCATTTTTTTAAAAAGCTGTAACAACCTTTGCCAGAGCTGCTCACTTCAAATGAGTGTGATTACTGGTTAATCAGAATGGTTAGAGTGAGTGAATGGATGGTATAATGTGAATAATTGTAAATGCTTACTCCTTAGCCCCCCTTGCAAACACATTGGCTCAGCCATCTTAATGAGGTTTTTCTGGAGTGTTTACAAATTTTAAATAATTAAAATTAAATTGAGTTGAAGTTCCTTGTAATTATAACTGCAATTACATCATTATTATGCTGGCAATTGAAAGGAAGGGGGTGGATAGGTGAGTTGTTTTATGTTTAAAGTCAAAATAATTATTTTGAAAAATGATACCAGATATTTTTGTATGGCTCTCATTTCAGTTAGCCATAGAAAGGATACTTTGAGAGTTCATAATCCAGGACACCTTTTTGCATTGTCTTTTCAAATGTACATGGATTGAATTCACTTCTCAGGAAAATTGTAAGATCCACCCTCAATCTTGGCAGCCTAATGAATATGAAAAAGCAATGAGAAAGCAATGGTTTGGACATGAGCAGGGACTGAATTTCATGGAGTAGAGTGCAGTGGGCTGCTCAGACCATTTGTAGAGAGGTTTTTAAAAATGCCTAACACAGCACTGTTTATAATTGGGTCCTTAATAAAGAACTTTGGATTGTTAAAAACAAGGCATACCCATCAAGTTTACATTGCAGGCATGAACATTAGCCTGGAAGATGAGGGCAGGGTACAATTTGCAATCATTATGGCCAGCTGAAGTAGCCAGAAACAAAGGTAATTGAATTTACTGTGGACAAGTGCATGCTACTGCACTTTAAGTGCATCTCCGTACTAAAGAGGGAAAAGGGCAAACCACTCTGAAAGTTTTCTTTGGCACGAATTATTGTCATAAGCTAACATCAATTTCCTAGGATTGTGGAGATGGAGCCAACAACAGGATAGGCAGGTAAAAGGGTGCCAGGTGACACCAACTCCAACAAAATGAGCAGCATATTTTCCCAACCCTCCATGCTCCTTCCCTCTGGAGAAAACTCACACTGATACTTTTAATTCCAGAAATCCTCTTTTATTTTTTTTAACTGAAATCAAATAAATAATATACAAATATTTGCCAGTTGCCCTATCTAATTTCAAATAATTTCTAAGGAGTTGGGTAGTTTCTCTCCAATAAAATGTAAAATTCCATTGGAGTGTCTCTACTTATTTTTTAAAATATATTTTATTGATTTTTTACAGAGAGGAAGGGAGAGGGAGAGAGAGTTAGAAACATCGATGAGAGAGAAACATCAATCAGTTGCCTCCTGCACACCCCCTACTGGGGATATGCCCGCAACCAATGTACATGCCCTTGACCGGAATCAAACCTGGGACCCTTCAATCCATAGGCCAACGCTCCATCCACTGAGCCAAACCGGTTAGGGCAGATTGTCTCTACTTTTGAAGCATTCATTTGTTGTAAGAATTGAAATTTTTCTAAAAGAATTTAAGTCTTTAGAAAAATTATTTAAGAAAATATATTTGATGATTATTTTCTCATTTAGGTATTTAAAAATATTCCATAATATGTTGATTCAGAATTGCATGAACAATAATGTAATGAACACTTATCTT
This sequence comes from Corynorhinus townsendii, assembly GCA_026230045.1. Taxonomy (NCBI): domain Eukaryota; kingdom Metazoa; phylum Chordata; class Mammalia; order Chiroptera; family Vespertilionidae; genus Corynorhinus; species Corynorhinus townsendii. The sequence continues at coordinate 80,603,789 of JAPDVU010000005.1, forward strand.
CTCAATACCTAGCTTAAGAAATAGACTATTAGTTATAGCCATCTCTGTATTTTGTCTTGATTCTATTCTCCTTCCAGTTTCAGAGTTAACGTGTCTTAAATCCAGTGTCTGTTAATCCCATTAATATATTTTACTTTCACTACATATTTATGGGTCCCAAGTTCATATATAGTATTTTTCCATATTAGGATAATTGTTACACACCCATTAAATATATAAAAACAATTAAACAAATGAGAACATGTTAATGGAAATGATGACAATATTTAAAGTACTCCCTAAATTAATGTATAAATTGAACACTTCCCCAATAGAAATCAACGTAAATGTGTGCATGTGCTTGTGTTATCATCCATAGCAATATTTCTTAGCTCTGTGTGCTAGAAGGGCCTAGAAACTATGATACTCAGGAAACAATGAACAGACTATAGTCTGGATCTTGGTTTCTAAATACCATTTTTCCAACAAAAGGGATTAGGGTCTGTTGGAAAAATAATTGATTCCAGATTTGAAGCAGAAAATACAAAATGAGTGTACAATATCTTGTGGAACCAAGAAGTAAGGGAGTCTTTAAAACTTGATGGGCTGCATTGATGGGAAACAGGAGCCGACTTGAAGGAGCTCCTAGTGGTAAAATCTCCATCAATTGGAGCAATAAATAAGTGACCATATTGGATTATAGCCCATAGGATAAAATTAATATCCATATCCATGAATCCATACTGATATAAATAATTGAACAGATAAATAAATGGTCTTTCCACTAAGCTCAAGTATAGTATCTGTTCTTATCAGTTTTTTAATAAAACATTATAAAAGTGGTAACATACTGTATGTATCCAGCAACTCCCATTTTTGGTTTAATATTTTGTTTGTGTGGTTTATCCACTTATTTCTTCTGCTGTGTAATTTTCTTTTATATGGATGAGTCCCAATTATTCATATTATCTTCGTGGCTCTCACAAAAGTGCTGCTATGAGTTTTCTTGAGCAGATGTGCAAGAGCTTCTCCAGGGGCATAGAAACAGGTAGGCGTGAAATTGCTGGGTTGTTCAGCATGCTCACTCCCTACCTTACCAGAGCTTGCCAATTCTGTGCAGAATGGTTACATCAATTTATACTCCCACTGGGAGTGCTTTAAATTCCCAGAGCTCTCATCCTGCCAAGTTGTCATTTTGCCAGACTTAATTTTTTCGGGGGAGGTAATCTTATGTCTGTGAAATAATATTAATGGTGGGTCTAATTTGAAAGTACCCATTTCTAGTGAAACTGAGCATCCTTTTGCACAGTTATGGCCCACATATACAGCGTTCCTCTTCTTGAAGTCCCTGTTCATGTGCTTGGCTTAAATTCCCATTGGGTGAGGTGTCTTCTTCTCATTGTTGCAGGGAACACCAGTCCTTTTCTGACTATCTACATGGCAAACGCCTTCTTTTATTGTGTGGCCTCTCTTTTCCAATTTTTATTTATGTTTTTTTGATGAACGGAATATTTTATTTTAATGTTGTATTTGTTAGAATTTTGTTCTTTATTTGTACTCATGGGGTCCTGTTTAAGGAAGGTTTTTTACCCCACATTCATAGATATTATCTCACGTTCTAAATATTGATCCTTATGTGTGAGATGAGGTAATATGTAATTAGGGATGAATGATTCTTAGAACTATCTATTGAGTAGCTTATCTTCCTTTCATGGGTCTGCAGTGGCAGTCTGTCAAATACCAAGTTTTCATATGTGCGTGGGGCTCCTGGACTTGCTTTTCTATAGCTTTGGAATCCTTAATGATATTTAATAATCCATTTGAACAGGACCACATCTTTATGTATTATTTCAAACACACTAATGTAGGAATCATTGAGTCAGTCTATCTTCCAGCTAATCATAAAGACTATCACAGCCCTAGCTTGTATGGCTCAGTGGATAGAGCATCAGCCTGTGGACTGAAGGGTCTCGGGTCCCATTCCAGTCAAAGGCACATGCCCAGGTTGTGGGTTCGATTCCCGGTGAGGGACGTTCAGGGGGCAGCTGATCAATGATTTTCTCTCATCATTGATGTTTGTATCTCTCTCTCCTTCTCCCATCCTCTCTGAAATCAATAAAAAGTATATTTTAAAAAAAGACTATCACAGAATTCTAAGCTGTGTGCTCAGCACTAACCTGGGAAGAATTCAAGGATGTACACAGGCAAATGAAATATGCAATAATGTCCTTGGCTTCAAAGATTTATAAGAGAAGTAGGGGCAGCATTTCTTTAGGTATCCACTCTGAGCTAGGCATCATGTGGGTAGTTAACAGTCTTTCTGAGTATAGGATGTTATTTATTGTGCAGCAATTAGATAATAATTTCATACATATTTTATCTGTGTTAAATTATATTTTAGTCTATAAATGCTAGAAAAGTTCAAGGAAGGGTTTGATACAATATCACATTTATTCATAAAGAAGTCAGAGTTGGTTATGGAATGGGTAAACAGGAGAATAGAAATGCAGCACTAACTAAACATGGGCATTTTTAAATTCTTCTAGTCTATTTCTCTGCCAAAAGTTAAATTAGTTCCATGGCAAACTGTTCTAACTCTTCTTCATATCCTATCTAATAAAAGAGTAATATGCAAATTGATCATCACTCCAACACACAAGATGGCTGCCCCCATGTGGTCAAAGATCCTGCCCCCATGTGGACACAAGATGGCTGCCACAAGATGGCCAGCAGGGGAGGGCAGTTGGGAGCGACCAGGCCTGCAAGGGAAGGCAGTTAGGGGTGACCTGACCTGCAGGGGAGGGCAGTTAAGGGTGATCAGGCCTGCAGGGGAGGGCAGTTAGGGGCAAACAGGCTGGCAGGGGAGCAGTTAGGCATCAATCAGACTGACAGGGGAGCGGTTAGGGGTGATCAGGCTGGCATGCAGAAGTGGTTAAGGGCAATCAAGAAGGCAGGCAGGTGAGCAGTTGGAAGCCAGCAGTCCTGGATTGTGAGAGGGATGTCCGACTGCCTGTTTAGTCCCAATCCGACCGGGATCAGGCCTAAACGGGCAGTCGGACATCCCTCGAGGGGTCCCAAATTGGAGAGGGTGCAGGCTGGGCTGAGGGACACACCCCACCATGCACGAATTTTGTGTACCAGGCCTCTAGTGCTAATATGTGACATAAAATGTTAAACCCAAAGCAGAAACACTAATCAGGTTCTCTAGGATTCTCTGTCCAATCCCAATGGACCTCAAGTGGGAAAGCCCACCCATGAGAAGGCCAGCCTTTCCACACAGTTACTGTGGAGGCTGGTCCTAGGCTCCCTCGCAATCCCTCCTGATGGCCACTGCTTGAATCTGGGGCCCACCACTGAGTTCCTGCAGGTCTTGATGTAAGAGCATTGTGTCTCTCACTTCTAACATTTGTGCTCCTCCAATGATGTTATATTTAATTACATAATTAAACAGTGTTATAAAATCTACCTAGGGGTTGCTTTAATGGTAAGACATGCAGGCACAGAAGTGACTGTCTTGAAAGAAAGCCTTTCTATGTTCATAGATCCCTAGAAACAGAAGGTGTGGCCTGCTGGGCAGGGGGCATGAGGCAGCACTGAGCTTAGTTGTGAGGCACAAGAAGAGAGAACACATGGGCAGGAGGTTTCACTGGGACAGTGGTCGGCAAACTCATTAGTCAACAGAGCCGCAGTTTGCCGACCACTGCACTGGGATTTCCTCAGGAAAGGCAAGGCGGGGTAAGCACAGTGAGGTCCATGGTGAGCTGTGCTGTGGGAGCTGTGTCTGTTTGCCTGGTCCTATCCCTGGGCCATCAGGGCACAGAACCTTGCTTCTTGAAGTGTAAGAACCAGAGAGAGGAGGTGGTCAGGAGCATGGGGCACGCTTTGGTTGGTCTGCATATGAAACCACACTTACATCAAGGGTAGGTGTTTGCTCTCTACAAGCATTGTTCACCCCTAGGAGGGGCAATCTCCCGTGGGTTAGCAAGGACTCCAATGCACTCCAAAGCATCAAGGATACAAAAATAAGAAAAAAATAGTCATGTAAATGACTATAATCTTATTTTGTATTCTTTTTTATTTTTCAGAAAAATTAACCTTGGAACATACCAGATGCAATTCTTTAGACTTTTTTGACATATTTGATGAGTCTATAAAATTATTTTTATCTATATGAATTCAAGGTTCTCTCCAATACAAAAGAATAATGACATTAAGATGAAACAGGTAGACTAGGTCACCCTAAAATAATTGCTGGTTTTTATTTACCTATGTAATTGCAGTTAAATAATAACTCTAAAATGTCACCCCAACATGGTTAAATCTGTAAGATTTTTAATTACTATGAACCCTTAATTATGAAAATTAGAAAAGGCACATGTTTGTGCACACATGTACACACACAACATCTAGACTAGTTCACAGGGTAACTACACTCTTCCTATTATACATCAAAATTTAGCATGCTAATATAGAAGCAATTTCAAAAGAAGTGTATGTTTGTCAGGTCTAATGATCAGCAGAGGTATTTTACAGAGGAATTGTATATCCTTATCCTTCACTAAAATATGATTTGGCTTCATGGAAAAATTATTTTAGTGTTGATTCACCTTTCTTTTGCAAGAACATCTCAGATCAATTATTGTGTTGACTCAGAAAGAAATCTATCATTTGCCTGCATTACCTTCTCCTACTCTTGACACTTACATTCCATTTCATAGCAGTAGCCATTAGTGACACACCAGGCAATTACTAAATGCTCACTCTGTTTGCCACATATGGGGCTAGCAGCTTTCTGTACCTTATTATTTTATTGTCTTAGGGCTGTTGAATACAGATGGAAACTTGAAAACCAGTGGAAAAACACCTTGCTATAAATTTAGATTTATAATAAAAACTAAGTCAAGTACTTACATAATAAAAATTGACTGGATTTAATGACCAGATGATGTTTTGATCAAATTGTCAAGCATGTCATAAAAACAGAGGCAACTCAATGGTGCATACTGATATTCTTTATTGTGTTTGTCATTTACAGAATTTAAATGCAGTGAAAATAATGCTAAATAAGAATTTTATTAGAAAAAAACTATGAAAACCTAAGTTTTCTTTTTATTTACGAAGAATTTACATTAAGGTGTTTATTTCTCTCTTGTGAGGCTGAGAACATTCTATTTCGAAGAGTCAATATCTGCAGTTTTTTTTTGTTTGTTTCAATATATTTTTATTGATTAGAGAGAGAGAAATGGAGAGGGACGGAGAAATATAAACATCAATGAAAGAAAAACATCAATCTGCTGCCTCCTGCATGCCCCCCACTGGGCATCTAGCCCACAACCCTGGCATACAGCCTGACCAGGAATCAAACTGTGCCCTGGTTCATGGGTCCTTTTGGTCAACCAGTGAGCCACACCAGCTGGGCCAATGTTTGCAGTTTTAATCAATACAGAGCAAAGGACTTGTGTATGCTCACTGCTCAGTACATTGTCAAATGTTTGATTAAGCTGGTTCTTTCCTGAGGTGTATATTGTGTCTCATGTAATTTTATAGGGCTTCATTTAGCAGATGAAGCAAGGCGACCTTTTCTCAAATGGATCTATTAAACCTCAATGCAGATAAGAAAGACAATTTCAGTTCATATGCCTCAGATTAATGACCACTTCAGTGATATATATATATATATATATATATATATATGTTTATATATCTCTGTTATATAAATATATCATTTAAAATATCTGCCAGCCCGGCCAGTGTAACTCAGTGGTTGAGGGTCAACCTATGAACCAGGACCTATGAACCAGGAGGTCACAGTTCAATTTCCAGTCAGGGCACATGCCTGGGTTGTGAACTCAATCCCCAGTAGGGGGTGTGCAGGAGGCAGCCAATTAATCATTATTTCATCTTTGATGATTCTATCTCACCCTTTTTCTTCCTCTCTAAAATCAATAAAAATATATTTAAAAGTAAAATATCTGTCTATTGAATATGTGTAGATAGCAGGGAAAAAATCTGATATGAATATTTTTGCAGTTCATGTAATTAATGAAAACTACTGCTGAAATTTCTGCTGTTAACACTATCATCATCAGAATTTTAGCTGAAACAGTCATTGTCAGTTCTTATTTTCATCACTGGGCAGTCATTCAACCCCATAATCAGACTGGCTTTGTGGTTTCCTAGTGTGTGATTTACTCTAGAGAGAGTCATGATTTTGTGAGTTGTCTTGCTGAGACCTCAGCACTCCTTACAGTTTGCCTTTTCTTTTCTTAACTTTAGTTCCAAAACATGTCAGAGAGAGGTTAAAAGCATCTCCTTTTCAAAATCTGATGGCCAGCACATGTGGAATGTGCATTTACACTCCTTTAAAGAATCTGATATATAAATATCCTTTTGGGAATTTACAAAATCATCAATATTCTTAGGATATTGCATAAGTTAGCATGTTATCATTTGTAATTGCACTCAGGCCATTCTGAACCTCTTATCTATTCCAAATTTGAAAGAATAGCACAGAGAAAATTCAATAATTTTTAATTAATTTTGTATGACCTGGAGAAAAAGAGAAATTGCATGTGATGTTGTCTGTGTAGCACGAGTGTATAAAGTAGACCCACCCAGCTATTCAAAGCCTCTCATTTCAAATGTAGCTAAATCAATTCCCTTTGGTACAGGAAGTTGTTTTTGTTGCTGTCTGGTTATATCCCAATGCCCAAGATCAGATGCCCCTCCGTGTTAACCTTCATTATTTTTTCAAAGGTTGGCAATATCCTGGGTACATTTTTATTTGTCCTCACTATTTTAGAAACATTCTCTTTCTGTAACCAAATTGGTAGAATTAAATAGATTTTTAAAACACACATGTATACCCATATAATGAAGTATGCAATTATTCTGATATTAAAAAGAACACACACACTTTCCATTCAATTGAATTCATTAAACTTTTATTTTATAACAGCTTGTTTAAGGCAATGTTCTGAGGATAGGCACATAAGGATGGACAATGCCAAGCCCTGGATTCCAAAAGATGAAGTCCACTCGGTTAGCTGACATTCACAAATACATGCATCTTTATGAAATATTTGAGGAGAATTATACACTTCAAGAACAAGCTATTATTTCTAGTAGAGAGAAAACCAATTTTTAAATCCTCACCAGAGAATATATGTTTTGTTTTTTCTTTATTGATTTTAGAGAGAGGAAGGAGGAGAGAGAGAGACAGACAGACAGACAGACATTGATGTGAGAGAGAAGCACCGTTTGATTGTCTCCCATATATGCCCCAACCAGGGACTGAGCCAGCAACATAGGTGTGTGCCCTGACCAGGAATTGAACCACAATCTCTTGGTGACTGGGAAGATGTTCCATCTGACTAAGCCACCTGACCAGGGCTCCACATAGGTTTCTATTCCATACAAATTCCAGGTTGGAGAGTACTATACCACACTCTCATTAATTTTCAGTTCTACGAGCTAGGTGTGCTCCTGAATGAATGAAGAGGTTTTAATATTTTACCTCTTTAAATGTTTTGGGTATCAATTCTGAGTAAAGGGGATAAAGGATTTAAAAGCAGTGTTTGCAGGGAATAAAATAAAAGCAAGGTCCCTCCAACTTAGAATATGTTTAAAATAAATTAAAATATATTTTAAATCCCCTAGCTAACATTTATGATCCATAACTTCAGATTATGTACATTAATATGCAATAGTGTCCTGTTATGCATAGGTTTGTCAAGTGTGGTTCCTGCACCACCTACCTCAGAATGACTTGGGAAGTGCTGTTGAGTCAGAACCAGAAGCCCGGTGTCTGCTTTTTAACAGTGTCCTGTCCCAGGTAGAATCCATGTCTCCTGATTTCAGTACCATGGTCTCAGGCTATGTAAATGGTTCAGGAAAGTAGTAGAATTGTGTTTCTTTCCATATATGCTTAAGACAGAGGTCATAGACACACCTCTCCTCTGTTGTTTTCATTTAGAATTTTACTGATATGTTCTAATTTTTTTTCTTAAAGCCTATTCATTAAATGTTGAGAAATTGTCTAGAAATCATTTAATAGTTTATTTTAATTTTTATAAAAAAAAAAACAATGGACACAAGACACTTGTGGGGGCGGGTGGGATGAGGGCATGTGACAGGGAGTAGGGGAGGCTGGAGGAAGGTTAATGGGTAAAAAAAAATGAGATATATGTACTACTATATGTAATACTTTAAACAATAAAAAAAAAGACCTTTAAGTTTGCCCTTTACAAAAACTAAGCAAAAAGAAACACACAAACAAAAAAACAAACAAAAAATCAAAACAAAGCTGCCCATGGCATAGTTTTTCATCATGACCATTCTCCTTAAGGAGTGTGAACTCTGAACTCTCTCCTGGTCTTGCAAACTGTGCCTTACACCAGTGCCAGTGTTTAGAGTTCGCTGGTGGCCGCCTGGTACGGGAGACATGCCAATATCAGCCTTTCTGGTGCCTGTGCCTGCCTCTGGGTCAGTACCATGGTCCAAACCTGGCCCTGGAGGGTCCTACTCTCTCCTACAGTGTTATCTCAAATGAAAGTTTAGTGTATTTACCTGCAGATGGTGGGGTGGGGTGTTCTTAGTCTCAGTATCCGAACTCCTGGGTCAGGCTGAAACCTTGTGTGCAATTCCGTGTGTAGACTGTAGTTGAACTTAGTTGAGAACAGACTTAAGGCAGTGAGGCTATTACCTCCAGGGCCAGGGCAGGGGTCCTGGTCCTAAAGAAGGGCAATGGCCGCTGGGCTGCTAAAGCTGGACTGCAGCACCTCCTGGGGTGAAGGGGTCCCCTCCTGGCAAGTCCCGTGCTCTTGGGACTTCTATGGACTTCCTGACATAGACACGATCAATCATTACCTCAATCTTAGCCCCTCTCCCCTCTCTGGAGGATGGGGCAGAGCTGGAAATTTAAGCTTCTAGTATGACTTGCATTTTCTGGTGACCAGCCCCCATCTGGGAGCCACCGAGTCACCTCATTAGAACAAGAGGTGCTCCTAGTGCTCTTATTACGTAGGAATCTGCAAGGGGCTTGGGGCTCTGTGCCAGGAGCTGGGGCAGAGAACAGTATCTGCTTCTGTTATCTCACACTACATATGGAAGCTCAGGGTCTTGAGAGAACAGTTATCCCGTTCCCTGAATGGGCCCTGAATGCAATCCCAGGTCCTTAGAAGAGAGACACACATAAGAGAGGACAGGCAGAGAAGACAGTGTGAAGGCAGAGCAGAGAGACGTGGCTAAGGCCAAGGCTAAGGCCTGCCAGCAGGCCCTGGAAATTATATGAGGTGGGAACGGATTCTTCCTCAGAATTAGGAGAGTGTGACCCTGCTGACCCCTTGATTTGGACTTCTGGCCTCCAGATCAAGGCACAGTTAAATTTCTATGGTTTTAAGCCACTTAGTTTGTGGTCAGAAATGACCACAAGAAACTAATATCCCACCAGATTCATTCACTTTCCCACTGGCCAAGACAGTGGGCATACACCATTAGCATTCTCTGAACACAGACGTCATGGAATGGGGCTGGGCCTGTGCTGTCTGTGCAGATGTGTGCGCCGCACTGGCATTGGGTGTGGTAGTTTCACTGAGAGGACCATTTGGAAGCTGCTGATGTGATCCTGTACCATCCAAATGGACAAATCAAAATGTAACAGCAGAGTTTGGGGTTTCTTGGGGGAGGGATAAATAATAAAATAGTGTGTGGCCGATATCGTAGACTCCTCCTCTATGCTCAAAGCTCACCTCATCCCCAATGTCTGCTACACCTGTAATTTTATGATAAAAAATAACTAATGTTTTTACTAGCTTAGTTTTTTACACCTTACCAGGATCTCCACATGTTAACTTTGCTTCATCTGAATGTCCAGTGAGAGTGTTCTGCACTTACTTTGAGTGAGCTGCCTATCTTCTGGGTCAGAGATGAAGCTGGAAGCCTGGGGGCTCAAGCAGCCCACAGGTCCCCTCTCCCATGTGAAATGGTTACAATATCCATGAGGTCTGGCTTTCTGTCTTGTCTTGAGCATTGGAAGATCTAACAGGACTAAGTCTACATGGCGTGCCTGATCAGGAGGAGATGGGGGACTACTCCCCAGGCCGGCTCCTCAATTTGTTTTGCCAGCCGGGCCTTTGTAGGCTTTGAGTGTGAGAGCCTGTTTGGGGAATCTGGTGTTCAGGTGCTCACCGATCACTCTAAGATCAGTCCCAACCCACTAGACTTCATTATTAGCCTTCCCTCTGCTTTCCCATGGTCATTCCATCTCAAAGTAAATTCTCTGATTCTGTGATTTGATGAGAAAGTTTCTCAGTGATCAAAGTTCTTATTTTCTTCCCTGAAGCCTAATCAATACCAAAGAACACCTTCCTGCATGTGCAGACTAGGGAACACCTCCCTGAACCTGTAGACCAGGGAACGCCTTCCTGCACGTGCAGACCAAGGAACCCCTCCCTGAACCTGTAGACCAAGGAACCCCTTCCTGCACGAGCAGACCAGGGAACGCCTTCCTGAACCTGTAGACCAGGGAACGCCTTCCTGCACGTAGACCAGGGAACCCCCTTCCTGCACGAGCAGACCAGGGAACGCCTTCCTGAACCTGTAGACCAGGGAACCCCCTTCCTGCACGAGCAGACCAGGGAACGCCTTCCTGCACATGCAGACCAGGGAACGCCTTCCTGTGCATGCAGACCAGGAACACATCCCTGCTCTTGTAGCCCAAGGACTGCATTTCTGCACTTGCAGACCAGGAACTTTTCTGAAACACCATTTTTGTGCAGCCTCTGTGAGTACCTGTTTGCATCAACAACTGCATAACTAGACTGCAGACCTACTGGTGCCTGCATCTTGGACTTCTCAGTCTCCATAGCTGTGAGAAATAAATGTTTGTAATTGATAAGGTCCTCAGTCTGTGTTATAGCAGCCTGAGCTAAGACAGCTATGCAAGCTGGAATGGATCCACAGTTATGTTATTATCCAGTGATAACTATTTTCTCCCTGAATAAATCTCTCCCTTCTCCCCACACAACTAAGTAAGTGTTAGTCTGGGTCAGACAGACCTGGGTTTGAATTCTTGTTCCCCTATGTTCTAACTGAGCAAGTTACTTTACTCATGTAACCTTTGTGTGATAGTCTTCAAATAGGGACAGTAACGCCCACTTCAGAAAAGTTGTGGCAAATGAAAACATCATAATGCATGAGACATAGACAGCACAGTATCTAACATAAAATGCCCCTCAGTGTTATTGCTGTAGTTAGTGCTACAACTGCTGACCTGGCTGTAAAGTGTATACAAAACTCACTTCTGTGGTGAGCCCAACATGTGGAGCGAAGCTGGGAATATCGGGAGGAATCAAAAGGTGTTTGTGGTGGAGATAACAAAGGCTTCCAGATTGCTTTACTAAATTACACTCATTTTATTTTTTTGGAAAGGACTGTGCTTCTCACTCAGAGTTAATTTATTTTTATTTTAGATACTAGTGGCCCGGTGCATGAAATTCATGCACATTAAAAGGGGATTAATTAGAGGAAATAATTTAATATTGCTATTTGTCCTTTCTCTATAATAGAAGTGTCAGAGATGAAAGAAAATTAGTAAAATGTATATGAAAACCTTCCTCCTGTCAGAGTCTGGGGCACACCATGGGACTCAGAGTCAAGTCCCTGTCCACCCACATGTGCCTCAAAATCACATGAGACCCAGACCCGGCCGCCCCCCTGCCCCACTCATTGGGATAGATCCAGACCTGGCTAGTCCTACCCTTGTCAAGCCCTGCAGGGCAGGGAACATAGCCTCAGGTCCCCTGGCCCAGCGCCAAGACTGGGGGCATGGCCTGAGGTCCCCCAGCCCAGACCAGGGTGGGGTGGGCGTGCCTTGAGGTCCCCCGTCAAGCCCTTCCAGGTGTGGGACATGGCCTGAGATCCCCTATCAAGCCCTGCTGGGATGGGGGGTGCGGCCTGAGGTCCCCCGTCATGGTGCCAGGATGGGGAGTGTGGCCTGAAGTCCCCTGTCAAGCCCCACTTGGTGGGGGGGTATGGCCTTAGGTTCCCTGTCAAGCCCTGCCAGGTGGGGAGCACAGCCTGAGGTCCCCTGGCCTGGCACTGGGGCAGCGGGAGCAGCCTGAGGTCCCCTAGCCCAGCACCAGGATGGGAAGCGTGCCTTGAGGTCCCCTGTCAAGCCCTGCTGGGTGTGGAAGGTGGCCTGAGGTCTCCTGTCAAGCTCTGCTGGGTGTGGAAGGCAGGCTGAGGTCCCCTGTCAAGCCCCACAGGGGCGGAGGAGGGCGTAGCCTCAGGTCCCTGCTGATTGCTTGTTAAGGCTCCTTATGGGAAGTTGGCCTCAGCTGTGGGTGCAGCCATCTTTGTGATGGAGTGATGGTTAATTGGCATATTACCTCTTTATTAGATAGGATATGGTTATCCAACTTTGTTATAAAGTTTTTAGTTTGGTTAGTAAGCCAGTAAGGAAAATTTTGCATGGATATAAATAACTGTTATAGGCAGGTATGGTAATAACAATCTCAGATGACCAATTAGAAAGGGGACAGGAAAATTATGTGCTCAGCAATTGGTGGTTACAGTGACTGTTCTGAATAGTCCTGGAACATGTAAATTATGTTCAGATCATAGCAATAAAACTTAAATGTATGTGATTCATTTTAGGAAAACATTTATGGAAAAAATTTTAATGTTTGCTTGATTAAATACATAGTTAAAAGTTAACGAAAAATTCATTCATTGAGAATATTTTATTTTGTTTTTATTCCCATAAGAATAGAAATGGGCATAATAGTAATACATATTATTGAATTTTCTGGGTCCATGGTAAAATATATTCTGAGGTTTCTTAAATAATTTCACCAAGGAATTTTATTCTGAAATTAATAAATTTCACAAATGTGCAGAGATTCAATGTAATGCTAAGTATATATTGTTTTATAAACAAATAGAAAGCTATGCATTTTGAATAAGTAATTGAACAAAAATGAAATAATCAAGTATTTTAAGGTGAATTACAGCATCATATATGAATTGTACTTTACAATGTAACACACATTTTTGGAAAAGGCCATTTGTTTAAGCAGAATAAACACACACCTCAGAATCACAGAAATTCAAAACTGGCAGGAACTGAAGAGTTTTAGGTCGGCCTCCATTTAGGACAGCAGCCCCTGCACGAGATCCCTGGACAGCTGCAGGGATGTGGAGCCGGTGAGACTGGGTCATGGAGCTCACCTGCCCCAGTGTGTGTTCCACTCCATCACCTGTGGTGTGACCTTGAGCCAGTCACTTCACTGGTCTACCTCATTTGTTTCATCTTATTTAAAGGAGCCGTGGTAATTATAACAGTTACCCATAGAGATATTATGTTGAAAATTATATGAGTTAACACATGGGAAGCATTGGAACAGGGCCTGGAATATAAGTGGCAGTAAGCTGTGTTTAGTGACTGATAATGTATAATCCTTTAAATTAGGACTTGCACTGAGTGAAAAAGAAACTCCAGGTGTTTGTCTCTGGCTCACGGGTGCTACCTGCTGGATGATGTGTGTGAACTGATCAGTCTGAGTAGAATCATCTGATCTCAGTGCTTATGAAGCTTGGCTGCTGCATGTCCTCTTCACAGAGACCAGATCAGGGGAGAAGTGGGCACAGGGAATCATCACTGTGTGAAAGGAGAGCTGTGCTAGCCTGTCGCTGAATGACTCGCCCTTCCAAATGCACTGCATTCATGGAAGTGAGTCTCTTCCCCCACACAGCAGCATGATTCACTGCTCTGTGTTGGGATGCATTGGAGCGCACTGCCCTGGTAGGTGCCCTGAAGGAGGTAAGCGGGAGTAGGGCGGGGCAGAAGAGGCAGGATTGAGTCAGATGTGATGCTTAGAGTCTAGCTAGATCCCCGGTTGAGACATAGCTAAACCTACTTGTCAGAGGGGAGGGTATCCAAATGTGCACCATGGGCTGGAGTTATGAGGACTTGGTCTATGTAAAATATAGATTAGAAGAGCAGGCAAGAGAGGTATTGACAGATGGAATGAGAATCAGCACCAAGGACAGTTTCCTGGGAGCCTTGCAGCACTGGCCTCAAAGTCAGATCAGTCTCTGAGACAAGACTGGGTCTAAAAATGAAATCTAATAAAGCAAGTTTAAATGCCTTTTAAGAAAGTGGCATCTTGCCTGTGCCGGTGTTGCTCAGTGGTTAGAGTGTTGATCCATGCACCAAAGGTCACAGCTTGGATTCCAGTCAAGGGTACCTACCTAGTTTGCAGGTTAGATCAACCAATTGCAGTTTCTCACATAAATCTCTCTCTCTCTCTCTCTCTCTCTCTCTCTCTCTCTCTCTCTCTCCCCCCTCCTTCCCTTCCTCTCCTTCTCCCTCTCTCCCACACACACCCTCCCTCCTGTCCACTCTCTCTAAAAAAAAAGTCAATGGAAATATTCTCACGTGAGGGCTAACAAAATAATAATAATAAATAAAAAGAAACCGGCATCTTTTTCCTCCCGGAAGTCTTCATGGGCATTCCGGGATGGCAGCAAAACATCCTTTAGGTCGAATGGCAGTCAGTTTTCTGAAACTTAAACTCTTTGTCACTGTGACCTTCTTTTGGAATGCCTTCTCTTTTCCTCAAATCCAAGGAAGTTTCTGGAAAGTGAATCTGCAATGACCCTTTGTTGTATTCCATAAAAAATGTATAAAATAAAAACTAGAGGTAGTTGCCTGAGACTTTTGAAGACCATGTTGAGAAAAATGTGCTATTACCACTAGGCAGACACACAATGACCCCCATCCCTGGAGCTCAAGCATGACCTTGGTCTTTAGACTGTGCTGGAAAACTCCGTCCCACGGACCTGGGGCTACAGTTTCTTAGGAAACTCTGCGTCTGCTCCTCTTGGTCTTCTCTCTCTAGGCCTGCTCCTTGCTTATGTGCAGTGGAATGTTGATGCAATAATTAACAGTTCTCCTTTAAAACTCATTTCTACCTAGAGCACCCAGCAGTGTCTGTTGACCTTCTATTGTACCTTTCACGGACACTGCACCACTCAAACATGTTCACCACCCTGTACATGGTCTTTCTACCAGAGACTCATGTCTTAGACATGATCCTAGTTCGCTGGTCTGCATGTATGCAAAGAAAAAGCTTTGCTTTCTCAAAAAATCATAAATAGCCTCAAAAGGGGGGAAAAGGCAAATAAGCACAGACAAAATTGATCACATTCTGGCTGATGAATAACTGTGTGCTACAGATATCAGGCAGCATTTAGTCATCTTTGGAGATCCAGGCACTAAGATCCATTTGTACCCAATGTAGGAAAAGTTTTAGATACTTGCCTGTTTTTAAGCCTTTTTGCTACATTACACTTCAACCACCAAAGACATTGGGAGGAAAGAGTTGGATAAAATTGGATGGTAATAAGGATGGTAATGTGAAGAGAGAAGACTCATTTTCTTTGATTCTTTCTCTAGAATAGTAGTTAGACTAATTCACCTGCTATTATCATCATTTGCAAAACACCTAAAAGCATTGTCAGAAATACCAGTCAAGTATAAGATGTGGTTGTCTTTTCAGACTCACCATCATGTTTTCTGTGGAATGTTGTCAAATGTATTATCACTCCGGGAAGATCTACACTGAATCTCTTTGTGGTGTGGTACGTGGGCTATGTACACACATCAAACAGCTGTGCCAGGTAATGGGGATGAGTGCCAGAATACAAGGGTACATATCATACAATGCTCCCTTCTAAATTAAAAAAAATGTTTACCTCATCCAGTGATACATGGGGGAGAAGACTAAAACGACAGGTTTCTGTATGAGCATAAGCAAGAAAGCCACTTCATTTTTTTTCTTCTATATTTCCAGATAACATATAATTATAGAATGATTATATAGTAAATCATGTCAATTCTTTTCTTCCACAGCTGTTGTTTGCAATATGGGGAAGTTATAATTGTTTAAAATAAGTGTATAACTTTCTTCCACATTTAGTGCACTAAGTAAAAGTACATGAGGTTTTCAACATCTTTAAAAATGTTTTTAAAGACAAGTTAACTCTAAATTCTCAGAATTAAATAAAATGCTGTGGTTTACATTTGCTTATGAAGATCTATAATTTTATTGCTTAATGAGCACTGTATTTTTAGAACACTGTATGAGAGGTGAGTAGAACTTTCCTCTGAATTATTTTATTTTGTTACCTTTTGAAGGCCTAGTGGTTATCATCTTTAGCTTATATTTTACTAAAACATATATAGTTTTTATATCACTTATTTATTTCAAATGTGTGTAGTAAATAAAGACAATTTTTGTGAGTTTTTTTAAGAACACTTTGAATTTCTGTGAAAGAGCTTTTGTGAAATATGCAAAATTAATCCCAATTATATTTTGAAGAGCCATGAAGTACTTTTACTAGATCTGCAAAATTAACCCCCCTCAAAAAATATACACCAAAGAGTTATGAAGAACAAACGATTCTATTTAGGTCATAGATCTTTATACTGAGATTAGGTACCCTTCATGTTCCCATATAGCTTACCATCATGTCAGCGAGACACAATTAATACCTACATTTGTGTCTTAAATATAAAGGATGCACATTGGATAAGTCAAAGACAGCTTGTCCTGGGTATAAGATATTCCTTATAGATTATAAAGAAGATGGCAAGTTTGCAACCAATCTTACTTAAAGGGAAAACAAAGAGAAAAGGAAATAGGAAAAAGAAATGTAAATAAAAAATAATAGAATATCTAGAAAAACACATGAGAAAAAATGCTCAAGTCTAGGAGACAGTATGAAAAAAACTGCTGGCAAAAGTCATTATAAGGAGAACTTCACAATTTTCCTTATTTGAATGGAAAGGGTATATTTTACCACTGGGCCTTTATACTAATTATCTATTGCCTCAAAATTACCTCAAAACTGTGCCTTAAAACAATACACACATGTGTTACCTTGCCACTTTGGTGAGTATGGAATCTGGGCATTGCTCAGCTGTACCCTCTGCTGCAGGGCCTTGGTGTCTCACAGTCAGCACTGAATGCTGAGACTAGTCACCTGCAGGCTCCCCAGGGAAGGACTGGCTTCCAAGCTCACTGGCTGTCAATAGGATTCACAATGGAGTTTGGCCATTGGCAGCTCTCAGTTCCTTGCCACATGGGCCCTTCGAACATGGCAGCCTGGCTCATCAAAGCATACAAGCCAAGAAGGCAATACAGAGAGTTTGCTCATCAGAGGGAAGTCACCAACTTTTGAAGGTAATTACAGAAGCCACAATTCCCCACACCACTGGCTAGTCCCTCCTCTTTCTGTCACATCTCTATTATAGAGGATCTACAATAATTTTCCCTCTACCCTTCTGAATTCTTTGCTGAGACTCTTACATGAAAGACAGATGAACAAGAGAAAATGAACAGAAGTTTATTAATATGTATATCTCATCTCAACAGGGGAGATACCCAGGAAAAATGAGTAAGTAAAAGATGTGACTTTAGAATTCAGGATTAAATTTCATCTTAATAGGAAAAGGGAGGAGGGAAGTAGGCCCCTTAGTGGAGAGTAAATGATTTTAAGAAAGATGAACGGACCCTTAGGAGAATAGATGGGAAGTGGATGGTTTCTGACAAAGTTTGCCTAGGTGTGGTGTTGACTTCTAGTCTCTTCTGTGATAGCAGTCAATCTTCCGTGGTTGATGAAACTCTTGGGGAGGAGGGGATGTATGACAGTTGTGTTTCTTTTGGAAGATCTATTTTTAGGCAGGTAAGGGGAGTTCAGGCAAAACCTCTCCCTGTGTGTGCTGCTTTTCAAGTGCCTTCAACAAAAAATAGTATGTACCAAGGCAGCATATTCTAGGATGGCATGTCCTGAACTCTGACAGTGATGTTTTAGGCTGGCATTTCCCACTGTAATTGGTGGGGAGAGATCTGCGTCCCCACCTGTTGCTCATGGAAGTGGGCTTCTTGTGATATCTGAAGAAAAGGAATGTTCATAGACTGACACAGGAGGATGAAATATAGAAAGCTTTATTTCTGTGGAATTATACCCCTGAGTTTCAAGGTCATGTTTCCCCTTGTGTCAAGGAAGAACTGTAGCTTTGGCTTCAGCAGACCTTAAATCAGAGCCAGTGTTCAGAGTTTCATCCTACATCTGCACACTCCAGTCTAGCATCCAGCTAGCTTAGTTTGTGTTTCCCACTGCAAACTCTATTGCGTGTGGGGTCCACGTGGTCATGAGCCATAGGGATGTAAGAAAATCAAGAGCCACCAAGAGAGCCAAGAGTCAAAAGAGCAAGCCAAAGGCCAAGAGAATATACTCCTTTTATTTGGGGGATTATGTATCCCCAAATTTTCACTGGCTTGCAGTGGCCCTGTCTATTCTGGCCAATGATCTCTGTTTCTAGGCTTGATTGACAGGCATCTTCCCAAGTCATCCTGACTCAATGCATTCATCTCTCCTTGGTTGTATCCTTTCCCCAAATAACTGGTCTTTGAGAATGGGCTAGTGGTTCTTGGGGGAGTGTGAAATTGCAGCTTCCTGGTAAAGCTGCCCAAATGACAAGCCTATAATATCTAGCTTCCTTTTTTCTCCTTTCCTAGTAATTAGAGGCCTGATGCATGAAATTCTTTCATGGAGCTTGGCCCTCGCAGCCAGGCTGCCTCACAGCCCTGGCTGCCTCACCAGTGTGCGGCCCTGCCCACTGGTCATTCCGGAATGGCGTTGTTCTGGAAGGGCGTTCCACAATCCGGTCTAATTAGCATATTAGATCTTTATTATATAGGAGTAGCTAATTACAATGCTATTTGTACTACCCTTCACTATCAATTAACTTTTTCTTTAAAAATATCAAATTAGCCAACTGGTGTGGTTTAGTGGTTGAGTATAGACCCATGAACCAGGAGATCATGATTTGATTCTGGTCAGGGTACATGCCTGGGTTTCAGGCTCAATCCCCATAGGGGGCATGCAGGAGGCAGCCAATCAATGATTCTCTCTCATCATTGATGCTTCTTCTATCTCTCTCCCTCTCCCTTCCTCACTCTGAAATCAATAAAAAGGTATTTAAAAATCAGATAAACTCCTTGCAGTGAGTTGAAATCATCATAATAAAAGGCTAATATGCAAATGGTCATCACACTGTCACGCCATCATGCTATAACGCTGATCAGTAGGGACCTGAGGCTGTGCCCCCCACCTGGCAAGACTTTACTGGGGACCTGAGGCCATGCACCCCTGAGGCTGCAGCCCTGCCCCTGTGCCAGGGCCGGGGGACCTCAGGCCGCAACCCCTGAGGCCATGCCCCTCACCCCAGTGCCGGGGCCGGGGAACCTGAGGCCGCACCCCCTGCCCTGGTGCCGGGGCTGGAGGATCTGAGGCCGTGCCCCCTGCCCTGGCACCAGGACATGAGGCTGCATCCCTCATCTGGTGGGGATTGACTGGGGTGAGGCCGGCCAGGTCTTGGTGTCACCTAATGCGGGTGGGGTTGACCAGACACTTCTATTATAGAGAAAGGCCAAATAGCAATATTAAAATATTTCCTCTAATTAATTCTTTTTTAATGTGCACGAATTTCGTGCACTGGGCCATTAGTGTTAAAAAATAAATAGGAGAAAATATTGAGTGCTTGCTGTATACCAGGTACTTCACTATGTGGTTTTCTTATACTATCTCCACTCCAAATAGCAACTCAGTAAGGTATCTCTATTTAAGAGCTACTAAAAAGGAAGTTAAGTAATTTCATAATATCATACTATACAATAGAAAAATTAAAGGAATAGGATTCTACTTCAGGCTATCTTCATTCCTATAGCGAGGCCCATTTCATTTATTACTTACTGTGTTTTCCTTCCAAGAGACCTGAATGTTAGTAGTCAATAATTTAAGTGAAAGAAATTAACCTATAAGGGTTGACTTTCAAATCAATAATACTAGAGGGTTGGAAGCCTTTAGGCATTCTATACCCATCTTAACTTGTAGGCCTGTTCTGTGGCTGTGCATAATGGCAACCATTAGCTGGTTTCTTTTCAAGAGAAAATTTCTCTGGAATTACTATGGCTGAAGGTTTGTTCTCATCCCATCTCTGAGTATCCACAAAGAACAAACTGGAAAAGAGCCTTAGGAGACAGTCTTTCAATGCTTTTGCTATTAGGTGTACCAGTTAATAATGGTAGATTTTGTAATCAAAGAAACATGATAGTTTCAAGAGAAATATCAAAAGTGCTTTATTAAAAGTAATGTCCATCACTAGCTACACATTTTCCCCATCTTTCAGGTAATTTGTGGATTCTGTTCCAATAGAACTTTTCTTGTTTTGAGGCAAACCATTCAGAGACCCAATTTTCCACTTCGTATGTTTTGAAGTGCTGCTCAGAAAGTGCATGTGCCATCGATCAGACCAAGTGGTAATCTGAAGGAGCAAGGTCTGGTGAATACGGTGGGTGGGTTAATACTTCTCAGGAAAGATCTTTTAAAGTGTCTTTAACTGGTTTTGAAGTGTGTGATGGTGCATTATCATGAAGCAAAATTACTTTGCTCTGTTATGTGGCACATTCTGGTCATTTCATGATCAAAGCATGATTCAAATTGATTATTTGTTGTCGGTAGCAATCAGTATTAATGGTTTTACCTGGTTTTAGAAGCTCATATTATCCCACCAAACGCAGAGCATTGTCTTCTTTCCGAAGCAATTTGGCTTTGCAGTCGATGTTGATGGTTGACCTGGGCCAACCCATGATTTTGTGCGTTTGGGATTCTCAAAATAAATTCACTTTTCATCACCAGTCACAATTCGATTCAAAAAAGACTTTCTTTCATGCCGCTGAAGCAACATTTTACTGATGACTTTTTGGTTTTCCATTTGTCTTTCAATCAGTTGATGTGGCACCCATTTTCCTTCCTTTAAGATTTTTCCCATTGCTTGTAAAAGATCAGAAATTGTTTGCTGAACAACGTTTAATCTTTCTGCAAGTTTTTTTTTTTTTTGAGTTTGACACGCATCTTCATCCAATAATGCTTATAATTGTTGGTCTTCAAAGTTTTTCAGTTGACCTGGACATTTTTTGTCTTTCACATCGAAATCATCACTTTTAAAGCAATTAAACCAGCATTCACAAGTATCTTGAGATGTAACATGTTCATCATAAACTTCCTGAAGTATACAATAATTTTTTCTTCAATATAAAGTAATGAATTAAAACTTCCTGCAAATGCTCTTTTTTTGGCATGAAATTTGACATATTTAAGCGTAAAAATATGATGTTAACACCTTCAGCAAATTTGACATATGAAGTTTTGAAGCTTGCTATCAATACAACAAAATAGCATACATATCAAATTGCATATATCTCAACATATGTGTAACTGCAGCTATTGAAAATAATCCGCATTATTAACTGGTACACCTAGTAATTGTTCTGACTCCCCTGAAAAAAAATGGTAGCTGTGGTTTTTGAACACATGAGCAACAAGAACACTTGTAAGTGCTTTCAAACCTTTAAACTCATGCCATCCTCACATCTGTAAGACATGGTAAGTATACTTACCCTTGTTTATGGGTGAGGACACTGAGGCACAGAGATATTAAATCTAGCAGAAGTAAAACCTAGGCTCTCTGGAAGCAGAGCCATTTCACACTTCTGCCTCTCTGTTGTAATCCTTATGCAAATAAAGCATTTTCTCTTGGGGATGATAACTTCTTAACAGTCAATATACAAATATTTAGATGAGCCTTAACTTTATTTATTTTTTACTTTTTTATTGAATTTATTGGGAGGTTCATAAAACAAAAACAGGACACTGTCTCCATAAAACCTCCATTCTCTTCTGCGTGGCTTCCTAAGACATCCTAATTGGGAACACTCTCTGAGCAGGGCCAGTGCATTCTCCCAGGTAACATGGTAGGATGAAGAGTTAGATGACTACATTCTGTTTGGGCTGGGGGACAGCCAAGATACACACCCAAGACAATTGCAGAAAACAATGGAAGACAAAATGTAAGTAGTAGAATGTGTGAAATACAAGAAACATTTGAGACATTGACAGGATGAAAAACTCAGCAAAACCTGAGCGGTCAAGGAAAAAGTCCTGGGGATTATAGACTCACATCAGAGGACTTAGAAAGATGTGAGAGGATGCCTCCTTTCCTTTTCTTGTCCCCCATTAAGAGCTTTGATTCATTTTTATTTTTATTTTTATTTTTTTACCATGTTGTATGACCCTGAGAAATTAAGTGGCAGGTTAGAAGTGGCACCCATTGTCAAGAATAACTTTGAGGGGAGTAGAAATGGTAATACTGTCAACAATAAAAATTAAATTAAAAAGGAATACTTTTTTTATTATAAATCTATGTTCTTGGGCTTCCACTTCAGCCCATGGAGATTTCTTCAGTGTTACTGCTTTCATATGTGGAGGAGGTGGCAGGCTGGGGGGCATGCTTTACAAGAGTATCCAGGGCCTGAGGATTTATCAGTGGACTGAATCTACTGTCTAGTTAAATGAAAAAGATTTACAGTGTTAGAAAAGACTGTTCTTCAGGATCTTTAGGCAAGAGTGTTGTACCTTTCTCTGTTCATTACTAATAGGGTACCTTCAGCTATGTTTCCATTCAAAAATAAGGGAGAATGACCTGGGTTAGGCTCATCATGACATATTTCACATTTTTAAATTTGAATAATTCACCTGAATTTAATTGCAAAATGAAATACTATATTTGTACATAGCCCTCTGGTTCTACATTTAAAAAACACACACACACGTATAGCCCTGGCTCAGTTCGTTGGAGCGTCATCCCGTACACCAGAAAAAAAGGTTGTATGTGGGTTCAATTCCACATTAAGACACATACCTGGGTTGGGGTTCAATCCCCAGTTGAGGCATATACATGAGTCAACCAATTGATGTTTCTCTCTATATATATCTCATCTCTAAACTTAACCTCGGGTGATGATAAAAAAAAAAAAAAGGCATGTTATACTTCCAAACCCTGATCCTGCTTTGGTTTTAGGAATTTCCATAATGTATCTGAATACCCAAGGGTTTCCCAAAGAATGTGATATGCCAGAAGAATTCATAAATGCCCAAAGATGGTCCAGAATGAATTTAATTGGAAATAGTTGCCTTCATAAAACATGGAAAGAATAAAAAGAATATAAATAGGTTTTGACATGAGACATTAGCAGATGGTTTTATATAGGCATGGCAGTATTGTCTTAGCACTCTGTTAATAAAAAATTTACAGACATTGCTTATATTATGTTTGTCAGGAATGATCATTTAAATAAAAATAGAACATTAGTGTGGGAAGAATATATATTGAACACATTTCATGCTGCATATCAATCAGTTAAGAATGGAATAATTTCCTTGTCCTTTGCCATTATTCAGTGCAAATTTATGAAATGTAGAAGGCATTATACATTTGTTATGTCATTCAATTACATATTAAAAGGTGTTTTCATTTGAGTTGCAACCATAAATATTGTATTGCTTTATAATCCTAGTTTTCCCTCCAAGTACATTTCCTAGTTAGGCAAGCAGATGTCTTCTCTGTGAATCTGATCATGTTGGATATGGTCCTTAGCTCTGTTCTACTGGCCAGACTCAGCTGTTATTTCCTAAATCTTACAGACACAAACTTTTAAGAAATGTAATAAAATCCTTCCTTATACTCAATGTCATTAGCAGTGTGTCCAACTTGGAAAAACCTACTCTTGTTTTATTGTGATTCATTTTGGATAACAGACCACTCTTTCTTCTATAGCATTAATACTGTTTAATTAAGGTTCCAAAAACACTAGTTTCTTTGTCTTATTTTGTACTTAAGACAAAGAACATGACAAATCTTGGAAAGGCTGCTAAATTAGTTCTTAATACAGAAAGCAGGCAGAGATTTGTTTTCATCAGATTTGGGTGAAATGCACCATCTGTTTAGTTAAAGAGCTTCTATTTCCAAAGCAGGTAAAAATAGAAACTTCTTCATTTTCATCAGCTTTCTGTACCCATGTGACTAATGTCAAAAGAGCCAGTAGGCTTTGGTTAGAAATGTGACAAAGATTTATTCAAGGGTCTTAGGATTTGCAAATTAAAAACAATAGCAGATAAGACTCAGAGTGTTTTGAAGGAGACAGAAAAGTTTGAGAGCTTTATAGTGAAAGGTACACATTTAAGAAATTCAGCCCTGCATTCTTAGCCCACAGATTGGCCCAGAAACGATAATCTTCCAAATGCCTGCTGGCCTGGATAATGGATGCCAGGTGATCTTGATAATGGATGCCAGGTGGTCTGGATAGTGAATCATTCTCTCTCAAGCATGACAAGTGGTTATATATAAGATATATATATCTCCAGCACATGAACATTCTCAAGTTCTTCAGGGGTTTACACATGGAACTTAGGTGCATCTAGGTGCTGGCCCACAGGAAAAGTTCAAAAGTCTAAGTTCCCAGGCTAAAGTAAAAGTAGAATCTTTAGCTTGTGCCCTAGCCTGTTTGATTTTAATAAGTTAGCATCTTGTCCATAGTAACTCCATTTTATTTTTTCATTGTTTTACTCACTATATCTCCAACTCTTAAAACTTATTATGAATCAACAGACTTTGCATGATAATGACCCTTTAACTTCTTACACACCAAGCTCTCTTTTGTGTGTGGGCTGGGCCTTGGGGTAGCTGACATAGATCTAGCCACCAGATTGTAGTTCTGAGTTTATCTGGTTCTACAGGTTGGCATGCTTTTACTTTCATCCAGATTTTTCTAAAATCAGGAGCAAACTCTACTCTCTTTCTTTCTCCTTTCTATTTCCGTTCTCTCTCCTAGTAGCTGTGATTGACTACACATATGCTACTAGTATGTGAAGGGGAAAATAGGTAAATACAATCATAGGGAGAAAGAGAGATTTCAAATACCTGGTTATGTGGGTCATTCTTTTTCCTGTAGCAGCGAGGATGGGTGTAAAGTTTTTAATTAATTTATTGAAATGTTAAGAATTATGGTTAATTAAGATTGACCTGGTGACAGGTTAGGATGGTAAAGTGACTAACTAGTTGGAGCAACTAGTTAGTAGGAAGGCTTTTGGAGCAGTTCAGGGATAAGTAATAGGACCTGATCTAGGTAGGGACATTGGTCGATGGACAGTAGACAGTAGAACTGGCCCTGCAGGGCAGGGGGTGAGACTTTGTTGGGAATGGGGGAGCAGTTGAAGAAAGTGCTCCAGGCCTTTCATCCTGAGTGACTGTGATGGTAGCATCAGTATCAGCCAGGAAAACAGAGACCTGTCAAAATACTTTCAGCACCAAGAGGGTTAATCCAGGGGAGAGTCCAAGGAGCAGAAGTGTCACTAGCTGTCAAGTTCACACTGAGTTGTGGTCCAGCTTTAGGAGGTTGTTACTGCTGCCAGAGGTAGAGGAGCAATGGGAACGCTGCCGGTGCTGTGGCAGCCCTCAGCCCTGAGACAGGTGGCAGGCAGGGGGCTTCAGAGTCCAGCAAAGGAGATGAAACCTGGTGGCATTGCAGAAACCCACACCGTCTCACCACTGTGGGCAGTCGGGGGGTGGGGGTGGGGGTGGAAATCATCTACTTCTTTCAGCCTTAACAATATTGGAGTACACCTTCTTAGCAGAACCTGAGAGCTGACAAACATGGAAGCTGGAGTCTGAGAAGATGCGCTTCCCGAGGATTCCAGATGCTGAGCCACAGGAAGCTGGCAGACAGAGCCAGGCCCAACAGGGGAGGCAGGAGAGGGCAGAGTCAGGGATGAGGTCAGGACTGTGATTGCAAAGGTGCTGCGTGTGAGGTTCTGGCAGAGCCTCAAGTTGAATGAGTCCAGTGAGTTATTGGATTTAGAGGGATGGATAAATTGCAGAGGGAGAGTGGGGAACCAAGGAAGTTTCATTAGGATAAAGTTGATGCTAACTTATTTGTCATCTGGTAAAGAAGGAACTCAGAGAGAGAGAGAGAGAGAGAGAGAGAGAGAGAGAGAGAGAGAGAGAGAGAGACTGGCTGGCAAAGGACAGGGTAAAGGCAAAGGTTTAGAAGAGACAGGAGAGGATAAATTCAGGAGTCCAGTAATATCCATGACAAGCAGGGCTCATGGGCCTCCATATGTGTAAATTTCCTAATTGGCATTGCTATTGACATGGTCATGCTGTGCCAATATGTCCAAATATAAAATCTAGAAGTAAGCACCACCAAAACCACTATAGCAATGTGTGTGCATGTTTGTTCTTCTGTACTGATATGTTTCCCGCCTCAAATAGCCACACTTATTCACTGTTCTGTGATAATGACAACTTTCTGTTGCAGCCATCTGTTCTCACCCATAAGGAGAACATTGACATTTTATTTACTCAACTTCCCTAGTCAATTTCGTGGCTATAGGAAAAGAGAAATATTATTTTAGAGCCCCTATAACAGCCTAACAAGAGATGGATAATTAAGTCCTAGGGGACCCATGTTCTCACCCATTACTGCAGAAGGGTCCTTTCTTTCCTTCCCAATAGGAGAGGACTCGCTGTACCTTACAGTTAATGTGCTCTTCTTCATTCAGGGAGGCAAGGATGACTGGAAGGAAATTGAGCGTGTTCCTTATTACTGTTTTGTGTTGTTGTTGTTTTTTTAATATATTCTTATTGATTTCAGAGAGGAAGGAAGAGGGAGAGAGATAGAAACATCAGTGATGAGAGAGAGTCATTGATCGGCTGCCTTCTGGATGTCCCCTACTGGGATTTGTGCTCAAAACCTAGGCATGTGCCCTTGACCTGAATGAGACCTGAGACCCTTCCTCACAGGCTGATGCTCTACCCACTGAGCAAAATTGGCTAGGGCTGTGAGTTTTTCTTTTTTTTACATTTGTGTAGTGTAGGTCTACCAATCTTACATTAAAATCACATGGATGGAAGGAAAGCAGATGTCTGCATAGTTCCTCCTGTTTATATATGGAAAGAGGAAGGACTTCTGACAAATGAACCTGAAAATCCTAAGGCAGCCAGTTTTAAAATGAATATAAATATACTAGAGGCCTGATACACAAAATTCGTGCAAGAGTAGGCCTTCCTTCCCCCGGCTGCCGGCACTGGCTTCCCTCTAGCACCCAATACCTGGGCTTCCCTCACAGCCCTGGCTTCGTCCAGAAGGTTGTCCAGAAGGATGTCCAGAAGGATGTCTGGTCTAATTAGCATATTATGCTTTTATTATTATAGACTAGAGGCCCGGTGCATGAAATTCGTGCCCAGGTGGGGGGTATCCCTCAGCCCAGCCTGTACCCTCTCCAATCTGGGACCCATTGAGGGATGTCCGACTGCCTGGTTAGGCCTGATCCCACCAAGATTGGGTCTAAACGGGCAGTCGGACATCCCTCTCACAATCCAGGACTGCTGGTTCCCAACTGCTTGCCTGCCTGCCTTCCTGATTGCTCCTAACTGCTTCTGCCTGCCAGTCTGATCACCCCCTAACCACTCCCCTGCCAGCCTGATTGATGTCTAACTGCTCCCCTGACAGCCTGTTTGCCCCCAGCTTCCCTCCTCTGCTGGCCTGGTCACCCCCAACTGCCCTCCCTCGCAGGCCTGGTCCCTCCCAACTGCCCTCCCCTGCTGGCCATCTGGTGGTGGCCATCTTGTATCCACATGGGGTCAGGATCTTTGACCACATGTGGGCAGCCATCTTGTGTGTTGGAGTGATGGTCAATCTGCATATTACTCTTTTAATAGATAGGATAGAGGCCTGGTGCATGGGTGAGGGCCAGCTGGTTTGCCCTGAAGGGTGTCTCAAATCAGGGTGGGGGTTCCCTTGGTGTGTGGGGTGGCCTGGGTGAGGGGCCTGTGGTGGTTTGCAGGCCGGCCATGCCCCCTGGCAACCCAACTGGAGGCCCTGGTATCTGGGATTTATTTATATTCTACTATTGAAACTTTGTAGCCTGGAACAGAGCCAAGCCTTCTTCTCTCTCAGTGGCAGCAGCCATTTCTGTTGGGATTTACGTATCTTCTATTATTGGAACTTTGTAGCCTTAAGCGGATGCCAAAGCAGGCCAGGGCTGCAGAAACTTGGCTTCCTCCATTGCCAGGGGCAATCATAGCCTCCTGCTCTCTCCAGCTCTGTGGCTGCCACCATTTTTGTTGGGATTAATTTATCTTCTGTAATTGAAACTTTGTAGCTTTAAGCAAAGGCCTTGGCCAGCCAGAGTGTGCAGAAAGCTTGGCTTCATCCATCGCCGGGGAAACCTCCTGCTCTCTCTGTGGCCGCAGCCATCTTGATTGGGGTTAATTTGCATACTTGCACCTGATTGGCTTGTGGGCATGGCTTGTGGGTATAGCGGAGTGATGGTTAATTTGCACATTACTCTTTTATTAGATAGGACTAGAGGTGGGCTGCATGAATTCATGCACTGGTGGGGTCCAGCAGGCCAACCCGATGGGGACCACTGGGGGCGAGCTGTCTGGGGGGAGGGGCCATGGGCAGTTTGCTAGCCAGCCCCACCCCCACTCATGGTGGGGGTACTGGCTTAGGGGCGGGGTCGGCCAGGGTAAGAGGCCGAAGGTGTTCCCATCATTCTACTGTTTGGTCAATTTGCATATTATCCTTTTATTATATAGGATATAGTGTCATGATAATTTCTAGCAGTTTAATCAAAATAGTGTATTATCACTCATTACATTTTAAAAATCTCTTCAACTTGGCCAAGTTTGAGTGCTTATCAATGCTTAGTTTCTGTTACTTTTTCTTTTGCAATAAATCTGAAAACTGCTTCTTTTTCTGCTTCCATTACATATCAAAGAAAATTTATTTTTCGAAGTTAGTTTCACTGTGTAGGTTCTTTGCCCTTTTCCTTCAAGTGCCCTTGTTTCTTTAGTTTTGTAGCATTGACAGTTCAAGGATAAATAGGCACTATTTTGCCTAAAGTTACTATATTTCTAACATCTGTTTCATTGGGTGGGGATGTGCAATAAAAGTGCTGTATGAAAGCTTGTATTCCACAAAAAGAAACACTTGAAGACAAATGACTCTTATTTAGTGGCTACCTTCTGGTTGGGGAATTTTGCAGTTATTGATTCTAGTTTTATACTAGTAGTTCTTTCTTAGTAATAGATAATCTGATGGATTGTACTTTATTTTCTCATAGACATCCAAGGTCAAAAAAGACATGTTCTAAATACCAGAGGACACCTGGATATCCCAAATCATTGGGAATATATGCATATATATAGGAAACATATTGGAACAAGTGCTCCAAACATTAATATTATCTATTGGGGGATTATTTCCTATTGTCCCAGTCAATATTGTCTGACATGTAGTTAATAAACAATGAATATAACAAACATGATTAAAAATGCTTTTATTTTATTAAAATGTCTACACTTGTTGAAAACTAAAATGGAGTGCCCTTACTTTCAATGACATACAGTCTGGTATGCACTCAAAGCACATCTCTCATTAAGAAAACTCTTAATAAGCAATTTTAAGTTGACAAACAAAATCATTAGTTACAGTTGATATTCCCTTTTCCATCAAGCTGAATCCTACTGATTTCCAAAACTTCAGCTCATGTTAACACTTCCAGTGTGTCTCTCAGCCTCTTAGACCTTTTCTTCTGCCACAATTACACCATAGGGTAATTGGTCTGCCTAGCTCCCACACCTGGTGGTTTATCTTTATTTGAGCAACTGGTTGTTGCTCAAAGCACATAGTAGGTGTTGAACAGATTATTATCAAGTAAAGGAACAGAAAAATTGGTGAAGGGATACATGAATGAGCAGATAACTAAAGAGATGGTCATCCAAAAGAAGTCATTAGTTTTAAGGTTTTCATATCTGAAATTACTAGATTCATCAAAATATGCTCTTCTATCTATTTTTTTTCAACATTGAACATGCCCCAAATAAAGCAAATCAGTATTCAACTTCACAACTTCAGAAAAGCCCATCTGCCCAGGATAAATAGATACACACTATATGATGCAGGTAATATAAAAAGACCTAAAATATACACTGGGGCCCCTAACAAGCTTACAAAGTAGTTGTTGAACTAAGACACTTATAGAAATTGTTTTTGTAATATTTAACAGAGCCAACTACTATGTAAGTAAGTGTTTTGGGAGGACATGCAAGTAGAAGCAAGATTCTCATAGGTTAATGTGTAAGAATGTGCATATAAAAAGTGCAGATTCCTGGCCTCCCTCCCAGAGATTCTGATTCACTAGGCCGCAGGTGGACATGGGGACCTGAACTTTTATTGAGAAACCTCAGTGATTTCCTATAAGTGTTCCAGGGAAAACACTCGTCAGTGGGCTTAGGAGAGACTCCTATGGGCCAGAGTTAAAAGGAAAGTGGGAGATGGGATTTGGGCTGGAGATTCAAAGATGCATGATATTTGGATAGGCAAGGAGGGAAGAAAAGGAACCTCCTTTTCCTTAGGGTCATTGACAGAAAAACATCTCTATCAAAAACCAGATAATTATGATGACTGACAAATTATACTTTCATGACATCCCAAAGTAAGGCATGCATGTTCTGGTGGTACTTTCTATGTTGTTTTTAATCTAACATAGAAGCATATTTTCAATTGACTGACTTTCTTTTTTACTTATTTTCCATTTTTCCTATTAAATATTGACAAGTTTATACACTTAAAAGTTTCTAAGGATCAAGCATGCCTGTTACTGCCGTATCTTGAGTCGTGATGGCATTTATAAAGAGTGGCTCTTGGGTAATGAGAAGTGAAACATTAAATGTGCCCTTCCAGTAACACGGCTGAGAAACCACACCTTTCATTTTCCTTGCCAATGAAACTTGGCTGGTTACAAAAGTTTTGTGGACATTCAAGCTTTTTCATGTTTACAGATATTTACTACATAACTGGCTGCATCAAAAACATGTCTATTAGCTGTCATGCTGAAGGCTTGATATCTTGTTCTTCACAGCCAAGAAGACTTTGAAGGTGTTTGTGTGAAGATTCCTTGATCACAGGCAACACATTTGTAGACAATTCAGAGAGCTTAGAGAGACTAATTGCTTAGACAGGCAATCAATTTGGCCTGAGTGACAGAAGGGTGGCAATCAATATCTAGCTGGGAAATGAGACAAGGGTCTCAATAATGACAGCTCAGTTACCCAATAGAGATGGATAAGTGACACCCCATGGAAAGAGGATGACAAGACCAACATTTGCTTGTCTTTCTTGAGTGTCTGTTCAGTTTCCCAGAGACCACTGCGTAGTCAGCCAGGAACTGCGGGCAATCACTGAAGGAGTTCCATGGGCGTCCTCATTCTGACAATACAGACATTGGATTAGCACCAATATGATTTCTTCTTGTCCTGGAATGAGGCAGTAAAAATCCCTACAAAATTCTCTAGTCTCTCTTTTCCCAGCCAATGTTGAAGGCCTCATCTTGGAGGAGGGGGTGCAGTCTGAATACTTGAGTTATTCCATTGGCAGGAAGAACAAAATAATGATCATGCAACCAGGACAATTTTTGGAGTGAAAAGGGTGCTATTAATAATTGTTGAGAATATTATAGATCTACCAATTTTTCAAAATTGCCCTCCTCTACCAGGTTCCCGCCCCACCCCAGCTTTCACCACCCTATTGTCCGTGTCCATAGGTAATGCATACACTGAATGGCCAGATTATTATGATCTCTGAATGCATAATAATCTGGCCACTCAGTGTGTGTGTGTGTGTGTGTGTGTGTGTATTCACACACAGTAGTGACCCAGTGCACGAAATACATACACACACACACACACACACACACACACACACACACACATTAGTGAACCGGTGCACATTAAAAGGGGATTAATTAGAGGAAATAATGTAATATTGCTATTTGCCCTTTCTCTATAATAGAAGTGTCAGAAATGAAATAAAATTAGTAAAATGTATATGAAAACATTCCTCCTGTCAGAGTCTGGGGCTCACCATGGGACCTAGAGTCAAGTCCCCGCCCACCCACGTGCACCTCAAAATTACGTGAGACCCAGACCTGGCTGCCTCCCCCACCACCATTGGGCTAGATCCAGACCCAGCCATTTCCACCCTTGCCAAGCCCTGCCAGGCAGGGGGCGTAACCTCAGGTTCCCTGGCCCAGCACCAGGATGGGGGGGGCATGGCCTGAGGTCCCCCAGCCCAGACCAGGCCAGGGGGCATGCCTTGAGGTCCTCCATCAAGCCCCGCCAGGTGGGGGACAAGGCCTGAGGTCCCCCATCAAGCCCTGCCAGGCGGGGGGGCTGAGCCTCAGGTCCCCCGGCCCAGCACCAGGAGGGGGCGCTGCCTCAGGACCCCCGTCAAGCCCCGCTGGGCAGGGCATGGCCTGAGTTCTCCTGACCCAGCACTGGAGGTGCACCTTGGGGTCCCCTGTCAAGCCCCACTGGGGTGGGCGAAGGCATAGCCTCAGGTCCCTGCTGATTGCTCATTAAGGCTCCTTATTGGAACTTGGCCTCAGCTGTGGGTGCAGCCATCTTTGTGATAGAGTGATGGTCAATTAGCATATTCCCTCTTTATTAGATAGGATATTAAAGGCCAGGTGCATGAATTCATGCATGGGTGGGGGCTGGCCAGCCTGGCCAGGGAGAGGGGACATGGGCAGTTGCCTGGCCTGCCTGCTGGTCAAACTCCTGCCTGAGGGGACAATTTGCATATTAGCCTTTTATTATATAGGATATACACTTAGTGGCCAGAGATCATAATAATCTGGCCACTCAGTGTATATGCATATAAATTCTTTGGTTAATCTCTTTCCACCTTCTCCCCTTTGCTCTGAGATTCGTCAGTCTGTTCCATGTTTCCATGACTCTGGCTCTATTTTATTCATCAGTTTATTTTGTTCATTAGATTCCTTCATTTTTACTTTTAGATTCAATTTTTGATAGATATGTATTTATTGCCATTTTATTGTTCATAGTTTTGATCTTTGTTTTTATCTTCTTCCTACTAAGTGCTTTTTTCTTGCTGCTTTTAAGGTTCTTTGTCTTTAACATTTGACATTTTAATTATGATGTGTCTCAGTGTGGTCCTCTTTGGGTTCATCTTGTTTGGGACTCTGCACTTCCTGTACTTGTAAGTCTATTTTTTTTTACCAGGTAGGGGAAGTTTTCTGTCATTATTTCTTCAAATAGGTTTTCAATATCTTGCTCTCGCTCTTCTCTGGCACCCCATAATGTGAATGTTGGTATGCTTGAAATAGTGCCAGAGGCTCCTTACACTATCTTAATATTTTTTTATTCTTTTTTCTTTTTATTCTTCTGATAGAGTGTTTTTTACATCCTCATATTCCAAATTGTTTATTGGATTCTCAGTATCCTCTTCTTCACTTCCTATAAATTATTAATCCCTATAAATTATTCTTTATTTCATTTAGTGTGTGCTTAATTTCTGACTAGTCCTTTTTCATGTCTTTGACATTCTCACTAAGATTCCTGAAAGTCTCACTAAGTCCCTTGAATCTCTCATTAAGTCCCTTGAAGCTCTCCTTAAGATACTTGAGCATCCTTATAACCATTGTTTTGAACTCTGGATCTAGTAGTTTGCTTGATTCATTTCATTTAGTTCTTTTTCTGGAGATTTTCTTCTGTTCTTTCATTTGTGATATGTTTCTTTGTCTCCTTATTTTGCTGCTTCCCTATGTATTGTTTCTATGTAATAGGTAGAGCTTCCATATCTCCTGGAATTGGTAGAGTGGCCTTGTGTAGTAGGTGTCTTATAGGGCCCAGTCACCAGAGCTGGGCACTCTAGATGTGCCCCTGAGTGGGCTGTGTGCACAGTCTTGTTGTAGTTGAGCCTTGATTAATGTTGAAGTTACAGGCAGGAATTGACCTCCAGGCCAATTGGATGTGAGGAACAGCTGTGACTACAGTGGGAGAGCTGCTGTGCAGGAGACACACCTATGGAGCAAGACTTACTTCAGTGGGGCTTTGGTGCTCACTGAGTCTGCCCCTTGAGTGTGGCAAACAGGGATGTGTAAGTTGTAATCTGGTATAATATGAAGCTGTCTACTGGGTGCACTGGCTCTGGGCCTCCTGGGATGTGAAAAATCAGCCACTGCCTGGGGCCATCCTGCAGGAGCTACAGAGCTTTCCTCAAATGGGCGCTACTTGTGTTGGGTTTGGAAGTGCCCAAGCAAGGCCAAGCTCTCTTGGGCCTCTTATTGATAGGTATGAGGCATGCTGATGCCAGCTGATGCTTGTTTGAGAGATTTTAGGAAAGTTTGAAAACTGAATCAGGATAGGCCAGTGGTCGGCAAACTCATTAGTCAACAGAGCCAAATAACCACGGTACAACGATTGAAATTTCTTTTGAGAGCCAAATTTTTTAAACTTAAACTTCTTCTAACGCCACTTCTTCAAAATAGACTCGCCCAGGCCATGCTAAGAAGAGCCACACTCAAGGGGCCAAAGAGCCGCATGTGGCTCGTGAGCCACAATTTGCCAACCACTGGGATAGGCCATTCATATGTAAAAGCTGCTGCAAACAGCTTGGGGTGGGGGAGGCACTACAAAATGGGTGGGGTGGAGTCTCAGGGAATCAGCAGGGTAGAGTGAACAGTGTGGTCCAAGCTGATTGAAACTCAGATATGGCTGCCAATCAGCTCTTTGATAGGGAGGTCTCAGCATAAGTACAATGGACCCTGTGAGCACCCCTCTCTGGGAGAAAGCTGACCCTGAATTCTTGACTCAATGCCAGACAATGCATTTCCTCCCCATATTTCCTGGATCCTCCAAAGCTACTGCCCCAGTGCTGGAGCTCAGTGGAAACAAGTCCATGTAAGTTTGTGTACTGGCCCTTTAAGAGGAACTGCCTAGGTCTCTGGTAGCTTCCATGTTACTTAGCCACAATACCCACTGGTTTTTATAGTCCAAAGTTTCTGGGACTTCTACTTACAGCACTGGAACCCTGGGCTGAGGGATCTGGTGTGGGGCTGGGAGCCCTTGCTTCTCATGGTGGGCCTCCACACCAGAGACATTCCTCCTGATTAAAAATAAATGCCACACATGGGTGTTGGACCAGCCTGTTCTGCTCCTCTACCCCTCCTACCAGTCTGGATGTATATTTTTCTTCAGGTCTCTAGTTATAGCACTTCCATTCAGCCAGATTTCAGGCTGTTTGAAATGATGGTTCTGTATTTTAGTTGTAATTTTGATGTGGTTGTGGGAGGTGAGAGTACCAGCATTCACCTATGCTGCCATCTTAGTTCATGATTGATTATATTAACTATTAACTGTTTTGTGTTAATAAAATTAATCATATTAATTAATAATAGCATTCATTAAAAGTCTGCATCTATTGAGAAAAGTAACCCATACTGTAGACATCTTATAGATTCTTGGGATGTAATGCTAACCATACCTTCAGTCTTAACCAGAAAGTGCAGTATACCTCTCCTTTCTAGCAGTATTCTATCACTCTCTCTCTCTCTGTCTCTCTCTCTCTCTCTCTCCAAACATATGATTCCATAAATGAAATTTTATCTTGTTCCATTGTTGAGCAAAAAAACATGTGCAGTTTGCTTGGTAGCATTCAGGGGATTCCCTTCAACTCCATGTGGAAAATGGGACTTGTCAGAATGTATCTTCCTGCCGCTCCAACTCTTCTTCTCTCTGTACAGTGAGCTCCCTGTTTGGGATCAGCATAAGACTGCCTCTGAGAAAATTTGTTACTTTCTCCTCACAGACAGATAGCCCTGAAGTGAATATAATACAATAATTCAAATTGGACTAGCACCTTTCGATCTGTTTATGAATGGTGTGGCATCCCTAAGAATGAATTAGAGCCCCGTACTTTCTGGGCAACGGTATTATTCTTGCAAAATTTGTGCTGAATTAAAAATATATATCATCCAGGAAAGAAATTAGAAATTCCAGCCCTTCACCATTCATCCAGAGTGACATTTGGGTTCAGTGCAATTTCCAGTTATCCTCCCTGTAGATTTACTGTGCCTGATTGTTGCCGCCAGGATCATCAGTGATTGGGTGGAGAACAGCAAAGTCATGGCCAGTCTGGGGATTGTCCCTGCTTACATGCTTAGATGTGATAGCTTCTAAGTGAGCAAATTCTCATTTTCTAAGGAAACAAGTTAGTGCGGTTAGTCAGAACCCAGTTCTAAACCAGCAAAGTTTCCACCTGAACACTTTCCTCTTGGAACTGAATATTCATCAGTGTTTCTTCTCCCAAACTTGAGGGAAGTTTTGCACTGCAATTAAAATGGGGAGGCAAGATGGGCTGTTGAGGATAGCAATGGAAGTAGAATGGGAAAAATAAATTTAAAAGCAAATGATATGGGAGGCCAAGCAAAATTTATTCTTCATTAAAATAATTATCTTGTCCTCTCTCCCCCCAGCAGTAGAGCAGTGGGCTGTCTTGGTAAAGGGTGTCTGAGCTAGACTGAATCTAGAGCTGTGTGGCCTCATTAGGGTAATGGTCTAACCATCTAAGTTAATTAGCTGCAGAATAACCATGTGTATTGCATATTTGATGTGATAAAAATAGCAGGGAGTTATTTCTGGAGATATTTGGTTTGTTTTACTAATGACTGGGAGCCCAGCATCTTAGCTTAATATGTCACAGCTATGACTTAGCCCTTCCAGTCTGCTGGCACCTCTCCCTTGTCACTCCTTTTCTCTGACCATGTAGGTCTGTGGGGAAATGAAAATGTAAGTAGCGAGGGAATGAATGAGAGAAAAAGCTATTCATTCACTAAAAAATAATTTATTGGTTACCTACCCAGTGA
Source organism: Corynorhinus townsendii (assembly GCA_026230045.1). Taxonomy (NCBI): domain Eukaryota; kingdom Metazoa; phylum Chordata; class Mammalia; order Chiroptera; family Vespertilionidae; genus Corynorhinus; species Corynorhinus townsendii. Next base: position 80,640,470 of record JAPDVU010000005.1, read on the forward strand.
CAGAAGCTATGCTTAGTTGCTAGAAGTAAAATAATCAAGGCAAAGTTACTGACCTCAGGGAATTAGAGATCATTACTAAGGTGCTACAGTGCTGTGGTGAAGAGCTGAGAGTTAAGAAAACAAGAGGGCTTCTCCCTTAGGGAAGGAAGAGGTCAAATCTGTGGCATTTGGGTGGAATAGCTAGTATTAAATGATTCAACAGGTATTTATTTGGGCTCTGTGTTATAATAAAAGCTATACTAAAGTAAACAGATGTCAAAATATATCACATTGTGTGAACCTGTTTGGGATTTAGAAGAAACGTAATCTAACTGAGAGAATAGATTAATTCAAGTACAGAACATTTGCAAGTAACTACCCAGTGATCGAGATGTTGACATATGATAACAATATGGCAAAAAAAAAAAAAATGTGGTTTATAGCTAAGTAAACACTGGTGTGGTTTAAATGTTTGCCTGCTTGCTGTTGTAGCACAGTAGAAATATATTGTGAGTTTTGGAGTCAAATATTGTTTCCAGTATAACTCTTACCATTATGAGGAGGATGACTTTGAATGAGTTCTTTATTCTCATGTATTCTCAATTTCTTCATTTTGAATGAATGAATGAGTACATATGTAAATAAATAAAACTAAAAATGAAGATAATAGTACTCACTCTGTGGACTTGTGAGGATTAAATCAGACAGTGCTTGCCATAGAGTGATTATGTAACAAAGTAAAGTATAAATATAAATATAAATATATACTTAAAATCTGCATTTTCTGTTTTGTCATTCTGAATACTAGAGCTTTTCTCTAGTTTTCCCTAGGACTTTAGAAAGAATGAGGGAAGAAATCTTCAACTTCTGCTAAAGAGGATGAAAAAAGACAAGGCCTTGTGGTCATGCTACCACTTTACATTATGATTACCCAGATTCCGTCATTCTCCCTCCTTTAATATATGAAAGGCTATGCAAGTCTAGATGGCCCATATCATAGTGCCTTCTCAGTGTGTAGGAAAAATACTTTAATTTACCATCATAAATGGCAGAAATGGACTTAGTTCAGAGATTGGAGTTGGAAAGGAGTCAGATTTGATATCTAAGAAGAAATGAGAAGGCACCCTTTTCACGTGCTGGAGGTGGCTAGAAGAAGGACAGATGAAGAGAAACAGAGAGTGAAAGTGGTACTTCAGATGTTGGGTTACATGGAAGACAGATGGGTGTTTACAGGATTGGTTCTCATTTAAGATTCTAGCAAAGGCCCAAGTCTGTGCATGTATGTCTGCACATTAAATGGGGCATGGCCTTGTCTGCGTGGTGGTCCACTATGCTCATGCATAAGGGAGGCCCTGGGTTTTATCTTCCCAGGCTGCCCGCAGACTTTGTGCAGTTTAGAAGCTGACTGGAGAGCCAGTGGCCTAGTTTGGGGTCTGCTGTGCCACAACAAGGGCACCCTTACATGAGTGTCTGGAGACAGACACTAGATCAGCATGCTTGGAGGAAGGGGCATCCGAGATTCAGAGCACTACAGCCAGCAGAGGCTAAGGTGAAGGTCATTCAGAGTGCTGGACATAAGCTTTGACCAAGCAGAAAAAACAGACTGGCAACAGCCTCAGGACCCTCAGGTGTAGAGCCAAGAGAGTCAGAACAAACCTGGGGACAAGTGACTACTGTCCAGGTGTAAAATGATATCACACTCATGTCTCCCTATTCTACAAAGACCCACCCAACCAGATCTGCATATGCTTAGCAACTACCTAGGGAAGAGAAGCAGTCTACTACTCCTGTACTGAGAGGCTAAACATGTTTATCCAAGAGATAAATATTTGGGCTACATAAAACAACCTTGTCAACAATTTGTTAAAAAAATTTTAAACATACAGAGAAATTGAACAAATTTTACAGTGACCACCATATACCCAACAACTAGATCCTACTACTCACACTTACTATACTTGCTTCATTGCATATTTAGCCATCTGGCCATCTATCTCTTCATCTGTAAATCTAATTTCTGATGCATTTCAAAGTCACAGGCATCGATACAGTTCATCTCAAATTATATATACATTTGAGCATGTGTATATTTAACTAACATTTTTTTCAACATAAAATTTTCAAACAATGAAATATATAAATCTTAAATGTACCATAGGATGGATTCCAACAAATGCATATACTATGCAATCCAAACCCCTATGGAGCTATGGATCATTACCCTCTCCCAGGAAGTTTCCATGTCCTTTCCCAGCCAATCTCTGCCCCATCTCTCTCTGCCCCATCTCTAACCCTTCCCCCCAGGCAATCACTGTTCTTAAATTTTCCATCACAGAACAATTTCCCCAGACTAAAATCTATATTAATAAAAGGGTAATATGCTAATTAGACCAGAAGACCTTCCAGACGTCCTTCTGGACAAAGCCATGGTGGCGGGGCTGAGGCAGAGGTGGTTAGGGGCAAGCAGGCCAGCAAGGGGGAGCAGTTGGGGGCGAGCAGGCCAGTGGGGGGGGGGTAGTTGGGGGCAAGCAGGCCGGCGGGGGCAGGCAGTTGGGGGCTATCAGTCCGGCGGGGGGGGGGGGGCAGTTAGGGGCGATAAGACCAGAAGGGGGGGCAGTTGGAGGAGATCAGGCCAGCAGGCAGAGTGGTTAGGGGCAATCAGGCAGGCAGGCAGGTAAGTGGTTAGGAGCCAGTTGTCCCGGATTGCGAGAGAGATGTCCGACTACCAGTTTAGGCCTAATCCCCTAAACCAGCATTCAGACATCCCCCGAGGGGTCCCAGATTGGAGAGGGTGCAGGCTGGGTTGAGGGGACCCCCCCCCCCGCCCCGCCTGTGCACAAATTTTGTGCACCGGGCCACTAGTTATATATAAATGGAATCATAATATTTAGTTTTTTGTGCATGGCTTCTTTCACTCATTGTAATGCTTTTGATATTTTTCTATGTTGCATGCATCAGCTTATTCCTCTTGATAGTTGAATAGTATTCTAACATAGACAATATATTATAGCTATTTATTCTTTTGTTGATGGACACCTGTTTCTCAATGGATTTTAAAATCCATTTAAAAATTCATTATGCTAGACTAAGTCTAACATTTAAAATAGGATTTGAGACAAAAGTTAATGCTAGTTAACTAGCATGTAGAGGCTTAAGAAAGAGATGAGTTTGGTTATATACAAAATAAATTAATAATTTTTTCTGAATATCCCAGTTGTAGTGTGCTTAAACATTTAAAAAAAAATGTTTTTATTGATGTTTTAGGAGAGAGGAAGGGAGAGGGATAGAGAGATGGAAACATCGATGAGAGATAAACATCAACTGGCTTCCCCCTGCATGCCCCCTACTGAAGATGAAGCCCACAACCCGAGAATGTACCTTGACCAGGAATCAAACCGGAGACCTCTTGGTTCATGGGTTGATGCTCAACCACTGAGCAACACTGGCCTGGCTAAACTTTTTACCCTTATAGGCATTCAATGGAAGAGAAACAATATTTTATTGTAACTCTTTTTTTCCCCCCAGAAGATATGATAAGTGTGCCTCTCCTCTTTATGGCCATTGACCTTACAGGATGAGTACTGTTCTCCATAGGGGGACATGTGATGCCATATTTCATAGGAAGGAGGCTCAAGGTGAAGGAGGGTCACTATAGAACTCAAGCCCCTCTATCCTCATTCTATTTTAAATCTAGTCCCTTTCTTTTGTTCTTAAAATGAAGTTTGATCATGTAGTACCCTTGCTTAAGATGATACACTTTTTCTGAGAAGATTTGGAGTCAAATACATTGAAACAAAAGGAAAAACAACTTGCAAATTCCAACAGCAGCTCTTGACAAGCTTCTCAGTATAGGTGAATAAAGGAGAATATGACTTGTGCTTTTATTGTTTCTATTTCATTGTTAATTTTATTAATTTATGTGATTAATTAGCAAATAACATGTTTAAATATTTCTTTTTAAAAAACATATTTTTTATTGATTTTAGAGAGGAAGAGAGAGATAGAAACATCCATAATGAGAGAGAATCACTGATTGGCTGTCTCCTGCATGCTCCCTACTGGGGATGGAACCCACAATCTACCATATGCCCTGACCTGGGATAGAACTGTGACCTCCTGGTTTATGGGTCAACACTCAACCACTCTGCCACACCAACCAGGCAACATGTTAAAATATGTCTTAAAAATATGACTCAGTTCAGCTTTCGGCTGAAATAACCAATCTATTACCAGTTTGAGTTGGGGAAGTGACTTCTGATTTTATGTTTATTTTATTATATTTCTGTCAAAATGAAGTTATGATAAAGAAAGTATCTGATCATAGGAGTCAAAGAACACTTCAGTCTAATGTTCTGATAATATTCTAGCGTGGCATTAGGCAAAACACAGGGCTAGACCTGTGGAGGAAGGAAGAGATGTGGGGAAGTCCACATTCCTCTGCATGCTCCCTCTGGAGCCTGGGGTCTGTTTTCTAATAGCACTTTCATTACTGAGTGAGGCAAGCTCTTCAGCGCCCAAATCATAGTCTCTGATTTTAAAGAAATCTGTTATTATCAGGCCCTGAATGATTAGGTGGTTTCCTGCCTTGAAAGGATTCAGGAAACCACTATCGTTTAACATTTACTTCCAGAAAGATCGTCCTTTAGTGTCTAGGGAGACCCTCTCTGGAGAGATTGGATGCAGATCCAAGAATAAGGACCCCAGGATCTGCGCTTTACAAGGATGTACTTGACAGAGGTGGACCCCGGGAAAGAATTTTGGTGCAGAGCCTCACTAATCTTGCTCTGGTGTGGCTTTGAATTTTTTAATGCATTTTTATTTAATGTCCAATTTTCCTAACTTTAAGTTAGTGCCCTTTTTAAGCAAAAAACTATGTTCGTTTGGGGTTCTTTTTGCTTCCCCCAAATGAAAACTATAAGAATTCACTAATTAAATATATACCTTAAAATATGAATCTATTTTTAATAAAGTAATATAGCTACATTTATGTCTATGTTTCCTGAAATATACTGTTTACACATGAATTTGGTTTATGTTTTTTCTGACTTGTGTAGGTCTTAACTTTTAAAAAATAGCTTATTAATATGCATTAGAAATTACATTTCACTAAGTATAATTTTGGCCTATACATTTTTAGTCACAACAACTACTTTCCCAGTATTTAGGGGAAGGAAAAATTTAGACTCAAATTGGAAAATAACAACAAAAAATAACAACTGGAAGACATTATTTAAGGTTAGTGTTTAACAATAAATTGCACCAATCAACAACTTAAACAAATAAAAAAAACCTTCTGCATGCCTGACCAAGAAATGAATAGACTGATTTTTAGTCACATTTGGGAAACAGATGGTAGAATTATTCTGTGTGCAGACTGGTGATGCAAACCGTATACCTCAGCTATCAAAATATCAAAATGAAGTAAAATGTCATTGGTATTCAGATGACAATGGATGAGGTTTCACAGTCTTTGATTTTCTGGAAAATAAATAGAGAACTTTACTAAATGAGAATTTAAAAAAAGAAAGAAAGAATGTGTCAGCAGGGAACAAATAATGTTATCGTCTCATCAGGCTCAAAATATTTTCTCTGTGACCAGATTCATAGAGGTTATGAAAAGATGAGACAACTCAATTTGCTTCCAAGTATTGGGATCAGTCCCTGTGGTCTGTGCCAAGCTGAGGCTTAGAAATGTAATTGGTTTTAATTGTAATTAATTTAATTAATCACAGTCATACTGTGAGTCTAGGCTGCTTGAGATTCTATTTCAACAACTTTCTGTTCACCTCCACATTTTCCTTTTGTTTTTTTAAATGCAGAGCCAAGAAATAGTGAGGAAAGATGAATAGATGTGATTTTTTCTTTCTTTTTGATCCAGCCATTTGTGCATAGAACATTTAATTATACAGAAGAGATAATTCAGCAAGATATGCATGGTCACAGAATTGTATTTTAACTTATTTTTTAAAAAGGTGAGATTTTCATTTTAACTGAATTCTACCTGTTGGGCCATCTTTGTGCCAAATGTCTATAAATGAATGAGATAAGGATTGAAAGAAGAAGAAACTTTAGCCTCTGTGCTAAGGTGGGGAGGAGGCAGACTAATATTGAGAAAACCAGAGATTAGTCCCTGGTATGTGGTACAGGAACTGAGTGATATCGGGCGAGTCATCACTGTTATCATTACTTTTCTTCTTTATGATAGCGTTAGCATACTTCCAGAGAAATGCACTGCCATTCAAGAGATTGTTTCTGTTCATATACAATGACATAGAGTATTATAAATGGGCTCTGATCAGGTTTTATTTCAGAACTTGTGACATTTCCCACTTATTTTTTGCCACATAAACTTCATTTTTCTCTTCCACCAATATTAAGTTCTCCTCAGGTCAGAAGCAATATTGTTGCCTTCAGCATCCAATAAGTGTTCACCAAGATAACTCCTGATCAGGAGTTAAGACTCTTCTTTTTAACATCATTTTCCTGCAGGCCCTGGCCAAGTGGGTGGCTCAGTTGGTTATAGGGTTGCCCCAATATGTCAAAGTTGTGGGTTCAATCCCCAATCAGGGGACATACAAGAAACAACCAATGAATGCATGAATGAGCAGAACAACAATTCAATGTTGTTCTCTCCCTCCCTCCCTTCCTCTCTCTAAAATTAATAAATAAATAAAAGTAAATAAAATTATTCCCCTACATGTAAATAAGGCCTCCTCGAAAGAGGCTGCTCTTTTTACAGTAAAAAAAAAAAATAATTTAACCCCAACTCCCCTATTAACTAACCATGATCCTGTAAGTAAGCCATTTAACCTTTCTGTTGCCTTAGCTTTCTCATCTACCGCATAGATATAATGATATTTTTAAAGCACATTATAATGATGAATAATGAGTTCTTTGACAAGTTAAAAGTACTGTTTAACTTTGAGTTACTATTATTAATAATATAAGATTTGTGAAAATGTAGGAAACAGATTTTGCTTTCCTAGGCAGATGTGTGGAGAGATAGATGGTTTGTGTAAATGTGTGGTTATACTTCATTCTCTGAGTGCTCACGATCAGTGTCCATGTCTTATTGAAATCCCACCTGGTCCTGGTGCTACCCTGTGAAGGGAGAACTTCCCCAGTTATAGTCCAGGCTTGGACTGGGCCAGTTCACCTGCACCCTCCTCACTCTGCTGCTCAGTAGTTATATGAACTGTTAGAAAGTTTGACATTTTGAACTACATTGCCTTGCTACTGTAATGGCCGTACCACTCCAGGGAATTCGTGGGCCTCCTAGAGCCCTTAATTTGCAATCCTAGAAGCCCTGCTCAAGAGAGAGAAGCTGGGTCAGTCTGCTCTCTGTCTTAAGCAAGTATCTGAGTCACCAAGCCACAGCTTCCGGATGAGACTGGAAGAGACAGCCAACTTGGGTTCTGGACAGGAGAGCACAGGTTCATGCATAGTTCAGGTGTCCTGCTCTCAGAGTTCTGTCCCCAGATCCTCATGGATGGGCCCCAAGGACAAGTTCATTCAAACACAGTTTGAGTACACATAGTGAATGCCTTACAAAGAGTAAGTACTTAATATTTTCAAAATCCTATATAATAAAGGCCTAATATGCTAAGTGTCTAGTCAGCTCTTCAACCAATCAAAGCATAATATGCTAATGATATGCTAAGGCCACTCAAACACTCGCTATGACGTGCACTGACCACCAGGGGAAGATGCTCCAACTGGTAGGCGAGCTTGCTGCTGGGGTCCAGCTGATCAGGACTGAGCAAGATGGGCTGGACACATGCTGGAGCCCTCCTGTGGTCCCTACCCAGTTGGCCAACCTTCCACATCCCTCCCTGGCCCCAATTGTGCATTGGTGGGGTCCCTTGATCTGGCCTGCACCCTCTCGCAATCTGGAACCCGTTGGGGGATGTCAAGAGAGCCAGTTTTGGCTCGATCCTGCAGGCCAGGCCAAGGGACCCCAGTGGTGTACGAATTTGTGCACTGGGCCTCTAGTAAATTAATAAAGGATTCATGTAATAATGAATTTGTGCACTGGGCCTCTAGTAAATTAATAAAGGATTCATGTAATAATCATTATGCATAATTCTGGGAGGCACATAAGAAACTATGACATGGTTATATACCAAATATTTTAATTTACTTCAAAAGACAATACAAGCATATATGAAATATTTGAACATTTAAAGTGGGGAGTTAAGTAATAGCATACTGATTTAAAGTATAGGGCTACCAGAATTCAAAGACATGGGGGACCAGTGGCACAGTCTCTCAGGAAGTGAAACTGGAGATGGATTTTGAAAGATGGATGGGATTTGAGAAGACAAAAGGGTACGCGCATTTCACAAGCATGACACAATGTCTAGAAATGGAAATAGGTGTGTTTGTTTCACTATTTACTTTTGGGCGATGCAGGGGTAGGGGTGAGCATTGGATGTGGGTATTTAAAACAAAATAGGTTACAACATAAAATTTATATCATAATATAACTATTGAAAACTCACACATGTGTACTAAGATGTATGTGTCAGGGGAATGGTTAAATAATTAAACATACTAGGAAGTAGATGAAAAGAATATAGTAGGTCTCTGTGTGCTTACACAGAGAGACCACCATGGAAAGACATAATAGTATATTAAAGATGAAAATGCATTTATGTAATATTTGTCAACTTTGAAAATTGATTTTAAAAAATCAAAGTGGTATTTTAGGAAGATGAATGTGGTAGCATTGTGTCAAGTTAAAAGGGAGCAATTGAAAGTGAAAGGGTATTGGGGGAGTTTGCTTGAGTACACACACAGGAGGCCAGAGACAGGCGCCTGAATGGTGAAGAGAAAGACCCCAGAGACCTTCTGAAGAGTGACTTTGAAGGACTTCATGGCAGATTCTTGATAGAGGGGATGAAGGCAAGAGAAGGGAGATTTTTTAGGTTTCAGCTTAGGAAATTTATACACTGAAGATTGATTTCTACTAAGGGGAGTAGACTGGTGCTAATAGGAAACCTTTAAAGAATTTCTGTATCTTTTTGTTTCTCAGGATGGAAGAAACAGTACGAAATCTATTGCAGAGTCAAGGACCTCTGGAGCAGAAAAAAGAAGACACTGTTAATATAATGGTCCATCAGGTACACCATGGTTCTTACACTTGAATGGGTACTGATTTTCTCATATTTCTCTAGCTCTGTCCTCCCTAATTCAGAGTGATATAAGTAAGTATGGGCCAGACCCTGGTGCTGGGATCCATATGGTTACCTCTGTTTGAGGAATCATGTGCACATTTATTTAACTCATTCCTTTTTTTGAATTCCTACTGTGAAACAGATTATAGATTTAGTTGTAGGAAGATGTAAAAAGTAAGTTTGCCGTGAAACCAAGAGACATATAAAAATATTGAAGTACTCTGTGTCCAGGGTGATGAGAGAGGTAGCTCCCACACTCCCTGGGAACACAGGGCAGGGTTGACTTACCCTGTCTGGAAGCTAAGGAATACTTCTCAGAGAGCTATGCCACTTTTGGTGGGCCTGGAATAGAGAACAAGAGGAAGGACCCTGGGGGCAGCAGGAAAGCCTAGCTGAGGTGCAGTGGTGTGTATTTGCATGACGGGTGCATAGAGAATGGGAAGCTCGAGGTCATTAAATAATGGTCTGGGGAGAGGAAAGGTTGACTGTGAGACTGAGGGTGCACGGGAGAGCTGGATGAGGCTATACTCATATGCTGCGCACATGGGTGTGGCCTTGTCAGTGTGGAATCTAAAGAGGTCCACAGAGAGTAGGAGGTCAATGCAGTAACAGGTTGTCATCATCCAGGGGCCCTCAGTCCCTGGCTCTTTAATACCAGCAAGGTGGCCAGTCTGGAGGGCAGGACACATGGCCTGAGAATGACCCAGCTGGCCACACAGGTGAGAAGGCTCTGGCAGGGGGGAAGAGAAATAACAGCAGAAAGAGCACAGGTACTTTTTATAGGTAAACGTTGGGGGGATCCCTCAGCCAGGCCTGTGCCCTCTTGCAGTCTGGGAGCCCTTGGGGGATGTCCAACTGATAGCTTAGGCCCATTCCCCATGGAAAGCAGGCCTAAGCCATCAGTTGGACATCCTTAGCGGGGAGAGGCTCCCGCCACCACTGCTGCACTCACTAGCCATGAGCTCGGCTTCTGGCTGAGTGGTGGTCCCCCGTGAGAATGCATTGACCACCAGCATCAGGGAGCAGCTCCTGTATTGAGCATCTGCCCCCTGGTGGTCAGTGCACATCATAGCGACCAGTTGTTCCGCTATTCAGTCGATTTGCATATTAGCCTTTTATTATATAGAAGACTTCTGTTGAAAAATCACTTAAAATGACAAATAGAGACCTAATATTCATTGCACAACTGTGTATAGAGAGCTAAAAAAGCTAAGGCAGACAAGGAAGTGGGCTGAAATTTGAGGTAATTCCCATCGCAGTGCTCCGTATCTGCTGGCTAAGGAAGTGGATTTGGGAGGTAAGCAAAGGAACCCAGCAGGTAAAGATAACCTTACACTGGCTTCCCTGAACTCATGGGCTCCGGGCTCTGCAACCTAACTTGTCATGAGAAAGATTGGGAGGACTCTGATCATAAAAGCCACAATAGCATACAAAGCTAAGAATTCCAATCAGAGTTGGCTCTAAGAACCCTTTTTCCTCAATAGTTGACTCTGGAGACATGTGCAGGACTCCTTTAGGATGATGGACAGCTGCTCTCCATATCCAATGAATACCGTGCAAGGAGTTGATTTAAGCTGCCTCAGAGGAGATTAAAGTGAGTGCCATGAGGACAATTATAAATCACTAAAATCCACTTCTTGCAGAAGTATTCTGTGAGGGGTGTCTTTACATAGGAATGATGGTCCGCTTTTCCTGATGTGCAGTCACCTAAAGTTAAGATAAGGATTTCAGTCCTCCCAGCCCTGAGTCTTTCCGAGGTGTTGCATCTGCTGTGGTAGAAAATTGAGGTATAAATAAAAGGGGGAGGGTGAAAAGGGCTTGATTCTGCAGTAAGGGGTTCAGTGTAGCTTAAAAGAACCTGAACCATAATCCTGCACCCCACCCTAACCCTACCCCCCACCTCCTTTACCCCAACTCCTCACCCTGCATGCCAAGCCCAAGTTAGAACCAAGAACTCACATCCCGCGATGCTTTTCCCAAATGCCTCCTTGCTGTGCATCCAGGTACCTTCTTTCTATAGATCGTTCTTTTATCTTTCCACCACTTACTAGACATTAAACATCGTTATTGGAATTTAATTTTTAAAACTGGAAGCTACTTAGAAAACAGAGGCACTTTAAAAAATGTGTTTTAAAACTATTTCCTCTCTATGATACAGTCCATTAGGTTTGGGAACTCAGCGCCTCCCTCTAGAGGGGAGGCAGTAAATCACTTGAATTGATAAGATTTGGATGGGATTTTTCAGTCATTGCTGTAGCTGGCCTCAGGCTCCTTATGTGGAAAATAGGAGACAGTCATGAGTTCCATGGCCCATACGGTCATTTACACATTCAACAGATTTACTGAGCTTGGGAGTGTGTACTGGGTACAGCCTGTACTCTGGGTATTCAAGCAATGAGAAGGGGGAGAGAAATCCTGCCGGGCAGACTGAGGCCAGGGTCCCTGGCATCTCCCTAACTCAGGTCTCCTAAGTGTGGCTAATAGCAGCGCAATAGGTCTGTACAAGCCGGGCCTGCTGCCACCAATGGAGCAGGAAGTTGACACCTTCCTGAAGTTAAATTCTTGGTTCGAATATGAGCTGGGAGATTTATTGCTTCATAGTGTGGGGTGTTATGAGCATACCTGACTCAGACTTTCCAACAGCAAGATTTCTCTGACTGAGGCCCATGCAAGGCTTAGGCCCATGGGAAAGCGAGAATTGATTTCATTTTCCACTGTGGAAGTTATATATAGAGAGAGATTAAATGGTGGGGCCCATGCTACCCTCTGATTAAACATAAGCCTTTCCACTTTCTATCTAGAGCACTCTACATTCATGTATTCATGTACCTACTCCTTTATTCATTCAAATAACAACTGTTCACTTACTTTTTTACATAAGTGTAGTAGTTTCCCATTGATGCTACAGCAAACTTAGTGAGTTAAAACCGCACGAATTTCTATTCTCTTATAATTATGGAGGCCAGAAGTCTGAAGTTGAGGTGCTGGCATTTTTTCTGCAGCTTCAGGGAAGACTGTTCCTCGCCTTTTCCAGATTCCAGCATCCCTGGGCCTGTGCTCCTTCCCTCTGTCTTCAAAGTGCAGGACTCCAAGCTCTGGCTGCATTGTCCTATCTCTTTTTTTCTGAGTTTGACTCTCTCCCCTCCTTCTAGAAGGACGCTGTGATTACATTAGACCCACCCAGATAATCCAGGAAATTCTCATTTGCAAAGTCCCTTTTGCCCTATAAGGTAGTATTCAGAGGTCTCTGGGATTGGGATGCAGACACTGGAGGGGAGGGGCATTATTCTGTTCATGGCACTAAGTGACACATTCATTTAGCAGGCTGGCGGTACCTAGAAGCCAGCAAGCTAAGTGCTGGCGTACCAGCTGCCTGACTGACAGACATTTCCTGGTGGGCTCAGTTGATAGGATGCTGGACAGTGGGGAGGAAAGGCAAGTAATCAAATACTTGCAACTGTGTGATGGGAGTCAGAATAGCAGCTTGCACGGGATTCTGGGAGCAGGAGGGATGATCCACCAAACCCACTGCACTGTTGTCCCTGGAGACCCTGCCATCTGCCTCACACTTATTTTTTAATAATCCCTCCATACCTAGCACCAAGGACAGTCTCATTTCATCAGGGGAAATAAAACACCTCAAAAGATAGTGTGTTGGAGGAGCCTGAATTACTAGAAACGTCATCAAGTTCCCTTCTGCTTTTTTCTTTCTCCAAGTTATTCTCTGTAGGCAGTGTGTTATATATTCTTGTCACCCAGGTCACCATCTTATTTAGTCAGGAAACATGTTAGGAAAAAAAAATCATATTTTTTAGACGTGAAAGGGGCCAATTAAACACACATGAAATGGAGTGACTGGTGGGATTATTCCTCCAGCTTCCTTTGTGGCAATATTTAAACACAGGCAGCCTGGCTGAGTTACCACAAATCCTAACACTGACGATGGATTGCCCCCTATAGTCCTCTTGTGTCTGTAGCTACCCTGTGTGCTGCTCTGCTACAGCAGATATACTTCCTCTTGTCTCCCTTCTTCTCTGTGGAACATGAAGTGAACCCACATTGGCTAATTCATTTAGAAAGAAAGAAATGAATGGGCAAGTGGAAACACTAACAGCTTCTGCCACTCACAGGACCTCAGATGGTCACCTGGACTCCCTGAGTCCCTCGGCTTTCATATTTGTAAAAGATTAGGTTTTGGACTAGAGTAGGGATTACAAACACAAGTGCCTACAGTTGCCAAATAAAAGTGGGTCAGGTAGCCCTAGCTTGTCTGGCTCAGTGGATAGAGCGTGGGCCTACAGACTGAAGGGCCCTGGGTTTGATTCCAGACAAGGGCACATGCCCAGTTGTGGGTTCGATTCCCAGTGTGAGGTGTGCAGGAGTCAGCTGATCAATGATTCTCTCTCATCATTGATGTTTCTATCTCTCTCTCCCTCAATTGCTAAAAAAAAAGTGGGCCAGGTCTGAGAAAAAGCAAGTATTCTCTTGGGGTTTGCCTTCTATTTTTCTACTGTCGATAAGAAAACAGGTACAGAGAGAGGATTTTTATTTGTTTTTGTTTGTTTTGTTTTTAATGAAATACAAAATTCTTGCTTATGAAGTAGCAACCCATACCGGGTTTAATGCCAAAGAACCGTAGGGAGTGGTGGAAATTGCGCCAAACTGGGGAGCCACTGTCAGGCCTGCAGGCAGCAGCCCCAGCCCAGCTGCAGCAGTCATATGCCCCGAAATGCGGACAGACGGCCACATGGTTCAAAAGAAGATGAAGTTCAGTTTGATGGGCAGTTTCTCAGTCTGTAAATAAGGCTTATTTTCCTATGCATGGACTAAACAATGTATTACCAGTGGTTGGCAAACTGCAGCTAGCGAGCCACATGCGACTCTTTGGCCCCTTGAGTGTGGCTCTTCCACAAAATACCACGGCCTGGGCAAGTCTATTTTGAAGAAGTGGCATTAGAAGAAGTTTAAGTTTAAAAACTTTGGCTCTCAAAAGAAATTTCAATCGTTGTACTGTTGATATTTGGTTCTGTTGACTAATGAGTTTGCCTACCACTAACAGTTAGACAAAGGGCAACCCTCAGAAGAGAAACATGATTTCTAAGGTTTCTTCTTGCTCATAGAACTCTGGGATTGCGATGCTTCTTTGCAATCTCATGAGGCCTTGCTACATGAGTGTGAAACAGAGTGCATCTGCTTGGAGTGCTGTGCCCACCACGAGCCAGCATCGCTGGGTACCTCCATGTACAGTCATGTGCAAGTCACTTTACAAATGTGAGCGCTTATCCTGTGACAAGAGCCCTTGGAACTACTATTAGTATGTTCCTCATTTTACAGAAGAGGCAACTGAGGCACAGAGAGCTTAAATTGCTTGCCCAAAGTGACCCATTTACACGTGAGCTCCTTTGCACCCTTTTAGCTGGCTTGATAGGTTGCCATAAAAACTGAGCTCACTTTATCAGGAGCTGCAGTGAGTCGCTGTCCCAGAAGAGAACACAGAGGTAGGTAAGTGCTCAGCAGTTTGCAGTGGTGTCCAAATTTGCCTCTCCACCTCTTTATTTTATCCCGGCTTGATGGAGAGCCCTGAGCTGTGTGCTCCCTGAGCCCAGCTCCATTCTTTTTAATGATAGTCTCTGCTCAGTTATTGACACCATGGCCTGTATTTAAAGCAATGTAATATTTAACCCAAGTTATTTCCATTTGAAGTGATCTAATTGAAAAGCAAAATGACTTTTTCCTGAAATAATCCCTTAAAAGTATTCTCAGATGTGATTAAGCAGTTGATACTTGTGGAAAGGGAACCTTTCTAGTTATCTTAAAATTTGTCAATCAGCAAATATTTATCTAGTTCCCTTTAAGTACACAAAAGTGTGTGACATAGCCTGGGACCTTCCCTGAAGCCCAAGGCCTGCCTGGCAGAGATGCTGCTTCCTTCACAAATGATAATTCTTACCAGGGGCAGGACACGTTTGACTTCAAACTCCACCACCTTCTTCCCCAGCAATGACTTAAGCATCCTTTAAGCAAACTAAAAGCTTGAAGTGCACTAGAAAGAAAAGTTAGGGTTGAGAAGTTATATTAAACAATCAATTACAAAAGATACCTAAGAAAGTAGCAAAATATCTCTTAAATAGCAAAATATTCCTAAAATATTTAAAGTGTGAGTTTCCGCAGCTTCTAACATAGTAGCATATTTTTTCATGAATACATGTAAATGCAAGGCAGACTGAAATTTTGTGATTGAGGCCTTCAGGAGCTGCAAGGCTCCTGATTCTATTCCTGGTTGGTACCAGAACTGCCTGGGGGAACCCTGACACATTCCGCTGTCTGGGGACCTCCTTGAAGCTCCTGACTTAGTGTTCTGTTTAATTTTGTCATTTACAAGTCTGATGAGTCATCTTCATCCCCTGTATTGACAGCTGGCAGGCACTTTAGTACCTATTCATTAACCAGCAATGGCCCCTCATTGTGCAGAGAAGAAAATGGAGCTGAAGTTCACAGCCCAGTGCTCAGTCTGGGGCAGAACTGCATATGCATCTCTACAGCGTCTGAGTGATTCTTACACACAGTACATGGCTCAGTAAGTGACCTTGTAGTTAGTTAGCCAAGAGGAGCAAACTCTTTAGAAGTCTTCAGAGAACTGGACTGTAACTTACCCACGTTACTCAGAAAAGTGCTTCCGTTTTCTTTTTATACCTAAACAAAATAAGGTAAGCAAATGCAAATACGTGGATGTGGATCAGCAGTCAGGACTGCCAATGAATGCACACAGCTGGAAAAATGATCTCAAATTCTACTGTCTGCTGAGAGAGGAACTAAGTCTTTGCACAGGCATTTATAAAATTATAATATACAAGAGGATATGCAAGTTTATTGAGTGCTTTTATTTATGTCTGTGGCCTGTGATCTCAAGAAGTCTCAAGTGCCTTTGGTTCCGCTTTAAGAAAGTTGGCCTTTTACCTCGCTGACCCAGCTGAATAAAGTGGTGTCACCATCCTCCCCCTTGGCCCCCAAAAAGAAAGAGATTTGGCCTTTTCTTTGAATTGCTGTGAACTTTGAATAGCTGCTGAGGAGGGTAATGGTAATAAAGGGAGTATTTTTATTGGGTGTTAAGTTTTAAAGGACGAAAGTGTTCCTTGAGGAAGCAATTTTCTTCCTTCCTCTTTGTGTTCTTCTTTTGGTTTTGTTTAAAGCAACATCCTGTATTCAAATACATTTAGGTAAAGAAGGCATTATCTGATGAGATTCAACACCTACGAAAACATTGTCCTACCTAAAACATTTCTCTTCCCTTTGAAATCATTCTGTAAGACGAATTAATGATTGTACAACCTAGAGAAAGAGTTCTTTAGAATTCCAGAAGTTTCCAAAACAGCCTCCTGTGGGAGCACCCGCTTATTATTACACCTGGACAAGGGGAACACTCACCTCTAATTCCAAGGTCGTGTTCAATACTTGGGAAGGAATGGAGACGTTTTAAATCCTATCAGTAAGAGTTTAGTTACTTACTTACTTAACGGGAATTTAGAACCCTTGGTTTAATGGGTTCTGACTCTATTTTCTCTTTCTCAATTTCTGCCTAAATTCTCTGCTCAGGCATGAATATTTCTCTTGTTAGATGCTTTGACCCTGGACTGAACTCTTACCAAGTAAAAGCAGAAAAGAGTATCCTTGTTAAAACAAATGTAACCTCTGAATAAAATGGTGCCCTGGAAAAGCACCTCTTCAGACAGGTGAGCTGGGGTTTGCCCATGAACACGAACCACACTCCTTGGCTCCGCTCGCAGTGGGCCAGACCCTATCTGGGATATTCAGATAGCGCCTCAGGTCAGAAGGTTTTGTGGATAGACTCCAACTCAGGTTGCTTGTTAGTAAGTGCATGGCTTGGGCAAATACTTGGGGCACTTCAGATCATTAACCAGGCACATCAGCTATTTCTTCCTTGTAGGAAACAAATACATTTGAACAGAGCAAAATCACAATGATATCAGTCCTTGAACTTTGATCCTATTTTCTTAACTGACCTCAGGCTAGAAAACTATGATTTTCTTCCTTTTAGGACTGGGCTTATCAGTGCTTTATGAAATGGAGATAAAATAGTCCTTGGGGGAAAATGAACAATTTTTCTGAGATCTCTCCTATACAGTAACCTTTCAGCTATATCATCCTTATTGATTTTGTCTGCGTGGTGAGCCCAGCATGACGATGAAGAGGAATCGCCAGGTGTGGGTGCGAGAAAAAGATTTGGCCTTTTCTTGGTCCGGCCTGGCATCTACTGTCTGCATTCAAGCCATGGCAGGCTTCAGGTGTTCACTGGCCTGATTGGCCTACCTGAGGAGACAGAGCCAGGCTTTTGCAGGCTTACAGCTGGTCCCTGAGGCCTGTACAGCAAATTCGGACTTGGGAAAGTGGCCCTGTGCAAGAAGGGACCTTCTCCAGTGAACAAACGTAGACCAGGGCTCAGACTCTGCTCAGGTCCTCAACCCACCTGAGCGCCAACCCAGAACACTTCACAGAATCCCTAGAGCCGAGACTGTGCCCTGGCATGTTTAAAAATGTCCCCTGGGGAGTGTAATATGTCATTAGAACTGAGGGTCAGTCAACACCATGCTCCTGAAGAGCTTCTCTAGCCAGCTCAGATCTGTGGGGAAAGTACAAGAGAAGATTCTTAAAGAAGGTTGACTCACAGAGTGTAGGCGAATGGAAATTCAATGACTTTTCCATCTCACAAGTACTTTCACTGTTGCTAGAAGGGTAGTTATCTAACTTCAGGTCATCTAAGGCTGTCCAGCTGTGCCAATGACCAAGGTGGAGGATTTGCCCCCAGGCATTGGGCTCTGTAAACTCCTCTGGCTCTCAAAGGGCAAAGGTAGTTAAGAAGTTCATTGAACACATGTTGTTCCCTCCACCCCATGGTGGTCTGTCAGCCACGCATTCAAATACAAATGTAAGCAGTCTCTGTATTCTCTTTTCTCCTGTGTAAGACTTCATGTAGGTTAGTGATGGGAAGAAGTAACCTGAGGAAAGGAACATCACAGGCCATTAAGAAGAATGCCATGACTCACTGTGGAGAGACCACACATGCCGGATGGTGGTTGGAGAATGTGTGAAGGGGAAAGTAAGAAGTTCAGGGTCAGACAGACCTGGAAGTAGATTCCAGTTTCCTCTCTCAATTCCTTTTCACACCTTGGACACATGAATCAGTTTGAGTCTCTCTTCTCTCTTCTCCATAGAGGGCATAAGAAGGCTAACGGGAAGGGCTGCTGTCTTCCAAGGGCTTCAGCAGACCTGATTTCATCTAACAATAGAGGCAGTGTATAATGTGCACAGCACATGTTAAACAGTTAATGAACAGCAGCTAGTACGTATTATTATTACACATCTAGCTCTATCTACTCAACTATTTTCTCTTCACACAGATTCTTCCTATTACCCTGCCCACTCTAGCCCACCCTAGCAGCTAGCACCATGGAAACTGCTAAAAATACAAACATCTCAGAATTGGAGAGAATGACAAAACTATGAGAAATGTAGACATGTCAGGATGCTGATCCCAGGGTCAGCTCCCAGACAGGACTGCCTTTTGGGTGGTATCCTCTCCCACTGCACAATCTTGGCATCCCCAGACCCTATCTGCCAATATTTTCTCATTCAGATATATTTCTTCAAAATTCCACCTATTAAATGCAGCACTACATGCAAGAAATAAAGAGCAGGGAAAATAAACACAACAGTTCCTGAAGAACATTTCGTTCAGCTTTTTTTGTTTTGTTAAAACATTGATGAGGAAAAGAAATCAATTCCCAGCTGGGGCCTCTATGTGGAGTTCCCATGTTCTCCCACATCTGCCTGGGTTTTCCCTGGGGACTTGGTTTCCTCCCACATCCTCAAACTGTGCACCTGAGGACAATGGATGTGTCAATATTGTCCCTGTCTGAGTGTGGGTGTGTGAGTGGCCCTGGGATGGAAGGGTGTCCTGTCCAGAGGGAGTCTCTCCTTGTGCCTGAACTGCCTGGAGAGGCTCTGCTGCCTGCGACCCTGAACTGGAATAACTGGGTTGGACAATAATTCTCTTACTGTTATTATTAATTTTGCTTAAATGTATATAGAGCTCATGTCTATCTCAGTATTTAATATTAGAAGTGTTTGAGGTATTCATTTAGAAGTTTATTGATATTTTTGTGACCAGAAATATGCTATAGGTACTTAACTATTGTTTATATCAATTTGCCTGTGGTAAAGTTGGTTTTATTATCCATCGTTTCACTTAAAAGTCACAGTTTCCAAAAATCTACTCTTAAGAGAAGGTTATTCATATGTTAGTGTGAGCCGCAAACTCATCTCTGAAAACTGGAATTTAGGATGTGGGATGTGGGGGGAAGGAGACAAGAAAATAATGTTCCTCAGATTATTGGGGAGATTATAATCCTCTGTGCTGATGAGATAAGTCTGAGTGAGACTTTACCTTGACGAAGGGTACCAGGGAAGAGGTGTCAATAAGTAGCATTTGGATAGAGAAGTGAAGAGAAAGCCAGCAAATATCATGGACAGATTACAGCCATCATTCTTATGGTTTGTCCAGTGCTACGTGCATCCAAAAGGAGAGAAAAACCTCTGTTCCTCTTTCTCCTGCCCTCACACTCCCAGGACCCAGACCACGGGCTGGGACCAGCATAGTAATTGTTGAAGGCTTGATATGCTAGCTCATGCCATTTCCTGCACGCCTTCTGTGGATGCACCATATGGCAAAATGACATTGCAGAGGCCCTTTTGCAAGCCCATTGAACTGGGGTCCTGTAATAGCTTATTTTCTGCCCTCATCTATTTAAATGAACAAGCAAAGATTGATGGTCATTCATGATGATCCATTGTTTTGTAAATATACCAAAGTATATGTTTGCCACTCCACCCCCTCCAATAAAGTTGACTTCTACACTAAGTTAATAAATTAGCATGGTAACTTCATTTCTCCCCATTAAAGCTAAGCCTATAGTTTAGTCTGAATTAGGAAGCCGCTACTGTAATTATAAGTGATGATCTGAAAACAATCCCACTGCAAGCGTTCTCTTCTGTTTCATTTACTACGTGACTTGTAAATATATCCTTAAGATACAAATTAGGCTGCATGTCTCTAGATTCATTATATTTAATTTTTCTCTAATCCTTGTATTATTGTATTTTTCTTCTCTTTGGCTATTTATTTCCTTTTTTTTTCTCCTGAGCATTGCATAATCACCATTGGAGAATTGGTAGTGAAAATTGCCTCAAAAAAAATTAATATGTGTTTTACGGTTTACACTTTCACATCATCTCATTTGGTCCCTACATTAACCTTTCCTGATAGGAAGGTCAGAAAGGGCAGCTTCGCTTTGCAGGTGGAGAAGCTGTTTTCCAGTAGCAGCTCACTTTATGAGCATTGTGCAGTGTCAGGTCACAGTGGGCTTGGCCTTTTGATTCCAAGTCCCGCAGTCTTGCAGGGGACGCACGCATTATTCCATTCTATACCAGTGATTCTCCAATCTGGCCAAGCCTTGGAATCATCTGGAGATGATAAATAATGTCCTGGTTCCACCCAGGATTCTGATGTCATGGTCTGGGGTGTGGCCTGGTCATGAGGATTTAAAAAATCTCCACAGGCCAAGTTTAATGTTCGAGGTCCACTGCACTAGAAGGTTTTAGAGTGACCTGCATTTCTTTTCTTGCTCAGCCTCCTAAAGCTCCCTGCAGTCAGGGTCTTGGATTCATTGACCTATCACCAGCATTTCCCCCAGAGCAGCCAACCTGGTACCTTGTTTAGAAGACACATTGAACTTCAGTTGAGCTAGTCCTTGAAAGACAGTAAAATTCACATAAATGGAAAGGTCCTTTGGTTCTATGGGTTCTCTGATGAGAGACCACCAAGGAGTAGGGGTATTCCACTGAGGTACAGCAAAGTATTATGGGTATTCAGGTGCGAGAAGTCAGAGGGTTATGGGAAACTTAAAGAGCTTAAGTTTCCTGAGTGAGTCTCTCACAAGCTGTGAAATGTTAGTGGATTTGCTTTACCCTCAGGGCCTGGGGACATCACTCCCAGCCATTTTCAGCCCATGAGTTAGTAATGAGCGCATTGCTGAGGTGGCTCTTATGGGTCAGCCGGAAAGACTGTTGGGGGAACATGTGGACGTGGGAAAGGTCAGTAAGTCACACAGGAACATGCTGGAGCAGAACGGCCCGGTTCAGAGGCCCCGGACAGGGCGGGCAGAGAACAGTGGAGATGCCTGAGGAAATGGCAGAACTGAGGAAAGCCCAGCTGGTAGGAAGACCCAGCTGGTAGGAAGGCGTGGCTGCAAGTGAAACAATTTCAGCTGCATAACTAGGAGGGAACCATGGGCACAAAGGAAATAAGACATGATTCTCAGTTTACCCTAATAAGTGTTGCCTGTTAACTGTGCTTGAGGCCTATTTTCCTTTTTAAAAATAAGAACAATTAGAAAGTTTGAGAAACTTACCAAACTCATTCTTTGTTCTTGCATCATGAAAACCAGGCCCTCGGAAGACAGTATGAACGTGGCAGAGAGGAAGTGGGCAGCCGTGTACCACAGCTGGTTCTCAGGGTGAACTCCCGATCTGGCCATGACTACTGTTATGCAGTGAGCACCCTGCTCAGTTTTCATGGGGACAGACCCAGGTGAGAGAGCCTTTCACTGGGTGCTATGTCTGGCTCTCCCACCCGGGTCTGGGGTAGTTCCGGGCAAAGTCAGCTGAGCTCAGTCCCCGTGAAAACTGAACAGGATCCTCACTGCATAACGGTAGTCATGGCCAGAGTGCAGAGTGTGGCAGGGCTAGTGTTTAGTGAGGGGGAGTCTATAAAGTGATCATCTGGTATCTTGGACTTTAGGGCTAGTTGGAAGGGTCAGACAATCTCATAGTTTATTAGGGTGGCCAAGAGCATAGACCATGTTACCAGCTGCTCATTGTCATGTTGCTGGGTGTGAGGCAGCCAGCCCCTGTTTCCTGTGGTTTTCTGAGTAAAGATTTATAGTAACACATGAATGTCAGTCACTATGTCGAGATGAGCAAGTCCTAGATGCTCAGAAGGAGAAAAGTTACTTCCAATATTAGCTGCCTCATGTTGCAGGTGAGGAGACAATGTCACAGGAAACCAAGGGGCTTTGCCAAGGCTGCTCTGACCATGAGTGGCAGACCTGGAAGGAGAAACCAGTTCAGTGGCTGGTTTTGTTTCCCCTCTTCCTGTGGCTGCAGAGTTGCTTAGCACTAAGATGGCTATTGGAGGGATCTAGATGACTGTTGGTTGGAGTAAGTTGGAAGAACTCTGGGAGAGACTGTTGTCTCAGGTATCACAACTTACCCAGTTCATTATTCTTTAAATGCACAGAGGTTTTGCATGAAGAAATGGTTACTCAAGTTTTTGATGCATATATATATATATTTCTTCTGACTTCTCTGATGATCATTAGAACCATGCTTATTTCTGATTTCTCTGAATTTCCTTCCCTCCCTTGCCCAGTGAACCACCGGCAGGGCTGCAGGTGTCTGCAGAGCGCTCCTTGCCTCTCTGCTCCCACTGTGGCTATGAGTGGTTTGTCAGAATGTACATCCCACTAGTGACAAAGAATCACCTAAAGTGATAGCTTCCCGCCACTTCCAGGGGATAAGGATAAAAATAATAGTTTAATGTCAAAAAGCACACCAGGACAGTATTGCTGGTGAAATGTCTCCAGTAAAAATCTCAAACAATGGAGCCCTGCTCCGTGCACTGAATTGTGTCTGACTAGAGAGAGAAGGCATTATGTAAATTGTACTAGGAAAAAAGGTCATATTCTTGCTTTAGCTCTAAGTTCCATTTAAGTGCACATAGGTGAAGCTTTCCTCTGTTCTGACATGCGCCCCCAAGAGAATTAACGAGATAATCCATCCCTGACTTTCCAAGTACAACGAATGTACCTCATTAGAGCTCTGCTTTTAGGTAACCCCAGAGGTGGGAGGTGGGAGGAATGGAACACCTTGATTAGGAGGGGGTCTGCCAGTCTCCAGAAATCTCCAGGGCATTTTAGGAGAGACAACTTTATGCTTCAAAGGTCATGCGTCCTTGTGAGAGATGCATGTGGTGGATGGTGGTTAAAGGAGAAGCATGCAAAATCTCATGTTCTAGGTAGGAGTGCAAGTCAGTTTAATGCTGCATTTGTCTTTCATGCAAATATCCTAATAATCCATGGCGTTATGTTTATCATACTACAATACTTGCTTAAAAATGGCTTTCTGTTAAAAGTGCTTAAGAATACATAGTTCAGGGTTAAGCTTACTTACTGTGTCATTGGAGGTAAAGGAAGATAATATCATCTCTCATTCAGCATAACCATATTCCACAACACTGGACATTTGCTGAGCACCTTCTGCTTGTGCAGGGTGTGGTGAAGAGGATATGGCATAGAAGCATTACCCTTGTCCCTGAGGGTCTTACGTTGGAACTGAGGCCTGGGAAACTGCACACAATGTCTGTTTACTGAATTTGGCATGACTAGTAGGCTTCTCCATATGAACTAATGATGATGATGATGATGATGATGATGATTGCATTTGTATTGGGAGACTTAAATAACTATCTTAGCAGAGGCAATTTTTGGCCAATTCAATTCAGTTTAACAAACTCAGAATATACATAAATATAAATATTTCTTTGCCAGCAATTGTGTGTATTCACACACACACACACACACACACACACACACACACTATTGATAGTAGTCTATAGTATAGTATCTGACATCTGACTGTATAATAGTACTGACCCATATTTTCTGAAAAAAAATTGCAAACATTGGTCATCTGACAATGTATATTTATGAAGATGATGAAGTAGAAAATTTTAAATAGCTTAAATTTACTTTAAATTAAAATTTGTCCAGGAATCTCAGACATATGCCTATTGTGGGTATATGAAAAGACATGAGTCCAGATAGCTCAGTTTGTTGAAGTGTTGTTCCAATATGTCAAAATTGTAGGTTTGATCCCAAGTCAGGCACAAATAAGACTCAACCAATGAATGCATGAATAAGTGAAGCAACAAAATGATCTCTCTCTCTCTCTCTCTCTCTCTCTCTCTCTCTCTCTCTCTCTCTCCTTCTCACCCTCTCTCCCCCTCTTCCTTTCCCTCACCTTTCCCTCTCCTCCTCTTTCTCTCAAATCAATCAATAATTTTTTAAAAGGCAACAGTAAATATACCCACCCACCTACCACTAACTACTCAATGACTGAATTATTGGTTCGTTTGGGATGGCCACCCTCAGTCTATGAGCCTTCCCCCTGGGGGCTCTCTGGCTTCCCTGACCAATGAATTGTTTCAGAAAATGGGACAGGGGAGAAGGGAGAAGGAAAGAGAGAGAGAATTTGAATGCAAATTTTGAGATTAATTTATGAGTTATTTTTAATGACTTCAAGTGTTTAAGTGTAACCACTAACCATTGAAATTTTTCATCTACATGACTTTCTTATTGTTTTTAGTTTATTTCTGCTCATGTTACATTTAGACAGCCATCCATGGGCTACAAGGACATCATTTCTATTGCTAATCTTAAATATCCAGGCACCTAGAGCATGCCTTGGTGGAAAATTACAGCTCACTTTTTCACACCATTCTATTCCACAGTGGAGTTTCCTTTTGTATAAAGTGCCTTTTGAATTGAACTTTTGGTAAGGAAATAAATGTTGCTGATAGATGGAACAGGCAATAAAAGCATCATCTGAAAATTTATTAATGTAACTTTACAGAGATGTTCAATATGGACGATAGGCTGTGATGCCAAGGAGTGTTTTGAGTGAAGAATAATAGGAAGTAGATGTGAATTGATATGCGAATGGTCGTGACTTCATATTAGAGACATAAAGAAAACACTTTATTCTCTTATCCATCATACACATTTAATCTTGGGTATTTTACTGTGTGCTTAGTTCACTTTGTAAGTCAAATCCAGGGATGAAAAAGAAGAGTTTTATATGTTTGCCTGACAGTAGTAATCTTAAACTGTGAACAAATTGGGATGTTCTTTTAAAATCCTGTGATTTATCTGACGCTATTTTCCCTCTTAAAATTTAGTATGCTAGTGCTGAACAAAGGCTGCTAGTGATCCCTGGGAATGTTTTTACGACATTTTTCGAAGTGCTATCTAAAGTGACAATATATTCTGTGTACCCTCCCCGGCACCAGAAAACAAATGAGTAAATAAATCACAAAAGCTGACGCCACCAGGGCTCACTGTCAGCCACATGCCGGCCTCTGCATTTCCATTCAACTTGTAGTGCGTGTGTGTGCGCGCGTGCGTGTGTGTGTGTGTGTGTGTGTGTGTGTGTGTGTGTGTGTGTGTATTTTGAACTAATTTAATCATCATTAACTATGAAGTGGTAGTGCTTGTAAAACCTAATCTGCTGATAGTCATCTGAGGCCAGAGGTGACATCTCCGATAAGATCACCCACTCCCTGGAGGTGGCCTGGGAGCCCAGGAGCTGTCAGCAGCACTGTTCACAGCTGAATGAAGATCACAGATCCTTGATATAACCTCTACTAAGGGCATCTGTGTTTGGGAAAATTGAAAGAAGTGACTGAGCTTGGGGAAAGAGCATAACATTGGAAATCAGAACTGAATTCGAATTTTGGCCTCTGACACTTCCTGTTGATGGGTCACTTAACTCATCAGAGCCTGTTTTCTCTTTCTTTTTATTAAAGTATAGTAGATATATGATATATGAGTTTCAGGTGCACAGCATAGTGATTTGGCATTTATATACTTTATGATGTGGTCATCATGGAAGTCTAGTAACCATGTGTCACTGTGCAAAGTTATTACTATATTATCGACAATATTCCCTGTGCTGTACATTACATCCCATGACTCATGTGTTCTATAACTGAACAAAGCCATTGTCTTGTCTCTAAAGGGAGTCTAGAATATTTGTCCTCTGCCATGGCTGTGAATGTATAAGTGATCTGTATGAGGTGGTTTGGTTTAACTCCATGGTATTATACAAATAGTAGGTGGTATTTCTTATTTTTTTGTGTTTTGAGAAGAACTTAACATTTCCTGCTGCCACCAGCGCAATCTCTGCCTTATGTGATCATTACTAAATCATAGCTTTGTATACTTTTAATATAAATTACTAGATGTATTTAACAAATGAATAAATAGTCAAAATGAAACCTATGTACTAACTTCTGTGACTGACTAGCTTTCCAAAGGTGGATGTCTCTTCATATTGCTATGATTTCATTTTGCTGTCTTTGAGTCAGACAACTACATGTTCCTGAGTTTTTTTTGGTTTGTTTATTTATTTCTTTTTTTTTGTCTTTTACTGAGCAGTGGTAAGAGGAAAGGGCAGTCCCATTAAAAATGAATGAATGAGCTTGACTGGAGCATAGCTGTCAAGCTCATTCATTGGGCTTAATCACCCACAACTGCCCTCCCCTGCTGGTCATCTTATGGTGGCCATCTTTGACCACATGGGAGCGACCATCTTGTGTGTTGGAATGATTGTCAATTTGCATATTACCTCTTTATTACATAGGATTAGGCATGCCTTCTAGGCAGGTCTAACTTTCCTGCCACTCTGCATTAAATCCTGGAACTTCAGCAGTGTTTTAAATACTTTTTTACAGATGATCAAAATTGTATAAGTTTGAGTTAGTCTCTTTCTATGAAGAAATCAAAGAAGGTGGAGGTCAGGTGGCTTGACTAAAATCACACAGCTGGTTAGTGGCAGAGCTAGAACTGGAATGTAGATTTCTTATTTATACTTGTTCTAACAATTGATGAAAAGGGGTTTGTGTTCCCACCTGGACAAGAATAGTTCACAGTGAGATGGAACTTCAGGGACCTCAACAAACAGATGACGTGACTCTCCCAGTATCCTATCAAGTGAAATGCCAAGGTCTGTCCCAAGATGACATGCGGTCTTTCCCTTCTGCATTGACTTGGGAATCTTCAATTTTTCTTACACTACTGTGCTCAGACCTGGTGCCATCCCCCAGGCCACCACATTGAGGTCCAGGCAACCCCACACACCCAGGGGGGCTGAGCATGGGGCAGGGGAAAGGGCGGAGGGGCAAGAATCTTTAAACTTTTTTATTACCTTTCTTATGGAAACTGTGAGCCCATTGTGACAACCAATTGCCACATTCTACCTCATTTAGGACACTGCTGGGCAGATTTCTCATATCTTATCTAATAAAGAAGGAATGTGCTAATTGACCCTCACACCATAGCAAAGATGGCGATGCCCTCAGCCAATAAGGGACTAGGCTAATTGACTGCCCCACCCCCAAAGATGGCGGCACCCACAACCAATAAGGAGGGAACATGCTAATTGCTGTCCTGCCCTCAAAGATCACAGTGCCCACAGCCAATAAGGAGGGAATATGCTAATTGACTGCCTGTCCTCAAAGATGGTGGTACCCATAGCCACAAGATGGCAGAGCCCAGTCCCCTTAGGCCTGCTGGGGCATCAGGCACATGGCAAGGCTGGGCCCGCCTAGGGGCGGGCCCAGCCACTCCACACGCCTGCCTCCAGAGTCCCCCAGTTTCCTCAGCCCCCCAGCCGCCCAGGGCCGAGCCTCAGATGGCAGCTGCCCAGCCACCCAGGGCCAGCCTGAGGCACAGGCAAGCCTCAGATGGTGGCTGCCCAGCCTCCCAGGGCCACCCAAGGCTCAGTTAACCAGGGCCAACGGAAGCTTGCACTGCTGGCAGTGGCAGCAGCTGAGGTGTGATGGGGCGTCACCTTCCCCTGATCTCTGGGTCACTTCCCACCCCTGAGGGTTCCCAGACTGTGAGAGGGGGCAGGCTGGGCTGAGGGACCCCCATTCCAGTGCATGAGTTTTCATGCACCGGGTTTCTAGATTTTTATAAAAACATAAAGGATAAGCAAGCATTGTTTTTAAATTAGGAAGGCTTTCCAAGCAGGAAAACTGGTTTCCTCCAATTTTGCACACACAGAACCTGTCTCTTGGAACCTCAGTGACTTTTGCAGTAGAAGCCATTCAGAGTAGCTACAAACTGTGAGTGCCATCAGCTTCCCTGAAATGCACAGCCATACATGGTGGGCATTGGGTCTTCAGAACTCAGAGATTGTCCAGGGGTCTCTCATCACACCAACATAGACTAGCTTCTATTGTGCATATCAACAGCCAGCGTCTATTACTGAAGCAGTGCTTAGCAAGCTCTGTGTGGTATGCCCCAGCTTGCTTGACTTACAACTAGAGTCCCAGTGTACTATGAATAGCCACCCCCTTTACTCTCCAGTGATTTGAATTAATAATTATCTGTTCATTTACTTATTAGTATAAAAATTAGATCAAAGGTATAACCTCAAAAACTTGCCTAAAGTGAAAGTGACTCATGTTCTGTGTTGGCACATCTTTGTCCAGAAGCTCTTAAACTTCCACGTGGCTTAGAATTACCCGGGGTTCTCTGAAACTAGAGAGTCTAGGCTCCAGGCTTAGATACTGTAATTAGCTGGGGCCACAGTTGGCCAAAGTATTCCAGTTTTAAGCAAGCAACACAGCTCCCCTCTCCTCACTATAATGTGAGTTGCATACAGACATGGCGTTCTTCCCTGGGTGGCATCACATCAGAGGGCCCACTCTCTGAACAGCAGTGACCTAAGGAAACGTTAGTTTATCTGTCATTCTGGAGGAACTGCATACTAAAGACTCAAAATTACAAGATGATTTGCAAACTATGACATCTCATTCTGTGATCTTGTCATCATTTAGTCAACTCCTGCTTAGACTATTGCAGTAGCATCTTATTTTTCACACATCTTTGTTAACCTCCCTTCAACTTGTCCTCCAGACTGTACCAGAGAGCTATTTCAGACCCCAAGTCCTACAGTCACCACACACACACACACACACACACACACACACTTGAAAATGGTCAATGGCTTCCCATTGCCCATAGGGCCAAGGCAAAATTCCTCAACTTGTGGACTAGCCCCATCAGCCCACCCAGCCTCACTTCCCTCCCCAGCTACACAGATCAGACGTTTTAAATTCCCCTCCTTCCTTCCATCTCATGGGTATTTCCTAGTTACCTTTCCTGGTGTTAACTGTGGACATTTGCTTCCTGACCTCTCTTCTGTATCCCTCTAGTATTGATCCTTGAAGCCCCTGCAAACTCTTTTTTATATTTGACTATTTACACAGTAGGTCCTCGGGTTACGTTGGAGATCTGTTCCTATGGCGCAACATAATGCGATTTTCACTATAAGCACCTATGTCACTCACATGGAGTGCATACACAGCAGTAATGAAATGAAACAGTAAAAAATTGTAAAAGAAATATAACAATTCCTGACCTTTGCTTGTAGTAAATAAATAATAAAAAGCATAAAACACATGTACATACATCGAAATGATGGAACTTTTTTTTTTTTTATAAATAAATGGGAGATGGTGACTTAACCATGAAACAACGTACATCGAGTCCAACATAACCCAAGGACTGCCTGTATTTGACTATTTTCTGTCTCCTTCTGTAAGACCTTGAGCTTCATGAGAACAGGTCCACCTGTGTTTTTATTCACATTTGTATGCACGGCATCTTCCATCTGAGCTGCTCAGTAAATATTGGTTGGATGGATTAATTAATTAATTATAAATTAAGGTGGCCTCATGAAACCTTCCATGAACCCCCCTATGTGCTGGGCTGGGGAAGCTGATGACCAGAAGATGAACAAGAGACCCTTATGGGGAAGGGCATTTTCATGATCTCCTTCCATGATTGACTAAACAGTGGCTGGCCATCAGCAAAGAGTTCTGTTGCTTGCTCTTTGAACTAACTGAGCTCCCTGGATAGTCATCTGTCTGAGTTGAACAGATGCAACCCAGAGCTCTGTGTGGGTTGATCCTATTTTACATAGGCCTGATGGTGCTGTGCTGACTGTGTGAGAACGAGGTGGATTACCACCCTTGTCCGCTTAGAGAAACTTACAGCTCTGAGGATTGCTTTATGCTCCGCCACGGCCAAGTTTGATTTAAACCCTTGGGTGCTCACTGAGCTCCTCAGTCTTGAGCTTCCTGCACACCAGCTGGTATTTGTCAAAGTAAACAAGCACATGGTATCAACCATATATGAAATATGTGCAGAGTGAAAGTTGTGTGGTGGGCTCACATTTATAGACTTCACCGCTGATGGAAGTCCATAAAGATCTAAGACACGAAAACAGGTCACCTCTGGGATCAACTTATTCTCTTCATAGTGTGTCAATTCCAGGAGTGAACTTGACTTATTTTTCTTGTGTTTTGCTGGGATGTTCATAAGGAAAATATATTTTATTTAAAAATATGTTTCTGACCTCTGTCTTGCTCTCTCTTTTTACCATGTATATCAAAGGGATTTAATTTCTGATTTAAAAAATTCTAGGTTATTTACATGTGGATAGTCTGTGTATACTTAATTTAAAGTCATGCTTTTATGAGTTGAATGTAAGTTAAATAGCTAACCTTTCTGAAATCGATAGTAGTGATCTGTCAGTGGGGTATTTTCAGCTCTCTCTTCAACCATTTTCCTTCTTATTTTTCTCTTTTGTTCATCTACTTACTTAAGGTGTGTTTTTACCATCTTCCCTCTTCCTCATTATTACATTATACTCTAACACTCTCATTGGTGATGAAGGAGACAAAAGCAAAGCACAGGGCAGCTCACTCTACCTTCTGCATTTGTTTCAGGGCAGTTTAGTTTATGAAACACCAGGAAAGTGTGCTTTTTGGTCAGTGAGTAGTCTGAGTTGCATACAGACATGGCGTTCTTCCCTGGGTGGCATCACATCAGAGCAGCCACAGGCCTCCTCCCTCCCTGCAGAGGACAACAGCAGTGCCCCCCCCCCCCCCCCCCCGCCACAGCCGCCAGAGGGCCTCCCTGGCTCCAGGTTCTCAGTGCCTCAAAGGCCACTTCCATGTGAGCAGTGTGCAAAGCTCGCTGCCTATGGCAGGCTGGAGTCCCAGGAAATGGACACCCCAGAAGTTGTCATTGACTCAGGGATTGGTGCATAAGCACCCAGCTTCCTCAGCCCTGGGGCGGGGTGATTCTGAGGTCTGTGTTTTGCCCCTTTCCCCTGAGTTTCCCATGGGTTTAGCTCTGGTTACTTACTAGTGTGCCCTTCAGTGCTCCCTCCCTTCCCTGATTTGCTTCCCCACTGGTATTCTCTGCATCTCTCAAGTCGTTACATACACTCCAGTCCTTGTTCTGTAAGAATCCAAGCCAGACACTAACCAATGATTTAGAAATACAAACTGGGAGATTAAGCTGCAAAGTGATATGCTGCAGGGAATCACATTTGAAAGAGCTTAATTTCCCCTCCATGTCCTTCATCCTCTGCCTTCTCTGCTTTGCAGATCTCCTCTTCACACATCCCCACCTTTGCTGTCTTCTCCAGTGGCCCCTCTTCTCTTAGTTCTTCAAACAACTCAGTTTTCTGTAACTTGAAAAAGGTTTCCACTTGACTCTGTAGTACCCATGAGCCACAGTTCTTTATATTTCATTTCCTGCCCTCCCAAAATTTCAAATAAATATCTTAAAAATTGCCTCTGTTTTCTCTCTTTTCACTTTTTGCTTAGCCACTGACAATTCATTTGGCATCATCACAGGTTAGATAAACAGCTCTCAAGTCCCCACTAGCAGCCTTCTTATTACAGAATGTGGGGGTCACTTTTCTCCTCTGTCCTCATCTCCATTACCATTGAGAGTATCCACAGCATTTTCTTCCTGAAAGCTGTCTTGAGCAATTGAATTCTTAGAACTTTAGCACTTAAAGGGACAGTGAGTCCAGCCCTTGCATTTTACATTGTCATAAAATTGAAGGCTAAAAAGCTCCAATGATTTGCCCAGCAAAGTGCAAACCGGAAAAGGGGGGCTTTGAGTCCAGGGCTTCTGACCTACCAATCCAGAATGAAAACTGCTTTTGGTAAGTTCTTATCTAAAACTTTCCAAGTATTTCTAATGTTTACCCTTCCTATATAACGGCCTCTTAGCTCCTTCCCCCCACAGCTCACACACCACTGCAGTGGTCAGGATGATGTTTCTGAAATTTAACTCATAACCTATCACTCCCCCACTTGCCTCCAGTTTCTCTTTATTGTACTTAGAATAAAACCCAAACCTCTTTCTACACTTTGCAAGACACTCCATGGTCCAACTCCCTTGCTGGTCACATTTTCTACTCTTTAGTCACTGTAAGTCCATCACACAGACTTCACAGCTGGCCAGCAAGGTAAGTCTATAGCCCTGCCACTGGGAGTTTGCCTTGCTGTTGCTTCCCTTTGGGATGCTATTCCCCCAGACCATGTCATGACTGCTTACTTCTCATCAGTTGGTCTCAGCTCAGATTGCCACCTCCTCAGACAGCCTTACACTGAAGTCCCATATCCAATATTGTCCTAAACATACCACTGCCCATCACATCGTGATGCTTGATGTTATAGCACTCACTACTAGATACAGTGATGTAAGTTACTTATTTAATTTGGGGGTTGTCACCATTTAAATACATGTTCACGAAACTTGACCACATCTCCAGCATCTAGAACAGTGAATGGCCAATAGTTGTCCATAAACATTTATAGCATGAACAAAGGAATGAATGAATCATGTTGGAATTTTTCTTTCTCATATCTCATATCTCTCTTTTATTCTTTAATCCTATTCCTCAACTACTATATCAGTATTATTTTCTGTACTATAATCTAACTGGTTTCCTCATAAACCAATAAGGACAAAACTTACTCCTGACTGGGAGCCTTTGTTTCAGTTTTCTTTCTCTTTTTTCAAAATTCTTTATTGTTGAAAGTACTACATATGTCATCTTTCCCCCCCTCATTGTCCTTTCCCAGCCGGCTCCTGCCCCCTAGCTCCAGCCTTCCCCCCCACCTCCCAGTGTCTGTGTCCACTGGCTATGCTTATATGCATACAAATTCTTTGGTTGACCTCTTCTCCTCCCCCTCCCACTTCTCCCCTTCCTTCCCTCTGAGGTTTGACAGTCTGATGATTCTGTGTTTCTGGCTCTATCTTTGTTCATAAGTTTATGTTGTTGATTATATTCCACAAATGAGTGAGATCAGATCGTGTGATATTTATCTTTATCTGACCAGCTTATTTCACTTAGCATAATGATTTCCAGGTCCATCCATGCTGTTGCAAATGGTAAGAATTCTTTTTTTATTTTTTACACCAGTGTAATATTCCATTGTGTAGATGTACCATAGTTTTTTAATCCACTTATCTGCTGATGGACACTTAGACTGTTTCCAAATCTTAGCAATTGTAAATTGTTCTGCTATGAACACAAGGATTGTTCTGTATATGTTCCTTCTGACTGGTGTTTCTGACTTTTGGGGATATATTCCTAGAAGTGGGATTACTGGGTCAAATGGAAGTTCCATTTTTAATTTTTTGAGGAAACTACATAGTGTTTCCCACAGAGGCTGTACCAGTCTACATTCCCACTAGCAGTACATGAGGGTTCCTTTTACTCCACATCCTCACCAGCACTTGTCCTTTGTTGATTTGTTGATGATAGCCATTCTGACAGGTGTGAGATGGTACCTCATTGTCATTTTGATTTGCATCTCTCAGATGATTAGTGACTTTGAGCATGGTTTCATATGTCTCGTGGCCTTCTGTATGTCCACTTTTAAAAAGTATCTGTATAGGTCCTTTGCCCATTTGTTGATTGGATTATTTATCTTCCTTTTGTTAAGTTGTATGAGTTCCCTATAAATTTTGGAGATTAAACTCTTATCAGATGTTACATTGGTAAATATGTTTTCCCATTCAGTGGCCTTTCTTGTTTTGTTGATGGTTTCTTTTGCTGTGCAGAAGCTTTTTATTTTGATGTAGTCCCATCTGTTTATTTTCTCCTTCGTTTCCATTGTCCAAGGAGATGTGTCAGTAAAAATATTGCTATGAGCTTTATCTGATATTTTGCCGCCTATGGATTCTTCAAGATCTTTATGGTTTCCCTTCTTATGTTCAAGTCTTTTATCCATTTTGAGTTTATTTTTTTGTATTTGTGTAAGTTGGTGGTCAGGTTTCATTTTTTTATAAGTATCTGTCCAATTTTCCCAACAACATTTATTGAAGGGATTGTCTTGATTTCATTGTATGCTTTTGCCTCCTTTGTCAAATATTAATTGAGCATAGTGGTTTGGGTCAATTTTTGGGTTTTCTGTTCTGTTCCATTGGTCTATATGTCTGTTCTTGTGCAAGTACCCTGCTGTTGTGAGAACAGTGGGCTCTGTAGTATAGCTTGATATCTGGTATTGTGATCCTTCCAACTGTGTTATTTTTTTTCTCAGAATTGCTGCAGCTATTAGGGGTCTTTTTTAATTCAATATTAATATTTGGAGAGTTTGTCCTAGGTCTGTAAAATATGCCATTGGTATTTTAATGGGGATTGCATTGAATCTATAGATTGCTTTGGGTAGTATGGACATTTTAATGATGTTGATTCTACCAATCCATGAACATGGTGTATTCTTCCACTTCTTTTTATCTTCCTCTATCTCTTTTTTCAATGTCCTGTAGTTTTCTGAATACAGGTCTTTTACCTCCTTAGTTAAGTTTATTCCTAGGTATCTTATTTTTTTGTTGTTGTAATGGTAAATGGGATTGTTTTTTTTAGTTTCTAATTCCGTGAGTTCATTATTGGAGTATAAAACCCATTAATTTCTGGTTGTTAATTTTGTATCCTGCTACATTGCCAAATTCATTTACTAAATTAAATAGTTTTTTGATGGCATCTTTAGGATTTTCTATGTCCAATATCATGTCATCAGAGAATAATGACAGTTTTACTTCTTCTTTTCCAATTTGAATGCCTTTTATTTCTACTTCTTCTCTGATCGCTATGGCTAGTACTTCCAGTACTATGTCAAACAGGAGTGATAAAGGTGGGCATCCCTGTCTTGTTCATGTTCTTAGGCAAAATGGTTTTATTTTTGCCCATTGAGTATGATGTTGGATGTTGGTTTGTCATAGAAGGCTTTTATTATGTTGTAGTATGATCCCTCTATTCGCAGTTTGCTGAGAGTTTTTATCAAGAAAGGATGATGAATTTGTCAAATTCTTTTTCTGCATTAATTGATATGATTATGTGATTTTTGCCTCTCAGTTAGTTTATGTGATGTATAATGTTTATTGATTTGTAGATATTGTCCCATCCTTGCATCCCTGGAATAAATCCCACTTGGTCATGGTGTATGATCTTTCTAATATAATGCTGGATCCAATTTGCTAGAATTTTGTTGAGGATTTTAGTATTTCATCAGAGATATTGGCCTGTAAGTCTCTTTTTTTGTAGTGTCTTTATCTGGTTTTGGAATTAGGGTAACACTGGCTTTATAGAAAGAGCTTGGAAGCGTGCCTTCCTCTTGAGTTTTTTGGAAGAGTGTGAAGAGGATTCATTTTAGTTCTTCTTTGAAAGTTTGGTAAAATTCCCCTGTGAAGCTGTCTGGACCAGGGCTTTTGTACTTATCCATAGTTATTGGCCTATTCAGATTTTTTTATTCTTCTGGATTGAATTTTGGAAGGTTGTATTTTTCTAGGAATATGTCCATTTTTTCTAGGTTGTCCAGTCTGTTGGAATAGTGTTGTTCATAGTATCTTTTCTTATGATCCTTTGTATTTTTGTGGGGCTGGTTGTTACTTAACCTCTTTCACTTCTGATTTTGTTTATTTGGGTCCTCTTTCTTTGCTTCTTTTTTTTTTAAATATATTTTATCGATTTTTTTACAAAGAGGAAGGGAGAGGGATAGAGAGTTAGAAACATCGATGAGAGAGAAACATCGATCAGCTGCCTCCTGCACAACCCCCACTGGGGATGTGCCCGCAACCAACATACATGCCCTTGACTGGAATCGAACCTGGGACCCTTGAGTCCATAGGCCAATGCTCTATCCACTGAGCCAAACCGGCCAGGGCCTCTTTCTTTGCTTCTTAGTGAGCCTGGCTAGAGGTTCATCAATCTTGTTTATCCTTTCAAAGAACCAGCTCTTGGTTTTATTGATCTTTTGTATTGCTTTTGGTCTCTATGTTATTTATTTCCACTCTGATCTTTATTATTTCCTTCCTTCAACTTACTCTGGGCTTTTCTTGTTCTCTTTTTCATTCTTGAAGTTGTAGGGTTAGATAATTTATTACCATTTTTTTCTTGTGTTTTTGAGGTAGGCCTGTAGAGCCATGAACTTCCCTCTCAGGACTGCTTTCACTGTGTCCCATAGATTTTGTGTTTTCATTGTCATTTGTTTCCAGGGTGCTTTTTATTTCTTTGATATCTTTGGTAACTTAATCATTGTTTAATGACATGCTATTTAGTCTCTAAGTTGTTTGATTTTTAAATTGTCTTTATTGTAATTGATTTCTAATTTTAGGCCATTTTGAACTGAGAGATACTTGATATGATTTGTCTCTTCTTGAATTTGAAGAGACTTTGCCTGCGTACCAATATGTATGTGTTCTATATTTGAAAATGTCCCTGTGCACTGAAGAAGAATGTGCATTCCTTTGATTTCAGGTGAAATGTTCTGAAGATGTCAATTAATTCCATATGATCTAATGAGTCATTTAGTATTGCTGTTTCTTTGTTGATTCTTAGTCTAGATGATTTATCCAGTGATGTCAATGGGTATTAAAATCCCCTACTATGATTGCATTGCTGTTAATCTCAACCTTGATAGTTTCCAGAAGTTGTTGTTTTTTTAATGTATTTCAGTGCTTCTGTATTGGGAGCTTATATGTTTACCAGAGTTATATCCTCTTGTTGAATTGCTCCCTTTAGTATTATGAAGTGGCCCTCCTTATCTCTGGTTATGGCCTTCACTTTGAGGTCTATTTTGTCAGACATAAGTATTGCTACCCTAAGCTTTTTTTTTTTCTGTTTGTTTGAAAAGAAATGTTTTCATCTCTTCACTTTCAGTCTGTGTGAGTCCCTTGTTCTGAGGTGGGTCTCTTGTGGACAGCATATATATGGGTCATGTTTTCTTATCCATTCAGCCATCCTATGTCTTTTGATTGGAACATTTAATCCATTTACATTTAAAGTTATTATTGATAAGTACTTGTTTGTAGTTGTATTTATTCTTTATGCCTGTGTTCCTTCTTCTCTTTCTATTTATTCTTTTTATAGTAGTACCTTTAGCATTTCTTGCATGGCTGGCTTGGTGGTGATAAACACCCTTAGCCCCCCCCCCCCCCTTTTCTTTTTGGCTGTGAAGCTCCTGATTTCCCCTTCAATTTTGAATGATAATCTTGCTGGATAGAGTATTGTTGGATTCAGTCCCTTGCTTTGCATCACTTTGTATACTTCATTCCATTCCCTTCTGGCCTTATGTGTTTCTGTTGAGAAAACATTTGATAGTCTAATGGGAAATCCCTTGAAGGTAACTTTCTGTCTTTCTCTTGCAGCCCTTAAAATTATCTCATTGTTGTTAACATTTGCCATTGTAATTATGACATGTCTTGGTGTGGGTCTTTTTTGGTTCATCTTGTTTGTGACTCCCTGTGCTTGTGTTCCCCAAGTGAGAGAAGTTTTCTGTCTTTATATCTAAAAATTGGTTTTCTAATTCTTGCTCCTCTTCTTGTCTTTCTGGCACCCCTATTATATGGATGTTGCTTTGTTTCATGTTGTCCCAAAGCTCCCTTAAACCGTCCTTCTGCTTTCTAATTTTTTCCTTCAATTGCTATTAAGATTGGGTGTTTTTTCTACCCTGTCTTCTAACTTGCTGATTTGATCCTCTGCTTCTTCTAGTCTACTGTTGAAACCTTCCATTATGTTCTGTATTGCTGCCATACCACTCTTGATTCTTACATATGTTGGTGAATTTCTGATCTAGATGGCTTAGCATCTTTATAACCATTACTTTGAATTCTTTTTCAGATATATTGCTTCCTGCCATTTCATTTAGTTCCTTTTTTTGGGGGGGGGTGTGATTCCTCCTTTTTATTTTTCCTTTGGGGATTGTGTCTTTGTCTTCTCATTTTTGCTGCCTCTTTATGGCCCTGGGCACCCTGATTGGGGTCTGAGAGGTTGAGGACCCTAGCAGTCTAATGATCCTAGACTCACTAGACCAAAGGCCAGGATTGCCTTGAGTTCCACACCTTTCTTGTCTGTGCTCTGAGTTGTATCCCCTTCTCCCATGGCTCTGGTCCCTCAGTTGTCCACTTCAGATACTCAAGGTTTAGCAGGGGCATGTGCACAGTTCCCCTGGTATGCGACTCCCTGTGAGGGCCCAATGCCCTCTGGCATGCAATTCATTGTGTGGCCACACTTGTAGTGTGGTCCTGTGGCCTGTGGCTGGGTCCACCGGGTTGCACTGTCAGATCTGTCCTGGGCCAGGGGTGGAGCGTGTACCAGCTGATGCCTCTGTCTGGGCAGGTGTGGAGGGCATGTGTGGGCTGTGGCTCTGTACTGCGACTGGAGGTGGGGCGGGGCAAGGGTACCCCTGGCTTGTACTCATAGCACGGGGACTTGAAGTGCAGGATCCTAGGACACTGGGTCTAGACTCTGGTGAAAAGGCACAGCTCAGGAGGTCCCTCTGGCATGCACTCACTATAGACATCTGGGAACCATGGGGTGGTACCGTACTGTTCACTGCTAGGGCATGGTGGTGGTTTCACGTGAGTTATGGCTGGCAAGCAGCTCCCTGCACCAGTCTGGGTGTGGTGTCCAAGGTCATTCTGGAGATTGGCGTGGCTGTGTTCCTGGCCTCCTTTACTCCACTCTACATGATGGCATGGGCTCTGTGCCAAAGCCACTGTGCCCTGGGAGTGCCTGCTGCTGTAGCAGGGGCTCCCCATCTAGGAGAATTCGATCTGCTAGTCCCCGGGACTCCTGGGTTATCTAACTCTCCCTCACTCACCACACATGTCCACACACGCCCCTCTCACTCCTATACTCTGTCACACTCTCTCCCTCCCTGCCATTCTGTCAGCCGCCATGTTCCCAAGTCTCAGTTTTCTCTTTGACCAAAAGTCCCACCCTTTGCC
The DNA here is from genome assembly GCA_026230045.1 of Corynorhinus townsendii. Classification (NCBI taxonomy): domain Eukaryota; kingdom Metazoa; phylum Chordata; class Mammalia; order Chiroptera; family Vespertilionidae; genus Corynorhinus; species Corynorhinus townsendii. The sequence goes on from JAPDVU010000005.1 coordinate 80,679,648, forward strand.
TGGTTAGCTAGTCAAGCTGCATCACTCTGCCAAAACCTGAGTCATGCTCCAGGTTCATGAAATATCAGCTCACAGCCTGCATTGATCACCCCTCCTTCAAACGATGTAAAATGGCTCTTGTGTTTTCTGTGATCTCAGTACTCATACCTAATCTATTTTATCTTGAATTATTTCCAGTTGTTTCATATAATATTTAGGCACTGTGTCTAGACACCTTAGATGTATGTGTGTGTTTGTGTTTAGTAGATTCTCATTATTTGTAGATTCTGTATTTGTGAATTCATCTACCCCCTAAATTTATTTTCACTCCCCAAAATCAACATTTTCCTGATAACATTTTTATATACTTCATCATTTATCTTTAAAAAATAAGTTATATATTTTGAAACCTCCAAAGCACCTTCGTGAGCAGTTTGAAAACCTGTTTTTGTTTCCCACCTATGCTAATATTATTTTCTAAATAGATTGTATAATGCCTAGAGGTTAAAGATCATATCTCTTTTGCTTCTGTATTTGCAAATGATCTTAGGTTAGTGCTAAATATAAAGGAGTCGCCGATCATTGATAATTCCTTTAGCCCACGGTTGTCAGCCAGCTGTATTTAGACAAGGATTTCTGTAGCATTGTGGTGAAAATCAGTGTAATGATGTTTGGTAGCATCAGGGTCTGGATGTAACTACAAAATGGATGACATTTTTTTTCTTCATATGATATTCTCTTGACATTTTTTTCCCTTCAAAACAAGAGCCAGTGGTGAGGCTCAAATTAACACTTCTCAGCTTCCCAAAACTGCCAGGGACAAGGTTGAGTGAGGTGCTTCCAGCAGGGAGGTAAGACAAGATAACCACATTTTCTGCCTGCCTCAAGGCTGTACTACGTATCCTGGAGTGTTAGAAAAGGGACGAAGGGGTCCTTAAGAGCTGTGTCATTACTGAGCCAAAGGAACTCATTGGTTTCCACATAGAATTCTGATTTCTAAGAATTCACTATCATATTGATTTTTCTCAAATATTTCCCTTAAGTTAATTAAATGGCTTTCTGTCCAATGAATTTAATAATTCTTTTTTGGGGAGCTCAGCTGTTCAGAAATCGAGGGATGAAGGTTGATTTATTCGTGCCCAGTTTAAAGCACAGCTGAGTTCCATGGTGCAGGTAGAAACGATTAACCGCAGGACTCCAAGGCTTTGTTGGCGAGGCCACTTCTCCGGCTGGCAGAGGGTGTACATATTCAGAGGTGGTGACCCAATGGCTTGGACCTCCAGGATTCATTAAAAAATGTTTACTGTGATTACGAATATAAGCACACTCAGAATTTGTTTAGCAAAACAAATATCTACCTCAGCCACAGAAAGAATGCAAAAGCAATAGAGAGATTCCATAATGTCCACCCGTAGACTCATGCTTATTTGTCAGCAGGGTTTATTGCCAACAAGAATTCTCTGTTGCTCCAGGAAACACTGTCAGAAGATGAGAGAAAACACAAAGAAGCTTTGGAAGATCTTCACATGGCAGTTGATGAAGATTCGAGGAGCGAAAGCAGCAGTGCAGATGAGAGCAAAGAAAAGACCAAACTGCTGTTGGAAAGACTGAAAGCTCTAGAGGTAAGAAATGAGACCGTTTTTACACATTTAAACAAAAATAGTGCTCTGCTTCTTTTATTGGCACTGGTTTTGAATGAGTATAAACATTCCCTTCTCAATTCTCAGTTTCCTAGACTAATAGGATCCAGTCTCTCCCTTTGTGATTCCTCTGTCAGTGATTAGCTGTCATCATCTGCAGTGCTCAGACTCCTGGCCTAGTGACTAAGATTGCATTACCTTGCAAAGAGTGCACCGGACAGTGATTCACTTTAAATCTGGTTCAGCCCTCACACTGGATCAGGTCCCCTAATATAAAAGGAAGAGGCTGTTCAATATTTCACTTCATTTACCCAATATATAATGTAATGAATGAATGAGTGAATTAATAAATATCCAATACTATTATGTAAGGATGATTGTAAAAGAAACATTTTTTTTAAGCAGAACCATTATTTCCCCCCAAAAAAACATGTAGAAGTTCACTGTGTAAAACATGAAAGTAGAGGTGAAGCTTAGCTAATGAGTGCTTGAGGGAGGTTTTTGAACCATGACAATCCTCCAAAACATGTTTGAAAATGCTGGGCTATTGTTTAATGGCATTTGACTTCACTTCAAGTGTTAATTCCTGAATGTGTATCACAGTCCTCAAAGAACATTCCAGTTATCAGGTCTTGGTAGGGATTATACAGCTGAAAGGCTCAGTAAAGATGCATTTTTCTATGAGTGGGCTCATATTATTTTAATGAGTTTTCTGTTAGCATGTAGAATTGAGACATAATTACTTTTAAGCAAAGACTATGGGTAGCCCATCTCTTCTTAAATTAGGAACAAAGGGCCTTCAGAATCTCTAAAATGTAGTTCTCCCGTTGAGTCTGCAGAATTCTGAAACCTTCAGGAGGGTGAAGAAATAAGATTGGAGACGTCTTGTTTTCTATGGTTGGTTCCTGAAATCTTGTCTTGGATCCACCACATGGTCTACAGTGGGCATCCTACTCTTTTCACTCTAATTTCCTCAGCAATAGTAAAGCAAAATTGTTAAGAGTATGGACTTTGGAACTAGATTCCCAGGGTTTGGTTTGAATCCCAGTTGTACTACTTTCTAGTTTTGAAACTTTGGGCAAGTTAATTAAGCTCTCTGTGCCTCTGTTTCTTCAACTGCAAAAATGGGGCTAATAGAAACTAACCTTACAGGAAAACAATGAGATGCGATGACTTAATATTTGTACAGCTGTGCCTGGCATATGGGCTCTTCTGCCCACCTACTTCAAGCTGCCTGCCATTCCTTAACTCATTTTTTCCTATTTATCTGACACAATGATCAATTAAACAACTATGAATGGAAAACTTCAGCCAGGTGGGCAGCTCAAGCAAATGGTGTCACACAGGGGAGAAGAGAGGGCAGCTCAGGGAACCTCAGCAGCTCCCCTTGGGCGAACGGCCAGGAATCACCCCTTTCTTCCCAAAGGTTCTCATACTTTTTTTCATTCTTAAGATACTCACTGTGAACAGTGGGAAAACCTTCTCAAGGGCCACTGAGGTTCTATCTGAGAATTTTGGGAAACTCAGAGCTTTGTCTTCAGGATGACTTCACTCGATTGAACTGTGGGGATGATTGGATATTACAAGTTCTTACTTCCCTAGAACCACCTACTTAAATGGTTAGTTATACTTATGATTACAGTAAAAAAAAAACACTCCTAGTCTACCTATTTGTCGCTGAAAAAACTTTGTGAACAACATTTTGTTTAATCAAATCCAGAGCTATTTAAAAAATTAATCTCTGGCAATGCATATTTCTTAAGCCTGTACTGAGTAAAATAGAAGCAGTATTTTTTTTTTTGTACTTTCACAGAGATCTTTATACTTCAGACAACAATGCTTACATCCAGTATTAGTTGGATATAATGGATGATATTTCTAAGTGCCATTAAGCCCCACAATTTTAATTCACAAATCTATTTTATTTTCTAAGTTAATTTCCTCTAGGCAGAGTGTTATTGCTTGTTTTCTAAAATGCTTCGCTCAATCTCTTTGTTTGTTTCTTTCTTTCTTTTTATTACACCAAGCAACCTACATGGATGCTTTTTTGCTTTGCTCAATCTTAAGTGCTCTCTCCTTGCTCCCAAATACCTTACTCTTGTCTATTTGAACAGCTAGTAAAAAGAGATCTTCATTAAATATACGCAATATATGTATATACACACACATATAATCACACATATATATATGTCTCATCCAATTTTTATATGAATTTCATGTTACTTTATTTTTTAAAAATTAACTGTATGTGCTTTCTGTATAATCATTTGTGTAAGTTAGCAATTATTGTGTGAAAATAGAGGGTTCATTCTGACAGACCACATTCAGGGCCAGCCACAGAGACCCACACAGATTTATACGCTTCAACAAAGTGTTACTCTGGAAGATTGCAGGGGCATTAAATAGAATTCTTCAAAATTACTTGGGCAAATTATGATGTTGTACAGCAAGATTTTAGACAACCAAAAAAATACTTGTCATTGGCATGTTTTTGAAACAACCATATATGTGTACTCTGACTTCTTGGCCTCTGGTGTTGCAGGAGGCACAGAGGAATGGTCTTCTGAGCGATGGGGAGCAGCCCACCTTCCTTAATTCCTGCTCCCCAAACAGGTCCCAAGAAGGCATGGAAAAGCAGAGGAGATGCTGAGTTGACTTCTAATAATACCATATTCTTGATTAATATCAGGAAAATATTTTAAAACAACCAAAGTTGAGGAACCTCTGACTTTGAGAATTAAGTATATTTATCCAAGCAAAGTATCCCCCACTGAGGAAAGTGTAGGGCCACCCCTACTCCAGAATGTTCCTTTTCGTGGGCCTTTCTGGGGCTGAATTCCTACTTGCACTCAACTTCAAATCCTTCTTTCTTCTTCCCAACCTTATGTAAAACAAAGCCCTTGATTTTTTCCCAAATGCAATCCCACAAAGGATATATGGTCATGGAAGAATATTCCAAAGGCTAAGGGCTTTGAACTTGGTCTTTAGATGGCTCTGTTTTCTCTAAGTCCTTTAGGGCAGGATATTTCACGCTTGCCCTTCTCAATCCCCAGCCTTTTACCCTAGAGCACGGCCAGCTCTTTCCCAGTTGTTGTCTTACTCTCAGCCAAGTTCCCTGTCAATTACTGAGCAGAGATTTTTGGGTTTCTGTATTCTACTCACGGTATCATTCCATTCCACCCACAGAGCTCACCAAAGTATTTGCTAAAGAAGACATTTACCTCCCAAAAAGAAGTCTAGGGTCAGCAGTCAAAATAATATTACACACACATGCGCACATAATTTCTTTCTTTTCTTAGCAGTTGTTTTCTCTACTCAGTGAGAATATTTCTCTACTCAGTTTCAGTAATATTCAGTTGTTCATGAAGAAGAGAAGTCCACTTACCCTCACCTCCCAGCAATGACTTCCCCAGGGACTAAATTATGTTAGTTTAGGATCCTGATATCTGTTGGAGAAACCATTTGGCATATTTATATTTCTGCCATAAGGAACCCAGTGGGTGATATGGATACCACTTGAACTCATTTTCTATAATTTTTTAAGCATTAGGTTCTTTTTTTCTTATTTGGAGTGTCAGTCTGCTATTTTAGAGACTTTATTTACTCAGAATAAAGCTCATCATTTTTAATATGCTGCAGGCCCCATCTATCAAAGGACCCCTCCTCCCTTCTTTGACCTCATCCCACAAGGGGTCTTTCAGATTTGACCTCCACTATGGAGTGACTTGACCTTGTGCCTTCCCAGCCTCTATTCCTGGGCTTGGGCCTCAGGCCCAGGTTTGCTCATAGCATGTTCCTTGAAATACAGGATTTTATTGTCTCCAGGTCCCTTTCCTGAATCTCTCTCAGCCCTTTCTCCCTACTCATTGGCCATTTTCATACCTGACTAGAAATCAAGATGAAATCCTCTTCCTCACTCTCAACTCCCAAGGTATCTCTGATTCCTAGACTCTGGACAAGGGGGAGAAGAGGCCTGAGACCACCTGGGATTTCTCAGCCTCCAGGTAGATGCTGATGTCTTGGATACAGCCTCAGATCAGAAGAACTTGGCTTCTTATAGGGAAAAACCTATTTTGTGCAGAAAAATATGGTCATTAGATGTGCTAAAGTAAATAACAGCTTTTTCTACTCAGTTTCACCTTCCCTTGAAAGTATGACAATTAAAATGCTAAGTGTAAGCATTTCTGTTCATCAATAATTACTATTTAAAATTAGGTATCATAAAATAGTAATTCTCAAACCTGGCTGCACATCACAATGACATGATGAGTTCGTAGTTGATAGATATTTATTTAATACCTTCTACGGGCTAAACACTGTTAGGCATTAGTATTAGAACTCCAACCCCAGTGTACAGAGTCAACATACATATTTAATAAAATAATAAATAATAAAACAAGAAATAAATAGATAATTAAGTGCCTCTGAATAAGAAAAATTAGCTTATATAGTAATAGGAGAGTGCGGATGGAAACAAGAGAGGTATTTACCTCCAATGGCCTCTGATACTGGGCCAGTTGAGTACAATCTACACTAATAAAAGAGAAACATGCAAATTGACCATCCCTCTGCTATGCCTACCAGCCAATCAGAGTGAGTATGCAAGTTAACCCAACAAAGATGGCAGTTAATTTGCATATGCAGGTGCAGAGCAAAGACTGAAGATAGTGTGGAAGGAAGCCAAGCATTGGAGAAGGGAGCAAAGCTGAGGAGAAGCAAGTGGGGTGGCAGAGATGGGAGGGAAACAAGCCCCAGAAAGTTTGAGTAACTTGCCCAAAGTCACATAATAAATAAGAGAATCAGAATTTGAACTCCAGTTGTATGGTTAAGCTATGCTTTTCTGGTAAGAAATGGTCAAGTAAGAATACATTTTAGAAGTGAGACCTGGAATTACTAATGCATTGGATGTGGAATATAAGAAAAAGTGAGAAATCAAGGGTGACTACTAATTTTTGTCTTAGAAACAGTGTGGGGTTGTACCAAATTTCTGAGGAAGGGTAGGCTTAGAAGAGAGGTGACTTGGAGAAAGGAATCCTATATAATAAAAGGCTAATATGCAAATTGTCCCTTCAACCAGGAGTGTGACCAGGGGGTGGGGCCAGCCAGCCAACCTCCCACATACCCTCCCCTCAGCCAGCCCGGTTCAATTGGCCCAGATCGGGTTGGGCAGGCCAGACCCCACCCATGCATGAATTTGTGCACCAGACCTCTAGTGTATAATAATCAGGGTGGTTTTTTGGTGCATGTTGAGATACCTATTAAAATTCAAGTGATGATGCTCCAGAGGCAGTTCAATATCCAAGGCCAAGGTCAAGGTTAGAAATATGAATTTGAGTGTCATCAGCATATAGATGAGAGCCTATGTTGTGGGACTTAATAAGGCCACATCAGAAATAAGTGTAAATGTGGACCTTAAGAGGGCAGAGCACAGACCCTTGGTTGCCCCTTTGGTGGAGGTCTGGCTGAGGAAGAAGAGCCAGCCAAGGAGATTGGGAAAAGTAGATCCTATTGTAGCAGGGAAATCAGAAAGGTGGAGGTGTCAGAGAAGCCTGCAGAAGAAAGTGTTTCAAAGGCAGCCTTGAGGAATGCTGCTAAGAGAGTAAGAAAGATGAAGCACAGAATTCCTCACTAGCTCAGAAGGAATGGGTCAGCTGAAAGCTTGAGAACCATTTCTACTTGGAGTGGGTAGGAAGGTTGGAGACAGGACGTACAGGCAGCAATTTGAGGAGTTTTCCTACAGTTGAACTGACATGGGGAGAGTCATGCTGTTACTGGCAGCCCAAGGACCCCAGAAAAGGTGTTATCAGACAGCCCCCTGAGTGCGAAGGCTGCCACCACCTCAGTTCTTGTCCTGCTTATATAAATGAACTTAAATGAGTGATGCTAGATGATTGCATTGTGATAAAAGCAATTTATTTAAAATTAAAGCATGCACATTTATTAAAGAAGGAAGACAAGCAAATCTATACATTTGGCTTATGAAGTGCATATGGCCTCTCAGCTAATCTGAAGAGTGAGTTGGGTGGGGATTTAAGGTGTTATATACCCTCCTGTCTATAGGTTTCAAAATTCCTCCCTTGAATATCTTGGTATAGTTGAATTCCCAAGGTCCCTTCCCAGAATTCATTAGAAGCACCTGGCAATTTTATTTTTCCAAGCCTCAAGACTTCTGGCTTCTCTGTTAGGGAGTAAAAACAATAAGTAAAACTGCCCTTTTTTCTTTACCCCTCCACCCCTACTTTTCTGCATTCTCTCCTTAGGGAAGATTTTAACCATTTGCTCTCCAGTGTCCTTGCCTGGGGAAGATAATGGCTTGTTATTTATAAGTTGGCTGCAAGCTACCCACACTGTTTGGCCTTATTTTAACTTTCTTGTCTTAGTTTCCCTATTCCTCTTGCCCTGGAATTTCCCCAGCTTTTCACTGTCCTGAACAATACCTGAAGAAAGACATAATGCAAGAGAATCTCTTTTACAAAGACAGGTGACATTAGGGCATGCTAGTGTACTGATGAGAGTGGTCCGTGGAAAGGGAGAAATCCAATATGCAGGAGAAAGACATATAAATGTACCAGTGAAATATGCAAGCAGACAAGAGGGATGCAACAGAACTTCTAGAAATTGAGATGCCTGAAGACAACCTGGGAAATTCCAAGTCTCTAGGTCCAAGATGGAGGACCAAACGTGTTTTCATAAAAAAAAATGCAGGTGATTCTGGTGCACAACCAGGATTGAGAGCCAGGAGACAGCACGCAGAGGGGTATTCATAGCTTCTCCAACACCATTGGTCTAGCTCAGTTCAGTTTAATCTCGGCTTTCTCTGACCCCAGTCTTAAGTAGAACTTTTCCTGAACTTCAAAAGTAGATGCAGACGCCCTTCCCACACATGCCCATGCCAGAGAGCTTCTGTGCCTGAGAAAATCTTGTAGTCAGCAGGGCTCTGATGGCTCCCTGACATGCTGTGGGATGATACACACCTGGCCTCTGATGGCTCCCTGACATGCTGTGGGATGATACATGCCCGGGTTTGGCTTCAACTCCTTGCAGATGAGAGAAACAGTGTAACTTCTTAGCATTCCTGATTGACTTGGCTTGTTCTTCCTCTCACTTTTATCCTCCCCAATTCTGAGAAAATGTAAAATAATAATAATAAAAAAAAAAAAACTTTAAGTTCTAAATCAGCAGGTGATAGTCTGAATAGAAATCCTTAATGGTTTCCTTCTATTCTTTAGAGTCTATGGCAGCTTGCTGACAGGTAATTCCAGACATGCCTGTCTTGAAGTATCAGGTGTATGTCTTCCTCCTGATCCTCCTGATTAATTTGTATCCAACGGTGGGTCACCTGGCAACAGTCACTGCTTTAGGATTAGAGACAAAAACTCCTCTTTTTTTTGTTGTTAAAAATCCCTTCCTGTGTCAGTCTGTAACTTTGTACTAGCATTTTCTTTATTATAAAAGTGGTAAATAGTCACCTTGTAGAAAATTAGGAAAATATAAGGAAATAGGTAAATTGTAATTACACCAAGCAGAACTGTATGCTATTGACATTTTAGTATTTATATTACCAGTCATTTTTATCCTCTGTTGTAATTAATTAAACCAGGAAAGGACAAAATATCACTTTATACAGTTTAGTAGCTTGCTCTTTAATTTAACATATAAAAATGATTCCCCCATGTTCCTCAGTGTTCCTTAAAATAGGAGTTAGTGGCTGTGTAGAAATGTATCAAATGGATACTGAGTACCATTTATTTAATCCCTTTGTGTTGGCTACTAGGGTTGTTGACCCTTTTTCATTATTGTAATGCTGATAAGCATCTGGGTCCATAAGCCTTTCTACACAAATATTTGTTTATTTATTTTTAAATATATTTTTATTGATTTCAGAGAGGAAGGGAGAGGGAGAGAGAGATAGAAACATCAATGATGAGAGAGAATCATTGATTGGCTGCCTCCTGGATGCCCCCTACTGGGGATGGAGCCTGCAACCTGGGCATGTGCCCTTGACTGGAATCAAACCTGGGACCTTTCAGTCCACCTCAATGCTCTATCCACCGAGCCAAACAAGCTAGGGCTATACACAAATATTTACTTATTTATTTATTTTGGTTCTTAACTTTTGTTGTTTTTTTTGTGTTTTTTTTAAATAAATCCTTATTCAGATTATTACAATTGTTTCTCCTTTTTCCCCCTATAGCTCCCCTCCACCCGGTTCCCACCCCACCTTCTGCCCTTACCTCCCCCGCACTGTCCTCATCCATAGGTGTACGATTTTTGTCCAGTCTCATCCTGCACCCCCCCATACCCCTTTCCCCCTGAGAATTATCAGTCCACTCCCTTTCTATGCCTCTGATTCTATTATATTCACCAGATTATTCTGTACCTCAGGTTTTTAATTCACTTGATTTTTAGGTTCACTTGTTGATAGATATGTATTTGTTGTTCATAATTTTTATCTTTACTTTTTTCTTCTTCCTCTTCTTAAAGAATACCTTTCAGCATTTCATATAATACTGGTTTGGTGGTGATGAACTCCTTTAGCTTTTTCTTATCTGTGAAGTTCTTTATCTGACCTTCAATTCTGAATGATAGCTTTGCTGGGTAGAGTAATCTTGGTTGTAGGTTCTTGCTATTCATCACTTTGTAGATTTCTTGCCACTCCCATCTGGCCTGCATAGTTTCTGTTGAGAAATCAGCTGACAGTCGTATGGGTGCTCCCTTGTAGGTAATTAACTATTTTTCTCTTGCTGCTTTTAATATTCTGTCTTTGTCTTTTGCTCTTGGCATTTTAATTATGATGTGTTTGGTGAGGTCCTCTTTGGATTCCTTTTGTTTGGGGTTCTTTGCGATTCCTGGACTTGTAAGTCTATTTCTTTCACCAGGTGGGGGAAGTTTTCAGTCACTATTTCTTCAAATAGGTTTTCAGTATCTTGCTCTCTCTTTTCTTCTGGCACCCCCATAATTCTGATGTTGGTACGCTTGAAGTTGTCCCAGAGGCTTCTTACACTATCTTCAACTTTTTGGATTTTTTTTTCTTTTTGCTTTTTCGGTTGAGTGTTTTTTGCTTCTTTGTTATTTCAATTCTTTGACTTGATTGTTGCGTTTCTCTAGTCTGTTGTTGGGTCTCTGTATAATATTTTTTATTTCAGTCAGTGTATGTTTAATTTCTAGTTGGTCCTTTTTCATATCTTCGAGGGTCTCATTATATTTATCTGCCTTTTCTAGGATATTCTTGAAAAGCCTTATAACCGTGGTTTTGAATTCTATATCCAGATGTTTGTTTTCCTCCATTTCTTTCATTTGTGATATGTTTCTTTGTCGCCGCATTTTCACTGCTTCCCTGAGTTGGTAGGGTAGCTTTGTGTGCTAGGTTCCTATATGGCCCAGTGGGTCGGTCTCCCAGTTACCTGAGGTGGACACTCTTGGTGCACCCCTTTGTGGACTGTGTGCACAACCTTGTTGTAGTTAAGTCTTCATTATTGTTGGTATCACTGGGAGGAATTACCTCCAGGACAGTTGGCAGTGATGATCAGCTGTGTCTACACTGGGAGAAGTTCGGTGCTGGAGACAGCCTTATAGGATTAGACTTGCCAGATTGCAAAAGCCTCTGTGTTCAGCTTGGATGGGGTGGAGTCTCCCCAAGGTGGAGCAGTCAGTCTTGGCTTCCTGTCAGCCCTGCTCTTGCACGCATGCGCCTCCAGACCTCTGCCTTCCCCGCCTCCCGAGCCTCCACCCGAGAGTCCAGATGCCCTCCCCCCTCCAAGAGCGTGGGTTCCCAGGGGCTCGCCTGGAACTGGGGTTCAGTGCAGTCAGAACTGGGGCTCAGCGCAGTCAGGAGCTTCTGACTCCCTTCTGCTAGGGAAAGCCTGTGGCAACCTCTGCAGTCTTTGTGTGCACTGGCATGCAGGCCTCCAGACCCCTGCCCGCCGGGGCTCCCCCAGCTCTCCCCCAGGTCTCTGAGTCTCCGAGTGCCTTTCTCTCTACCTGACAGTCCAGACTCCCCCTGTATGAGCCTGTGTCCACGGGGTTTCACCCGGAACTGGGGTTCAGTGCAGTCGGGGGCTTCCTTCCCCCTCCTGCCAGAGAAAGTCAGCCAGGCTCTTAGCCGCTCTTCCTCTCTGTGCGCACAAAGACCCTTTGCCATACCTCAACCCTTTGCCGTTCCTCCAATTCTCCGTGAGCTTTTCTCTTTCCTTCTAGTTGTAGAATTTCCACTCAGCCAGCTTTCCTGTGGTTCTGGATGGTGTCCGTTCTGTCTTTTAGTTGTAGTTTTGAAATTATTGTGCCAGGCAGCAGTTTAGGTGCTTACCTATGCCACCATCTTGGTTTCTTTTTTTCACTATACACAAATATTTAAATAAGATATTTAAAACATGATATTTTATTAAGTTATGCAGGTAGGCAGTTAGTTTTCTTCTTACCCAATTAAGAACTAATGGCTCTCCAAAATTAAGAATACCAGGAATGCCTCTGATTGAGCAGCACAGTTAGGGGAAAAGCACCCAAACCACCCTCTATGGAGCCGCCATTTCTGCTCAATATAGGAGACAGTGATAGGAGGGTCAAGGGGTGACATGGGCTGCAGAAACTATGTATTTCAAAGATCTAAGTCCTTGAGAATATTTTACAATGCAGGCAGTCTTATTACTTTGTCAAGGTACTGTGATTGCTCTTTCTACCGAAAGTCAAGGATGTCCTATTCAGATTGACTTTAACATAACAAAGAGCGCTGCTGTAACTAGAAATGACAGTATAACAATGGATTAAGTCATGGATTAATGCAATGGTTCAGACCAAGTCAGGGGCCTTTTCTGTCTTGCAGCTTTCCTCTCCTCTACATTGGTGTCATTCTTAGGCAGGTTCTCTCTATGCGTTGGCAAAGTTGCCAACCAGGAGCTTCTAATTCTGTGCCCACTGATCAGCAGTGAAAAGGCTGTATCTATTTCCTTGTGGTTCCATCCAAAGTACTAGACTGCAGGAAGGATGTCAGGGCAAAATCTTGCATCTTGGCCACTGGAGGTTGGAGCATCACCCCTGAGAGTCCCATCAGTTCCATGATTTACCATGGTTATTGGGTTTTAGTTATTTAAATGTCATAGAACATCTAAGTAGCATCCATTCATAAAGGTAGGATGCTACTTAGATGTTATCTTTTCTTTTTCTTCTGTGATGTTTTCTTTTTCTCTTCTATCCTCCCTCCCTCTCGCCTTCCCTACATCCCTCATGACCCCCACCCTTTTCCTCCACTCCTTCCCTCCTCCCTTCTTGGCCATCTCTAAGCCTGGCTCCTGCTGGATGCTGGAGTTACAAAGATCCACAGAGGATTTCTCTGCCCTTGAGACATTTGGGGGGAAGACAAACATATACTAATTTATATCATAAAAACAATGCACATTAACATTTTAAAAAATTAAAATGTATGTGCCAGGGTCATGGAGTGCCAAATAGAGATTTTTTTTGGAGGAGGCAAGGCAATAAGAATGTACCATTTGCGGCTTCATGCAAATTTCCAGGGCAAGCAGTGAGACGAAAAGCAGAAGGAGCAAAGCAGCAAAGCTTGCAGCAGCCTCATGGGGCCACTGGACATGGTCAGCCAGGGGCCTGGAGTACACATTGCCAAAGCGAACCTGAAAGGCTTGGCCTGGCCTGGCCTGTAAGTGCGTGAGCATGAGCATGAGCCCCCCATCTATCCAACACACGGAGAGAAAGAGCTAACAGCTTTTGTTGTTGAAACTCACAGAGTGTATAATCATGCCTCTAATCTCTTTAGAGATGATCTTTATTTCCACAGCTCCAGGAAGCTGTGGAAATAACGACAGCCCCCCGTTATTTCCACAGCTTCCTGGAGCTACAGCTCTGAGGGATGCTTTTGCCCATCCTTACATCATACTAGTAAATAACATGGCCAGACAATCACGCCAAGGGGTGGTGCAGCAGACCTGAGCCACGGAGGGAATATGTCTGGAGTGAAAGCTCAGGCCCCCATCGACTTCAGAAAAAGCTCCTTTGGAGTGTAGAAAAAATATGTATATTCCATAAATTAAAGTCCTACCAATCACCAGTAGCCTTTGATCAGCACTGGTTGGATTTCTGCCATCTCTTCACCACTGATGTGAGGGAATGGAACCTGCCTGCAGTTTAGGTTTCCCAACAGTAGCAGGCAGCTGAGGATTCCTCTTACCCTGGGTTTTGTTAGCAGCCACAAGGCTGTTTTACAGCAGCCCTTTTGGCCTTCCAGCCCCCCGAAGCTGGTTCAATCGAGAATGACCTTTTTATCAGTTATGAGCAACTGCTGAGGGGAAAGGAGAAAGCTCTGTGCTGTGTGAGGTAGTGGTAGGGAGGGTGAGGGGCCTGTGCATGCTCTGCATGGCCGGCCCAGATGTGCGTGGGAGCTTGTTAGCTACACCTCACATGTTAGAAAAAGCCAATGTCAAGAATTAATCTGCATAAATATGTTACTTTGCCTGGCTCTGATTTGTGTGGGAACTTGTAAGAAAACCCCAGATCTTATAGAAGGCCAATGCATCAAGGTCTAATCTCCATAAATACTCCAGGAGCTATCAAAGAAGAAAAATTAGCTGTGGGCCATCATTAATTGTGCCCAAAGATAATTAGAACAAAGTGGTGTTAATTGGACGTTGGTTTAATGTTATGTAGCCACGGCCTTGCCTTTTTTTCACTGGGAATATAAATTTTGATGTCAGAAACTGAAAGCTGGCTGGCTTGATTAATCAAAAGGCCTCAGTTTGCTTAGTTACAATCAGCCAGGCATTTTAATTCTTACTCTACAAAGTATGATGAAGCCTAGTATGCCATGAGTATAATTGGAAAACAAAATGTCAGGTCTTGGTGTTTTTTGCATAGTGGGTATCAGAGTGGTTCTAGATGTGATTCAGAAAAGCACCATGATTGATGAGCTGCCCCCGTTACAGAGCGGCAGCATTCTGTAAACTCTAACAGCTCACCAGGAGAAAATGTTTCCCAGCCTTGGGAAAGGAAACAGCAGTGGCTCCAGGATGGGGTCCAGAACAAAGCCCCTGTTACACCTTCACTTGCTGAGTCACCCTCATCATTGGGGAATAGGCTAGGAAGTATAAGAAGTTCACTCACTCTGAATTCTGATGGCAGCCTTTTGAGGGTGACCAGGGGTCCTCAAACTACGGCCCACGGGCCACATGCGGCCCGCCGAGGACATTTATCCAGGCCGCCAGGTGCCCCTGCCTGTCCTGCTTAGCAGCCGACTCGTCCCGGGCCCGCAGTGCGCATAGGAATTTGTTCATAGTTGTTTTTTTTAAAACTATAGTCCGGCCCTCCAACAGTCTGAGGGACAGTGAACTGGCCCCCTGTTTAAAAAGTTTGAGGACCCCTGCTTCTAATCCATAGGCATTCAACTCATCCCCACCCTAGAGCCTCACTACTTAAGAAGGGGAAATACACAGTTTTACTTCATAACCAAAGCAGTGTGACCGAGGTCCCAGAATGGATCAGGGGTGTTAAGATTTGGATGTGGGAGGGGAGATTATAAATATAAGCTGTCCTGGGTTTAAGAATCTCTGCAGTATTAGTTTTGATAATTACTCCTATTTCAGAATTATCTAAAGGATACCTTTGTTTTTCTTTGTGAATTTAACTTTCTACATGCCCATGTTCGTGGCGTGCTGAATCACACACTGTCCCTGGTTTCCTGGTTAGTTACAGCCCACCAAGGCAGGCTCAGCCTCTCCTTCGGAGCTCAGTGTCCCAAGTCTTCAGCGGCTTCAGTGGAGTGGGGATCGTCTCTAATGTAAGCTTCCACCTGCTTTCAGAAAGACACAGCGTATAGCAGGTGCCTATTGTTTGTTTTGGAAGGACAGCATTTCAACATAGCAAAGAAAAAAAAGTACTTTTAAAATTACAACAAGGAACATTATCTGTGCAGCAATCTTGGATGTTTTCCTTAAGGCAGAAGCTTTTCCTTCACTTTGTATTTATAGTCCCATCCCCAGGAGTTTTCTTAGAAACCTGAAAAATGCCTTTTCCTATGACATCATTATTATTGTTGGCTTTGTATGTGCCCAGGGCCAAAATCAAATTGCTTTTGGTAATCTCATAAAATACCAAGGTGATCATGAAGTCATTTAGAGGAACCTGCCTCCACATATGTGGTATTTGTGGATGTGGCTCTAGGTGAGTCCAGCTTAAGAAGAAAAGCAGCTACAGGCAAACATCATATGACGGGCAGATGGCCCTAAGTCTGCATAAAAGGGGTTCCTCAGAAACCCAGGTACCCAGTACGCTCCCTGCAGGCTAGTTCTGTGAGAGAGACAGATAAGAAAACAAACAGGTTTTCTGTCCAAAAGCAGTGTGTGGGTACTGGCCGTGGTGAATGTAAATTCTTGAGCACAGACCCTGGTTATGGCCTTGCCCAGTCTCAGCGTCCAAACCTGATCCCCAGGGCCTCATCAGGAAACACTGAAGCCATGCTCACAATCAAGTAGTTATTACAATAGATTAATAAGTACATATTGAATAATGCTGATGCTATAACATATACATTATTGACATTTTGTGTGTTGTTTTGGTAAATTCACTGGTAATACATTTTAGGGGAAAATATAAAAATATTTATCTAATAAGCTTATGTGGTTCTTAAACTAGCTGAGTTCCCAACTCTAAAAAAGGACTTTTTCAAAAGCATTTTTAGTAAGATACATTCTAGGAGTAAATGTACAGTGAACAGATTAAAGTTTGATTTAAAAATTAAAATTTTGTATCCCATATTCATCCATTATAAAATGATAATTGTGGAAGAGCTGGAAGGGAGTTCTTTGTTCTTCCTTTCCTGTTACACTCATTTACAGACACATGCACGCACAGACACACAGGCTGCCGGGGATCCCAGAGGGGACTTTTAGTGAGTCACACGGATGAGGATGACTTGACTTCCAGACTCGTGGCCTGTTTTCTTCATCGCCGAGCCTCAGCCTTCACTTGCTCGCCGGCTTCTTGGTCTCTTCCATCATTGTGGGTGTGGGAGAGACAGGAGGGGGTGTCTCTTGTCCCTCTCCTCCCCATGTTTCTCTCTCCTGTTTCTCCAGATTCTTGTTTTGAGTTGGGATACTAGGCCTTTTCAGTGCCTCAGCATCTTCCTTTCCTTCCACATAATGAATTGCTTATAATGAATCAGCGCTCACTTTATATTAATCTGAGTGTTTGAGGTGCTGGGCTTGAGTATTTGTGCCTGGGAAGTACTATTCACTTGCCAGGGTGCTGGTGTGGGAGCAGGGGGAGGGAAATGTTGTCCAGGGTCTGCAGTCATTTCAAACACTCCCAGAAGCCAAGCTCCGGGTGGCCACCCCTGTTCTGTGATGGTGCCTTCTGTCTTCGACTTTGTGTGAAGGGCTGAAGGATGGTCTCCTCTCACATAGCCTCTTGTCCAGAGAGCACATCGTCATTTGTTACCCACTCTCCCCCCGCCCCGGCCCCCGCCTCAACTCAAATTAGGTCCCCAAACTGCAACTCTGAATGGCCACTTGATGTTTTCTCCAGCTGCAGGTCAGTGAGTGTGCAGCAGCCGCCAGGTCTCTGCCCACCTGCCAGCACCCTGTGCAGGCAGCATCCCCAATACCTTCTCTGGACAGCTCCTTGGGCACCTGAGATGAATCCTGTTGCAATGAGCTGCAAACCTGCATACAAGCAAGTCACTCCTCAAACCAGACCTTCACGCAAGGGCCCACTCTAGCCTGGAAGTCTCACTTACATAGTTGCTTCCAGAAAAATACAGAGAAAGTGCCCATAGAAAATAGTAGAGGAAGTGGTGACATAAAGATAACGAAGTTCTTATTACAATCTACTGTTACCCACGTCAGCCAGCAGACACTTGTCACCGCTCCCTCCCCTTCGTGTTCATTCCAGAGGCACCTGTAAGGGTGCCAGGACTTGGAGAAAGACACTGGATACCCCCACGTGTCTCAGGTCGGGCTGATCTTAGTGTTGGTAGCAGGCTTGTGTATCTCTACCCAGGGGCTAATTTCATCGCAGAAAGTATATACGAATCCTTTTCCCTGAGGAATGAAAAGTGATTCTCCTCACAAGACACTGCACTTAGTTGAGACTAGTGAAGGAATGCACACTATATATCCCCAAAATGAGATTTCCTCATGTTCTTCATCTGGGACTTACCTTCCAAAGAAACCAAGGTCCTGTCATCCCTCCCTAAGGTGGGCTCCTGGGAAGCCAGGTCTGGGTTACAGTTTCACCTGAATTCCTATTGGGCAGAGCTCACTGTGTGGAAGTGGAGCCTCTGCTTAAATCTCCCAGGCAGCAGACTCTGTGTATGAACAGAGCTTTAAAACAGGGACCCTGCCTAAGTGATGGCAAAGCAAGATACAACAGTCAGAGAACCAATCTCCTTTCTGTTCTTCAGCCACAGGAAGCTGTGCACTATCTGCTGAGGA
The DNA here is from genome assembly GCA_026230045.1 of Corynorhinus townsendii. Taxonomy (NCBI): domain Eukaryota; kingdom Metazoa; phylum Chordata; class Mammalia; order Chiroptera; family Vespertilionidae; genus Corynorhinus; species Corynorhinus townsendii. The sequence continues at coordinate 80,697,700 of JAPDVU010000005.1, forward strand.
AATCGTTTCATTTTAAATTACACCCTATTATTAATGCTGATAAACCAGGGAGTGACAAAGCCCAGGGTAGACTCACCCATTTTGCATCATTTCCAGTTTGCATTTATTCTACTATCAGTACATAAATTAGCATATCTTATTTTTAAATCAGCATTGCTGTGCAATGCCATTTAATGAATTTTAAACATAATAACTAATCCATATTTTGTCTCTTTTTACTTTTTAAAAAAATTTAGAAATAGAAGAATGGGGAGTGGGGGGGAAAAAGAGAGAGAGAGAGAGAGAGTGAGAGAGAGAGAGAGAGAGAAACCAGTTTGTTGTTCCACTTATTTATGCACTCATTGGTTGATTCTTGTATGTGTATATGCTCTAACCAGGGATCAAATCCACAATGCTCTAACCAGCTGAGCTATCCAGCCAGGGTCCCTTTTGCTTTTTAACACCCCAAATAAGAGCTTTTCAAATACATCCCAATATTAACAACTTGAAAGTTTATAATTCTTAGAGTTCTCCCACTTGATTTATATGTTATAACATATTTAATTTGCTTTAATTTAAGGATTGCCACATGTATTTGAATTCACATTAAAGATATGACAGATAAGAAACCATTTGGATCCTCCAGATAGAAGTAGCCTACCCCATTAGATTGAATGTTTGTTGTATATGTAGGAAACACCTGTTAATTTACTTCAGCAATTTTGATCAAATGTTTTATAACTCTCACTTTTCAAAACTTAATCTTGTAACTATTAGGCCTCATATGTGAACTAAAGGTGAGGCAGCATTCATAAAGCAAGGCTGCCAGATCACTGTGGACACTTTTCATTTACTTGCCGACTTTCCAACACAGATGAGTGTGAGAAGAGACCTTTTGGACAGGTGGGAAGCAGTGGTTGCTTAGTTGGCACCCACAGAAAGCTGGATGGTTTTTCAGAGCAGTTGGCCCTGCAGGGTCATTTAGTCCAAAGACCAGCAAAACATGATTATTACTCATTACCACTGAATTAAATCCAGTGCTCACCCTGAAGGTGGCTCTAGATCCTGGATCAGTTGCCCCTGGATGCCCTAGAAGGTCATCTGCCTTGACAAGATAAATAATATCTTGCTGAGGTTCTCTCCCCGCCCCCGCCCCCCCCCTCCCCCACCAGCTACTTCTGCAGAAGCAGACCTAGAAATTGATTGCCCAACAACCTGAGGGGCAATCACCTGGCCAGCCTCTCTTCCCTTCCTCTCGAATTATGACATCATCAGTAACTCCCCCATTTCACTCATTTCCTCTATTTTAGCTCCCTTCTAATACTCCAGTAGTCAAATTAAAATGCAAATCTCTTGGGACAACCAGCACATAAATATGAATTTCCTGCCAAAGGCAAGTGGGACTTGCCTGTACCTATTAGCCAGAGAAGTAAAGAGATCTTATCATTTTTGGTTCTGGACTTTGAAATGTTTCTAATGCTGAGGCAGCATGGTAGAAATGAGCACAGAGTTTGAACTCTTCAGTTCTGGGATCAAATTCTGCTTTTGTCACTAACTTTGGGGAAGTTCAACAATCTGAGTCTCAGTTCTCCATCTATAAAATGGGAATAATAAAACATATGCAAATGGATTAGATGAGAAGGTAATATTGTTTAATGCTAGCATAGGATGTGACACAATAAGAAACACTTCTTCCTTTTAAATCTAAAACTTCAGGGTTATTCCCTTTAGATAAGACTGAGGTAATTGTTTTCACCCAGGTTATAGGAAAAAGGGACCTATTGTGGATGTTAAAACCCTGGGTGCTTTGCTCCCTTAATGTCTCATTGGGCATCCAGATGATGGGCTATTACCTCCTTCAATCCCCAAGTGCTTGGAGACCCTCCTGCTGTTCCTTAGGTGAGTTTATCGTTGCCACTGATGCCCAATTCCCTTGCCCTACTTGTTCAACTGTTGGCAACACCCTTGGTGGTGCTTCTGATCATCTCCCCCTTCTCCTCCCCTGTCCCCACAGGGACAAATCAACCCCAGGGTTCCAGGCTTTGAGTGGGAGTGTGTAAAGGTTTGGCAGTTAGCCCCTTTCCCAGGGCTCTGATCTTTATGGGGTGTGGGTGTGGGTATGGGGAGCACAACATCCAAGTGTTCCCTTCTCTCTATATGCATATTGATATCCAGTCAGAGGAGATATTTTATGTAGCTTATAATGAAGTTTCTGTCATCAGACTGTCTCAGTTGTTACTATACGAAACATTCTTATTTCATCAGTGGTTATGTCTTAAGGGCAGATGGGGGCAATAGGATGGTTTATCAATGAACAACCACTCACTGGGGCAAGTCTAGAGAAAGCTGGTAGAATGCTGAGCTGTGGCACCATAAAACTCAACTCAGAGCCTTTCCTAGCTTCTTATTTTTCCAGTTTTCTTGAGATAGAATTGAGGTACAACTCTGTATAAGTCCAAGATGTACAGCACAATAATCGGGCTTATATGTAGCTTGGAATGATTACCACAACAAGTTTAGTTAACTTCGATCATCTCATACAGATATAAAAAATAAAAAGTATATTTTTCTGATGAGAACTCTTAGAATCTACACTCTTAACTTTAACATATAAGTACAGCAGTGTTAACTATAGTCATCATGTTGTACATTACATACCCAGTATTTACGTATTTGTCTTTTCACTGGAAATTTGTAACTTTTGACCACCTTGATCCAATTCCCCTTACCAATGTTAATGTCAAATCCGACCTTTTTTTCTCTGAGTTTGGTTTTGTTTTGTTTCAGATTATACATATAAACGAGATCATACTGTATTTGTCTTTCTCTGACTTATTTCACTTAACATGCCGTCCTCAAGGCCCACCCATGGGGTAGCAAATACAATTTCCTCTTTTCTTATGGTTAATTAATACTGCCCTTTTCTATTGTTGAATTACTGGTATTCTTACTTGAATTAAATGGATTGGTATTATCAAATTATTACAAAGTAACAAGGCATCGTACCTGGAGATCAGCAGATCCTTTTAATTACACTGTCCTCTTAATGATGATTCAGATTAGCCAGGTTTTGCTGAACTGTTGCCTTGTTCTTCCTCAGAGGTACCCATCTTCTTGGTAGACAGAAGCGGCTTTGTTCTTTTAGGCAGAGGTAGAAAGGCACCTAGGAATTTGTGTGCTTGATTGCTTTGTCCTGGTGAACTTTGCTAATGCAGCTGGGCAGCATTTACGAATGACTTTTGCTTGATGTAGTATAATGCCTGACTGGTCATGTCATCTACTAGAAATTAAGGTCAGTTGGTTTCCATAATAAATTATTTTATTCAAGCTTTTGTCCAGATTACTTTAAACTCTGATATTTTCCATCCACCTTCAAAATATTTTGTTATCTTTATGTCCAGAATTTTCAGATCTAAATTGTGCCTAGATTTCAGAAAATGTGGGCTCATATTTTTAATCATAGATACCAAATAGATACTAACAATGACACCAAAATGCTAAAGGTTTTAAAAATGTGAGTGATTTTTAAACTGTGGTCCCTGGACCAATGGCATTATCTCTGGGAGCCTTTTAGGAAGGGCAAGTCTCAGGCCCACGGATTCAGAGACTCTGGGGTGCATGGCCAGCAATTGCTTTATTATTATTATTATTATTATCATTCTTTATTGTTTAAAGTATCCTCCCCCCCCCGCATTAACCTCTCCCCCTCCTTTCCACGCCCCCCCACACACATACAACACATGACCTCATACTGACTGTGTCTATGGGTTATGCTTATGTGCATGCATACAAGTCCTTTGGTTGATCTCTCATCGCCCCGCCCTCCTCCTCCCCCCCACCCCACCCCCACACACACCTTCCTCTTGAAGTTGGATGGTCTGATCAATGCTTCTCTATCTCTGGATCTATTTTAGTTCATCAGTTTATGTTGTTCATTATATTCCTCATAGGAGTGAGATCATGTGATATTTATCTTTCTCTGACCAGCTTATTTCGCTTAGCATAATGCTCTCCAGTTCCATCCGTGCTGCTGCAAATGGTAAGAGTTCCTTCTTTTGTACAGAAGCTTAGTATTCCATTGTGTAGATGTACCACAGTTTTCTAATCCACTCAGCTGCTTATGGGCACTTAGGCTGTTTCCAAATCTTAGCTATTGTAAATTGTGCTGTTATGAACATAGGGGTGGGATATATTCCTAGAAGTGGGATTCCTGGGTCAAATGGAAGTTCCATTTTTAACTTTTTGAGGAAACTTCATACTGTTCTCCAGTGGCTGCACCAGTCTGCATTCCCACCAGCAAGGAAGGAGGGTTCCTTTTTCTCCTCATACTCACTAGCACTTGTTTGTTGATTTGTTGATAATAGCCTTTCTGACAGGTGTGAGATGGTACCTCATTGTCATTTTGATTTGCATCTCTCGGATGATTAGTGACTTTGAGCATGTTTTCATATGTCTCTTGGCTTTCTGTATGTCCTCTTTCATAAGAAGTCTATTTAGGTCCTTTGTCCACTTTTTGATTGGATTGCTTACCTTCCATTTGTTAAGATATATGAGTTCCCTATAAATTTTGGAGATTAAACCCTTATCAGAGATAACATTGGCAAATATGTTCTCCCATGCAGTGGCCTTTCTTGTTTTGTTGATGGCTTCTTTTACTGTGCAGAAGCTTTTTATTTTGATGTAGTCCCATTTGTTCATTTTCTCCTTAGTTTCCATTGTCCTAGGGACTGTATCGGTTAAGATATTGCTACAACATATGTCTGCTATTTTGTTGCCTATGGATTCTTCTAAGAGTTTTATGGTTTCCCATCTTATGTTTAAGTCCTTTATTCATTTTGAGTTTATTTTTGTGAATAGTGTAAGTTGGTGGTATAGTTTCATTTGTTTGCATGTATCTGTCCAATTTTCCCAACACCATTTATTGAAGAGACTGTCTTGACTCCGTTGTATGCTCTTGCCTCCTTTGTCAAATACTAATTGAGCATTAATGGCTTGGGTTGATTTCTGGGTTCTCAGTTCTGTTCCATTGATCTATATGTCTGCTCTTGTGCCAGTAGCAGGCAGTTTTAAGAACAAGTGGCTTTGTAATATAGCTTATATCTGGTATTGTAATCCCTCCAACTTTGTTCTTCTTTCTCATGATTGCTGTGACTATTTGGGTTCTTTTTTTATTCCATATAAATTTTTGGAGAGCTTGTTCTAGATCTGTGAAATATGCCATTGATATTTTAATGGCTATTGCATTGAATCTATAGAATGCTTTGGGTAGTATGGACATTTTAATGACATTGATTTTACTAATCCATGAGCACGGTATATTCTCCCATTTGTTTATGTCTTTATCTTTTTTCAACATACTGTAATTTTATGAGTATAGGTCTTTTACCTCCTTAGTTAAGTTTATTCCTAGGTATCTTAATTTTTTGTTGCAATGGTAAAGGGATTGTGTTTTTAGTTTCTCTTTCTGTGAGTTCATTGTTGGTGTATAAAAAAGGTATAGATTTCTGTGTATTAATTTTATATCCTGCTATATTGCTAAATCCATTTATTATATGACTAACCTACAGCCAACATCATACTCAATGATCGAAAACAAAAACAATTTCCCCTAAAAACAGGAACAAGAGAGGGATGCCTACTTTCACCATTCCTGTTCCACATGGTACTGGAAGTGCTAGCTATAGTAATCAGACAAGAAGAAAAATAAGGCATCCAAATTGGAAAAGAAGAAGTAAAGTTGTCATTATTAGCAGATGACATGATATTGTACATAGAAATCCCTAAGGACTATATCAGCAATTGTTTTTAATAAGACCTCCAGGGGATTCTGATGAAAGTTAAAGTTTGAGAACCACTGGTGTAGATTATTATATTGAAATTCATGCACTGAGGGGAGGCTGGGTGTCCCTCAGCCTAGCCTGCACCTTCTCCAATCTGGGACCCCTCGGGGGATGTCCTGTGGGATCGGCCTAAACTGGCAGTTGGACATCCCTCTCACAATCCAAGACTGATGGCTCCCAACCGGTTGCCTGCCTGCCAGCCTGATCACCCCCTAACCACTCCCCTGCCAGCCTGATTGATACCTAACTGCTCCCCTGATGGCCCGATTGCCCCCAACTGCCCTCCCCTGCCAGCCCAGTCACCTTCAACTCCCCTTCCGTGCCAGCCTGGTTGCCCCCAACTGCCCTTCCCTGCAGGCCTGGTTGCCCCCAGCTGCCCTCCCCTTCATGCCTGTTCTCCCCAAATACCCTCCCCTGCTGGCCCAGTCACCCCTAATTGCCCTCTACTGCCAACCTGCTCACCCCCAACTGCCCTCCTCTGCCAGACTGGTCGCCCCCAACTACCCTCCCTTACAAGCCTGGTCCCCCCGCAACTGCCCTCCCCTGCAGGCCTTGTCCCTTCCAACTACCCACCCCTGCCAACCCAGTCACCCCTAACTGGCCTCCCCTGACAGCCTGATCGCCCCCAACTGCTCTCCCCTGCTGGCCTGGTTGCCCCACACAGCCTGTTTGATTGTTCGTTTGGTTGTTTCAGATGCGATTGTTGCTTAGCCTTTTACATATATATAAATAATTTAATTATAAAATAAATGAAAAAAAGAAGAGTTAATAATCACTTAACTGCTCTTGCCCATGGTACCTTAGCATTTTGTTTTGTTTGCTTATAGTATTTTTTTCTGTATAGTCTTCTTAATTGTAAGCATGTGGCATGATTACAGACCCAGATCTTTGACGAAGAATATATAAAATTTCACTACTTGCTTTTTAAAATTTAACATTTAGTCATAAGAATCTGCAATAATCATACATTTTTATGGTTGAATAATATCCTTCCAATGATGTATCACCATATTATCCTATAGTTAAACATTCAGATTGTTGCTAATTGTCTACAGTTACTGCGTTTCTACATCACCTTCTGTTTCTGGAAGATGAGATTTAGATGCATCCAAGTGTTTCTATTTGACACGTTTTATACGTAAACAGCTCATGAAAGTCTAGTAGTGCAGCCTTGGTCCAATATTTGCAGAGTCCCTATTCGATCTCTCCCCATAAGTAATCCTATGAGATCAGTCCTAGCACATGAGCTGCATAGTAAGTAAAAATGGGCCTGTAAAGCACTTGTGAAAAGTAGAATTCTTTCAGGTCAGTGATCAATAGGGGTGCTGAGTGCTAAGACAGCAAGCAGTCAAGGAACTAAAGAAAAACTGAAAGGATCTTCCCTGTCCCTCCTACTCTCCCCTTGTATCTTCCCCTCCATTAATGAAGTTCATCTATAGATGAAAGAAGGCCCCTTTCAGCCTACAGAGATTGCTGAAATTGTGGATATTTTTACTTTCCTTATTCAAGTTTAATTCATGAGTGGCAGTCCTATTACTTATGCATGATTGAGAGTTAATACAATTTTCAATAAATTGCATTATAATAGTTGTAGTTATCTACTTTGTAGGATGCCTAGCCCAGGCTTCTAATTATGGTGCTCTGCCCTCTCGGCTTTCCTAATTTATAATGTCATGATGGGTTTAGTTTTAATAAATGTAGCTGTGGGGAGAAGACTTAAGATCAAAAGTTAAATGTTTGAGTATTTTTTAAAGGTCTTTTTTCCGCATCATCACTATTAAACAAATGAGGAAGCTTGTAAAAATTCTTCCCTTATTCTATTTTATTCCCCATTGGAGGACATGATGATTTGATAATTTAAAATGTAAAAATAAAAGAATGTACACATGTATGCAATTCCCTTGTCTCCTGACCTAGTTTTATTGAAAAGCTCTTAAAAATGAACTTGCAAAAATATGAATGCTGCAGCTATACTTGGAGGAAGTGAGAGGGAGTAAGGACAAGAGTCAGATCCCACAACCACCATGTATCAATTCTGTTCCACTTCACCCCACAGACATACCTTTGGCAGTGAAAGTCATTTCTCCCTCTCCCACCCCTCCTTTCCTTCTCACTTCCTTCCCTCCTTTCCCCTCCTTCCCACCATCTCTCTTTTTCCTCTTCCCCTCCCTCTACTTTTCTCCAATAAAGTTATTTGAATATACTACTATTCCCTTATCTGCAGGAGGGATTCGTAAGAAGCAGGAACAATGGAAGCATTGGGATATTCCCCTTGGCAATCCTTGGAGAGGAGGCATGCTGTAGCCCTGAACCTTTAACCAGCAGGGTCCTCAGAAATTTCCCATCTGAAGCGGAGGGAGGGACAGTCTCAATGTGAGATCACCGGCTAGTTAGGAGCCAGTCAGGCATGGAGAATACAGCTCTCCTGACTCTCTCCTGAGCTCCTTAACTTGTCATGGGTCATGGATTACTTTGAAAATGTAATGAAAACCCTGGGTTCTTTTAGCTGAAAGTGCACTCATGTGCACACTTGCAGTATTTCTCAAATAATTTTATGGGGTCCCAGAACTCCTGAAGCCTATTTGTTAAAGTCCCATCCACCTTGGGTAGGAATCCCTGAGTACCTCCATGCATCTTTGTTTTCCACTGCTGCCTCTGATTTCTGAAATGTACAATCCTAATCAATGCTTTCTGGCTGAAAGGTCAGGGGAGGGAAGCTATTTGGGGATAAAACAGAACTTTCTCAGCATACGTTAAATTATGCCACCTTGGCAACCACCTGCACAGAACTATGATTGGCTTTCTGGGACTGGAGAAGGAGATACCTTTGGAAATGTTTAGTACATAGTCCCCTTGTTGAAAAGAGAAGGCAGCTTCGAAGCTCAAGGGATGAAATAGCTTATTCCAGTCCATGTTGAAAGATAGCATGGAAGTCAGGGTCTTACCAACACCTGTGCCAATGTGTATGCTCTATATTAACAAATATGGAAAAGCATTGAGTTCGTGCTGGGCCAACTTGGTTGGTCGATTTTCTCAAATCTGACATTCTCTCACCCTATCTTCCTCCTTTGGGAGTACTTAATTTGGAGATTCATAATAGATGCCAGCCCCATATCTATTGGTGGAAGCCAAATAGTGTACATTCTACACTACTGTTCTACACAAATTGAATAATTCAGAACACCACTGATTTTTGCAAAAGTTCTTAACAGCTTGGCATGTTGCTGTCAGGAAGGGAAATTTCTCTCCCCAAACTTCAGGCCTCTTGGCTCTCTGACAACAAACAGTAGTCAGCACTCGGTGTCCCCAATGCCATCAAGTTTTTATCTCCAGAGTCTGAATTTCTAACATATTCATTTTAGAATGCAAGATTTTTCAAGTCTACCTTTACAGTAAGAAATGTTAAGCCAATAATGCATTATTATTGAGTCCTCCTTTCTTACCAAAAGCGAACACTTTTAATATGAATGAACATAGTCATAAAATGGAAGTTTTCATATTTTTGAATTAAAGGAGTAAAGACTTTGTATTATGAATATCTCTAACAGAGTTAGCCTTCCATGTGCATTCCCTCTCATCCCTTTGCCATTTTCCTGAATGCTCTTAACAGCCAGCAACTGTGGCTCTTTGTGAGCAAACTGGCCAAGTTTTTCTACCTGCAAGAGGAACCATTTGCACCTCCACTGGGAAAGCCCAATGAAGAGCAGGAAGAGGGGAAATAGTCTCCAGTTCCTTTGACTTTGAGGGGTTGACCTCAAGTTATCCCCCAAGGGACTATGTCTGATGATACGCCCTTACTTGGTCTCCTTCCTTGAATAGTCCCACTTTCCTACTCACCTACTGGTTTCTGCCAAGAACTCTTCCTCATAAATCACTTTCACACAAATCTGTATCCCATTATCTGTTTTTGGGGACTCCAACAGAGGCAGTATCCTCTTAAAATTATAGAATTGATACATATGCATTTTAGGAAAAGAAAATAGAAACCATAAAGATGTCAAAGAAAAAATACTCGAGTCCTACCCATTTTGGCTCAGTGGATAGAGCATCGGCCCACTGACTGAAGAGTCCTGGGTTCATTTCCGGTCAAGAACACATACCTGAGTTGCAGACTCAATCCCCAGCCCTGATCAAGTTTGGGAGGCAATCGATTAATGTGTCTCTTTCTCTGTTTCTCCCCCTCCCTTCCACTCTCTCTAAAAATCAATGGAACACTATCCTCAGGTGAGGATTAACAACAACAACAACAAAAATACCTCAGAACTATCAGAAAGAGAAACTAAGAAAACCATCTTATTTTCAGGTGCATCAAAAAAATTATATACCTGTAAAAAAATTTAAGCAAGGAGGTAAAAAGATCTATGCTCAGAAAATTATGAAACACTAAAGACAGAAATCGAGGAAGATACAAAGAATGGAAGCTTATACTGTGTTCATGGGCAGGAAGAATTAATATACTTAAAATGTGCATACTAACCATACTAACCAAAGAAATCTATAGGTTTAATATAATCCTTATTAAAATACCAATGACATTTTTCATAGAACTAGAACAAATAAAGTAAAAATGTATATGGAACCATAAATGATCCAGAACAGCAATAGCAATCTTGAGGAAGAAGAACGAAGTTGGAGGTATCATGCTACCAGATGTCAATCTATATTACAAGTCGATCATAATCAAAACAGCAAGGTACTGGCATAAAAACAGACTTACAGATCAATAGAGAGCCCTGAAATAAACCTGTGCTTATATGGTCAATTTTATATGACAAAAGAGGCAATAACATACAATGCGATAAAGACAGTCTATTCATTAAATGGAGTTGAAAAAATTGTACAGCTAGATGAAAAAAAATGACACTAGACCACTTTCTTGAATCATATGCAATAATAAAATTAAAATGGATTAAAGACTTAAATGTAAGACCCAAAATGATAAAAATTCTAGGACAAAACAAGGGCAGTATAATCTCAGATATTTCTCTTAGCAATATTTTTTTCTGATATATCTCCTCAAGCAAGGGAAACAAAAGAAAAAAGTAAACAATGGGATGACATCAAATTACAAAATTTTTATGTGGCAAAGTATACCACCAACAAATGAAAAGAGAACCTACTAAATGGAAGAAAATATTCACCAGTGATATAGCTAATAAGGGGTTAATGCAAATAAAAAACACCTTGAGATATCACCTCACACCTGTCAGAATAACGCTTATCAATAAATCAACAAACAAGTATTGGATGGAATGTGAAGAAAAGGGAGCCCTTGTGATCTGTAGGTGGGAATGAAATTTGGAAAATGGTATGGAGGTTCCTCAAAAAAATTAAAAATAGAACTACCTTATGAGCCAGCAATTTCACTTCTGTGTATATATCCAAAGAAACCCAAAACAGTAATTAAAAAAGATATATGGACCTCTATGTGCATTGCAGCATTATTTACAATAGCCAATGTATTTGGAGAAACCCAAGTTCCCATCTATAGGCAACTGGATAAAGAAGTGACACATATACACAATAGAATATTACTCAGGCATAAAAAGAAAAGAATAAAATCTTACCATTTGTGACAATGTAGATGGAACTAGAGAGTATTATGCTAAGTGAAATAAGTCACATAGAGAAAGACAACTGCCATATTATTTCACTTATATGTGGAATCTAAAAAAATAAGTAAACAAAACAGAAACACTCATAGATGCAGATAACAAACTGATGGTTGCCAGATAGGAGGGAACTTGGGGAGCTGAGTGGAAAGGTGAAGGGATTAACAAGTACAAATTGGTAGTTACAGAATAGTGACAGGGATGTACAGTACAGCATAGGGAATATGGTCAATAATATTGTAGTAACTATGTGTGGTGATGAATTGGTACTTGAATTATAAGGTGAATTACTTCATAAATCATTAGTTGTCTAGCCACTATTCTGTATACCTTAAACTAATATGAAATAATATTGGATGCTACCTGTAATTGAAAAATAAAATTTAGGAAACAATTACTCCAGATCCTACCACCCAGAGCAAATGAGTATAAACATGTTGCTATATATCTTTTTTTTTCTGTATGTGTATTTTTTCTAAAATTTTTAAACTGAAATGACATCAGAACAGTGCTTCTTTTATTTATTTCCTCCCTAAGTCTAAAGTATTTTTTGACATTGATTATCAACTGTAGGATGCCAAGGGATCTATTAGTGGTGGAGAAAGAGATGGTGTTGAAATGAACATGTAACTCACCACCTTGCTGCAGCCACACAGTGTGTGTACGGAGGGACCTGTATTGTGGAGATATGCCTGGCACAAAATATTACTAATCAAGTAAGCCATTCACAGAAAGATGTTAATAACTCACAAATGGTATTCTACTCATTTGGTAAATGTATCATGATTTATCTAACTTTTTGTTATTTTGGACATAGGTTGTTTTTTTAACTGTCTAAAAAATTATATAAAACATATTCCAAAAATGATTGAAGGTAGTTAATTTACTTTTCTGCCTGCATTTTTTTCATGATCAATGGTAAGGTGCTAGCCTTTAACAACTCTCTCAAGAGTGAAACTTTAAAGAGCATTTTTTACTCTCTCTTTTCCTCTCATGGGGTGTGACCAACTGATGTGTATCCCATCAGTGACATCAACTTCGAACTCTTCCTCTCTTCTCTGTCTTCCCTGCCACTGTGCAAGGGAGGGCCATGGTTGTCTCTCTTTCACAGTACTGTAAGAGCCATTCGTATTCAGCTTTTTGTCTCCTGGTCCAAATGCTACCTGCCACCAGAGTTAGCAGTCCAAAAGGATCACTACATTGACCGACATTTGGATTTCACCTTCCACCTGGCCTCTCATGAGATCCTGAACACACTGTGTTTTCACACCTGTTTGCTTTTACTCCTGTGATTTTCTGACCATGGAAAGGGATCTTCAAACTTTTATGTCTACTATTCACTTGTCAAAATCATCCTCCCTTTTCAGACATCAGCTCTGATACCACAGCTCCTATTACAGTTATGAAACTTAGCATGCATTCAGTTGCAGGGAACGGAACACTCAGTTCAAGCTGCCATACATTGTAGAGGAGTCCTGACATAGATTGGGCTTTTGCCCCAACTTGTTGAAGGCTCAGGCTCTATCCTATATAATAAAAGGCTAATATGCAAATCGACTTAACGGCAGAACGACCAGTCACTATGACAACACTGACCACCAGGCGACAGATGCTCAACACAGGAGCTGCCCCTGGTGGTCAGTGCGCTTCCACAGCGGGAGCACCACTCAGCCAGAAGCTGAGCTCATGGGGCTGGTATATGCAGCTGCGGTGGCAGGAGCCTCTTCTACCTCCACAGCAGCATTACCGACAGGCACAGCGGGGCCAGGGATGAGCAGCAGCCATGCCAGGTCCCAGCTCAGGCTCCTCCCCAGCTGCCTGCTGCTACATGCAGTGTAACATCCCTCAAGGGATGTCATACTGCCGGTTTTGGCTGGAAACCGGCAATCTGTCATCCCCTGAGAGGTCCCGGATTGCAAGAGGTCACAGGCCAGGCTGATGGACCCCACCGGTGCACGAATCCCTGCACCAGGCCTCTAGTTTTTATATAATTTTATTGTGTTTGCTCTTTTCATGTGTTACATCATTCTAAGATGGCTTCCCCCAATGTGGATAAATGGTTGTAGCATATCTAAGCTTCATATCTGCTCAGTATGTCACCAAAAATATCTCTTACAGGAGTCCTTAAAAGATACCAAACCATCTTTTACAGAAGTGCCCAGAGAGCCTCCACTTCCTGGGCCTCAAATTGATTATATACTCTTTCCCAAACCAGTCCCTCTGGTCAGAGAAAAGCCATGTATTGATTGGTTTATTTTTGAAATATATTGACCAATTATATGACAAGGGGAATGACATAACTAATTAGTAAATACAAATTAGGGTATGGAGCCCTGAAAAGTGGGTCCATATTGACCAATCTTTTTTAAAAAATATATATTTTATTGATTTTTACAGGGAGGAAGGGAGAGGGATAGAGAGTTAGTAACATCGATGAGAGAGAAACATCAATCAGCTGCCTCCTGCACACTCCCTACTGGGGATGTGCCACAACCAAGGTACATGCCCTTGACCGGAATCGAACCTGGGACCTTTCAGTCCACAGGCTGACGCTCTATCCACTGAGCCAAATCAGTTAGGGCTTGACCAATCTTATGTGACTTGCATATATTTACAAACAAGAGATGAATGGATGTTGTGTAGACAACCACAGAGTTTCCATACTGGAGTAGATGACAGAGGGCCTTAGAGATAGCATATTATATTATTAATCTTGTGTGACTCCTTGTTTGTGGGTGTTAGAATTGGTCACCCTTGTATGATACCAAATAAGTCTTGAATAAATATCCAATCAAAGTACATGCTTTAATGAATGAAGTGTAATAAATTGCTTCAAAATATATTTTTTCTTTAACTTTGATTTCTAAAGTTCATCCTTATTTTGAGATTATTAAGCTGTAAAGAACAACTTTTCCATATAGTGATTGTTGCCATATTTAATTATCCTTGACTCTACCTAAGTTTCCACATGACATCATCAGGGGAAACTAACAATTGGCTGTATGTGCATCTGTTTTCTGTTATAATGTAGATGTTGATCCCAAGAGCTAGATTCATGCTTTGGTTTGGCCAACAAGTTACACTAAAAGTTATAATGATTTGTCTATTCCATAGTTAAAACTAAAGCAAGTCTCAGTATGCTATATTTTAAATAGCAATTTCAAAGTTCTCAAAAGCAAGACATTGTAGAGAAGAGACCAGGCTCCACTGGATTAAAAAGGCCCCTTTCTTTCTAATATGCCAAATGAATAGGTAATTTGCTGATGCTCTCAACAATTTGTCCTCTTTTGGGGATTGTGCAATGTATGCCTCCAGTTAAATTACAGCTATTGTTGTAGTTCTTTTATTATTGTTTCTCCTCTAAAAATACATTTTTTTTCCTGAAAATATATTTAAGATTCAGAACTCCAGGGCTTCTAGATAAAATCATCATAACGTGTTTGGACTCCACATGTATGTGTAAATCCTAAATACTATCTTTCTATCTTTAAATTATAGTGCCAAAAATAAGCAACCCTTACATTTTGATCATATCAAAGTTACTTATTTTGTGTTGAAGAATTTTAAGGATCATAGTGATATTGAATGCTTTTTACCATTGCTTTTTGTGATGTTTCAAATTAATAAATACTATTACCTTTTTTTTAGATGCAACTAAAGGCACCGTCAATCCTAGAGAAACATAATGTTTGATAATTGTTACACATACTTGGGAAAATTTCCATTTGGATCCCTACCTCAAATTTGGGTTTTGAGAGTAAACTAACAGAATTTATTTAATCCCATCCCTCCTTCACTGAGCACTTCCCATATGTCAGGCTCCATGCTAGATACATCGATGAATGAGGTAGTTCCTGCCCTCAGTCGCAGTCTAATGGGAGATAGAAATGTTCACTATATTTATAGAGCAGTGAAGGAACATGTGTAATAGCAGAAGTTTGGCAAAATAAAGAAGTGAGGGTGATTCCATCCTGGTTGAGGGGTAGAATTGGGATAATCGGGAAAGATTTTCCTAAGGTCATGGTATTGAACTATGACAGGTAACCTTTGATCCTCTCTCCATCACTTTCAAAACCCTATCAAGGTTGCCCCTAGAAGGAGGCTAAGAGTGAATTATGTTAACTTCCCAAGCATGGGTTGCATGACCTTCTCTTTTTTTGTGTGTCTTCTAAGTAGTGGATTCTAAGACATGTACCCAGAAGTGTCACAATGCATGCAGGATAGCATGCCTCTCCCCTTTTTAGAAATGTGAACCCCTTCCTGACACAGGCTCAGACACAAGAAAAATAACTAGCACAGCTGTGTTCCTATTATGTCCACCTTCTGTTTGCCTCTCATTACATTTCCAAGTGCAATGTCACCTTGACCCTTCTGGTGAGTGCCAATAGTACCATTTTACTTTATATGCATTAGCTCAGTACAGATTTGACCAAATTCTGAATGCCATTGGTTTGCACTCTGCCCTGTAAAAGTAGTCAGCTCCTATGCTTCTTGAGCTGATTATCCAATTTTTAAAATTGCTTTTATACCCTGTATTATTTTCTTGTCTCTAACTTCCTGCCTGCCTTTTGGTTTTTTAAGTCTTGGAAAAATTGTTGCTAAAAGTTGGAGAGGACAAGAAGAAAAAAAAAAAGAGGATAAAGTGATACTCCTGATCAGAAACTTTTATAATACTTACCAAAGATCTACAGATTTAAAAACAACAAAACAAACAACAACAAAAAACAGGCAGTAAGTCTAAAGAGAATAAAGCTGTGACATGCAAACCTGTTCTTTGGATTTTAGTATATATTTCATGGGAATAGTTACATTTGTAAAATAAGTTGAATAAAATTAATGTCAATAAATAACATCATCATTATTATCATCATCTTCATTATCAGTGAGGAGATTACTAAGACATGTCTGTCTAGTGTGTGCGCAGAGAACCCAGGAAGAAGTGAAAAGGACATTGCAAGAATTCCATAGTTCAATAGCCCCATAAATTTTCCTGTAGAGTGAATATGCACTGTTATTTTTAAAATATCTTCAGATGTTCTGATTAATAAAATCAATTTCACTTAAAAGCATTACCAAATGTGGCATGACTTTCTAACATAGTTTTTCTCAATCAACTTATAGTGAAAATATAATATTTGTGTGGATTCCCAACTCTGTGCATACGTTTTATTAATATAGTCCTTTTATATGAAAAGGATACAAATCAATATAATGACATAGGAAGCTACGAGGAAGTTTTGACATTGGTGACGCTGAAAAGAAAATGTAGGAAAGTCATATACACAGTCACAGGTTTTAGTACCTGATTTTATTGGAGATGGCAGCTTTCCTTCAAAGACTTTATAACATCACTCTCAGCACTTTAACACTATAGAACTGTGAACTTATAAAGTGGGAAGAGAATATTGGGATCATTTTACAAATAAAACATTTTAGCATGGACTGTCCAGGACTACACAGCTAGATAGTATGAAATTGGGACCAGAACTAAAGTTTCCTGCTGAAACTGGTTTGGCTCAGTGGATAGAGCGTCAGCCTGCGGACTGAAAGGTCCCAGGTTCGATTCCGGTCAAGGGCATGTACCTGGGTTGCGGGCACATCCCCAGTAGGGGGCGTGCAGGAGGCAGCTGATCGATGTTTCTAACTCTCTATCCCTCTCCCTTCCTCTCTGTAAAAAAATCAATAAAATATATTTAAAAATAAAAAAATAAAGTTTCCTGATGCACTATCATAGGCTAGCTTTCCTTCTGAAATGTTATTAAAGATGAACTAATCAAAAGGTGAAAAACATTAAATATAGGTTGCTTTGAAGCTATGGAATAGTTTAATAGACCATAGTACATAGATTCTGGAGCTGGAATGACTGAGTTTAATTTTTGACTTTTCTACTTATTAGCAAGTTACTTAATCTCTGTGCCTCAAAGCAGAGGAAGAAGAAATAATAGTACCTGTCTCATAGGGTTGTTGATAAAATAAAGTGAGTCTTAGCATTGGTAACCTACATATAGTATGGGCTATACATGTGTTATCTTCCTATCTTCCTGTTATCATAATCATCTTCATTATCTGTCACATCTAAATTCCTAAGCCATTTCTATAGCCTCTTAGGGGCTCATTGATTTTTCTCCATAAATGTGGAAGATTGACCAATCAGATGAATGGAGGTAACTTTGTTAGTGTCGTCATGGTCAAAGCAATGACCATACCAGAGAAGCAGGATCAGTGGATATGTTACGGGCATTTGGCTTACACAATTGTGGAGGCTAGTTTCTGTAAGGCTATCTCTGCATCTGACACAGTCAGAAAGAGAATATCACAAGTAGGCTGATGTCCACAGCTTGAGGTGAAATCCCATAACAGTGATCTGAAACTTGTATCCTTGCTTTTGACCGTGGTTTCAAGGGTATCCTGCAAGGGCCCTTTGTCACAAAGCTTAGAACACAGACCTGGCTCAGAAGGAACCAGAGGAAGGTAGAGCAAATGCAGGCTCAGGTGCTACTTTATGCCAACCAGGTGAATAAGCAGATCAGCAACAACTTGTGTGAGCTACATAATGGCACTGCTTCATTCCCACCCTCCAAAGCTCACAGGCATTTTTCTTGTGACTCTGAAATGTACGACAAAGGGGATTCTGGGAACTGTGATTAGAGTAGCCAGGTTGACACCTCACAAAGCCATCGCAGTGACCAATAGTAGGAGGATGAAGTGGGGCAGAAGAGAGGACAAAATGAGGGAGATGAGATGCACACTGATCTGTTTCACCCTGTGTTGAAGGGAGTGTGTGTTGAGGACCATGGGCACAGTTCCACAGATCTCTATGTACTCCTGCTTCCAGTCCCTGGAGAACTAGCCAAATAAAGGAACGGTCTTTGGGTTTGTTCATTAGTAGATACTTTCCCCTCAACATAATACTTAGAAGTATTCTCATAAGCATAATAAATCTGATGTATTTTATATTTTTAAAATGCGTTCCCCAAAGACTTTCTAGATATGAAAATATAAACCATGTATTGTGTATTATCTTGTACCTTTATATTGGCTGAGGTAACACAAATCAAAGCCAATCACATCTGCATGGAGAGTCAAGAATTCTCCAATTTAATTATAAAATTTGAAAATATTGTACACTAAAAAGCTATGGGTTAGAAACAATAGGAATGTTTTTTGTGGTTTTCCTTCTTTACTTCATTTTGAATCTCTATAGTTCCTTCATTTTGATTCCATTTTAAGAGCTTTGAAAACCATCTGAATCAATTATCTATTGTAGTGTAACAGACTACCTCCAAACTTTTAATGACTTAAAACAACCACCGTTTTATTTGCTTTTAATTCTATGGGCCAATAATTTAGCCTGGATGTTTTCATGCTGTTCTTTCTGAGGATCACTTGTGCAGCTACAAGCATCTGGCAGCTGTCTAGGATGGCCTCAGTCACACATCTGGTGGTTGGTGTTAGCCTTGCTGTCTGGTCTACGGAGCCTCAGCTAAGATGTATCATATCTGCTCTAAGTGTCCTTTCATTCTTCAGTGGGCTAGACCGGGCTTGTTTCCATGGTAATACAAGAGGGTGAGAACAGAAGCTGGGATGCCTATGGAGTCCAAGACTTGGAACCCCCATGGCTTGGCTTCTACACTTTATTAGTTCAAGATGGTCACAACACTATCCTAGATTCAAGTGGCTAGAAATAGTTTGTACATCTTGATGGATGCAATGGCAAAGTCATTGCAAA
Source organism: Corynorhinus townsendii (assembly GCA_026230045.1). Lineage (NCBI taxonomy): Eukaryota > Metazoa > Chordata > Mammalia > Chiroptera > Vespertilionidae > Corynorhinus > Corynorhinus townsendii. Next base: position 80,716,860 of record JAPDVU010000005.1, read on the forward strand.
GGATATACATACAGAGATGGGAAAATAAACTGTGGCCATTGTTTTGTCATTTACTACACCTTCCAGCTAGGTAATCATTGATATATTTTTTAAGAGGATAATTTCCCCCAATTTGACTTCTCATCTGCTCATTTTCCTTTTAAAAAGTTAATAATCACTTTTATTTTACAATGTTCATTCAAAAATAGTATATACATTTTCAAATAAAATGCTTCAGTAAGATAAGGGTCTAATTGCTAAAGTATATTAACTTTAAGTTAGACATTGAAATTCATACACAACCCTGATAATTTGTGTCTATCTGTCCCCCTGTCCCCCTGCCCCACTTGCTATTTGGCCATTTAATTTACTTCAGCAATTATGTTTAAACTAGAGGCTCAGTGCATGAAAATTCATGCACTGGAGGGGGTTCCCTCAGCCCAGCCTGCCCCCTCTCACAGTCCAGGAACTCTCAGGGGTAATAAGGGGAAGGTGATGCCCCATCACACCTCTGCTGTTGCCACTGCTGGCAGTGCAAGCCTCGGCTGGCCCTGGTTGCCTGAGCCTTGGATGGCCCTGGGTGGCTGGGCAGCCACCATCCGAGGCTTGCCTGCACCTCAGGCCGGCCCTGGGTGGCTGGGGGCGCTGAGGGGACTGGGGGACTCTGGAGGCAGGCTCATGGAGCTGCTGGGCCCACCTTGGGGTGAGCCTGGCCTTGCCGCATGCCTGCCACCCAGGCGGGGCTGAGGGGACTGGCTATGTGGCTATGGACACTGCCATCTTTGAGGGCAGGGCAGTCAATTAGTATATTCCCTCCTTATTGGTTCCATCTTTGTGACAGTGTGAGGACCAATTAGCATATTCCTTCTTTATTAAATAGGACTAGGGGCCCAGTGCATGAAATTCATGCACTGGGGAGGGGTCCCTCAGCCCAGCCTGCCCCCTCTCACATACTGGGAGCCCTTAGGGGATGTCCTACTGATGGCTTAGGCCTGCTCCCCGTTGGGAACAGACCTAAGCCCAAGTCTGGCCTCCCTTTGCAGGAGACAACCAGGCTGATCAGGGGAAGGCTCCAGGCCTATCACCCCGCTACTGCAGCCACTGCCAGTCACCACAGCCATCAAGGTATTTTCATCAACACAGACTCCAGTCCCTTCACCATGAAAAAATGACAACTTTCTTTAAGCATTTTCAGGATGTGTCTTTCATAGGATATGACATTTCTTTCTTTATTTTTCTTTTTACCCTCACCTGAGGATATGTTTCAATTGATTTTTTCCCCTTCCCTTCAAGCCTAAAGCCTCTGCCTCAGGCTTTAGGCTTGGGAAGGGGCCCCTCTGCCCCTCCGATGCCCAGCTGAGAGTGACCTGGGTGCTGAGGAGGTTCCTGGGACCCAGGTATGTATGCAAAATAACCACCATCTTTGTTGGGTTAATTTGCATACTCACTCTGATTGGCTGTGGGCATAGCGAAGGTATGGTCAATTTACATGTTTCTCTATTATTAGGTAAGATATGTGTACATGCCTTATAGAGCAAAGTAAATTCTTCTGCTAATTCATTTGTCTTCCTGGACTTTTAAGGAAGATGAAACTTCAATGAGGTTTAGATGTTAACATGACTACTTTGTTCCCTCCTGTGCCTACTTGAGTTTTTCAGCAAGATGTAAATAATTACGAAGTACCTTATAGGATAGGTATATGTGTTATAGCTATTATTTATTGTTTGGCTTATCTCAAATAATGAGAGGTGGAGTTGTTCAAAGTTTACAAATTCTCAAACTATGTTTAGGGAAATTTCATCAATTGCTGAGTAATATTCATTAGTATAGGTGCAAAGAAACATTTGGCCATTCAGAAAGCATTTTATTGTAATGTTGCACTTATATAATGCTTTGCCATGTGCCAGGCATCATTGTAAGAGCTTCATGAATAATTCACTAAATATTCACAGTAACCCTATGAGATAGATAGCATTATTACAACCATTTTACAGTTGGAGATACGGAGGCACAAAGAGATTAGGTAATTTACTCAAAGTCAGTTGGCTAATAAATTATGAAGCTAAACTTGGATCCCCAGGCAGCCTGAACTCTTCACCAGTAAGTACCCTATGCTGCTTTCCACTGCCTTCAAAATCCATGCACCACAGTTGGCATATGGAGAAGTGTACAAAAGGATAAGAAATTCTGGCTCTACGTGGAGAGATAAATATATCTTATATACTTGAAACTGGAAAGCAATTACAAGTCAACTTGCAGGATTTTGCTCTTCTCCAGGAGAAAGAGAAAAGGGAATACAGTAGATGAACTTGTCTTAGGCCCAGAAAGCTACTTCTTACTGATAAAACCCAGTTCTTCGTTTAAAGCAGGTTTGTTACATCATGAAAAGAGCATAACACCTGGTAAGCGGGAAATCTCAGTTTTATAACTTTTTATTCTCTACCTGTCTGTGTCACTATTAGCTGCCACTTTCTCAACTAGTCTAAAGGTTGTAATAGGATTAAATGGCATAACACATGCCATATGAAGGCACAATCTTTAGACTAGAATTAACTACCATCCCCACAGTAGCATACAGCTACTATGTCTAAGACAGACAGTATCTGTGGGGATATAAAATGCCAAAGATATAATTCTGAACCAAAAGGTACCATCTTACTCCCTCTCTTTTTAAAATTAAATCTCCAGTCCTAGCAGGTTTGGCTCAGTGGATAGAGCATCGGCCTGGGGACTGAAGGGTCCAGGTTCGATTCTGGTCAAGGGCATGTACCTTAGTTGGGGGCACATCCCCAGTAGGGGGTGTGCAGGAGGCAGCTGATTGATGCTTCTCTCTCATCGATGTTTCTATCTCTCTATCCCTCTCCCTTCCTCTCTGTAAAAAATCAATAAAATATATTTTTATAAAATTAAATCTCCATAGCTTTTAAAAAATATGCCCTGATCTATCATCTCACATTTTTAATTCTGTAATGGAAATATTTCAGAGTATTTTTGTGTGTTTTTTTTCATATTCTTCAATTCCGGTTAAACTCCTTCCATGTAATATAATGTAATTTAGGATGGGTTTTTCTGTCTCTTAACTTATTCTGGTTAACACTCAAGTAATCACTACTTAGCCAAATAAATTCCCTGAAGTATATGTAAGGCTCTGAGATTAGTTGCCATTTAAACCTTTTATAATTGAATCCATTCCAGGGGATTAACCTGGACTACCTGTTAAGGGTTATCTTTCACCAGTGATGCCTTTGTGTTTTATTGGTTCTTGTTGATAAGAGGAAATTTCATTTTGAACTAATTAAAATAATATTTAGGATTCAACATGCTGCACTTAAAGTGAGTCATTGAATAAACATGATTAACACATATAACACAAAAGGAGAAAAGTCTCATAGCATTTTATATATTTTCTTAATCTTTCAGTTGGGTGCCCTTTAAAGATTTAATATTTTTTAAGTCATCCTCACTTCCATCTGGCTTGTTGCAACAAAACTTCTATCTTCAATGTAGTCTCTTTGCAATCATAAACTCTTTTATAGGCCTAGGGTACAGAGCACAAAAAATGAGTCCATTTTGATGGCCACTGCAGTTAGAAAAAAATTGTCTTTTTCCTTGGTGGAATATGGCTTCTTTCAGCTCACAAAGTCTCCTGCCTTGCATGACATTTTCAGGGCAGAAAAAGCTCCGGTCCATGAATAGCAACTGTGGGGTCTGGGGTCGCCTGTCCAAGGAGGCACCTTGGGGCACACGTCTCATCTGCAGACCTCGTGGCCCAGCAGGCACTAATTCACCTGCAGTTGTGGGGCCCACTGCTTAGTTGCCCTCCTTTCCTCAATCACTTCTCACTCAGGCTGGCTTAGCCGGGCTACATCCAGCTTCTAACCTCTCTTCTCCATCCATTCACTCAGGCTGGATCAGCAGGACTCCATCCAGCTTCTAACCTCTCAGGCCCCATCTGCTCCTGTTGGGGAAGGAAGGACTGACACACTTTTATATTCACAAAAGGTGCTTTTTTGATACTGGAAATCTTCCTTTTAATTTTCCATTTCTCAACAATCCCTTTTATTCTTTATTTTTACTACAATTTTTTGTTACCATAACTCCATTAGCTTTTTCTACTAAAGATTTATAAAATTGTTATTACATTTTCTAACAGTGCCTCTAAAGATTTGACTTTAAAAACAAGAACAAAAAACGTTCTTTTATTTCCATTCGATTCTTGGTATCCAGTTTGTGGTGTGTCTTCTTTCTCTTTTAGTTCTTATATATCTCACTCTCTACAAAGGGCCTATTGAGTGATGATCAATCTTGTCCCAATTAGAAGAAAAGAAAACATTCCTAGTTTGTGATCCTGCAAAATTGGTACCATTAAAAATGTTGTTCAATTTTGTGAGAAATTGAGTATAAATAAGGCAATGAAAATTCCATCTGTCGTTAAATCAGTGATTTGCCCTGTTCATGACCCTGGCCGAGGAGGCTGTTTTGAAGTCTGGAGCCTCTCAGAGTGAGCTGCTACACAATTGATCCAGCTCTATGAGGCACAGCACACTATTGCCTTCATTGATTTGTCCCCAGTCTATTCTCTACCATAACCCATTTAGCTGATCAATTAATTTCTGATATAATTCTTGGGCATTGTTTGAAAATAATGCAGCTGATGATATTTCCTTAGCAGCCGTAGTGAGGAGTGCCATGTGTGTGTGAAAACCAAGAGGAGTCTTCTCAATGAGAATCAGGTTTAAGGAGTAGATTACTATAGGCACCTTGAAGGCAAGGGCTTTGGCTTTCTAACTTTACCTCTGTAGCACCATCACGTGGTCCAGGACCTGGCAGGAAGGAGATGCTCAGAAGTGTTTGTGAACTAAATGAAGAAAATGCAAGTGTGTTGGTTTTGTAGCAAAGTAGTTTGAATTGATTGTTAAGCATCTCCAGCCCCCATGCCTGAAATTCTGAAATTTTATTTATTCCATTGAAAGACTGTAAAATATACAGATCCATGAACCAGAAGCCAAAAGAACTGGGTTGAGTGAGGGCAGAAAAGAAAGAGTGAGAACTGGTGTCAGACACATGTGTTTAAATCCCAACTCTCCTTCTACTGACTGCATCACTTAGCTATTCTGCGGATTCTCTACATGCCTTTCTTTCCCCATCTGAAAAATCGGACATTGATACCCACTTTATGGGGCTCTTTTGAGGATTAAATGGCATCATAACACATGTCATATGAAGACACAAAGGGATGAAACAGCATGTGTATTTGGAAAACTAGAAATAGCTCTATTTCTCTGGAGCACAGGGCACCAGTGAGAGAAATGTGGGAGCTGACACGAAAGAGAACAGGAGCAGGCAGGTCATCAAGAGCCTTGGGTGCCATGTTAATGGATTTGAACTTTATCCTAAAACCTTTGGGATGTCATTAAAGTGTTTTAAGCAAGGGAGAGGAATTCTGAGATCAGATTTGCATTTTATTAAAGCAGTTTGGCAGAGCAACACCGAATTAGAACATGCTGGCTCTAAGCCTTCCCGCCTCCTCCAGATCTCTCCTCGCACCTGCTCTCTGGTCTCAGAACTGTGCTTACAGAATGGGCTGTGGTCTCTTGGCCTCTGGGCTTTTGCATGTGTGATGATCTCTTTGGGAACATGTTATTTCTCCTTAGTGTACTATTAGGAAATGTCTCTTAGTTGCAAATGGAAGGAAATTCAACTCAAACTGTCTTGAGCCATTAGGATAATGAAGTTGCTCAGATGTAACTCCCTACATAGCTGTACTCATGAGCCCCAAAATCAGAATCAGGGCTCTTTCTCCATCGCTCCACATTCTTGCCAGCACTTATTTTCTGTGTTATTTTTTTTTTTTATAATAGCCACTCTAATGGGTATGAAACGATATCTCACTGTGTTTTGATTTGCAGTTCCCTAATGATTAGTGATGTGGACCATCTTTTCCTATGCTTACTAGTCCTTAGAGAAATGTCTATTCAAGTCCTTTGCCCATGTTTTAACATAGTTGTTTTTATTGTTATTAGGTTATATGAGTTCTTTGTATATTCTGGATATTAACCTCTTATCAATATGATTAGCAAATATTTTCACATTGAGTTTTTAAGTACTTTCTTATTTCCTGGCCCTGACCTTTCACCACCCGTACTCCCATTTTAAAAGGATCTATAAAGAAAAGGAAGCCCTTTATGAGTGCCCAACTTTTTGTGCAATCAGCCCATTGACAGTACTCAGTACTGTCAAGGAAGGAAAATAATTGAGAATGGTTAAAGTATGTGACAGCAGAAAGGGCATTGGCACCTCTTCTGAAGTGCATGTTGTTACTTTTACCCAGGAAAAAGGAAGCCTCAGAGAGGGTAGGTAAGATGTGGTAGAACTTAACTAAATTGATGTTAGAATTGACATCGGTGCATCACATGGAGCTTTTTTCATGACTTAGCATCAGGAATTTAATTAAAAAGAAAAAGTCAATAAAAAGCCTGTTACGATAAGGGAAGAAGATGGCTGTCATGGGTCATTCAGTTGGGCACAGCTCAGTGTGTAGTCAATGGCTAAGGAATGGCACACGTGCTGCTAGGATTTTAAATGGTTCCAACTTCTCTTCAACCAGACAAGGCACCAAGGCCACAAAGGCACCTTTCCTACCCATCAACACCTAAGGTGGAGGGACACAAGCCAGGCTTGGCATCTTCCTGATTTTGCTGGTGCTTCCTGCCCATGGGGGAGCTGCGTGTGAGATAAACTAGACTCAGCATCTTTCAATGACTTTGACACAAATTTCTATCTTTATCTATTTCTAAACCCTGAATTTCCCTAGAGCTGCTGCAAGCTACTGCAGGAGGCATACAGTGCATCTGCTAGAGATCATATTTCCCATACCTCCCTTGATTTCTTTCTCTTTTTTTCTTTATTATCTTTTTCTTCTCTTTTTCTCCTGCTCTTGGTCTCTTCCTTTCTTCCTGTTGTTCACTTGGATCTGAATTCTATAAGTTGAGTATTCCTGTTTCCAGACACCTGTTGATTTTGCACCAAATGTTGTATAATTAATTCTATGATTGATGTTTACATCAATTTATTGGCTTAATAATGTTTAGCCAATTTGTGTGATATGTTTAGTGAGTGATTCCCCATCAGCAGCAGTTCCTGCCCTCCCACTCTTCTCTCCAGGTGCCCTGGCTCCCATAGGCCCTGAGTGTCAGGGTGTAGAGCACATTCAAAACAGGGTAGAGGGAAACTCTCCCAGATGCTCTGAGCCTCCACATCCTCCAATCATATGCTGTGTTATAATCTTGGGGTTCTCAGTGGCATGGTAATTCATGAAATTATGGCTGAAGTAAACACTGTCCTGGAGGCTCTACCCATAAGTGCAGGTTTTTCTTCCTTTTCTGGCCCTGCCTCTTCCAACAAGAAACGCACCATTAACAGTCCAACCATACATGTAAATCTGTTTCTTCTCTTGTCACTGCAAATTCTCTTTGCTATATGAATGGGCATATTGATTAAAGTGAAATAAAAGAAGCTTGACAACGTCTATTTCCCCTTTGACTTTAGGCCCTGTGCCATGAAATGAAACAATAGATCCTTTAGTCATTAAAGAACCTAACCCATATCTTTTTTTATTTTTAATTTTATTGTTTATGACTTAACATGGTGCCAACTCCCTGGATGAATATCTTTGCGATTGGAGGGAATGTCTTTGTTGTGTTTGAAATCAGATGTTTGGAGATGTGAATTTTTGAAAATGTCTTTGAGTTTCATCCTGATACTCAGCATCATGTAGACCATTTATTGTAGGAGACCTTCAGGCAGCAGATTGTGATGCACCGTGCAATATCCAGGAACCAATGTCTTTTCCTGGCTTTTTCTGAATTTAGAATCTTCAGAAAGCATTGTTATTTACATTACACTGACCTTTGAGCCAACATGTATTGTATCATTCTTTCTTTCTTCTTTTAGAAATATAGATATATGCAATGCTTTGGAAAAGGACCAAATATATGTCAGTGTTATTATTTTATAATAGTATTGCCTGATCATTATTGAAGCTATGTCATCACCATTATCATTATTTGTGTTACATTTTAATTTGAGGGTAAGCAAGCCAATAAATGCGTTCTACTATTAATATTTAGTTATGGGCTATGAAAAAAAGCCAACATTATATTGTGAAAAATGCACTGAATATACCATGGCAGACTTAAAACCTATGTACAAAAAAATATTCTCTGGCAAGAGAGAAACCAATGAAATCTCCAAGAAAGAGGTCATTCTGAAATATCTAAGGGTAGATCTTTTATGGGAGTGCTTAAATATCTGATATCTTCAGTGAAGGGAAGTAAAATGAAATTGCTTTGAGCACCACCTTTTAGAAATAAACTCGCCTTTCCTTATGACTGAAACATCAGAACAGAAATAGTACAAGTTCCTTCTAAGCTTCTTGCAAGGTTGGTATGTAATATATTAAAGGAATCTGATTTATAGTGATGAGTTATTAAGGAGAAATTGAAAGATTCCCTTCCCGGGGGTTTTTACATTCAAAATTTAAGAAAGCTTTTAAAGTCCATTAGTTTAAAAGGTAAACTTATTAAATCCTTCATGATAAAAGAGCTATATCTGATTTTATGGTAAAATTAAAAAGGCATGGACAGCATTTTAAGAATTGGTATAATACACTTCTTGGTTCCCCTTGCAGCCAATGGTAGCTAGTGTTTAATGTAATGATTTAAGGATGATTTAAATTGGCCATTTTGCAGAGGAGGGAGGAAAATCCACAGAGAAACTAATTTATGAAATGATGTAAATGGGACTTGGAGTAAAGTGATGGTGTGATTGGAGAGAAGTCATGGTCTGTAGCCCAAAGTTACATTAAAAGGAGCCAGAGTTACTGGCCTGTGTTTCAGATGGCTTCAATAAAGAGTCCGTGGGGGGCTGGATATTTAAGGCCCGTGACTGCAAGTGGACACAGGGACCCCTGCAAATCTGTTTTTTCTTACCTGGAGCCAATCAAGACAAAGGATCGTAATTAATATTTTGCCATTATATCTACCTAGTATATGTTTGTTCTTCAGGTCGGTCAGCAAATAAAATAATCTTGGAGTTATGAATTTTACAGCATAAATGTGTCTTCACTAAAGCATCATCAACTTTTTATAGTGAATGAGCAAACCATCCCAATAGATTAAAGGGCAAGCCACAAGACCCCTCCTGGCAGTTAAGGGCTCCATGGCCTGAGTCAGTGAATTATCATTTCAACCCCATTTTTTTATATATCAGCAAATGTAATCACAACCTAAGTTATTTATAATGATAAATAAAAAGTATATGTCAATACCAGAAGCAGTAGAACCAAGATGGTGGCATAAGTAAATGCAGTCCTCACTGCCTCCCACAACCACATCAAAATTGCAACTAAAATACAGAGCAACCAATATTCAGAACCTCCTGAAATTTGGCTGAATGGAAATCCTACAACAAGAGAAGTAAAGAAGAAGCACATGAAGACTTGGGGCAGAGATGCCCACCTGGCTGGTCCAACACCCACGTGTGACATTTTTTAATCCAGAGGAAGATCATCCCTTCAGAGACCTCCCATGAGGAGCAAGGGGGGTACCAGCCTGACACCAGACCCCTCAATCAGGGTTCCGGTTCCAGTGCCAGGAAGTGAAGTCCCCATAACTTTGGGCTATAAAACCAGCAGGGATTATGGCTGAGTGACACAGAGTTTGCTGGAGTTCCAGCAGTTCCTCTTAAAGGGCTGGTGCACAGATTTACTTGGACTCACTCCCTCTGAGCTCCAGCGTTGGGGCAGTGGCTTGGGGAGATCAAGGGACATACCATATGGGAGGAACTGGATTGTCTGGCATTGGGGCAAGAACTGGGCAGCTTCCTCCCAGACAAGGGTGCTCACAAGGTTCATTGTTCCTATGCTGAGACTTCCCTCATCACAGAGCTGACTGGAAGCCATATCTAAGTCTCCATCAACCTGGCTCACACTGTTTGCTCTATCCTTGTGATTCCCTGAGATCCTGCCCCATCCAATGTGCAGCCCCACCCAAGCTGTATAGCACAGCTTTTACATATAAATAGCCTATCATGGCTTAAGTTTCAGACTTTCTTAAAATCTCTCAAACAAGCAGCATGCCCCATCCCTCAAGGCCTGGCACTAGCAGCTGCCTGCCTTGCTTCACAGCTTGGCCTCTCCTGGGCACGTCAAAGTCCAACACAAATAAAGCCATCTGCAGATCACTCTGTAGCTCCTGCCAGGTGGCCCCAAGCAGTTTTGACTTTGCACCTTCCAGGAGACCCCAAAGCCAGTGCACCTGGTGGTCAGCTTCAGACCGCATTAGATTTCAACTCTACATCCAAAAGCTACACACTCAAGGGCCAGATTCAGTGAGCACCAAAGCCCTACTGAAGCAAGTCCTGCTCCATAGGGGTGTCTCCTACACAGCAGTTCTTCCACATTAGTTGCAGCTGGTCTACAGGTGACTGGAGAGGCTGAGCCACTGGGCCCTACAGGATACCTATCACACATGGCCACTCTGCCAATTCCAAGAGACATAGCAGCTCTACCTAATACAGAGAAAGAAACACAATTGAAACAGCTAAAAGGCAGAGGTAAAGAAATATGTCACAAATGAAAGAACAGAAGACATCTCCAAAAAAGTAACTAAATGTGAATGGAAGTCAGCAAACTACTAGATAACAGACTTCAAAACAATGGTTATAAGAATACTCAGTGATCTTAATGAGAGTTTCAAAAGAGTTAGTGAGAATTTCAAGGGTCTTAGAACATGAAAGACATGGAAAAGGACCAGTTAGAAATTGAGCATATACTAACTGAAAGAATAATTTACAGGGATTCAACAGTAAAGTAGAGAATCAAATCAGTGTTTTGATTATGAGGAAACAAAAAACACCCTATCAGAAGAGCAAAAAGGAAAAAGAATTAAAAAAAATATGAAGATGATGTAAGGAGCCTCTGGGACAACTTCAAATGTACCAACATTTACATTATGGTGGTACCAGAATGAAAAGAGAGAGAGCAAGATATTGAAAACCTATTTGAAGAAATAATGACAGAAAACTTCCCCTACCTGATGAAGGAAATAGACTGACAAGTCCAGGAAGTGCAGAGAGTCCCAAACAAGATGAACCCACAGAGGCCTATACCAAGACACATCATAATTAAAATGCCAAAGGTTAAAGACAAAGAATCTTAAAAGCAGCAACAAAAAAGCAGTTAATTACCTACAAGGGAGAGTCCATATGACTGTCAGCTGATTTCTCAACAGAAATCTTACAGGCCAGAAGGGTAGCAAGATATATTCAAAGTGATGAATAGCAAGGATCTATAACCAAGATTACTCTACCCAGCAAAGCTATCGTTTAGAATTGAAGGTCAGATTCTTCACAAGAGCTTCACAGACAAGCAAAAACTAAAGGAGCTCATCACCACCAAACCAATATTACATGAAATGTTGAAGAGTATTCTTTAAGAAGAGGAGGAGGAGGAGGAGGAAGAAGAAGAAGAAAAAAAGATCCAAAATATGAACAATAAAATGGCACTAAATACCTATCCGCAATTTAATCTAAAAAATCAAAATAAATGAACAAGAAATCTAATGAACAAAATAAATTTATTAATAAAATAGAACTAGAGGCATGAAAATCTGGAACAGATTGAGGAATTTCAGAGGAAAGTAGAGAATGGGGAGCAGGAAGAGATAACCAAAGAACTTACATGCACATATGCATTACCTATGGACAAGTACCTGCATATCTTTCTACCTTAGCTTTTTCATCTATAAAATAGAGATGATAAGAGTTCCTATTTCTTAGAATTATTGTGAGAATTAAATAAAGCATGTAAATTGCTTAGAACAGTAGCTGACACAGAAGTACACAGAAATCATTCCATACACATTAGTCATTGAATCTGCTCCAGTCTCACCATTATGTAGATCTTGCATTCAAGAATGAAGACTTAGTGTGGAATGTTTCAACTTGATTACCTCAGAAAGGAAGCTACATGCTAACCTATACCCAGACTACAAACTGGGGTTATCCCAACCCCTCTAAAGATGTAAAAGGTGAGCTAAGACAGTGATCCTACCCTTGAGAAAATTACAATTTAAGTCCATCAAAAAACAGTACTGCTGATTCCGAAGGTTGTCTAGAAGTTGAATTTCAGAATTAGGTAGCTGGTGCCACGTGGATACTATACTTTCTATTCTAAATCAACTTACTTTCTTTCACATTTTACATAAACTTTAATTTTACAAATAATGAATGTCTATTAATAGAAAAATTTAAAAATATAGGATTTAAATAAATTTTTATACAAGTAGCACGAAGCAGTCATTGCTACCAGCACCAGGACTCCCAGTCATTTTCTCCTAAGCACCCTTCTATTTTGGTAGGATCATATGTACATACTATTTTGAAACACAGTTTTAATAATTTCACAGTGGAATGTTTCCACGTTATGGAGTGTGTTTTACACTATCACTGTAATGTATGTGTGCTGATCCATTTGTAACAGTGGCTGTGGGCCCACAGCCCCATGCACACCTAGGGTACTGCCAGCCCAGTCCCTCACCCAGTTACCCCTACTTTCACTCACACAGTTGACCAAGTTTTATCATAAAGCCTATGGACCCCCTATGCGTAGGGACGTTCCTCACCCCAGGCGACATACCAGGCCCTCCTGGTCACCTCTCTTTTCCTTTAGCCACAGAATTTCTTACCTTTGGTTGATGGTGAAAAAATAGGTCAGGCTCTGCAGACATGCGTACTTCTCTTGTCACTCTAGTGATCAGTTTCTCTGAGCTCTCGCCTCTGCTCAGCCAGGGCTAGGACTATCCTTGGGGTAACAGTGGGGCTGTGAAATACATAGAAAATACACACTTTTAGTCTTTGAGCAATAACCCTGCCTTACATCATATGGGTTTGTGGTAGTTCAGTTAACTAATGCCCTAGATTAGCATTTTATTTGTTACCAAAATTACTATAGAAAAATATAACCCCTAAACCTCCCTAACTCATCTGCCTGTGGGTCCCGATTGGGTCACACTAAGAACCCAAATGTGGCTTGCTCTTTCCTACCTCCTCCCACCCAGGGCTGATACAGAAGCTCACTCTTCCCAAGAACAAATAGCTCCCCAGTTATGTCAGAAGCTCCCAGGAAGTTCATAAAAATATTTTCTTCCCTGCTGTAGTTGACCCTCCCACACACAGCTCTAGGCTGAAGGCCACTTAGGGAAGGAACCCAGTGTCCCTCCCCATAGGCTGTCTTCTGTGTTCCAGTATTTCACAACGCATCTTCAGACTTCTGCCGTGCCTTGTTCTGAATAATTTGTTTCTGTTGCTTCGTGTACAACACCCCCTTTCCCACGTGGCCCCAAAGTGGCATTCTGGTGACCAGAGCAGTGGTTCTCAAATCCTGTTTGAAGATAGTCCAGCCACCTCAGCCTCCTGCCCTTTTTCTGCAGGAATCACACCTGGGCAGGTGGGAAGCACACACCATGCCCTCCTCTCCTTTTCTCTTCTGCTAAAACACTGTGCAACATCCCACTTCTCACCTTCCAGGCTTTCTTTCTCAGGAATATAAACAGGCAAAGAGAGTCCAGGACATGCCCTGGCCAGTTGCTCAGTAGTTAGAGCATCTGCCCTGGCACTAAATGGTCTCGGGTTTGATTCCTAGTCAAGGGCACATACCTGGATTGCAGGTTCCATCCTTGCTCCAATTGGGGCATGTGTTGGAGGCAATCAATGGATGTGTCTCTCTCACATTGTTGCCTCTCTTTCTCTCCCTTTCTCCCTCTCCCTCCCTTCCTTCCACTCTCTCTAAAAATCAATGAATAAAATATACTTGGGTGAAGATTAAGAGAGAGAGAGAGAGAGAGAGAGAGAGAGAGAGAGAGAGAGAGAGAGAGAGAGATGTCAGGGCAGCCCTGCCCATGAGTCTAGCAAATGAGGCTCCTCACGTGAACAGTGCAACAGCAGGCATCTTTCCACCTAAGACCTCTGGGCATGTTCTAATTATCATTTAATTTCTGTCCTTAGATAAGTTCTCAGAAACAGAATTGCTGAAATGGAAGATAGGCAGTAGGTATTCTTGGCCATAGCTCCGTAGCTTGACTCGGTGCCTGATTGAGTTCTGGCAGCATATTGTATTGTCACTGGGAGTCTCGGGAAAGGATTTTCTTGGCAGTTTTCCTGGGTTGTCATCACACAGGGGTGTTGCTCTGACAGTGAAGCCACAGAACACATGCACCCAGGGATGTACACTTCCTCCTGGGATAGACCTTATCCACCAGCCTCTGATAGCTCTCACTGTCACCGACCCATTGGAATGGCAGTCGTTATTTTATTGAAATAAAATTTATGGGTGGTGAAATGCATGGATCTCAAAGCTCTGAATAACTTTAGGGGTCATAGAATCCAGGCTGTGCAGCAAGATCACATTATGTTCTCTGTAAAAATACAGATTTCAGTTAGCCTTTAAAGAAGTGGCGATGTGCATGTTTGGTGGGGGAGAGCTTGTTTTAAAACTTGTAATCCATCCTGATTCTATTCCCTTCAACTTATGGAGACTTGGGAATAAAGAAAAGACACAAGCAAAGTTACATCTGCTTATTAGTGAAATCCTCTCAAGCATGCAGTCTCCTGACCACAGGCACAGGGCATAGTAGCTCACCAGAAACCAATAGGGACGAAACAGTTGAATTTTCAATGAGCATTTCCGGCATAAAAGGAGCATTTCTGACCATATGAAGAATTGCTGACACACATAGCAACACTATTATGATTTCATCTTTGTTTTTTAAAACATAAAAATAATAGAGAGTTAGACCTCACTGAGATAAAATGTGATGGATGGTGCCAGGGGTTAGATGTGAAATGTGGTGTTGGTCCATGAAAATATTTGCGAGAGTGGCTGGAGGGCAGGGGCTATGTCAGGCCTTGTCGGCCTCCACCTGAGGGAGACTGACTCTGGCCACGCTTTCCTCTCCCCGCTTCCTTCTACTTTACAGCTCATTATTCTTTTCTGAAACTTTATGTAATAAAAGACTACATAATGAGTTACATTAACATAAAAGTGTTACTGTTTTGAAGCATGTGGAAAGGTTTCGTATTAATTAAAATGTAAGAAAGACATTTCTATGCCTTTTATCCCTGCATGAAAATTAGGCCTTTTAAGTTTTATTAAAACATGGATTTTTTTGTTCTCCCCCCCCCCCCACCCCCCAAATGTGATTCAGCCTCCTGGATTTTAAGAGACATAATGGACAGCTAGCATTCACACAGATGTGCTATTTGAAAGGAAGTTGGTTTACTGCTGCTATTCAGGCTGCATTTTTATGTGTAGGAATTGATGTATGCCAAGAAAAAGACAAATGGCAATTAAGGCTCTTATGCTTAATTTTCAAGGTGTACTAAACTACTTTGAGTTTTAACTATATGTTGACTTTAAGAAAGTTTAAGAAACCCCATGGGAAATATTACCCCATTGGGCTAAACAAAGAAGCAGATTCACTTTCATGAACAAATCTGAATTCCGTTATGTTCAAATTTACTTGTAGATTAAAGAGAGGATAAGTATGATAATAGAGGATAGAGAGAATGGAAAATTATGGTGAGAATTTTCTCTATGTAGTCAGTACAAGCCTGGTTCTTTGTGTGTGTTTTCAAACATGGGAATATTAAAAATCAAATGATTATTTATTCAAATATTTGTTTAACAAATGTTTATTATAAGCTCATGATGTATAAAGCACTGTCTGAGACATATTGGTGGGATGCAAGTCCATAGGACTCGGTTGAGAACCTCAATAGGCTTACATCCCA
Source organism: Corynorhinus townsendii (assembly GCA_026230045.1). Classification (NCBI taxonomy): domain Eukaryota; kingdom Metazoa; phylum Chordata; class Mammalia; order Chiroptera; family Vespertilionidae; genus Corynorhinus; species Corynorhinus townsendii. The sequence continues at coordinate 80,732,688 of JAPDVU010000005.1, forward strand.
AAAATGGACATTCACATCTGGAGTGCTTAGAACCGGTTTTATGATTTATAAATACTAAGGAAAGTTAAAATGATAACTGACATTTATTGAGAGCTAACTGGGTAGCAGACATATTGTAAGCACTTTCACCTCTTATTTCCTCTTCACAAAACCTTACTAGTAGCTGCTCTTGTTATCTCCAGTTTACATATGAGGATACTGAGACACAGAGAGGTTAAGTGTCTTGCCCAAGGTTGCACAGCTAATAAACAGCATCAGGACCCAGGGAATCTGGTTCTAGAACCTGCTCTCTTACCATTATGTGGCCTGAATATATTCAGACCTGTGTTAATATTCTTTCATTAGTTACTATTATTTCACTTGTACACTTGCTCTGCATGGTTACCACATAGCAGTTCTGTGTAGCTTGTGTTATATAGGCACCAGCACCTAGTAGTTGTCTGTAAATCAGCTGCCCCCATTGATGGTTCAGCTATCATCTCCGGGCATAGCCCAGCTCCAAGTGGAAAGTCTAGGGAGAAATACATAGTCATTGACTGAAAACTGAATATTTTGTAATGTTCTTTAAGGATAAACATCAAGTTTGAAAGTTTACAGGAAACAGGTGGCATTCAGACATCAGTTGTGTCCAGTTGTATAGCACATGTGAGGAGGGATGAGAGGAAAGACTGAAGTCAGAGAGAGCAAATGGAGGATGATGAATCTCATCTGATTTGAAAGGAGCCATCACTGCAAGTAGTGATGTGGGATTTCAACTATCCGTGCGGCCGCTGGAGTGTCAGGCTGTAGACAGCAGTGCAGCTGATAAATTCCTAACTAGTCCTCGAAGTAGTCTCCCCTTTCTTAAAGCAGAGAGAGCAATTCAGCAATTCAGAGAATTCTTAATCTGATATCTGCAAGGATCTGATTCATGGTGTGGAAGTGAAGGAAAACTTAAGGAAGCAAAAGAGCATCAAAGGAATACTAGGAAGCAAGACAATAGTTAGGCATTTACCCTCTACCTAGTCTTTAAGAAACAAGATATCAAAATGGTCCCTCATTTCTATGGAGTCACACTGTCCAAAAAAGAACACAGTCCACAGAGGATTGAAGGCTCTAAACATGGACTATTGACCCTATATATTCTGGGAACTCTGACTAACTGCATATCTGGTCTAAAAACTGCGAACTGTTGTCCATTTGAATGCATTGCCTCCTTCTCCTACTTGTGCTTGACTGAGATGCATTTCCTTCCAGGCCTGGGACCAGGCGCACAACATGCAAGCTAGGCCCCTCTTTCCTGACAGTCATAGAATCGGTATCTCTGAGGTGACATGGTTTAAAGGTTGCTTGCACTGGATAGAGTACCTGAACTTGGGGCTGTTGTGATATAAAGCACTTGTTACATTTTGAGCTCAAATATAGTTACCTTCCCTAAAAGGCCTGGTGCCATAGAGGGTGAGCTTGGCAGACTCAGGCAGAGCAGTCCCTGTGTGGTCCTGCAGGAGGTCCCTGACCTGCCTATTCCTGTCACTGCCACATAGTCCTCTGAGGCCAACTTCTGACTTTGGACTGATGGATTTGAGAGTTAGGCCTCTGCTGGCTGCTTTACCAGTTACCCCATGTGGCTCAGTTTGGTACATGTGTCCAAAAATAGCCCTAACTCACCAGCTCCTCCAGGTCATGCCTCTGACTGCAGGCAAGAAGCAGTGAATGGCCAGTGCTTAAGTAGCCTGGAGAGCTTGGGAGAGCCACTGGTCAGCAGCCCAGTTCCCGGGAGCCGTGAGAAGTTGAACAGGCATGTGTAATAGGTCCCCAAGGAGTAACAAATCTTTCTACCTTTTGTGCTGCAGAGACACTTCTGTTATCACTTAAAGATGGGAGCCAGGGCCATTCTCTTCTGATGGTGTCCACTTAGCAAGGCAAAAGACAGTCTGTCCACGCATATGGGAGGTGCTGAAAAGACAGTGGGATTTGCACCTTTGATGCCACGTGTTCACATGCTCATAACAGGCCCCAAGACCCACAGTAGGCAAAAGGAAAGTCAGAGTGAAATTTCTACTTATATAGAACCCTAATATGCAAATTTACCGAACAGCAGAATGACTGGTGAAATGACCAGTTGCCATCACATGCACTGACCACCAGGAGGCAGATGCTCAACTCAGGACCTGCCCCCATCCCGCAGGCCCCAAGTGACGGAAATGGCAGGGATGGGGCCAGTGAGCAGGTGGTGCTAGGCCAGCCAAGGCAGGTGCAAGGGGGACCCCCGATCACCCCACCAGTCGCCCCACAGAGGGAGATGACTGGGAGCAGCAGCAGGGGACAGGGCCAGTGAGTGGGTGGTGCCAGGCCAGCCAAGGCAGGTGCAAGCGGGCTCCCCAATCACCCCTGCCAGTCACACCACAGATCAACCCTGATTGCTGGCCAGGCTTAGGGACCCAACCTGTGCATGAATTTCATGCACCAGACCTCTAGTCTTTATATATAAAAAGCCAGCAACCAGGACACAGGAACAACCAGAACGACCGGTTGCTATGAAGCCCACTGCAGCCAGCCAACCTGCCACCCCTGATTGGCCTCAGCCCCCTGCTGGCCCGGTCCCAATCGGCCCCCATTGGGGTGGGCCAGCCAGACCCCACCCATGCATGAATTCATGCACCAGGCATCTAGTTTAAATATAATGATATTACCACACAGGCGTTCATGATAAAACCAAATTTTTAAAGGATATAGACATTCACTAGAAGAAAGGACTATTAAAAAATACAACAGGCATAACTTTAAAAGAATAGAATCATTGAATATAAAAGTTAATAATGGACAAAACTTGCCAAACAATTACAATGTCAACTAAATTGACCTGTTTAAAATGAAGTGCAATGTAGCATAGTGGTTAATATTATTGTTGCTTGTCCCTAACCAGTTTGGCTCAGTGGATAGAGTGTTGGCCTGAGGACTGAAGGGCCCCAGGTTCGATTCTGGTCAAGGGCATGTACCTTGGTTGCGGGCACATCCTAAGTAGGGTGTTTGCAGGAGGCAGCTGATCAATGTTTCTAACTCTCTATCCCTCTCCCTTCCTCTCTGTAAACAAACAAACAAAAAAATCAATAAAATATTTTTAAAAATTATTGTTGCTGGAATACCTAAATTTGAATGTTGACTCCACATCTTACTAACTCTGTGCATAGGGCAAGTTTTTAACTGATCTAACTATAAGCTTTCCCATCTTTAAAATGGGAATAATAATAGTTCTTCCATTGTGGGTTTATTCTGAATATTAAATGAGACCCTTTGTGTAATGCATTAACAAGGCCTAACACTTTGGGTGATGGCTTCCTAAAAGCTTATTACAATTATTGTTCTTCTAATAAGAAATCATACATAGCTCCTCAACCGCTTGGACATTTTGGTAACTTCATGGAAACAGCATCATTTGCATCAGCAGGAGCTGCCAATGGCAAAGCTAGTCACTTCCTCTGTTCTGTCTGTGTTCTGTGTAAAGTGTCGCTCGCATTGGGAAGGTTGGGTGATTATCCCAAGGGGTGAATCAATGCCCAAGAGTGGTGAAGCAATGGAATATGAGCAGTCAGCTACTCCAGATGAGGCAGCATCCCCCCTCAGATAATTTATAGCCCAAGTACTGGATATTATTCTAAAACCACTGTTGACAATCCAAGGAAATGACATATAGGAGACAAGCTAAAGGGCAAGCAATAGAAAAATATTGTCTTCATTTTTATAAAGGAAACAAAAAATTCTGGAAAAACAACAACAAAACCACACTGGAAGCTTGAGATTGGTGCTTGGGAAATTTCCAGAAATAAAAAAATAGAAAGACATGATCACTAAGACACAGCATGAGCTCACCAAAAATAAGTTATTTCCCTTTTTAATAAATAAGACTCCAATGATTAGTCATGAGACTGCATAACTCGGTGGTATCAGGATTTCTAAAAGGCATCTATTTTCCTCACTCATGATAATGCTCAGAGAAGATGAAAACATGTGTTGCCTGATCATTCAGTTGAATAGATGCATATTCCGCTGCCCCATTGTACTCAGATATGGCCAAATAATGATCAATTAACTTAGAGAAATTGTCCATAATTATGCCATAGAGGTCCATCTTTGGAAATGCATTACCCACCATATTGTACCAATGACATGAAGATTAGAAGCCAGGTTTTTAAAGCTATACAAGGTAGGAAGGGAAAATCACTGTGATCAGAATTCTAACTATTCCTGTGATGTTCTAATATTCTGGAACAGTGAGCTGTAATAAACAAGATAAAATTTAACAGAAATAAATGTTAGTCCCTGCATTTTTAGCCTAAAAATCAATGTATTAAACCATGAGGCTTAAAAGCAATAGCAAAAATGTGGGAGAATAGTTGAAGATAAGCTCAGTATGAGTCAAGAATGCACTAAAGGCTAGTCAGTGGATGCTCAATAAAAGGACAATGTTCCTTCCAAAGACTATGATTAGTCCTGTCCCACTCTGCCCCATTCAGAACACACCTTAAAGGGGCTGATTTTTAATAGTCTCATTTCTAGAGAGAAACTGACAGACCATAGTGCGAAAGAAAGAAAGAAAGAAAGAAAGAAAGAAAGAAAGAAAGAAAGAAAGAAAGAAAGAAAGAAAGAAAGAAAGAAAGAAAACCAGCCCAGCCGGTGTGGTTCAGTGGTTGAGCATCTACCCAGATTCAATTCCAGGTCAGGACCCTTGCCCAGGGTAGTGGGCTCGATCTCCAGTAGAGGGCAGCCAATCAATGATTCTCTCTCATCATTAATGTTTCTATCTCTCTCATCCTCTCCCTTCTCTCTAAAATCATATTTTAAAAAATTATTTAAAAACAACAAAAATTAAACAAACAAGATGGTGAAGAATCAAAACACCATATTGTAGAAAAAGATGGAGAGAATACCTACTCAATTTGGGAAAATAAAAATCAACAAATTATAATTTAGGTCTGTAAATATTTGAAGAAATTTCTTACAGAAATGCATAGAGATACATTTAATATAGCTTTTAAATAAAAAAGGAGTTAATGAGTAAAGGTTATAGGGTTGAAAATCTATTCTAAAGAAGGAATTTATAACAATTAGTGGTGCCCAGGTATCGGATGTGCTTATTGGAGCTAACAAGCTTTTACGTATAAAAGCATTGACCAGCTAAACTGCTGAGTATGAGGCTTTATAAAGAATGATCACATTAATGGGATGCTCACCTAGATGGTTCTAAAATGCAGCTTCCAGTGGGAACATGCATTTTGTGCGGCAGTCACACTGTTTCTTACTTAATGCCAATGATAGCTCCGGGCATGAGGAATGGGAAGTGTTTTTTTCTCTTACAGAGCAGAGAATGTGAACATGAGTCTCTAACATGAGGCATCTTTATATCAAAACGATAAGAACTAACAAACGTTGGAGAGGATATGGAGAAAAGAGAACCCCAAACTTTGTTGGGGGGAATATAAATTGCTGCAGCTACTAAACAGAATGGATATTTCTCAGAAAATTAAGAATAGAGCTACCATCTGATCTAGCTATTCCACTTCTGGGTATTAATTCAATGAATATGAAAACACAAAATTTAAAAATATAGGTACCCCTATGCTTATTGCAGCATTGTTTTTAATAGCTAAGATATGGAAACAACCTAGGTGTCCATCAATGGATGAATGGATAAAGAAAATATGATACATATATGTGCTATATAATATATGTTTGTGTGATTATATATATATGGGTTATTATATATGTGATATACACTGAGTGGCCAGATTATTATGATCTCTGAATGCATAATAATCTGGCCACTCAGAGTGTGTATGTGTGTGTGTGTGTGTGTGTGTGTGTATGTGTGTGTGTGTGTGTGTGTGTGTGTGTGTGTGTGTATATATATATATATATATATATATATATATATATATATATGAGGCCCAGTGCATGAATTCGTGCATGGGTGGGGTCTGGCCAGCCTGGCCAGGGGGAGGGGACATGGGTGGTTGGCCGGCCTGCCTGCTGGTCGAACTCCTGGTCGAGGGGACAATTTGCATATTAGCCTTTTATTATATAGGATATACACTGAGTGGCCAGATTATTATGTGTTCAGAGATCATAATAATCTGGCCACTCAGTGTATATTATATATGTGTGTGTTATTATATATATGTGATATGTATTACAATACCATTCAGCCAAAGAGAACAAAAATACTCTATGAAATCACTTATATGTGGAATCTAAAAAAAAAATGAATAAACAAAACAATTAAAAACAAACTCAGATACAGAGAACAGACTGGCAGTTACTAGAGGGGAAGGGGGTTAGAGTGAAGGGGTCAAGTGTATGGTGATGGGTGGTAACTAGACTTTGGGTGGTGATCACTTTGTAGAATATACAGATGTCAGATTCTAAAATACATCTGAAACTTACATAAATTATAAATGAATGTTATCTCAATAAAAAACCAAGAGTAAATTCGGCATCTTTGGGTGGGAGTTTATTTACCTCTGGACTAAACTGAAGAGGCTTCTCTAAATTCCTGTCAAGTAGACCTGACACTTTCCCGCCTGGCAATCTGAACCTTCAGAATGCTCAGGTTAGAGCTAGGGATGTACTCTAGATGGTTTATCTTACAAGCAAAGATCAGGTTAAGTTGGGGAAAACCTTTACATTCAACCTCAGAAACACCTAATTCTGATTATGTGATAAATTATTAGAATTTAGGATGAACAAAAGGTTTTTCAGTTCTTAGGTACATATTTATTCTTTACATATATTCTAAATATTCTGTCACTATTTTTAGATAAAAATTAATGTTTATTCCTATGGCCTTATTAATAAAAAGAGTTCACCTAGATCCGTGGTCGGCAAACTGCGGCTCGCGAGCCACATGCAGCTCTTTGGCCCCTTGAGTGTGGCTCTTCCACAAAATACCACGGCCTGGGAGAGTCTATTTTGAAGAAGTGGCATTAGAAGAAGTTTAAGTTTAAAAAATTTGGCTCTCAAAAGAAATTTCAATCGTTGTACTGTTGATATTTGGCTCTGTTGACTAATGAGTTTGCCGACCACTGACCTAGATTAAGCACACAATGTATATGAGGCTTTATACTAAGTTCTCTAAAAACATTATAGATTTAGTGAGAATTCTAGGAAGTGGGTACTGATATTATCTGAGCTTTACAGAAGAAAATTGTAACCTGCAGAATTTTTAGAACTTGCTCAAATTGCTAGTAAATGGCAGCTGGGATTCAGGTGACATCAGGCCCCATAATTTGAACCACAACACTAAGGGTGTGGGTTCATAGACAAAGTATTAAGTGCAGCCCACTGGTTAAAAACAAGTGGTGCTTTTGAATCTAAAGAATCTATACCCGGAGACAGGGAAGCATCGATCAGACTGTCAAACCTCAGGGAAGGTAAGGGAGGGTGGGGGTAAAGGGGAGAAATCAACCAAAGGACTTGTATGCATGCATATAAGCCTAACCAGTGGTCACGGACAACAGGGGGTGGGGGCATGCGCAGGGAAGGGTTCGGGAGGGGAATGGGGGGATGAGCACAAATAGTGATACCTTAATCAATTAAGAAATTTAAAAAAAATCTATCTAGGCTCAAAACCTAGTGCCCCATTCACTGCTTCTCTGATCTGAAATAAATTACTCAGCCTCATTGAACATCACTGTCCTCCCTGTAAAGTGTGTGTGTGTGTGTGTGTGTGTGTGTGTGTGTGTGTGTGTGCATGTGTTAATAGTACCAACACAAGATTACTTTGAAGATTAAGTGAGATGATGCATGCAAAGTAATTAGTAAATTGGTAAATAAGATTATACAACAAGGCACACAGTAAATTCTCAATGAGCTTAGTTAGCCCTGATGTTATTAATAAGGATGCATTATGCTGGTTCAGTTACCCAGAACTGTAGAAAGCCTAGCCATTTGGATTTTGCAGTTCTACTCCAGGTAATTCTGTTTACCAAAACATGACCCATCAGCCCTGACCAGTTTGGCTCAGTGGGTAGAGTGTCGGCCTGCGGACTCAAGGGTCCTAAGTTCGATTCCAGTCAAAGGCATGTACCTTGGTTGAGGGCGCATCCCCAGTAGGGGGTGTGCAGGAGGCAGCTGATCGATGTCTTTCTCTCATCAATGTTTCTAACTCTCTATTCCTCTCTGTAAAAAAAAATCAATAAAATGTATTTTTAAAAATGACCCACAATGCCAAGAAGAGGCTAAGTTCTTTATGTTTGTACTCTAGCACGTTTAAAATATTCTTTTGGAATTTCAATAACAAATATTTTTATTGTGGCACAAAAGTCACAATTCTAGTACATAGAATAAATTTAGTAAATTTTCTGCAAAATAATAAATTATTCAAGTAACACCTGTCAAGAAAAAAAAATTCCTTTGGACCTTGAATCCCTTATCCATCATGTAATTCTGAATATTTTGAGGAGTGTTTCTGTTTCCTGCCTCCAAACTGCTAAGGTCATCTGCCACCAGGTTTCATGCTTCCCTCTCCACTCTCAACTCAGTGTCCTTGTGCCCCTCCCTCAGCCGGTCCGCTCATGAAGAGCTGCACTCCATGGGGGATGTTTGCTGACAGCTTTCAAAACCCACCACTCTCCTTCCCCTGTTGTCCCCCATCTGGGCACGCTGGTGGGAAAGCCCGAGTCAAGCTTTGCCCATGCAGCTCGGGCCCAGTCAAAAGCTTTGCACCATGCAGCTCTGGCTTCTCAGGCCATTTCCAGACCTGCTTGGGTGCCTTTTCTGACCTTCCCAGAAAAGTTATGTTGAGTAACCTTTTCATACCTTCACGTATGTACATGTATGGGTCTCAACATCCCAACCAAGCTTTGGAAGGGTGTGATGGATCCATGTCACTTCTGCAAGGTGAGGATAAGAACCTTCCCACCTTCCACATCCCTCATCTGGAATGTGCCCATCTGCTTCCACAATGTTGTTGGTGCTTCTATTAACAGCTCATATGCTCCTTATCTAGTTAAGTCAGAATCCAGTCCCAGATAGCCTATGGACAAATTCTTACAAAATTTCAACTATTAGATCATTCTCTTTTCTATTAGCTATTTCAGAAATTAAAATAGGATGGTAAGATACCCAAATCTGACAAAGACAAACATGCTCCTCCTACCTAAAGAAAATTATATATAAAAAGTCTTTCAGTTAATTCCAGACCAATTTCTGTTTAAAACTCAGAAAATTAGAACTAAAGGATTAATCTTTACTAAGATAAAGAAGCTCTTAGTATGGTAGCCAGTATCACTCCCAACAGGAAAATGTCCTGTAGATGTAAACTACAAGTCAGGACCTATAACACCGGTGATTCGCATGCGTAGTTATAATTGTGCAAGTTCTGCCACATTTTCTACAATGTGATTCACAGGTAGAACCATGGCTATTGGAAAGGAGGAAAAAAGCATTGCTATTTTCAAGGGATATGGCCTACACTACAAACCTGAGAACTGAATAGTGTAGTTAGATATGAGTATTTCTAAGATCATCAGTTTTTTGTCAGTTGAGAAATAATGGTTCAAAAATTAATAGGGGAAATTCAGTGTATAATTGTAATGAAGGTCATAAAATATTTTTTAAAATGTAGAACCCACTTAAAATAAACTATAAAACGTGTTGAGAGAAATAAAGAATTTAATAAAGAGGTATGCCATGTTCCTGGATGGGAAAGCCAAATATTGCAAAGCTAATACTTCTTCTGAAAATAAGGTTGAATTAAATTTTAAAAGAAATTAAAACCAGTTGGATTAAAGGAGAGGATTGGGGAGGACATAATAAAATGGTTCCATAGATTACATAGAAAAACAAAATGAGAAATGTTTGAAAACCAGAGGAATAGCAAATGAAGGTTTGCTCTCTCAGATATCAAAATGGCAAGAACGTACAATAATTAAGGCATGTCATTATGGTTCTAGCTCAGTAGATCAGTAAAACAGTGTAAGTCTTCTGGCAATAGGCCTTACTGTATTTATGATTTTATCCCTTATGAGAGGGATAACACATATCAACAAGAAAACAAAGGATCCTTCTGTATATGGTCTGCCACAATTTTATCACCATTTGGAAAGAAAAGATGTTTACCTGACAGCATAGCACAATATAAATCTCATGTGGATTAAAAAGCTAAATTTACCCCCTAAAAAGAGAATTGAAACATTATTAACATGAGGAAAATAAAAGTGACTGTGTAATTGCTCTCTGGTAGGCAAGAGACTTTCTAATTATAAAAATCAATAAAGGAAGTCACAAAGAAAAAAGATTTATTTGACTTCATAAACATTTAAAAGTTATAAACATGAAAATATCAAAAGCAAAATTATAGGAGAGGAAAAGAGAAAGCATCATAACTAAAAGGGTGTTTGCTATTTTTGATATGTGAAGATTTAATATAAATTAATAGTGGAAACATTGTGGCAGGGATCTGGACAAAGGATATGAAGAGGCAATTCCTTTATAGTATTCATAAAATACTATTAGCTAATAAGCACAGGAAAAAGTTTAGTCTCATGTGTAATCAAAGAACTAAAATGTGAGATAACAAAAGGGGATGCTTTGCCTACAAAATTGGCAAAATGTTTAGGTGGTCCACATCAGTGTTGGAGAAGGAGGAGTGGCATGTATGCTCCTAGCCCTTCCTGAAGCGAAGTGCATCTGGGATCCTGAGAACCCTAGCACGTTTACCCTGGATTCTACTTCAGGGCTTCCATCCCAAAGAAATAATCCATGATTTAAAATAAGCCTTGTTTAAGCATAGTCTTTGCAGCATTATTTTTAATAGCAAAAGTAGGAAATGGTTAAAATAGTTGTAGTATATCCCCACTATAAACTCTTATGCATTTGTTAAATGTTACCAAATAATTTTAATGGTATAGAAAAAGAATCCACACTATTTTAAGTGAAAATTAAAATTGTCATCCAAAAAATGAGCTGTAATATACAACATATATTTGTTATACCTCTGGAAAATGACCCTATAATGGTAATGGTGGCTATCTGTGGGTTGTGTAATTCTGAGCAATTCTATTTTCTTCATAATTTTGTGTATTTTTCACATTTTTTCAGTAAACTCATATTAATTTTGAATCTGGAACAATGAGAGCTTTATTCCTCCCAAGTAGCATTCCTTATTTTATTTGTTTCTTACTCCCCAAACTCCCCAAATAATAAACATTATGTGCTTATAGAACACAGATACTCCACCCTACTGTTTCCTCTCCATGAGATGAAAATGAAAGATGTCTAATATATTTAACTTACAAGGACATTGTGAGGAGAAATTGAGATAAAGATGAAAACATGATTTGGAAGAAAAAATGTAATAAAAATACAATGAGCTGAAGGCTGTCAACATTGATTTCTCAAGTCAACACATTAAAGAATTTTTAGTGACTGCCAGGCATGGGCTTCAGATCACATAATAATGCCTGTAAGTTATTAGTTAATAAAATTTGAAAATGTATAGATACCAACTGCTAGAATAGTACTATCAAAGAGACCTTTCTGTACGGTTAGAAATGTTTATCTATGCTCTCTGATAAAATAGCCCTTTAGCCAAGTAGGGCTATTGAACATTTGAAATGTTGTTGTGATTCAGAAACTGAATTCTTCATTTAAATTCATGTAAATATAAATAGCCCCAGGTGAAAATGACAGCTCTACAAGGTAGCATGACTGTGACTCAGGCATTCTCTTCAGTCCTTTCCATGAATTATCTCATTTGAATGTTTCAACAACCTGTGACATGCATATCTCCATCTTATAGATGAGGATTCCGATTCCGAGTGGGAAAGAGGCCGAATGACTTGCTCAGAGTGAGTGCTAACGAGTTATGGAACCAGAATTCGCACCTATGCAGGCAGATGCCTGAAATCCCCCACCCCCATCCCTTACCCTTAGTGCCTCCCTCATCTAATGCAGGGCCAGGGGCCTTGCAGAAACATACAGGTAGAAGTGACAAACTACAGTCAGAGAATTGTATGGGGTAAGCAGGACGAAGTCATTGTCCCTCCTTGGTGACTCCTCTCTACATCTAATGTGTAGTGACCTGCTCTCAGGATGACTTCCCCATCTGTGTCCATCAGCCATGAAAGCAATGATGTCAGTAAGACACCAGGGAAGGTTCTCAGGGCTTTACACTGCCTGAGTAGCTGACTTTCTCATGAACCAAGCCCTTCATATTGAAAATGTCTTATAGCCAAGATCCTAGACTATGCACAGGTGAGAAGGCCAATTTGCTGAGTACATTTGAAATATTTGGGCAGCTTTTAATGTACTCTACAGGATGTGACAAATGAGTGTCTGTGTAAATCAATAAACCTTTCTGTGAAGGGACGAATGGTTTTATGTGAATAGCAAGGCAACGCACATAGAGAGCGGTACTCTTGTTTCCTGTCAGTGTTTTTAAAGTTCACTGTCATAACTCTGTTCCCCTTGACCTTTATCAGTGATAATTTGCACTGCGAGTTGAGTTCTAACTGGACATCTCACCTATAAACCCTTGTTCACATTTCCCTCCATGCCTGATAAATGTCTCCTTTCCATCTCCCCATCTCTTCAATTGCTCATTTCTTAACTATGTCCTGATTGCTCTTTGAAGAATAATTGACTTTATCACATTTGAGAATAGTTCATTGTAGATAAATACAGGATTTTTTTACGTTGATGCTGTAAAACCAGGTTTATTATCATTGTGATGCACAATAATTATTTTTGTGTATGTTAAGTAAAAATCATTATGTATAGGAATTCAGGGGTCCTGAGATGCTGTGAAATGAATAGCTCAAAAGCTAATAGAAAATGAGAAGCTTTGGTTTTGAAAAGCAAAATGCTTGTCATCCAGAAGTAGAAAAAAATCTTGTCTTTGCTCTCAAACATGGGAAGGTAATGTAACATCATTACAGCTGAAAACCCTCCACTAACATTTACAAAATGCAACAGCTACTTTCAAACTACTGACATATCCTTACATGCAATTAATGCACAGAGCAGCTCTGCTCTTTGCTCTCTAATGAAGTTCTTTTTATAGTCCTGTCTCGATAGTCCCTAAAAGCTACCTTTTTAAAATAACAGTAATTCTAGGACAGTTTAAAGAATAGAGGCTGTTTTTTTATGAGGAATTTTAAATATTTTTATAGCAAATATATTAAGCTGACACAATCCTATTTTATTTAACATCTTCACTTAATGCATTTCCTCCCAGAGGTGAAACATTTAAGTGGAATCATGTTGTGGTGATATTTTGCTAATTAACCTCCGAATGTGGGACAGGGCCTATGTAAACAGAACTCAGCCTTAATGTGAGCAGTGTTCTCTGGGGCTAGACAGTTCTGAGACTGTGAAGTGTTAACTGCTATCACACTAGACTGTTGTCTGACTAATTTCAATGGTGTGAATGTGGTCATGTTTCTAATTGCACCCTGGCTGCCATGGGACAAGTGGAGCCCTGCAGGTGTGAGACCTGAGCCTGGAGCTGTCCCCATCTGCTGCCACTGACTTGATGGAAGGGAACATGCCCCGTGAAGGTGTCTCTTCAAGTAAATTGGTTACAAATTCTACCATCTGGAAAGATAAAATTAACATTTATTTAATATCCAACTTGTCAGAGCAAGTGATCCAAATGATCAGTGTAATGGTAAAAGGACAGAAAACAAGAAGTAGAGCTTTCATTTTCTTGTCTGTAAAATAGAGTCTAGGTTTGATGATGTTGAGATCTCTTTCAGCTCTGGTATTCCTGTGTCCCATAACAAAGATGAATCACAGTGGCTGAGTAGATGGCCATCATTTTACACCTCTAGGCTGAAGTTGCTTTTCTTTATCTGTAAAATTATGTCATTAGACTTGACATTCCAATCCCCTAAAGCAGTGGTTGGCAAACTGCAGCTCGCAAGCCACATGCAGCTCTTTGGTCCCTTGAGTGTGGCTCTTCCACAAAATACCACGGCCTGGGCGAGTCTATTTTGAAGAAGTGGCATTAGAAGAAGTTTAAGTTTAAAAATTTTGGCTCTCAAAAGAAATTTCAATTGTTGTACTGTTGATATTTGGCTCTGTTGACTAATGAGTTTGCCGACCACTGCCCTAAAGTATATACAATTTATATACGAAGTTGAAAGTGCCATGCACGCAAGCATAGGTATGATGTCATTCATGCATATGTATGAATGTGTGTGTATACACACACACATATATTCTAGAGGGCATTTGGCAAAGTCTAAACTTTGGTGTCCAAATTGGCTGAGGGAGATGCTACTGGTATATGGTGGGTAGAGGCCAGAGATGCTGCTAAACATTCTATAATGCTCAGGGCAGTCCTGCAACAAAGGATTTCCTGACCCCAAATATCAATAGTGCTGAGGTTGAGAAACCCTAGTGTGTGTGTGTGTGTGTGTGTGTTGGTGGTTTGTTTTGTGTGGTTTTTTTTCAGTTTTCATCTTTTTGTTTGATTCAGTTTGCTCCAGGGGTAAGATCAGTAGTAATTGGGATCACAGACATTAGTTTGATTGTTTCACAAGCCTGATCAGTAAAAACTGAAAAACAAAAATCTGGTATACAAGTTGCAAAGAAAGTACTCCTGGAGGTCACTGACATGATAGCAGGTGGAAATGATAGAAATGCAACAGGTGCTAACATTTAGAACAGCACTGTACTCTGTTCATTTCTAGGCAATCTGGATCCCTATTGCACGCGCTTCCTGTATCACTGCTGAGTACCTGTGATGTGAAATAGGCCTCTGTTTACCACTCTCCCTACGCCTCACTCTTGCTGCACTTGAGTGGTTCCTATTCCTACGGCGTTGCCATATGCTATGTACACACACAGATAACCTGCACACATGCTTTCTCACTCTATAGGGTAGCTCTTGGTATGTAATTGTTCTAACAGATCACAAGACATTGTTTTCCTAGCCATCTGTAGAGACATGGAAATATGCTTTGCTGTGCACAGCCTGACATTTTGTCCACGTTTGTCTTAATGAGACTTCATTAAGGTTTGGTTATGCTGCTCTCTGCTCAGCAAACTGCATCATAGTCTGGGGTAGAGAAATGAAGCCAGCTGGGCTCTGAGTTCTAGTAGATATTGGGTGACCCTCCCAGGGACCCAAAGGGAACAAGTGAGCATCATGTATGTTCAAAATGTTGTGAAAAGGATGCTTGTAACAGAAGTTAAAGTATGATCCTCTTCATCATCTCTTAAAAATCATGATTTTATGATTATTTATTTTGGATAATTACTATATATGTTTTTAAAAACCTGAGCTTTTACAGCTAGTAATGACATGGAGATAACCTGGTCTAGTAGGATTAGCAAAAAACAACAAAGCCTACAAAGGTTAAGTGGCATTGTCAATGTCACACAGAAAATAAATGGCAGAGGTTGAAATCATGTGTTCCTGGCTGTTTTCTCTGCCATATCATGCTGCTGACAATGTTTTTAAAACCATGAAGCTAAAAATTGAATAATTATTACTAGTTCAACAAATGAAATGTTGCCAGCAGCCAGATCTTGATATCACACTACCCATAAAATATATGTATGAGACACCATCTAGGTACCAAACACCCACTTAGTACCTCACTGGAGAAGTGCATGGTATGCACAATGACTCAATATTACCTTGGTAAAATGTTGCGTGATTGAAGTAGAAAAGTTTTAATAAAATTGGCGGCTGCTAGCTTCACAACCTACATGTCTATTATGGCACCTGAGCTGAGCTGTAAGCTGAAGTGTTTACTCCTCTTTTATCCAGACCTCAGTAAAGAATTACATTTCAGCTCCCCTCATCCCTTATCACCTCAGGGTCCTAAATGCTTAAAAATATCTGCCCGCTCCCACCCACTCCCCAGCACAAAGCAACCCAGGGAATTTTAAAAGCTGGAATGAGAAGAATTATGGTGGTATAGAAAGAAATGGGTTGGCTTTCCTTTTCTTCCACAATTTTCAAAGCACATCCTGCTGCCTGCCCATTCTCTAAAGAGAAATGGAAATTCACCCATCCCCACTTACTTTTAGACTTGCAAACATGGAATGTAGTTTCTAGAAGGGGATTCAGTTTAGCATAATTTCATTGTAGCAAAATAATGGAAAGTTCCAGAGTTTACTTAGTGGATTTTTTTTTAATATGCTTTTATTGATTTCAGAGAGAGGAAGGGAAAGGTAGGGATATAAACATCAATGAAGAGAGAGAATCATTGATCAGCTGCCTCCTATGCACCCCCTACCTGTTGAGAGGGTGATGTGTCCCTAAGGAAGAAGCTTCACATTTGGAGTCCATACAGTCTTCACCTAATGCAACTCTAATTGTGTCCTTTTGCTATTATACAACTGTGCTCATGAGTGCAGAGCTTTCAGTGAGTTCTGTGAGTTTGTTTAGTGAATTATCAAGATTGAGAGTGGGAACCAAAGTTGTGTTAACCCACTTTCCCAGTTGGTAGCAAAGGAAGATAGCCCTGGGCACCCCTGCATTTTCAGTTGATGTCTGAGGTGAGGACAGTTTGTGGAGGACTGTGCCCTTTATGGAGTTTGACCCAACTTCTGGTACCTTGATACTGCTATTTCCCTTACATCCCCATCCAGTTTGTCAGGCAATCTGTTGGTTCCAATTTCAAAGTGTCTCCAGAATCCAATGCCTTGCCACATCTCCACTGCTTCCACGTGGCCTAAGCCAAAGTCTCTCACTTGAATGACTGCATTAGTTTTCAAATATATATTTCAGAGAGGAAGAGAGAGATAGAAACATCAATGATGAGGGATAATTGATCGACTGCCTCCTGGGGATAGAACCTGTAACCCAGGCATGTGTCCTGACCAGGAATCAGACTATAACCTTCTGGTTTATAGGTTGATGCTCAACCACTGAGCCACACAAGCTAGGCATTACTTAGACGTTTAGAGTCCTTTTGATTCAGTTAGGTATGTGTAATGTGAAGAAAGCCACTCAGCCTCCCCAAGCCTCAGGTTGCTCCTCTCTGAAATGGAGATAACAGTCTCTCGGTAGTGCTGCTGTAAGAATTGCATGAGGTGAAGTATACCATTTCCCTGTGAATTCATAAGCAAAGGGCAGTATCCTCCTCTGAAGAGAGTAAGGAGACATGGAGTAAGCCATGTCATCACTAAACAAAAGGGTTTCATGAAAATATGCAAACAATGGAAAGAAGGGGAGAGGGTCAATGTGCGACTGCATACCTTGCTTAAGAATGAGATATACATTTGTCATGATTTTGTCTTCTCTGTAGGAAGGAAAAATGTAATTATATGACAGAGCAATAGACTTTCTTCTAAAAATCTCCCATAACACAACTTATCTCACTTTGCTTTCCATTTCAATTCAAGACCTTATCACCCTCTCAGAGACCTGGAATTTATGCCTTCACGTCACCTTTGGTTCTTGGCTCTCCTTCTCATGTAGTGACTGGGTAGGAACTGATGAATCTGTTCTGAATTCTCTCAGGGGTAGGTCATCCCTGTCAGGATTGCTGCTGTCACATGTTTTCTTATGTCCCCATTTGCCTCGCAGCCCCTCTTTGTCACTGGTGTGAGGGTTTGTTACTCGAAATACACATTTGTTCATGTTCCTTCATGGCAACATCTGGCTCCTTCTGCTTCTCTGTCCTTCTCCCTAATCGGTGTCTCTGCTCTGCACCCACTGACCTGTTACGGTGGATGTGGGCTGCCCAAGTCCACCTAGGCCATTCCAGAACCCCCTTGCTTTCGAGCCCTGCCCAGTACTCTGTTACTTATTTGGGGGGTGCTGTGTGGGGCGGTTGGGGAGGCTGTGTATATTTAGTTTAAAAATTGTAATGCAAAAAATTGAATAATTGTTACTAGGTCAACAAATGAAATATTTCCAGTAGCCCAGATCGCCCCTGCCCCTGCCACTATGGGCTCCTCTCTTATCTCAGCTTCCTTTCCCCCGACTAGAGGCAATAACTAATCTGACTTCTGTAATAATCATTTCCTTGCTTTAAAAAATATCTGTAGTTTTACTTCTATGTATATATTTCTAACCATATAATTTAATTTTTCCAGCTTTTGAACTTTGTATATGGAATCATGTTGTGAAATCTCAATGTGTGTGTGTGTGTGTATGTTGAAATATATATCCTGCTTCTTTTACTCAGTTCTGTCATTGCAAGATGCACCCATATTGTAGAGGTAGCTCTATCCCAGTGGTTTTTGCTTCTATATAGTTTTCCATTATATAAACTTACCACAAACTTCCCATTGTGCTATTTGGCCTCACTGGATTGTTTCCACCTGAGGGCTGGTGAAAACAGAGCGGTGTGAACGTATGGATATAGCTGTCCTGGTGTGTGTGTTGACGGGGTCTGTGGTGGATGTGCCTATAAATGGCAACACTGGGATCAGAAGCATGAGTGTCTTCTCCTTTAGTAGGTTAAGGCTGTTTTAAAACAATGTCCTAATTTACACCACACCAGTGGCCTGTTGCTCCACATGCTCACCAACACTTGTCATATAACAATTTTCCACTTGTGCCAATCTGGTGCATGTGGAATGATAAATCTTTGTAGCTTTATCATTTTAAATGATATTCTTTTTGGGTAAACTGATTCCTGGAGCACACATGCCTGTGCTTATTTTCTTCCCTGGTTTGTCTTTCGATTCCTGTATAGGTCAGAGGTCAATGATTCCTATTCCTGAAGAAAGTCCCAGTCGATTTCCCAACCGGAAATGCCTGCTTTTTGGTAGAGTAGGGACAAACCCCTGGTCTCTTAGGCATTTCTCAGTGTCTATGTTTTGTTCATCACAGGACTCACAGAATAAGGACAGTGTATAAAGAATATACTCTGTCACATAAAGGGTTTAGACTGATAGAGTATCTTTCAGTTTCTTTATCTATAACGTAGAGTTAACACTACCTACCCACAGTCCAGAGCCCTTCAATAAAATGAGTTAACAAGGTTAAGGTATTAATATGATGTTCTGTGAATCAATCAAGTTTTATATAGTTCAACTTCCAAAATGACTGATACTTAATACCACAAATATTCTATACTCAACAAAATGGCCAAATTATTTCACGTTTCTCAGTTCTGTGAAATTTCTCCAAGACTCTTCCAAAACACAAAATTCACTCTAGTCCCCTTATTGCTTGAGAAGCACAGATCTGGTCCCTGAGAGCACATCTGCAGGTAAAATATGTTTAAAGGCTGTGTTACTAAGACTTGTAGAGTACTTGAAGTTTTGGGCTCTGTCATGACTTGGAAAACACTTGTTACTTCTTGAGCTCAAGTATGGAAATTTATAAATTGCTGAGGTTTTAAATTTTAATAGAAATAATTTGACAACACTATTAAATATTAGGAGTAAAGAAATGTTTGTACCTGTCTTTAAAAACACTCACTTGTTAGACACACAAATCTTCATGCCCCTGAATGCACATGAGTTGGATGCCCAAGCACAGTCCTTAGTGGTCAAATAGGTCCATTTTCCTCTTTACTTGGGGCGAGGGGGTTGGAAGGGGAGGTAGCTGCAGGGAAGGGTTGGCCAGATTAGTACACTTTAGCAAGTGTAGCTACAAAGGCAACAACCTCATTAATGAGGGAGAAAGTGTGTGTACTAACAGCTTTGTGTTGCTTTATCTTGAGCTTCTGAAACCAACCTATATCAACAGGCTACAGGAAGAGAGCAGAGCTGAAAATGGCATCCAGGCTGAGGCCTGAGGGTCTCCACGGGGTCAACTCAACCTCTGGATGAAATTCCAAGCAGAACACAGTCACTAAACCCTTTGTCTCAGCAGATATAAATGGGCGTTTACACAGTGAGAGCTACTCTCAAGCTGTTTGGTAGACAGGGGCACCCATGTGCCAAAGCCAGCGCACACCAGCTTTTGAGAACTAGTTGGTATGTATGCAAGGATTTTATGAGCCTGTCATTAAACATGGCTACCATTAATAATTAAATCATATCAACTTATATTTAATTAAAGACAAAGGTAATACACACCCAAAGTTCATCGCTTCCTAATTATTTTATAACATTGCACTGCTATCTAAGCTCTATGTCCTGCATGAAGAGGGCGAGGGGAGGAGGGGCAGCTGCTGTGCCTCTCCTCCCCATGCTGTGTGGTAGCTTGAGACCAGTCATGCTGGGAGTGTTCACACCATGGGAACTGGAGGAGAACCAGGCAGGCTCTTCTCTCCCAAAGACCCCTTGTTAGACACTGGCCAGGAGAGGAGCTTGCTGTTTTGAGGAGGTGAAAATGTGACCCGGCTGCTGGGAAGCTGGTGTAGGCATCTCCTCTTTCAGACCCACATGCCACTATGTCTGCCTCAGGCTGACTTTGTTATTCTCACTCATGTCCGTCTGAAGGACCAACTTGGACTTTTTCATTATTGTTAATAACATTGGGACAGTGGCAATGGGACCAGTAACTGTGATGATTTGCCAAAATGTCAGACCAATAGCCTTTGCAAGTGGCAAGGTTTTGCAAAGTAAGCTTGAGTAAATCAAGAAACAGAAGCTCAGGAGTGTGAAACAGAAGCATTCAACCCCCTAAACCAATACTATTTCTTTTTATAATTCTAGTTGCAGTCC
Organism: Corynorhinus townsendii; assembly: GCA_026230045.1. NCBI lineage: Eukaryota > Metazoa > Chordata > Mammalia > Chiroptera > Vespertilionidae > Corynorhinus > Corynorhinus townsendii. The sequence goes on from JAPDVU010000005.1 coordinate 80,753,253, forward strand.
ACATGCCTGGGATACAGGGATTATATATGGAAAGGGTCAAAATTACTAATGGTCCTGGTGCCTCTGTGTTCCAGGCTCAGTGCAGGATGTGGGAAAATAAATAAAATACAGAGCAGACCTTCAAGGAGCAAAGGGGGAAAGTGGGAGCTGTAATAAAAGTATGAAGGATAGGCACTTGGGTTAGTGGCATCCACACATCAGATAGGTGACTATCTGTGTATACAGTTTGTGAAGGACTGTGAATAGCATTGTTCCTTTTTCCTACCCTACGACATGGTGGACCTGACCATGCTGAAGTCCTTCTAGGCCTTACAAGAAAGCCTGGAATGTGACCATTTTTAATGATTTGGAGGTGAAATGCAGTGTCCTATCCCAGCTCACCCTGCCAGCCAGCCCACTTTCTGACACCTACAGCCGCAATTAGACTCACTCCTAATCCTCCTGTAAAATACACATCCTCAGTGTTTCACTCATCAGCTTTGAATCTTAATGTGAATGAAAGTATGCTTCCTCTCTGAGGGCAGGTTTTCCTGAGTGAGAGGGTAGTAGATAACTGGGCATCTGGAAGAGAAATAGGAGTTGAGAGAGAAATAAGGAACAAAGATAGAAAAGGGAGCATGCAGGTGGCAGGAGCCAGTGCCTAAGGCAGTCCAGGTGTAAGGTTGTTTAAAACACCCATGTCTGAGGGTCCAGGTTGCACTTCTCTTGGCTGAAACCTCCCAGTCAACTGGACAGCTTCCATCCTGACAGAGCTGTCCTGGGAGTTACTTTTCAGGGAGTAGGAGGAAAGAGACATTGATCGAGTCCTGTAGTGGGATGGCTCTGTTAGATACGGTCTCCATCCATCTCATCCAGCCCCTGGAGAGTGAGAGGGATTTATTACCGCTCCTGCTTACCGGGAGGAGACAGGCTCAAGGAGTCCAAGTGATTTGCCTGAGGCAATGGTAGGCAAGACGCAGCTCGGAGATCAAAGTAAACACTTACCTGACTTCAAAGACCAGACCTATTTCTAAATAAAAGTGAAAAGGAAATTAAAAAAGGCACACTCTGACCTCCATCAGAACTCACACTCTCCGCCTCGGATGATGGATCCTTCTTCCACTCCTACAACCCACCAGCTCCGCACACCGATTCCTTTCCTGTATCTCCCCAGAGGCAAGAACATTATCCAGCTTTCTTTTCTGCTTCTATTATGAAACATTACCTTTTGTTATTTTCCAGATATAATTCAATATCAAATAATGTTTTTCCAAATCACACACATTATTTTGTTTTACACACACACACACACACACACACACACACACACACTGATATGGGGTAAAGAGGCAGACTCCTAAACAGAATAAGAGAAATCAAAGCACAAGATTGTATGTTTTTATCTGTCTGAGTCAGTGGTTCTCAGCCTTTCTAATGCCGCGACCCTTTAATACAGTTCCTCATGTTGTGGTGACCCCCAACCATAAAATTATTTTTGTTGCTACTTCATAACTGTAATTTTGCTACTGTTAACGAATCGTAATGTAAATATCTGTGCTTTCCGATGGTCTTAGGCGACCCTGCTAGCGGTTGCGACCCACAGTTTGGGAACTGCTGCTGTAGAGCCTAAGATCATCGGAAAGCACAGATATTTACATTACGATTCGTTAACAGTAGCAAAATTACAGTTATGAAGTAGCAACAAAAATAATTTTATGGTTGGGGGTCACCACAACATGAGGAACTGTATTAAAGGGTCGCGGCATTAGAAAGGCTAAGAACCACTGGGAGTGAAAGTCTCATCACAGGTACTTGCCTGAAATGTGCAGGTAATGCACTGGAAGCAGAGAGTAGGTATCTCTGCGCCTCAAGAAATCTGTGAAGGCTTCCTGGTGGAGATGACAAATATGGGACTAGTTCCAGATCCAGAGAAGTACTAAGAAACTCCTGAGCAGCTCAAAGGAGATGATAGCCTGGGCGCTGCAGAGGTGACTGGCCTTCTCTTGAAGCTGACCCATCTGAGCACAGGTTCTCAAAGTGTGGGCCCCAGGCCAGTGGCATCAGCTTCACCTGGAACCTTCTCAGAGATGCATTTGCCCAGATCCTGGCCTGAATATGCTGAATCCAAACACTGATGGTGCCCCAAACCCATGACCTAGCCAACATCCTAAGTAATCAGATGCATACTTGAATTTGCAGACCACTGGTCTAAAGCCCTAATCAAGGATTTAAATTCTGGAAATACAGAGGTTTCACTGTGAAGTGTTTTCTAGTCAACTCTTCTGAAATGAACCTGTGACAGGTCCGCCCTAACACGTACTCATTGCGTGGAATCCTACACTCTTTGAAAGGATTGCATTTAACTAGGATTTCAGTCCCCATGCCTGATGTGCTGGGCCTGGACTTAGTGGGCATTCCTGTGGCTTCAAGAGTGTGTCTGTGCACGTATGGACACACATGTGCACATGTTATTCCTATGGTGGATGAGCAAAGTTTATGACTGTTTCTGAAATTTTCTAGGATGACAAAATTTGCCTCCAAAATGCACAGCAGTTGTAGACATTGCCTGGGTTTGGAGACTACAGCTCTTAAATATAATCAAGTAGGAAATGCGCATGGTTCCCCACACAGCCATTACAGAAACTGAGCACATATGACAAGATGAATGATCCAGAAACCCCATAAATTTTATTTGACATTGATAAAGGGAAGGAGACTCAATATACAGGTTCTGTTCTTAGTGTCCTTTGTATTCAGGCTTCCTGTCACTCTACTAGATTAAAACGCGCACACTTGGGTGGCATGTTTGATGGCACAATTAGCCCCTCCCGTGATTCTTTTTCCTCACAATGATTTTAGACAGCTTTCAGAACAGAACAGAGGTCCACGTAGTTAGGCGTATTTGGGGGATCTCCATGTTCTGCTTGGAAGGCTGAATCTGAAGTTCCATGGCCCACAGCCTAAAGTTGTAATGAGGCACTGTAGGTGGCAAGTGGGTTATTTAATAGGGCACCAGAGGACTGATTCAGGGGGGCAGTCCTAAAGAAGCACACTTTGGGACCAAACTGTGATTTTGGAGAACTACCTTTCTCCTAAACTTTTGCCTGTCTTTGCTGTGTTGAAGGTTTTTCACAAGCTGGGGAGATGCCGTCTAAAAAGCAGCACTAGTTAGAGCAGTGCAACATTTTTGTTGCTGAGAATTAGACATTTTTCTTCTTCTCTTGCTCTCTTTTTTTTTCCTTCAGAGGACATCCTCCTCTTTGCGCCGTCCTTTTTCCTCCCCACCCCCCTACCCCTGCTCAATTTCTAACACTTTTGTTTGTTCTTTTTCATTATTCTTGAACTCAATATTTTCTCTGCAGTGGATATTGGCTGCTATCTGACAGTATTCACTTTCTAGCATGGTTGGATAATTTATTCTTTGATAGTTAATACAAGCCAGCTGTCATTGCATTGGTATTTTGTTTAAAGGTACATTGTTTTCATTCAGTTTAATGAGGATTTTTGTTGTTGTTTTGAATGTCTGTTGGGTAGGCTTTTAATCAAAGGTCAAGATTACCTCTTCAGGGAAAATCTTTCCTACTTCACCCCAAATTAGTTGATTTGTTTTCCTTTGATCCTGTTGCATTATCATTTTCAATGTGAGAAATTAAGTTATTTTTTCTATTAGAATATTTCTTTCTTTGTGGTAGCCTATGTGTTTTTATATTCCAGTGTGCCTCATAAATATGTCTGTTCTAGTTATCTATTGCTATGTAACCAACAACCCTACATCTTTGAGGTTTAAGACGACTTTGATTTTTCTCACAATTCTGTGGGTCAGAAGTTAGACTGTACACAGCTGGATGGTTCATGTCCAGTCCCTGTGCTGTCAGCTGGAACTAGAAGAGCCATTTCCAAGATGGCTTCTTTACTCACATCTGGCATCTCGGTACTCCGTGGCCTGTCTGTCTCCACAGGCCTCTGGCTCTAGAGGACTCCACATGGCACGGGACTTATACCACTCCAAGATATCAGACTTTTTACAAGGCAGTTCAGAACTCCAAGAGCTACTGTTCTGAGAGGCCAAGGTGGAATCTGAAAAAGTCATGGTCCAGCCTTGGAAGTCTAAAAAATAGCACTTTAACCACATTGGTCAAGCAAGTCAGCAAGGCCAGCCCATAATGCATCATAAAGTATTTGCAACCAACTTTAATCGACCACTATGACAATACTGATGATGAGTGCAATTAACATTTACAACGCCTCACCCATACTACTCAGTATAGAGGAGTAGAAACTAAATATTTGGCCAATTGTCAAAATGTGTCAGACGATGAATACAATTTTTTGCTTGGAAACTTAAGACATCATGTTAATAAATCAAATTAGTATTGACATAGGCCAAGAGCAAATATTGTTTATCTCTTATTTATCTATCCTATATAATAAAAGAGTAATATGCAAATCGACTGAATGGCAGAATGACCGGTCATTACCCCCAGCCCGCAGGCCCTGATTGCCCGAGGGGAACAGGAAACCGGGGGTGGGTGATGGCGGACATGGGCAGTGCCAGGCCAAGGCCCCCACCCCACCAATCGCCCCACACACAGAGGGTGACTGGAAGAGGGGGGCAGGGCCGACGAGCGGGCGGGAACAGCAAACTTCGTTGTCCCTCCCCCCAGCTGGCAGGCTCCAATTGCCCAATGGCAAACAGGGAACCAGGGGTGGGTGGTGGTGTGGGGTAGGGTCGGCTGCTGGTAGCTGTGGAAGATGGCCCTGAATGCAGGACAGGCCCAGGGTCTGCAACCGTACACAAATTTCCTGTGCCGGGCTTCTAGTGATATTATGAAAATGATACATCATAATGTATCCACACCTCTGTGTATGACCACATTGAAAGGAGATGGATAAAAATGCCAGATATACTCCTTGCACAAACTCATTGGTATTAAGTCAACATAAACATCAAAATGAGTTTTAGTATTCACCTATAGCAAAATGCACTCAATTTAATCTTAACCTTTTTAAGAGGCATATAAAGTATGATTCCTGTCTCAAAGGGCTTACAGTCTAACTAGAGAAGACTAGCAGTATTCATAAAACTATTAAGCTCAATTGAAGGTATTATAATTAATGGTTAAAACATATGGCCCTTTCTTATGATGGAGCTCAAACTAATCAACACAGAGGACTAGGAATTAAAAATCATTATTTGGTTCCCAGACAAGAAAAAGCTAAAGGAGCTCATTACCACCAAGCCAGTAGTGCAGGTAATGTTGAAGGGACTTCATGAAGAAGAAGAAGGAGAAACAGGAGAATGAGGAGGAGAAGGAGAAAGAGGAAAAAATATTAAAAATATGAATAATAAAATCATGATAATCACATCCCTGTCAATAATTACCTTAAATGTAAATTGATTAAATGTTCCAATCAAAAGGCATAGAGTGGCTGAATGGATAAGAAAACCAGAAGCACACATATGTTGCCTACAAGATACTCATTTTAGATTGAAAGATACACAGACTGAAAGTAAAGGGATGGGAAAGATATTTCACGAACATGGAAATGAACAAAAAATCTGGGGTAGCAATATTTATATCAGAAAAAATAGACTTTAAGACAAAGGCTATAGCAAGTGACAAAGAAGGACCCGGCAATTCCACATCTAGATATTTACTCAAAGAAACCCAAAACACTAAATCAAAAAGACATATGCACTCTTATGTTCAACACAGCATTGTTTACAATAGCCAAGATATGGAAGCAACCTAAGTGCCCATCAATAGACAAATGAATATAGAAGATGTGGTACATATATTAAATGGAATACTACTCAGAGTAAAATCTTGTCATTTGTGACAACATGGATAGACCTAGAATTTATTATGCTAAGTGAATTAATTCAGACAGAGAAAGACAAATACTATGTGATTTCACATATATGTGGGATCTAAAAAACAAAATAAGCAAGCAAACAAAACAGAAATAAACTCATATATACAGAGAACATTTCGATGGTTGTCAGATGGGAGTGGGGTTGGGGGAATGTGGGAAAGAGGGGAAGTGATTATGATGTACAAAATTGCCAGGAAGAAAAATAGTCATGGGGATGTAAAGTATAGTATAGGGAATATAGTCAATAATACTGTAGTAAGTATGTACGATGATGGGTACTAGATTTACTGTGGTGATCACTTACTAGTAAGTTGTATAAATGTCTAACCACTATGTTGTACACCTGAAACTACTATAATATTGTATTATATATAGGTAATTTAAAAAATATTTAAAAATCATTATTTGGTAATGACCACTATAATATGTTTCGGCAAAAAATTATTAATAGATACTAAAATTAATGAATGAAAGTGTGGCTATTCAGATGTTTGCACAATCTCAAAATCTTAGCATATTTACACAGTTTTGAAGTAATTTTATAGACAATGTTTACTGATTAAAAAGGAAAATTAATAACTTTTTGGTGGCTAAATCTGGCAGATCCTAACCTCATCAAGAGACTGAAGTTAACATACTAGTAATGGGATAAATTGGTATCATGGGCCTCGTGATATGATGTACCGAGGACAGGATATTATTGCTGTAGTATTCTTGCCAAGAATACTTAATCTAACTGTGAAAAAAAAGGAAATTCTACAAAATAACCAGCCTGTGCTCATGAAAAAATGTCAAGGTCATGAAATACCAAAGAATCTTCCATATGGCAGGAGACTACAGAGAAATGATGACTAAGTGCAGCTCTGGGAGTCTGGATTGGATCCTGAAACAGACAAGAACATTAGAGGGGTACCTGGTGACATTTGAACAAGGTCTGTAAAGATTAGGTATTGAATCATAGCTAATGCTTAGATAACTATATATGGTATTTTGATTATGTAAGAAAATGTATGTTTTAGAAAATATACCTCCCAATATTGAGGGTAAAGGGACATCCTGTCTGCACCTAGCTCACCAGTGTTCTTGATTTTTGCAGTGTCTCTGGTGGTTGTAGACAGGTGTGAAAGCAATGGTAAAGCAAGAGTGGTAAAGGGACCCTTTCGGGAGTCAGAGCAAAAGGAGTCGGGGGATTGTTTATAATGGTTCCAAATGCTTTTTGTACATTTGAAACTACTTTTCAGATCTTAAATATATGCCCCATTTAAGTATTTTAGGTTCAGATCTGAGCCAGACCACAAAACATTGGTAGAATAGAGGAAGAAGGCCAATGGGAAGTGAAGCATGTTCTAGGCTAGAGCCACAGCACCGAGGGTGTCGCCTGGGGAACAGACTGGGCCTCCAGAGAAGTGGGGCCAGGCCTGCCTGGGAAGTGGCATGTGCCCTCCAGGGCTGGGCCTGCCTGGAGAGATGGCATGTGCCCTCCATGGCTGGGCCTGCCTGGAGAGATGGCATGTGACATTGAGCAGCAGCAGTGCCAGTGCAGATAGCTGTGTGGGCACAGAGTACAGGCACCTGAACAGCCTTCGGTGGAGATGGTATTTCATGCAGAGGGGACTTGGTATATATAGCACTCTCCTCACTTGGCCCTCTGGAAAAGGATGTTGTGTGAGTCTGCACCTGCTGCTGTAACAAAAGGCTATAGACTGGGTGGCTTGGAAACATATGCCTCTCAGTTCTATAGGCTTAGAGTCCAGATCCAGGTGTCAGCATGGTTGAGTTCTGGGAAGGGCCCTCTTCCCAGCTCATGGCCTGGGCCTCCTCCCGTCCTCTCATGTGGAAGGTAGGGCTAACAAGCTCCCAGAGCCACTTTTACAGGACACAGTCCATTCACTAGGGCTCATTAGGTGGCATGTGCCCCCAGAACCTGAGCACTTTCCAAAGGTGCTGACCATTGCTTCAGGTATTAGGATTTCAACATAAGAATGGGGGGTTGGATGTTTTATAGTGTGGAGAGCTTTTTAAATGCAATCAGCACTTAGCAAGCATGTCAAACTCGTGGCCAGCTGTGAGTTTGACATGCTTGACTTAGAGAATTAATGTAGAACAGTGGTTTAGCAGCATCAGTCTATTCAACCATCTATAAGTTCTGGCTAGCTTATCTAATCACAGAGCAGGATCTCTGAGTAACATAGTTCCTTTTAAATATACATTAATGCCTACCTATTCTGCACAATAAACCAAACAATGTGGATTTTATAAAGACATTTGAGGACTTTAAAGATGAAATCAGAACGTATTTAGGTCCCTAAATTGGGAGTCATGGGGAACCACAGAGCGGGAGGTCCTCTAACTTGTGGACTCAGCCCAGCGCAAGGCCTTGGTTGCTGCAGAGTAAAAGGCAGAAGAGAGAGACCCTGCTGTGCTCATGTGGATGCTCTCCTTGTATCCTCTGGGTGCACTGGTTTAATAACACTTATTTAAGGTGGGGAAGGCCCGTGTTGTCATTTCCGTACTTCTCGGTAGTAACAACTACTACATTGTCTTTCTCTCCCTGCTTATGTGTCCCATCCTCGCCGTACAAATATTAACTGTTTCTTTAAATCACATTTAATTAAGGGTTTTCTTTTCTTGCTTTTGTCCCATGTCAGTAGCAGGTTAATCCTGAATTTCTAATAAATGCAAATGGATTAAAGAAAATCATGAGTTAAGATTATTTTAACTTCACGGGCATAATTGTTAATATCTCCATTGTCCCCTGGGATGTGTAGGATTATATCAATTAAATTGGTCTCTGTAACTGAACACATTAGCCATAAATGTGACTATTGTGTCTTCACGAGCACCCGTTAGGTGTTTAATTTACTTGCCCATAATAGATTGTCAGAGCTGTAAATGTGAGGTAAGCGATGTAAATGGTATAATGATTGTAATTATCCAAACAGATCGAAGGCAGTGTTATTGCAATGTGATATTGTGGCTAGGAGCACGATACAGACATCCCATATAAATTCCCATTTTCAGCTTTATTTCCTTACCCATATTTTCCCAAGACATTTAAAGTGAAAACAATGTAAACCGGCATTGCCATTCTCTTCTTTATCTCTTTCCATTACCCTCATGCCATTGCCTCACTAAAATCAGCAGACTTTGCAAAAGCTACATTTCTCCTACTAGAAAAGTTTCCTAGAATCAGAATTCCAGTGGCTTCCCCCCATATCATGGCATTTGAATATTTGAACTGGAAGTCACTTTGTAGATTGGCAAGGTTGTTCCCTTAGGGCAGTGGTCGGCAAACTCATTAGTCAACATAGCCAAATATCAACAGTACAACGATTGAAATTTCTTTTGAGAACCAAATTTTATAAACTTAAACTTCTTCTAATGCCACTTCTTCAAAATAAACTCACCCAGGCCATGGTATTTTGTGGAAAAGCCACACTCAAGGGGCCAAAGAGCCACATGTGGCTCACAAGCCGCAGTTTGCTGACAACTGCCTTAGGCTATTAGGTAAAAACCTGTAAGCCCAGCAAGGTTGAATGACCTGCTGAAGGTTACACAGCCTGGTATTGCCAGGTAAATGGCAATGGAACGAAACTGGCACGTGGACCCAGCCCTCCCACCCAGATGAGGAGAGCAGAGGTTCTACCCGCTGCAGTCCAGAGCAGCTGTGCTGTGACAGCCTGAGCGATCCCTGGAGGGCAGAGCCAGGAGCCAGACCCAGCTCCCAGTCTGGTTTGGGTGGGGTGTGATGAGAAGAAGCAGTCTGTGCATGACCAGTGTTTTCAAAGTTCAAACAGAGGGTCAGTGTGAGGGTCCAAGGGTCGGGCTGTGTGGCAGATATCTGTCCTTAAGGGGAATGGAAAAACATGGCAAAGTCTCACCTCAGGGACAGGAAGTTGGGGGTGTAGCTGAAGGGATTGGAGCCCAGAGAGACAAGATGGAAGCCAAGATTAGAATTGAAACCTGAAGAAGAAACGGATTTGAATCCTGGGCCTCAAGCTATGAGTAAGGTCCAGAGGACCTAGGACAAGAGCACCTGCAAACAGATCTTCCCTCAGCATGCTGCCTCAATTCTTCACCCCAGTTTCATTGCCGAGTAACAAACTGGCCTTAATCTGAAACTTACAGTATATCTGAAAAAAACAAATACCCAAAACACAACACACATTCAAGTCATCAGGAACACACAAAAACACACACACACACCAAAAAAAAACACACACACACACATAACCCACACCTTCTGCATTACCAGAAAACAGAACAATATGACTTTAAATTCCTATAAGTAGAAAAATGAACACCAAGTACCCACAGAACTGTCTGTAGCATGTGCGTCAGAGGATGGCAGCAGAGGGTGTGGGGAAAGCACTCCTAGAGGAGAAGGTCCCACGGCACATGCTCAGTACTGACTACAGGTGCAGACAGCTGGCTCCCCGGGCAGCTCTGGGCAGGGTGGGCCAGTGTGAGGCCTGAGGTAGTTGTCAGACAGGCCATGTTCTGGAGAGAAGGAAGCAAAGAGAAAAGGGGAGGTAGGGGAAGTGCCATTTGGAAATGTGTTTATGAAGAAAAAAAGGAAGAGGGGAAATTTTGTGATGGCATAGAAATAAGTAGAAGTATAACACCAGTCTCCCCAATCATCATCTATTAAGGAGGCTAAAACCAGGGAAAGGGCAAGAGTGAAAGAATAGTATGTGACCGTGATTTTCTCTGACAAAGTAGAAAGAATGCAAGTAGGAAGTGGGTAGAAAAGAGAGAGGGAAAGTGACTGAGGCATATGTAATAGGAGGGAGTTAAGGGACATGACTAACTAGGTAGTCACAACTCAAGTCAGACAACAAAAGGAGTAAAGAACCTGAAGAGTGTGGCTGTAACTGGGGTTGTGGGAGGGATACCTCACGGAGTGTACCTTTTAGTGTGGTTTTTACTTTTACAATCATGTTAATGTTTTTCCATGATCAAAAACAAAAATACAGCCAACAAGAAGAGGAGAGATTATATTTGAATACTATCAGAAAAATGTAAGTGAACTGAATTTCAAATACTAGTAAATAGCATAACCACACTAATGTTTTGGGGCAGTGGTTGGCAAACTGTGGCTCACAAGCCACATGCGGCTCTCGAGCCGCAGTTTGCTGCTCTATTGACTAATGAGTTTGCCGACCACTGGGATAGGGGCTTAATCACAAGGAACAAAAACAGCTTGTAATTATTGAAATCAAGAGTCTAGGTCAGTGGACAGCAAACTCATTAGTCAACAGAGCGGCAAACCGCAGCTCACAAGCTGCATGTGGCTCGCAAGCTGCAGTTTGCCGACCACTGTTTTGGGGAACCAATCTAGTAATTGTTGAACACATTATTTTCATTATGTAACTTCATTCTAAAAAAAGTTGTGAATTCTTTTTAATACTGTCTTTTGTGGTTAAAAATTGTGTATGCATTGTAGGATTGAAGAACTGAGAATGATCTTGGCAACCCATGTTCTAGAAAAAAGAAGATTCAAGTGGGAAAATAGGAAAAGGAAGAATTGTTTGTTCTGGGGTTGAGGGGTGTGTGTGTGTGTGTGTGTGTGTGTGTGTGTGTGTGTGTGAAGGAAACAATGACTCCTCTGTAGCAACTGACACACGTTAACACCAGGTCTTAGTTTCCAAATGGCATTCACCAAGGAAGCAGGATTCCTTGAGGAAATGGTCCATTTCAGGGATGGGGCATGGAAAAAGCAAATGCACCTGAAACATTTCCATGTGCCAAAAAAGGAAGAAAACATTTTTAACTAATTAAACAGGTCAAAAGGACACAGCATGATGGGGTTCACTTTCCCAAAGGAGGGCATTGTGATCATCCAAATAAATACTGACAGTAATAACCTCTGACCCTTACAATAATATAAGAATCCAATTACTCATATTAATACATGATTAGGGAAAGCACTTTCTTTTGACTAACTGAAAACTCAAAAATGTAGGTGGAGAAATGATAGAAACCATCATTTACAAACAAAGCTATCACTGATTCAGGGAAGATTCATGGGTGGTTGCTGAACTCAGGCGATGATGAACGTTGGATGAGTAATAAGCTCTTTTCATTACCTCAGAGTGCCTCCCATGGTTCACTTATTAATTGTAAAGGAAAAGAGAGTAACTTCGCAGTGGAGGTATTTGGCAGTCTCCACCTTAACCTAGTGAGCAAAGGTAACTTGTCCAACGAGAGGACGCGTGAATGTCTCATGAGTCCATGATGCACTGAGAAGGACCCAGCATCACCTGTGCTATCCCTGCCAGGTGTGCATGAGGAAAGTTTAAACAGATCCAAATTAGGAACACTCCAGAAAATAACAGGCCTCTACTTTTGGAAAAAAGTAAGGAGGGAAGGAGAGAGAAAGGCAGAGAGGGAAGAAAAGAGGAAAGGAGAGAGGGAGAGAAGGAGGAAAAGAAGGAAAGGGTGAGTCAACAGCATGAAAGACAGGAACTATTTCAGATTAAAGGATTCTGGACGAATGACAAATAGATGCAATGCATGATCCTGCATTGAACTCTGAACTGGAAGAAATGTGCTATAATGACATTACTGGGACAGAGGATGAAATTGGAATAAGGACTGTAGATTAGATTGTGGTATTGTATTAATGTTATACTTCCTGACATTGAAAACTAAATTGTGTTGTGTAAGAGAATGTCTTTGTTGTTAGGAAATTCATAGAAGTATTTAAGGCTATAGAGCATCATGTTTGCAACTTGCCCTCAAGTTGCAGGAAAAAGAAAACAAAAAAGAATGAGATAGCAAAATGTTAACAATTGGTGCATCAGAGGAAAGAGTAGCAGTTCATACTATTCTTGCAAATCATCCGTAAGTGTGAAATTATTTCCAAATATAATTTTTTAAAATTGATAGGATTTAAATAATTGATAGGAAGAAAGTATAAGGAAAACATGTTGGTCTATGTACCACCTAAAAAGTATACCATAATTTTGAAATAATTATTTCAGAACTCCATACCGCCCCCCTTCTCCTGTCAGGGAGGTTGTGGAGAAGGGGCTGGTAGAGCCATGATTGCTAAGGAAGTGGGATGGATGGGTGGGAGGTCATGGTAGCAGCCATGAGGATGAGTAACTTATACAGTTTGGAAGTCAGGCTGGGTCAACAGTGATAGAAGTGGATCCAGGCCACAGGATGCAGAGGGCAGTTCTTACGCCACCATGGCATGATCCCCCTACCATCTAACATGCATATTCTGATTGATTTCCCCTTATTATTCCACATAGTAACGAGTGACCATATTTCACCTAGTACCGTAGAGCAAGCATGTCAAACTCGTGGCCTGCAGGCCATAGGCCTCATTTATTTGGCCTGTGTTAGCCTTTGAGTTTGACATGGTTGGTACAGTAATCGATACAGCATTCAGATACACACATGGATCCAAGGGGCAGAAAAGCAGTAATTCTAAAATGAGAGAGAGACGGGGAGAAGGACACTTAAACATAATCCAATTCTTAAATTTCTCACTGTATTCTTAAGTTCAAAAGTCATTGATAAACAGTAAAAACATGTTTAGTTTGCTTTCGGAATCACACTTTGGTGAGTTTACCTGAGATTCTTCTCTGTGGTCCACACACATATTGGGTCATGAAGCTGCAGCAGGTGCTAACAAAGTGGATTAAGACATTTCTGACATTTACAGTTTCATAGGATGAAATGAACATTGTTATCTTTCTATAGGACACTCTCCCATCAAGCCCTCTGCCATGCTGGCTTCTACACGTTCAGCATCTCAGGGTCCAAGTTCTTTAGGTGGGGATGTATTTTGGTGATGCATGAGGCTAAGACAGAAGTCAGCCCTGAGATATTTTCAATGGTACTCAGAGCACACTCGTCAAAGGCTCTCTTCAAAGATTGCTCGATCCTAAGGAGGTCTGTGGAGTGGCTGTATTGACTAGGTTGTCAGATAATACAACGCTTCATTGATTCATTTGTATTATTTTTGTTTCTTGCTGCAGGCAGAGAATTCAGCATTGGCTTTGGAAAATGAGAATCAAAGGGAGCAGTATGAGCGATGCCTCGACGAGGTAAGTGGGAGGGAGAGCTCCGTGATGAGGGGCTGCGCCATTTGAATTTCCTTCATGAGATCCTAATGTATGTCCGTTGCAGCCTCCTGCAGGGCAGGGGCATTTTGTCCTCCAAAGGAAGGTTGTAAGCATGCATAGTGAGAAGGAAGCTCAGTCACTCTCTCCCCCTGCTCTTCCTGTTCCACTGTACAGGCATCTGTGAATTCCTTCCATTATTGTTTAACATTCTTGGGGCACAGCTGGGTGTGCCTGCCTATAGGATGAATTCCTCTGTCCAGCAAGTATGAGCCCAGCCTGCATTCAGTTCAGATAGGATGCCATTTCTGGAAATTCTAAGCCCCATAGACTGGGTGGGGCGATGCACGCAGTTATCAGCCAGAGTGAAAGTATCAGCATAATTGAGAACACACCAGAAGAGAAAGGGACAGGAAGGAAAAAAATTGAGCAGAATGGAAGGAGACAGGGCCCGTGCATGAGTAAACTTGTGAAAGGTTATTTGATGGTAATGAAGAAATGAAGGCAGAGATGGTGGGCATTTTAGAATTCCTGAGAGGTGAGGGGGGAATTGAAGTTGTGGACCAGGCCTCATTCTCCTACACACCCATGTCAGGGAGTGTGCTCCTACTGTACCCTCCAGTGGGACTGGCCATTCGCCGCACAGACAAGCTCTCGTCTGAGATTTGTTGGTGATCAGAGTTATTCATCTAATGGGATGACTTTCTTAGTTGTCTGCCCAATGCTGTAAACTTGCACATGTCCTTCTAGGAGATTCAGTTTGACAGTTGTTATGCTATAGCTGACACAGATGTTAAGAAAATAAGAAAACTCCGTTTCACTGGGCTCCATGACCGTACCTGTGGAAATGCCACCATATCTTGTCTTTTCTTCCTCACTAAGAATTGGGCAACCTTTTCCAACAAACTCCTCTTGATCTTTCTTTCCTCTGTCCTCCCCCAGACAGCACCCCTACCCCCAGTGTCCCATAAGATGATGGGTGTACTGTAAAGAACACAGGTTCAGTCCCCAATTCTGAGGTCATCACCGCCATACCCCAATCTCCTCCCCTCACACTGGCAGCGGCCCCTCCTCAGAGTCCGCTGTGCTGGAGTTTCCCACCCCAGTGATTCCTGAAGGCTCACCCTGGACCAGCAGCATCAGCTTCACTTGGGAACTTGTTAGACATGCACATTCTCAGGCCCCACCCCAGGCCTGTGGGATTAGATGCGAGGGGCCTGGCAGGTGATCTGTGTCAGCAAGCCCGCCAAGTGGCACAGACACACCCCACAGCCTGAGGGCTATCCTCAGAGCTCAGGCCACTTGGTATTACATTTACTATGGTAAAGGGATCTCAAAAGGTCCCCAGAAAAAATTCAATTAGCATTTAATATTCTAATTGTTTAGTATGTGCAGCTCAAAATGGTGTCTGCATTTCTCTGTCCTGTCAGGCCTTAAAAAGGATCAGCAATCTCTACAACGTCCAAAGGTAAAGTTGGCATAAAAGGGAAAATGACAACTCAGAGTCCCACGAGACCAGCTTGGCACTTCTCACCTCTGTTCCCCAGGTTCTTGGTCCAACCAGAGCTTAGGACAAGAAAGGTCAAATAGATCCAAGGATGTTTAAAGGGACAGATATTGCCCTTGGGTCGCATGTATTGAGCAGCAAAGCTTTACTTTAACCTCCTGCGCAAAAATTTCCAAGGAGATCTAATCTGTATTCAGAAATCAAATTCATGTGAATCACACCACAGTAACGTCTTGTCACCATTCCCCTGCAAGTCACTCCTCCCCAGCAATCCAAAAGCTCACAGCATTGCTTTAAGGAAACTTGTGTTCCCCGTGCGTGCATTCTTAAGGTTTCATCAGAACGTGTTGGCAAAACATATGTTTTCACCCACAAAATCATTTCACAGAAAGTTTCCACTGAAGACAGCATTTTCTAGAGGGAGTGCTCCTCTGTTCTTAATTGCAAACATTAGCTGTTGCCAAAGAGGTGGTTTGCAACAAAGAAGCACCTTTGAGCAATACAAATGTTTTGTATTCATGAATGTGGGCCCCTGATTACACATGCCAGTTGTTTTGTAACTAACTGCATGAAGGTAGGCAGTCAGTTTCCATGCATTGTAAGAGAACACTCTCAAAGGGATACTTGGATGTAGTAATAATGCCAACTGGAAATTCTTTTCAAGGCTGTTTATCCTAATTAGACAAACTAACAAGGTAAGGTCTCCTATAAGTTATTCCTTGCTAGTAGGTTTCAGAAAGTATGCACAGATGGATAAAACATACATTTGAAATGTTCTTCAATCCATTTTGCACTACTTGTTATTTTCTGGGAAATGAAGGCTATATTGAGGACTTGGGGAGAACATTAGGGAGTCAGAAATTCCTTCTGTGTGTTCTAATGAATGGATGTGCTTATTCAGAAGAAAACAGACCCAGATCCCTGAAAACACACACACACACACACACACACACACACACACACACAGAGGCTTGCTAGGCAGGCACGTGAACACAGGTGATCACAAGCCAATGCACACACATGCTTCACCACTTCGCTTTCATCTCTGCTGCTACCTGGCTCTTCACCTCCTCACCTTGCAACACAAAGGCAAAAAGGCAAAGCCCAGTGCTGATCTTGAACTTTCCCTGGGGGATCAGGTGGTAATGTCTGAATCTAAGGTCTTTATCTAGTTGTTTGACAGACAGGTTTACAGGCAAGCAGTGAATTGCTGTTTGTTCTCAGTATTGTTTTGACTAATTCCTTTAAGGCCAACTCCTTCCCATGTAGAGAAGTGTAATGGCACATAAAAAATAAGTAAGATAGCATCTCCTCAAACCGCTGCCTTGCATTTAGTAGGTGGATTCACTTGTGTCCTACAAAGCTTTACTGGA
Source organism: Corynorhinus townsendii (assembly GCA_026230045.1). Classification (NCBI taxonomy): domain Eukaryota; kingdom Metazoa; phylum Chordata; class Mammalia; order Chiroptera; family Vespertilionidae; genus Corynorhinus; species Corynorhinus townsendii. The sequence goes on from JAPDVU010000005.1 coordinate 80,770,067, forward strand.
AGTCAACCTCCCCCCAGGCCCTAGGGTGCCTCCAGCTTAGCAGAAATGAGGGGGTAGTTAGTCACAGGAATGATGTGAGGGAAGCTGATGAGGAAATGGGGTGCTCTGGGGACTGAGAGAGCACACAGCACAGTCACCAGGGGGCAGGAGGAATGGTGGGTGGGGCAGAGGGAAATGCAGGGAGGAATTGAAAGGGATCTTTAGCAGTAGAAGCTGGAGCAGGTGACTCTTAGGATCTAGAAGGGCATGTGGTTCTGGCTCTGACCTGCTGGTTGAACTTACCTGGGGAGCTTTAAAAATACTGCTTCCTGGGTCCACCTCAGAGATTATCTGATTGTGGATGGAGTGACCCCCCCCCCACCCCGGGCATTAAAGTTTTTATAGTGTGGGGAGTGGGGGGTGAGGGGGTAAAATGTTCAGCCACAATTAGGAACCACCACCCTCCGAATGCTGTGCCTTAGGGAGCATTTTTAGAAAGTTTCCATGATGAATGCTTCACCTAACTTGGATGTGATGGAAGAACAGCAGACACATGTGGAAACTGGGCTATTTCCAATTCCCCAACAGTAAGCAGATGCAAAGCCTATTTCAGTGCTTCCCAGTGTGTCTGGGCCCTTCTCTGTCAGAAAGATGTGCGGTGATTGCTACAAATGCAGGTCATCAGACCCCACTCGGCCCTTCCAAGCAGAAGGAGGGCTGAGGGCATTGGCAGCATCAACACCTGTCTCTGGCAAGGCTTTTGCACACAGACACTGGAGAACCTGCCTCCTTCGGACCGTGGAGTTGGCCAGGCTTCTGTTCCCTAGGGGAGGGTGCTACCGTGGAGCTCTTCGTGGCTTCAGGATGCCTGCACTTCAGAGCACAAGGGCAGGGGAAATGAGGCCTTTAGATATAGTTCAGAAAAAGAAAAAGCACCAGCACTCATTTTAAACCCAGGCTAGGTAAGGCAGAGGGGGCTTGTGAAGAGTAACTCTGAGCTTTTCCTCTGGTTCCTGTTCTGTACACCAAGACTGGGGTGTGGACTCATAAGCAGCACACTCTCGTGGCATATCCCACATCCGGGCCCTATGTCATCTTTAACATCAATGTATCAATAGATGTAGGGGAAGATTGCCGGGAACCAATTTCAGCATGTAATAATTACAAGAGTTTCACCAAAAGGTTGGTGAAGCTTGGGCGGCTCAACAAGGGTGAGCCACATATGTAATTTACCTGTTGGAAATGGCTAAATGGCACTTCCCCCAAACCTGAATAGGATAATTGTTAACTGCCAGACAACTCAGGGCATTTTATTGCCTCCTGTTGGCCAAATACCTGAACAGCTGTAGGCTATTCCCCAAACTGACAATGCTTCTGTACTCTATCTACCCTTTGAAACCTTACCCTTTGAAGTGTATATCTCCACCTTGCCTTGGGACAAATTGTGTTAAATAAATAGCACAGGGTCCTTAGACAAGGAGAGTCTTTCAGCTCCTTTAGCTGAAGATCCTCTGACCCCCAATGCTTTTCAAAATTATCTTTCATCTCCGGACTCCTTCTTAATCATCTATGCATAACTCCTTTCTCCAGAATGCTGAACTCTTTGTAAGGCTGGGAAAAGAACCCGGGCTATGCCCCCTGCCTGGGTCAGATGCTCACTTCATGAAAGGATCATGACATCAACAGAAATCTGCTTCTTGTGCCTGCCCCAGACCCCAAGCACACGAGGCAGCACCTATGCCCTAGACCCATTGTTTCTCCAAGACCCAGCACCACTCTTGGCTCATACTTGGTACTTAATGCACATTCATTGAATGACTAAATGAATGAATGGAAATGAATTTCCACATTAGTTTTCCCTGGAATACCACATATATGTTTAAATGAGTTTCTCCCACTCCCAGTATTTTATAGGATTTTTTAACAGGGTAAATAAATAATATAGGTGCTTACTAATGTATATTTGCACATTCGTAGTACACACATACACACACGTCATCCCTTTCCAAATAAAATCCCTTATTCTAACTGATGAGCTGAAATTGCATTTTATTCTCCAAAGTCTGAGTGACTTAATGCAGACTTAACATTTACGGGGCAACTACTTTATACCAGGAACTGTCCGAGGGGTTTCTCTGGTTATGCCCATCACCCCTTGTGTTTTTCACAGTGTAGATAGGAGCTGTCCTTCCCTCCATGTCATATTAGTATATCTTCAACATCAGCAAGGGCAGTACTTGATTCCGAAGCTTTCCTGTGATGGCCCAGAGCTCCTCAGGACAATAGGTCAAGCTAAAAAGCATAGAAACCTTCTCCAAAGCACGTTTTCCAGGGCTTGTGCTTTTTCACCCAATTACTAAATTGGGTACCTGGCCGTGGCTTGGCATGATACACCAGAAGGTGCAAGGATGGCAGTGAGACCACCAGGTGAGGAGAGGACTGCCAAAGCTCCCCCCCACACATCCTCCCCCCCAAATCCCTGCCCCCACCCCCCACCAGCTCTGAGCCATCTTCCTGAAGTGCTGAGAACTGGTTCCTTCTCATTCAGCCTTGGGGACTGCTTTGCAATGAAATAACAACTCCACAGCCCTGCCCCCTCCCCCCTCTCCCCACCCCTTGCAGGTGAATGCTGGGAGGAATCCTGACCCCTGGGAGCAACAGGGTAGAGGAGCAACGACCTGTGTGTACCAGCAGGTGTCAGGGGAAGTGGCTTGTCTGAGATCTTACTAAGGACAGGAGAGGCAGACCTGGGGCCTCTCCTTGGCATCCCTGTCTCACCCACAGACTTGCTCAGCTCCCAGAGCAAAGCAAGATGCTGTCCACAGAGAGCCTGAGGGGGTTGTAAAACAAGCCAGGGGCCTGGGAACTGTCAGCTTTGCTCAGGCATCTCAGATTCCCCTGGCAGCCCAGCTGCTGTTCTTCCTTTCTTTGCAGAAGAAAGCTGTCAGGTAACACTGAATGTTATTTGTCCTCATTAGCTGAGCCTGCCGGTGTGTGATTATTTGCAACCCAAGCACTGAAAAAATGTAATGCCATGATGGGGACAGGCCATCCCAGAGATCATCTTGTGACCTATTAGAGGGCTCAGGCTCCAGACCAGAGTTCTGTTGATGCATCAAGGAATCTATGCAGTTAAAAGTAGTACCAAAACCCAGGCGCTGTCTTCATACACAGTACCCAGGAAAGCACTTGTACTGCCTGCCCACTCTTTCGCAAAGAGCCTGTGAGTCCTTCTGGGTAATAAATCCCCATGTCAGTAGGTAAAGAAAGAATGCACTCATGTGTCTCTGTTCAATTTTCAGGTAGAACAAACAATTGTCCAATGTACAGGCCAGGAGGAACTGTGTAAGAGAGAGTCTGTTGAGCTTGTAGGGCAACACACTTGATTGCAAAGACAATGGGTTTACCCCTGTGGGCTGGTGCAGTTAGGATATTCATTTCTGTCTCCTGGTAAATCATGTGGAGAGCTGCTTTATGCAGTCACTGTTCCACAGACTGGTTTAAGTGAAGGACCAATTGGTAGAAGAAAAGAAAATATTGGTATCGGGCAGTTTTATGAGAATGTAAATCAAATCCAAAGTTTGAGATCCAAAAGAATTAAATTACTGATGGTATGAATTAACTTTGCTACATTGTTCCCGCTTCAAGCAGTGTGACTAGTTCAATTCTTCAGTGTGTTTTATTTGCCAAGAATAAAGAAGATGACATACAGTTTGACTTTAACTTCTCAGTTACTTACAAATTGGAATGGCTGTTTAAAAATTGAAAGATTTTCAAGATTATGCTATTGGTCAATTTGTGTGAGCTAACTAGCATCTATCACCATTGTGATCACGTATAAATGAAATGATAAAGGAAAAAGAAAAGGTACCCGTTAAGGAAAATATGGTTTATTTTGGTCTATTCTAGTTCTTGGGTATGCTTCTTTAACTTGGTCTAAAAGAAATACCTAAGAATATGTTTTCTTCAAAACTATAGTTTCAATAAAAGCTTGTCCTTTTTACTTAATGTCAAAAACATAAATTTGAAAAGGATTCTGATGGGGAAAAAAAAATCCCTCTTTGTGCACACAATTCAACTAGTCATTTATAGGTTATCTAGTCATGCACTGCTGTTGTGTGAATGCCTCCTAGCCACAAGCTGATGACAGCCTATATTTCAATATTCTATGAGACTTACTGGTAGCAAGCTGTTAAGAATGTGCTGTTCTATCAATATTGAGTTAAGAAACAATTGAGCTCCCTAAAAACATTCTTCCCACAATCTGTCCCAGTATCCTAGACAGGAATACAAGCACACACAGTTCAGCATGGCCAAAAATAAATGTAACCAAGAGAAAATGATGAAAGTGTATGCCTCTGCCTTTGGTTGTATGTGAGAAATACCAAGATGATTATATGCTTATCACACTGCGACATAATTGTGTTCTTGCCGACTTCCTACCAGCTGTGCACCCTCTTAAACCAAGGCACACATCCTAGTCATCCTGCTTTGCAAGTACTCTACAGATTTATATTGAACAAATGAGGGATGATGCAATGAATGAAGAGAAGTACCTGATACCTAGGATAGTTAAGTGTTCTGACTTGATCTTTAATGTTGTCAGGTTCAATTATCACACTAAATGTTCATGTAGTGGCTGAAAAATATCACATAATTTACCTGTCCACCTTCATTTTATCAATAGAAGCTATATTAGGTACAAAGCTTCAAGGTTATGGTGAAGTTTAGTAAGTGATTTTTGTGTGTGTGTGTGTGAAGTGCTTTTGAAATATGCAGGAGAAAAAAGAAATTTCAGTACAAATAGATGTAGAAATTTTGAGTGGTTATCTGGAGAAAACGCCAGATCCTTGAAATACCAGGGATGTTATTGGTTTTACATGTGGCCCTTTGCTAGAATTGTGGCCACTTTTAAGCCAATTATTATAAGAGAATGGGATTACCAAATTGGCTTAGATTAATCAAGACTCACCTCATTGGGCTGAGAGGGGCCTAGTTTCACTCAATGTCCCAAGCTGCCTGATACCTGAAGAAAATTAGAGTTCTGGTAATATATTATACTAGAGGCCCAGTGCACAAATTCATGCACCAGTGGGGTCCCTTGGCCTGGCCTGCAAGATCAGGCTGAAACCAGCTCTCCAACATCCCCTGAGGGTTCCCAGATTGCAAGAGGGTGCAGGCCAGTGCATGATCAGGGCCAGGGAGGGACGTGGGAGATTGGCCAGCCAGGGAGGGACTGTGGGAGGGTACCAGGGCGTGTCCGGCCCGTTTCGCTCAGTCCTGATTGGCCGGACCCCAGCAGCAAGCTAACCAACCAGTCAGAGCATCTGCACCCTTGTGGTCAGTGCCTGTCATAGCAACTCGTTGACTTGTTGACAGTTCTGCCCCCTGGTGGTCAGTGCATGTCATAGTGAGTGGTTGAGTGGCCTTAGCATATCATTAGCATATTGCGTTTTGATTGGTTGAATGGCTGACTGGTCAACCAGACACTTAGCATATTAGGCTTTTATTATATAGGAGGATTTGGTTTTACATTGGGAGTAGTTCAAAACAACAGAGGCTATTATATTTCCCTCTGAAATAGAAGTGCAGAGATAGTGCAGCTCCATGCATCATCAAGACCAGGTTTATTTTATTTTCCTGCCCAACTGTATTTAATATGTGACTTCCATTGTCAAGGTGGCTGCTGAAGCTCCAGCCATCACTTTCATATCCCAGACAGAATAAAAGAGGAAGGAAGGTGAGCCTCCTTCTTCTTAGAGACTTTCTACTAGTCTAAGCCCAGGAAAATAGTCTTCTTATAACTCATTGGCCAGAAGTTTGTCACAGAGTGACAGTTACAAAGCGGGCTGGGAAATGTAGTTTGATATGCCCAGTCAAAAAATTAGGGCTTTTTAGTTAGGAGGAAGGGGAAATGGATATTGGAGTAAACAACTACTAGACGATTACAGGTAGCAATGACAAAAGGATGGCATAAATGTGACATGGAGGAGGGAAGTAGAGTGTGCAGGAAACAATGGGTTGTCCCTCTTCTCCACCATTCAGTCTGTCTCTACTGCAAGTACTTCTATGCAGTGAAATAGCCCCACAGCAAAAGAATGAAAAGGAGAGACAAAGGACATTGTAAATCAGCAAAGTGTAGAAATTGTGTACAGATAATTAGGATCGTGTTTTGCACTCTATCATTTTTTTAGCCTTCTTGCAGTACTTTACGTGTGAAAAGATATTATTTTTCCAAATATGGAAATGTGAAAATCAAGGTATGAACCATCTTTCCAGAATAACTGTCTTAATTAGCAACAAGGTCACCTTTGGAAAAAACAAACTATTACCTAGAAGGATAGGCTTATTATGAAAAGAATCAGTCTCCTGGAAGTAGAGGACAGAGGCAAATGATGAGCTAATTAGCGACAGTAAGCTGTGGGAAACTTACTGCTAAATTAGAATCCATGAGTGTAGCCTCATGATTATACTGACAACTCTTTTCTTTATTTTTTTAAAGGTAGCCAACCAAGTTGTTCAGGCTCTACTCACTCAAAAGGTAGGTCACTTTCTGGCTTTTTTATTTTCAAAGTACCTATGTGAATAGGTGGGAACTCATATTGTCAAACTAGGAAATTGTGATTGATAGATGCAATACTTTTCTATTTATTCACTTAGGTTAAAATCGTGTGTGTATTAGATGGTGTATGGAGTGACATCAATGAGGAACAGGATCATAACATTTGAGCTCTCGGTAAAGTAATAGGAAGCCTCTTGAAGATGAAAGATTCCCAGGTACCCAGATGAGTAGCAGACCTATCATTTTCACTTAGCAAATGCAAACAGTGAACAGGTTGGTGGATCCTTCCAATTCCTGTAAAACAAACAGCCTCTTACCGACAGCATTAACAGAAGCCAGGCATTTAGCAGGAGATCTTTGAGGTTATGGAATCTATTTAGTTTCTCTGAGCCTCAGTTGCTCTTCTGTAAAATAGAAGTAGCAACACCCACCTCTCAAAACCGCTGTGGTCCCTCTATGAAAGGAAGCATGGAGAGCAGTTCCTATAGTGGTGGAAATATGAAATAAATGATGTATTATTCTATTTGTCAGTGACCCCTTTATCAAGCTAGCGGGAAAACAAATGGTAATGTCTATGCCTGTGTCTTTCCTACCCCGCTATTCTGCCCTCAGGCAATATGACATAATGTTATTGGGTCAGAGTCAGTAAATACAGGTAATTGCCCAAAATTGGCTGGTGAATTTTATTGATCCTTTCCCATCTCCACAGTGCTTCGCAGAGACTAAGTTCTAGGTCCTTCACATTTCGTTTATTCTATCACTTCTCTGTGAGGTGGAGACTTCCTCTAGAGAAGAAAATCTTAGATTAAATCTTATTCAGGAGGATGTGGCCAATGAGAGCAAAATATTTTATGACATTTTGTTTTTCAGTTGAAAATAATTGTATTAGGGGTTGACCATTAGGGACATACTTAAATAAATAGTATTTTAAATTTACATTACAGAAGCATGATGATAATAGTTTTTGTTAGACTTTCTCCCCCAACTACTTCTGTCAAAATATCATGTTTCCTGCTACAAATGATTTTAACTGCTTCAGGTTGTACATTAACGTCACATAGTGTAGTGAGATGTCAGTATACTTATGTAAAGTTAGAAATAGGTTTAATTTTGAATTACAGAGATCCCAAATAATAGTGGCTTAAAAAAGCTACCATGTTATTTTTTTCTCGCATCCAAATCCACAGGTAGGCAGGACAGGGCTGTATGGTTACACTGCTCCATGAAGTCCACAGGGCCCCTGTTATCCCTGCCTTCTATCTTCTTATTCAGTGAGATATGGCCTCCATTCCCAAGGTTACTTCATGGGCCAAAATAGCTGCTCTGGCTCCAGCCATCACATCCACATTCCAGCCATCAGGAAGGAAGAAAAGCTGGGGGGAAAATGAAAAAGGTAAAGGGCACACACCAACTGTCTTTAAGAAATACTTTCAAAAGCTTTCATATCTCCCTACTTATACCTCCTTGAACAGACCTTTGCCACAGAGCCATATGTAAGGAAGCTGGAGATGCAGTTTTTATTCTGGAAATGTGCCCCCTGAAAATGTATTGGCATATTATTGTGGAAGAAGGGGAGAAACAGATATTGAAGAACAGTTTACGCTTTCTGTCACAACCTATGTGAATGCCTTTCTTTTTTCAAAGGCTTTAATTTCTCAGTGGCCACCCTCCTGGTAGAAGCTCTGTGCTCATTTAATTACACTCCCAGGGACAGAGGGAGCACTGTGTGTGCCCTCTGAAAGACTTCTCATGCCTGGCTGTTCTAACGGTGCCCCAGGAAGGAGACAAGGAAACTGTCTGGTACAATATTACGGGAAGTGCGACTCTTCATGTTAACCACAAAAAATAGCTGCACAAATCCAATCTACTTGGTGCAGTTAGCAGTCAGACACAGAAGGGCATGTTACCGGGAGAGAGCGTGCCTCAGAGACAGCATCAGCAGGAGATCCAGGGCGCCTGCAATCCCAAAAGAATCATGTTCCAAAGAAGCATGTGCCTCCTGGTTTTTATAGGGACTGTAAAACTGCCGCAAAAATGACTAGAACTTCTTTAAGAGCACAATATAGGAAATAAAATGTCTCCAACATTCAGATGAGAAAACTAATTCTAAACAGGATGTACCTCTTAAAGAGGACCAGTCAAAACAGAAATCTTGAGAGATTTATCCAAGTCACAAAAAATAATCCTGGAGATGAAATTATAGTCATAACTCTTCAGGTTTAGAATATGTCACTTGTCATGGCACAAAGGCAAGTCTGCCCTGGTGTCAGCTCTTCTCTGGGCACCCAAAAGAGCAGTTTTCATGGCATACCCTGCATGGCCTGGGTGAGTATCCCAGAGTGTGCTTCTGGTCACAATAGTAATAGGAAAAATTATTTCCATGGACTGATCAGTTTCAGTTAAATATAAAATATTGTCCTAGTCAGCTAACTGAATTTATCTCAAAACTCTGTGGATTCCCTAAGAGAGCAGATTGTACCTCCGTTAGCTCCATGATGCTCAAGTGACAGTAATAAACTCAGCTCACTTCTGTTTATGACTTCAAAGCATAGGTTCAATTCTACAAGTGCAATGAAATCAATAATTGGGCTAAACCCCTATTTTGTCTGCAATACATTTTATCTTCATTAAGTCAGTTACACTCACTGAAAAATGTAACTCTCCAGGTTCTTCAATTTGTGTGTGTGTGTGTGTGCCTGTGTTACCACTGACACCAAACTTAAAAGAAAAGCAATTTTCCCTGCAGCTATTTTTCAGCATATCAACACCTCAGACTAATCTGCATGATTTAGGGCAGCCAGATAGTTCTAAGGCATTTTTTTCTTCACCATCCTAGAATAATGCTCCCTTATCCTGACTCTAGCAATACAGCCATCCAGGTAGAAGCAGAACACAACTTGGTAGCATGAAACTGAGAGAACTTCAAACCCCTACGTGTTGTGTTTCCGATCCGCTGGTCTAGCAATGATGTGTGTAGCCTCTGGTTCCTCAAAGAGGGTCTATTTATATAGGGTTTGGCAAAAGTAGGTTTATAGTTGTGAGTACATGAAACACAGAGTTTATTCTTGTATTATGATGTGTTAATTATGGTATTATTTTCCATCTGAACAATTGTGTTTACTGTGCACTGATAAGGAGTCACACCCCATGTCCCGCACTTTAAATGCACTGAATCAATCTGTTCTCCCTGCAGCCTTGTGAGATTGAACTAAGAGAGCAGTTTGCCCACAGTTCTAGTGGCAGAAGTGGCATAGCCCATGCTTTAACCCACAATCAATTGTGCTGACCCCATGCGCTCGCCCTCTACACCATTCAGCCTCCATGATCCCAGTCAGTCACTTGTTTCCCGTTGTAGCTCAGCAGGCAGAGGAAATGCTATGAAAAGCCACGGATGTATTGAAACCCAACCCTAAATTATGATTGCAGGGAATAAAACAAAAGAGCAAGGTAGCCAACAGATTTCTTAAAACTCCTGGAAGCAGGGCCAGGCCTCACCAGCAAGAACATCCAGGATCTGCCACGTGGGGAGTCAGGGCTGCTGTGCATTGGGAGTCACGCTTTCTCAGCATCAATCTTAATTTGATCTGAAGAATTTCACAATTGCCAGGGACCTTAGGGAGCATTCAGTCCCGAGATCGCCAACTAGCTTTGGTAATGGGCTCAGTTCACTCTAATTACATGAACTGGTTCGCTGTCACCCAGACTTCAAATGTGTAATCCAAGTGTCTGTAGGATGAAGGCTCACACTCTGCAGTCTGCCTGGAGCCTCACCACTTCCTACTGATTAGAGCTGGCCTGACTAGCTCACACACTCACTGACCTGCCTTGCCTTTTAATGGCAGTTGTTCATGTGGAGGTTCGTGATCCTTGGTTAGTCTGAAATTGGCCAGCCCTTTCCTGAAATGGCTTTTCTTTATCCAGAAGTCTTAGAATCATCAAAAGGGAAAGGGAAGTGTTCATGACAACCACTCCCCAGAGGAGAGGCTGGGGGTGTGGTGTCCGCTCTCAGAAGGATTCAGTGGCACTTCACAAGCCTTCCCAGGAAGCAGCGGGACATTCCTTCTCTCCAAAGCCTGGTTTTGTGCAGTAGCTCAGGTTACAAGGGAGAAGCCGGGTCCCACCAGCAAAAGTTATTTCCTTAAGGTCACGTGGGCCCAGAGCCCAGGCCCCTTACCTCCCAACCAGAGGGATTCGTCTGGGATAGCTTACCAGTGTAATTTCATTTTTATGTGAAAAATAAGATTTACATAGTTTTCATCAATCGTCTAGTGATAATGTCGGTGAATATCCTGCTCCGAAGCAATCAGCATATTCTTAAATTTACCTCAGCAGGGAGCCAGGTAATGGTTTTGCTCTAAATGCGGGAGCAGCTGTTCTCCGCAGGCATGTGCAGCAGTGAATCCGTATCTCAATCCCAGTGCAGGCAGAGCTGTGGACGTGCTCATGGTCCAGGGAAGTCATGACTTGGGATTATTAAGGTGCACAGAGGCCTTGGGATCAGTGTGCCCATTGCTCAGTTTATTTTGCCCTCACACTCAGCTGTAATTTACTCACAGTTGCTGGTGACATAGAGGTTATAAGGAAAACAGTCCTGGCTGTTCTCTTGAACCCAAGACCATTATACTTTCTTACATGAGATTAAATCAAGCCAAATCTTTGGCATTATTTCCTGCTGGTATATTGTGTCTCCTTTTTTATTTTAGAAGACACAACCCTCTAGTTTCAATGGAGTCCTCTTGAGGCCTGAGACACACGTGGGAGTCACGGGAAAAGCAGAGCTGCGGGAGAGGACAGGCAGTCCCGCGCCTGCTGTGAGCCACGCCCCCAGACAACAGTGTTTAACAGAGGAGTAACTTAATTATAATGTTTCCTTAGAAGGGTAGTCTCATTCTGGCCTCTGAAAGTGACAGGGTCCAAACAGTAGCTGTTGTACCTGCCGGAAACAGGCCATGTGCTCTTTTACAGCGGTTCTTATTGTGGGCACAGGGGAAGCAGCCAGACAGCCAGCTGCCGCCTGCCCGGCTTGCACTGCCCAGGTCAGAGAGGTTGTTTTTCTTTCTCTCTTTCCATCTCTCGGTCTGGCTCTGTCTGTAAATGTGCACGTGGATACATGTGCATGGTTTGGATTAGTTTCCTGCGATGACAGCTGTCTGGCCTAAGTTATTGTCTATGGCTTGACTGAAGAGAACAAAAATATTTAAAAGAATGACACAGGCAATTCTTTTATGTCTGGGAGTTTTCAGTGCAGCTCACTGGTGTGTATCAGTGGCTGAAAGACCACTGTCACATCCTGGAAGCACCCACGTCCCCTCTGCCCTGTACTGATCTGGATGAGCCAAGGGACAAACAGTTCTCCAGGTCGATAAATGGACTCCTACCACCTTCAGTCGTAGTGCTGGGCACTTGTACAAAACCTCTCTATGGAGTATATTGATTTCTTTATTTCCTTCTTCTTATTTTTATTTTATTTTATTACCCATCTGAAGGCTCTTCCAAGTTATTCTCAGCTTTGCTGCTAGAAGTTGCTGATAGTATTTGTTATGCCCAGATTTCATGATCCCCAAAGACCACCAGGGAGCCGAGTCCGATGCAATAGCAAAGAGCCTTTATTAGCCGGCCGGGCGACTGCTCTGCCATTCTCCACACAGGGAGTCCAGGACCACTTTTAAGCACATTAACCACATCCTGTTCTTGCAGAGCAAGTAACCCAAGACAAAACAGTTTTTCCCAAGCAACGTCAGAGTTATGCCATTGATGACCATGTTATTCACAGGGTCATCCTGTTCTTCAGAGCTGACAGTGTTCTATGAAAGGAGGCCTACATGCTGGGAAGGGGCCATGAGACCGTATCTAAAGGCCTGGCCTGGTGTCAGCACTGACAACTTGTTCTGGGGCATAGTCCACGGCCTCAGTAGTGCTCAAAAATTCCCACTCTCTAACAGTATTCCTTGCAGGTCTGCTTTCATCTTGCAAATGCACATTTTGTAAGCTCCTGTCCCCACAGCTTCTCCTGCGAATGAGAACGAGTGTATTTCCCACCTAACTGGTGCTATAAATATTTATTTACCTCCCAGTCAAGTTTTATTAATTACTTAATTAGCAGTAGTAACAACAATTAGTGTTTGGGAGCAGGACGTGTTCTATACATGCTAAGAACAAGCATTAGCACTAATGAGACAAAGAGGCTGAATTCTAAATAAAGAAAATAAATTTAGCCTTTTAATTTGAACAGTGCCGAGGCCCCCAAAATGGCCTCTGGCAAGTGGCAGGGGTGTTCACGCGCATGTGCACACACACATAGCCCTGCCCCTGCCTTGGATGGCTACCTTCCTAGACCTGGCACTCAGGTACCTCTCTGAACATAACCTTTCTTTGCTCTGGTCTGCATCTGTAGGCAGTCATCAGTTGCAAGCATCCTGTGCATAAGCTCCACCCATTTACTGAAAAGGTGATGAGAGTGGAAGCTGTGCAGTGAGCCACACATGCGCCTGCTCCTTTGTGCCCTGTAAGGATGAACAGCATGGAGATGGTGATGGCTCCTCAGGCAAAGTCCAGAAGGTGGATCTCTCTACCTTCACACTTAGGTTGACACAAGGTTGTGGAACAGGCCCACTTACGCCTGTGACTCCTGCTTAGACCCTGGGAGTCAGCCACTGACCAGAGCTCTCTGTTGCTTACGGAGCCCTCAGTGAAACCTGGAGCTACCCCACGTCAGAATATGGAGATGGACAAACTAAAAGAGTTGAGAAACTTTAACTCTCTTGATCACACCATCTCTAGAGAACAGGATTTGTCGTCATCATCCCCTTTAACCAAATAATCACAGAAGTTCATTAAGCTCCAACTACATGTGATGCTGTGCTAGGGGAGAGATTAAGAGTGTAAGAACAGCCAAAAACGGTTTGGCTCAGTGGATAGAACATCAGCCTGCGGACTGAAAGGTCCCAGGTTCGATTCCGGTCAGGGGCATGTACCTTGGTTGCAGGCACATCCCCAGTAGGAGGTGTGCAGGAGGCAGCTGATTGATGTTTCTCTCTCATCAGTGTTTCTAACTCTCTATCTCTCTCCCTTCCTCTCTGTAAAAAACAATGAAATATATATATATATATATATTTAAAAAGAGTGTAAGAACAATACACTTGCACTCTTGTTTATTTGACTATTTCTGACACTTGCCTTTTGAGGAATGTGCCATCTAATTGACAAGTCTAGAGCATGAAAGATAAAACCAGTTCAAAGTTGCATATGCTCAATATCATATAAGAGGCAGTGAGGGCTCACTGGAGCTCCAAAGAAAGCAGTCTTTGAGGGCATTGGGTAAGAGTGTCAGAGGGGAGCCAGCTAGAATTGAATTGGATGTCACTCAGAGCCAAACTTGGCTCAAGAAAGAGGCAGATGAGAAGGGAACGTGGTTGTGGCAGAGGGAAGGCTTTGGAGAACAACAGACAGACCCATACTCTGTGCATGGTAAGAACAGAAACCTTTTTAAAAAAATCATGAAATAGTGAAATTTAGAGGTCAAAAATGTAGAAAGGAGCCAGTGTTTGAAGAACCTTGAACTGGGGAGTTATTCTAGTCTCTCTTGAGCCCCATCAAAGAGAGTGTAGACACTTAAGTACTGTTAGTGTTTATATGGCATGTCCATCTGGAAGGCAGATCCCTGGTGGGCCTAGGAGAATCCCGAGGTTCCTGTGTCGGCTCCCCTCTTGACAGCGGGAAAGGCTGCAGTGGTGTCTGCGCCATTCCGGGGCTGCTCCCAAGGATGACAACGTGCAGTTACTATACTTTCCCCGCCCCAGCACCAAAATGCCCAGATTTATAACTCCTCTAGTTCAGAGACTGGGCAAGTTTCCTGTGGCTTTTTCAAGCCCTCGCTTCATTCTTGCTTCACCCACACACTAAATGCATCACCGACTCTATTAGCCGCAGCGCTGAGAATTTCAGCTCTTCCACAAACGGCGGGGAAAGGCTCCATCAAAAATGATAGTTTCTTTAGTTCATCAAATCTCTATTCACTGCAAAAACATTATTGTCCTTGTGGTTTGTGCTTTATGATTGCTTTTATGGAGACAATGAAAAGGCAAACTATACAGGTGGAAACTTAAATTGACTTTATATCACTGAGGTTTACCATCTTCAAAAATAGCATCCTAGATTAATGCATTTCTGATTTCAAGGTGCTTTTATAAAAAAAAAAAGTGGTCTTCCCTGAACACATTAATTCTATCAGACAATGGGCTGTGGAAGAAAACACTGTGTGATTTATTTCTGGGGGCTTTGAAGAGCAAAAAGATTATTTTTTACTAATGTGTCTGAAATATCAGATAAAATATGGTTCCAATATGCTAAGGTATGTTTCAGTTACAGGCTTGTGTCCCTTTCAATGTGTTTGTTGTAGGATCTAAGGGAGGAATGTGTAAAGTTGAAAACAAGAGTGTTCGATTTGGAACAACAGAACCGAACGTTAAGTATACTGTTCCAACAGCGACTCAGGCCAGCCTCCGACCTGCTCCTCCAGGTATGTGTTTTTGTGGAAAACAATCTTTGCTACTGAAATGCTATTGACAAGAGGTTACTTATGTTCAAAAGTTAATGCTATCTCCATGGGAAAACCATATTATGTCATTAAATTAAATGTCTCCCAAATTTCTGACTTTTTAAAGCTACATTTAAAGAAATGCATCAACAAATAATAAATGGTGAAAGGAACAATCAGAAGGACTCCTCTAGTAAATTAAACAAAATCATGGAATGGAGTCAGGAAATAATTGACTACTTTGGGGACTGGTATTAGTATTCTTGTATTTCTTAATAAGCAAGGAACAGTTTTAAGTAATGCCTGGGGTTTATTTTTCTCCTCTCTCTCTCTCTCATTCCTCCTCATAATACAAGACTCCCTATATTCACCATTTCAGCATTTTTCAGGTTCTCTTTGTCTAAATGCTCCCACCAAACTCTTACTTTTATAGCATGTAAAGTCATAAAAGTCAAACTGTTACTATTATCCAAGGAGAGCTCTCCCTGTTCCCACCTGTGGCTGGTGGGAGTGGGCTTCTTGCAGTGTCACAAGAAAAAGAATTTATGATACTCATGGGCAAGGATGAGCTGTTGTAGAAATCTTCATTTCTGTGGAATTAAACCCCTGAGTTTCCAAGGTTCCATTTCCCTTCACCTGCCAAAGAGAAAGCCCAGCTGTGCCTTTAGCAGAGGTAGGATTAAAGCTGTTGCCCAGAGTTCCCATTCCATGTTGGGGAACAATCCAGGCCAGCATCAGGCTAGCTTAGATTGTGTTTCCAGCTGCAGTCCATCAGTCCATTGCATGCGGGGTCCATGGCCATGGGCCGTGCAACTTCCAGGAACACAGGCAAATACAAGAGAGCAACAAGAGCCAAGAGAGTGAGCTCCTTTGTCTGTGGATTATGTAATCCCAAATTTTCACAGGCTTGCACTGGCCCCACCCCTTCATCACTGTGGATGCATCCATCTTCCCTTTGTTGGAACCTTTCCCCCAGTGATTTGCAGGAAATGGACCTGTGATGCCCTGGGGAGTGTGAAATTGCAGCTTCCTGGTTCAGCTGCCCACATGGCCATGTTTATAATGTCGGGCCTTTCCCAGTCCCAGCACCAAAAGCCCCAAGGGATTTAGAAATCCTCTAGCTCAGAGGCTGGGCACGTTTCCAGAGGCCTTTTCAAGCCCTCACTTCATTCTGTTTCACCCACACTGAATGCATCACTGACTTTTTGTCCTTTCCTATGCTATATAATAAAAGCCTAATATGCAAATTGGTGGAATGACCGGTCGGCTGGGGACAGGGCCAGCAAGTGGGCAGTGCCAGGCCAGCCAAGGTGGGTGCCAGTGGGCAGAGGGAGGGAACTGCAATCAGGGAGCAGTGGTGACTGGCAGTGGTGAAGGGGCAATCGGGTGGGGCCAGCTGCTCACCAGACTGAGCATCCCCCATTCGGCCTGCAGGTCCCCTCCACAGAGGGAGGCCAGACTGTGGCTTAGGTCTACTCCCCGGACATCCCCCGAGGGCTCCTACTCTGCTAGAGGGCACAGGCCGGGCTGAGGGACCCCCCCCCCCCAAGTGCATGAACGTTCATGCACCGGCCCTCTAGTTATTAATAACTAGCTAATTACAAAGGTATCAAAACTATCAGCTGATTTTGACAAATTTCTCAAGAATATATTTGACTGCAGGAAGACACATGAATTAGCAAAGGGGCCTGGAGAGCTGATCTTTGCTGTTTGCTATTTTTTTTTTAACCCTAGTAATAGGCATATTTGCTCAAACAAGTTCCATAAGCCTTGTTCAGAGCATTCTGGGTCTTGGCTAGCAAAGAGTATGGAGCAATGTACATTAATTTACAAAGAATAACCCCCAGCTGCCTGGTCTAATTGGCTGAGAGAAAAAATAAAGACAGGGGTATCCTCTAAACTACCCTGTCCAGCACTGTAGACACTATTGAAACTGAAATTAAACTAAAATGAAATTCCTAGCCATATTTCAAGTGTTGAAAAGCCACATTTGATCAGTGGCTACCGTATTTGGCAGTTTATTTATAGAACATTTCCATCACCTTAGAAAATTGTACAGGACAGCACTTTTTCAGATGATTGAGCCAGGGTTGCTAATTTACCCTCTGAACTTTGGCATAAACATCTTTCCTGGACTCCTCATGGAAATGATAAAAAAATGCAGTTCATTTCAGAGAAAGAAAGATGTTCAGTAAAGCTGAGCATCAAATGTAATTCCCACACCCCCAAATTAAAATAAAACACTCTCTGAATTGTAAAATAGATCTCATCTCTTAAATCAATTTCCTCTCTTCTTTATCTGTTAGAGCATAATTCATAATTTATGGCTCAAAATTGTGTGGAAAAAATTGTTATCTCTTTGGTTTTCTAGTCGGACTATAGTAAATGTTGGTCATAGAGAATCCTGCATCTGTAAAAACTTGTATTTCTTTTTCTCTCTCATAATCAAGATCCTATATTATAATTATTTTTAACAGCTGTTGCATGTTCATGATTTTTTCTGCTTTTCCTGTTTTAACTAGAAGCTTTTCTGGAATAATGTTTTTTTGTACTCCCCATGTCTGAGTCATGCTGGTTTGTTTCAACAGTCAAGACGAGTGCCATAGATATTTAAGCTTTTTCATTGGCCAACACAAATTTCTTACATTCATACCCAAATATCAGGGGAAGGTGTGCATGCTCACAGTAGAACTCAGTGTTTATTCATTGGGTGTTCTCAGCCCACACACTCCGTATTCCTCCCTAAGAAATCCTTACTTCCAGGAGCCATTCTCATGTAAAGGTTGAATGTTAATAGTTCTGTGAGGAAGAATGGTAGAAAGTGTGCCTGCCCTCTCATACCATACAGCTCACAGTCATATACAACGTTGCTGGCTTTTCAGGTGGTCTGTTCAGTATTTGACTCATGACTTTTTGTTTTCTGGTGGTACAAATACATATGGAGCACTGGCTAGGGGAAAAGCAGCCAGAGCTTGCTTTGTGCCTATGAAAGCTCTGTCATTACCTGTTGAATGGAATTATGAATAAATGACACAAATTTATTCTACAAGTTGGGAGCTATTTTGCATACCCCAAAGAGAATGTGATGCCTCCATCTCTCCTTCTGTATTTTCCTGCTTAATGTGGATGCTTCTGAATTGTGCTGCATGCAGACCAGATCAGTCTGCCTGAGGGTGTGGCTGGTGGATGCGGCAAATTCACCACTGTGCCTGGTCCCAAATATTAAAGACTGTATAGCTTCTGTCCACAGACTGAAGAGGTTTCTAAGTCATTTTCTGCAAATGTTAGACAACTGCATTAGTGGTCACCTGCTATATATAACCTAATGGTCCTCCATAATCCGACATAGCCACATACAGAGAAACATAGAGGGAAGATGTGAACGAAACCATTGTGAGTTTAGTAGACACATTGTAAATGGTGGAAAAGAAAATAATTTATAAGAAGCAGCTTATTCTTTTGTCCCTAAAAGATACAGAAAAAGAGATTGCATGGATATCATTAGGCAACTCTTATAGGAAGAACAAAAAGGGATAGTTCTAAAGATTAGTTGACAGATTCTGGGAAACTTTCAAAGGGAACCAACCAGGTCCATGAGGGGAAACAAAAAGAGCCTAACCTGAAAATTAAAATCCTTAATATGGCAATAAGCTTCTCTGTTGATTCCAATTTTCAGAATGATATCTCTGGGATTGTGTGTAGTAACAAATATGATTAAGAGGGCCCTTTACATGGAAATCAAAAATTTAAGCTAAATTCTAAAGAATAGAGAAGCCAGAATCACAAAGGAAATCTAAAAGTAATATCTTAATGGAACTAAATTTATTTTAACCTACTGGCCAGATGAACCAATTCTCGCCACTTCCTCTTATCTATACTAATAAAAGGGTAATATGCTAATTAGACTGGGAGACCTTCCAGGAGACCTTCCCGACTTTCTTCTGGACAAAGCCATGGTGGCGGGTCCGAGGTAGAGATGTTGAGGGGCCAAGAGGGGAGGGTAGTTGTGGGTGATCAGGCCAGTGTGGGGGGGCCGTTGGGGGTGATCAGGCTGGCAGGGGGGCAGTTGGGGGCAAGCAGGCTGGCGGGGGGGTATAGTTGGGGGCAGAGCAGTTGGGGCCGAGCAGGCCGGCAGGCAGAGTGGTTAGGGGCAATCAGGCAGGCAGGCAGGTGAGCGGTTAGTAGCCAGCAGTCCCGGATTATGAGAGGGATGTACGACTGCCAGTTTAGGCCCGATCCCTGTGGACATCCCCTGAGGGGTCCCAGATTGGAGAGGGTGCAGGCCGGGCTAAGGGACACCCCCCACAAATTTCTTGCACCGGGCCACTAGTAAATCATATAATTGTGTGGGGTTTTCAGATGTAAGTGTACTTAGTTCTCTTACAAGTTGAGTTGAATGTTCACTGAATGAATTGTATTTGTAACTCAGCATATTTATGCCAGTAGTACATGTCATGGTAATTATGTATTTTTAACTACTATATAAATCAATGAAATATGATGTGAAAAGAACTATTGCTATAAAACAAAGTTGAGTGCTTCAAAAGTAGCTAGGAAGGCAAGTCACTAAAAATAAATGTTCATGATCAAATGAAATATACTAGTAGGTGTCTAACAGTAAAACAATATGGGAAATAGGAAATACTGTGTTATATATAGAGGTATTCTGCATGCAAATTGCCTCCCAGGTGCCTTTAAATTCTTGTCCCACTGCTAAAAACAAAAACACAAACTAGAAAATCAGACACAATGCTTCAAGTATGTGTTTGATGAAAAAATAAAAACAAAACCACACAATTATTGGAGGACTCTAATATTAGGTTCCTTAGGCAAAGAAGCATATTTGGCCTTACCAAATGCTATTTAACAAATGCATTGTGCTTATCATTTGTAATTTGGGGTTTATTTTTCTCCTCTCTCTCTCTCATTCCTCCTCATAATACAAGACTCCCTATATTCACCATTTCAGCATTTTTCAGGTTCTCTTTGTCTAAATGCTCCCACCAAACTCTTACTTTTATAGCATGTAAAGTCATAAAAGTCAAACTGTTACTATTATCCAAGGAGAGCTCTCCCTTATACTATTCTATAATCTCTACAGTGTTCACCCATTTAATCTCCATTAAGATTCTATGAGGTAGAAACTATCACTGTATACATTTTACAATGGGGAAATGGGCACAGGGAAGCTAAGTCACCAGCCGGTAATTGACAGAGAGGGGCAATCAGGCAGGCAGGCAGGTGAGCAGTTAGTAGCCAGCAGTCCTGGATTATGAGTCCCATGGTCAGGCTCAAGTTCTTCCCTTTACCTCCTTTCTGCATGCCTTCAGCATGAAACACGGATGGACAGGGGGACATTTTTCTGATTCCACATTGACATTTTGATTAACTGGCCCACCTATGCTCAAGTCAGATCAGAGGGCTTCTGTAGCACAGTTGTAATAAGGAACCTGCCATTTTCACACATGTCTGAAAGGCTCTTGATTTGTGGCACCCAAGAACATCCCCTCCTGTGTGTTCTGCTTTTGTCTTGTTTTAGATACCTGTGTTATCATTACCTTGATAGGACATCATTTTCGTATTTTCTGCCTTACTCACTTTTTTCTTTTTATCTGATATATCAAAGAGTCCTAGTACCCATATCCTTAGGCCAAGATAAAAAGAAAACAATGTTATAATGTAGATTATTCACAGAAACAGTTGAAAATCTGACAGCTTAGAACCAAAGTGTAAAAACTTGCTGTCACTTCTTAGCGTGCTGGCTTTTTGTTTGCTAGTGTTTTGTTTTATATTATTTTAGATGAGATGAGAGGATTTGAAAAGTCTACTGGTGCTTCTGATTATTTTTTCCTACACCCAGTCTTTATTTTCAGAGTACAAATCTATCTTATTTGGCCACATGACACAATCCCCTCTCCACCTGTCCTCAAGCACCAATCCTGCCACCACCTCTCAGGGGCCTCCCAGGTCAGTGAGGTTCCCCCTTAACTTTCCCCTGCAAAGCTCCTGTGTGATTTATGACCCGTGCCACACCATTAAGCAGCTCCTGATCCAGTATGGAATCATGGAACCTTCATCTCTCATGGTGAAGATCATGCAGGACAAGCCCTGACACTAGGGATTTCATGTTACCTTTTCATTTCGCCTGCATAGTCATCGTCTTGAGAGAAAGACTGTAAATGGGGTTTTGACCTTTCACAGATGTGACCACTGTTTATAACACATATTCAGTGTCTACTTATTGATGGCTTAGTACTTACATGCTTGCATTTTTAAATTTAATTTAAATTTAATTTTATGTGTTGGGAGAATATTTCCTTTTCTTTTTGTTTGACTTTGTATGCAACAATCTCATTACCTTCATGCTTTTTCTTTCAGTTTGGAGGTATAATTGACATGCAACATTGTGTATGTTTAAGGTGTACTACATAATGATTTGTACATATATTGATCACCACAATAAGTTTAGTTAACATCCAGCACCTCACATAGTTATAATTTTTTTTTTGTGATGAGAGCTTTTATGATCTATTCTCTTAGATTTCAAATATACAGCATGATATTGTTAACTGTAGTCACCATACTGTACATTATATCTCCAGAACTAATCTATACTAATAAAAGAGAAACATGCAAATTGACCGTACCTCTGCTACACCAACCAGCCACACCCACCAGCCAATCAGGAGCAAGTATGCAAATTAACCCAACCAAGATGGTGGCAGCCAGGGAGCTGGAGCAAGCTGGAGGCTTGGGTTGCCCTGGCAATGGAGGAAGTCAAGTTTCCCACCTGCCCTGGCTGTCCCTGGCCTCTGCTCAAGGCTACAAAGTTTCAATTGTAGAAGATAAATAAATCCCAGATACTTGCTTCCAGCCATCCCTGGCCTCTGTTCAAGGAGGTGCTGGAAAAAAAGAAAAGAAAAAAGGAGGGGCTGGGAGCTTGGGTCACCGGGGAGTGATCAGACCAGGATGGGATGGCAGTTGTGGGTGATCAGGTTGGTGGGGGCGGGGCTGTTGGGGGTAAGCAGAGCAGCAGGGGGGCCAGTTGGGGGTGAGAAGGCCATCAGTGGGGGTCAGTTAGAGGTGATCAGGACAGTGGGGGGGTGCAGTTTGGAGTGAGCAGGCCAGCAGGGGACAGTTGGGGGCAAGCAGGCCAGCGGGGAGGGAAGGAGGGGGCAAGCAGGCCAGCAGGGGAGGCAGTTGGGGATAAGCAGGCTGGCACAGGGGTCAGTTGGGGGTGAGCAGGCCAGTGGTGGGGGGCAGTTAGGGGTGAGCAGGCCGGCAGGCAGAGTAGTTAGGGGCAATCAGGCAGGCAGGTGAGCGGCTGGAGCCAGCAGTCCCAGATTGTGAGAGGGATGTCCAACTGCTGGTTTAGGCCCAATCCCTATAAACCAGCAGTAGAACATCCTTCAAGGGGTCCCAGATTGGAGAGGGTGCAGGCCGGGCTGAAGAACACCTGCCCCATGCATGAATTTTGTGCACCGGGCCACTAGTTTATGTTTATAAATGGAAGTTGGTACCTTCAATCAACTTTGTCACTTTCCCTGACCCCACCATCACATGCCTCTGACTACCACCAATGTATTCTCTGCTTCTAGGAGTTTTGTGTGGATTCTACATATAAGTGAGATCATACAATAATCACGTTTCTCTGACTTATTCTACTTAGCATTATATATACAGTATATTACAATTTTTTTTTTCCATTCACCCATTTTTGGATTGTTTCCATGTCCTGGCTATCCTATATAATAAAGATCTAATATGCTAATTAGACCAAACAGCTGAACGACCATCCAGATGACCTTCTAGATGAAGCTGGGGCTGTGAGGGCTGGCCGGGGCTGTGAGGGGCTGCCTGAGGCTGTGAGGGGCTGCAAGAGCCAAGCCCTTTGCACGAATTTCATTGTAAATAATGCTGCAATAAATATGGAGGTACAGAAGATATCTCTTCTTTGAGGTAGTCATTTTATTTTATTTCCAAGTGGAATTGCTGGATCATGGTAGTTCTATTGTAAGTTTTTGAGGGACCTCCATACATGTGTTCCACAGTGGTTGCACCAATTATATTCACACCTACTGTGCAGGAGGGTTTCTTTTCTCCACATCATCTCTAACACTTATATCTATTGTAATTTTTATGATAGCCATTTTAACAGATGTGAAGTGATGTTTCATTGTGGTTTTGATTTGAATTTCCCTGATGATTAGTGATGTTGAGCATCTTTTCATATGTCTGTTGGCCATCTGTATGTCCTCTTTGAAGAAATGTCTATTCAGGTTGTCTGACTATTTTTAATGGGATTGTTTTTTTATATTGAATTGAATGAATTTCTTATATGCTTTGGATATTCATACCTTATCAGATATGTGGTCTCTCATTCAGTATGTTGCCTTTTTAAAATATATATTTTTATTAATTTCAGAGAGGAAGGGAGAGGGAGAAAGATAGAAACATCAATGATGAGAGGGAATCATTGATCAGCTGCCTCCTGCATGCCCCGCACTGGGGATAGAGACCACAACCCAGACCTGTGCCCTGACCTGGAATGAAACCGCAACCTCTGGTTCATAGGTCAGTGCTCAACCACTGAGCCATGCCAGTTGGGCAGTAGGTTACCTTTTACTTTGTTGATGGTTCCCTTAGCTGTGCAGATGACTTTTAGTCTTATGTATTCTCTTTGGTTTATTTTTTTTAATATGTTGCTTGTGCCTTAAGTATCATACACATGACAAGGAGTTTTTTCTCTATTTATTCTAGGAGTTGCATGTTTTCAGGTTTTATGTTTAAGTCTCCAAGCCATTTTGAGTTCATTCTTGTGAGTGGTGTGAAATAGTGGTTTAGTTTCATTCTTTTACATGAGAATATACAATTTTCCAAACATCATTTATTAAAGAGACTATCTTTTCTCCATTCAGTATTCTAGTCCAATATTAGTTGGCCATATGTGTTTATGTTTATTTCTGCACTCTTGATTCTATTCAAATGTTCAATGTGTTCGTTTCTATGCCAATACCATACCGTTTTGATTACTATAGCCTTGTAATATAGTTTGAAATAAAGAAGTATGATGCCTCCAGATTTGTTATTTCTCAGGATTGCTTTGACTATTCAAGGTATTTTGTGGCTGTACATGAATTTTAGGATTGTTTTCTAATTCAGTAAAATGCGTTATCAATAAAGATTGCATTGAGTCTGTAGATTGATTTGGGTGGCATGAACATTTTAACATTAACTCTTTCACTTCATGAACATAAGGTATCTTTCCATTTATGTATGTTAGCTTCAGTTTCTTTCATCAGTGTCTTATAGTTTTCAGCATAAAAATCTTTTACCTCCTTTGTTACAATTATTCAAATTATTTTACTATTTTATTATTCTACTAGTGGCCTGGTGCACAAAATTCGTGCACATTAAAAGGGGATTAATTAGAGGAAATAATTTAATATTGCTATTTGCCCTTTCTCTATAATAGAAGTGTCAGAGACAAAAAGAAAATTAGTAAAATGTATATGAAAACCTTCCTCCTGTCAGAGTCTGGGGCTCACCACAGGACCCAGAGTCAAATCCCCATCCACCCATATGCACCTCAAAATCACGTGAGACCCAGACCCGGCCGCCCCCCTACCCCATTGGGATAGATCCAGACCCGGCCAGTCCCACCCTTGTCAAGCCCTGCCAGGCAGGGAGCATAGCCTCAGGTCCTCTGGCCTGGTGCCAGGACGGGGGCATGGCCTGAGATACTCTGTCAAGCCCTGCAAGGTAGCGGGCATGGCCTGAGATCCCCTGTCAAGCCCCGCTGGATGGGGGGCATGGCCTGAGGTTCCCCCATCAAGCCCCACCAGGTGGGGGGGCTCAGCCTCAGGTCCCCCATCAAGCCCCACTGGGCAGGGGCATGGCCTGAGTTCCCCTGACCCAGCACTGAGGGTGCACCTTGAGGTCCCCCGTCAAGCCCCGCTGGGTGAGGGGCACAGCCTCAGGTCCACTGGCCTGGTGCTGGGATGGGGGGAGCAGCCTGAGGTCCCCTAGCCCAGCACCAGGACAGGAAGCACACCTTGAGGTCCCCTGTCAATCTCTGCTGGGTGGGGGGTGTGGCCTAAGGTCCCCAGGCTGATGCCAAGGCAGGGAGCACAGCCTGAGGCCCCTGTCAAGCCCTGCCAGGTCGGGGGCCAGAGCCTGAGGTTCCCTGTCAAGCCTCATGGGGGTGGGAGAAAGCGTAGCCTCAGGTCCCTCCTGATTGCTTCTTAAGGCTCCTTAAGGGAACTTGGCCTCAGCTGTGGGTACAGCCATCTTTGTGATGGAGTGATGGTCAATTAGCGTATTCCCTCTTTATTAGATAGGATTATATATGGGGTTATTTTTTTTTTTTCAGTTTATTTGTCAGTGTATGGAAATGCTATTTTTTATGTTGGTTTTGTATCCTGCAACTGTACTGAATTTATGATTAGATCAAACAGTCTGTGGTGAAGTGCTTAGGATTTCTATATCTATTAAATTATGTCATTTACTGATTTCTTTCAAAATTGGATTCTATTTTTTTTTTCTTTCCTGATTGCTCTAGCTAGTACTATGTTGAATGGAAGTAGTCTTGTTCCCTATCTTAGAAGAAAAGCTTTTATCTTTTCACCATTGAGTATGATGTTACCTGTGGGCTTATCATATATGGCCTTCATTATGTTGAGGTATAGTTCTTCTATACACAATTTTTTTAAGAGTTTTATAATAAATATGTACATCTTGTCAAATGCTTTTTCTACATCTTTTGAGATGACCATATAATTTTTATCTTTTACTGGAGGCCCACGAATTTCAGTGCATGAAATTCGTTCACGGTGCGGGGGAGAGGGGTCCCTAAGCCAGACCTATGCCCTTGGGGGATGTCCGACTGCCAGTTTAGGGGATCGGGCCTAAACCGGCAGTTGGACAGCCCTCTCACAATCCTGAATGCTGCTTGCACCAGTGACCATACTTTTCATACAGGTGAAAGGCATCTTGCTGTTGTAGGGGCAGCTACATTTTTTTGCCCTGATTATAAAGAGTAGTACATAACATGATCCTTCTGAGGCAGTAGTACCATTTTTCCCATCTTATGGGTGGAAAAACTGAAGTAGAGAGAAGTTAAGTAATTGGCTTTGTCATGCACTTATACTACTAAGTGTCAGAATCAGGGCTGACCATAAAATGTGCAAGCCAGAGTCCATGCATATCATCACTACATCATCCTGTTTTTTCAGTGTTAGAGTAGCCTTGCCAGGTTTTAATTTTTTAAATATAGAGTAGGGTCCCTAGGCCTGGCCGGCAATTAGGGCCGATCTGTGGGGCAACCGGTGGGCAGGGTGATTGGGGGGCCCCTGCTGGCACCTGCCTTGGCTGGCAGCCTGGCACCACCCGCTGGCTGGCCCCACTCCCCAATCGCCGCCCACCCCCTGATTGCCGCCTCTGGTTGCCTCCCTTTGAAAGGGGGTGGGGGCAGATGCTCAATGCAGAAGTTGTTTAAATCCACTTTCCATATAGATTTTCTGTCTGATCATTATTAAGAGTGGGGTATTAATGTCTCCTGTGTTGAGCATCCCTGGTGGTCAGCGTACATCATAGCAACCAGTTGTTCCTCCAGTCATTCCACAGTTTTGTCAATTTGCATATTAGGGTTATATTATATAGGATTCTGTTATTGTAATGTACCACATTTACTGGTTTGTGGATGTTAAACCATCCTTTCATATCAGGAATGAATTCCAATTGATCATAATGTATGAGCCTTTTTGTGGTGCCGTTGAAGTCAGCATGCTAGTAATTTGTTTAATTTTTTTGCATTTATATTTATTAGGGATATTGGATTGCAGTGTTCTTTCTTTTTTTTTTTTTTTTTTGTGCCCATATCTGCCTGTGTGTCAGGGTAATGCTGGCCTAATAAAATGAATTTGGGAATATTTCTTCCTATTCAAATTTTTGGAAGAGTTTGAGAAGATGGGCATTAACTTTTCTTTAAATTTTTAGTAAAAGTCACCAATGAAACCACCTGGTACTGGGCTTTTCTTTGTTGGAAAGCTTAGAATACTAATTCAATATCTTTACTTGTTATTGGTCTGTTCAAATTCTCTATATCTTCATAATTCACTTTTGGGAGATTCCATGTTTCTAGGAATTTTTCCATTTCTTCTAGTTTGTCCAATTTGTTGATATATAATTGTTCATAGTAGTCTCTTGAGCCTTTGTATTTCTGTGGTATCAGTTTAATGTCTCCTCTTTTATTTATCATTTTATTTATTTGGGTCCTCTCAGTTTTTTTCTTGGTTAGTCTAGCTAAAGTTTTGTCAGTTTTGCTTATCTTTGCAAAGAAGCAACTCTTTAGTTTCATTAAACTTTCTGTTGTTTTCTTGATATGCATTTTGTTTATTTCTGCTCTGATTTTTATGCTTTGGCCTACTTTAATCTGCATTTGTTATTTTTATTCTAAATCCTTGAGGTGTCATGTTAGTTTATATAAGATCTTTTTTTTTTTTTTTTTTTTGATGTAAGTACTTATCTGTATAAACTTCCCTTTTAGAACTGCTTTTGCTGTCTCATAAGTTTGGGTATGTTGTTTTTTAAATTTTCATTTCTTTCAAGATACATTTTTATTTTTCTTTGATTGTTTTTATTGATCCATTGGTAGTTCAGGAGTGTGTTATTTAATTTTCATGTATTTGTGAATTTTCCAGTTTGCCTCCTGTTATTGATTTTTACTTTCATATTATTGTAGACAGGTAAAAAAAAGTACTTGGTATGGTTTTAGTGTTCTTAAATTTGCAAAAACTTATTTTGTGGCCTAACATATGCTCTATCCTAAAAAAATAGTCTATGTGTATTTGAGGAAAATGTGTATTGTTGGATGAAATATTCTGTATGTGTCTGTTAGGTCTATCTGGTTTATAGTGTTGTTCAAATCCACTTTCCATATAGATTCTTTGTCTGATCATTAGTGTGAGTGGGGTATTAATGTCTCCAACTATTATTGTATTGCTATTTATTTCTCCTGTTTCTTCTATTACTATTTGATTTTAAGTGCCCCAAAGTTGGGTGCATAAATATTTAGATTTGTCATATATTCTTGATAGATTGACCCTTTATCATTATGTAATGACCTTCTTTGTCTCTTGGTCATTTTTTAGCTTAAAGTCTAGTTTGTCTGCTATAAGTGTAGCTACCCATTTGCTTAAAATGCCTTTTTTTATCCCTTTACTCTCAGTCAGTGAGTCTTTAAAGCTAATGTGATGTCTTTTAAGCAGTGTAGCATTAGATTATTTAAAATACATCCAGCCATTCTGTGTCTTTGGTTTGAAGAATTTAATCCATTTATATTTAATGTAATTATTGGTAGGTGAGGACTTATGCCATTGTGCTCATTGTTTTCTGGTTGTTGTAGGTCCTTTGTTCTTTGCCTCTTATCTTACAGTTTTCTTTTGTGCTTTGATGACATTTTGTAGCAGTATGTTTACTTGTTTATCATAATCTTTTGAGTAACTACTACAGACTTTTCTTTTATGGTTATTATGAGGCTTTCATATCTCATATTTATAACATCCTTGTCGGAGCACAGCTCCTTCTCTGCTAGGGGTTGTATCCCCGCAGATGCCCGCAGTGGATTAAGACATGAGAAGTTGTAGACATATAAAAGAGATGTTATTGCAGACCAAGTAGCCATTGCTAACAAGGAGCCATCAGACAAAACAGTTCTTCAAAGTAGCCCCACAAAGCAGCCTCACACTGGCTGGTCAGTAACACATCATTATACCCATTCAGACAAAAGAGGCTTCTTGCCGAATAGTGACATCAGTATTTGGGTTGTATCAAGGTACGCCTGCACAGTGCATACAGTAAAACTACTGTGTCCTTGCCTTTGCACATGTGTCTGGCAAAATGGCCTTCAACATCCAGCGTACTCTGATTAGGGTTCCCATAATCCTATTTTAAGATGACAACTTTACTTAAGTAGCATATATAAACTTTACATTTTTTGTCTCCTTCCTCACATTTTAGGTTATTGATATTATAATTTTTATAAAATTTTATAAAAGTATATATTTTATACTGTGTATTCAATAATAAATTCTTATAATTATAGTTTTTTAATACTTTAAAGTTAAACTAGAATTGTAAGTGAACCAACATTATAATATTAGAGAATCAACTTTGACTCTGTATTTACTATTACCAATGAGTTTTATATGTACACTTATATGTTTTTATGATATTAATAATCATTTTTTATTCCATACAGAATAATGCCCTATACCATTTCTTAAAAAGCAGGTCTAGCGGTAATGAACTCCCTTAGCTTTTGTCTGTTCCAGAATGTCAATCTCTCCTCATTTCTGGTATTCCCGGATGTATATTTAAACAAAACTTTAAAAAGTCTTCCAGTCTTTATACATTTATTTCAGCAGAGACAATTCTTCACCATAATGTATATTATTTATTTTGATTATGTATCACAAGTCCCATAGGCTTTCTTTACTCTTTCTCACTCTTTTTTTCTTTTGGCTCCAAAGACTGGATAACCTCAGATGACCTGTCTTCTAATTCACTGACTTGTTCTTCTGGTTGGTCAAGTGTAATATGAAGTTCTCTGTTGAATTCTTCAGTTTAGTCACTGTATTCTTCAGGTCTAGGATTTCTGTTGAATGTTTTTTTCTTGTTGTTGTTGTTGTTGAACTTCTCATTTTATTCTAATTTTACTTAGTTGCCTGTTTATGTATCCTTGTAGTTATCTAAAGTTCTTTAAGAGTATTTATTATTCAGACTTCTTGGTTGGACAGTTGTCTATTTCTTTAGGGTCAGTTAATGAGCTTTCTTAGTGTTTTTTTTTTATTGTTTTGATAATCATGTTCACCTAATTCTTCATGATCCTTGATTCTTTGTGTTGCTATCTGCACATTTGAGTAAGCAGCTTCTTCTTCCAGACATTACATATTCACTCCACAGAGGCCATCCTCCTCCAGTAGCTCAGCTGGAGGCTCTGGACCACTTGCCTGGAAGCATCGTTGGGCCAGTGGAACTTGCTATTGTGGTCTCTGTCTGAGCAACTCCATTGCCTGAGATCTGTGTTTGGGGGGTGCTACCAGTTGGGAACAGTTAGATAGGACTGCTGGCTTGGTTCCTTGCCCAATCAGAGCAGTGGGAAGGGCTTCACATGTGCCCAGATTGACTGATCAGTCTTCCTAGTCAGGTGCCATACTCAGCCATTGGATGAGACTGCACATTTGCTTCCTTCTCTGGGCAGGGCCATAGAGCAGGCTCCATAGCCAAGATGGCTCCCTGCCTGGGGACCAGAATCAGGCACAGCTGTCCACTGAGCTCTATGTTCAGACAAGAAGCCAAGACCACTGACTCAACTCTGTAGATGGGCAGAGCCACTAGCTAGATTCTTTGCTTGCAGTTATAAGAGGGCCACACAGCCTCCTGGGTGCTCTGGTCAGGAGAGATAGAGCTATACTCAAGAGTAGACAGGGCCAGGATCCCATTTTGCTGCCCAGTTGGTACAACAGAGCAGGCCTTAAAGGCCAGAAAAGCTTGCTGGCTGGGTACCTGAATCAGGCAGAACTGTGCACTGAGTTTCCTGGTCCATGTGGCCACCAACCGGGCTCTGTAGATGGACAGAGTGTTGGGGCTGACCAGCAGACCCTGAGCAATGGATAAATGGATTACTCCAACACAACATTTGCTGTGAAAGAGAGGGCTAAGGGACTGGCTAAAAGAACTGGACAGCCTAGATCAGTGGTCGGCAAACTCATTAGTCAACAGAGCCACAGTTTGCTGACCACTGGCCTAGATCGCCTGCCTCGTTAGGCTTTTATTGTAACAGCAGTTTGAGATAAAGTTTATCTTCTAGATACAATCAGTAGGATAAGTAATCTTGGGAGGGCATATGTGTTTGCAGTGCCCTTTAAGCAAGGATACCTAAAGATTAAGTATAAGGATTCCAATAAACACCCAGATGTCTGCACGTACACAGACTTGTTTGGAAAGGTCAGGAATAATTAGAGTCGCTGCCTTCGGCACTCCCCTAAGTCAGAATTCTGATAAACAGGGTGGGCAGCCTTCCGCACACTTCTCTTTTCTCGGAATGGCCCCCTTACAAACTTTCCAACCAAGTCTGTTGGCCAGGTTCTCTGATCAAGAGTACCTATAAGCTACACAGCTTTCTGGATACTCAGGCTAGGTTTCCTAGTCAGGCACAGCTAGGCATTATTCCAACAGTAGGAGGAGATACAGATTTGTTTCCTGGCCCATGCAGGGAGGCAGACTTGTGCCAAAACCAACATGGCTCATTCTTTGGGGACCCAAATCAGGTGGAACTGTGCATCAAATAACCTGGGCGGATGGAGTCACCAGCTTGGGTCTGTAGATGGGACAGCCATTGCCTGGAATCTGTACTCTGGTGCTGCTGGAAGGAGAAACCTGGTCTGTCCAGATCCAGATTCCAGTTGCTGCCCCCTTCTCTATCCCAATGTGATGGCCAATATCAAGCCCCAGAGAGTCTCCCTGCAGTCCCCATCGCACAGGACCCATGTGGACCTCCTAGGAAGTGACCTGCAGTGCTGGAGAAGCTAGGTGTCTGCCTTGGGCTCTTTTCTCAACTAGAGAAATCATAGGCCCTGTGGGCCCTCTCATTGTGGCACTGTGCCACCCTGAGGAAGGGGTGACAGGTCAGTGTTGCTGTTCCTGTTACCCTCCTAATGTCATCCTTCCCCGTCTCTGTGATCCCATCCCATGTCCTGGGACTTTCACAGTGGGGTCTTGTTTATGAGTAGTTGCCAGTTGGTCTTTTTATGAGGGGGACTGAAATCGGAAATGACCTGGGTCACCATCTTAATGGCAACACCATTAAGGGAAATATTTCTTATTGTAGTAAGATTATAATCTTCGGTTGAAGACCATGCCTTTTTCTGTCCATTTATGTGTATTTTTTAATCAATCCCCTGTCCTACGTGCCCAATTCATATTATCATTCCTTTTACTTACTTCCGAAAAGCAGATCTTAGCCATGTGCACTCTTTTCCACCTTAGAGCTTGCCATTTCATAATGAACACAGCCACATAGAACTACCTAGAAATGATCAATTAAACAACCCAACTTGAAGGCATCTTCTTTAGGGTAGGTGGTTATTCAGATAAATTGGAAAATATCAACCATATTCAACATCTTTAAATGCATATATTTTGCTTTTTAAAAGGTCTACATCTCTGCCTTTGGGGTATTTTCAAAATATATACAGTTGGAGTGAGATGAAAAGAAAAAATTATTAGGAGTTCACTGGAATATCTGGCGAGCAGTAAGGGAAGAGCAGGTGAGAGAGTGAGGATCAGGTGAGGGATGGGGCAATGCTTTGAGTTCTAGTGATGGAAACTTTTCCTTCTGATTGATCAGTGCCTCCCTAGAGCCACAAGGTAAGGAGTCCAGAGAAGAGCCAACAAAATGCACCCAACTTTAGGGCAGCTCCCTGACTCCCCACACTGCTAGGATGTAGGTTTGCCTTAAAGTTTCTGAAATGGATGAGCTTGACCCTGGGCTGCTATATGCCAGCCTTGGAGGTGGCCCCAGCCGTGCCCTGCAGACCTGGTGTCTCATTCAGAAGGACCGCAGAGCAGCAGGAGGAGCAGGGAGTGACATCTCAGTGTGCTGAGTGACACCAGGCCAGAAGGGCGGGGCCACTCGGCAGCGCTGTGCCATCCTACAGGATCATGCACCTGTCACACATGGGAACATATGGGGAATGTGCAGCAGGGATCCTTGCTCCTGCAATAAGCACCGGAAAGGACAGTAACCTGTCTGTGGCACAGGAAGTTAGCTTCTCTCAGAGGGCGGGGCACATTCTGAAAGGTCACAGGACTCCTGCAGGGCAGGGCTTTCAATGATGAGATGTCCTGCTTGAGGCTGGTTTGGGATCAAGTGAGAGCAGAAAAGGTGTGAAAGAATCTCCAGGGTTATGGCAAGTCAGGGTTTCCCCTCCATAGTATACCCTCCACAGTCTCCTTTTACTTTGTTGATTGACACAAATCCTATACTCTTGCCAAGCAGAAATGCCTTCACTCACAGAACATGGCCTGGGTTTTCCTTTATTCCTTTATTCCATTCTGTATGGTGTTTCTCTGTTCAGAATGGACTTCACTCCCACCACCCCACCCTGCCACTCCTCTTCATGCAGTTAACACGTTTGGAGCACTGGGATTCAATGGTGAATGAATTTCCACAGAAGCTGTGGTTTGCAAGTGCCCTGGAGGACAGAGGGATGTGCTCATGAGATGCTGTAGGGGCAGCATGGGGAGGACCAGCCATGACATGCTGGGTCAGGGATTGGGTCAGGGCTAACAGAGGAACTAAGGCCTCAGTGTGAGTCTAGGCAAGTTAATAGGAGTTTATCAGGCGGGCAGGGGGAGAATCAAAGCAAGGCAGAAGAAATAGCCTGTGCAGAGATGCAGAAGCATGAGAAAGCCTCTCCCTGCCTTCCAGTCCTATTTCTAAATCCATATGCTTTGAAAGTTCTGACAGAGTAAAAATACCCATCCTCAGCCTCCTACCACATCAAGCTCCCTGGGTCTCAGCCTGTATTGTGTGTCACTTAGCAAGTGTGCTAGTTCTTTTTTCATGCCTGCTTCTTCTTCCTTCCCAACGCAATTGAGGGTGGTCTCCCTCCCTCCCTCCCTCCCCCCTTCCCTCCCTTCTCTCTCTCTCCCCGCCCCCCAGGCTCACCAGTCCATGCATCATGACTGGTTATGTTGTGCTTCCTATTATCGAGGGCACACGTGGTCTGTTTGAGGTCAGGGTGTGGTTCCCACTCTTCACTTGCTTGCTTTGGCTTTTATTCTCATAGGAACAAGGGCCTTGCTTATTGACCTTTGAGTCTTCCAATACAGAAATGGAACAACTGTGAGCCTTGGTAAATGTCGAATGAATTCATGATGGAGTGAACCTCTGGGGCATGTAGAAGAGCTTGCCAACAGAGGGCGTGGAAGGACATGGCTCCACAAGGGGGTAAAGAAGAGAAGGGCTTGGGAGCAGTCCTTAGGCACTGCGTGCCTAGGAGAAGGCAGGCTTTGAAATATTGCTTAGATAAGTAGAGACGACCTGAGGAACTTACCTCTCCTTTCTAATGAACCACAGTTTGTTGTTGTTTGTTTGGTTTTGCTTTAGTTTTTGTTTTATCTCTTCTTGTTGCCAGTGAGACCTCAGATGTGGTTCCATCTTGGAATTTTCCATTCCTTGTAGCTGCAGAGAATAGTGTTACAGAGATACCCTTTAGCCCAGGGGCTGATATTTCCGCATTGTTTCCTGGGGATGGGTTTTTAACTCTCCGGTGCCAACCCCCTACCCAAACTCTGAGTTACTTAATAGGAGACACCTTTCTTCCTGTTCTTTGTTTCCTTCCAAAACTAGATAGTTCCCAAATAGGTATCAATTGCTTTGGGAAAGAAGAACAAATCTGTATGGAAAAATAACTCTAGCATACTTAACAAAGTAACACATCGATACAGGCTGAGCCCTAGTGAGCAAGATGTGTGTAGGAGGTTAAGGAGTGGGTGTTTTTATTCCAGGAGAACTTTCAAGAGCTCCCTGCTGGCTTTGCAAAAACCATCCTCGCACCCATAACAATGAAAAGTCTCATGACCGACATGGCCAACTGAATGCTTAAGGGGCTGAGCCAGAAGAAGAAATAAGAAAAATGAACTCTACTCTGCTGCCAGCTGTGCCCCTAGAAATGCTGGTGAGGTTAGGTATTCTAAGAAACTGGAAACGCAGACTTTTGTATACAACCTCACAACTGTTAAAGGTTGGCACCTGATTCCAACTGTTTTATGACACTGAGGAAGCCCAGTAAAATATCTGTGGGTCAGATCTGGCCTGTACCCTGCTTTTCCACCTTTGATCTAGTGATGGTGGACTGACTTTAATCAATCCACAGGACTGATTCTCAGAACACTGGGCATCAGGCTTCACAGATATATTCATGGTGTAGCCAGGATATATCGCTGTATTCATTATTTTAACAAAAATTCATTGAACACCTACTGAGGACCAGACCTTGTCATGTCATAAGGAGACACAATATGAATAAACAATTATGCAGGAGGGTAGTAAATGGAACAGAAATATTTACAGCAGCGGTTCTCAGAGGAAAGAGCAATGAACACTATGTGAGGTTGCAGGGAAGCTTTTCAGAGGTGGTAACAGCTCATCTGGACCCTGAAGGATGAATAGGAGTTTTTAGGATAACAAATTTCTAAAAAAGCAATTTGTGGACTACATTCTGATTTATATTTAGATCAATTCCAGGTCCTGGCTTTAATCACAACTATAAAATCATAAAATTGACTTAACCTGATTTGATCTTGTTTGGCCTTCCCAGTTCCTTCCAACAATTTCAGATTAACTCATTGAGTTCTGCAGGAAAGCCGAAGCTGCGAGGAGAGCCGCTCGGGTTGCGTGCTCTGTGGCTGTGACCTTCAACAACTCCTTCCAGGTTCTTATCTGGGGAGGAATCTAGTTAAGCTGAGTCAAGAAAACTGATGAAAAATGAATACCCTAAGTCTTTCTAAGATTTGTTTTAAGGATTTTAACATTAAATGGAGGTCCAAAACCTGAACATAAATCAATATGATATTGAAATGGACAAGGCGATTGAAATGTAAATTCAGGAATGCACCTTATAGCATGCAACATTCAGGCTTAATATTTTTTCATATTTCAAACACATAAGAAAACTTGATAATCCTGGATTTAGTGAATTTCATGCAATAACTGTTTATCATAGTAACATTAAAAGCTCACCCAGTAAAAATTGTTATGAAGTATTACATTTTCTGAGTTTGGATAAATGTGAGGATTTGGAGATGCAAGGGACAGAGTGTACTGGTAAAGGCAGGGCGATGCTTACCTGAGGTTGAGTGTGCAGATGGAGGGTTAATTTCTTGGCGCTGGAAGCCCTGGACTGTCCATTGCTATCAGTGGATGTCACACCAGGGAAATCTTATTTCAAGTGTGAAAAGATTTAGTAAGCCTCGTCTGACATGAAAGACCAGTGTTTCCAGGAGTGAGAAGCAGTTCGTCTTTGTTCTACCACCTCTCTTACCCTGAGGGGGCGCTATCAAAGACTGCCCTGACTACCCGGGAGGGAAACACTTTCTGGAAAGGCTGTGACTCGCTATCTGCCCCCCTATCTAGAGACTTAGGGACAATCTCCAGCCCACCAGGCTGCACTGAGGAAGAATATTGTTGAGTCTTGGCTGCACAGAGAAGTAGGGGAGGGCAGGGTGTCACCAAGGAAGCACACAGAAGCACCCAGAGTCTCTCATCAGAACCCACCCAGAGCGGGCTGAGCCCCCCATGAGGAGAGAATGTGAGGCAGGTCTAAAGCTCAGTGCAGCCTGCGATGGTCAGATGCTGGACACCAATGGGAATGGCCTTCAGCTGTGCCCGCCCGGCTGCCACTGCTAGAAATGTGCCAGCACTGGGCTCCCAGCCACTCCCAGCCAGATCGGAAGATGGAGATGCCTCTCCCCAGGGCAAGATGTTCTCCTAGCCTGATGCTGGGATGTAGAGCGGTGGGAGCCTGGCTTCACCAGAACAGATGGGACTGGCTGCAAGGGCAAAAAGATATTCCCCTCACCCACCTACCACCAGAGCTGTATACACACACACACACACACACACACACACACACACACACACAGGCCCTAGAAAACCCTGAGGAAACCTTCAGACAAGTAAGATGGTAGAGCATCTTTGTGAAGTTGGGAAACCAGGGAAGTATCACCAAGTCTCTTGTACATAAAGCCATCTTCTTACAATCACGTTGTAGCAGCCTTTAAAGCAATTTGTTTCCCTTACCAGGGTCAGTCTCTATCAATCACTGTCAGCCACATGTCTCAAAATTAAGAACTAACATAATGTCTTTTTTCTCTAAAATCTTGGAAGTCAGACCCTTCACCTGCTAGGAGGCCCACTAGGATGAGGCTGTAGATGGGGTCCCTACTGGTTCCCTAGTGACCCGAGGCAGGCCAAACAAACACTGCCTTCTGCCTTATTCTGTGGCTGATAAATCTCTGCCTTGGCATACGGCACAGGTAGGAGGATGAAGGACTGAGAGAGAACTTGCCTGTAAAGTGATGCGAAGTAAAAGGAGCAGTGGGTGTGTGTGTGGGGGGGTTTCATTAGAGAAGTTAGCCATGCAGATCTGTCACCTTAGGGTGTGTTGTGTAGAGGCTGCAAGGTGCATTTCTAAAACTGTGTAAAGGAAGGCAGGTCATGGTCAAAACTAGAGTTTTCCAAATAGATATCTGTAGTTACATCTATAATAATAAAAGCATAATATGCTAATTAGACCTGACATCCTTCCGGGCAACCTTCTGGAAGAAGCTGGGGCTGCGAGGGATGCTGGGTCCCGGGTGCCTGTCGGTGGCCAGAGGAGGGAAGCCTGGGTCCTGGGTGCTGGAGGGAAGCCAGTGCCAGCAGCCGGGGGGCAAGGGGGGGGGGGGGCAGCGCGGAAGGAAAGCCTACTCTTGCGCAAATGTCATGCATCGGGTCTCTAGTTAATAATAAAGCTTTGAGGCCAGACCTCATCTCGCTGAATCTATCCTGAAAGCCCCAAGTATTATTGCTTTTTCACAAATGGGGAAGTGAAATTTCTAGAGACCAGAGTTCTTCTCCTGGTCCCGAGACTAGTGGGTCCAAAGTACCCACTGCCTGTGTAGAGCCTCATCTTCAACTGTCATTTTGTCTCCTTCCTCCAGGGCTGTGCAAGGGAAGGACATTGCAAGCTTTCAGCACATCAGCCAATAAAAGGCATTTAATAGTCTGTTTGGACTTTGCAATGGTCTACACTTTGAACAAATCTAGTTAGATACACTTGGGTGGTGTCCTAATAATCTGAGATGTAGACAACATATTGTGGGGATAACTGATATTTCCCTGACTAAGGACAATGAATCTAATAAACTAGTAACATGATCAAATCACTTTCCCTAGAACATGTTTATGCCAGAAAATGACAGAGTCAGAATATTTCGAGATCATGTGATTTATGCTTCTTGCTTCCTGATGCTCAGATGGATTCACGCCTGGTGCAACGTTACACATTACTCAGTCTGTTATAGCGGACTAGAACCCAGGTGTCCTGATTCCCAGCAGCATGCCTTTCCCACCACTCTGGGGCCATACATTTGAAATTTACCTGAAATCAGGAAGAGGGATGGGAAATGTTTTTTCAGCCCAATGGGCAGCTTTGGGAAATGATTTAGGTGGAATGGGCTGACTGGAGACATCCAACTTCGAGGGGGCACACTGGGGAGAACCAGAAAGGCAGGATGGAGGAGAAATCATAGTGTTGGGGAGCAGAGAGTCTACTGAGACCCGAGTTGTCTTGGTTCAAGTCCCCGCTCCATCATGGTGTGATTAGCTAACCTTAACTGTCCATCTGGACAAATAAAGGAATGGAAACGAGTCAAAATACTGTGCACATCAACACACGTTGAAGCTGAACAAATGCTGCAATTCCTACTGTCTCTTCCAGCGGTGAGGCGCCTGCAGCTGGCTGGCAGGGAACAGGGACCCAGCAAAAGTGATCTGTTTGCTCAGCAAGAATATTCTTGACAAACTGGTCTGAGGAAATGAGGTATTAGGCCCCAAATAGACTATATTAAATCAGTTTCTCTTCACCATCGACTTTTTTTGTTGTTTTTGGATTTTCCCAGGAGTTTGTATTTCTGATGAGTCTCTGGGGGATATTTAGCTCTAAGTAGATCCT
Source organism: Corynorhinus townsendii (assembly GCA_026230045.1). Classification (NCBI taxonomy): domain Eukaryota; kingdom Metazoa; phylum Chordata; class Mammalia; order Chiroptera; family Vespertilionidae; genus Corynorhinus; species Corynorhinus townsendii. The sequence continues at coordinate 80,808,927 of JAPDVU010000005.1, forward strand.
TGCAGGCTTTTAGTTCAGTGACTCAGAGTGAATTAAGCAAGAATACGTGGCGTGTGAGATCCACTGGCATTGGATGGGTTGCAAGCACCCTGAATTCAGCTCTCTCTCTAATCTGGAGATTACTTTGATGGGAAGTGGACTTGGCTGGATCACAGAATCCTTTTTGTTGTTGTCGTTAATCCTCACCAGAGGATATTTTTCCATTGATCTTTTAGAGGGAGTGGAAGAGAGAGGGAAAGACAGAGAGAAACATCCATGTGAGAGAAACACGTTGACTGGTTGCCTCCTGCATGCATCCTGACCAGGGCTGGGGCCGCGGAGAAGCCTGCAACCAAGGTACATGCCCTTGACTGGAATTGAACCTGGGACCCTTTGGTCCGTAGCCTGATGCTCTATCCACTTAGCCAACTGGCTAGGGCGATCACAGAATCCTTTGAGAAGCTGAGCAAGGTGGTAGGGTCTCTCCCCACATACAGAAAGCAATTTTCTTATAACCTCAACATGTTCAGTGACCCTGTGAAGCCTATCTATTAACTTTCTTAATGAAGAAACGAATCCTAAGCAAAGATTTAATCCATGACGATGAACTGCACCATCACTTTGCTTTCACCTTTCATTCATTCACCTCTACTGGACACTTTCCATTTTATACCCTTCTTTCCTTCAAACCTGTTTTGAAACCTTACCAAATATGATAGATCCCCGAATGTCCACCTTAATAAATTAAAAGTCCAAGTCGCCCTAAACAACAGAATTATTTTCAGCTTTTTCTTTATATGATTGCTCTTTCCTCCCAAGCACCAAATACTGAATTGGAGAGAAAAATGAATAAAGGATTATGTCATAGGAACCCTATAGCATAATAGGTATATTTCAAGGCAATTTTAATGTGATGAAAATCAGAATTTTAAAATGGAACGTGTTGTGCACTTTTTTGATATGAGATGCATACATATATTTTTCAATAAGTCTTGCTCATTTTTCATTGTTATCTTTGATGTTGTTCAAGGCAGGCATTGAGGTCCTTGAATTAACATAAAGATCTCAGAATAATACAACAGCAAAATGCCATTAGCATTAATGCTGCAGCAGAATTTGTCATAAAAACAAGGGAATCTGAAATGAAAGATAATCTGCAAGCCAATGCCTTCAATGCAATATGATCTCATTACAATGTGATGCCCATGGCAAAAAGAAAAATAACTCACTGTGTTAATTCCACATCAAAACAGATGTGAGATGCACGTGTGCCCCTTGTGCAGCTCGATGGATTAGCACGATTGATTGCTCACTGAGCTTCCAGACGGTTTATTTTAGTAGCTAAATTGTGCTGCTATTCTCTGGCCAGGCTGCTGAAACACTGAGGGTCCAGAGAATATATTATTCATCTGGGACCCCACAGAAGCAGTTCCCTGAGCTATCTTCATCCTGGCCCCAATTATGAGGATCCATTCAATCTGTTCTACCAATGGTCCTGACGTGTTCTGGAGCATGTTTGCATTATTGATCACCCACCTCAAAAAGATTCCCTTGTTCCCATGCCCAGTCAGTGCAGCATAACCCCCAGCTCCCCAGCCCCAGGCAGCCACTGATCTGCTTCCTGTCACTATGGATTAGTTGTGCCTTTCAAGAGTTTAATATAAATGGAATCATCTAATGCAGACTCTTTTGTGTCTGGCTTACTTTGCTTGGCATGTGTTTGATGCTCATCCGTGTAGCTTCATGTATGGGAAGTTTTTCCACAAGGACTTTCGGTTTGTTGATTAGTGATTGGATGTCGTGAGTACTCCCTCAAAGGCATTCACAGAAAATCTGCAGTTAGTCAATGGCCAGCGTTTTGATTGTAGATGCATTTGTCTCAGTCAATAGTTAAAAATGTTCCCAGAGCTTGTAGTTATACAGTGGTGCCAAGTGGGAGGATGTGTATGTGTGTGTGTGTGTTTAACTAGATTTTAAGGAACATAAATAAATAAAAAAGTTAGAACAAGAGCTCTGGAGTTAAATATATCTGGGTTTCAATTCAGTCTATGCTACTCACTATTGTCATGACCTTGGACAAATCAGTTCATCTCTCAAGTCCTGGTATCTCCTCTGTAAAAGGAAAATAAAACCCAGTAATTATTTCTTGGTTGTTGTGTGTATGTTTTAGAGTTCAGTGAGTTAGCATATATGAAGTACAAGTACAATGTATTAAATTTGTCAATAATAGCTACTTAATTATATCACTCCTTTATAATTTTTTACCCACTATTTTTACACTTCTTTGCTTCTCTCACAATACTTAGAGCACTTTTTTGCTTAATAACTTTTCACTGGCTTTTATTTTCAAGCATTTTGATAATTGCCTTCAGTCACTTTTGCTATACGTGTATACCGTTATACTATAAGTAGGATCAATTTTCTCCCTTTTAAAAGTATATAATTAAAAACCAACAATATTTGCATGGCATGAAAAAACTTTTATATTTCCACATGCATTCACAAAATACTATACAAACACATGGGAGATTAAAACGGGTAAAGCTGTGTGTAGAAGCATGCACAGTTGTAAAAGAGGTTCAGTGGAGCCACTGCTGTGCCTGTTGTGTTAGAAATCCTAATAACCATTATCAAAGCCAGTCCAGTTCTGCAAGGGCTACTACGCTGTGTGACCTTAGACAGGTCCCATGAATTCTGTGGGTCTCAGTAGATAAAATGAGGTATTTGGCAAGGAACCAGGAATCCTTTCTGCTATAGTTTGGTTAAACCTAATAAGATATATGTAAGATCTAAACGAATGAAACAGAAACCTTTAATAAGAAAAGAAGGAAAGAAATGAATAAGTGGAACTGTATATCCACAAAAAGAAAAAAGTCAGTATTATAAAAATGTTAATTCTCCTAGAGCCAATTTAAAATTTAATGCATTTTCAATCAAAAGCCAACAGAGTTTTTGTAGACCTTGCCAAGCTGATTATAAAACACCTGAGAAGTTAAAAATGGTCTCCAATAGCCAAGATAGCTTTGAAAATTAAGAACTCCACAAAAGTCTGGTGGAAAAATTATCCTATGATACTTCAGAATATACTAAAAAACTATAGTAATTAGAACAATGTGGGTTTGAACCAAGAAGAAATAAATTAATTGATGGAAGAGAAGTCTAAAAACAGGCCCATGATTAAGTGGAAATTTATTTTATGATAAAAGCAGTAATGAGGAATAATGAACTTTGCATAAATGATTAGAGGATATTTGGCAATTCATTTGAAAATAATAATAATAATAATTAGAGCCCTTCCTCACCATAAAGAAATAAATTTTACATGGGTTAGTATCATAAATATACAAAAACTATATAAATACTAAGAAAATACAAAAGACTGCTTTTTTTTATCTCAGTGTATTTGATGTTTCTTAAACAAGGCATAAAACTAAGTCATCATAAAAGAAAGGATTGTTAAATTTTATTACCTCAAAATTAAAAAATGTTGTTGACCATACTAGTATATCCCATAAACATAGGCAAAGGTAAGTAACAGACTGAGAGAAACTCTTTAACATATGTAACAACAAAGGACTAAAATCTAAAGTATATAAATAATTCCTATGAATTAGAGTTTTGAAATTTGTTATGGGTTAGAAAAACTGAGAGAGAAGATGAGTGGAAATAGGCAATTGACAAGAGAGGAAGCACACATAGTTAAGAAACTTGTGAATGTACTGATATTAAAAATATAAACCTCATGCATTGCTGGCGAGATTATAAGTAAATACAGCAGTTCTTGGGTGGCAGTTTAGAAGTAAAAACATCTACCCTCTTAACTAGCAAGCCAATGTATCCATATTTACTTTAAAGAAATGTTTACTCATGTGCAGAGGGTGACATATAAAAGGTTAGGCACTATTTCAATAGCAATTGTACTAATTTGTAGAAACAACCAAAGTGCTCATCAAAAAACTATGTAATAGCTATGCTATACAATATTTTGTAACAGTTTCTAAAGAATCAAGTTAAACTATATTTACTCACTTGCATATATATGGAAAATATATGCCATACTACCTTTAGAGAAGGGAATAAGAGGGATGGCCAATGACACTTTATCTTTCTTGTAGAGTTTGGGTTCTTTACAGTGAGAATTTATTCATATGTTACTTACCTAGTTGAAAATGCATTATTTGAATTAAAGATAAATTAAGATAATGATACCAATCAATGGTAGAAAAATGTTATAAAGATTGAGACTATGTGAATATACCAGTGCACACAGGCGAGCTCATGCACACATTTGTGATGATAGACTTCTGAGAATGTGTAACATATTCCTAGGGACTCTTGAAACAACAAGCGTGTATTGCAACCAGCATTCTGTTAGTCAGATCACGGGTGGGGAACGTCTGGCTCGAGGGCCGTATAAAGCCCGAGAAATCATCTGGTCTGGCCCTGCTAAAGCAACTGCAGACAGGACTCAAAATTCAATAAATCTAGGAGCTTTTTTCAGAGCAACATAAATTTCTATTAAGTGAATTATATTAAGCGAATGATGTTATAAATAACCAAATGGCCCTTGGCAGAAAAATGGTTCCTCACCCTTGGTCTAAATCGTCAAATGCTAAGCTATCTATCCTCAGTAGAACCTTGCAGGGGGAAGTGTGAGGGAGAGGCAGCGTAAAAGTGTTTCAGAGACCTCATCCAAGGGGAGAGGAGGAAGAGAGAAGGAGAAGGTATTTTTAAGGTCTTAATTTATGAGGTTCGGCTAGGGAAATCAAAGGTCAAGGAAATATTGTGTCAGTGGGGAAAATAGTTGATATCATGTTTCCTCCAAATGTGAGGGGATATGTGTATAATCAAAATTATAACACTGGACATTTACATTAACAAGGGGGAAAATGAAACTAATAGTCATTTAAACCAAGAGAAATATTGCATGGAAAGAGATGAAAGAAGAATATATCATAGGAGATCTAAAGGAAGCTGGAAGGAAAGAAATTAGGTGCATCAGCAGAACACTGCAATGTGTACAGATGGGAAGGGAAATAGGACCAGAGAGAGCTGAGTCAGAGATGCTTGAATTCCATTAGATAATAGCACCCAGTGGTAAGCTGTTTGTTGTTTAAAAAATAGTTGCAATGATAAAGAAAGGGGCAAATAAAAGAATGGGTAATGACACCTGAAAAAGAATGGGTAATTGTATGCACCATATACCACAGCAGTTATATATGAAAAACAAAACTTAAGTGCAAGAACAAAATGTAAAAAAAAATACTTTTACAGGAAGTGACTTCAGAACACAAAGATATAGATTCTTTCACAATTGGGCAACTTTGATAGACAGATAAAAAGTACATCATAAAGAAACAAAAATATAATCAATAATCTTGATGTAATAGCTGTGTACAAAATCCTACACTATATAATAAGGAACATCCATTATTTTTGTAAATCTACAGAATATTTGGAAAAGTCAATTATGCATGCCTTAGTTACACAGGACTCTATGCCACTGAAATCAGCTACCAGCCTGTTCGCTGTTTCTATGAGGGTTTTTTAAGATCCTACATAAGCATGAAATCGTATAGTATTTGTCTTTGTGACTTACTTCATTTTAGTATAATGTCCTCAAGTTGTTTTAAATGGCAGGATTTCCTTTTTTATGGTTGAACAATATTCCATTGTATATATACACCAACTCTTCTTTATCCATTCATCCACTGATGGACACTTAACGTTGTTTCCATGTCTTGGCTATTCTAACGAATGCTTCAAAGAATATAGATGTCTCTTTGAGACAGCAATTTCATTTCCTTCCAATGTATACCCAGAAGTGGAATTGCTGGATCATATGTTTGTCCTCTTTTTGAATTTTTTGAGAAACCTTCTTCCTGTTTTCCATACTGTCTGCACCAATTTTGTTTTATACACATTTCCACTAACAGTGCACAGGATCCGCTTTTCTCCACATCTTCCCCAGCATTTGCTAATTCTTATCTCTTTGATAAAGGCCATTCTAACAAGTGTGAGCTGATATTTAATTGTGATTTTGATTTGCATTTCCCTATTGACTAGTGATCTTGAGTAAATTTTTATGTATCGGTTGACCATCTGTATGTCTTCCAGGGGAAAATGTCTATTCAGTTTCTTTAACCAGATTGTGTGTGGTTTTCTGCTATTGAGTTGTGTGAGTTCTTTGCTCATTTTGGATATTAACCCCTCATCAGTTACATGGTTTGCATATATTTTCTCCCATTTAGTAAGTTGCCTTTTCATTTTGTTGATAGCATCCTTTGCCGTGTGTATAGTATCTGATATGCAGATAATACTTTAGAAGCTATAACTGTGATTATTATTCCAAAAACTAGATCCAAGTATCAGGGAGCAACCTGGTAGTAGAAATAGGCTTGAGAGTTGGAGAAAGATAGGAGGATGTTTTTGTTTTAATTATAATCCATTAAGTGGTATTTCACTTTGAAAGTTTTAAGTATTTTATTTGGATAAGATAAAATTAATTGAATGAAATTAACTGGCAGCCAAAAATTCAAAGGAAAACTGCGAGAATAGGGTTATGATTAGTGTAATAACTATTTGAGTGAAAATTGGAACAAAGAAAAATTAATCAATCTATTAAAGGCAGGGAAGTGAAAACATCAACACAATCATGCCCAACAAAGAAATTTAAGCAAGCCTACATAGGACAAAAAGAGTAAAAATGCAAATAAATGACACTAGGAATTAGAAAATGGTGTGACATATAGATAAGGAGAGTTTTACATTAGGAACACTGAATGCATGATGTTCCGAGGAAGGTGGACGCGGAAGAGCATTTCAGGAGAAGGTAGGACACCTTAGGCAACCAGGGAGCACAGAGCAGAAGCCAAAGGGCAGAGCTTCTTCTGTGCCCAAACAAGGCAGCAGTCAAGCCGCACAGATTGTTTTCATCCTCATTTCCAGCATTTCACACGGAAAGTTTCCCAACTCATCTGTAAAGGTTAGGATAACGCAGACAGGGACACTGGACAAGGAGAGCCCACCTGAACACAAAGGGTAAGTCTCTAATTCATGAAACCCTGATGGAAAAAAAATTAGAGCTAAACATCGAAAAACATCACTCTGCAGAGCCTTGTCTTTCAATCCAAGTCAGTCCTTCCCTACAAAACTGTTCCTGTGAACAACAAAACTGCCACCATTTTGGTGGCCTGACGCCACTTCGAACCACAGAGGGAAACTTCAGTGGCTCCCTGAGGTGTGCTTTGCTGGGTGATCTGGGTGGTAAAAGTTTTATTAGAAAAAATGGGCCTCACCATCCCCCTGGCTAGTGGGAGTGGGATCCGTGGCCCCTGGAAGCACTTTCAGAGACACGCATGGGAGGAGGAGATATGGTAAAAACTCTATTTCTGAGGAATGACACCCCTTGGTTTCCAAAGTCCCATTTCCCTTAGTTCAGTCATCAAAGAAGTGCAGCTGGGGTTTCAATGGAGCCAAAATCAGAGCCAATGTCCAGAGTTTCCTTTCCATGATGGAGCCGGGTCCAGTTCAGCATCAGGCTAGCTGCAGTCCATCAGTCTATTGGGTGTGGGTCCATGTGGCTGAGGACCACATAGACCAAAGCAGAAAACAGGGGCAAAAGAGCCCCACAGGCCCAGAGTCACATGAGTCCCAAGACAGCACAAGAGCAGCAAGAGTAGACGTCTTTGTTTAGGAAGTGAAGTATCTCAGATCTTCACAGACGCAGTGGCCACGCCCATTCTGGCCAATGACCTCTGTTCCCAGGTATGACTGACAGGCAGCACCTTCCCTGTCACCCCAACTTCACTGGGCATGCATCTGTCTTCCTTTTGTCCAGTCCCCTCCCCCTGTGTATTGTAGGGAACATGCCTATATTGTCTGGCCTTCCCTTTGCTCCCTTCCTGTTATTAATAACTAGCTAATTACAGCAGTATCAAAAGGAGTGTGTCCTTCTCGAACCAGCATCTGATGGAGTGAAGTCCACAGGGAAGTTAGACCTGTGTTGAGAAGCAGGACTTAAAATAGTCCTCATCTGCCCCTAACCTGTTTGGCTCAGTGAATAGAGCATTGGCCTATGGACTGAAGAGTCCCAGGTTCGATTCTGGTCAAGGGCATGTACCTTGGTTGCAGGCTCATCACCAGTAGGGGGTGTGCAGGAGGCAGCTGATGGATGCGCTTCTCTCTCATTGATGTTTCTAACTCTCTATCCCTCTCTTCCCCTCTAAAAAATCAATAAAAATATATTTAAAAAAATAATCCTCATCTGGCTTTCAGTTCTCGTTTGCTGCTACCACCAGCAACATTCTCTTTCTCCACTTCCCTCGGGTGGGTCTTACAGGGATGGCACACAATTACAGTCTTGGAAAGGCATGTTCATAGGCTAATGAACACATAGGTAAAGTATGTATATTTCTATACCATGGCGGGGAGGAGAGTGAAGAGTAAGCCAGCCCCCCTTAATCAGTAGAACTTTATGTCAAAGGTTCCAGAAGTTTAAAAATGAACTAAAAGCACAAAACAAAATGGCTTGAGGTTTGCTTCCTTGAACAATCAGCCTGAAACCTTTAGAGACTTTCATGTCCACATTTTCTTTTGTTCATATCAAGTTCTGCAGGTTTCTAGTGCATATTTGACTTCTTTTCAAATGTACTTTTTTTTTTCCTTTCAAATTTAAACACCTGTGAGTTTAAAAGACCTACCCTTTCTATACATCACAAACCAATTCTGGGAGCAGATAAGAATTGGTGGGAGAGGGTGTCCTGAGTATACTCAGAGTTAAAGAAAGCCTTGTAATTATGATGCATGAAGGAATGGGGTGTGAGACCACTCCCCTCCTGTCTTCCTGCTGTGAGGTGGTGGGGGAAGGAGGGATGGAAAGGTCAGCATATTGTTTTTAAAAATACAGTGATGTATTAGAAGTTATAACAAATGATTGCCACATAAAAGTTATTCCAGTGGTACAGAGAAGTAGTGCAAAAATTGATTCCATTAATGTAATCTTCTACATAAAAAAATAAAGGCTGCCAGAAATAACACTCCATTACCTAGTTAAAAAGAAAAAAACGCCTAGTGAGCTTGAAGATACTTGATAATAGTTGTCTGTTAGAATCGTACAGCAAGTATCTTTTTCAGTTTGAAATAGCAAAGCATTTAAATTAAAATAAAAATAATCTGCTATTTAATATATGTTAAATATATTAAAATATGTGTATTTTAATGTACTTGTCAATCCAAAAAGAAAAGAAGTGGCATATCTATTGGAAAGACAGATAGCTGTCATTATTTCTGAATAATGTGATCAATGAAGATCAAGAATATTACTAGAAAAACTTTCTAATCAATTAATAACATGCTCTAATGTGTAATGTAAATGTGCAAAATAATCTACACCATTTTTACATACCAGTAATTACTAATAACAAAATTAATAAGAGAAATCCATTAATAGTCACAACAAACACCATAAAATACCTATAAATAAGTAAATCATATGTGAGGCTAACTATAAAATTGTAATGGATGGTAAGAGATATGAAATGTGTATGGAAGGATATAATTTCATGGGTGGGGAGAATCTACCATGTAAAGATAACAATATTAATTTCCCAAATTGGTGGAAATTAAACCATATTATATTAGGCTATTTTATGGATGTTGATAAGAATGGAAATATTTTGAAAAAAATGATATGAAGGGGTGACTTGCCTACCACATTTCAAAACAAACAAAAACATCCAGAGACAGAGAAACATCAATCAGAACGTCGAACCTCAGGGAAGGTAGGGGAGGGTGGGGGTAAGGGAGAGAGATCAATCAGAGGACTTATATGCATGCATATAAGCCTAATCAATGGACACAGACAACAGGGGGTAAAGGCATGTATGGGAGGATGAGGGGGTAATGGGGGAATAAGGACACATATGTAATACCATAATCAATAAAGAAATTTAAAAAAAAAGAAAAGAAAAGAAACAAATTAAAATGCTACAAGAAAGCACTGTGGTATTAGCTCACAAGTAGAACAGTTGAAAGCTACAAAATGTTTCCAGAGATAATATTTAAATGGGAGTTTTGTTTATGATAGAGATATTTTAAATCAGTGGAGGAAATAATAGACATTCATCAATATATTTTTTAAAGTTTATAGCTCTAACTCATATCACAAGCACAAATAAATTTCAGATGGATTAAAGTATTAAATATAAAAATATGGAGGAGAATGGTTTTATAACCTTTTTATAGGTAAGGTATTACTAAGCAATTCACAAAATCCAAAAGCCAGATGAAACAACTGATATACTTAAATGCAAAACCAAACCAAACAACAACATAAATTCTACAACAGAAGACACAATAAAGTGAAGAGACAAACATCAGGCAGGGAAATTTCCCAGTATCACTGTTTATACTACATACAGAGCCCCACAATTCAATAAGCCCATGGAAAACCGATCAAAACCTCTGGAAAAGGAGAGGTTCTGTGCAAAGGTTCAAAGCAAATGTTTCTGTGAAAAATTTGTTTCACAGGAAAAAAAAAACACAACTCCAAATAGCCAATGAACAGTCAAGTGTGGTAGTAACCAGTGAAATGATACAGAAAGAGCTCCAAAAATTCTATTATGTTAAAAAAAAAGTTTGCTGCAGTTCCCAAGAGCAAGATGTGTACATGTCATGCAGAGGCTGCCCAGGGAAGCATTGGTGTGGTCAGGAGGCAAAAAGAGGGAGGGGGAATCATAGGCAAGAGCCTTTATTACCATTTATTCCAGAAGGAATGGTGGGGCGTGGTAAGCAGGCTTAGGTTGGCTAGTTTGAATAATTTCAGTAGACTCTGATTTCGCTTTTCACAGGCTCAACCATTCATGGCCAACCATGGTCCAAAAATATTAGATGGAAAAGTCCATAAATAAACAATTTATCATTTTTAAGTTGCTTGCCTTTCTGAGTAGTGAGCTGAAATCTCATGTTGTTGAGCCCAGGCTGTGAATCACTCCTTCTTCCAGAGCATCCTTTCTGTATACAATCCCTGCCATCGTCACCTTGTAGCCCTCTGGGTTATCAAATGAACTGTCTTGGCATTGAGGTGCTTGTGCTCAAGACACCCTAACACTGCATCACAATGCCGCATCACTCACCTCACTTCACCTATCACATAAGCTTTGGGTCATCTCACAGCATCACAAGAAGAAGGGCGAGTGCAGTATAATAAGATATTTTGAGAGAGAGAGAAACCATGTTCATCTAACTTCTATTATAATATATTATTATCATTGTTCTAGTTTATTTTTAGTTATGGTTGTTCATCTTTCACTGTGCCTAATTGATAAATTAAACTTTATCAAAGGAATGTATATGTAGGAGAAAACATAGTATCCTATCTAATAAAAGAGTAATATGCAAATTAACCATCGCTCTGCTATACCCACAAGCCACACCCACAAACCATGCCCACTAGCCAATCAGGAGCTTGTATGCAAATTAACCCCAACCAAGATGGCTGCAGCCCGGAGAGAGCAGGAGAGAGGCTTGAGTTTCCCTGGTGATGGAGGAAGCCAAGTTTTCTACACACCCTGGCCAGCCCAGGCCTCTGCTTAAGGCTACAAAGTTTCAATTATAGAAGATAAATAAATCCCAACAAAAATGGTGGCAGCCATGGAGGGTGCAGAAGGCTTGGCTCTGCTCTAGGCTACAAAGTTTCAATTATAGAAGATAAATAAATCCCAGATACCAGGGCCTCCACTTTTTTAGGAGATTAAATATTTCAAATCTGTCTGTGCTTACAGTGGCCACGCCCACCCTGGCCAATAACCTGTTCCTAGGTGTGACAGACAAATACCTTCCCTATTTCATCCAAACTTTACTGGGCATGTGTCTGTTCTCCACCCAATTCAGTCCCTTCCCCTCTCCCCCTGGTCATCCACAGGGAATGGACCAGTGGTTTCCAGGGGAGTGTAAAGCTGCCCAAATGACATGCCTATATTATCTGACCTTCCCTTTGCTCCTTCCTGTTATTAATAACTAGAGGCCTGATGCACGAAATTCGTGCAAGAGTAGGCCTTCCTTCCCCCAGCTGCCGGCACTGGCTTCCCTCTGGCACCCAAGACTGGGCTTCCGGAAGGACATTCGGAATGCCATCCAGTCTAATTAGTATATTACGCTTTTATTAGTATAGATAAGTTAATTGCAACAGTATCACTTCTACATTATTTAAAGTATTTTTAAGAGAACATGTTCACATATATATTTAAAAACATAGGAGACCACTGAATGACACTGATCCTATTTATTATTCTGTTGATAAATACTGTTTTATTCTTCTAACATTGAATAAATATGTATGGTCCTCTGTCCCAGTGAGAGAAAAGTTGCTTTGTGTTATTTTCACTTCTGCTGGAAGCAACATTAAATATATTCAAGTACTCAGTAGACTGGCAGGATAAGCTCATGTGTGCTGTTGTCTCTGTGGAGCGATTTGAGGAGTGACTCATTTCCCCAAAATATCTCTTTTGTTGTTGGCCACGGAGCCCACATTCCACCCAGGTCCTTTGTTCTTTGGGTTGAGATGCAGTTTTCTCTCCTGGGTTTCTGGTCGCGCTGCAAAGGGGGAACTGCAAGCCATGATTGGTCCTTAGCACCTGGGCCTCATTATCAACAGCACCAATAAGCCAATTTAGTCTCCAGCCTCCTCCCATCATCCCTTCAAAAGGTAAACAAACAAGCATAAAACAAACAAACAAACAAACCTTGGAATCTCACTTTCTCTTATTTGTTTTCGCTTCTGTGTATCTTGTTGAAGATAATTTTTAAAACTTGGAAAGGAGGCCCTAGCTGGTTTAGCTCTGTGGATAGAGTGTTGGCCTGTGGACTGAAGGGTCCTTGGTTGGATTCCGGCCAAGGGCACATGCCAAGGTTGTGAGCTTGATCCCCAGTAGGGGGCCTGCTGTTTCTAACTCTCTCTCCCTCTCCCTTCCTCTCTGAAGTCAATAAAAATATATATTAAAAAAAAAAAAAAAACTTGGAAAGGAGTTGAAAAGGGTCGCGTGGGGATGGATGTTTAATAAACCTTTGGTGGAGGAATGGAAGAAGCTGAAGGGAAGGGAACATGGATATTAGAAACACCCCTCTGCTTCTGGGAGGGGGGAACTGGTGTGGAAGAGGGGCAGGAAGCATGGGTTTTATGGTTGGTGTCTGGGGCTGGAGTAGGAACAGGAGGGGAGCGTCAACATCGCTAGACATGAAATCTGAAAATTGGGCCTGAGCACCAGATAGAGTAAATAAATGCCTATGTGTTTATCAGCAGCCACGGGGCAAACCTAGTGATAAGTATGTATGCTACTGAAATTATACAAGGGAGAGATTTGTTCTACGTGCGAGGTCACTGACCAGCAGCCTCATGTCACCTGGCAACATGTTAGCCATGCAGTCTCGGGTTCCAACAGACCTACTGAGTCGAGAACTGGAGGTGTGGGGCACAATCTAGTTTCATCAAGCCCTCCAGGCGATTCTGGTGCACACAGCAGTTTGAAGGCTACACTAGAGCAGAGGTTGGAAAACTGATTTTCTCTAAAGGACAGGTAATAAATATTTTAGTCTTGGAGGCTATAAGGTATCTGTCTGTACTACTTGTTCTGCCATTGTAGAGCAGCTGTAGATAATGTATAAAGAAATGAGTGTGGCAATTCCTTTAAAATTGTATTTATAAAAACAGGGATTTGGCCCTGACTGGTTTGGCTCAGTAGATAGAGCGTCAGCCTGCTGCGGACTGAAGGGTCCTGGGTTTGATTCCGGTTAAGGGCATGTACCTTGGTTGCGGGCGCATCCCCAGGAGGGGGTGGGCAGGAGGCAGCTGATCTATGTTTCTCTCCCATAGATGTTTCTAACTCTCTATCCCTCTGCCTTCCTCTCTGTAAAAAATCAATAAAATGTATATTTTTTTAAAAACCCAGGGATTTGGCCCATAAGTTGTGGTTTACAAACCTCTGTTCTTGATAATAACAGCTATTCCTTGTTATCTCTTGTGGGGCCAGCCTGATGCTCTTTATATATGATCTCATTTATGTCCCCCCAATATGCCATTTGATAGGCATCATTGCTGTCACCTATAGGCAGTGATATGAGCTTCATACTCCCCTAAAGGCATTCCAGAATTCCAGTTGGCAAGCCCGAATCCAAGCCTTATTTTACTGCAGAGCCCATGTTGTTTACTTTGATGTTACATAAATGGAAACAAGTCGCATATTAGTAAGAATATTACTAGTAGTAAAATGTAGCCAACATTTTCTTCATTTGGTGAGCTTTGTTATTCTTTTAATAAAAGCATAAAGTGATGTTCATAAATGCTTTTCCCTGGGTTCTTGCTACCTCAGTCTCCCATCCCCATTGTTTTGGAAGATGGGAAGTGTCCCTGCTGAGTGAGATGACTCTACGCCCCTGGAGTCCACAGGGAGAGGATGGCCTGTCCCACAGAGCGCTGCCCAGGCCAGGCCTTCACGGCTCAGGGGGCTCTGGGAAGGCGGTGGGTGCACTGGGCTTCTCAGGTGGGGCTCTCAGGGAAGGTCAGACAGGAAACGTCCACAGGAACCCCCTCAGCACAGTTAGCATCCGTTTCCTGTGGGAAGAAGGCTGTAGGAGGTCACCTGTGAGACTCAGTTGGCCTCTGGGACAGGATCATTTACGTACACCTTGCACGTGAGGGGAGTCAGGATAATAGTGACTATTTATTGTGCACTCTCTATGCTCCACATTCCCTTTAAGTGCCTTACCTTTAGAATCTCCTTTTATCGTCACGAGGAGATATTTCTAGTTTAAAATGATAAATAATATAACATAGCTGGTGAATCCCACAGCTTGGATTTGAACTTGACTCTGGCTTCAAAGCCAGTGTTTCAACTATTACATTATAGCGTTTTCCCTGTGAGCTAAAAACAGGTGCAGGGGCAATCTTGGACCATGCGCAGGCTTTGTAAATCCTGAATAACAGCTCCATCAGAAACAAAGCTGAAGTACATGGAAGCCTGTGTCTCTGAGAGGCCCCTATTCAAAAACAAGGACCAGAAAATAGACTTCAGAGTCACAGTCAACACAGACTCAGAAGGTCCATGCACTGTTTAGTCTGATCATGACTGCTTCTCACTGAGTCACTCCTCAGCACAGAGGCCATGGGCACACATGGGCTGGCTTCTCACCTTGAGCGAGTTATTCTGCCTTCCTCTGCTGTTTCTTCGCCTGTAAAATGGGATTGGTTACATGCCCACCTCGCAGGGAAGTCGTGAGGACTGAAATGCCACTCCAGGACCTGACCCGGCAGCGGCACAGTGTACTGTTAGCAGGTGTACTTGTGTGTGTGACTGTCCCACCGCACTCTGTTCCCAGCTGGATGCGACCTCCTGCAGGCATTTGACACTCGTTCCCTGGTCTTTGGTTCCTGCATGAAGAGCAGTCTGGGTATCAGCCCCTCTGGGAACCCTGCAGGGTCCTTGTCCCTAAACACCAGCACTTCCTCTTTCCAGGCCTCCACTCCTGCCTTGCCCACCGCCAGCCTGCCCAGCACCCCCGCATGGCAGACACTGGCACAGGGGGTGTTGAACTTGGCTCTCAGCTACTAAGGTCCCTGCCTCGTCCTTTACTTTATTCCTCACCTCCTGTCTCCAGCTGCCTGAGCTCAGATTGGCCACAAGCCCTGTGTACGGGCCCCAGTGTTTCATAACCCATTCTCAAAGGGCATAGTGTGAACAGGGTGGCACCATGCCTCGGAAAAGGAGTATTTGGGGCGTATTGTTGGCTGGCACAGTGTTTGGGGAGCACTACTGACATTTCATGGCCTGGAGGTGAGGCTGCCAGGCCTGGTCCCTTGCACCTGCCCCTGAGGTCCCACCTGGCCTTCATATGTGCTCATGATTATCTGAGCAGAGAACCTAACTCCAGTTTACATAGAAACTCAAAGCATTTTACTTTTAATAGAAGCTGAATTTTCTCAGAATTATTCAAGGGAAGAACTGAACTCTGTTTTATTTTTAAGTTTTTAAATCCTCACCTGAGGATATTTTTTCATTGATCTTTTTTAGAGAGAGAGGAAGGGAGAGAAAGAGAAAGGGGGAGAGGGAGGGGGGGAGAGAGAGAGAGAGAGAGAAACATCTATGTGAGAGAGTGACATGGATCGGCTGCCTCACATACATGCCCGACTGGGGGTTGAACCTGCCAACTTTCAGTGCATGGATGATGGAATTTTACCAGGAATTGTTTACTGTTTCAGGAAGATACATCACTGGTTGCAATGGCACACGTTGCATTTGAGTCACCAGCACAAGAGTCTGTATCTATGGTTGTTGCATCTGTGGTGATTCCACTGTAAGCATCTGACCACTTCATTATGTCCTACAGGGAAGTCAACCTGAGAATTTGCATATTGAAAAGCATCTGATTCAATTATAAGTTACATATGTTTTTCCTTTCATACGAGTTTCTGTGTTCCATTTTTGAAAATAATTTATTTGTCATAATGTCAAGACCCAAAGCAAACTCAGCAAAGGGAACAGGTGTGAAGTCTGGAGACCTGCCCCAGGCTTTCCAGATACTCTGGTCAGAGACAGGACACACTCAGTCCCCAGCGAGGGTTGTGACAGCACGTGTCTGCTGTCTGCCAGAGGAGCTCGCAGAGCCTGGGTGCCAGGATCTTTATTCAGGGCTGGCCATGTCAGGTCCTTTTGCCTAGCACCTAGCAAGATTCCAGCTCCCAGAAGGAAAGCAGGCGTCCACCACAAACCACGTTAAACAGTGTAGGCACAGTGAGCCACTCTAGCCGGTTAGAGCTGGGGGAACCCTCTGAAATCCAGGTTACAGCCCAGGGCCAACCTTTTGCTTTTGCTTTTGTTTTGTCTTTGCTCTTTGAGAGAGGGGGAGAGGGGTTGGTCTGTTGTTCCATTTATTCATGCATTTACTGGTTGACTCCTGTATGTGCCTGACCAGGGATTGAACTCGCAACCTTGGCATATCAGGATAATGCTCCAACCAACTGAGCTACCTGACCAGGGTAGGGCCAACCTATAGGCCTGCTGTGCTAATCCTTGTCTTTACAATAGGTTATACTACCTATTAATATCACTGGTAGACAGTAAATGGACAATTAAAGTATATTTGTTTACAAGGGACATCAGATCTGATATGTTGAGAGCCATTCTCTTAAACAAAATAGCCCTGCACCCCCAGATACCCCCTTCAGCATGACAGAGCACTGTCCCAGCTATGAAATCAGGTTTTTTGTTATTGGCATCATGAACCCTGAATCAAATTTCGAAGCAGAGATTAAGATTTTAAAGCAATATGTATTACTTCTTTTTACCACCAACATTCTGTTAATGGAAGGGGAGCAAAGTACTTCTTCCCCTCTATTATTAACAAACCAAGAATGGCCTATTTTTCTCACGTTATCATCTATAAACTCTGTTTTACTTGGGCCTAGTAGATACTCAATGCATGGCCATTGTCTCTGCTACTCTTATTGCAAATATGAACTCTAATTTTTATTTTAAATCTCACTGACTTTTGTTATGGGTTACAAACATGATTTTGACTTGAGAAGCAAGTATCATTCCAATATCATGGCACAGCACAGGGCATGCAATACAAACAAAATTATAGTCCAGTGTTATGGGGTCACCGGATGGCCCCCCGATTGATACCCTGCTGGAATAAAATATAGCTCCAGCAGGCCCTCCTAAATACAATTTGCATTAAGCAACAGGTGTGCTGGTTGTTTTCTCATCATGGTGTATTTCACACCCCATAACTCCCAAATGAAAAACAAAAGAATACATATTAAATGAGTCAAAGATTTAAAGGATTTATGCTTTTTATGGTAGAGTGGGAATCCATTAAAATATTTAAAAGGAACTGTAACTATAATTGTTAATGTCCCCTAAATATGTAATATTTATTTTTGCTTAAAAAATTGATACTTAAAATGAAGGTGACAACCACACACAAAAAAAGCCAGGTACACATTTAGTGAGAGTAAAGCAACCCATATTCGTATTTTACAAAAAGAAGAGATTAATTATCTCACACCTCCTTTTAAATGAGCATTTGAAAGCTCCACAGAAGTGTACATTATGCAACAATGGTCTTCTGTTCTTCCACTGCTGTTTTCAAACTCACCTTTGACCTTTGCAAGTGAGAACTGGAGCATGACTGCCCAGCAGGGAATGAGTCAGCAATTATTAACAAATAATAATATTTCTTATTATTATTACAATAACACCCTCAGCACTGCACCCCTCACTCCACAGAGTTCAAGCCAGATGAACCTAACCAAAGTCACGTTAGTGATTTTAGCACATAAGCATGTCGTGTAAGATTCTGTGTTACCATCTGTGGTGGAACCAACCATTTTGCTGGCATAAATCCATATGGCTTACCTCTCCCATCCCACTGTAAGACCAAGGATAGTAGTTAAAGGTGAGCAACAGTGCAACTTGAAACAGCGAGTTAAGCAACCCACCTCCATCGTATTGCATTCTACTCAAGTACCCTTTCCTCTCCCCATGATTTGCCCTCTTCCAGTGGTTTGATGCTGGTAGCTCTGGGGTCCTTATGGAAAAGCCCTGTAGCTATTGAGTGAGTTTCTATTGACTTTGCTGAGGATGTGAAATACTATACTTAGTGATAAAATCAGATACATAATGTAACTGAAGAGGCCATTAATGCATTAACTCTTGGTCACCTACTCCTCACCCCAGCCCACCCCACCCCACTTTTTTTTGTCTTCTTTTTAAGGGCAGGCTCAGCAATGCAGTCACGTGAATTGTCACTAACTAGGCGTGTCATAAACTATGCCATCCCTTATTATCATGCATTAAATTGGGGTGGATGGTCATCCTGGAAGTTCATATTAAATTCGGTTGCTTACCTTGAACAGGTTATGTTTCATTAGCCGCTCATCTATGTAGAGACATGGGAGAGAGGGATAATTTGTCTGTGTCCATGGATAGTGCAAGGACAACTGTAACATTATGAATTAAAGTCCACTTAGCTGCACTTGAAGTAGAGAAAGTTGGCCTCCAGATGTCATCCCACTGAAATCAATATTGGTTCAGATATCTAATGCATTGGCCTGCCCAAGACTCCTTTTTCCTTTCAAGCGTGTTCCTTCTGGCTGACATTTCAAGTTGACTCACTGAGTCAGTTGAAACAGGCTGGGTTATGCCAGCATCACAAACAACTACAAAGTCTCTGCAGGTACAAACATAAAGATTTATTTCTTAGTCATGTTTATATGGCTCTTGTGGGTCAACAGGGGAGCTTGGCACATCTTAGACACTCAGGAGACATGACTGCTGGAGCACCCACCAGCACAAACCTTGCTAAATGCCAGGCCAGGAAGAGAGTTCTGGGAGATCTCATATCGCTCTTAAAAATGCTCTGGTTAGTAGCACTCATCATTCATTGGCCAGAACTAGTCACATGGCCCCACCTACACACAAAGTGGTCAGAATCACAGCAGTCATGCTCCCATAAGGAGAGAGAAGTAGACATATTTGACAGGCAGCAATCATGACCACCACACTCAATAAACGCCCTTCTCCTCTCTTTTCTCTAGGTTACTAGTAGACACTAGAGAGTCATCTGTGCTACTTCTCAGATTCCC